>OY755080.1:5865044-7292544 GCA_963576755.1 Noctua janthina | reverse complement strand
GAGATGTCAGCAACAAAGAAGGGGTCCGCAAGGGCCGATGCTTGCTAGGGCTGCGGGACGTTCGAAAGAGAAACCGTGGCCCTGGAACACTAAGGGCAAAGAAGGAACATGGATGGGTTTTAGTCAGTAGAAGTCTGACACTCCCTTCCGCTCCACTCAGAGCGGGGGGAGTCATTTGATGATTTCTCATCCGAAAAATAAAATTAAAAAAAGTGAGCTAGTTTTGTAATTTACTTCAAAAGACATTTTTAACCGACTTCAAACAAAGATATTCAGTTGTTGACAATTCCCTCGTCTCCGTCTCCCCAGAGGCTCGCTAACAACAATAATAGAGTGGACGCACACACTGCTCTGTCGGCACCAGGGCGAGCTAGCAGTGCTGCTGTCCAGGGCATCATCCGCCATCTTAGGCAACGCGCCCTGGCTGAGGGCTGATGTGGCTTGGGATGCTGTGGAGCAGACCAGTGATAATCTTACGGTGAGTAAACATCATATTTTCAGAAGATGTATGACTGTGAACGAAAGGGGTATGTAAGTATCCTAGCATGTGTCGTTCTATGATTTCTGCTTATCCCTAAGGGAAAAGGCGTGAATTTTTGTGTGTGTTCACTGAAGACTAGCCAGATGTGTGTGTGTGCCTATAGTTACTGCCAGTTAAGATGGTAATAGCGGTCGTTGAACCACATACATTTATTGAATCTCTTCTTTTAAAAAACGTATACAAACCTGTTAATAGCCCCTGAATGGACATTGATTGTGATCCTGAACATTAACAGAAGAAACGATAATTACACGGTTTATGGTTTCAGTTCGTGTAAAGAGATATCAGGCAAAGGGCAATGACCGCTATTGCCAACTATTGTGTGTGTGCGTGGTGTGATATGTGTGTACAGTCTACAATATTAATGAGGCAATATATTCATGTTTCAATAACATTTTTTGTGGCTCTGTAAAAAAGGATTTAACCACTCACTAAATCATGCTTATTGATTATATATAAATATCATCATCTGCCTAGCCTTTTCCCAACTATATTGGGGTCGCCTTCCAGTCTAACCAGATGCAGCTGAGTACCAGTATTTTACATGGAGCGACTGCCTATCTGACCTCCACAACTCAGTTAGTACTAGGTTATACTATACCCCTTGGTAAGACTGGTTGTCAGACTTTTTGGGCCACTGATTACTTAACGACTCAAAAATCTACAAATTACACCCGTTACCAACGGCTTAACGTGCTTTCCGAGGCACGGAGGAAACTCGGTATGTAATGGGCGGTCACCCATCCACAGACCAACCTAGGCAAGCACGGCTTAACCTAAAGATCGATCCGAGCGGTCGTTATTATTTAGCCACGAGCTCCTCTATATATGTACTATATATAAATATAATTATGATAATAATACAAGATGAAAGGGACGCCGACGCGAAAAAGGTTACCACGTATCCAGTTCATCATTCTGAGCCCCTACATAGAATTTTTTCATCGGTTATTAAAAAAAAAGTCAGCTGGTTCCTACAAAACTGCAATACCTACACGGTCAAAATGTAAGGAACAGCTGAATTTTTTTAATAACCAATGAATAATTTCTAAGTAAGGGGCTCAGAAAGATATACTGAATACGTGGTAACCGTTTTCGCGTCGGTGTCACTCGACCACGTATGCTGATGGTATCGCCAGTCTTGGTAGCTGATACTGATACTATAAGTCTACGTCATCCCATCGTTGGGCATAGGCCTCTTCCCAAAACTTCCAGTTTTTTCAATCCATGGCCAGTGTGGATCACTGATAGTTTTATTTGTCCAGCTCGTCCCGCCATCTTTTAAGAGGTCCTATTAGATATTTCTGGAAGCTAACCTAAGTAAATAATTATAATATTCAACATCTTTAAGACATGTATTTAACGCGGCGATAAACTAATCTGATTTCGGGTTTTAAAAATAATTAAAATGGGTAGCAAAAATAATAGGTTGGCAGCTACAGTGAAGTAGTGATAATTCAAGGACTCCTGAAAAAAAACTTAAAACAAGGTTATTAACCACTAGATTGTAGATACAAGGCTTAGTCCACGTAGCCCCGCTGCGGGGCTCCTATTTCTGTTTGCAGGGTTTAAAGTTACCTAACACGAAGGGGATGGCGGGGTCTTACTTCCCTCACTTCGCTCGCTCACTAGACCCCGCCATCCCCTTCGAACCTAACCTGTCCGAGTCGGGGTGTCACAAGTCTCTCAGCCTTCGCTCGCTCTTGCTTCCTATATTCTCCTTGCCGCAATGACCGGATAAATAGTTACTTACTTGGTACAATAGTCGCCCATTCAGTATGTTGGTCGCCAATTAAATTTTTTATTCGCTCTATTAATAATTTCCCTATCTTTTACAGAAAATCCACCACGCGTTCCTAGTAGTTCAATCAACGTTTCTAAAACATGTTGCAATGGCTCACTTTGTGCCATCCCTCCAAGCCCAGCGAGTATACAAGAATCACAACGAACGCATACATTGGCTCCACACAGTAGTCATACCCCACGTCACCAAAGAGTTTCAACATAACTTTGAAGCTTTGGATCGAATGTATAGACTACTAAAGAATTCTGGCAACAAAGATACTGACAATAAAAAATTAGGCGCAGCGTTCAGTGATACTTGGTTATATTCTGAAATACATACAGGTATAGCCAAGTCTTGTCTAGAATTAAAATTGATTTTGAATAAATCGAATGGTCTGGATATTTTTCTCGATTCTTGCGCTATGAATAAACAGGAAATCGATTTGGAAGTTCTGAATCGAGATATGGATGATATTATCGATAGTCTTGCAAAGTGTTTGAAAACCGTTCAGAGTTCACAACTGCGGTTGAAGAAAATTCAAAATAAGAACGTGAATGAAGTTAAATTTGAAGACAAGGAGGTTATGGTTGAGAACGTGAACATTTTGAAAATAGAAGACCGGGAACCAGAGAGTAAAGATGAAGTTTTTTACTGTGTGAAAACGGATGATGAATCGAGTATTCAGGCAGCAGGTGACCTGACAACAGCTCCTGGAAAAAAAGAAAAGGAGACAAATAAAATTGTTTTATGTGAATTGAAAAGAAAATTGGGGAAAAGAGAAGATGTTATGAGAGAAAGAGAGCGGCAAGCTCTTGCTAAAACAATGCCAGAATTGAAGGACATACCAGAATTCCCTCGTCAAATAAATCTTGACGAATTCATGGAGAGGAAAGGATATATAAAAAAGTTAAATTTAAGAAAAAATGGTCCTAAAAAGAGGCCTCTGTATATCAAACTTAAATTAATAAAAAATAAAGATAAGAAATATAAATACAAACTAGCAAAATACAGTAAAGAAACAGACATAAGTGGCGTCATCTATGAGGCCAACGCGAAACTAAATTTCAAAAGTAAACTTTTAACTATAAGTACTTTAAACGATTACTATATCACGAAATGGTGTAAATATGTAAGGTCAGAAAAAAATGTTTTAGACTCCAGCGGTCTATCCGAAGGCGATGCAAGCGATGTAGAAGCGGGTACGGCCAACAAAACAGTCAAACAAACTGTCAATAATGAAATAAAGTTCACAAAAAAAGATTTAGAATGGACTCCGTCGTCTTCCGACACCGATTTTGAATACTACAAAGAAAAGCAGAAGGCTTTACTACAAGATGTCCGTAGGCATAGAGCGGTTAGAAGAAAAAAACACCCGAACCATAGACCGATACCGCCCATAGACAACATAGATGAGAGTTTGAAACCCATAGAGTATACTTTTGGGACAGGAATGGCTATGGCGTCGGTTCTTCAAGTGAACAGGTCTGTACCCAATTATATAGCTGATGAAGAAGTTTTTATTGGAGACGGTGAAGTTTCTACGGATAGTGGGAATGATGAAGACGCTTGAAAATAATAAATAATAATAACTCGCTGGATAGGAGTCGCAAGGGACCGGTCAATGTGGCGACACTTGGGGGAGGCCTATGTCCAGCAGTGGGCGTCATTCGGCTGAAATGATAATGATGATGAATAATTAAAAAGCCAAGTCAAATTAAGCTGCGTCTGCAAGTTGATGTTATGCCAAACATACAAATCATCAGCCTACAGCAGTCCACTGCTGGACGTAGACCTCGTAAATCGCACGCCACTCAACTCGATTCTCGGCAATTCTCATCCAGTTGCTACCAGCCACCCTGCGAAGATCGTCCCTCCTTACGCTCGCCGATTCACGGTCTCCACTCAAAAACATGTCTACGGTCATCGGTTCTATTCTATGGCTAATATGGCCGGCCCATTGCCACTTCAGCTTACTTATTCTGATGTCGACAACTCTGGTCCAACTTACAAATATTGCGAATTAAATAAAAGTTTTTAAAAATGTGGACTCATACTAATTGCGTCAGCCGATGCTATGTTTTATAAGGGAAAGCAATTTTCCTTATGTAATGTTGTATATTTCGATCGTCTGCAACCTATGCGATATTTCGCTTTTTCTGTTACACTTCGTAGAAGTTCGATTGAAGTCTTTGAAGGTTACAAGCTTCGTATAAGTCATTTTAAGTTGTCATTGAAATAATTAAAATATTTCTTCGCATTTGAAAATGATAAAATTTTGTTTTTTGTTTAGATCTGTGATCAAATTTATTAAGTCAATTGATTTTGTGTATTAATTATTTTAGGTACTTTAAGTATTGTATCTTAATGAGGAATAATTAAATTATAATTTGCTTTTTATTGAGTATTTGCTTATATCCCGTTACACAGCCTCACCCTCCTTCCCCCCTTCCGCCTTCCACATTAGGGTCAGCGCAGACAGAGAGGAATAATCCCCGCGCGGTCTCGAGCATTTTCCTTACGGATCCCGCATATCTTCGAGGACGCACGAGCAATTTTTGTCAGGTTCAAGCATTTACGCACTTTATTGTAATAATTTTAAAATTTATTTTCAAGTCCGTTAATAAAATCCACTCCGCTGCGCTCCGTTCTGTCTGCGCTGAGTTTATTCTGACCCAGTCTCGTTTTAGGGTTCCGTACCAAAAGGGACGTGCCATTGGAATCCAATTGCTAAGGTCCCACTCTCTATCCGTTTGTCACAGGGCTGAATTTTTTTAACCGTAATAGGTGTGCACATTATTTTTTACAGAGTGGGTACTGCAATGGCCGCTGTAACGACAAATAAAAAAATATAGCACACCTCGTAAACGGCGGTTTCATATGTTTGAAAATTCGCGCCTGTCGTCGCAACCGCGCTAGGCTTGCACTCTATGCGGGCCTAGTAAAACCGAAAAATTGAATTTACGATCGGTTAAAGAATAAATTAAAGGATAAGTATAGTAAAGGAAGAATGAATTTTATATGTAACATGACTACCGCAATCTTTGGGTGGATATATGCACTCGTGTGCAGAATGTTTCAAAGCGATCACGACATAGACTCCGCGCTTGAAGCTAATACCTAGTTCGTTGAAATCTACGGGGCTGCATTCGGGTCATAGTTCGAAGAGGTCGACTCTTCGAACTATAACCCGAATGCAGCACGATAAAGCTTTCGTTGAAGACTCCTCGTAGCTCTGCTCAAACTATGTATCGAATAGACAAGGCATTCTGTAAATACCTTAGCGCTATAAGTAGACGGTAGGGTGATCTCGACTGATGATTGGTGCCTGACAAAATATATGTAGCAATGTTTTAAGTTAACAACACGGAGTTTTAAGACTTGTTTAGGCGCTATTAAAACTCGTTTCAAAATTGACTGACCGTTAAGGAAATGTAATGTATGTACGAGTATAGTAAAGAAAGAATGAATTTTTTTTGCAACATGACCAGAGTGCTCTCTAGGACCTAGACCTAAGTATTCGAAGACATGACAACCAGCAATCTACACTGGGCTCACGTGGTGCATAATAGTCTATTCCCTCTCATAGAGAGGATCCACTCATAGGAGGCAAATGTCCTTGCTGTGGAAATATAACAAGCTGAATACTCAGACAAAAAAAAGGAAGACGGCGCGCCACGAACATCAAACATCAAAAGTTAAGCCACAAAAACCGTGCTTCTGCAAGTAAATATACACGCTCACGCACACATCTACACTAAAACCATGCTCATCGCTACGTACTTAGTATGCTCATCGCTATCTACGTAGTGACTTGAATTATGCTATGGTGAGAACTTAAATAGAAAAGGTAATAAGGTAGGTGTATGTAAGTAGGCAATACATAGGTACTATGTACGTCCATATTTGCACATACAATTTGTATTCAGAGGATATCTCTTGAGAATTCATTATGAAAGACCTCTAGGGAACATGGCGTACGCCACATAACTAGGAAAACCGCCCTTATTGTTACGAAATAAAGGTCAATATCAAACTTTTACCTTGGACGTAAGTTTGACTTACTAAACTAAGCATTTCGTGTGTGGTAAACTTAGGAGTAAGGGGTTGAACCTCATCTAGCAGCAAGGAATCCCTTTTCTATGCTGCTATCCTTTTCTATCGCTCAGAGCCGTCATTTGCTAGAACGAGAAACAGAGCCGGAATGCTGTCGTATGCGGCAGCATCGACGATGTGATCGGCAGCATAGTCCAGTCAATTAAGACAAAAAAAAGCGTTTAACCTCGGAATGAGAGATAATAAGCTGGAAACTCGAACACCTTCATTTTGGTGTTCTAAATGTTGTCTCAAAAGTCTCATAAAATCTCGTGTCTGCGTAGTAAGTTATTCAAGGTCAAATGTCAAAAAAAATAGTTTTTCGCGATGATGTTAACACGTATGATCTGGGTTGTGAAGGTCAGATAGGCAGTCGGTCCATGTAAAAGACGGGTATTCAGCCGCATCCAGTTAGACTGGAAGCCGACCCTAATATAGTTGGGAAAAGGCTAGGCAGATAGTCATGATGATGATGACTAAACACATTATAATTTTATCTTTATTCAGTAGCTATATATTTCTTAAAAAGTTCTTTATAAGTTTTTAATTATACAAAGTATGTAAGTATTATTAAATGAATAAATTAGATATATGCAAAATGTTATTTAAATATAATGTATTAACTAATAAATAATACAAATTATTTATTGTTAATGATATTTCGATGATTTCATAACTTTATACAACGTATTATTCACTGCGATTCACGGTTGACCTTGCATTACAGTGACTATGGCTGAGCGCTACGAGCTCTCTGCCCTCTATCTCAAAAACGGTTGGGCGTATGAAAAATCTTTCAATACACAATGTGTCCCAAATTTTATGCTCTACAATTTTGATGATACATGTTAACATCATAGAAGCTATAGAAACCGTGATAATCGCGAAAAACTGATTTTTGTGACATTTGACCTTGAATAACTTACGACGCAGACACGAGATTTCATGAGACTTATGAGACAATTTTTTCTTTTAAAAATTTTTCATTCACTATCATCATTGTCGGCCCACATCAATGCTGGATTTTATTTTATGATTGAATGTTTTTCTCTTTTTCCGTTAATTTATGGGGCGGCATACCCTACAGGCCCTGGGCGCTGAAAAAATTATCAGCTGCCCCATACAACATTTCAATACCTACTCGACCCAAATTTATGGGACAGCTGATAATTTTTTTGCATTTACGATATTGGACCCATGGAGAAAGTTGTTCAGTTGGATGGTCTGCAGCATATCCTTTCATATGACTATACCCTTTCTGTTACACCCCGATGTATATCTACCCAGCACGGGACAATATTGGCTGATTATACTAATCAAAGAATCTGATAGATAATATGCGAACGTAGGTGACAAGTGAAACAACGGGTGGCTGGAAACACACACACACACACATACACACACACACACACACATACACACACACATACACACACACACATATTGTCAAGTACCTAACACTACTAATAATAGGCAACCACCCTCATATTTGCATATACAACATTGGTTTTAGTATATGCGAAACCTGTAACCCGTGTCTAGTATTTTTATATAAAGAATCTATGTACAAAATTTCAAAACTGTATCATGAAAAATCACAAAGTTATAAGCTTGTTTTGTTACCTAACTGTCCGCACCAACTCGTGGTCACCACGCGGCGAGCCCGCGCGCGCGCCTCCAGCGTCGTCTTGAGCTCATTGATAATAATAATTTGGCAGTAGGTACCTAAATGATTGCGATAGGTACTTAGTGTCGCTCGGTGTCTAACTTGTAGCCTTTTTTAAATAAGTTTGGGACAAAATACATGGTTTAAAAATGATTGGAATCGATTCAGTTACATAATCTAAACAAACTGTATAAATAATGTTGTATGACAGAATCAATGGTCAATCAATTATCAAACTGATCTATATTAGTACAGTTAGAGCTTTGCCGTTACGCGGTGATGTTATTAATAAATCATTAATTGCGTTTTAATTATTGGACGTGTTATTAATTGTTATCGATGATAGTCTGTTGTGTTTCTGCCGACAACATGGACGCATCGAGAATTATGTAAGTTTAATTTTATAAAAAATATCATAAAGGGATAATAATAGACCCTGTACAAAGCCGAAAGGCCGGTTCTCCCCGTCATTGCGATATTTTTTTTGTTCTGGACCTTACCTTCTAGTTACGGAGATATTGGGGGTCAAAGTTCCAACTTTTTCTCAATTTGTTTTTAAAACAGTAGTTTTAAGGTCATAACTTTACTTTAAATACTTCCACGACCCCTTTGAGTGCGTCACATTGAGTTTTACCGTAAAACGTGATTTTTCACCGAAAAAAAAAGTCGTTTCCCAGCAGTAATTTTTGCGTAGAGTAACTTAGTTCTCAAGGCCTTTCGAGCATTTGCGAAAACGTGGACCAGCTGAGGACATAGCGACCTTCATAGATGGACTGTGTGAAAAATGAAATGGCAGACCGCTTTAATGACACCTCGCGAATGTATCAATTTAAATGAAATATCCTGAAGGTTGATCACGTATTGGTTCCTACGTGGATTATGGTTATTTTAAAGCCTACGTGGATTATGGTTATTTTAAAGCTAATAACCTGTGAGATATTGTTAGGACTTTGTGGACGTTTAATGTGCCTTTGATGGGGTAAGGCGGAAGACTCATTAAAGCGGTCCGTCTATAGACATGAGGTGACTGCTGAGTAGGTAATTGAGAAATATGAAAGAAGACATCATGCTGACTCCAATTAAATTGGGATCAAGGCAGTAGAAAGATGAAAATTATAGAAACCTACCTTTCAATGTTATTTACTTGCATTTAATTGATTTATAATTATAATTCTTTTCCGGCGTGTCCATCCTTATCGGTTGGACGAGCTGCTCGGAACAACCGTATCCTATGTGTAAAATGATAAGCTAGTAAGTGAGCAAGATGACCATCTTGCTCACTCACTGCAGGCTAATCATCAATTATCCACGGAGGACAGTCGTAAGATTCACTTTATGACCAATAAATACGATAGGAATGAAAACTGAAATCTCAGAATGAATTGTCACTACGTCAAGGCTTCATTAAAATTTGTCATTGGTGATACCGGTGTCACCAGATTTGTATCTAAAAAGAATTCCTTTCAAATAAGTAACACGTTCGTTCTTCCGCGCGTCCATAAGGCACCGATGACATCGACTTGAATGTTCACATAGTAATGAGCGCACTCGAGCTCGCCGCGAAGTGGCGGTGCGATAAGCGCCGGATGACGCATCATCAGCGCGTCATCGTGTTTAGTGATGTCGATTGTTGTGATGTCATAATTTAACTGCAAATAGTTGGGACGAAAAAAGAATTATTATACTGTAAATACCGAACAGACAGGCAGACATATATGGTAAAAGTCATATAAAAATATAAATTTTATCAGAGTGCCTCGCGTTCACGCTCACGTCAGCGCGCACCAACAAGCTTACTTAAAGTGTTGCTGTTAATATTCCGTCAGGCGTCAATATTTTCGGTCGGGGGCAACCCCGACCGACCACTGTTCAAGTTCAACATCAGCTGGTGGGTGCAATCGGTGCATAGTTCGTACAGATCGACCGGTAAGCTTCAACGAAATAGGCGTTCGGGTCAAGCGCTGAGTCGGTGCGATCGCATGGAAACATTCTATATGCGACTTTATTTACCCACGTAAACAATGCTCTGGTCATGTTACAGATAAAATTCATTGTTCCTTTACTATACTTACATCTCTTGTAACTACCAATAGCGTATTCAATTTTGAAAGTGGTCTAAAACTCATTGCGCCTTTACGTTTCCCAAACACATCGTGTTGTTTGTCCAAAACTTTGCTATAAAAATCTGGTCAGGCGCTAATCATCGGTCGGGGCAACCCGACCGAAAATTTTGGAAGCGTTCAGATTTCTCACAGGGAGAGTACGATGGAACGGTTCAACATAATCACGTGCTATGTGATTTCGACACATAGTTTATACAGATCGACCGGTAGGCCTCAACGAAGTGGGCGTTCGGATCCAGCTCTGAGTCTGTGTGATCGCATGGAATCATTCTACAGGCGAGTCGACACATCCACCCGTGGAGTGATCTGGTCATGTTGCATATTGTAAAATTCATTCTTCCTTTACTATACTTACTTATCCTTTAACTACCCATCGTGAGTTCAATTTTTCGGTTTCACTTGGAGAGACGCGGCGGTCCGCATAATAACGGCCAGAGCCTTTCGTCATCGGTCGGGATGCTCCCGACCGACTACTGATCGTGATCAATGGTGATCCGGTTCAGAACAACAAGGTGGTTATAAAAAAGAAGCTCCGTGTATTTGGCACGCATAGTTCGGACAAATCGACCGATAGGTTTCAACGAAATAAGCGTTCGCATCAAGCTCCGAGTCTGTGAGACCGATGGGGAACATTCTACTTGCGAGTTCATACATCCACGCAAAAAGTGCTCCTCTGATCATGTTGCGGATAAAATCCATCATTCCTTTACTATACTTACATATCCTTTAACCTCACATTAACATAATAACATATTGCTAATACCTTGTCAGGCGCCATTCATCGGTCGGGGCAACCCGACCGAATACGGGCAGAGCGTTCAGAATTCTCACAGGGAGGTTACGATGGACGGTTCAACATATTCAGGTGCTATGTGAATTCGACACATAGTACTGTAAATACCCGAACGGATAGGCAGACATATATGGTAAAAGTCATATAAAAATATAAATTTTATCAGAGTACCTCGCGTTCACGCTCACGTCAGCGCACCAACAAGCTTACTTAAAGTGTTGCTGTTAATATTCCGTCAGGCGTCAATATTTTCGGTCGGGGGCAACCCCGACCGACGACTGTTCAAGTTCAACATCAGCTGGTGGGTGCAATCGGTGCATAGTACAGATCGACCGGTAAGCTTTAACGAAATAGGCGTTCGGGTCAAGCGCTGAGTCGGTGCGATCGCATGGAAACATTCTATATGCGACTTTATTTACCCACGTAAACAATGCTCTGGTCATGTTACAGATAAAATTCATTGTTCCTTTACTATACTTACATCTCTTGTAACTACCAATAGCGTATTCAATTTTGAAAGTGGTGTAAAACTCATTGCGCCTTTACGTTTCCCAAACACATCGTGTTGTTTGTCCAAAACTTTGCTATAAAAATCTGGTCAGGCGCTAATCATCGGTCGGGGCAACCCGACCGAAAATTTTGGAAGCGTTCAGATTTCTCACAGGGAAAGTACGATGGAACGGTTCAACATAATCACGTGCTATGTGAATTCGACACATAGTTTATACAGATCGACCGGTAGGCCTCAACGAAGTGGGCGTTCGGATCCAGCTCTGAGTCTGTGTGATCGCATGGAATCATTCTACAGGCGAGTCGACACATCCACCCGTGGAGTGATCTGGTCATGTTGCATATTGTAAAATTCATTCTTCCTTTACTATACTTACTTATCCTTTAACTACCCATCGTGAGTTCAATTTTTCGGTTTCACTTGGAGAGACGCGGCGGTCCGCATAATAACGGCCAGAGCCTTTCGTCATCGGTCGGGATGCTCCCGACCGACTACTGATCGTGATCAATGGTGATCCGGTTCAGAACAACAAGGTGGTTATAAAAAAGAAGCTCCGTGTATTTGGCACGCATAGTTCGGACAAATCGACCGATAGGTTTCAACGAAATAAGCGTTCGCATCAAGCTCCGAGTCTGTGAGACCGATGGGGAACATTATACGAGCGAGTTCATACATCCACGAAAAAAGTGCTCCTCTGATCATGTTGCGGATAAAATCCATCATTCCTTTACTATACTTACATATCCTTTAACCTCACATTAACATAATAACATATTGCTAATACCTTGTCAGGCGCCATTCATCGGTCGGGGCAACCCGACCGAATACCGGTAGATCGTTCACAATTCTCACAGGGCGGGTACGATGGACGGTTCAACATATTCAGGTGCTATGTGAATTCGACACATAGTTTATACAGATCGACCGGTAGGCCTCAACGAAGTGGGCGTTCGGATCCAGCTCTGAGTGTATGTGATCGAACAGAGAAGTACTACAGGCGAGTCGGCACATCCACCCGTAGAGTGATCTGGTGATGTTGCATATTGTAAAAATCATTCTTCTTTTACTATACTTACTTATCCTTTAACTACCGATCGTGAGTTCAATTTTTCGGTTTTATGTGAAGAGACGCAGCGGTCCGAATCGTAACGGCCATCGGTCAGAGACATCACCAAATGAAGAAATTCCATGTGAACGGAAAATTGGTCGAGTCGCTAGACACACGACTGGTGTGCTTCTAGCGATGTTCGGGAAGAGGAACATGAATCTGTCGACGAAAGAGCTCTTTGCTAGTGCAGTATTTGCATCGAGATCAAGTCAGTTGTCAAAGCGGGGGGTTAGTTCAGAGACTGTTGTGGTTATGTTGAAATAGAATTCATTATACTGTTGTCCGCGACGCTCAGAGTCACGGAATACTTTAAAGAGATGGGAAGAAAAAACAATTGTCCTGTAAAACCCGAACAGATAGGCTGACATGTAAGGTGTAAATAGTCGTGTGAAAAATATAAATTTATCGTAGTGCGTTACGTTCACGCTCACGTCTGCGTAGTACCAACACGGTGCGCTTAAGAACAAGCAAGAACAAGCTTACTTAAAGTGTTGCTGCTAATATTCCGTCAGGCCTCAATATTTTCGGTCGGGGGCAACCCCGACCGACGACTGTTCAAGTTCAACATCAGCTGGTGGGTGCACTCGGTGCATAGTTCGTACAGATCGACCGGTAAGCTTCAACGAAATAGGCGTTCGGGTCAAGCGCTGAGTCGGTGCGATCGCATGGAAACATTCTACATGCGACTTTATATACCCACGTAAACAATGCTCTGGTCATGTTACAGATAAAATTCATTCTACCTTTACTATACTTACATCTCTTGTATCTACCAATAGCGTATTCAATTTTGAAATTGGTTATAAAATTCATTGCGCCTTTACGTTTCCCAAACACATCGTGTTGTTTGTCAAAAACTTTGCTATGAAAATCTGGTCAGGCGCCATTCATCGGTCGGGGCAACCCGACCGAATACGGGTAGAGCGTTCAGAATTCTCACAGGGCGGGTACGATGGACGGTTCAACATAATCAGGTGCTATGTGAATTCGACACATAGTTTATACAGATCGACCGGTAGGCCTCAATGAAGTGGGCGTTCCGATCCAGCTCTGAGTCTGTGTGATCGCATGGAATCATTCTACAGGCGAGTCGACACATCCACCCGTGGAGTGATCTGGTGATGTTGCATATTATAAAATTCATTCTTCCTTTACTATACTTACTTATCCTTTAACTACCCATCGTGAGTTCAATTTTTCGGTTTTACTTGGAGAGACGCGGCGGTCCGCATAATAACGGCCAGAGCCTTTCGTCATCGGTCGGGATGCTCCCGACCGACTACTGATCGTGATCAATGGTGATCCGGTTCAGAACAACAAGGTGGTTATAAAAAAGAAGCTCCGTGTATTTGGCACGCATAGTTCGGACAAATCGACCGATAGGTATCAACGAAATAAGCGTTCGCATCAAGCTCCGAGTCTGTGAGACCGATGGGGAACATTCTACGAGCGAGTTCATACATCCACGCAAAAAGTGCTCTGATCATGTTGCGGATAAAATCCATCATTCCTTTACTATACTTACATATCCTTTAACCTCACATTAACATAATAACATATTGCTAATACCCTGTCAGGCGCCATTCATCGGTCGGGGCAACCCGACCGAATACTGTGGTAGTGTTAGTAGGCGTTCAGAATTCTCACAGGGCGGGTATGATGGACGGTTGAACACAGGTGCTATATGAATTCGACACATAGTTTATACAGATCGACCGGTAGGCCTCAACGAAGTAGGCGTTCGGATCCAGCTCTGAGTCTGTGTGATCGCATGGAATCATTCTACAGGCGAGTCGACACATCCACCCGTGGAGTGATCTGGTCATGTTGCATATTGTAAAATTCATTCTTCCTTTACTATACTTACTTATCCTTTAACTACCCATCGTGAGTTCAATTTTTCGGTTTTACGTGAAGATACGCAGCGGTCCGCATCATAACGGCCATCGGTCAGAGCCATCATCAAATGAAGAAATTCCATGTGAACGGAAGATTGGTCGAGTCGTTAGACACACGACTGGTGTGCTTCTACCGATGTTCGGGAACAGGAACATGAATCTGTCGACGAAGAAGGAGCTCTTTGCTGGTGCAGTATTTGCATCGAGATCTCAGTCAGTTGACAAAGCGGGTATATAATTTGCTTGGGTAAGCCGACGGCCACCGGTTAGTTCAGAGACAATTGTGGTTATGTTGCGAATAGAATTCATTATAAAGTTGTTCGCAACGCTCAGAGCCACGGAAAGAAATCCTTCTGTTGTAAAAAATCCACATGCATGATGTAAACGAAGCAAAGTTCAATGATCAAAACATAATGGTGCGACGAGCATTATAACTTTTTGTAGACCACAACTTTACAAGTCGCAGTTTATTCTGGTGTTTGGTCGGCCGAGGTGCGTCATAACGTAAACTGTTTCAAAGCTTATGCAAAGTAACTCTGAGAGAAAATCTGTTGGCGGAGCGCTTGTGAAACAAAAACAGCATAATTTTTGCAGCTGGCTCCATGGCATCGTTGATGTATCCACATAATAGCGTCCATCAAACATAAAGGCCAGTCAGTTTGTTCCGTAGTCACATTTCGCGGAGATCGTCGGAATTGCACGTTCGGTTCAACTCCATGTGGGAGGAAAAAGTATGTGCCGCGTATCGGGTGTTGACGTCATATTCCAATGCCGCGTCATCGGCTGGCCGATAACGGCGCGGCCGGCCGGCGTGCAGCGGCCGGGTGGCCGCGCGTCCATCCTAATGTGAGCGTAGAAGTCAATGCCATCGGTCCCTTGAGCACGGGAATATTTTAGAACATGATTTATTAAAATGGAGACGTTGTGTTTTTTACTCGTTTAAGATGTGTAATCAACACAAAACTTTTGGTAAAATAATACTTTGTGAATTTGTGCCTCTTTCACTACCTTATTTAATAACTACAATTAATAGATCTACCGTATGTAAACAGACCCTTCACATAGCCGTCAACCCAGCATTCTGTATATCAAACTAAGTAACTTTACGCAAAAATGATTGCTGGGAATCGACTTTTTTTTTTGGGGTGAAAATTCACGTTTTACGGTAGGAATCGATGGAAAGCACTCAAAGAATTGTGCTGATGGATGGATTGAATAGTACGGGGGTCGTGGAGGTGTGTAAAGTAAAAATCTAACATTAAAAACATGTATTTAAAAAAAAAGTTGTGAAAAAGTTGGAACTTTGACCCCCAATATCTCCGTAACTAGAAGGTTCCCAGGTATCGTCTAGAACAAAAAAATGATCGCAGTGACGGGGAGAACAAGTGCCTTTCGTTTATGTTAGGGGTCTATTTACATCCACCAGAAGTTAAAAATACTTAGCACAACTTCGCATTTTATGGATTTTTAGGTACCTACTTAGTTTGTTATTAAATCAACAATGTCGTACTATGACATGCATCATCCGAAAGTCTAGTCTATCAAAGTCTCGGTAATCTTTAAAATCATTATAAATAGGTTGCTATTGAGCTTTTTCTGCACGAGAAAAAATAACTGGGAGAGGACTATGAAGTTTTTTGATTAAACTCAGTTTACACAGCATAACATCACGCCTGTAATACCCGGAGAGTTAGACAGGCGTGTTCCGAGTACCCATAGCACAATCATACTTCTTCAGTTATGTTTTAACCCCATGATAAAGGAGGCGAGCTCATTGGTACCAACCAGGCAAAAATCCATACTTCGCCCAATCTGGGAATCAATCCCCAGACCTCATGCTCCACAGCACCACTTCCGACCAATGACCAACGAGGCACTATACACAGATTATAAAAAAATACCTAAAAGGATGGGACAAAAATGTGACCACCCATTACATACCGAGCTTCCTCCGTGCCTCGGATAGCTCTTTAAGCCGTTGGTCCCGGCTGTTTTTCGTCGTCAACCAGTCTTACCAAGGAGCATTGTATTACCCAGTACTAAATGGGTTGTGGAGGCAGCTGCTCCGTGTAAAATACTGGTATTCAGCTGCATCCGGTTAAAATGGCACCCAACATAGTTGGACAAAAGCTAGGTAGGATGATGACGACATAATAATGCCTAATAACGTTTCTTTTGCAGCGGACTGGTGTTCCTTATCCTGTCGCTCGTGTTGCTGTCGAATCAAACGCAGGCGGAAAAGGAAACCGACCCTTCTCCCACCGTCTTCACATGCCCGTTAATGGACTTCCCCAAAACAGTTAATGGGACGCTAAGTAAGAAACAACACAAACAAACTCGTATTTTTACGTATCACCCTGTTACAGATATTAAGATATCATTTAAGCCGCATATTCGGAGTAGCTGATGTTGCCGATAAATCTGCGAGGTTTAAGTGGGATTGAGCTCACATCTGTAGTATCAGAGGACAGATGGACCGGGATTGTCACGCAGTGGGGGGTGCTGGATGACGGGCATAGTCATCGATGCAGGCCTAGGAAACACTCACTGTCTGGCGTGACGGTTTGGATGTAGATCTTGCGGAATTGACCGGAGAAAACGAATCAGAGAGCCGAGAGGACTGAATGAATAAGGCGAGGCCTTGGCCTAGCATATAGCAGTGAGACAACATAGTTTAAATGAAATCGGCGAAGAGAACAGTGTCAAATATTGCGAAGCAACATAACACAAGAACGTGTCATGTTGCGATGAGAAAATTCGCAGGCGCTAAATCAATGTAATCTTTTTATTAGTCTTCGCAGTTCAGTTTGTACTCGTACTGTCGTGTTCTTCTTTAAATGTGGTTCACATTTTCAACAAGTATCGTAATAGACTAGTAAAAATCGTTTAAAAAACATACTGACCAAACATCTTAGTTGCATTCAATACTACCACTTTTTGGAATGTAATCTAGTTGCCTACCTATATAATAGTCCCCGTCACGAGAAGCTATACATTTTGTAAACACACATTCAGGGGTTCGCAACCTTAGAAAACTAACTGATTAGAAAAAACAAAATCAACAATAACAAACAATAGGTTGCCTTCGTTCACGGGTGTGCTATAAGGCTGGCTTTCCATTCAGAGGTTATCTATTGTGTCACTCTTTTAAAACGGCAAGTCGGTAACATTATAACCTAATCCGCGAGAACAGCACAAACTTACTTCAAAAAATTTTTACGTTGCATAAGTCAGACGAGTTCCAGTACCACAAAACATTAGACGACAGCGCCTTATGTTGCTAAAACATAACCCGACCAAGTGAAATTGCTCGTTAGTTTCGTATTACACGTACGTTACTTTGAGTTGATTGAATTTGGGATTATTTGTTGTTGATTGAATTGTTGCTACGTAACATGGTAGAAGTTCATTATTTACAAAATTTATAGCTCCTTGTGACGGGGACTTTACCTTTTTATTTAGGCGCTATCATTTTACCGCCAATTTTAACGGTTTATTTCAATTTCAGTTCATAACATAACAAGAACAGCCAAGTGTTTGAACGGCAGAGAGATGGCCGGTTGCTGTGTTAAGCGTTTCTACTGCGACTTTAATACATCTCATATAGATCTCAGCTTGTATGGGCCGCCAGGTTTCCGTATGTAAGTAAAAAATCCTTCTTTCTTGCAGGAATTAAAACTTAAGGCAATACAGAAACGGCGTGAGCTGAAGGCGCGGCGCAGGTGAAGCGCAGGCATGATGCCGCTTCAAAACGTTTTCATACAAAATGTACGTAAATTAAACTCAACCAGCGCGGCGCAGGCACGCCGTTCGTTCTTTTCCTTATAAATTCACGCCTGCGCCGCGCCTTCACCTTACGTCGTGTCGGTATGATTCGCGCCTAAAGGAGACAGTGTGCTCCGAGTTTGTTTCGGCTGTTTCTTCTCAGCAGTATTCAGGTACGAAACACTGTATAATTTAAAAACCAATTTACTCATTTCTTCGGTCCTAGCGGACTATGAGGGTGAGGAAATACACACTTATGCTCTATAATAATATCTCCCACGTCAAATGAAAATACAGGGTGTAAACGGACCCTTAACGAAGCCGCCAACCAAGCATTCTGTATATCAAACCAAGTAACCCTACGCAAAAAATATTGCTGGGAAATGACTTATTTTTTTGGGGTTAAAAATGACGTTTTACAGACAAACTCAATGTAACGCACTCTAAAGATTGTGCTGATGGATGCATTGAATAGTGAACGAGTCATAGAGATATTAAAAATGAAGTTATAACCTTAAAAAGTATTGTTTAAAAAAAAGTTATGAAAAAGTTGAACTTTGACCTCCGATATCTCCGTATCTAGAAGGTTCTCAGGTATGGTCCAGAGCAAAAAAATGATCGCAATGACGCGGAGAATAAGTGCCTTTCGGCTTTGTTGCTTTTTACACACTTTATTATTGTTAATGGATGTCTTTTTAATTACATAAGACACAATATTTTCTAGTTATTTAAACTTTTAATAAAAAAATATGTCATTATATCACTTATATTTTCATACATGCACGGTACTTTAGTCGCATCAACTAGTTATGCCCGTAAACATATAAATTCTTAATTAATACCTCAATAAAAGCAGGATTTTCAACCTTAGGCGCTTACGCATAGATATCGCTTTTTGTTATTGAAAACGAGTCAAAACATTATTTATTTTCAAGACATTTAAAATTAAATACATCACAAGAAAGAGATGTAAATTGAAGAACTACTACTATTTTTGATAACTACTATTGAAGAACTTAACCATCATCATCTGCCTAGCCTTTTCCCAACTATGTTAGGGTCGGCTTTCAGTCTAACCTGATGCAGCTGGAAACCCGTATTTTACATGGAGCGACTGCCTATCTGACCTCCACAACCCAGTTAGTAGGTACTAGGTAATACGATACCCCTTGGTAAGACTGGTTGTCAGACTTTTTGGGCCACTGATTACCTAACGACTCAAAGATCTACAAATGACACCCGGGACCAACGGCTTAACGTGCTTTCCGAGGCACGGAGGAAACTCGGTATGTAATGGGCGGTCACCCATCCACAGACCAACCTAGGCAAGCACGGCTTAACCTAAAGATCGATCCGAGCGGCTGTTATTATTTAGCCACGAGCTCCTCTATTATATATGTACTATATATAAATATAATTATGATAATAATACAAGATGGAAGGGACGCCAACGCGAAAACGGTTACCAGTATCCAGTTCATCATTCTGAGCCCCCCACATAGACATTTTTTGTCGGTTATTAAAAAAAAGTCAGCTGTTTCCTACAAAACTGCAATACCTACACGGTCAAAATGTAAGGAACAGCTGAATTTTTTTAATAACCAATGAATAATTTCTAAGGGGCTCAGAAAGATATACTGAATACGTGGTAACCGTTTTCGCGTCGGTGTCACTCCACCCCGTATGCTGATGGTATCGCCAGTCTTGGTAGCTGATACTGATACTATAAGTCTACGTCATCCCATCGTTGGACATAGGCCTCTCCCCAAAACTTCCAGTTTTTTCAATCCATGGCCAGTGTGGATCACTGATAGTTTTATTTGTCCAGCTCGTCCCGCCATCTTTTAAGAGGTCCTATTAGATATTTCTGGAAGCTAACCTAAGTAAATAATTATAATATTCAACATCTTTAAGGCATGTATTTAACGCGGCGATAAACTAATCTGATTTCGGGTTTTAAAAATAATTAAAATGGGTAGCAAAAATAATAGGTTGGCAGCTACATTGAAAAAAACCTAAAACAAGGTTATTAACCACTAGATTGTAAATGAGGCGTTTTTGCAGGGTTAAGAGTTACCTAACACGAAGGGGATGGCGGGTTCTTAGTTCGCTCACTTTGCTCGCTCACTGGACCCCGCCATCCCCATCGAACCTAACATGTCCGAGTCGGGGTGCCACAAGTCTCTCTCAGCCTTCCTATATTCTCCTTGCCGCAATGACCTGATAAATAGTTACTTACTTGGTACAATAGTCGCCCATTCAGTACATTGGTCGCCAATTAAATTTTTTATTCGCTCCATTAATAATTTCCCTATCTTTTACAGAAAATCCACCACGCGTTCCTAGTAGTTCAATCAACGTTTCTAAAACATGTTGCAATGGCTCACTTTGTGCCATCCCTCCAAGCCCAGCGAGTATACAAGAATCACAACGAACGCATACATTGGCTCCACACAGTGGTCATACCCCACGTCACCAAAGAGTTTCAACATAACTTTGAAGCTTTGGATCGAATGTATAGACTACTAAAGAATTCTGGCAACAAAGATACTGACAATAAAAAATTAGGCGCAGCGTTCAGTGATACTTGGTTATATTCTGAAATACATACAGGTATAGCCAAGTCTTGTCTAGAATTGAAATTGATTTTGAATAAATCGAATGGTCTGGATATTTTTCTCGATTCTTGCGCTATGAATAAACAGGAAATCGATTTGGAAGTTCTGAATCGGGATATGGATGATATTATCGATAGTCTTGCAAAGTGTTTGAAAACCGTTCAGAGTTCACAACTGCGGTTGAAGAAAATTCAAAATAAGAACGTGAATGAAGTTAAATTTGAAGACAAGGAGGTTATGGTTGAGAACGTGAACATTTTGAAAATAGAAGACCGGGAACCAGAGAGTAAAGATGAAGTTTTTTACTGTGTGAAAACGGATGATGAATCGAGTGTTCAGGCAGCAGGTGACCTGACAACAGCTCCTGGAAAAAAAGAAAAGGAGACAAATAAAATTGTTTTATGTGAATTGAAAAGAAAATTGGGGAAAAGAGAAGATGTTATGAGAGAAAGAGAGAGGCAAGCTCTTGCTAAAACAATGCCAGAATTGAAGGACATACCAGAATTCCCTCGCCAAATAAATCTTGACGAATTCATGGAGAGGAAAGGATATATAAAAAAGTTAAATTTAAGAAAAAATGGTTCTAAAAAGAGGCCTCTGTATATCAAACTTAAATTAATAAAAAATAAAGATAAGAAATATAAATATAAACTAGCAAAATACAGTAAAGAAACAGACATAAGTGGCGTCATCTATGAGGTCAACGCGAAACTAAATTTCAAAAGTAAGCTTTTAACTATAAGTACTTTAAACGATTACTATATCACGAAATGGTGTAAATATGTAAGGTCAGAAAAAAATGTTTTAGACTCCAGCGGTCTATCCGAAGGCGATGCAAGCGATGTAGAAGCGGGTACGGCCAACAAAACAGTCAAACAAACTGTCAATAATGAAATAAAGTTCACAAAAAAAGATTTAGAATGGATTCCGTCGTCTTCCGACACCGATTTGGAGTACTACAAAGAAAAGCAGAAGGCTTTACTACAAGATGTCCGTAGGCATAGAGCGGTTAGAAGAAAAAAACACCCGAACCATAGACCGATACCGCCCATAGACAACATAGATGAGAGTTTGAAACCCATAGAGTATACTTTTGGGACAGGAATGGCTATGGCGTCGGTTCTTCAAGTGAACAGGTCTGTACCCAATTATATAGCTGATGAAGAAGTTTTTATTGGAGACGGTGAAGTTTCTACGGATAGTGGAAATGATGAAGACGCTTGAAAATAATAAATAATAATAACTCGCTGGATAGGAGTCGCAAGGGACCGGTCAATGTGGCGACACTTGGGGGAGGCCTATGTCCAGCAGTGGGCGTCATTCGGCTGAAATGATAATGATGATGAATAATTAAAAAGCCAAGTCAAATTAAGCTGCGTCTGCAAGTTGATGTTATGCCAAACATACAAATCATCAGCCTACAGCAGTCCACTGCTGGACGTAGACCTCGTAAATCGCACGCCACTCAACTCGATTCTCGGCAATTCTCATCCAGTTGCTACCAGCCACCCTGCGAAGATCGTCCCTCCTTACGCTCGCCGATTCACGGTCTCCACTCAAAAACATGTCTACGGTCATCGGTTCTATTCTATGGCTAATATGGCCGGCCCATTGCCACTTCAGCTTACTTATTCTGATGTCGACAACTCTGGTCCAACTTACAAATATTGCGAATTAAATAAAAGTTTTTAAAAATGTGGACTCTTACTAATTGCGTCAGCCAATGCTATGTTTTATAAGGGAAAGCAATTTTCCTTATGTAATGTATATTTCGATCGTCTGCAACCTATGCGATATTTCGCTTTTTCTGTTACACTTTGTAGAAGTTCGATTGAAGTCTTTTAAGGTTACAAGCTTCATATAAGTCATTTTAAGTTGTCATTGAAATAATTAAAATATGTCATCGCATTTGAAATTTATAAAATTTTGTTTTTTGTTTAGATCTGTGATCAAATTTATTAAGTCAATTGATTTTGTATATTCATTATTGTAGGTACTTTAAGTAGTGTATCTTAATGAGGAATAATTAAATTATGATTTGCTTTTTATTGAGTATTTGCTTATATCCCGTTACACATCCTCAACCCCCTTCCCCCTTCCGCCTTCCACATTAGGGTCAGCGCAGACAGAGAGGAATAATCCCCGCGCGGTCTCGAGCATTTTCTTTACGGATCCCGCATATCTTCGAGGACGCGCGAGCATTTTTTGTCAGGTTCAAGCATTTATGCACTTTATTGTAATATTTTTAAAATTTATTTTCAAGTCCGTTAATAAAATCCTCTCCGCTGCGCTCCGTTCTGCCTGCGCTGAGCCTTATTCTGACCCAGTCTCGTTTTAGGGTTCCGTACCAAAAGGGACGTGCCATCGGGATCCAATTGCCAAGGCCCCACTATCTATCCGTTTGTCACAGGGCTGAATTTTTTGAACCGTTAAAGGTGTACACATTATTTTTACAGAGTGTGTATTGCAATGGCCTCTGTAACAATAAATAAAAATATATAGTAGGACACCTCGTAAACGGCGGTTTCATATGTTTGAAAATTCGCGCCTGTCGTCGCAACCGCGCTAGGCTTGCACTCTATATGCGGGCCTAGTAAAACCGAAAAATTGAATGTACGATCGGTAGTTAAAGGATAAGTACTCGTATAGTAAAGGAAGAATGAATTTCATATGGAACATGACTAGCGCACTCTTTGGGTGGAATGTTTGAAAGAATGAAAAGATAGAATAGATAGAATAAATAGCGATCACGACATAGACTCCGCGCTTGATGCTAATACCTAGTTCGTTGAAATCTACGGGGCTGCATTCGGGTCATAGTTCGAAGAGGTCGACTCTTCGAACTATGACCCGAATGCAGTACGACAAAGCTTTCGTTGAAGACTCCTCGTAGCTCTGCTCAATGAATAGACAAGGCTTTCTGTAAATACCTTTGAGCGCTACAAGTAGTCGGTAGGGTTATCTCGACTGATGATTGGCGCCTGACAAAATATATGTAGCAATGTTTTAAGTTAACAACACGGAGTTTTTAAGAATAGTTTAGGCGCTATTGAAACTCGTTTCAAAATTGACTGACCGTTAAGGAAATGTAATGTATGTACGAGTATAGTAAAGAAAGAATGAATTTTTTATGCAACATGACCAGAGTGCTCTCTAGGACCTAGACCTAAGTATTCGAAGACATGACAACTAGCAATCTACACTGGGCTCACGTGGTGCATAATAGTCTATTCCTCTCATAGAGAGGATCCACTCATAGGAGGCAAATGTTTTTGCTGTGGAAATATAACAAGCTGAATACTCAGACAAAAAAATGAAGACGGCGCGCCACGAAAATCAAAAGTTAAGCCACAAAAACCGTGCTTCTGCAAGTAAATATACACGCTCACGCACACATCTACACTAAAACCATGCTCATCGCTACGTACGTAGTATGCTCATCGCTATCTACGTAGTGACTTGAATTATGCTATGGTGAGAACTTAAATAGAAAAGGTAATAAGGTAGGTGTATGTAAGTAGGCAATACATATACACTATGTACGTCCATATTTGCACATACAATTTGTATTCATAGGATATCTCTTGAGAATTCATTATGAAATACCTCTAGGGAACATGGCGTACGCCACATAACTAGGAAAACTGCCCTCACTTGCTACGAAATAAAGGTCAATATCAAACTTTTACCTTGGACGTAAGTTTGACTTGCTAAACTAGGCATTTCGTGTGTGGTAAACTTAGGAATAAGGGGTTGAACCTCATCTAGCAGCAAGGAATCCCTTTTCTATGCTGCTATCCTTTTCTATCGCTCAGAGCCGTCATTTGCTAGAACGAGAAACAGAGCGGGAATGCTATCGTATGCGGCAGCATCGACGATGTGATCGGCAGCATAGTTCAGTCAATTAAGCCAAAAAAAGCGTTTAACCTTGGAATGAGAGATAATAAGCTGGAAACTCGAACACCTTCATTTTGGTGTTCTAAATGTTGTCTCAAAAGTCTCATAAAATCTCGTGTCTGCGTAGTAAGTTATTCAAGGTCAAATGTAAAAAAAAAAAAGTTTTTCGCGATGATGATATGATGTTAACACGTATGATCTGGGTTGTGGAGGTCAGATAGGCAGTCGGTCCATGTAAAAGACGGGTATTCAGCCGCATCCAGTTAGACTGGAAGCCGACCCTAATATAGTTGGGAAAAGGCTAGGCAGATAGTCATGATGATGATGACTAAACACATTATAATTTTATCTTTATTCAGTAGCTATATATTTCTTAATAAGTTCTTTATAAGTTTTTAATAATATAAAGTATGTCAGTATTATTAAATGAATATATTAGATATATGCAAAATGTTATTAAATATAATCTATTAACTAATAAATAATACAAATTATTTATTGTTAATGATATTTCGATGATTTCATAACTTTATACAACGTATTATTCACTGCGATTCACGGTTGACCTTGCAGTACAGTGACCTTGGCTGAGCGCTACGGGCTCTCTGCCCTCTATCTCAAAAACGGTTGGGTGTATGAAAAATCTTTCAATACACAATGTGTCCCAAATTTTATGCTCTACAATTTTGATGAAACGTGTTAACATCATAGAAGCTATAGAAACCGTGATAATCGCGAAAAACTGATTTTTGTGACATTTGACCTTGAATAACTTACGACGCAGACACGAGATTTCATGAGACTTTTGAGAGAATTTTTTCTTTTAAAATGTTTTCATTCACTATCATCATTCTCGGCCCACATCAATGTTGGATTTTATTTTATGATTGAATGTTTTGCTCTTTTTCCGTTAATTTATGGGGCGGCAAACCATACAGGCCCGAGGCGCTGAAAAAATTATCAGCTGTCCCAAACAACATTTCCATACCTACTCGACCCAAATGTATGGGACAGCTGATAATTTTTAACATTTACGATATTGGACCCAAGGAGAAAGTTGTTCAGTTTGATGGTCTGCACCTTATCCTTTCATATGACTATGGAAGTGTATGATGTATATCTACCCAGCGTGGGACAATATTGGCTGATTACACTAATAAAAGAATCTGAGAGATAACATGCCAACGGGTGGCTGGAAACACACTGATATATATTTGTCAAGTACATCATCATCATCAGCTGCCTAGCCTTTTCCCAACTATGTTGGGGTCGGCTTCCAGTCTAACCGGATGCAGCTGAATACCAGTATTTTACATGGAGCGACTGCCTATCTGACCTCCACAACCCAGTACTGGGTAATACGATACCCTTTGGTAAGACTGGTTGTTAGACTTTTTGGGCCACTGACTACCTGTAACGACTGTCAAAGATCTACAAATGACAGCCGGGACCAACGGCTTAACGTGCTTTCCGAGGCACGGAGGAAACTCGGAATATTTGTCAAGTACATAACACTACTAATAATAGGCGTGCATGAAACCACCCTCATATTTGCATATACATAATTAGTTTCAGTATATGCGAAACCTGTAACACGTGTCTAGTATTTTTATATAAAGAATCTATGTACAAAATTTCAAAACTGTATCATGAAAAATCACAAAGTTATAAGCTTGTTTTGTTACCTAACTGTCCGCACCAACTCGTGGTCACCACGCGGCGAGCCCGCGCGCGCGCCTCCAGCGTCGTCTTGAGCTCATTGATAATAATAATTTGGCAGTAGGTACCTAAATGATTGCGATAGGTACTTAGTGTCGCTCGGTGTCTAACTTGTAGCCTTTTTTAAATAAGTTTGGGACAAAATATAACATGGTTTTAAAATGATTGGAATCGATTCAGTTACTTATTCTAAACAAACTATATAAATAATGTTGTATGACAGAATCAATAGTCAATCAATTATCAAAATGATCTATATTAGTACAGTTAGAGCTTTGCCGTTACGCGGTGATGTTATTAATTAATCATTAATTGCGTTTTAATTATTGAACGTGTTATTAGTTGTTATCGATGATAGTCTGTTGTGTTTCTGCTGGCAACATGGACGCATCGAGAATTATGTAAGTTTAATTTTATAAAAATATCATAAAGGGATAATAATAGACCCTTTACAAAGCCGAAAGGCACTTGTTCTCCCCGTCATTGCGATATTTTTTTTGTTCTGGACCTTACCTTCTAGTTACGGAGATATTGGGGGTCAAAGTTCCAAGTTTTTCACAATTTGTTTTTAAAACAGTAGTTTTAAGGTCATAACTTTACTTTAAATACTTCCACGACCCCTTTACTATTCAATGCATTCATCAGCACAATATTTTGAGTGCGTCATATCAGGCAAAAGATGAAAATTTTAGATTTCTACAGCTACCTTTCAATTTTATTTACTTGCAGTTAATTGATTTATAATTATAATTCCTATCCGGCGTGTCCATCCTTATCGGTAGGACGAGCTGCTCGGAACAACCGTATCCTATGTGTAAAATGATAAGCTAGTGAGTGAGCAAGATGACCATCTTGCTCACTCACTGCAGGCTAATCATCAATTATCCACGGAGGACAGTCGTAAGATTCACTTTATGCCCAATAAATACGATAGGAATGAAAACTAAAATCTCAGAATGAATTGTCATTACGTCAAGGCTTCATTAAAAATTGTCTTTGGTGATACCGGTGTCACCAGATTTGTATCTAAAAAGAATTCCTTTCAAATAAGTAACACGTTCGTTCTTCCGCGCGTCCATAAGGCACCGATGACATCGACTTGAATGTTCACATAGTAATGAGCGCACTCGAGCTCGCCGCGAAGTGGCGGTGCGATAAGCGCCGGATGACGCATCATCAGCGCGTCATCGTGTTTAGTGATGTCGATTGTTGTGATGTCATAATTTAACTGCAGATGGTTGGGACGAAAAAACAATTATACTGTAAATACCGAACGGATAGGCAGACATATATGGTAAAAGTCATATAAAAATATAAATTTTATCAGAGTGCCTCGCGTTCACGCTCACGTCAGCGCGCACCAACAAGCTTACTTAAAGTGTTGCTGTTAATATTCCGTCAGGCGTCAATATTTTCGGTCGGGGGCAACCCCGACCGACGACTGGTTCAAGTTCAACATCAGCTGGTGGGTGCACTCGGTGCATAGTTCGTACAGATCGACCGGTAAGCTTCAACGAAATAGGCGTTCGGGTCAAGCGCTGAGTCTGTGCGATCGCATGGAAACATTCGACATGCGACTTTATAAATCCACGTAAACAATGCTCTGGTCATGTTACAGAGAAAATTCATTCTTCCTTTACTATACCTACATCTCTTGTAACTACCAATAGCGTATTCAATTTTGAAATTGGTTATAAAATTCATTGCGCCTTTACGTTTCCCAAACACATCGTGTTGTTTGTCAAAAACTTTGCTATGAAAATCTGGTCAGGCGCCATTCATCGGTCGGTTCAACCCGACCGAATACGGGTAGAGCGTTCAGAATTCTCACAGGGCGGGTAAGATGGACGGTTCAACATAATCAGGTGCTATGTGAATTCGACACATAGTTTATACAGATCGACCGGTAGGCCTCAATGAAGTGGGCGTTCCGATCCAGCTCTGAGTCTGTGTGATCGCATGGAATCATTCTACAGGCGAGTCGACACATCCACCCGTGGAGTGATCTGGTGATGTTGCATATTATAAAATTCATTCTTCCTTTACTATACTTACTTATCCTTTAACTACCCATCGTGAGTTCAATTTTTCGGTTTTACTTGGAGAGACGCGGCGGTCCGCATAATAACGGCCAGAGCCTTTCGTCATCGGTCGGGATGCTCCCGACCGACTACTGATCGTGATCAATGGTGATCCGGTTCAGAACAACAAGGTGGTTATAAAAAAGAAGCTCCGTGTATTTGGCACGCATAGTTCGGACAAATCGACCGATAGGTATCAACGAAATAAGCGTTCGCATCAAGCTCCGAGTCTGTGAGACCGATGGGAACATTCTACGAGCGAGTTCATACATCCACGCAAAAAGTGCTCTGATCATGTTGCGGATAAAATCCATCATTCCTTTACTATACTTACATATCCTTTAACCTCACATTAACATAATAACATATTGCTAATACCCTGTCAGGCGCCATTCATCGGTCGGGGCAACCCGACCGAATACTGTGGTAGTGTTAGTAGGCGTTCAGAATTCTCACAGGGCGGGTATGATGGACGGTTGAACACAGGTGCTATATGAATTCGACACATAGTTTATACAGATCGACCGGTAGGCCTCAACGAAGTAGGCGTTCGGATCCAGCTCTGAGTCTGTGTGATCGCATGGAATCATTCTACAGGCGAGTCGACACATCCACCCGTGGAGTGATCTGGTCATGTTGCATATTGTAAAATTCATTCTTCCTTTACTATACTTACTTATCCTTTAACTACCCATCGTGAGTTCAATTTTTCGGTTTTACGTGAAGATACGCAGCGGTCCGCATCATAACGGCCATCGGTCAGAGCCATCATCAAATGAAGAAATTCCATGTGAACGGAAGATTGGTCGAGTCGTTAGACACACGACTGGTGTGCTTCTACCGATGTTCGGGAACAGGAACATGAATCTGTCGACGAAGAAGGAGCTCTTTGCTGGTGCAGTATTTGCATCGAGATCTCAGTCAGTTGACAAAGCGGGTATATAATTTGCTTGGGTAAGCCGACGGCCACCGGTTAGTTCAGAGACAATTGTGGTTATGTTGCGAATAGAATTCATTATAAAGTTGTTCGCAACGCTCAGAGCCACGGAAAGAAATCCTTCTGTTGTAAAAAATCCACATGCATGATGTAAACGAAGCAAAGTTCAATGATCAAAACATAATGGTGCGACGAGCATTATAACTTTTTGTAGACCACAACTTTACAAGTCGCAGTTTATTCTGGTGTTTGGTCGGCCGAGGTGCGTCATAACGTAAACTGTTTCAAAGCTTATGCAAAGTAACTCTGAGAGAAAATCTGTTGGCGGAGCGCTTGTGAAACAAAAACAGCATAATTTTTGCAGCTGGCTCCATGGCATCGTTGATGTATCCACATAATAGCGTCCATCAAACATAAAGGCCAGTCAGTTTGTTCCGTAGTCACATTTCGCGGAGATCGTCGGAATTGCACGTTCGGTTCAACTCCATGTGGGAGGAAAAAGTATGTGCCGCGTATCGGGTGTTGACGTCATATTCCAATGCCGCGTCATCGGCTGGCCGATAACGGCGCGGCCGGCCGGCGTGCAGCGGCCGGGTGGCCGCGCGTCCATCCTAATGTGAGCGTAGAAGTCAATGCCATCGGTCCCTTGAGCACGGGAATATTTTAGAACATGATTTATTAAAATGGAGACGTTGTGTTTTTTACTCGTTTAAGATGTGTAATCAACACAAAACTTTTGGTAAAATAATACTTTGTGAATTTGTGCCTCTTTCACTACCTTATTTAATAACTACAATTAATAGATCTACCGTATGTAAACAGACCCTTCACATAGCCGTCAACCCAGCATTCTGTATATCAAACTAAGTAACTTTACGCAAAAATGATTGCTGGGAATCGACTTTTTTTTTTGGGGTGAAAATTCACGTTTTACGGTAGGAATCGATGGAAAGCACTCAAAGAATTGTGCTGATGGATGGATTGAATAGTACGGGGGTCGTGGAGGTGTGTAAAGTAAAAATCTAACATTAAAAACATGTATTTAAAAAAAAAGTTGTGAAAAAGTTGGAACTTTGACCCCCAATATCTCCGTAACTAGAAGGTTCCCAGGTATGGTCTAGAACAAAAAAATGATCGCAGTGACGGGGAGAACAAGTGCCTTTCGTTTATGTTAGGGGTCTATTTACATCCACCAGAAGTTAAAAATACTTAGCACAACTTCGCATTTTATGGATTTTTAGGTACCTACTTAGTTTGTTATTAAATCAACAATGTCGTACTATGACATGCATCATCCGAAAGTCTAGTCTATCAAAGTCTCGGTAATCTTTAAAATCATTATAAATAGGTTGCTATTGAGCTTTTTCTGCACGAGAAAAAATAACTGGGAGAGGACTATGAAGTTTTTTGATTAAACTCAGTTTACACAGCATAACATCACGCCTGTAATACCCGGAGAGTTAGACAGGCGTGTTCCGAGTACCCATAGCACAATCATACTTCTTCAGTTATGTTTTAACCCCATGATAAAGGAGGCGAGCTCATTGGTACCAACCAGGCAAAAATCCATACTTCGCCCAATCTGGGAATCAATCCCCAGACCTCATGCTCCACAGCACCACTTCCGACCAATGACCAACGAGGCACTATACACAGATTATAAAAAAATACCTAAAAGGATGGGACAAAAATGTGACCACCCATTACATACCGAGCTTCCTCCGTGCCTCGGATAGCTCTTTAAGCCGTTGGTCCCGGCTGTTTTTCGTCGTCAACCAGTCTTACCAAGGAGCATTGTATTACCCAGTACTAAATGGGTTGTGGAGGCAGCTGCTCCGTGTAAAATACTGGTATTCAGCTGCATCCGGTTAAAATGGCACCCAACATAGTTGGACAAAAGCTAGGTAGGATGATGACGACATAATAATGCCTAATAACGTTTCTTTTGCAGCGGACTGGTGTTCCTTATCCTGTCGCTCGTGTTGCTGTCGAATCAAACGCAGGCGGAAAAGGAAACCGACCCTTCTCCCACCGTCTTCACATGCCCGTTAATGGACTTCCCCAAAACAGTTAATGGGACGCTAAGTAAGAAACAACACAAACAAACTCGTATTTTTACGTATCACCCTGTTACAGATATTAAGATATCATTTAAGCCGCATATTCGGAGTAGCTGATGTTGCCGATAAATCTGCGAGGTTTAAGTGGGATTGAGCTCACATCTGTAGTATCAGAGGACAGATGGACCGGGATTGTCACGCAGTGGGGGGTGCTGGATGACGGGCATAGTCATCGATGCAGGCCTAGGAAACACTCACTGTCTGGCGTGACGGTTTGGATGTAGATCTTGCGGAATTGACCGGAGAAAACGAATCAGAGAGCCGAGAGGACTGAATGAATAAGGCGAGGCCTTGGCCTAGCATATAGCAGTGAGACAACATAGTTTAAATGAAATCGGCGAAGAGAACAGTGTCAAATATTGCGAAGCAACATAACACAAGAACGTGTCATGTTGCGATGAGAAAATTCGCAGGCGCTAAATCAATGTAATCTTTTTATTAGTCTTCGCAGTTCAGTTTGTACTCGTACTGTCGTGTTCTTCTTTAAATGTGGTTCACATTTTAACAAGTATCGTAATAGACTAGTAAAAATCGTTTAAAAAACATACTGACGAAACATCTTAGTTGCATTCAATACTACCACTTTTTGGAATGTAATCTAGTTGCCTACCTATATAATAGTCCCCGTCACGAGAAGCTATACATTTTGTAAACACACATTCAGGGGTTCGCAACCTTAGAAAACTAACTGATTAGAAAAAACAAAATCAACAATAACAAACAATAGGTTGCCTTCGTTCACGGGTGTGCTATAAGGCTGGCTTTCCATTCAGAGGTTATCTATTGTGTCACTCTTTTAAAACGGCAAGTCGGTAACATTATAACCTAATCCGCGAGAACAGCACAAACTTACTTCGAAAAATTTTTACGTTGCATCATTCCAGTCAGACGAGTTCCAGTACCACAAAACATTAGACGACAGCGCCTTATGTTGCTAAAACATAACCCGACCAAGTGAAATTGCTCGTTAGTTTCGTATTACACGTACGTTACTTTGAGTTGATTGAATTTGGGATTATTTGTTGTTGATTGAATTGTTGCTACGTAACATGGTAGAAGTTCATTATTTACAAAATTTATAGCTCCTTGTGACGGGGACTTTACCTTTTTATTTAGGCGCTATCATTTTACCGCCAATTTTAACGGTTTATTTCAATTTCAGTTCATAACATAACAAGAACAGCCAAGTGTTTGAACGGCAGAGAGATGGCCGGTTGCTGTGTTAAGCGTTTCTACTGCGACTTTAATACATCTCATATAGATCTCAGCTTGTATGGGCCGCCAGGTTTCCGTATGTAAGTAAAAAATCCTTCTTTCTTGCAGGAATTAAAACTTAAGGCAATACAGAAACGGCGTGAGCTGAAGGCGCGGCGCAGGTGAAGCGCAGGCATGATGCCGCTTCAAAACGTTTTCATACAAAATGTACGTAAATTAAACTCAACCAGCGCGGCGCAGGCACGCCGTTCGTTCTTTTCCTTATAAATTCACGCCTGCGCCGCGCCTTCACCTTACGTCGTGTCGGTATGATTCGCGCCTAAAGGAGACAGTGTGCTCCGAGTTTGTTTCGGCTGTTTCTTCTCAGCAGTATTCAGGTACGAAACACTGTATAATTTAAAAACCAATTTACTCATTTCTTCGGTCCTAGCGGACTATGAGGGTGAGGAAATACACACTTATGCTCTATAATAATATCTCCCACGTCAAATGAAAATACAGGGTGTAAACGGACCCTTAACGAAGCCGCCAACCAAGCATTCTGTATATCAAACCAAGTAACCCTACGCAAAAAATATTGCTGGGAAATGACTTATTTTTTTGGGGTTAAAAATGACGTTTTACAGACAAACTCAATGTAACGCACTCTAAAGATTGTGCTGATGGATGCATTGAATAGTGAACGAGTCATAGAGATATTAAAAATGAAGTTATAACCTTAAAAAGTATTGTTTAAAAAAAAGTTATGAAAAAGTTGAACTTTGACCTCCGATATCTCCGTATCTAGAAGGTTCTCAGGTATGGTCCAGAGCAAAAAAATGATCGCAATGACGCGGAGAATAAGTGCCTTTCGGCTTTGTTGCTTTTTACACACTTTATTATTGTTAATGGATGTCTTTTTAATTACATAAGACACAATATTTTCTAGTTATTTAAACTTTTAATAAAAAAATATGTCATTATATCACTTATATTTTCATACATGCACGGTACTTTAGTCGCATCAACTAGTTATGCCCGTAAACATATAAATTCTTAATTAATACCTCAATAAAAGCAGGATTTTCAACCTTAGGCGCTTACGCATAGATATCGCTTTTTGTTATTGAAAACGAGTCAAAACATTATTTATTTTCAAGACATTTAAAATTAAATACATCACAAGAAAGAGATGTAAATTGAAGAACTACTACTATTTTTGATAACTACTATTGAAGAACTTAACCATCATCATCTGCCTAGCCTTTTCCCAACTATGTTAGGGTCGGCTTTCAGTCTAACCTGATGCAGCTGGAAACCCGTATTTTACATGGAGCGACTGCCTATCTGACCTCCACAACCCAGTTAGTAGGTACTAGGTAATACGATACCCCTTGGTAAGACTGGTTGTCAGACTTTTTGGGCCACTGATTACCTAACGACTCAAAGATCTACAAATGACACCCGGGACCAACGGCTTAACGTGCTTTCCGAGGCACGGAGGAAACTCGGTATGTAATGGGCGGTCACCCATCCACAGACCAACCTAGGCAAGCACGGCTTAACCTAAAGATCGATCCGAGCGGCTGTTATTATTTAGCCACGAGCTCCTCTATTATATATGTACTATATATAAATATAATTATGATAATAATACAAGATGGAAGGGACGCCAACGCGAAAACGGTTACCAGTATCCAGTTCATCATTCTGAGCCCCCCACATAGACATTTTTTGTCGGTTATTAAAAAAAAGTCAGCTGTTTCCTACAAAACTGCAATACCTACACGGTCAAAATGTAAGGAACAGCTGAATTTTTTTAATAACCAATGAATAATTTCTAAGGGGCTCAGAAAGATATACTGAATACGTGGTAACCGTTTTCGCGTCGGTGTCACTCCACCCCGTATGCTGATGGTATCGCCAGTCTTGGTAGCTGATACTGATACTATAAGTCTACGTCATCCCATCGTTGGACATAGGCCTCTCCCCAAAACTTCCAGTTTTTTCAATCCATGGCCAGTGTGGATCACTGATAGTTTTATTTGTCCAGCTCGTCCCGCCATCTTTTAAGAGGTCCTATTAGATATTTCTGGAAGCTAACCTAAGTAAATAATTATAATATTCAACATCTTTAAGGCATGTATTTAACGCGGCGATAAACTAATCTGATTTCGGGTTTTAAAAATAATTAAAATGGGTAGCAAAAATAATAGGTTGGCAGCTACATTGAAAAAAACCTAAAACAAGGTTATTAACCACTAGATTGTAAATGAGGCGTTTTTGCAGGGTTAAGAGTTACCTAACACGAAGGGGATGGCGGGTTCTTAGTTCGCTCACTTTGCTCGCTCACTGGACCCCGCCATCCCCATCGAACCTAACATGTCCGAGTCGGGGTGCCACAAGTCTCTCTCAGCCTTCCTATATTCTCCTTGCCGCAATGACCTGATAAATAGTTACTTACTTGGTACAATAGTCGCCCATTCAGTACATTGGTCGCCAATTAAATTTTTTATTCGCTCCATTAATAATTTCCCTATCTTTTACAGAAAATCCACCACGCGTTCCTAGTAGTTCAATCAACGTTTCTAAAACATGTTGCAATGGCTCACTTTGTGCCATCCCTCCAAGCCCAGCGAGTATACAAGAATCACAACGAACGCATACATTGGCTCCACACAGTGGTCATACCCCACGTCACCAAAGAGTTTCAACATAACTTTGAAGCTTTGGATCGAATGTATAGACTACTAAAGAATTCTGGCAACAAAGATACTGACAATAAAAAATTAGGCGCAGCGTTCAGTGATACTTGGTTATATTCTGAAATACATACATACAGGTATAGCCAAGTCTTGTCTAGAATTGAAATTGATTTTGAATAAATCGAATGGTCTGGATATTTTTCTCGATTCTTGCGCTATGAATAAACAGGAAATCGATTTGGAAGTTCTGAATCGGGATATGGATGATATTATCGATAGTCTTGCAAAGTGTTTGAAAACCGTTCAGAGTTCACAACTGCGGTTGAAGAAAATTCAAAATAAGAACGTGAATGAAGTTAAATTTGAAGACAAGGAGGTTATGGTTGAGAACGTGAACATTTTGAAAATAGAAGACCGGGAACCAGAGAGTAAAGATGAAGTTTTTTACTGTGTGAAAACGGATGATGAATCGAGTGTTCAGGCAGCAGGTGACCTGACAACAGCTCCTGGAAAAAAAGAAAAGGAGACAAATAAAATTGTTTTATGTGAATTGAAAAGAAAATTGGGGAAAAGAGAAGATGTTATGAGAGAAAGAGAGAGGCAAGCTCTTGCTAAAACAATGCCAGAATTGAAGGACATACCAGAATTCCCTCGCCAAATAAATCTTGACGAATTCATGGAGAGGAAAGGATATATAAAAAAGTTAAATTTAAGAAAAAATGGTTCTAAAAAGAGGCCTCTGTATATCAAACTTAAATTAATAAAAAATAAAGATAAGAAATATAAATATAAACTAGCAAAATACAGTAAAGAAACAGACATAAGTGGCGTCATCTATGAGGTCAACGCGAAACTAAATTTCAAAAGTAAGCTTTTAACTATAAGTACTTTAAACGATTACTATATCACGAAATGGTGTAAATATGTAAGGTCAGAAAAAAATGTTTTAGACTCCAGCGGTCTATCCGAAGGCGATGCAAGCGATGTAGAAGCGGGTACGGCCAACAAAACAGTCAAACAAACTGTCAATAATGAAATAAAGTTCACAAAAAAAGATTTAGAATGGATTCCGTCGTCTTCCGACACCGATTTGGAGTACTACAAAGAAAAGCAGAAGGCTTTACTACAAGATGTCCGTAGGCATAGAGCGGTTAGAAGAAAAAAACACCCGAACCATAGACCGATACCGCCCATAGACAACATAGATGAGAGTTTGAAACCCATAGAGTATACTTTTGGGACAGGAATGGCTATGGCGTCGGTTCTTCAAGTGAACAGGTCTGTACCCAATTATATAGCTGATGAAGAAGTTTTTATTGGAGACGGTGAAGTTTCTACGGATAGTGGAAATGATGAAGACGCTTGAAAATAATAAATAATAATAACTCGCTGGATAGGAGTCGCAAGGGACCGGTCAATGTGGCGACACTTGGGGGAGGCCTATGTCCAGCAGTGGGCGTCATTCGGCTGAAATGATAATGATGATGAATAATTAAAAAGCCAAGTCAAATTAAGCTGCGTCTGCAAGTTGATGTTATGCCAAACATACAAATCATCAGCCTACAGCAGTCCACTGCTGGACGTAGACCTCGTAAATCGCACGCCACTCAACTCGATTCTCGGCAATTCTCATCCAGTTGCTACCAGCCACCCTGCGAAGATCGTCCCTCCTTACGCTCGCCGATTCACGGTCTCCACTCAAAAACATGTCTACGGTCATCGGTTCTATTCTATGGCTAATATGGCCGGCCCATTGCCACTTCAGCTTACTTATTCTGATGTCGACAACTCTGGTCCAACTTACAAATATTGCGAATTAAATAAAAGTTTTTAAAAATGTGGACTCTTACTAATTGCGTCAGCCAATGCTATGTTTTATAAGGGAAAGCAATTTTCCTTATGTAATGTATATTTCGATCGTCTGCAACCTATGCGATATTTCGCTTTTTCTGTTACACTTTGTAGAAGTTCGATTGAAGTCTTTTAAGGTTACAAGCTTCATATAAGTCATTTTAAGTTGTCATTGAAATAATTAAAATATGTCATCGCATTTGAAATTTATAAAATTTTGTTTTTTGTTTAGATCTGTGATCAAATTTATTAAGTCAATTGATTTTGTATATTCATTATTGTAGGTACTTTAAGTAGTGTATCTTAATGAGGAATAATTAAATTATGATTTGCTTTTTATTGAGTATTTGCTTATATCCCGTTACACATCCTCAACCCCCTTCCCCCTTCCGCCTTCCACATTAGGGTCAGCGCAGACAGAGAGGAATAATCCCCGCGCGGTCTCGAGCATTTTCTTTACGGATCCCGCATATCTTCGAGGACGCGCGAGCATTTTTTGTCAGGTTCAAGCATTTATGCACTTTATTGTAATATTTTTAAAATTTATTTTCAAGTCCGTTAATAAAATCCTCTCCGCTGCGCTCCGTTCTGCCTGCGCTGAGCCTTATTCTGACCCAGTCTCGTTTTAGGGTTCCGTACCAAAAGGGACGTGCCATCGGGATCCAATTGCCAAGGCCCCACTATCTATCCGTTTGTCACAGGGCTGAATTTTTTGAACCGTTAAAGGTGTACACATTATTTTTACAGAGTGTGTATTGCAATGGCCTCTGTAACAATAAATAAAAATATATAGTAGGACACCTCGTAAACGGCGGTTTCATATGTTTGAAAATTCGCGCCTGTCGTCGCAACCGCGCTAGGCTTGCACTCTATATGCGGGCCTAGTAAAACCGAAAAATTGAATGTACGATCGGTAGTTAAAGGATAAGTACTCGTATAGTAAAGGAAGAATGAATTTCATATGGAACATGACTAGCGCACTCTTTGGGTGGAATGTTTGAAAGAATGAAAAGATAGAATAGATAGAATAAATAGCGATCACGACATAGACTCCGCGCTTGATGCTAATACCTAGTTCGTTGAAATCTACGGGGCTGCATTCGGGTCATAGTTCGAAGAGGTCGACTCTTCGAACTATGACCCGAATGCAGTACGACAAAGCTTTCGTTGAAGACTCCTCGTAGCTCTGCTCAATGAATAGACAAGGCTTTCTGTAAATACCTTTGAGCGCTACAAGTAGTCGGTAGGGTTATCTCGACTGATGATTGGCGCCTGACAAAATATATGTAGCAATGTTTTAAGTTAACAACACGGAGTTTTTAAGAATAGTTTAGGCGCTATTGAAACTCGTTTCAAAATTGACTGACCGTTAAGGAAATGTAATGTATGTACGAGTATAGTAAAGAAAGAATGAATTTTTTATGCAACATGACCAGAGTGCTCTCTAGGACCTAGACCTAAGTATTCGAAGACATGACAACTAGCAATCTACACTGGGCTCACGTGGTGCATAATAGTCTATTCCTCTCATAGAGAGGATCCACTCATAGGAGGCAAATGTTTTTGCTGTGGAAATATAACAAGCTGAATACTCAGACAAAAAAATGAAGACGGCGCGCCACGAAAATCAAAAGTTAAGCCACAAAAACCGTGCTTCTGCAAGTAAATATACACGCTCACGCACACATCTACACTAAAACCATGCTCATCGCTACGTACGTAGTATGCTCATCGCTATCTACGTAGTGACTTGAATTATGCTATGGTGAGAACTTAAATAGAAAAGGTAATAAGGTAGGTGTATGTAAGTAGGCAATACATATACACTATGTACGTCCATATTTGCACATACAATTTGTATTCATAGGATATCTCTTGAGAATTCATTATGAAATACCTCTAGGGAACATGGCGTACGCCACATAACTAGGAAAACTGCCCTCACTTGCTACGAAATAAAGGTCAATATCAAACTTTTACCTTGGACGTAAGTTTGACTTGCTAAACTAGGCATTTCGTGTGTGGTAAACTTAGGAATAAGGGGTTGAACCTCATCTAGCAGCAAGGAATCCCTTTTCTATGCTGCTATCCTTTTCTATCGCTCAGAGCCGTCATTTGCTAGAACGAGAAACAGAGCGGGAATGCTATCGTATGCGGCAGCATCGACGATGTGATCGGCAGCATAGTTCAGTCAATTAAGCCAAAAAAAGCGTTTAACCTTGGAATGAGAGATAATAAGCTGGAAACTCGAACACCTTCATTTTGGTGTTCTAAATGTTGTCTCAAAAGTCTCATAAAATCTCGTGTCTGCGTAGTAAGTTATTCAAGGTCAAATGTAAAAAAAAAAAAGTTTTTCGCGATGATGATATGATGTTAACACGTATGATCTGGGTTGTGGAGGTCAGATAGGCAGTCGGTCCATGTAAAAGACGGGTATTCAGCCGCATCCAGTTAGACTGGAAGCCGACCCTAATATAGTTGGGAAAAGGCTAGGCAGATAGTCATGATGATGATGACTAAACACATTATAATTTTATCTTTATTCAGTAGCTATATATTTCTTAATAAGTTCTTTATAAGTTTTTAATAATATAAAGTATGTCAGTATTATTAAATGAATATATTAGATATATGCAAAATGTTATTAAATATAATCTATTAACTAATAAATAATACAAATTATTTATTGTTAATGATATTTCGATGATTTCATAACTTTATACAACGTATTATTCACTGCGATTCACGGTTGACCTTGCAGTACAGTGACCTTGGCTGAGCGCTACGGGCTCTCTGCCCTCTATCTCAAAAACGGTTGGGTGTATGAAAAATCTTTCAATACACAATGTGTCCCAAATTTTATGCTCTACAATTTTGATGAAACGTGTTAACATCATAGAAGCTATAGAAACCGTGATAATCGCGAAAAACTGATTTTTGTGACATTTGACCTTGAATAACTTACGACGCAGACACGAGATTTCATGAGACTTTTGAGAGAATTTTTTCTTTTAAAATGTTTTCATTCACTATCATCATTCTCGGCCCACATCAATGTTGGATTTTATTTTATGATTGAATGTTTTGCTCTTTTTCCGTTAATTTATGGGGCGGCAAACCATACAGGCCCGAGGCGCTGAAAAAATTATCAGCTGTCCCAAACAACATTTCCATACCTACTCGACCCAAATGTATGGGACAGCTGATAATTTTTAACATTTACGATATTGGACCCAAGGAGAAAGTTGTTCAGTTTGATGGTCTGCACCTTATCCTTTCATATGACTATGGAAGTGTATGATGTATATCTACCCAGCGTGGGACAATATTGGCTGATTACACTAATAAAAGAATCTGAGAGATAACATGCCAACGGGTGGCTGGAAACACACTGATATATATTTGTCAAGTACATCATCATCATCAGCTGCCTAGCCTTTTCCCAACTATGTTGGGGTCGGCTTCCAGTCTAACCGGATGCAGCTGAATACCAGTATTTTACATGGAGCGACTGCCTATCTGACCTCCACAACCCAGTACTGGGTAATACGATACCCTTTGGTAAGACTGGTTGTTAGACTTTTTGGGCCACTGACTACCTGTAACGACTGTCAAAGATCTACAAATGACAGCCGGGACCAACGGCTTAACGTGCTTTCCGAGGCACGGAGGAAACTCGGAATATTTGTCAAGTACATAACACTACTAATAATAGGCGTGCATGAAACCACCCTCATATTTGCATATACATAATTAGTTTCAGTATATGCGAAACCTGTAACACGTGTCTAGTATTTTTATATAAAGAATCTATGTACAAAATTTCAAAACTGTATCATGAAAAATCACAAAGTTATAAGCTTGTTTTGTTACCTAACTGTCCGCACCAACTCGTGGTCACCACGCGGCGAGCCCGCGCGCGCGCCTCCAGCGTCGTCTTGAGCTCATTGATAATAATAATTTGGCAGTAGGTACCTAAATGATTGCGATAGGTACTTAGTGTCGCTCGGTGTCTAACTTGTAGCCTTTTTTAAATAAGTTTGGGACAAAATATAACATGGTTTTAAAATGATTGGAATCGATTCAGTTACTTATTCTAAACAAACTATATAAATAATGTTGTATGACAGAATCAATAGTCAATCAATTATCAAAATGATCTATATTAGTACAGTTAGAGCTTTGCCGTTACGCGGTGATGTTATTAATTAATCATTAATTGCGTTTTAATTATTGAACGTGTTATTAGTTGTTATCGATGATAGTCTGTTGTGTTTCTGCTGGCAACATGGACGCATCGAGAATTATGTAAGTTTAATTTTATAAAAATATCATAAAGGGATAATAATAGACCCTTTACAAAGCCGAAAGGCACTTGTTCTCCCCGTCATTGCGATATTTTTTTTGTTCTGGACCTTACCTTCTAGTTACGGAGATATTGGGGGTCAAAGTTCCAAGTTTTTCACAATTTGTTTTTAAAACAGTAGTTTTAAGGTCATAACTTTACTTTAAATACTTCCACGACCCCTTTACTATTCAATGCATTCATCAGCACAATATTTTGAGTGCGTCATATCAGGCAAAAGATGAAAATTTTAGATTTCTACAGCTACCTTTCAATTTTATTTACTTGCAGTTAATTGATTTATAATTATAATTCCTATCCGGCGTGTCCATCCTTATCGGTAGGACGAGCTGCTCGGAACAACCGTATCCTATGTGTAAAATGATAAGCTAGTGAGTGAGCAAGATGACCATCTTGCTCACTCACTGCAGGCTAATCATCAATTATCCACGGAGGACAGTCGTAAGATTCACTTTATGCCCAATAAATACGATAGGAATGAAAACTAAAATCTCAGAATGAATTGTCATTACGTCAAGGCTTCATTAAAAATTGTCTTTGGTGATACCGGTGTCACCAGATTTGTATCTAAAAAGAATTCCTTTCAAATAAGTAACACGTTCGTTCTTCCGCGCGTCCATAAGGCACCGATGACATCGACTTGAATGTTCACATAGTAATGAGCGCACTCGAGCTCGCCGCGAAGTGGCGGTGCGATAAGCGCCGGATGACGCATCATCAGCGCGTCATCGTGTTTAGTGATGTCGATTGTTGTGATGTCATAATTTAACTGCAGATGGTTGGGACGAAAAAACAATTATACTGTAAATACCGAACGGATAGGCAGACATATATGGTAAAAGTCATATAAAAATATAAATTTTATCAGAGTGCCTCGCGTTCACGCTCACGTCAGCGCGCACCAACAAGCTTACTTAAAGTGTTGCTGTTAATATTCCGTCAGGCGTCAATATTTTCGGTCGGGGGCAACCCCGACCGACGACTGGTTCAAGTTCAACATCAGCTGGTGGGTGCACTCGGTGCATAGTTCGTACAGATCGACCGGTAAGCTTCAACGAAATAGGCGTTCGGGTCAAGCGCTGAGTCTGTGCGATCGCATGGAAACATTCGACATGCGACTTTATAAATCCACGTAAACAATGCTCTGGTCATGTTACAGAGAAAATTCATTCTTCCTTTACTATACCTACATCTCTTGTAACTACCAATAGCGTATTCAATTTTGAAATTGGTTATAAAATTCATTGCGCCTTTACGTTTCCCAAACACATCGTGTTGTTTGTCAAAAACTTTGCTATGAAAATCTGGTCAGGCGCCATTCATCGGTCGGTTCAACCCGACCGAATACGGGTAGAGCGTTCAGAATTCTCACAGGGCGGGTAAGATGGACGGTTCAACATAATCAGGTGCTATGTGAATTCGACACATAGTTTATACAGATCGACCGGTAGGCCTCAATGAAGTGGGCGTTCCGATCCAGCTCTGAGTCTGTGTGATCGCATGGAATCATTCTACAGGCGAGTCGACACATCCACCCGTGGAGTGATCTGGTGATGTTGCATATTATAAAATTCATTCTTCCTTTACTATACTTACTTATCCTTTAACTACCCATCGTGAGTTCAATTTTTCGGTTTTACTTGGAGAGACGCGGCGGTCCGCATAATAACGGCCAGAGCCTTTCGTCATCGGTCGGGATGCTCCCGACCGACTACTGATCGTGATCAATGGTGATCCGGTTCAGAACAACAAGGTGGTTATAAAAAAGAAGCTCCGTGTATTTGGCACGCATAGTTCGGACAAATCGACCGATAGGTATCAACGAAATAAGCGTTCGCATCAAGCTCCGAGTCTGTGAGACCGATGGGAACATTCTACGAGCGAGTTCATACATCCACGCAAAAAGTGCTCTGATCATGTTGCGGATAAAATCCATCATTCCTTTACTATACTTACATATCCTTTAACCTCACATTAACATAATAACATATTGCTAATACCCTGTCAGGCGCCATTCATCGGTCGGGGCAACCCGACCGAATACTGTGGTAGTGTTAGTAGGCGTTCAGAATTCTCACAGGGCGGGTATGATGGACGGTTGAACACAGGTGCTATATGAATTCGACACATAGTTTATACAGATCGACCGGTAGGCCTCAACGAAGTAGGCGTTCGGATCCAGCTCTGAGTCTGTGTGATCGCATGGAATCATTCTACAGGCGAGTCGACACATCCACCCGTGGAGTGATCTGGTCATGTTGCATATTGTAAAATTCATTCTTCCTTTACTATACTTACTTATCCTTTAACTACCCATCGTGAGTTCAATTTTTCGGTTTTACGTGAAGATACGCAGCGGTCCGCATCATAACGGCCATCGGTCAGAGCCATCATCAAATGAAGAAATTCCATGTGAACGGAAGATTGGTCGAGTCGTTAGACACACGACTGGTGTGCTTCTACCGATGTTCGGGAACAGGAACATGAATCTGTCGACGAAGAAGGAGCTCTTTGCTGGTGCAGTATTTGCATCGAGATCTCAGTCAGTTGACAAAGCGGGTATATAATTTGCTTGGGTAAGCCGACGGCCACCGGTTAGTTCAGAGACAATTGTGGTTATGTTGCGAATAGAATTCATTATAAAGTTGTTCGCAACGCTCAGAGCCACGGAAAGAAATCCTTCTGTTGTAAAAAATCCACATGCATGATGTAAACGAAGCAAAGTTCAATGATCAAAACATAATGGTGCGACGAGCATTATAACTTTTTGTAGACCACAACTTTACAAGTCGCAGTTTATTCTGGTGTTTGGTCGGCCGAGGTGCGTCATAACGTAAACTGTTTCAAAGCTTATGCAAAGTAACTCTGAGAGAAAATCTGTTGGCGGAGCGCTTGTGAAACAAAAACAGCATAATTTTTGCAGCTGGCTCCATGGCATCGTTGATGTATCCACATAATAGCGTCCATCAAACATAAAGGCCAGTCAGTTTGTTCCGTAGTCACATTTCGCGGAGATCGTCGGAATTGCACGTTCGGTTCAACTCCATGTGGGAGGAAAAAGTATGTGCCGCGTATCGGGTGTTGACGTCATATTCCAATGCCGCGTCATCGGCTGGCCGATAACGGCGCGGCCGGCCGGCGTGCAGCGGCCGGGTGGCCGCGCGTCCATCCTAATGTGAGCGTAGAAGTCAATGCCATCGGTCCCTTGAGCACGGGAATATTTTAGAACATGATTTATTAAAATGGAGACGTTGTGTTTTTTACTCGTTTAAGATGTGTAATCAACACAAAACTTTTGGTAAAATAATACTTTGTGAATTTGTGCCTCTTTCACTACCTTATTTAATAACTACAATTAATAGATCTACCGTATGTAAACAGACCCTTCACATAGCCGTCAACCCAGCATTCTGTATATCAAACTAAGTAACTTTACGCAAAAATGATTGCTGGGAATCGACTTTTTTTTTTGGGGTGAAAATTCACGTTTTACGGTAGGAATCGATGGAAAGCACTCAAAGAATTGTGCTGATGGATGGATTGAATAGTACGGGGGTCGTGGAGGTGTGTAAAGTAAAAATCTAACATTAAAAACATGTATTTAAAAAAAAAGTTGTGAAAAAGTTGGAACTTTGACCCCCAATATCTCCGTAACTAGAAGGTTCCCAGGTATGGTCTAGAACAAAAAAATGATCGCAGTGACGGGGAGAACAAGTGCCTTTCGTTTATGTTAGGGGTCTATTTACATCCACCAGAAGTTAAAAATACTTAGCACAACTTCGCATTTTATGGATTTTTAGGTACCTACTTAGTTTGTTATTAAATCAACAATGTCGTACTATGACATGCATCATCCGAAAGTCTAGTCTATCAAAGTCTCGGTAATCTTTAAAATCATTATAAATAGGTTGCTATTGAGCTTTTTCTGCACGAGAAAAAATAACTGGGAGAGGACTATGAAGTTTTTTGATTAAACTCAGTTTACACAGCATAACATCACGCCTGTAATACCCGGAGAGTTAGACAGGCGTGTTCCGAGTACCCATAGCACAATCATACTTCTTCAGTTATGTTTTAACCCCATGATAAAGGAGGCGAGCTCATTGGTACCAACCAGGCAAAAATCCATACTTCGCCCAATCTGGGAATCAATCCCCAGACCTCATGCTCCACAGCACCACTTCCGACCAATGACCAACGAGGCACTATACACAGATTATAAAAAAATACCTAAAAGGATGGGACAAAAATGTGACCACCCATTACATACCGAGCTTCCTCCGTGCCTCGGATAGCTCTTTAAGCCGTTGGTCCCGGCTGTTTTTCGTCGTCAACCAGTCTTACCAAGGAGCATTGTATTACCCAGTACTAAATGGGTTGTGGAGGCAGCTGCTCCGTGTAAAATACTGGTATTCAGCTGCATCCGGTTAAAATGGCACCCAACATAGTTGGACAAAAGCTAGGTAGGATGATGACGACATAATAATGCCTAATAACGTTTCTTTTGCAGCGGACTGGTGTTCCTTATCCTGTCGCTCGTGTTGCTGTCGAATCAAACGCAGGCGGAAAAGGAAACCGACCCTTCTCCCACCGTCTTCACATGCCCGTTAATGGACTTCCCCAAAACAGTTAATGGGACGCTAAGTAAGAAACAACACAAACAAACTCGTATTTTTACGTATCACCCTGTTACAGATATTAAGATATCATTTAAGCCGCATATTCGGAGTAGCTGATGTTGCCGATAAATCTGCGAGGTTTAAGTGGGATTGAGCTCACATCTGTAGTATCAGAGGACAGATGGACCGGGATTGTCACGCAGTGGGGGGTGCTGGATGACGGGCATAGTCATCGATGCAGGCCTAGGAAACACTCACTGTCTGGCGTGACGGTTTGGATGTAGATCTTGCGGAATTGACCGGAGAAAACGAATCAGAGAGCCGAGAGGACTGAATGAATAAGGCGAGGCCTTGGCCTAGCATATAGCAGTGAGACAACATAGTTTAAATGAAATCGGCGAAGAGAACAGTGTCAAATATTGCGAAGCAACATAACACAAGAACGTGTCATGTTGCGATGAGAAAATTCGCAGGCGCTAAATCAATGTAATCTTTTTATTAGTCTTCGCAGTTCAGTTTGTACTCGTACTGTCGTGTTCTTCTTTAAATGTGGTTCACATTTTAACAAGTATCGTAATAGACTAGTAAAAATCGTTTAAAAAACATACTGACGAAACATCTTAGTTGCATTCAATACTACCACTTTTTGGAATGTAATCTAGTTGCCTACCTATATAATAGTCCCCGTCACGAGAAGCTATACATTTTGTAAACACACATTCAGGGGTTCGCAACCTTAGAAAACTAACTGATTAGAAAAAACAAAATCAACAATAACAAACAATAGGTTGCCTTCGTTCACGGGTGTGCTATAAGGCTGGCTTTCCATTCAGAGGTTATCTATTGTGTCACTCTTTTAAAACGGCAAGTCGGTAACATTATAACCTAATCCGCGAGAACAGCACAAACTTACTTCGAAAAATTTTTACGTTGCATCATTCCAGTCAGACGAGTTCCAGTACCACAAAACATTAGACGACAGCGCCTTATGTTGCTAAAACATAACCCGACCAAGTGAAATTGCTCGTTAGTTTCGTATTACACGTACGTTACTTTGAGTTGATTGAATTTGGGATTATTTGTTGTTGATTGAATTGTTGCTACGTAACATGGTAGAAGTTCATTATTTACAAAATTTATAGCTCCTTGTGACGGGGACTTTACCTTTTTATTTAGGCGCTATCATTTTACCGAAAAATTTTAACGGTTTATTTCAATTTCAGTTCATAACATAACAAGAACAGCCAAGTGTTTGAACGGCAGAGAGATGGCCGGTTGCTGTGTTAAGCGTTTCTACTGCGACTTTAATACATCTCATATAGATCTCAGCTTGTATGGGCCGCCAGGTTTCCGTATGTAAGTAAAAAATCCTTCTTTCTTGCAGGAATTAAAACTTAAGGCAATACAGAAACGGCGTAAGCTGAAGGCGCGGCGCAGGTGAAGCGCAGGCATGATGCCGCTTCAAAACGTTTTCATACAAAATGTACGTAAATTAAACTCAACCAGCGCGGCGCAGGCACGCCGTTCGTTCTTTTCCTTATAAATTCACGCCTGCGCCGCGCCTTCACCTTTCGTCGTGTCGGTATGATTCGCGCCTAAAGGAGACAGTGTGCTCTGAGTTTGTTTCGGCTGTTTCTTCTCAGCAGTATTCAGGTACGAAACACTGTATAATTTAAAAACCAATTTACTCATTTCTTCGGTCCTAGCGGACTATGAAGGTGAGGTAATACACACTTATGCTCTATAATAATATCTCCCACGTCAAATGCAAATACAGGGTGTAAACGGACCCTTAACGAAGCCGCCAACCAAGCATTCTGTATATCAAACCAAGTCACCCTACGCAAAAAATATTGCTGGGAAATGACTTATTTTTTTGGGGTTAAAAATGACTTTTTACAGAAAAACTCAATGTAACGCACTCTTAAGATTGTGCTGATGGATGCATTGAATAGTGAACGAGTCATAGAGATATTAAAAATGAAGTTATAACCTTAAAAAGTATTGTTTAAAAAAAAGTTATGAAAAAGTTGAACTTTGACCTCCGATATCTCCGTATCTAGAAGGTTCCCAGGTATGGTCCAGAGCAAAAAAATGATCGCAATGACGCGGAGAATAAGTGCCTTTCGGCTTTGTTGCTTTTTACACACTTTATTATTGTTAATGGATGTCTTTTTAATTACATAAGACACAATATTTTCTAGTTATTTAAACTTTTAATAAAAAAATATGTCATTATATCACTTATATTTTCATACATGCACGGTACTTTAGTCGCATCAACTAGTTATGCCCGTAAACATATAAATTCTTAATTAATACCTCAATAAAAGCAGGATTTTCAACCTTAGGCGCTTACGCATAGATATCGCTTTTTGTTATTGAAAACGAGTCAAAACATTATTTATTTTCAAGACATTTAAAATTAAATACATCACAAGAAAGAGATGTAAATTGAAGAACTACTACTATTTTTGATAACTACTATTGAAGAACTTAACCATCATCATCTGCCTAGCCTTTTCCCAACTATGTTAGGGTCGGCTTTCAGTCTAACCTGATGCAGCTGGAAACCCGTATTTTACATGGAGCGACTGCCTATCTGACCTCCACAACCCAGTTAGTAGGTACTAGGTAATACGATACCCCTTGGTAAGACTGGTTGTCAGACTTTTTGGGCCACTGATTACCTAACGACTCAAAGATCTACAAATGACACCCGGGACCAACGGCTTAACGTGCTTTCCGAGGCACGGAGGAAACTCGGTATGTAATGGGCGGTCACCCATCCACAGACCAACCTAGGCAAGCACGGCTTAACCTAAAGATCGATCCGAGCGGCTGTTATTATTTAGCCACGAGCTCCTCTATTATATATGTACTATATATAAATATAATTATGATAATAATACAAGATGGAAGGGACGCCAACGCGAAAACGGTTACCAGTATCCAGTTCATCATTCTGAGCCCCCCACATAGACATTTTTTGTCGGTTATTAAAAAAAAGTCAGCTGTTTCCTACAAAACTGCAATACCTACACGGTCAAAATGTAAGGAACAGCTGAATTTTTTTAATAACCAATGAATAATTTCTAAGGGGCTCAGAAAGATATACTGAATACGTGGTAACCGTTTTCGCGTCGGTGTCACTCCACCCCGTATGCTGATGGTATCGCCAGTCTTGGTAGCTGATACTGATTCTATCAGTCTACGTCATCCCATCGTTGGGCATAGGCCTCTCCCCAAAACTTCCAGTTTTTTCAATCCATGGCCAGTGTGGATCACTGATAGTTTTATTTGTCCAGCTCGTCCCGCCATCTTTTAAGAGGTCCTATTAGATATTTCTGGAAGCTAACCTACGTAAATAATTATAATATTCAACATCTTTAAGGCATGTATTTAACGAGGCGATAAACTAATCTGATTTAAGGTTTAAAAATAATTAAAATGGGTAGCAAAAATAATAGGTTGGCAGCTACATTGAAAAAAACCTAAAACAAGGTTATTAACCACTAGATTGTAAATGAGGCGTTTTTGCAGGGTTAAGAGTTACCTAACACGAAGGGGATGGCGGGTTCTTAGTTCGCTCACTTTGCTCGCTCACTGGACCCCGCCATCCCCATCGAACCTAACATGTCCGAGTCGGGGTGCCACAAGTCTCTCTCAGCCTTCCTATATTCTCCTTGCCGCAATGACCTGATAAATAGTTACTTACTTGGTACAATAGTCGCCCATTCAGTACATTGGTCGCCAATTAAATTTTTTATTCGCTCCATTAATAATTTCCCTATCTTTTACAGAAAATCCACCACGCGTTCCTAGTAGTTCAATCAACGTTTCTAAAACATGTTGCAATGGCTCACTTTGTGCCATCCCTCCAAGCCCAGCGAGTATACAAGAATCACAACGAACGCATACATTGGCTCCACACAGTGGTCATACCCCACGTCACCAAAGAGTTTCAACATAACTTTGAAGCTTTGGATCGAATGTATAGACTACTAAAGAATTCTGGCAACAAAGATACTGACAATAAAAAATTAGGCGCAGCGTTCAGTGATACTTGGTTATATTCTGAAATACATACAGGTATAGCCAAGTCTTGTCTAGAATTAAAATTGATTTTGAATAAATCGAATGGTCTGGATATTTTTCTCGATTCTTGCGCTATGAATAAACAGGAAATCGATTTGGAAGTTCTGAATCGAGATATGGATGATATTATCGATAGTCTTGCAAAGTGTTTGAAAACCGTTCAGAGTTCACAACTGCGGTTGAAGAAAATTCAAAATAAGAACGTGAATGAAGTTAAATTTGAAGACAAGGAGGTTATGGTTGAGAACGTGAACATTTTGAAAATAGAAGACCGGGAACCAGAGAGTAAAGATGAAGTTTTTTACTGTGTGAAAACGGATGATGAATCGAGTATTCAGGCAGCAGGTGACCTGACAACAGCTCCTGGAAAAAAGGAAAAGGAGACAAATAAAATTGTTTTATGTGAATTGAAAAGAAAATTGGGGAAAAGAGAAGATGTTATGAGAGAAAGAGAGAGGCAAGCTCTTGCTAAAACAATGCCAGAATTGAAGGACATACCAGAATTCCCTCGTCAAATAAATCTTGACGAATTCATGGAGAGGAAAGGATATATAAAAAAGTTAAATTTAAGAAAAAATGGTCCTAAAAAGAGGCCTCTGTATATCAAACTTAAATTAATAAAAAATAAAGATAAGAAATATAAATATAAACTAGCAAAATACAGTAAAGAAACAGACATAAGTGGCGTCATCTATGAGGCCAACGCGAAACTAAATTTCAAAAGTAAGCTTTTAACTATAAGTACTTTAAACGATTACTATATCACGAAATGGTGTAAATATGTAAGGTCAGAAAAAAATGTTTTAGACTCCAGCGGTCTATCCGAAGGCGATGCAAGCGATGTAGAAACGGGTACGGCCAACAAAACAGTCAAACAAACTGTCAATAATGAAATAAAGTTCACAAAAAAAGATTTAGAATGGACCCCGTCGTCTTCCGATACCGATTTGGAGTACTACAAAGAAAAGCAGAAGGCTTTACTACAAGATGTCCGTAGGCATAGAGCGGTTAGAAGAAAAAAACACCCGAACCATAGACCGATACCGCCCATAGACAACATAGATGAGAGTTTGAAACCCATAGAGTATACTTTTGGGACAGGAATGGCTATGGCGTCGGTTCTTCAAGTGAACAGGTCTGTACCCAATTATATAGCTGATGAAGAAGTTTTTATTGGAGACGGTGAAGTTTCTACGGATAGTGGAAATGATGAAGACGCTTGAAAATAATAAATAATAATAACTCGCTGGATAGGAGTCGCAAGGGACCGGTCAATGTGGCGACACTTGGGGGAGGCCTATGTCCAGCAGTGGGCGTCATTCGGCTGAAATGATAATGATGATGAATAATTAAAAAGCCAAGTCAAATTAAGCTGCGTCTGCAAGTTGATGTTATGCCAAACATACAAATCATCAGCCTACAGCAGTCCACTGCTGGACGTAGACCTCGTAAATCGCACGCCACTCAACTCGATTCTCGGCAATTCTCATCCAGTTGCTACCAGCCACCCTGCGAAGATCGTCCCTCCTTACGCTCGCCGATTCACGGTCTCCACTCAAAAACATGTCTACGGTCATCGGTTCTATTCTATGGCTAATATGGCCGGCCCATTGCCACTTCAGCTTACTTATTCTGATGTCGACAACTCTGGTCCAACTTACAAATATTGCGAATTAAATAAAAGTTTTTAAAAATGTGGACTCATACTAATTGCGTCAGCCGATGCTATGTTTTATAAGGGAAAGCAATTTTCCTTATGTAATGTTGTATATTTCGATCGTCTGCAACCTATGCGATATTTCGCTTTTTCTGTTACACTTTGTAGAAGTTCGATTGAAGTCTTTTAAGGTTACAAGCTTCATATAAGTCATTTTAAGTTGTCATTGAAATAATTAAAATATTTCATCGCATTTGAAAATGATAAAATTTTGTTTTTTGTTTAGATCTGTGATCAAATTTATTAAGTCAATTGATTTTGTGTATTAATTATTTTAGGTACGTTAAGTAGTGTATCTTAATGAGGAATAATTAAATTATAATTTGCTTTTTATTGAGTATTTGCTTATATCCCGTTACACAGCCTCAACCCCCTTCCCCCTTCCGCCTTCCACCTTCCACATTAGGGTCAGCGCAGACAGAGAGGAATAATCCCCGCGCGGTCTCGGGCATTTTCTTTACGGATCCCGCATATCTTCGAGGACGCGCGAGCAATTTTTGTCAGGTTCAAGCATTTATGCACGTGCAGTACGTCTGGACTCCCGATGGAAGAAGGGAGATGGTGGAATGAGCTCGTGGAGCTCTTGGCCACACTCAGGTAGTTTATGTAAGTAGGCAATACAGAAGTACTATGTACATATTTGCACATACAATTTGTATTCGTAGGTTATCTCTTGAGAATTCATTATGAAATACCTCTAGGGAACATGGCGTACGCCACATAACTAGGAAAACTGCCCTCACTTGCTACGAAATAAAGGTCAATATCAAACTTTTACCTCGTACGTAAGTTTGACTTACTAAACTAAGCATTTCGTGTGTGGTATACTTAGGAATCAGGAGTTGAACCTCATCTAGCAGCAAGGAATCCCTTTTCCATGCTGCTATCCTTTTCTATCGCTCAGAGCCGTCATTTGCTAGAACGAGAAACAGAGCCGGAATGCTGTCGTATGCGGCAGCATCGACGATGTGATCGGCAGCATAGTCCAGTCAATTAAGACAAAAAAAGCGGTTAACCTCGGAATGAGAGATAATAAGCTGGAAACTCGAACACCTTCATTTTGGTGTTCTAAATGTTGTCTCAAAAGTCTCATAAAATCTCGTGTCTGCGTAGTAAGTTATTCAAGGTCAAATGTCAAAAAAATAGTTTTTCGCGATGATGTTAACACGTATGATCTGGGTTGTGGAGGTCAGATAGGCAGTCGGTCCATGTAAAAGACGGGTATTCAGCCGCATCCAGTTAGACTGGAAGCCGACTCTAATATAGTTGGGAAAAGGCTAGGCAGATAGTCATGATGATGATGACTAAACACATTATAATTTTATCTTTATTCAGTAGCTATATATTTCTTAATAAGTTCTTTATGAGTTTTTAATTATACAAAGTATGTCAGTATTATTAAATGAATAAATTAGATATATGCAAAATGTTATTTAAATATAATGTATTAACTAATAAATAATACAAATTATTTATTGTTAATGATATTTCGATGATTTCATAACTTTATACAACGTATTATTCACTGCGATTCACGGTTGACCTTGCATTACAGTGACTATGGCTGAGCGCTACGGGCTCTCTGCCCTCTATCTCAAAAACGGTTGGGTGTATGAAAAATCTTTCAATACACAATGTGTCCCAAATTTTATGCTCTACAATTTTGATGATACATGTTAACATCATAGAAGCTATAGAAACCGTGATAATCGCGAAAAACTGATTTTTGTGACATTTGACCTTGAATAACTTACGACGCAGACACGAGATTTCATGAGACTTATGAGACAATTTTTTCTTTTAAAAATTTTTCATTCACTATCATCATTGTCGGCCCACATCAATGCTGGATTTTATTTTATGATTGAATGTTTTTCTCTTTTTCCGTTAATTTATGGGGCGGCATACCCTACAGGCCCTGGGAGCTGAAAAAATTATCAGCTGCCCCATACAACATTTCAATACCTACTCGACCCAAATTTATGGGACAGCTGATAATTTTTTTGCATTTACGATATTGGACCCATGGAGAAAGTTGTTCAGTTGGATGGTCTGCAGCATATCCTTTCATATGACTATACCCTTTCTGTTACACCCCGATGTATATCTACCCAGCACGGGACAATATTGGCTGATTATACTAATCAAAGAATCTGATAGATAATATGCGAACGTAGGTGACAAGTGAAACAACGGGTGGCTGGAAACACACACACACACACATACACACACACACACACACACACATACACACACACATACACACACACACATATTGTCAAGTACCTAACACTACTAATAATAGGCAACCACCCTCATATTTGCATATACAACATTGGTTTTAGTATATGCGAAACCTGTAACCCGTGTCTAGTATTTTTATATAAAGAATCTATGTACAAAATTTCAAAACTGTATCATGAAAAATCACAAAGTTATAAGCTTGTTTTGTTACCTAACTGTCCGCACCAACTCGTGGTCACCACGCGGCGAGCCCGCGCGCGCGCCTCCAGCGTCGTCTTGAGCTCATTGATAATAATAATTTGGCAGTAGGTACCTAAATGATTGCGATAGGTACTTAGTGTCGCTCGGTGTCTAACTTGTAGCCTTTTTTAAATAAGTTTGGGACAAAATACATGGTTTAAAAATGATTGGAATCGATTCAGTTACATAATCTAAACAAACTGTATAAATAATGTTGTATGACAGAATCAATGGTCAATCAATTATCAAACTGATCTATATTAGTACAGTTAGAGCTTTGCCGTTACGCGGTGATGTTATTAATAAATCATTAATTGCGTTTTAATTATTGGACGTGTTATTAATTGTTATCGATGATAGTCTGTTGTGTTTCTGCCGACAACATGGACGCATCGAGAATTATGTAAGTTTAATTTTATAAAAAATATCATAAAGGGATAATAATAGACCCTGTACAAAGCCGAAAGGCCGGTTCTCCCCGTCATTGCGATATTTTTTTTGTTCTGGACCTTACCTTCTAGTTACGGAGATATTGGGGGTCAAAGTTCCAACTTTTTCTCAATTCGTTGTTCCTTTACTATATTTACAACTCTTGTAAAGTAACTACCAATAGCGTATTCAATTTTGAAAGTGGTTATACAATTCATTGCGCCTTTACGTTTCCCAAACACATCGTGTTGTTTGTCAAAAACTTTGCTACGAAAATCTGGTCAGGCGCCCTTCATCGGTCGGGGCAACCCGACCGAATACGGGTAGAGCGTTCAGAATTCTCACAGGGCGGGTACGATGGACGGTTCAACATAATCAGCAGTGCTATTCTGTAAACGGTGACTCACTTCGAAAGTCATCTCGCAAATCATCTCGAAAGTCACACTCACTTCACTTCTCATCTCGCCTGTACAAGTTTTGGTATTCTCATGTCACGATCAAGGCCAAGTGAAGTGAAGTGACTTTCGAGAACTCAGGTGACATTGCTCTATGGTAGTAGAGCGGTGGCACTGAATTGTGCCTTGTTATGATTTATATCGACTCACAAAATTTAGCTGAATTAGCGCTCTAAAATAATATTTTATAGTTTATTTCAGCCATAATTTAATGTAAATGCATTATTTTGTACGTTTTAATATTTTCAAGTTTCATTTGAGATAGAGAATGAAAAATTAGACTGAACGCAGTGTCGCCTTTGCCTCATGGAGATATGGGAACCCGAGTATAAAAAAAAAGCATTCACTCGCTCGCAAGTCGCAAGGCGTACCCACGCCAATTATTTTTTTGTTGACAAACAAGCTTTATTATTTTTATTTCCCCGCGATTTTACTGTGAAGTGTTTCACAAAATGAAGTAATTACGATTTCTGTGGTAATAAGTTACTGCCGGTATCGTTTTATTCATATTTAATTGTTAATTCTCTACTTCAGTGCTGAGCGTACTTCCATCCATCTGCGGCTCAAGTGGACACGCTAATCGATTTCTTAGAAAGGAAGCCTAGCTTGGCAAAAGGGTTTGCCAAAAATCAAATCGCCAAACAGGCGGCTAATAAGGAGTGGAATAATATCACTGTGAAATTAAACAGTATGGGTGGAGGTACGATAAAGACGGCAAAAAAATGGATAAAGAAACAAAGTAATGTATTTTTTTTACTGTTGTTGGATGGTTTAACATATTAACGATTTAAATAAGTAAAACATGACATACATATCTATTATCTACCTTAATTCTATTAGCCAGACCTCTTCCTTTTTTGCCGTCACAGGTAATAGAGATCTAAGCTCTTGTTCTAAATTTCTAATAAGCTCCTCTGTTAGTCTGTACACATGCACATAGTCCTGACCACGGCTCAATAAGTTTAAATTTCTAATGTTCTGGGCTTGGCGACGGGTTGCGGCAACGTCTAGGGTATCATCTTCTTTCAGTAAACTCAATATCAAAAAAGAATGAGACATCTACAAAAGTTAAAAATAGATGAAAACACAATAAGTTCATGAAGTTTTTTAAGGTCGGTTTGTTAGTTCATACTAACTTTTTTTTGTAAGAAAACCACAAATGTATAGATTATAGATAATTGTTCTTTTTGTTTTGCGTTTATATCACATACTTAATTATTGAAACACTTATTTTCACTCAAGAAATAGTAACTTTCCATTTGACAGATGAATTCGTGTGTGAGATGCGAGATGACTTTCGATACGGCGAGCGAATTGTGTTTGAGAATACGAAATACTTTGGACAAACGTCAAAATACTCACCCGTTGTAATTCCTCTCACTTTCGTCATCACTTGCTGGCGCTAGTGTCGAATTCACTCAATTTGAGAATACGAAATGTTTATGTCCCAAGATTTCACCGCGGATTCAGAAGTGATTTCGCAAACGAAGCTTTCAGAATAGCTCTGCAGGTGCTATGTGAATTCGACACATAGTTTATACAGATCGACCGGTAGGCCTCAATGAAGTGGGCGTTCCGATCCAGCTCTGAGTCTGTGTGATCGCATGGAATCATTCTACAGGCGAGTCGACACATCCACCCGTGGAGTGATCTGGTGATGTTGCATATTATAAAATTCATTCTTCCTTTACATACTTACTTATCCTTTAACTACCCATCGTGAGTTCAATTTTTCGGTTTTACTTGGAGAGACGCGGCGGTCCGCATAATAACGGCCAGAGCCTTTCGTCATCGGTCGGGATGCTCCCGACCGACTACTGATCGTGATCAATGGTGATCCGGTTCAGAACAACAAGGTGGTTATAAAAAAGAAGCTCCGTGTATTTGGCACGCATAGTTCGGACAAATCGACCGATAGGTATCAACGAAATAAGCGTTCGCATCAAGCTCCGAGTCTGTGAGACCGATGGGGAACATTCTACGAGCGAGTTCATACATCCACGCAAAAAGTGCTCTGATCATGTTGCGGATAAAATCCATCATTCCTTTACTATACTTACATATCCTTTAACCTCACATTAACATAATAACATATTGCTAATACCTTGTCAGGCGCCATTCATCGGTCGGGGCAACCCGACCGAATACGGGCAGAGCGTTCAGAATTCTCACAGGGAGGTTACGATGGACGGTTGAACACAGGTGCTATATGAATCCGACACATAGTTTATACAGATCGACCGGTAGGCCTCAATGAAGTGGGCGTTCGGATCCAGCTTTGAGTCTGTGTGATCGCATGGAATCATTCTACAGGCGAGTCGACACATCCACCCGTGGAGTGATCTGGTCATGTTGCATATTTTAGAAATCATTCTTCTTTACTATACTTACATATCCTTTAACTACCGATCGCGAGTTCAATTTTTCGGTTTTACGTGAAGAGACGCAGCGGTCCGCATCATAACGGCCATCGGTCAGAGCCATCATCAAATGAAGAAATTTCATGTGTACGGAAGATTGTTCGAGTCGCTAGACACACGACTGATGTGCTTCTAGCGATGTTCGGGAAGAGGAAAATGAATCTGTCGACAAAGGAGCTCTTTGCTGGTGCAGTATTTGCATCGAGATCTCAGTCAGTTGACAAAGCGGGTATATAATTTGCTTGGGTAAGCCGACGGCCACCGGTTAGTTCAGAGACAATTGTGGTTATGTTGCGAATAGAATTCATTATAAAGTTGTTCGCAACGCTCAGAGCCACGGAAAGAAATCCTTCTGTTGTAAAAAATCCACATGCATGATGTAAACGAAGCAAAGTTCAATGATCAAAACATAATGGTGCGACGAGCATTATAACTTTTTGTAGACCACAACTTTACAAGTCGCAGTTTATTCTGGTGTTTGGTCGGCCGAGGTGCGTCATAACGTAAACTGTTTCAAAGCTTATGCAAAGTAACTCTGAGAGAAAATCTGTTGGCGGAGCGCTTGTGAAACAAAAACAGCATAATTTTTGCAGCTGGCTCCACGGCAGCGTTGATGTATCCACATATAGCGTCCATCAAACATAAAGGCCAGTCAGTTTGTTCCGTAGTCACATTTCGCGGAGATCGTCGGAATTGCACGTTCGGTTCAACTCCATGTGGGAGGAAAAAGTATGTGCCGCGTATCGGGTGTTGACGTCATATTCCAATGCTGCGTCATCGGCTAGCCGATAACGGCGCGGCCGGCCGGCGTGCAGCGGCCGGGTGGCCGCGCGTCCATCCTAATGTGAGCGTAGAAGTCAATGCCATCGGTCCCTTGAGCACGGGAATATTTTAGAACATGATTTATTAAAATGTTAGTGTCTTTGTGTTTTTTTACTCGATGTGTAATCAACACAATTCACGAAAATATAACTTTCAAGTAAACTTTTGGTAAAATAATACTTTGTGAATTTGTGCCTCTTTCACTACCTTATTTAATAACTACAATTAATAGATCTACCGGGTGTAAACAGACCCTTCACATAGCCGTCAACCAAGCATTCTGTACATCAAACTAAGTAACTTTACGCAAAAATTATTGCTGTTAACTATTTAACTTTTTTTTGGGGTTTAAAATCACGTTTTACGGTAGGATTCGATGGAAAGCACTCAAAGCATTGTGCTGATGGATGGATTGAATAGTACGGGGGTCGTGGAGGTGTGTAAAGTAAAAATCTAACATTAAAAACATGTATTTAAAAAAAAAAGTTGGGAAAAAGTTGGCCCAGGTATGGTCTAGAACAAAAAAAATATCGCAGTGACGGGGAGAACAAATGCCTTTCGTTTATGTTAAGGGTCTATTTACACCCACCAGAAGTTAAAAATACTTAGCACAACTTCGCATTTTATGGATTTTTAGGTACCTGCTTAGTTTGTTATTAAATCAACAATGTCGTACGATGACATGCATCATCCGAAAGTCTAGTCTATCAAAGTCACGGTAATCTTTAAAATCATTATAAATAGGTAGCTATTGAGCTTATGCTGCCAGAGAAAAAATAACTGGGAGAGGACTATGAAGTTTTTTGATTAAACTCAGTTTACACAGCATAACATCACGCCTGTAATCCCCGGAGAGTTAGACAGGCGTGTTCCGAGTACCCATAGCACAATCATACTTCTTCAGTTATGTTTTAACCCCATGATAAAGGAGGTGAGCTCTTTGGCACCAACCAGGCATTAATCCATACTTCAGACTGCCACTTCGCCCAATCTGGAAATCAATCCCCAGACCTCATGCTCCGCAGCAGCACTTCCGACCAATGACCAACGAGGCACTATACACAGATAAATACCTAATAGGATGGGACACCAATCTGACCATTCAATACATACCGAGTTTCCTCCGTGCCTTTGAAAGCTCGTTAAGCCGTTGGTCCCGGCTGTTTTTCGTCGTCAACCAGTCTTACCAAGGGGCATCGTAATACCCAGTACTAAATGGGTTGTGGAGGCAGCTGCTCCGTGTAAAATACTGGTATTCAGCTGCATCCGGTTAAAATGGCACCCAACATAGTTGGACAAAAGCTAGGTAGGATGATGACGACATAATAATGCCTAATAACGTTTCTTTTGCAGCGGACTGGTGTTCCTTATCCTGTCGCTCGTGTTGCTGTCGAATCAAACGCAGGCGGAAAAGGAAACCGACCCTTCTCCCACCGTCTTCACATGCCCGTTAATGGACTTCCCCAAAACAGTTAATGGGACGCTAAGTAAGAAACAACACAAACAAACTCGTATTTTTACGTATCACCCTGTTACAGATATTAAGATATCATTTAAGCCGCATATTCGGAGTAGCTGATGTTGCCGATAAATCTGCGAGGTTTAAGTGGGATTGAGCTCACATCTGTAGTATCAGAGGACAGATGGACCGGGATTGTCACGCAGTGGGGGGTGCTGGATGACGGGCATAGTCATCGATGCAGGCCTAGGAAACACTCACTGTCTGGCGTGGCGGTTTGGATGTAGATCTTGCGGTATTGACCGGAGAAAACGAATCAGAGAGCTGAGAGGACTGAATGAATAAGGCGAGGCCTTTGCCTAACATATAGCAGTGAGACAACATAGTTTAAATGAAATCGGCGAAGTGTCAAATATTGCGAAGCAACATAACACAAGAACGTGTCATGTTGCGATAAGAAAATTCGCAGGCGCTAAATCAATATAGTTTTTTTATAAGTCTTCGCAGTTCAGTTTATACTCGTACTGTCGTACACTTCTTTAAATGTAGTTCACATTTTCAACAAGTATCGCAATAGAGTTGTAAAAATCGTTTAAAAAACATACTGACGAAACATCTTAGTTGCATTCAATACTACCACTTTTTGGAATGTAATCTAGGTGCCTACCTATATAATAGTCCCCGTCACGAGAAGCTATAAATTTTGTAAACACACATTCAGGGGTTCGCAACCTTAGAAAACTAACTGATTAGAAAAAACAAAATCAACAATAACAAACAATAGGTTGCCTTCGTTCACGGGTGTGCTATAAGGCTGGCTTTCCATTCAGAGGTTGTCTATCGTGTCACTCTTTTAAAACGGCAAGTCGGTAACATTATAACCTAATCCGCGAGAACAGCACAAACTTACTTCAAAAAATTTTTACGTTCCATAAGTCAGACGAGTTCCAGTACCACTAAACATTAGACGACAGCGCCTTATGTCGCTAAAATATAACCCGACCAAGTGAAATTGCTCGTTAGTTTCGTATTACACGTATGTTCCTTTGAGTTGATTGAATTTGGGATTATTTGTTGTTGATTGAATTGTCGCTACGTAACTTGGTAGAAGTTCATTATTTACAAAATTTATAGCTCCTTGTGACGCGCTTTACCTTTTTATTTAGCCACTATAATTATACCGCCAATTTTAACGGTTTATTTCAATTTCAGTTCATAACATAACAAGAACAGCCAAGTGTTTGAACGGCAGAGAGATGGCCGGTTGCTGTGTTAAGCGTTTCTACTGCGACTTTAATACATCTCATATAGATCTCAGCTTGTATGGGCCGCCAGGTTTCCGTATGTAAGTAAAAAATCCTTCTCAACTACCTTCTTTCTTGCAGGAATTAAAACTTAAGGCAATACAGAAACGGCGTAAGCTGAAGGCGCGGCGCAGGTGAAGCGCAGGCATGATGCCGCTTCAAAACGTTTTCATACAAAATGTACGTAAATTAAACTCAACCAGCGCGGCGCAGGCACGCCGTTCGTTTTTTTCCTTATAAATTCACGCCTGCGCCGCGCCATCACCTTACGTCGTTTCTGTATGATTCGCGCCTAAAGGAGACAGTGCGCTCCGAGTTTGTTTCGGCTGTTTCGTCTCAGCAGTATTCAGGTACGAAACACTGTATAATTTAAAAACCAATTTAGTCATTTATTCGGTCCTAGCGGACTATGAGGGTGAGGAAATACACACTTATGCTCTATAATAATATCTCCCACGTCAAATGCAAATACAGGGTGTAAACGGACCCTTAACGAAGCCGCCAACCAAGCATTCTGTATATCAAACCAAGTAACCCTACGCAAAAAATATTGCTGGGAAATGACTTATTTTTTTGGGGTTAAAAATGACGTTTTACAGACAAACTCAATGTAACGCACTCTAAACATTGTGCTGATGGATGCATTGAATAGTGAACGAGTCATAGAGATATTAAAAATGAAGTTATAACCTTAAAAAGTATTGTTTAAAAAAAAGTTGTGAAAAAGTTGAACTTTCGACCTCCAATATCTCCGTAACTAGAAGGTTCCCAGGTATGGTCCAGAGAAAAAAAATGATCGCAATGACGCGGAGAAAAAGTGCCTTTCGGCTTTGTTGCTTTTTACACACTTTTGTTAATGGATGTCTTTTCAATTAAATAAGACACAATATTTTCTAGTTATTTAAACTTTTAATAAAAAAATATGTCATTATATCACTTATATTTTCATACATGCACGGTACTTTAGTCGCATCAACTAGTTATGCCCGTAAACATATGTATACATTCTTAATTAATACCTCAATAAAAGCAGGATTTTCAACCTTAGGCGCTTACGCATAGATATCGCTTTTTGTTATTGAAAACGAGTCAAAACATTATTTATTTTCAAAACATTTAAAATTAAATACATCACAAGAAAGAGATGTAAATTGAACTACTACTATTTTTGATAACTACTATTGAAGAACTTAACCATCATCATCTGCCTAGCCTTTTCCCAACTATGTTAGGGTCGGCTTTCAGTCTAACCTGATGCAGCTGGAAACCCGTATTTTACATGGAGCGACTGCCTATCTGACCTCCACAACCCAGTTAGTACTAGGTAATACGATACCCCTTGGTAAGACTGGTTGTCAGACTTTTTGGGCCACTGATTACCTAACGACTCAAAGATCTACAAATGACACCCGGGACCAACGGCTTAACGTGCTTTCCGAGGCACGGAGGAAACTCGGTATGTAATGGGCGGTCACCCATCCACAGACCAACCTAGGCAAGCACGGCTTAACCTAAAGATCGATCCGAGCGGCTGTTATTATTTAGCCACGAGCTCCTCTATTATATATGTACTATATATAAATATAATTATGATAATAATACAAGATGGAAGGGACGCCAACGCGAAAACGGTTACCAGTATCCAGTTCATCATTCTGAGCCCCCCACATAGACATTTTTTGTCGGTTATTAAAAAAAAGTCAGCTGTTTCCTACAAAACTGCAATACCTACACGGTCAAAATGTAAGGAACAGCTGAATTTCTTTAATAACCAATGAATAATTTCTAAGTAAGGGGCTCAGAAAGATATACTGAATACGTGGTAACCGTTTTCGCGTCGGTGTCACTCCACCCCGTATGCTGATGGTATCGCCAGTCTTGGTAGCTGATACTGATTCTATCAGTCTACGTCATCCCATCGTTGGACATAGGCCTCTCCACAAAACTTCCAGTTTTTTCAATCCATGGCCAGTGTGGATCACTGATAGTTTTATTTGTCCAGCTCGTCCCGCCATCTTTTAAGAGGTCCTATTAGATATTTCTGGAAGCTAACCTAAGTAAATAATTATAATATTCAACATCTTTAAGGCATGTATTTAACGCGGCGATAAGCTAATCTGATTTCGGGTTTTAAAAATAATTAAAATGGGTAGCAAAAATAATAGGTTGGCAGCTACAGTGAAGTAGTATGTAGTCTGATAATTCAAGGACTCCTGAAAAAAAACTTAAAACAAGGTTATTAACCACTAGATTGTAGATAAGGCTTAGTCCACGTAGCCCCGCTGCGGGGCTTCTATTTCTGTTTGCAGGGTTTAAAGTTACCTAACACGAAGGGGATGGCGGGGTCTTACTTCCCTCACTTCGCTCGCTCACTAGACCCCGCCATCCCCTTCGAACCTAACCTGTTCGAGTCGGGGTGTCACAAGTCTCTCAGCCTTCGCTCGCTCTTGCTTCCTATATTCTCCTTGCCGCAATGACCGGATAAATAGTTACTTACTTGGTACAATAGTCGCCCATTCAGTATGTTGGTCGCCAATTAAATTTTTTATTCGCTCTATTAATAATTTCCCTATCTTTTACAGAAAATCCACCACGCGTTCCTAGTAGTTCAATCAACGTTTCTAAAACATGTTGCAATGGCTCACTTTGTGCCATCCCTCCAAGCCCAGCGAGTATACAAGAATCACAACGAACGCATACATTGGCTCCACACAGTAGTCATACCCCACGTCACCAAAGAGTTTCAACATAACTTTGAAGCTTTGGATCGAATGTATAGACTACTAAAGAATTCTGGCAACAAAGATACTGACAATAAAAAATTAGGCGCAGCGTTCAGTGATACTTGGTTATATTCTGAAATACATACAGGTATAGCCAAGTCTTGTCTAGAATTAAAATTGATTTTGAATAAATCGAATGGTCTGGATATTTTTCTCGATTCTTGCGCTATGAATAAACAGGAAATCGATTTGGAAGTTTTGAATCGAGATATGGATGATATTATCGATAGTCTTGCAAAGTGTTTGAAAACCGTTCAGAGTTCACAACTGCGGTTGAAGAAAATTCAAAATAAGAACGTGAATGAAGTTAAATTTGAAGACAAGGAGGTTATGGTTGAGAACGTGAACATTTTGAAAATAGAAGACCGGGAAACAGAGAGTAAAGATGAAGTTTTTTACTGTGTGAAAACGGATGATGAATCGAGTATTCAGGCAGCAGGTGACCTGACAACAGCTCCTGGAAAAAAGGAAAAGGAGACAAATAAAATTGTTTTATGTGAATTGAAAAGAAAATTGGGGAAAAGAGAAGATGTTATGAGAGAAAGAGAGAGGCAAGCTCTTGCTAAAACAATGCCAGAATTGAAGGACATACCAGAATTCCCTCGTCAAATAAATCTTGACGAATTCATGGAGAGGAAAGGATATATAAAAAAGTTAAATTTAAGAAAAAATGGTCCTAAAAAGAGGCCTCTGTATATCAAACTTAAATTAATAAAAAATAAAGATAAGAAATATAAATATAAACTAGCAAAATACAGTAAAGAAACAGACATAAGTGGCGTCATCTATGAGGCCAACGCGAAACTAAATTTCAAAAGTAAGCTTTTGACTATAAGTACTTTAAACGATTACTATATCACGAAATGGTGTAAATATGTAAGGTCAGAAAAAAATGTTTTAGACTCCAGCGGTCTATCCGAAGGCGATGCAAGCGATGTAGAAGCGGGTACGGCCAACAAAACAGTCAAACAAACTGTCAATAATGAAATAAAGTTCACAAAAAAAGATTTAGAATGGACTCCGTCGTCTTCGACACCGATTTGGAGTACTACAAAGAAAAGCAGAAGGCTTTACTACAAGATGTCCGTAGGCATAGAGCGGTTAGAAGAAAAAAACACCCGAACCATAGACCGATACCGCCCATAGACAACATAGATGAGAGTTTGAAACCCATAGAGTATACTTTTGGGACAGGAATGGCTATGGCGTCGGTTCTTCAAGTAAATAGGTCTGTACCTAATTATATAGCTGATGAAGAAGTTTTTATTGGAGACGGTGAAGTTTCTACGGATAGTGGGAATGATGAAGATGCTTGAAAATAATAAATAATAATAACTCGCTGGATAGGAGTCGCAAGGGACCGGTCAATGTGGCGACACTTGGGGGAGGCCTATGTCCAGCAGTGGGCGTCATTCGGCTGAAATGATAATGATGATGAATAATTAAAAAGCCAAGTCAAATTAAGCTGCGTCTGCAAGTTGATGTTATGCCAAACATACAAATCATCAGCCTACAGCAGTCCACTGCTGGACGTAGACCTCGTAAATCGCACGCCACTCAACTCGATTCTCGGCAATTCTCATCCAGTTGCTACCAGCCACCCTGCGAAGATCGTCCCTCCTTACGCTCGCCGATTCACGGTCTCCACTCAAAAACATGTCTACGGTCATCGGTTCTATTCTATGGCTAATATGGCCGGCCCATTGCCACTTCAGCTTACTTATTCTGATGTCGACAACTCTGGTCCAAGTTACAAATATTGCTAATTAAATAAAAGTTTTTAAAAATGTGGACTCATACTAATTGCGTCAGCCTATGCTATGTTTTATAAGGGAAAGCAATTTTCCTTATGTAATGTTGTATATTTCGATCGTCTGCAACCTATGCGATATTTCGCTTTTTCTGTTACACTTTGTAGAAGTTCGATTGAAGTCTTTTAAGGTTACAAGCTTCATATAAGTTGTCATTGAAATAATTTAAATATGTCATCACCTTTGAAAATGATAAAATTTTGTTTTTTGTTTAGATCTGTGATCAAATTTATTAAGTCAATTGATTTTGTGTATTAATTAATTTGTGGTACTTTAAGTATTGTATCTTAATTAGGAATAATTAAATTATAATTTGCTTTTTATTGAGTATTTGCTTATATCCCGTTACACAGCCTCACCCTCCTTCCCCCCTTCCGCCTTCCACATTAGGGTCAGCGCAGACAGAGAGGAATAATCCCCGCGCGGTCTCGAGCATTTTCCTTACGGATCCCGCATATCTTCGAGGACGCGCGAGCATTTTTTGTCAGGTTCAAGCATTTATGCACTTTATTGTAATAATTTTAAAATTTATTTTCAAGTCCGTTAATAAAATCCGCTGCGCTGCGCTCCGTTCTGTCTGCGCTGAGCCTTATTCTGACCCAGTCTCGTTTTAGGGTTCCGTACCAAAAGGGCCGTGCCATCGGGATCCAACTGCTAAGGCCCCACTTTCTATCCGTTTGTCACAGGGCTGAATTTTTTTAACCGTAATAGGTGTGCACATTATTTTTTACAGAGTGGGTATTGCAATGGCCGCTGTAACGACAAATAAAAAAATATAGCACACCTCGTAAACGGCGGTTTCATATGTTTGAAAATTCGCGCCTGTCGTCGCAACCGCGCTAGGCTTGCACTCTATGCGGGCCTAGTAAAACCGAAAAATTGAATTTACGATCGGTTAAAGAATAAATTTAAGGATAAGTATAGTAAAGGAAGAATGAATTTTATTTGCAACATGACTACCGCACTCTTTGGGTGGATATATGCACTCGTGTGCAGAATGTTTCAAAGCGATCACGACATAGACTCCGCGCTTGAAGCTAATACCTAGTTCGTTGAAATCTACGGGGCTGCATTCGGGTCATAGTTCGAAGAGGTCGACTCTTCGAACTATAACCCGAATGCAGCACGACAAAGCTTTCGTTGAAGACTCCTCATAGCTCTGCTCAAACTATGTATCGAATAGACAAGGCATTCTGTAAATACCTTAGCGCTATAAGTAGACGGTAGGGTGATCTCGACTGATGATTGGCGCCTGACAAAATATATGTAGCAATGTTTTAAGTTAACAACACGGAGTTTTAAGACTCGTTTAGGCGCTATTAAAACTCGTTTCAAAATTGACTGACCGTTCAGGATTATGTAAGTATAGTAAAGAAAGAATGAATTTTTTATGCAACCAGACTTGAGTACTCTCTAGGCCCTAGAACCCAGTATTCGAAGGCATGTGACATCTACCAATCCGCACGGGGCCCGCGTGTTGCCGGTGGCGCAATATCGCCGATTCCCTCTCACAGAGAGGATCCACACACAGCAGGTCACGGGAACAATCTGCGACTCCCTCATTCCCACAAAACTTAAGGGGACGATTTATAAAACAATGGTTAGACCTGCTGTCTTGTATGGATCAGAATGTTGGGCCACAGAAGGGATGAATGAAAGGCATTTGCATGTGGCGGAGATGAGAATGCTAAGGGGGATGTGTGGTGTTACGCGAATGGATAAAATAAGAAATGAGTATGTAAAAGGAAGTCTGAAAATGGCGCCGGTGACTAAAAAGTTGTGTGGTAATCGGTTGTCGTAGTCTGCTGCTCATTTGATGCGGAGGAATGAGTAAAATGTCGTGAGGAAAGTTTTGAGTATGAATGTGGATGGGGAATAGAGGAAGACCAAAGAAACGATGGATGGACTGTGTAAAGAATGATATGGCAAGAAAGGAGGTGACTAATGAGATGACGAGTAATAGAGAAGTATGGAATAAGAAGACATGCTGCGCCGACCACAAATGAATTAGGTTAAGGGCAAGAGAATGATGATCATGAGAGAGGATCCACTCATGGGAGGCAAGTGTCCATGTTAAGGGAATATAACAAGCTGATTATGCATTATGCTATGGTGAGAACTTAAATAGAAAAGGTACTAAGGTAGGTTTTCTTTTTTTATAATGAATGGGCTTACTCTTGACCTCAATCTAGTCCAGAGGACAGAGATGAAGTCGACAATGGAACGAGCTAACCCAAAAGAAGCCTATTAACTCGCGACTTAAATAGATTGGGGTCATATGAACTTGGGAACACCGACGCAGGCAGGGAATTCCACTCCTTGGCTGTGCGCATAATAAATGATGCAGCAAAGCGCTTCGTGCGAATGTGTGGAACATCGACAAGGTATGGGTGATAACCTGCAGTACGTCAGGACTCCCGATGGAAGAAGGAAGATGGTGGAATGAGCTCGTGGAGCTCTTGGCCACACTCAGGTAGTTTATGTAAGTAGGCAATACAGAAGTACTATGTACATATTTGCACAAACAATTTGTATTCATGAGATATCTCTTGAGAATTCATTATGGATGACCTCTAGGGAACATGGCGTACGCCACATAACTAGGAAAACCGCCCTTATTGTTACGAAATAAAGGTCAATATCAAACTTTTACCTTGTACGTAAGTTTGACTTACTAAACTGAGCATTTCGTGTGTGGTATACTTAGGAATCAGGAGTTGGACCTCATCTAGCAGCAAGGAATCCCTTTTCCATGCTGCTATCCTTTTCTATCGCTCAGAGCCGTCATTTGCTAGAACGAGAAACAGAGCCGGCATGCTGTCGTATGCGGCAGCATCGACGATGTGATCGGCAGCATAGTCCAGTCAATTAAGACAAAAAAAGCGTTTAACCTCGGAATGAGAGATAATAAGCTGGAAACTCGTATACACCTTCATTTTGGTGTTCTAAATGTTGTCTCAAAAGTCTCATAAAATCTCGTGTCTGCGTAGTAAGTTATTCAAGGTCAAATGTCAAAAAAAAATAGTTTTTCGCGATGATGTTAACACGTATGATCTGGGTTGTGGAGGTCAGATAGGCAGTCGGTCCATGTAAAAGACGGGTATTCAGCCGCATCCAGTTAGACTGGAAGCCGACCCTAATATAGTTGGGAAAAGGCTAGGCAGATAGTCATGATGATGATGACTAAACACATTATAATTTTATCTTTATTCAGTAGCTATATATTTCTTAATAAGTTCTTTATGAGTTTTTAATTATACAAAGTTTGTAAGTATTATTAAATGAATAAATTAGATATATGCAAAATGTTATTAAATATAATTTATTAACTAATAAATAATACAAATTATTTATTGTTAATGATATTTCGATGATTTCATAACTTTATACAACGTATTATTCACTGCGATTCACGGTTCACAGTGACTATGGCTGAGCGCTACGAGCTCTCTGCCCTCTAGTCTTATCAGCTGCCCCATACAACATTTTAATACCTACTCGACCCAAATCTATGGGACAGCTGATAATTTTTTTGCATTTACGATATTGGACCCATGGAGGAAGTTGTTCAGTTTGATGGTCTGCAGCATATCCTTTCATATGACTATACCCTTTCTGTTACACCCCGATGTATATCTACCCAGCGTGGGACAATATTAGCTGATTATACTAATCAAAGAATCTGATAAATAATGTGCGAACGTAGGTGACAAGTGAAACAGCGGGTGGCTGGAAACACACACACACACACACACACACACATATTGTCAAGTACCTTTTTTTTTTTTTCCGGATGAGAAATCATCAATTGACCCTCCCGCTCTGGGGCGGAGCGGAAGGAGTGTCAGACTTGTACTGACTAAAACCCATCCATGTTCCTTCTTTGCCCTTTGTGTTCCTGGGCCACGGTTCTCTTCGAACAGTCCCGCAGCCCTGGCAGGCATCGGCCCTTGTGGACCCCTACTTATTTGCTGACATCTCTTTGAGGCACACGTGGAACACGAACGCGCCGTCGACACGGCCTGTCGTCATAAGACGGCCGGACGTTGTCAAGTACCTAACACTACTAATAATAGGCGTGCATGCAACCACCCTCATATTTGCATTTTTTTTTAACATTAGTTTTAGTTTATGCGAAACCTGAAACACGTGTCTAGTATTTTTAACCGACTTCAAAAAGGAGGAGGTTATCAAGTCGATTGTTTTTTTTTTTTTTGTTTGTATGTTCAGCCTTTTTTTCGCCAATTGTAATTTTATAAAGAATATATGTACAAAATATCAAAATTGTATTTTTTTTTTTTAATGATAAATGGGGTTACTCTTGACCTCAATCTAGTCCAGAGGACAAAGATGAGGTCGACGATGGGACGAGCTAACCCAAAAGAAACCTATTAACTCGCGACTTAAATAGATTGGTGTCATAAATATGAACTTGGGAACACCGACGCAGGCAGGGAATTCCACTCCTTGGCTGTGCGCATAATAAATGATGCAGCAAAGCGCTTCGTGCGAATGTGTGGAACATCGACAAGGTATGGGTGATAACCTGCAGTACGTCTGGACTGCCGATGGAAGAATGGAGATGGTGGAATGAGCTCGTGGAGCTCCTGGGTACACTCACCGAAGTATCATCTGTAAAAGACCGACACACATGCAACTTTGGCCAGGCTATGGAGCCTGGTACCAACCAGGTTTAACGAGACCACCACGCGGCAAGCGCGCGCGCGCGCCTCCAGCGTCGTCTTGAGCTCATTGATAATAATAATTTGGCAGTAGGTACCTCAATGATTGCGATAGGTACTTAGTATCGCTCGGTGTCCAACTTGTAGCCTTTTTTTAAAAAGTTTGGGACAAAATATAACATGGTTTTAAAATGATTGGAATCGATTCAGTTACTTATTCTAAACAAACTATATAAATAATGTTTTATAACAGAATCAATGGTCAATCAATTATCAAACTGATCTATATTAGTACAGTTAGAGCTTTGCCGTTACGCGGTGATGTTATTAATAAATCATTAATTGCGTTTTAATTATTGAACGTGTTATTAATTGTTATCGATGATAGTCTGTTGTGTTTCTGCCGACAACATGGACGCATCGAGAATTATGTAAGTTTAATTTTATAAAAAATATCATAAAGGGATAATAATAGATCCTTTACAAAGCCGAAAGGCACTTGTTCTCCCCGATATTGCGATATTTTTTTTGTTCTGGACCTTACATTCTAGTTACGGAGATATTGGGGGTCAAAGTTCCAACTTTTTCTCAATTTGTTTTTAAAACAGTAGTTTTAAGGTCATAACTCATTTAAAGTCAGTCATAACGTATTTAAAGTAATTTAAATACTTCCACGACCCCTTTACTATTCAATGCATTCATCAGCACAATATTTTGAGTGCGTCACATTGAGTTTTACCGTAAAACGTGATTTTTCACCGAAAAAAAAAAGTCGTTTCCCAGCAGTAATTTTTGCGTAGAGTAACTTAGTTCTCAAGGCCTTTCCAGCATTTGCGAAAACGTGGACCAGCTGAGGACATAGCGACCTTCATAGATGGACTGTGTGAAAAATGAAATGGCAGACCGCTTTAATGACACCTCGCGAATGTATCAATTTAAATGAAATATCCTGAAGGTTGATCACGTATTGGTTCCTACGTGGATTATGGTTATTTTAAAGCCTACGTGGATTATGGTTATTTTAAAGCTAATAACCTGTGAGATATTGTTAGGACTTTGTGGACGTTTAATGTGCCTTTGATGGGGTAAGGCGGAAGACTCATTAAAGCGGTCCGTCTATAGACATGAGGTGACTGCTGAGTAGGTAATTGAGAAATATGAAAGAAGACATCATGCTGACTCCAATTAAATTGGGATCAAGGCAGTAGAAAGATGAAAATTATAGAAACCTACCTTTCAATGTTATTTACTTGCATTTAATTGATTTATAATTATAATTCTTTTCCGGCGTGTCCATCCTTATCGGTAGGACGAGCTGCTCGGAACAACCGTATCCTATGTGTAAAATGATAAGCTAGTGAGTGAGCAAGATGACCATCTTGCTCACTCACTGCAGGCTAATCATCAATTATGCACGGAGGACAGTCGTAAGATTCACTTTATGCCCAATAAATACGATAGGAATGAAAACTGAAATCTCAGAATGAATTGTCACTACGTCAAGGCTTCATTAAAATTTGTCATTGGTACCGGTGTCACCAGATTTGTATCTAAAAAGAATTCCTTTCAAATAAGTAACACGTTCGTTCTTCCGCGCGTCCATAAGGCACCGATGACATCGACTTGAATGTTCACATAGTAATGAGCGCACTCGAGCTCGCCGCGAAGTGGCGGTGCGATAAGCGCCGGATGACGCATCATCAGCGCGTCATCGTGTTTAGTGATGTCGATTGTTGTGATGTCATAATTTAACTGCAAATAGTTGGGACGAAAAAAGAATTATTATACTGTAAATACCGAACGGACAGGCAGACATATATGGTAAAAGTCATATAAAAATATAAATTTTATCAGAGTGCCTCGCGTTCACGCTCACGTAAGCGCACCAACAAGCTTACTTAAAGTGTTGCTGTTAATATGCCGTCAGGCGTCAATAGTTTCGGTCGGGGGCAACCCCGACCGACGACTGTTCAAGTTCAACATCAGCTGGTGGGTGCAATCGGTGCATAGTTCGTACAGATCGACCGGTAAGCTTTAACGAAATAGGCGTTCGGGTCAAGCGCTGAGTCGGTGCGATCGCATGGAAACATTCTATATGCGACTTTATTTACCCACGTAAACAATGCTCTGGTCATGTTACAGATAAAATTCATTGTTCCTTTACTATACTTACGTCTCTTGTAACTACCAATAGCGTATTCAATTTTGAAAGTGGTCTAAAACTCATTGCGCCTTTAAGTTTCCCAAACACATCGTGTTGTTTGTCCAAAACTTTGCTATAAAAATCTGGTCAGGCGCTAATCATCGGTCGGGGCAACCCGACCGAAAATTTTGGAAGCGTTCAGATTTCTCACAGGGAGAGTACGATGGAACGGTTCAACATAATCACGTGCTATGTGAATTCGACACATAGTTTATACAGATCGACCGGTAGGCCTCAACGAAGTGGGCGTTCGGATCCAGCTCTGAGTCTGTGTGATCGCATGGAATCATTCTACAGGCGAGTCGACACATCCACCCGTGGAGTGATCTGGTCATGTTGCATATTGTAAAATTCATTCTTCCTTTACTATACTTACTTATCCTTTAACTACCCATCGTGAGTTCAATTTTTCGGTTTCACTTGAAGAGACGCGGCGGTCCGCATAATAACGGCCAGAGCCTTTCGTCATCGGTCGGGATGCTCCCGACCGACTACTGATCTTGATCAATGGTGATCCGGTTCAGAACAACAAGGTGGTTATAAAAAAGAAGCTCCGTGTATTTGGCACGCATAGTTCGGACAAATCGACCGATAGGTTTCAACGAAATAAGCGTTCGCATCAAGCTCCGAGTCTGTGAGACCGATGGGGAACATTCTACTTGCGAGTTCATACATCCACGCAAAAAGTGCTCCTCTGATCATGTTGCGGATAAAATCCATCATTCCTTTACTATACTTACATATCCTTTAACCTCACATTAACATAATAACATATTGCTAATACCTTGTCAGACGCCATTCATCGGTCGGGGCAACCCGACCGAATACGGGCAGAGCGTTCAGAATTCTCACAGGGAGGTTACGATGGACGGTTCAACATATTCAGGTGCTATGTGAATTCGACACATAGTTTATACAGATCGACCGGTAGGCCTCAACGAAGTGGGCGTTCGGATCCAGCTGTGAGTCTGTGTGATCGCATGGAATCATTCTACAGGCGAGTCGACACATCCACCCGTGGAGTGATCTGGTCATGTTGCATATTATAGAAATCATTCTTCTTTTACTATACTTACTTATCCTTTAACTACCGATCGTGAGTTCAATTTTCCGGTTTTACTTGGAGAGACGCGGCGGTCCGAATCGTAACGGCCATCGGTCAGAGACATCACCAAATGAAGAAATTCCATGTGAACGGAAAATTGGTCGAGTCGCTAGACACACGACTGGTGTGTTTCTAGCGATGTTCGGGAAGAGGAACATGAATCTGTCGACGAAGGAGCTCTTTGCTAGTGCAGTATTTGCATCGAGATCAAGTCAGTTGTCAAAGCGGGGGGTTAGTTCAGAGACTGTTGTGGTTATGTTGAAATAGAATTCATTATACTGTTGTCCGCGACGCTCAGAGTCACGGAATACTTTAAAGAGATGGGAAGAAAAAACAATTGTCCTGTAAAACCCGAACAGATAGGCTGACATGTAAGGTGTAAATAGTCGTGTGAAAAATATAAATTTATCGTAGTGCGTTACGTTCACGCTCACGTCTGCGTAGTACCAACACGGTGCGCTTAGGGGTCGTCCATTAATCACGTGATGTTTTTTAGCAAATTTTTAACCCCCACCTCCCCCATGGTGATTCATGGTGAAGTTTTAGACTACCCCTCCCTCCTCCCACCCAAAATCACGTGTATTTTTTTTGGTACAAAGTATCTTAAAAAAAATCAGAATATTATCTTTAAATACAGGTTAACAGGTATAATCTAATTTAATTCTGGAAAAATAAGCACCGTGATAAAAATGTCAAGGTCACGCACCGCTTTTCGGTTTAGAAATCGCGCGTTCATGAAAAAATAAATACACGTGATATCTCACTACACCTGCCCCTCCCCCTAGTGATATTTCGTGATTTTTTCCGAACCCCCCTCCCCCCCTTTCCTGCCTCACGTGATTAATGGACGACCCCTTAAGAACAAGCAAGAACAAGCTTAGGTACTTAAAGTGTTGCTGTTAATATTCCGTCAGGCCTCAATATTTTCGGTCGGGGGCAACCCTTCGGTCGGGGGCAACCCCGACAGACGACTGTTCAAGTTCAACATCAGCTGGTGGGTGCACTCGGTGCATAGTTCGTACAGATCGACCGGTAAGCTTCAACGAAATAGGCGTTCGGGTCAAGCGCTGAGTCGGTGCGATCGCATGGAAACATTCTACATGCGACTTTATATACCCACGTAAACAATGCTCTGGTCATGTTATAGAGAAAATTCATTCTACCTTTACTATACTTACATCTCTTGTATCTACCAATAGCGTATTCAATTTTGAAATTGGTTATAAAATTCATTGCGCCTTTACGTTTCCCAAACACATCGTGTTGTTTGTCAAAAACTTTGCTATGAAAATCTGGTCAGGCGCCATTCATCGGTCGGGGCAACCCGACCGAATACGGGTAGAGCGTTCAGAATTCTCACAGGGCGGGTACGATGGACGGTTCAACATAATCAGGTGCTATGTGAATTCGACACATAGTTTATACAGATCGACCGGTAGGCCTCAATGAAGTGGGCGTTCCGATCCAGCTCTGAGTCTGTGTGATCGCATGGAATCATTCTACAGGCGAGTCGACACATCCACCCGTGGAGTGATCTGGTCATGTTGCATATTTTAGAAATCATTCTTCCTTTACTATACTTACATATCCTTTAACTACCGATCGCGAGTTCAATTTTCCGGTTTTACGTGAAGATACGCAGCGGTCCGCATCATAACGGCCATCGGTCAGAGCCATCATCAAATGAAGAAATTTCATGTGTACGGAAGATTGGTCGAGTCGTTAGACACACGACTGATGTGCTTCTAGCGATGTTCGGGAAGAGGAAAATGAATCTGTCGACAAAGGAGCTCTTTGCTGGTGCAGTATTTGCATCGAGATCTCAGTCAGTTGACAAAGCTGGTATATAATTTGCTTGGGTAAGCCGACGGCCACCGGTTAGTTCAGAGACAATTGTGGTTATGTTGCGAATAGAATTCATTATAAAGTTGTTCGCAACGCTCAGAGCCACGGAAAGAAATCCTTCTGTTGTAAAAAATTCACATGCATGATGTAAACGAAGCAAAGTTCAATGATCAAAACATAATGGTGCGACGAGCATTATAACTTTTTGTAGACCACAAATTTACAAGTCGCAGTTTATTCTGGTGTTTGGTCGGCCGAGGTGCGTCATAACGTAAACTGTTTCAAAGCTTATGCAAAGTAACTCTGAGAGAAAATCTGTTGGCGGAGCGCTTGTGAAACAAAAACAGCATAATTTTTGCAGCTGGCTCCATGGCATCGTTGATGTATCCACATAATAGCGTCCATCAAACATAAAGGCCAGTCAGTTTGTTCCGTAGTCACATTTCGCGGAGATCGTCGGAATTGCACGTTCGGTTCAACTCCATGTGGGAGGAAAAAGTATGTGCCGCGTATCGGGTGTTGACGTCATATTCCAATGCCGCGTCATCGGCTGGCCGATAACGGCGCGGCCGGCCGGCGTGCAGCGGCCGGGTGGCCGCGCGTCCATCCTAATGTGAGCGTAGAAGTCAATGCCATCGGTCCCTTGAGCACGGGAATATTTTAGAACATGATTTATTAAAATGGAGACGTTGTGTTTTTTACTCGTTTAAGATGTGTAATCAACACAAAACTTTTGGTAAAATAATACTTTGTGAATTTGTGCCTCTTTCACTACCTTATTTAATAACTACAATTAATAGATCTACCGTATGTAAACAGACCCTTCACATAGCCGTCAACCCAGCATTCTGTATATCAAACTAAGTAACTTTACGCAAAAATGATTGCTGGGAATCAACTTTTTTTTTTGGGGTGAAAATTCACGTTTTACGGTAGGAATCGATGGAAAGCACTCAAAGCATTGTGCTGATGGATGGATTGAATAGTACGGGGGTCGTGGAGGTGTGTAAAGTAAAAATCTAACATTAAAAACATGTATTTTAAAAAAAGTTGTGAAAAAGTTGGAACTTTGACCCCCAATATCTCCGTAACTAGAAGGTTCCCAGGTATGGTCTAGAACAAAAAAATTATCGCAGTGACGGGGAGAACAAGTGCCTTTCGTTTATGTTAGGGGTCTATTTACTTCCACCAGAAGTTAAAAATACTTAGCACAACTTCGCATTTTATGGATTTTTAGGTACCTACTTAGTTTGTTATTAAATCAACAATGTCGTACTATGACATGCATCATCCGAAAGTCTAGTCTATCAAAGTCTCGGTAATCTTTAAAATCATTATAAATAGGTTGCTATTGAGCTTTTTCTGCACGAGAAAAAATAACTGGGAGAGGACTATGAAGTTTTTTGATTAAACTCAGTTTACACAGCATAACATCACGCCTGTAATACCCGGAGAGTTAGACAGGCGTGTTCCGGGTACCCATAGCACAATTATGTTTCTTCAGTTATGTTTTAACCCCATGTTAAAGGAGGCGAGCTCATTCCAGGCAAAAATCCATACTTCGCCCAATCTGGGAATCAATCCCCAGACCTCATGCTCCACAGCAGCACTTCCGACCAATGACCAACGAGGCACTATACACAGATTATAAAAAAATACCTAAAAGGATGGGACACCAATGTGACCACCCACTACATACCGAGCTTCCTCCGTGCCTCGGATAGCTCTTTAAGCCGTTGGTCCCGGCTGTTTTTCGTCGTCAACCAGTCTTACCAAGGAGCATTGTATTACCCAGTACTAAATGGGTTGTGGAGGCAGCTGCTCCGTGTAAAATACTGGTATTCAGCTGCATCCGGTTACAGTGGAAGCCGACAAAAGCTAGCTGGATGATGATGACATAATAATACCTAATAACGTTTCTTTTGCAGCGGACTGGTGTCCTTTATCCTGTCGCTCGTGTTACTGTCGAATCAAACGCAGGCGGAAAAGGAAACCGACCCTTCTCCCACCGTCTTCACATGCCCGTTAATGGACTTCACCAAAACAGTTAATGGGACGCTAAGTAAGAAACAACACAAACAAACTCGTATTTTTACGTATCACCATGTTACAGATATAAAGATATCATTTAAGCCGCATATCCGGAGTAGCTGATGTTGCCGATAAATCTGCGAGGTTTAAGTGGGATTGAGACCACATCTGTAGTATCAGAGGACAGATGGACCGGGATTGTCACGCAGTGGGGGGTGCTGGATGACGGGCATAGTCATCGATGCAGGCCTAGGAAACACTCACTGTCTGGCGTGACGGTTTGGATGTAGATCTTGCGGTATTGACCGGAGAAAACGAATCAGAGAGCCGAGAGGACTGAATGAATAAGGCGAGGCCTTTGCCTAACATATAGCAGTGAGACAACATAGTTTAAATGAAATCGGCGAAGAGAACAGTGTCAAATATTGCGAAGCAACATAACACAAGAACGTGTCATGTTGCGATGAGAAAATTCGCAGGCGCTTAATCAATGTAATTTTTTTATTAGTCTTCGCAGTTCAGTTTGTACACGTACTGTCGTGCTCTTCTTTAAATGTGGTTCACATTTTCAACAAGTATCGTAATAGACTAGTAAAAATCGTTTAAAAAACATACTGACGAAACATCTTAGTTGCATTCAATACTACCACTTTTTGGAATGTAATCTTGTTACCTACCTATATAATAGTCCCCGTCACGAGAGGCTACAAATTTTGTAAACACACATTCAGGGGTTCGCAACCTTAGAAAACTAACTGATTAGAAAAAACAAAATCAACAATAACAAACAATAGGTTGCCTTCGTTCACGGGTGTGCTATAAGGCTGGCTTTCCATTCAGAGGTTGTCTATTGTGTCACTCTTTTAAAACGGCAAGTCGGTAACATTATAACCTAATCCGCGAGAACAGCACAAACTTACTTCAAAAAATTTTTACGTTCCATAAGTCAGACGAGTTCCAGTACCACAAAAGATTAGACGACAGCGCCTTGTGTCGCTAAAATATAACCCGACCAAGTGAAATTGCTCGTTAGTTTCGTATTACACGTACGTTACTTTGAGTTGATTGAATTTGGAATTATTTGTTGTTGATTGAATTGTCGCTACGTAACTTGGTAGAAGTTCATTATTTACAAATTTATAGCTCCTCGTGACGGGGACTTTACCTTTTTATTTAGGCGCTATTATTTTACCGAAAATTTTAACGGTTTATTTCAATTTCAGTTCATAACATAACAAGAACAGCCAAGTGTTTGAACGGCAGAGAGATGGCCGGTTGCTGTGTTAAGCGTTTCTACTGCGACTTTAATACATCTCATATAGATCTCAGCTTGTATGGGCCGCCAGGTTTCCGTATGTAAGTAAAAAATCCTTCTCAACTACCTTCTTTCTTGCAGGAATTAAAACTTAAGGCGCGATTTATACAGAAACGGCGTAAGGTGAAGGCGCGGCGCAGGTGAAGCGCAGGCATGATGCCGCTTCAAAACGTTTTCATACAAAATGTACGTAAATTACACTCAACCAGCGCGGCGCAGGCACGCCGTTCGTTCTTTCCCTTATAAATTCACGCCTGCGCCGCGCCTTCACCTTACGTCGTGTCGGTATGATTCGCGCCTAAAGGAGACTGTGCTCCGAGTTTGTTTCGGCTGTTTCTTTTCAGCAGTATTTAGGTACGAAACACTATAATTATACACTGTAATAAAAATCAATTTACTCATTTCTTCGGTCCTAGCGGACTATGAGGGTGAGGAAATACACACTTATGCTCTATAATAATATCTCCCACGTCAAATGCAAATACAGGGTGTAAACGGACCCTTAACGAAGCCGCCAACCAAGCATTCTGTATATCAAACCAAGTAACCCTACGCAAAAAATATTGCTGGGAAATGACTTATTTTTTTGGGGTTAAAAATGACGTTTTACAGACAAACTCAATGTAACGCACTCTAAACATTGTGCTGATGGATGCATTGAATAGTGAACGAGTCATAGAGATATTAAAAATGAAGTTATAACCTTAAAAAGTATTGTTTAAAAAAAAGTTGTGAAAAAGTTGAACTTTCGACCTCCAATATCTCCGTAACTAGAAGGTTCCCAGGTATGGTCCAGAGCAAAAAAATTATCGCAATGACGAGGAGAATAAGTGCCTTTCGGCTTTGTTGCTTTTTACACACTTTATTATTGTTAATGGATGTCTTTTCAATTAAATAAGACACAATATTTTCTAGTTATTTAAACTTTTAATAAAAAAATATGTCATTATATCACTTATATTTTCATACATGCACGGTACTTTAGTCGCATCAACTAGTTATGCCCGTAAACATATAAATTCTTAATTAATACCTCAATAAAAGCAGGATTTTCAACCTTAGGCGCTTACGCATAGATATCGCTTTTTGTTATTGAAAACGAGTCAAAACATTATTTATTTTCAAGACATTTAAAATTAAATACATCACAAGAAAGAGATGTAAATTGAAGAACTACTACTATTTTTGATAACTACTATTGAAGAACTTAACCATCATCATCTGCCTAGCCTTTTCCCAACTATGTTAGGGTCGGCTTTCAGTCTAACCTGATGCAGCTGGAAACCCGTATTTTACATGGAGCGACTGCCTATCTGACCTCCACAACCCAGTTAGTACTAGGTAATACGATACCCCTTGGTAAGACTGGTTGTCAGACTTTTTGGGCCACTGATTACCTAACGACTCAAAGATCTACAAATGACACCCGGGACCAACGGCTTAACGTGCTTTCCGAGGCACGGAGGAAACTCGGTATGTAATGGGCGGTCACCCATCCACAGACCAACCTAGGCAAGCACGGCTTAACCTAAAGATCGATCCGAGCGGCTGTTATTATTTAGCCACGAGCTCCTCCTATATATGTACTATATGTGTACCTATGTGTATAAATATAATTATGATAATAATACAAGATGGAAGGGACGCCTTATTCATTGGTTATTAAAAAAATTCAGCTGTTCCTTACATTTTGACCGTGTAGGTATTGCAGTTTTGTAGGAAACAGCTGACTTTTTTTTAATAACCGATGAAAAATTTCTATGTGGGGGCTCAGAAAGATATACTGAATACGTGGTAACCGTTTTCGCGTCGGTGTCACTCCACCCCGTATGCTGATGGTATCGCCAGTCTTGGTAGCTGATACTGATTCTATCAGTCTACGTCATCCCATCGTTGGACATAGGCCTCTCCCCAAAACTTCCAGTTTTTTCAATCCATGGCCAGTGTGGATCACTGATAGTTTTATTTGTCCAGCTCGTCCCGCCATCTTTTAAGAGGTCCTATTAGATATTTCTGGAAGCTAACCTAAGTAAATAATTATAATATTCAACATCTTTAAGGCATGTATTTAACGCGGCGATAAACTAATCTGATTTCGGGTTTTAAAAATAATTAAAATGGGTAGCAAAAATAATAGGTTGGCAGCTACATTGAAAAAAACCTAAAACAAGGTTATTAACCACTAGATTGTAAATGAGGCGTTTTTGCAGGGTTAAGAGTTACCTAACACGAAGGGGATGGCGGGTTCTTAGTTCGCTCACTTTGCTCGCTCACTGGACCCCGCCATCCCCATCGAACCTAACCTGTCCGAGTCGGGGTGCCACAAGTCTCTCTCAGCCTTCCTATATTCTCCTTGCCGCAATGACCGGATAAATAGTTACTTACTTGGTACAATAGTCGCCCATTCAGTACATTGGTCGCCAATTAAATTTTTTATTCGGTCCATTAATAATTTCCCTATCTTTTACAGAAAATCCACCACGCGTTCCTAGTAGTTCAATCAACGTTTCTAAAACATGTTGCAATGGCCCACTTTGTGCCATCCCTTCAAGCCCAGCGAGTATACAAGAATCACAACGAACGCATACATTGGCTCCACACAGTGGTCATACCCCACGTCACCAAAGAGTTTCAACATAACTTTGAAGCTTTGGATCGAATGTATAGACTACTAAAGAATTCTGGCAACAAAGATACTGACAATAAAAAATTAGGCGCAGCGTTCAGTGATACTTGGTTATATTCTGAAATACATACAGGTATAGCCAAGTCTTGTCTAGAATTAAAATTGATTTTGAATAAATCGAATGGTCTGGATATTTTTCTCGATTCTTGCGCTATGAATAAACAGGAAATCGATTTGGAAGTTCTGAATCGAGATATGGATGATATTATCGATAGTCTTGCAAAGTGTTTGAAAACCGTTCAGAGTTCACAACTGCGGTTGAAGAAAATTCAAAATAAGAACGTGAATGAAGTTAAACTTGAAGACAAGGAGGTTATGGTAGAGGAAATTTTGAAAATAGAAGACCGGGAACCAGAGAGTAAAGATGAAGTTTTTTACTGTGTGAAAACGGATGATGAATCGAGTATTCAGGCAGCAGGCGACCTGACAACAGCTCCTGGAAAAAAAGAAAAGGAGACAAATAAAATTGTTTTATGTGAATTGAAAAGAAAATTGGGGAAAAGAGAAGATGTTATGAGAGAAAGAGAGAGGCAAGCTCTTGCTAAAACAATGCCAGAATTGAAGGACATACCAGAATTCCCTCGTCAAATAAATCTTGACGAATTCATGGAGAGGAAAGGATATATAAAAAAGTTAAATTTAAGAAAAAATGGTCCTAAAAAGAGGCCTCTGTATATCAAACTTAAATTAATAAAAAATAAAGATAAGAAATATAAATATAAACTAGCAAAATACAGTAAAGAAACAGACATAAGTGGCGTCATCTATGAGGCCAACGCGAAACTAAATTTCAAAAGTAAGCTTTTAACTATAAGTACTTTAAACGATTACTATATCACGAAATGGTGTAAATATGTAAGGTCAGAAAAAAATGTTTTAGACTCCAGCGGTCTATCCGAAGGCGATGCAAGCGATGTAGAAGCGGGTACGGCCAACAAAACAGTCAAACAAACTGTCAATAATGAAATAAAGTTCACAAAAAAAGATTTAGAATGGACTCCGTCGTCTTCCGACACCGATTTGGAGTACTACAAAGAAAAGCAGAAGGCTTTACTACAAGATGTCCGTAGGCATAGAGCGGTTAGAAGAAAAAAACAGCCGAACCATAGACCGATACCGCCCATAGACAACATAGATGAGAGTTTGAAACCCATAGAGTATACTTTTGGGACAGGAATGGCTATGGCGTCGGTTCTTCAAGTGAACAGGTCTGTACCCAATTATATAGCTGATGAAGAAGTTTTTATTGGAGACGGTGAAGTTTCTACGGATAGTGGGAATGATGAAGATGCTTGAAAATAATAAATAATAATAACTCGCTGGATAGGAGTCGCAAGGGACCGGTCAATGTGGCGACACTTGGGGGAGGCCTATGTCCAGCAGTGGGCGTCATTCGGCTGAAATGATAATGATGATGAATAATTAAAAAGCCAAGTCAAATTAAGCTGCGTCTGCAAGTTGATGTTATGCCAAACATACAAATCATCAGCCTACAGCAGTCCACTGCTGGACGTAGACCTCGTAAATCGCACGCCACTCAACTCGATTCTCGGCAATTCTCATCCAGTTGCTACCAGCCACCCTGCGAAGATCGTCCCTCCTTACGCTCGCCGATTCACGGTCTCCACTCAAAAACATGTCTACGGTCATCGGTTCTATTCTATGGCTAATATGGCCGGCCCATTGCCACTTCAGCTTACTTATTCTGATGTCGACAACTCTGGTCCAACTTACAAATATTGCGAATTAAATAAAAGTTTTTAAAAATGTGGACTCTTACTAATTGCGTCAGCCAATGCTATGTTTTATAAGGGAAAGCAATTTTCCTTATGTAATGTATATTTCGATCGTCTGCAACCTATGCGATATTTCGCTTTTTCTGTTACACTTTGTAGAAGTTCGATTGAAGTCTTTTAAGGTTACAAGCTTCATATAAGTCATTTTAAGTTGTCATTGAAATAATTAAAATATGTCATCGCATTTGAAATTTATAAAATTTTGTTTTTTGTTTAGATCTGTGATCAAATTTATTAAGTCAATTGATTTTGTATATTCATTATTGTAGGTACTTTAAGTAGTGTATCTTAATGAGGAATAATTAAATTATGATTTGCTTTTTATTGAGTATTTGCTTATATCCCGTTACACAGCCTCAACCCCCTTCCCCCTTCCGCCTTCCACCTTCCACATTAGGGTCAGCGCAGACAGAGAGGAATAATCCCCGCGCGGTCTCGGGCATTTTCTTTACGGATCCCGCATATCTTCGAGGACGCGCGAGCATTTTTTGTCAGGTTCAAGCATTTATGCACTTTATTGTAATAATTTTAAAATTTATTTTCAAGTCCGTTAATAAAATCCACTCCGCTGCGCTCCGTTCTGTCTGCGCTGAGCCTTATTCTGACCCAGTATCGTTTTAGGGTTCCGTACCAAAAGGGCCGTGCCATCGGGATCCAACTGCTAAGGCCCCACTTTCTATCCGTTTGTCACAGGGCTGAATTTTTTTAACCGTAATAGGTGTGCACATTATTTTTTACAGAGTGGGTACTGCAATGGCCGCTGTAACGACAAATAAAAAAATATAGCACACCTCGTAAACGGCGGTTTCATATGTTTGAAAATTCGCGCCTGTCGTCGCAACCGCGCTAGGCTTGCACTCTATGCGGGCCTAGTAAAACCGAAAAATTGAATTTGCGATCGGTTAAAGAATAAATTAAAGGATAAGTATAGTAAAGGAAGAATGAATTTTATATGTAACATGACTACCGCAATCTTTGGGTGGATATATGCACAGAGGCGGCGCTAGGCGTAGGCGACGTGGGCCACCGCCTACGGCCTCGCGTTACGAGGGCCACCTCGCACCACCCTGGCACCTCGAAAACCCATTGCCAAAATTGTGACCGGAACGAAAAAATACTCTAAACTGTACATGGCCAATTTTGGCCAACAAATATTTTTTGTTGACAGCACGCTCTGTTTTATTTTTTTTTTCGATTTTGCTAACACAGCGACATTCTTCGTTCTTGTACTGACAGAAAGGTGTGCGTTACGATTGCTCCGCCAAGTTATCAAAACAGAAAAAAACTTCGCCAAAAAATTTGTCGAAATTTATCAAAATCGAAGGGTACAAACCAAAAATTTGTCAAAGTAGAAATAAAGAAGTTATAAGGGTTTTAAGTTGGCCGCGCGAACGTAACGTGGAGGATTGCGCGGCCATGGATATCTCAGCAACTACTTGGGTTAGAGATCTAATTCTTTTTGTCAATTGAAGACTGAATTTGTCAAAAATTTTCGAAAAAAGAATTATAAGCTCTGGATCAATATTTTACGAAATATTCACCTTGGAAGTTATGGCCGCGCAATCCTCCATTTGTTGTTTCTTTATTGTTGATTATTTCTTTAAACCTAAGACTTTATACATTAAAACTGTTACAAGAAGAAAGGTCTTAATTTGTCAAAACTAACGACAGCATTAAATACTACTAAAGTTTAGTTAAACAGACGAAATAAGTCCAAAACAAAAAATACGTGGCGATCGAAACGCTACTTTGTACGCTGATATCTCATTATCTATAATTGCTAGGATTTCGGTGTGAACATCCATTTATTCGACATTTTAACCTCATTAGAATGACATATCGTTTTGCCTATCATGCCTAACATGCCTATAAGTCAGTTTTTCACTATATACAAAAGTTATAACTTGAGAAAAAAATATTTAAATCCACTTTGTATGAATAAAAACAGCGGAGCGTTTACAAACACGTCAACTCGCACCAGCGTCGAAGCGGGGGGCCTCATTGATCCAGAGCTTATAATTCTTTTTTCGACAATTTTTGACAAATTCAGTCTTCAATTGACAAAAAGAATTAGATCTCTAACCCAAGTAGTTGCTGAGATATCCATGGCCGCGCAATCCTCCACGTTACGTTCGCGCGGCCAACTTAAAACCCTTATAACTTCTTTATTTCTACTTTGACAAATTTTTGGTTTGTACCCTTCGATTTTGACAAATTTCGACAAATTTTTTGGCGAAGTTTTTTTCTGTTTTGATAACTTGGCGGAGCAATCGTAACGCACACACAGAAAGCCATTGTAGTTTCTGATATTTTACCATACCATTTAGCTATGATTTCGAAGTTGTGAAATGATTTGTTTACACTCTGCGTCGCGCCGCTGCAGGTATATATTTTGTACTAACGGTGCGGACGAATTTATTATTATTTGTATTTCAAAACTTTGTTTGAAGAATGGTAACTATTATATTATAATGTACTGAGTTAGGCTATAATTTATGTTAAAACATGCATCTAAGCTTAATTACGGTGACTGGGGTAGACCTGAGAGTGGCGGTACGCAGGCTGAAAGCCAGAAATACCGCCCCGGGACCCGATGGCTTGCCTGGCAAAGCCTGGGTCCTGGCCTCTGAGGCTCTCGGGCCCCGACTGGAAGGGCTCCTAAGCGCATGCTTGGAGAGAGGCCAGTTTCCGCTTCGTTGGAAGACGGGGAAGCTGGTCCTCATCCGGAAGCCAGGGCGCCCTGCGGACTCTCCGTCCGCATACCGGCCCATCGTGTTGCTCGACGAGGTGGGCAAGCTCTTTGAAAGAGTCATTGCCAACCGCCTCGCCGGGCACCTTGCGGGGATGGGGCCGGATCTTGCGGAACACCAGTTTGGTTTCCGCAAGGGGCGCTCGACGGTGGACGCCATCATGCGCGTGAGAGCCCTCACGACGGGGGACGCGGTGTCCCGGGGCGGGGTCGTCTTGGCGGTGTCTCTCGACATCGCCAACGCCTTCAACTCCATGCCCTGGAGCTGCATTGGGGAGGCACTCCGGTATCACCGGGTGCCGACCTACCTTCGTCGTGTGGTCGGGGACTACCTGACGGATAGAGCCGTCATCTACCCTGGTCGAAGCGGAGAATGGAACCGGCGAGAGATGTCGTGCGGTGTTCCACAGGGATCGGTTCTGGGGCCGGCCTTGTGGAACATCGGTTACGACTGGGTGCTGCGCGCCGACCTCCCTCCCTACCGGCGTCAGCGTAGTTTGCTACGCTGACGACACGCTGGTACTGGCACAAGGGAGGTCGCACGAGGCGGCGGCCGAAGACATGACGCGCGGGGTTGCGATAGTCGTGGAGAGGATCCGGCAATTGGGACTCGAGGTGGCACTGCACAAGTCCGAGGCCATTTGTTTTCATGGGCCTCGGAATGCGCCACCGTCGGGATCCCTACTGACGGCAGGAGGGGTTTCCATCGGCGTCGGGTCGACGTTGAAGTACCTAGGACTCGTCCTCGACAGCCGGTGGAACTTCGTGGAGCACTTCCGACGTTTGGCTCCAAAACTGGAACGGACAGGGGCTGCCTTCAAGCGGCTCTTGCCCAACCTGAGGGGTCCAAACGCCTCCTGCCGGAGGCTCTACGCAGGGGTCGTGCGGTCCATGGCCCTTTACGGGGCCCCGGTGTGGGCGCGTTCTTTGAGGCGGCAAGCCGCCCACTACCTGAACGCGCCCCAAAAGGTAATAGCCATAAGGCTAATCCGGGGGTACCGCACGATCTCCGGCGAAGCGGCTAGCCTCCTTGCCGGATTGCCGCCATGGGATCTGGAGGCGATAGTCCTCGCATGCCTGCACGAATGGCGCGCGGAGGCACTACGTCGGGGGGAAACTCCGCTGCCGCGGCAAATTGCCGCTCAGCGGACAGACCTCCGGCGTGATCTCATGGCGACATGGAGAGAGCGACTGTCGCAACCCCGAGCAGGGCACGCCACCATAGTGGCGATAAGTCCCCTCTTTGAGGAGTGGCTAGAGAGGCGCCACGGCGCCCTCACCTACCGCCTGACGCAGGTCCTCACCGGACACGGTTGTTTCGGGAGGTTCCTGCACCGAATCGGACGGGAGGAAACGCCTGGGTGTTTCCACTGCGAGGATCGTCCGGAGGACACGGTGGAGCACACCGTGGAGTTCTGCCCCGCTTGGGCGGAGCACCGCCGTGTCCTCGTAGCGGCGATTGGCGGCGGCGATCTCTCGCGTCCGGCCTTGGTTCAAGCCATGGTCCGGAGCGAGAGGGAATGGGAAGCCGTCACCTCCTTCTGCGAAGCAGTCATGCTAGTGAAGGAGGTGGCGGGACGTGAGAGGGAAAGAACCTCACGTCCCAGTCGCCGCGGGAGACGCCCTGGGCGTCGGGGGTCACGTGGTGGGTCCCGGCCACCGTAGGCGCGGGCCTGTGGACGGCGAGTTATGGGCCAGCTCGCCGTCCAGCCGTCTTATGACGACAGGCCGTGTCGACGGCGCATTCGTGTTCCACGTGCGCCTCAAAGAGATGTCAGCAAATAAGTAGGGGTCCGCAAGGGCCGATGCCTGCCAGGGCTGCGGGACTGTTCGAAAGAGATACCGTGGCCCTGGAACACAAAGGGCAAAGAAGGAACATGGATGGGTTTTAGTCAGTACAAGTCTGACACTCCCTTCCGCTCCGCCCAGAGTGGGGGGGGTCATTTGATGATTTCCCATCCGAAAAAAAAAAAAAAAAAAGGAAGCTTAATTACGGTACAGTCATTAAGGAGTTTAGTAAGGTTAAGAGCAGGAAATTTCTGTTTCTTTAATGTTAGTCTAAGAAAATAGTTGGGATTGCAGTGTCTTTGTTATAATAAAGTAGTAAAAACTATTTTTCAACTGTTTTTTAATTTATAACATTGCTTCTTGCGCCAACAGAGGGCCTCGCTAAATGTACCTTGCCCACATAAAATTGTGGTCTTGCCCCGCCACTGTATATGCACTCGTGTGCAGAATGTTTCAAAGCGATCACGACATAGACTCCGCGCTTGAAGCTAATACCTAGTTCGTTGAAATCTACGGGGCTGCATTCGGGTCATAGTTCGAAGAGGTCGACTCTTCGAACTATAACCCGAATGCAGCACGATAAAGCTTTCGTTGAAGACTCCTCGTAGCTCTGCTCAAACTATGTATCGAATAGACAAGGCATTCTGTAAATACCTTAGCGCTATAAGTAGACGGTAGGGTGATCTCGACTGATGATTGGTGCCTGACAAAATATATGTAGCAATGTTTTAAGTTAACAACACGAAGTTTGTAAGAATCGAGTAGGCGCTATTGAAACTCGTTTCAAAATTGACTGACCGTTCAGGATTATGTAAGTATAGTAAAGAAAGAATTTTATATGCAACAAGACCTGAGTACTCTCTAGGCCCTAGAACCCAGTATTCGAAGGCATGTGACATCTACCAATCCGCACGGGGCCCGCGTGTTGCCGCTGGCGCATTATCGCCTATTCCCTCTCACAGAGAGGATCCACACACAGCAGGTCACGGGAACAATCTGCGACTACCGCATTCCCATAAAACTTAAGGGGACGATTTATAAAACAATGGTTAGACCTGCTGTCTTGTATGGATCAGAATGTTGGGCCACAAAAGGGATGAATGAAAGGCATTTGCATTTGGCGGAGATGAGAATGCTAAGGGGGATGTGTGGTGTTACGCGAATGGATAAAATAAAAAATGAGTATATAAAAGGATGTCTGAAAGTGGTGCCGGTGACTGAAAAGTTGTGTGGTAATCGGTTGTCGTAGTCTGCTGCTCATTTGATGCGGAGGAATGAGTAAAATGTCGTGAGGAAAGTTTTGAGTATGAATGTGGATGGGGAATAGAGGAAGACCAAAGAAACGATGGATGGACTGTGTAAAGAATGATATGGCAAGAAAGGAGGTGACTAATGAGATGACGAGTAATAGAGAAGTATGGAATAAGAAGACATGCTGCGCCGACCCCAAGTGAATTGGGATAAGGACAAGAGAATGATGATGATGAGAGAGGATCCACTCATGGGAGGCAAGTGTCCATGTTAAGGGAATATAACAAGCTGATTATGCATTATACTATGGTGAGAACTTAAATAGAAAAGGTACTAAGGTAGGTTTTTCTTTTTTTATAATGAATGGGCTTACTCTTGACCTCAATCTAGTCCAGAGGACAGAGATGAGGTCGACAATGGAACGAGCTAACCCAAAAGAAGCCTATTAACTCGCGACTTAAATAGTTTGGTGTCATAAATATGAACTTGGGAACACCGACGCAGGCAGGGAATTCCACTCCTTGGCTGTGCGCATAATAAATGATGCAGCAAAGCGCTTCGTGCGAATGTGTGGAACATCGACAAGGTATGGGTGATAACCTGCAGTACGTCTGGACTGCCGATGGAAGAATGGAGATGGTGGAATGAGCTCGTGGAGCTCCTGGGTACACTCACCGAAGTATCATCTGTAAAAGACCGACACACATGCAACTTTGGCCAGGCTATGGAGCCTGGTACCAACCAGGTTTAACGTGACCACCACGCGGCAAGCGCGCGCGCGCGCCTCCAGCGTCGTCTTGAGCTCATTGATAATAATAATTTGGCAGTAGGTACCTCAATGATTGCGATAGGTACTTAGTATCGCTCGGTGTCCAACTTGTAGCCTTTTTTTAAAAAGTTTGGGACAAAATATAACATGGTTTTAAAATGATTGGAATCGATTCAGTTACTTATTCTAAACAAACTATATAAATAATGTTTTATAACAGAATCAATGGTCAATCAATTATCAAACTGATCTATATTAGTACAGTTAGAGCTTTGCCGTTACGCGGTGATGTTATTAATAAATCATTAATTGCGTTTTAATTATTGAACGTGTTATTAATTGTTATCGATGATAGTCTGTTGTGTTTCTGCCGACAACATGGACGCATCGAGAATTATGTAAGTTTAATTTTATAAAAAATGTCATAAAGGGATAATAATAGATCCTTTACAAAGCCGAAAGGCACTTGTTCTCCCCGACATTGCGATATTTTTTTTGTTCTGGACCTTACATTCTAGTTACGGAGATATTGGGGGTCAAAGTTCCAACTTTTTCTCAATTTGTTTTTAAAACAGTAGTTTTAAGGTCATAACTTTACTTTAAATACTTCCACGACCCCTTTACTATTCAATGCATTCATCAGCACAATATTTTGAGTGCGTCACATTGAGTTTTACCGTAAAACGTGATTTTTCACCGAAAAAAAAACGTCGTTTCCCAGCAGTAATTTTTGCGTAGAGTAACTTAGTTCTCAAGGCCTTTCCAGCATTTGCGAAAACGTGGACCAGCTGAGGACATAGCGACCTTCATAGATGGACTGTGTGAAAAATGAAATGGCAGACCGCTTTAATGACACCTCGCGAATGTATCAATTTAAATGAAATATCCTAAAGGTTGATCACGTATTGGTTCCTACGTGGATTATGGTTATTTTAAAGCCTACGTGGATTATGGTTATTTTAAAGCCTACGTGGATTATGGTTATTTTAAAGCTAATAACCTGTGAGATATTGTTAGGACATTGTGGACGTTTAATGTACCTTTGATGGGGTAAGGCGGAAGACTCATTAAAGCGGTCCGTCTATAGACATGAGGTGACTGCTGAGTAGGTAATTGAGAAATATGAAAGAAGACATCATGCTGACTCCAATTAAATTGGGATCAAGGCAGTAGAAAGATGAAAATTATAGAAACCTACCTTTCAATGTTATTTACTTGCATTTAATTGATTTATAATTATAATTCTTTTCCGGCGTGTCCATCCTTATCGGTAGGACGAGCTGCTCGGAACAACCGTATCCTATGTGTAAAATGATAAGCTAGTGAGTGAGCAAGATGACCATCTTGCTCACTCACTGCAGGCTAATCATCAATTATCCACGGAGGACAGTCGTAAGATTCACTTTATGCCCAATAAATACGATAGGAATGAAAACTGAAATCTCAGAATGAATTGTCACTACGTCAAGGCTTCATTAAAATTTGTCATTGGTGATACCGGTGTCACCAGATTTGTATCTAAAAAGAATTCCTTTCAAATAAGTAACACGTTCGTTCTTCCGCGCGTCCATAAGGCACCGATGACATCGACTTGAATGTTCACATAGTAATGAGCGCACTCGAGCTCGCCGCGAAGTGGCGGTGCGATAAGCGCCGGATGACGCATCATCAGCGCGTCATCGTGTTTAGTGATGTCGATTGTTGTGATGTCATAATTTAACTGCAAATAGTTGGGACGAAAAAAGAATTATTATACTGTAAATACCGAACGGACAGGCAGACATATATGGTAAAAGTCATATAAAAATATAAATTTTATCAGAGTGCCTCGCGTTCACGCTCACGTCAGCGCGCACCAACAAGCTTACTTAAAGTGTTGCTGTTAATATTCCGTCAGGCGTCAATATTTTCGGTCGGGGGCAACCCCGACCGACCACTGTTCAAGTTCAACATCAGCTGGTGGGTGCAATCGGTGCATAGTTCGTACAGATCGACCGGTAAGCTTCAACGAAATAGGCGTTCGGGTCAAGCGCTGAGTCGGTGCGATCGCATGGAAACATTCTATATGCGACTTTATTTACCCACGTAAACAATGCTCTGGTCATGTTACAGATAAAATTCATTGTTCCTTTACTATACTTACATCTCTTGTAACTACCAATAGCGTATTCAATTTTGAAAGTGGTCTAAAACTCATTGCGCCTTTACGTTTCCCAAACACATCGTGTTGTTTGTCCAAAACTTTGCTATAAAAATCTGGTCAGGCGCTAATCATCGGTCGGGGCAACCCGACCGAAAATTTTGGAAGCGTTCAGATTTCTCACAGGGAGAGTACGATGGAACGGTTCAACATAATCACGTGCTATGTGATTTCGACACATAGTTTATACAGATCGACCGGTAGGCCTCAACGAAGTGGGCGTTCGGATCCAGCTCTGAGTCTGTGTGATCGCATGGAATCATTCTACAGGCGAGTCGACACATCCACCCGTGGAGTGATCTGGTCATGTTGCATATTGTAAAATTCATTCTTCCTTTACTATACTTACTTATCCTTTAACTACCCATCGTGAGTTCAATTTTTCGGTTTCACTTGGAGAGACGCGGCGGTCCGCATAATAACGGCCAGAGCCTTTCGTCATCGGTCGGGATGCTCCCGACCGACTACTGATCGTGATCAATGGTGATCCGGTTCAGAACAACAAGGTGGTTATAAAAAAGAAGCTCCGTGTATTTGGCACGCATAGTTCGGACAAATCGACCGATAGGTTTCAACGAAATAAGCGTTCGCATCAAGCTCCGAGTCTGTGAGACCGATGGGGAACATTCTACTTGCGAGTTCATACATCCACGCAAAAAGTGCTCCTCTGATCATGTTGCGGATAAAATCCATCATTCCTTTACTATACTTACATATCCTTTAACCTCACATTAACATAATAACATATTGCTAATACCTTGTCAGGCGCCATTCATCGGTCGGGGCAACCCGACCGAATACGGGCAGAGCGTTCAGAATTCTCACAGGGAGGTTACGATGGACGGTTCAACATATTCAGGTGCTATGTGAATTCGACACATAGTACTGTAAATACCCGAACGGATAGGCAGACATATATGGTAAAAGTCATATAAAAATATAAATTTTATCAGAGTACCTCGCGTTCACGCTCACGTCAGCGCACCAACAAGCTTACTTAAAGTGTTGCTGTTAATATTCCGTCAGGCGTCAATATTTTCGGTCGGGGGCAACCCCGACCGACGACTGTTCAAGTTCAACATCAGCTGGTGGGTGCAATCGGTGCATAGTTCGTACAGATCGACCGGTAAGCTTTAACGAAATAGGCGTTCGGGTCAAGCGCTGAGTCGGTGCGATCGCATGGAAACATTCTATATGCGACTTTATTTACCCACGTAAACAATGCTCTGGTCATGTTACAGATAAAATTCATTGTTCCTTTACTATACTTACATCTCTTGTAACTACCAATAGCGTATTCAATTTTGAAAGTGGTCTAAAACTCATTGCGCCTTTACGTTTCCCAAACACATCGTGTTGTTTGTCCAAAACTTTGCTATAAAAATCTGGTCAGGCGCTAATCATCGGTCGGGGCAACCCGACCGAAAATTTTGGAAGCGTTCAGATTTCTCACAGGGAGAGTACGATGGAACGGTTCAACATAATCACGTGCTATGTGAATTCGACACATAGTTTATACAGATCGACCGGTAGGCCTCAACGAAGTGGGCGTTCGGATCCAGCTCTGAGTCTGTGTGATCGCATGGAATCATTCTACAGGCGAGTCGACACATCCACCCGTGGAGTGATCTGGTCATGTTGCATATTGTAAAATTCATTCTTCCTTTACTATACTTACTTATCCTTTAACTACCCATCGTGAGTTCAATTTTTCGGTTTCACTTGGAGAGACGCGGCGGTCCGCATAATAACGGCCAGAGCCTTTCGTCATCGGTCGGGATGCTCCCGACCGACTACTGATCGTGATCAATGGTGATCCGGTTCAGAACAACAAGGTGGTTATAAAAAAGAAGCTCCGTGTATTTGGCACGCATAGTTCGGACAAATCGACCGATAGGTTTCAACGAAATAAGCGTTCGCATCAAGCTCCGAGTCTGTGAGACCGATGGGGAACATTCTACTTACGAGTTCATACATCCACGAAAAAAGTGCTCCTCTGATCATGTTGCGGATAAAATCCATCATTCCTTTACTATACTTACATATCCTTTAACCTCACATTAACATAATAACATATTGCTAATACCTTGTCAGGCGCCATTCATCGGTCGGGGCAACCCGACCGAATACCGGTAGATCGTTCACAATTCTCACAGGGCGGGTACGATGGACGGTTCAACATATTCAGGTGCTATGTGAATTCGACACATAGTTTATACAGATCGACCGGTAGGCCTCAACGAAGTGGGCGTTCGGATCCAGCTCTGAGTGTATGTGATCGAACAGAGAAGTACTACAGGCGAGTCGACACATCCACCCGTGGAGTGATCTGGTCATGTTGCATATTGTAAAAATCATTCTTCTTTTACTATACTTACTTATCCTTTAACTACCGATCGCGAGTTCAATTTTCCGGTTTTACGTGAAGAGACGCAGCGGTCCGCATCATAACGGCCATCGGTCAGAGCCATCATCAAATGAAGAAATTCCATGTGAACGGAAGATTGGTCGAGTCGCTAGACACACGACTGATGTGCTTCTAGCGATGTTCGGGAAGAGGAAAATGAATCTGTCGACAAAGGAGCTCTTTGCTGGTGCAGTATTTGCATCGAGATCTCAGTCAGTTGACAAAGCGGGTATATAATTTGCTTGGGTAAGCCGACGGCCACCGGTTAGTTCAGAGACAATTGTGGTTATGTTGCGAATAGAATTCATTATAAAGTTGTTCGCAACGCTCACAGCCACGGAAAGAAATCCTTCTGTTGTAAAAAATCCACATGCATGATGTAAACGAAGCAAAGTTCAATGATCAAAACATAATGGTGCGACGAGCATTATAACTTTTTGTAGACCACAACTTTACAAGTCGCAGTTTATTCTGGTGTTTGGTCGGCCGACGTGCGTCATAATGTAAACTGTTTCATAGCTTATGCAAAGTAACTCTGAGAGAAAATCTGTTGGCGGAGCGCTTGTGAAACAAAAACAGCATAATTTTTGCAGCTGGCTCCACGGCATCGTTGATGTATCCACATATAGCGTCCATCAAACATAAAGGCCAGTCAGTTTGTTCCGTAGTCACATTTCGCGGAGATCGTCGGAATTGCACGTTCGGTTCAACTCCATGTGGGAGGAAAAAGTATGTACCGCGTATCGGGTGTTGACGTCATATTCCAATGCCGCGTCATCGGCTAGCCGATAACGGCGCGGCCGGCCGGCGTGCAGCGGCCGGGTGGCCGCGCGTCCATCCTAATGTGAGCGTAGAAGTCAATGCCATCGGTCCCTTGAGCACGGGAATATTTTAGAACATGATTTATTAAAATGTTTGTGTCGTTGTGTTTTTTACTCGTTTAAGATGTGTAATCAACACAATTCACGAAAATATAACTTTCAAAATAATACTTTGTGAAATTGTGCCTCTTTCACTACCTTATTTAATAACTACAATTAACAGATCAACCGGGTGTAAACAGACCCTTCACATAGCCGTCAACCAAGCATTCTGTACATCAAACTAAGTAACTTTACGCAAAAATGGATTTTTTTTTGGGGTGAAAAATCACGTTTTACGGTAGGAATCGAAAGAAAGCACTCAAAGCATTGTGCTGATGGATGGATTGAATAGTACGGGGGTCGTGGAGGTGTGTAAAGTAAAAATCTAACATTAAAAACATGTATTTAAAAAAAAAAAAAGTTGGGTAAAAGTTGGCCCAGGTAGGTATGGTCTAGAACAAAAAAAATATCGCAGTGACGGGGAGAACAAGTGCCTTTCGTTTATGTTAAGGGTCTATTTACACCCACCAGAAGTTAAAAATACTTAGCACAACTTCACATTTTATGAATTTTTAGGTACCTACTTAGTTTGTTATTAATTCAACAATGTCGTAGTCTATCAAAGTCACGGTAATCTTTAAAATCATTATAAATAGGTTGCTATTGAGCTTTTGCTGCCAGAGAAAAAATAACTGGGAGAGGACTATGAAGTTTTTTGATTAAACTCAGTTTACACAGCATAACATCACGCCTGTAATACCCGGAGAGTTAGACAGGCGTGTTCCGGGTACCCATAGCACAATCATACTTCTTCAGTTATGTTTCAACCCCATGATAAAGGAGGCGAGCTCTTTGGCACCAACCAGGCATTAATCCATACTTCAGACTGCCACTTCGCCCATTGAAATCAATCCCCAGACCTCATGCTCCGCAGCAGCACTTCCGACCAATGACCAACGAGGCACTATACCCAGATAAATACCTAATAGGATGGGACACCAATCTGACCATTCAATACATACCGAGTTTCCTCCGTGCCTTTGAAAGCTCGTTAAGCCGTTGGTCCCGGCTGTTTTTCGTCGTCAACCAGTCTTACCAAGGGGCATCGTATTACCCAGTACTAAATGGGTTGTGGAGGCAGCTGCTCCGTGTAAAATACTGGTATTCAGCTGCATCCGGTTAAAATGGCACCCAACATAGTTGGACAAAAGCTAGGTAGGATGATGACGACATAATAATACCTAATAACGTTTCTTTTGCAGCGGACTGGTGTTCTTTATCCTGTCGCTCGTGTTGCTGTCGAATCAAACTCAGGCGGAAAAGGAAACCGACCCTTCTCCCACCGTCTTCACATGCCCGTTAATGGACTTCCCCACAACAGTTAAAGGGACTCTAAGTAAGAAACAACACAACCAAACTCGTATTTTTACGTATCACCCTGTTACAGATATAAATATATCATTTAAGCCGCATATTCGGAGTAGCTGATGTTGCCGATAAATCTGCGAGGTTTAAGTGGGATTGAGCTCACATCTGTAGTATCAGAGGACAGATGGACCGGGATTGTCACGCAGTGGGGGGTGCTGGATGACGGGCATAGTCATCGATGCAGGCCTAGGAAACACTCACTGTCTGGCGTGACGGTTTGGATGTAGATCTTGCGGTATTGACCGGAGAAAACGAATCAGAGAGCCGAGAGGACTGAATGAATAAGGCGAGGCCTTTGCCTAACATATAGCAGTGAGACAACATAGTTTAAATGAAATCGGCGAAGAGAACAGTGTCAAATATTGCGAAGCAACATAACACAAGAACGTGTCATTTTGCGATGAGAAAATTCGCAGGCGCTTAATCAATGTAATTTTTTTATTAGTCTTCGCGGTTCAGTTTATACTCGTACTGTCGTACACTTCTTTAAATGTAGTTCACATTTTCAACAAGTATCGTAATAGACTAGTAAAAATCGTTTAAAAAACATACTGACGAAACATCTTAGTTGCATTTAATACTACCACTTTTTGGAATGTAATCTTGTTACCTACCTATAGTCCCCGTCACGAGAAGCTATAAATTTTGTAAACACACATTCAGGGGTTCGCAACCTTAGAAAACTAACTGATTAGAAAAAACAAAATCAACAATAACAAACAATAGGTTGCCTTCGTTCACGGGTGTGCTATAAGGCTGGCTTTCCATTCAGAGGTTGTCTATTGTGTCACTCTTTTAAAACGGCAAGTCGGTAACATTATAACCTAATCCACGAGAACAGCACAAACTTACTTCAAAAAATTTTTACGTTCCAAAAGTCAGACGAGTTCCAGTACCACAAAACATTAGACGACAGCGCCTTGTGTCGCTAAAATATAACCCGACCAAGTGAAATTGCTCGTTAGTTTCGTATTACACGTACGTTACTTTGAGTTGATTGAATTTGGAATTATTTGTTGTTGATTGAATTGTCGCTACGTAACTTGGTAGAAGTTCATTATTTACAAATTTATAGCTCCTCGTGACGGGGACTTTACCTTTTTATTTAGGCGCTATCATTTTACCGCCAATTTTAACGGTTTATTTCAATTTCAGTTCATAACATAACAAGGACAGCCAAGTGTTTGAACGGCAGAGAGATGGCCGGTTGCTGTGTTAAGCGTTTCTACTGCGACTTTAATACATCTCATATAGATCTCAGCTTGTATGGGCCGCCAGGTTTCCGTATGTAAGTAAAAAATCCTTCTTTCTTGCAGGAATTAAAACTTAAGGCAATACAGAAACGGCGTAAGCTGAAGGCGCGGCGCAGGTGAAGCGCAGGCATGATGCCGCTTCAAAACGTTTTCATACAAAATGTACGTAAATTAAACTCAACCAGCGCGGCGCAGGCACGCCGTTCGTTCTTTTCCTTATAAATTCACGCCTGCGCCGCGCCTTCACCTTACGTCGTGTCGGTATGATTCGCGCCTAAAGGAGACAGTGTGCTCCGAGTTTGTTTCGGCTGTTTCTTCTCAGCAGTATTCAGGTACGAAACACTGTATAATTTAAAAACCAATTTACTCATTTCTTCGGTCCTAGCGGACTATGAGGGTGAGGAAATACACACTTATGCTCTATAATAACATCTCCCACGTAAAATGCAAATACAGGGTGTAAACGGACCCTTAACGAAGCCGCCAACCAAGCATTCTGTATATCAAACCAAGTCACCCTACGCAAAAAATATTGCTGGGAAATGACTTATTTTTTTGGGGTTAAAAATGACTTTTTACAGAAAAACTCAATGTAACGCACTCTAAAGATTGTGCTGATGGATGCATTGAATAGTGAACGAGTCATAGAGATATTAAAAATGAAGTTATAACCTTAAAAAGTATTGTTTAAAAAAAAGTTATGAAAAAGTTGAACTTTGACCTCCGATATCTCCGTATCTAGAAGGTTCCCAGGTATGGTCCAGAGCAAAAAAATGATCGCAATGACGCGGAGAATATGTGCCTTTCGGCTTTGTTGCTTTTTACACACTTTATTATCAAAACAATATTTTCTAGTTATTTAAACTTTTAATAAAAAAATATGTCATTATATCACTTATATTTTCATACATGCACGGTACTTTAGTCGCATCAACTAGTTATGCCCGTAAACATATAAATTCTTAATTAATACCTCAATAAAAGCAGGATTTTCAACCTTAGGCGCTTACGCATAGATATCGCTTTTTGTTATTGAAAACGAGTCAAAACATTATTTATTTTCAAGACATTTAAAATTAAATACATCACAAGAAAGAGATGTAAATTGAAGAACTACTACTATTTTTGATAACTACTATTGAAGAACTTAACCATCATCATCTGCCTAGCCTTTTCCCAACTATGTTAGGGTCGGCTTTCAGTCTTACCTGATGCAGCTGGAAACCCGTATTTTACATGGAGCGACTGCCTATCTGACCTCCACAACCCAGTTAGTACTAGGTAATACGATACCCCTTGGTAAGACTGGTTGTCAGACTTTTTGGGCCACTGATTACCTAACGACTCAAAGATCTACAAATGACACCCGGGACCAACGGCTTAACGTGCTTTCCGAGGCACGGAGGAAACTCGGTATGTAATGGGCGGTCACCCATCCACAGACCAACCTAGGCAAGCACGGCTTAACCTAAAGATCGATCCGAGCGGCTGTTATTATTTAGCCACGAGCTCCTCTATTATATATGTAATATATATAAATATAATTATGATAATAATACAAGATGGAAGGGACGCCAACGCGAAAACGGTTACCAGTATCCAGTTCATCATTCTGAGCCCCCCACATAGACATTTTTTGTCGGTTATTAAAAAAAAGTCAGCTGTTTCCTACAAAACTGCAATACCTACACGGTCAAAATGTAAGGAACAGCTGAATTTCTTTAATAACCAATGAATAATTTCTAAGTAAGGGGCTCAGAAAGATATACTGAATACGTGGTAACCGTTTTCGCGTCGGTGTCACTCCACCCCGTATGCTGATGGTATCGCCAGTCTTGGTAGCTGATACTGATTCTATCAGTCTACGTCATCCCATCGTTGGACATAGGCCTCTCCCCAAAACTTCCAGTTTTTTCAATCCATGGCCAGTGCGGATCACTGATAGTTTTATTTGTCCAGCTCGTCCCGCCATCTTTTAAGAGGTCCTATTAGATATTTCTGGAAGCTAACCTACGTAAATAATTATAATATTCAACATCTTTAAGGCATGTATTTAACGCGGCGATAAACTAATCTGATTTAAGGTTTAAAAATAATTAAAATGGGTATCAAAAATAATAGGTTGGCAGCTACAGTGAAGTAGTGTGTAGTCTGATAATTCAAGGACTCCTGAAAAAAAACTTAAAACAAGGTTATTAACCACTAGATTGTAGATAAGGCTTAGTCCACGTAGCCCCGCTGCGGGGCTCCTATTTCTGTTTGCAGGGTTTAAAGTTACCTAACACGAAGGGGATGGCGGGGTCTTACTTCCCTCACTTCGCTCGCTCACTAGACCCCGCCATCCCCTTCGAACCTAACCTGTCCGAGTCGGGGTGTCACAAGTCTCTCAGCCTTCGCTCGCTCTTGCTTCCTATATTCTCCTTGCCGCAATGACCGGATAAATAGTTACTTACTTGGTACAATAGTCGCCCATTCAGTATGTTGGTCGCCAATTAAATTTTTTATTCGCTCCATTAATAATTTCCCTATCTTTTACAGAAAATCCACCACGCGTTCCTAGTAGTTCAATCAACGTTTCTAAAACATGTTGCAATGGCTCACTTTGTGCCATCCCTCCAAGCCCAGCGAGTATACAAGAATCACAACGAACGCATACATTGGCTCCACACAGTGGTCATACCCCACGTCACCAAAGAGTTTCAACATAACTTTGAAGCTTTGGATCGAATGTATAGACTACTAAAGAATTCTGGCAACAAAGATACTGACAATAAAAAATTAGGCGCAGCGTTCAGTGATACTTGGTTATATTCTGAAATACATACAGGTATAGCCAAGTCTTGTCTAGAATTAAAATTGATTTTGAATAAATCGAATGGTCTGGATATTTTTCTCGATTCTTGCGCTATGAATAAACAGGAAATCGATTTGGAAGTTCTGAATCGAGATATGGATGATATTATCGATAGTCTTGCAAAGTGTTTGAAAACCGTTCAGAGTTCACAACTGCGGTTGAAGAAAATTCAAAATAAGAACGTGAATGAAGTTAAATTTGAAGACAAGGAGGTTATGGTTGAGAACGTGAACATTTTGAAAATAGAAGACCGGGAACCAGAGAGTAAAGATGAAGTTTTTTACTGTGTGAAAACGGATGATGAATCGAGTATTCAGGCAGCAGGTGACCTGACAACAGCTCCTGGAAAAAAGGAAAAGGAGACAAATAAAATTGTTTTATGTGAATTGAAAAGAAAATTGGGGAAAAGAGAAGATGTTATGAGAGAAAGAGAGAGGCAAGCTCTTGCTAAAACAATGCCAGAATTGAAGGACATACCAGAATTCCCTCGTCAAATAAATCTTGACGAATTCATGGAGAGGAAAGGATATATAAAAAAGTTAAATTTAAGAAAAAATGGTCCTAAAAAGAGGCCTCTGTATATCAAACTTAAATTAATAAAAAATAAAGATAAGAAATATAAATATAAACTAGCAAAATACAGTAAAGAAACAGACATAAGTGGCGTCATCTATGAGGCCAACGCGAAACTAAATTTCAAAAGTAAGCTTTTAACTATAAGTACTTTAAACGATTACTATATCACGAAATGGTGTAAATATGTAAGGTCAGAAAAAAATGTTTTAGACTCCAGCGGTCTATCCGAAGGCGATGTAAGCGATGTAGAAGCTGGTACGGCCAACAAAACAGTCAAACAAACTGTCAATAATGAAATAAAGTTCACAAAAAAAGATTTAGAATGGACTCCGTCGTCTTCCGACACCGATTTGGAGTACTACAAAGAAAAGCAGAAGGCTTTACTACAAGATGTCCGTAGGCATAGAGCGGTTAGAAGAAAAAAACACCCGAACCATAGACCGATACCGCCCATAGACAACATAGATGAGAGTTTGAAACCCATAGAGTATACTTTTGGGACAGGAATGGCTATGGCGTCGGTTCTTCAAGTGAACAGGTCTGTGCCTAATTATATAGCTGATGAAGAAGTTTTTATTGGAGACGGTGAAGTTTCTACGGATAGTGGGAATGATGAAGATGCTTGAAAATAATAAATAATAATAACTCGCTGGATAGGAGTCGCAAGGGACCGGTCAATGTGGCGACACTTGGGGGAGGCCTATGTCCAGCACGCGCGAGCATATTTTGTCAGGTTCAAGCATTTATGCACTTTATTGTATTAATTATTTTAGGATTTGCTTATATCCCGTTACACAGCCTCACCCTCCTTCCCCCCTTCCGCCTTCCACATTAGGGTCAGCGCAGACAGAGAGGAATAATCCCCGCGCGGTCTCGAGCATTTTCCTTACGGATCCCGCATATCTTCTAGGACGCGCGAGCATATTTTGTCAGGTTCAAGCATTTATGCACTTTATTGTAATAATTTTAAAATTTATTTTCAAGTCCGTTAATAAAATCCTCTCCGCTGCGCTCCGTTCTGTCTGCGCTGAGCCTTGTTCTGACCCAGTCTCGTTTTAGGGTTCCGTACCAAAAGGGACGTGCCATTGGAATCCAATTGCATTCGGGTCACAGTTCGAAGAGGTCGACTCTTCGAACTATAACCCGAATGCAGCACGACAAAGCTTTCGTTGAAGACTCCTCGTAGCTCTGCTCAAACTATGTATCGAATAGACAAGGCATTCTGTAAATACCTTAGTGCTATAAGTAGACGGTAGGGTGATCTCGACTGATGATTGGCGCCTGACAAAATATATATAGCAATGTTTTAAGTTAACAACACGGAGTTTTAAGACTCATTTAGGCGCTATTAAAACTTGTTTCAAAATTGACTGACCGTTAAGGAAATGTAATGTATGTAAGAGTATAGTAAAGAAAGAATGAATTTTTTATGCAACATGACCAGAGTACTCTCTAGGCCCTAGAACCCAGTATTCGAAGGCATGTGACATCTACCAATCCGCACGGGGCCCGCGTGTTGCCGCTGGCGCATTATCGCCTATTCCCTCTCACAGAGAGGATCCACACACAGCAGGTCACGGGAACAATCTGCGACTACCGCATTCCCATAAAATTTAATGGGACGATTTATAAAACAATGGTTAGACCTGCTGTCTTGTATGGATCAGAATGTTGGGCCACAGAATGGATGAATGAAAGGCATTTGCATGTGGCTGATATGAAAATGGTAAGGGGGATGTGTGGTGTTACGCGAATGGATAAAATAAGAAATGAGTATATAAAAGGAAGTCTGAAAATGGCGCCGGTGACTGAAAAGTTTTGTGGTAATCGGTTGTCGTAGTGTGCTGCTCATTTGATGCGGAGGAATGAGTAAAATGTCGTGAGGAAAGTTTTGAGTATGAATGTGGATGGGGAATAGAGGAAGACCAAAGAAACGATGGATGGACTGTGTAAAGAAAGATATGGCAAGAAAGGAGGTGACTGATGAGATGACGAGTAATAGAGAAGTATGGAAGAAGAAGACATGCTGCGCCGACCCCAAGTGAATTGGGATAAGGACAAGAGAATGATGATGATGAGAGAGGATCCACTCATGGGAGGCAAGTGTCCATGTTAAGGGAATATAACAAGCTGATTATGCATTATGCTATGGTGAGAACTTAAATAGAAAAGGTACTAAGGTAGGTTTTTTTTTTTTTATAATGAATGGGCTTACTCTTGACCTCAATCTAGTCCAGAGGACAGAGATGAGGTCGACAATGGAACGAGCTAACCCAAAAGAAGCCTATTAACTCGCGACTTAAATAGATTGGGGTCATATGAACTTGGGAACACCGACGCAGGCAGGGAATTCCACTCCTTGGCTGTGCGCATAATAAATGATGCAGCAAAGCGCTTCGTGCGAATGTGTGGAACATCGACAAGGTATGGGTGATAACCTGCAGTATGTCAGGACTCCCGATGGAAGAAGGGAGATGGTGGAATGAGCTCGTGGAGCTCTTGGCCACACTCAGGTAGTTTATGTAAGTAGGCAATACAGAAGTACTATGTACATATTTGCACAAACAATTTGTATTCATGAGATATCTCTTGAGAATTCATTATGAAAGACCTCTAGGGAACATGACGTACGCCACATAACTAGGAAAACCGCCCTTATTCTTACGACATAAAGGTCAATATCAAACTTTTACCTCGTACGTAAGTTTGACTTACTAAACTAAGCATTTCGTGTGTGGTATACTTAGGAATCAGGAGTTGAACCTCATCTAGCAGCAAGGAATCCCTTTTCCATGCTGCTATCCTTTTCTATCGCTCAGAGCCGTCATTTGCTAGAACGAGAAACAGAGGAATGCTATCGTATGCGGCAGCATCGACGATTTCATCGGCAGCATAGTCCAGCCAATTAAGCCAAAAAAAGCGGTTAACCTCGGAATGAGAGATAATAAGCTGGGGTGCGTTGTCAGAATTCCTCCTCGTGTGCTTGATGGCTGCCGGTCCCTCTCGATACGTCTGGAGGGAATAGCAGCTGCTGGGCCGGTGCACCCTGGGCGTGGGCAGTATCCTTCCCCGAGGAATGGGAAAAGATTCTTATTCCTCGGGGAATGTTACTGTCCATGGCTAATATTCTGACATGGGAGGGGTCCATCTTGGACTTAGGGGGCGTTGCTCCGTGTGACCCTCTGAAAGCAGAGGGCACAGCGGAGGAGCTAGGGCGGGCTCGGTGTGCACTTACCCTGCCTCCGAGCAGACAGTGAAGGATGCAGTCCTTCACTGTCCCCGTCGATATCGTAATCCCACCGTCGAAGTGTCGTGGAACACGTCTCGCGGCTTCGATTGGGACCGAGGGTCTTGGCTTAACCGCCCGGACCACGAGGTAGAAAACCTCTATAAAAAGTTACCCCGAATCTCAAGCGGCGGCGCACCGCGAGGAGATGTATGGCTGACGGGTTCCTTTGGAAAATCAGTCGCTAGTGCGAACCACTGCCGGGCCTGGCTATGGCTTATCTGGGTACAGGGGGCACTGCCCAGATGGACTTTTTATTTCCCCCATACTCGTGGGAACAAAATGGCACATATTTTAACCCAGAAAACGGCCGATAACGGCGAAGGAAGGGAGGAGAGGGATGCGGGGTCGGAGTCCGGCGCCGCATCCAACGATGTGAGCGCGGGAGGCTCAGAGAGCTCCCGGCGCGGAAGGCCCGGGGCAGCTGCGGGGAACAGGGAGTTCCTTCGCAAGCGGTCCAGGCCGGTAGGCGACCGAGAGTCGTCGTCAGAGGGGGAGCTGGCTTCGGCTCGCAAGATCCCCACCAGCAAGCGTGGCGGGATCCGCGGCAAGGGGAGAGGCCTCTCTGCCACCGAGAGGTCGGCACGGCTTGCCGCGGAGGCGCGCCACCCGGGGGTGGCTGCTGGTCACGGAGTGGCCCGTTCGGGCTCTTCTGGTAACGAGGCGGGTGCAGACGGTGGCTCCGAAGCGGAGCGTAAGGCCGGGCTTGCGAAGGAGGTGGAGGCGGCGCTGAGGGCTGTCTCCTACAAGCAAAAGCCCTCCACCAGGCAAAGGGCTATACCCTCAGCGGTCGCCTCTATCATGGCGGCAGCGGAAGCCAGATATGCGGCGCCCCCGCCAGAAGGCATGGTCAAACTGCGGGCGGAGGTCGCTCGACTGACGGCCGCCACGGAGCTTCTCCAAGAGGAGAACAGGAGGCTCCGAGCAGACTTGGCCAGTCTGCGTGAGTCCGGCTCTCGCGAGGCGCCCCAAAATGGCCAGCAGCGACCACGCCAGGCCGTGCCGGTGGAGAACCAGGTCCTGAACCTGGTTCGGCAGGAGCTGGCTGCCTTTCAGGCTCGGTTCTCCGTCCTGGAGGGCATTGTTCTGCGCCCCCCCTTGGCGGCAAACAAGGCGCAGTCGGGCCCGAGGGCGGCCACATATGCGGCTGCTGCAGCTTCCGCACCGGGGCCATCCAGCCAGCCCTCCGGCAGGGTTACGTCGGCTCCTGGAAAGCTGGCTCCGGCTAAATCGGCCCCGGTTGGGGGGGCGGCGGCCTTGAGGCAGGGCAAGGCGGCGGCCCACAAGAAGGGCAAGGCGGCGAATGTGCCAGCGCTAGCCGCGAGACAGCCGCCACTGCCGCCCCCCCCGCCCTCTAAGCCATCCGTGGCCGAGACCGGGTGGCAGGTGGCCGGAGAGAGAGCGAGGGAGCGAAGGGCGGCCAAAAAGGCCAGGAAGCGGGAGCGGAAGCGCCAAGAAAAGAAGCGGAATGGCGCTGCTAGGCTCAGCGCCCCGAAGACCGCAGCTGTAGTGATAACACTACAGCCGGAGGCGGAAAAGAGGGGCGTGACCTATCGCGACGTGCTCGCTAAGGCGAAGACGATGGTGGATCTCGGGGAGCTCGGGATCGCCGGGGGCCTCCGGCTTAGAGTCACCGCAACAGGGGCTCGAGTACTGGAAATCCCCGGCGAAACCCGTGGCTCGTCCGCTGACGCTCTGGCTGAAAAGCTTAGAGCGTCCCTAAATGCGGACGAGGCCCGAGTGTCCAGGCCCGTCAAATGCGCAGACCTGCGCATCCTGGGTCTGGACGACTCGGTGACCGAGGAGGAGGTGGTGGCCGCCGTCACCAGGACCGGTGGGTGCCCTGCCGAGCAGGTCAAGGCAGGCACCTTACGTCCGGACCTGTCGGGCATGCGAACCGTAACGGTAAGCTGCCCTGTGACGGCGGCGAAAGTCATTGTGGAGGGCCGAAGGCTCTTGGTGGGCTGGGTTTCGGCGCAGGTAAAGCTGCTGGAACCCAGACCTCTGAGGTGCTTCCGCTGCCATGTGGGGCACCACGTGTCGGTCCGGTGCACCTCGGAGGTGGACCGCAGCGGCCTGTGCTTCCGCTGTGGCCAGCCTGGTCACATGGCCGCGGCTTGCTCCGCCGCGCCGCGCTGCGCCGCATGTGCGGCAGCTGGCAAGCCGGCTGATCACCGGGCAGGGAGCAAGTCCTGCGGTACTCCCGAGAAGGCCAGGGGCAAGGGAAGGCCCTCCGCCACCACCGCCAAAACCCCCACCGTCGCCACCACCGCAGCCGCCACCACTGTCGCCGCCGCTGCCGCTACTGCTGCAACTTCCGCAGCGGAGCCCTCGCAGGGGGCCCGGGAGGGGGCTGAAATGGAGTGCCAGTAACGGCCTCATTACGCCTTCTCCAAGCGAACATCAACCACTGCGCCTGCGCTCAGGATCTGTTGCTCCAGAGCATGGCGCAGTGGTCGATTAACATCGCTGTGGTCGCTGAGCCGTACTTTGTCCCGCCCAGGGATGACTGGGTGGAGGACCTTAGCGGCTCAGTGACCTTAATTGCGTCGGTCGCCGCCGGTACCCCGACCCTTGAGAGTGTCAGGAAGGGTCAGGGGTGCGTAGCAGCACGGTTCGGGGAGATCGTTGTAGTGGGAGTCTACTTCTCCCCGAGCCGAACTCTCGCCGAGTTCCACAACTCCCTCACGGAGTTGAGTGTCGTCATCGGAAGTCATTCCCTCCCCGTGCTTGTGCTCGGGGACTTCAATGCCAAGAACTTGGCTTGGGGTTCTCGTTACACGGACGTGCGGGGTAGAATGGTGGAGGACTGGGCTCTGGAGACAGGCCTGGTCGTCCTAAATCGGGGTTCTGTCCCCACGTGCGTGCGGATGCGGGGCGAGTCGGTGGTGGACATCTCGTTCGCCAGCCCCGCTCTGTCGCCGCGTGTCGTTGACTGGCGCGTCATGGAGGGGGTGGAGACCTATTCCGACCACCGGTATATCCGGTTCGACGTCTCCACCCAGTCCTCAAGCGTGCCGGTCCTACAGGCCCCGAGTGGTCCGCGATGGGCGCTGAAGCAGCTGGACCGGGAGCTCCTCCTGGAAGCCTCGATCGTGCAGGCCTGGGTGTCATCACCAGTCAGGCCTGCTGACATCAACAACGAGGCGGGTTGGTTCCAGGAGGCCATGTCCGAGATTTGCGACGTGGCAATGCCCCGAGTTCGGCCAGGAAGCGCCCGGCGTCAGGTGTACTGGTGGTCGCGAGAGCTGACGTCTCTGCGCAAGGCGTGCGTTGCCGCGCGGCGCCTGTACGCCAGGCATCGCAGGCTCCGCATCCGCCCTCCGGATGCGGCAGCCATTGAGGCGGAGCTGTACGAGGGGTACAGAGCGGCGAAGACCGCCCTCCAAGAGGCTGTCCGGCGGGCCAAGAATTTGGCCCGCGAGGAGATGCTGGAGTCTCTGAACGGAGATCCGTGGGGGCGCCCTTACAAGATGGTGCGGGACAAACTCCGCACCCGGGCCCCCCCGCTAACGCAGAGTCTCCGGCCTGAGCTCGTGGAGGACGTGGTGAGCGCTCTGTTCCCTTCGCGAGGGGAGCATCCTCCCCCACCTATGGCTCCGCCGCCGCGTGCGGTGCCGGAAGCGGACCACACCGATGACGATGACGACGTTCCGGAGGTGACTGGGGTAGACCTGAGAGTGGCGGTACGCAGGCTGAAAGCCAGAAACACCGCCCCGGGACCCGATGGCTTGCCTGGCAAAGCCTGGGTCCTGGCCTCTGAGGCTCTCGGGCCCCGACTGGAAGGGCTCCTAAGCGCATGCTTGGAGAGAGGCCAGTTTCCGCTTCGTTGGAAGACGGGGAAGCTGGTCCTCATCCGGAAACCAGGGCGCCCTGCGGACTCTCCGTCCGCATACCGGCCCATCGTGTTGCTCGACGAGGTGGGCAAGCTCTTCGAAAGAGTCATTGCCAACCGCCTCGCCGGGCACCTTGCGGGGATGGGGCCGGATCTTGCGGAACACCAGTTTGGTTTCCGCAAGGGGCGCTCCACGGTGGACGCCATCATGCGCGTGAGAGCCCTCACGACGGGGGACGCGGTGTCCCGGGGCGGGGTCGTCTTGGCGGTGTCTCTTGACATCGCCAACGCCTTCAACTCCATGCCCTGGAGCTGCATTGGGGAGGCACTCCGGTATCACCGGGTGCCAACCTACCTTCGTCGTGTGGTCGGGGACTACTTGACGGATAGGGCCGTGATCTACCCTGGTCAGAGCGGAGAATGGAACCGGCGAGAGATGTCGTGCGGTGTTCCACAGGGATCGGTTCTAGGACCGGCCCTGTGGAACATCGGTTACGACTGGGTGCTGCGCGCCGACCTCCCTACCGGCGTCAGCGTAGTTTGCTACGCTGACGACACGCTGGTACTGGCACAAGGGAGGTCGCACGAGGCGGCGGCCGAAAACATGACACGCGGGGTTGCGATAGTCGTGGATAGGATCCGGCAATTGGGTCTCGAGGTGGCATTGCACAAGTCCGAGGCCATGTGTTTTCATGGGCCTCGGAATGCGCCACCGTCGGGATCGCTACTGACGGCGGGAGGGGTTTCCATCGGCGTCGGGTCGACGTTGAAGTACCTAGGACTCGTCCTCGACAGCCGGTGGAACTTCGTGGAGCACTTCCGACGTTTGGCTCCCAAACTGGAACGGACAGGGGCTGCCTTCAAGCGGCTCTTGCCCAACCTGAGGGGTCCAAACGCCTCCTGCCGGAGGCTATACGCGGGGGTCGTGCGGTCCATGGCTCTTTACGGGGCCCCGGTGTGGGCGCGTTCTTTAAGGCGGCAAGCCGCCCACTACCTGAACGCGCCCCAAAAGGTGATAGCCATAAGGCTAATCCGGGGGTACCGCACGATCTCCGGCGAGGCGGCTAGCCTCCTTGCCGGATTGCCGCCATGGGATCTGGAGGCGATAGTCCTCGCGCGCCTGCATGAATGGCGCGCGGAGGCACTACGTCGGGGGGAAACTCCGCTGCCGCGGCAAATTGCCGCTCAGCGGACAGACCTCCGGCGTGATATCATGGCGACATGGAGAGAGCGACTGTTGCAACCCCGTGCAGGGCACGCTACCATAGTGGCGATAAGTCCCCTCTTTGAGGAGTGGCTAGAGAGGCGCCACGGCGCCCTCACCTACCGCCTGACGCAGATCCTCACCGGACACGGTTGTTTCGGGAGGTTCTTGCACCGAATCGGGCGGGAGGAAACGCCCGGGTGTTTCCACTGCGAGGATCGCCCGGAGGACACGGTGGAGCACACCGTAGAGGTCTGCCCCGCTTGGGCGGAGCACCGCCGTGTCCTTGTAGCGGCGATTGGCGGCGGCGATCTCTCGCGTCCGGCCCTGGTTCAAGCCATGGTCCGGAGCGAGAGGGAATGGGAAGCCGTCACCTCCTTCTGTGAAGCAGTCATGCTAGTGAAGGAGGTGGCGGGACGTGAGAGGGAAAGAACCTCACGTCCCAGCCGCCGCGGGAGACGCCCTGGGCGTCGGGGGTCACGTGGTGGCTCCCGGCCACCGTAGGCGCGGGCCTGTGGACGGCGAGTTATGGGCTAGCTCGCCGTCCGGCCGTCTTATGACGACAGGCCGTGTCGACGGCGCGTTCGTGTTCCACGCGCGCCTCAAAGAGATGTCAGCAACCGAGTAGGGGTCCGCATGGGCCGATGCCTGCCAGAGCTGCGGGACTGTTCGAAAGAGACACCGTGGCCCTGGAACACAAAGGGCAAAGAAGGAGCATGGATGGGTTTTAGTCAGTACAAGTCTGACACTCCCTTCCGCTCCGCCCAGAGTGGGGGGGGTCATTTGATGATTTCCCATCCAAAAAAAAAAAAAAAAAAAAAAAAAAAAAAAAAAAAAAAAAGAGATAATAAGCTGGAAACTCGTATACACCTTCAATTTGGTGTTCTAAATGTTGTCTCACAAGTCTCATAAAATCTCGTGTCTGCGTAGTAAGTTATTCAAGGTCAAATGTCAAAAAAAATAGTTTTTCGCGATGATGTTAACACGTATGATCTGGGTTGTGGAGGTCAGATAGGCAGTCGGTCCATGTAAAAGACGGGTATTCAGCCGCATCCAGTTAGACTGGAAGCCGACCCTAATATAGTTGGGAAAAGGCTAGGCAGATAGTCATGATGATGATGACTAAACACATTATAATTTTATCTTTATTCAGTAGCTATATATTTCTTAAAAAGTTCTTTATGAGTTTTTAATTATACAAAGTATGTAAGTATTATTAAATGAATAAATTAGATATATGCAAAATGTTATTTAAATATAATGTATTAACTAATAAATAATACAAATTATTTATTGTTAATGATATTTCGATGATTTCATAACTTTATACAACGTATTATTCACTGCGATTCACGGTTGACCTTGCAGTACAGTGACATGGCTGAGCGCTACGGGCTCTCTGCCCTCTATCTCAAAAACGGTTGGGTGTATGAAAAATCTTTCAATACACAATGTGTCCCAAATTTTATGCTCTACAATTTTGATGAAACATGTTAACATCATAGAAGCTATAGAAACCGTGATAATCACGAAAAACTGATTTTTGTGACATTTGACCTTGAATAACTTACGACGCAGACACGAGATTTCATGAGACTTATGAGAGAATTTTTTCTTTTAAAAATTTTTCATTCATTATCATCATTGTCGGCCCACATCAATGCTGGATTTTATTTTATGATTGAATGTTGCCCTACAGGCCCGGGGCGCTGAAAAAATGATCAGCTGTCCCATACAACTTTTCAATACCTACTCGACCCAAATCTATGGGACAACTGATAATTTTTTTGCATTTACGATATTGGACCCAAGGAGAAAGTTGTTCAGTTTGATGGTCTGCACCTTATCCTTTCATATGACTATGGAAGTGTATGATGTATATCTACCCAGCGTGGGACAATATTGGCTGATTACACTAATCAAAGAATCTGAGAGATAACATGCCAACGGGTGGCTGGAAACACACTGATATATATTTGTCAAGTACATCATCATCTGCCTAGCCTTTTCCCAACTATGTTGGGGTCGGCTTCCAGTCTAACCGGATGCAGCTGAATACCAGTATTTTACATGGAGCGACTGCCTATCTGACCTCCACAACCCAGTACTGGGTAATACGATACCCTTTGGTGAGACTGGTTGTTAGACTTTTTGGGCCACTGACTACCTGTAACGACTGTCAAAGATCTACAAATGACACCCGGGACCAACGGCTTAACGTGCTTTCCGAGGCACGGAGGAAACTCGGAATATTTGTCAAGTATATAACACTACTAATAATAGGCGTGCATGCAACCACCCTCATATTTGCATATACATCATTAGTTTTAGTATATGCGAAACCTGTAACACGTGTCTAGTATTTTTATGTAAAGAATCTATGTACAAAATTTCAAAACTGTGTCATGAAAAATCACAAAGTTATAAGCTTGTTTTGTTACCTAACTGTCCGCACCAACTCGTGGTCACCACGCGGTGAGCCCGCGCGCGCGCCTCCAGCGTCGTCTTGAGCTCATTGATAATAATAATTTGGCAGTAGGTACCTAAATGATTGCGATAGGTACTTAGTGTCGCTCGGTGTCTAACTTGTAGCCTTTTTTAAATAAGTTTGGGACAAAATATAACATGGTTTTAAAATGATTGGAATCGATTCAGTTACTTATTCTAAACAAACTATATAAATAATGTTGTATGACAGAATCAATGGTCAATCAATTATCAAAATGATCTATATTAGTACAGTTAGAGCTTTGCCGTTACGCGGTGATGTTATTAATTAATCATTAATTGCGTTTTAATTATTGAACGTGTTATTAGTTGTTATCGATGATAGTCTGTTGTGTTTCTGCTGGCAACATGGACGCATCGAGAATTATGTAAGTTTAATTTTATAAAAATATCATAAAGGGATAATAATAGACCCTATACAAAGCCGAAAGGCACTTGTTCTCCCCGTCATTGCGATATTTTTTTTGTTCTGGACCTTACCTTCTAGTTACGGAGATATTGGGGGTCAAAGTTCCAAGTTTTTCACAATTTGTTTTTAAAACAGTAGTTTTAAGGTCATAACTTTACTTTAAATACTTCCACGACCCCTTTACTATTCAATGCATTCATCAGCACAATATTTTGAGTGCGTCATATCAGGCAAAAGATGAAAATTTTAGATTTCTACAGCTACCTTTCAATTTTATTTACTTGCAGTTAATTGATTTATAATTATAATTCTTTTCCGGTGTGTCCATCCTTATCGGTAGGACGAGCTGCACGGAACAACCGTATCCTATGTGTAAAATGATAAGCTAGTGAGTGAGCAAGATGACCATCTTGCTCACTCACTGCAGGCTAATCATCAATTATCCACGGAGGACAGTCGTAAGATTCACTTTATGCCCAATAAATACGATAGGAATGAAAACTAAAATCTCAGAATGAATTGTCATTACGTCAAGGCTTCATTAAAAATTGTCTTTGGTGATACCGGTGTCACCAGATTTGTATCTAAAAAGAATTCCTTTCAAATAAGTAACACGTTCGTTCTTCTGCGCGTCCATAAGGCACCGATGACATCGACTTGAATGTTCACATAGTAATGAGCGCACTCGAGCTCGCCGCGAAGTGGCGGTGCGATAAGCGCCGGATGACGCATCATCAGCGCGTCATCGTGTTTAGTGATGTCGATTGTTGTGATGTCATAATTTAACTGCAGAGGGTTGGGACGAAAAAACAATTATACTGTAAATACCGAACGGATAGGCAGACATATATGGTAAAAGTCATATAAAAATATAAATTTTATCAGAGTGCCTCGCGTTCACGCTCACGTCAGCGCGCACCAACAAGCTTACTTAAAGTGTTGCTGTTAATATTCCGTCAGGCGTCAATATTTTCGGTCGGGGGCAACCCCGACCGACGACTGGTTCAAGTTCAACATCAGCTGGTGGGTGCACTCGGTGCATAGTTCGTACAGATCGACCGGTAAGCTTTAACGAAATAGGCGTTCGGGTCAAGCGCTGAGTCTGTGCGATCGCATGGAAACATTCTACATGCGACTTTATAAATCCACGTAAACAATGCTCTGGTCATGTTACAGAGAAAATTCATTCTTCCTTTACTATACTTACATCTCTTGTAACTACCAATAGCGTATTCAATTTTGAAATTGGTTATAAAATTCATTGCGCCTTTACGTTTCCCAAACACATCGTGTTGTTTGTCAAAAACTTTGCTATGAAAATCTGGTCAGGCGCCATTCATCGGTCGGGGCAACCCGACCGAATACGGGTAGAGCGTTCAGAATTCTCACAGGGCGGGTACGATGGACGGTTCAACATAATCAGGTGCTATGTGAATTCGACACATAGTTTATACAGATCGACCGGTAGGCCTCAATGAAGTGGGCGTTCCGATCCAGCTCTGAGTCTGTGTGATCGCATGGAATCATTCTACAGGCGAGTCGACACATCCACCCGTGGAGTGATCTGGTGATGTTGCATATTATAAAATTCATTCTTCCTTTACTATACTTCCTTTAACTACCCATCGTGAGTTCAATTTTTCGGTTTCACTTGGAGAGACGCGGTGGTCCGCATAATAACGGCCAGAGCCTTTCGTCATCGGTCGGGATGCTCCCGACCGACTACTGATCGTGATCAATGGTGATCCGGTTCAGAACAACAAGGTGGTTATAAAAAAGAAGCTCTGTGTATTTGGCACGCATAGTTCGGACAAATCGACCGATAGGTATCAACGAAATAAGCGTTCGCATCAAGCTCCGAGTCTGTGAGACCGATGGGGAACATTCTACTTGCGAGTTCATACATCCACGCAAAAAGTGCTCTGATCATGTTGCGGATAAAATTCATCATTCCTTTACTATACTTACATATCCTTTAACCTCACATTAACATAATAACATATTGCTAATACCTTGTCAGGCGCCATTCATCGGTCGGGGCAACCCGACCGAATACGGGCAGAGCGTTCAGAATTCTCACAGGGAGGTTACGATGGACGGTTGAACACAGGTGCTATATGAATCCGACACATAGTTTATACAGATCGACCGGTAGGCCTCAATGAAGTGGGCGTTCGGATCCAGCTTTGAGTCTGTGTGATCGCATGGAATCATTCTACAGGCGAGTCGACACATCCACCCGTGGAGTGATCTGGTCATGTTGCATATTTTAGAAATCATTCTTCTTTACTATACTTACATATCCTTTAACTACCGATCGCGAGTTCAATTTTTCGGTTTTACGTGAAGAGACGCAGCGGTCCGCATCATAACGGCCATCGGTCAGAGCCATCATCAAATGAAGAAATTTCATGTGAACGGAAGATTGGTCGAGTCGCTAGACACACGACTGATGTGCTTCTAGCGATGTTCGGGAAGAGGAAAATGAATCTGTCGACAAAGGAGCTCTTTGCTGGTGCAGTATTTGCATCGAGATCTCAGTCAGTTGACAAAGCGGGTATATAATTTGCTTGGGTAAGCCGACGGCCACCGGTTAGTTCAGAGACAATTGTGGTTATGTTGCGAATAGAATTCATTATAAAGTTGTTCGCAACGCTCAGAGCCACGGAAAGAAATCCTTCTGTTGTAAAAAATCCACATGCATGATGTAAACGAAGCAAAGTTCAATGATCAAAACATAATGGTGCGACGAGCATTATAACTTTTTGTAGACCACAACTTTACAAGTCGCAGTTTATTCTGGTGTTTGGTCGGCCGAGGTGCGTCATAACGTAAACTGTTTCAAAGCTTATGCAAAGTAACTCTGAGAGAAAATCTGTTGGCGGAGCGCTTGTGAAACAAAAACAGCATAATTTTTGCAGCTGGCTCCACGGCAGCGTTGATGTATCCACATATAGCGTCCATCAAACATAAAGGCCAGTCAGTTTGTTCCGTAGTCACATTTCGCGGAGATCGTCGGAATTGCACGTTCGGTTCAACTCCATGTGGGAGGAAAAAGTATGTGCCGCGTATCGGGTGTTGACGTCATATTCCAATGCTGCGTCATCGGCTAGCCGATAACGGCGCGGCCGGCCGGCGTGCAGCGGCCGGGTGGCCGCGCGTCCATCCTAATGTGAGCGTAGAAGTCAATGCCATCGGTCCCTTGAGCACGGGAATATTTTAGAACATGATTTATTAAAATGTTAGTGTCTTTGTGTTTTTTTACTCGATGTGTAATCAACACAATTCACGAAAATATAACTTTCAAGTAAACTTTTGGTAAAATAATACTTTGTGAATTTGTGCCTCTTTCACTACCTTATTTAATAACTACAATTAATAGATCTACCGGGTGTAAACAGACCCTTCACATAGCCGTCAACCAAGCATTCTGTACATCAAACTAAGTAACTTTACGCAAAAATTATTGCTGTTAACTATTTAACTTTTTTTTGGGGTTTAAAATCACGTTTTACGGTAGGATTCGATGGAAAGCACTCAAAGCATTGTGCTGATGGATGGATTGAATAGTACGGGGGTCGTGGAGGTGTGTAAAGTAAAAATCTAACATTAAAAACATGTATTTAAAAAAAAAAGTTGGGAAAAAGTTGGCCCAGGTATGGTCTAGAACAAAAAAAATATCGCAGTGACGGGGAGAACAAATGCCTTTCGTTTATGTTAAGGGTCTATTTACACCCACCAGAAGTTAAAAATACTTAGCACAACTTCGCATTTTATGGATTTTTAGGTACCTGCTTAGTTTGTTATTAAATCAACAATGTCGTACGATGACATGCATCATCCGAAAGTCTAGTCTATCAAAGTCACGGTAATCTTTAAAATCATTATAAATAGGTAGCTATTGAGCTTATGCTGCCAGAGAAAAAATAACTGGGAGAGGACTATGAAGTTTTTTGATTAAACTCAGTTTACACAGCATAACATCACGCCTGTAATCCCCGGAGAGTTAGACAGGCGTGTTCCGAGTACCCATAGCACAATCATACTTCTTCAGTTATGTTTTAACCCCATGATAAAGGAGGTGAGCTCTTTGGCACCAACCAGGCATTAATCCATACTTCAGACTGCCACTTCGCCCAATCTGGAAATCAATCCCCAGACCTCATGCTCCGCAGCAGCACTTCCGACCAATGACCAACGAGGCACTATACACAGATAAATACCTAATAGGATGGGACACCAATCTGACCATTCAATACATACCGAGTTTCCTCCGTGCCTTTGAAAGCTCGTTAAGCCGTTGGTCCCGGCTGTTTTTCGTCGTCAACCAGTCTTACCAAGGGGCATCGTAATACCCAGTACTAAATGGGTTGTGGAGGCAGCTGCTCCGTGTAAAATACTGGTATTCAGCTGCATCCGGTTAAAATGGCACCCAACATAGTTGGACAAAAGCTAGGTAGGATGATGACGACATAATAATGCCTAATAACGTTTCTTTTGCAGCGGACTGGTGTTCCTTATCCTGTCGCTCGTGTTGCTGTCGAATCAAACGCAGGCGGAAAAGGAAACCGACCCTTCTCCCACCGTCTTCACATGCCCGTTAATGGACTTCCCCAAAACAGTTAATGGGACGCTAAGTAAGAAACAACACAAACAAACTCGTATTTTTACGTATCACCCTGTTACAGATATTAAGATATCATTTAAGCCGCATATTCGGAGTAGCTGATGTTGCCGATAAATCTGCGAGGTTTAAGTGGGATTGAGCTCACATCTGTAGTATCAGAGGACAGATGGACCGGGATTGTCACGCAGTGGGGGGTGCTGGATGACGGGCATAGTCATCGATGCAGGCCTAGGAAACACTCACTGTCTGGCGTGACGGTTTGGATGTAGATCTTGCGGTATTGACCGGAGAAAACGAATCAGAGAGCCGAGAGGACTGAATGAATAAGGCGAGGCCTTTGCCTAACATATAGCAGTGAGACAACATAGTTTAAATGAAATCGGCGAAGTGTCAAATATTGCGAAGCAACATAACACAAGAACGTGTCATGTTGCGATAAGAAAATTCGCAGGCGCTAAATCAATATAGTTTTTTTATAAGTCTTCGCAGTTCAGTTTATACTCGTACTGTCGTACACTTCTTTAAATGTAGTTCACATTTTCAACAAGTATCGCAATAGAGTTGTAAAAATCGTTTAAAAAACATACTGACGAAACATCTTAGTTGCATTCAATACTACCACTTTTTGGAATGTAATCTAGGTGCCTACCTATATAATAGTCCCCGTCACGAGAAGCTATAAATTTTGTAAACACACATTCAGGGGTTCGCAACCTTAGAAAACTAACTGATTAGAAAAAACAAAATCAACAATAACAAACAATAGGTTGCCTTCGTTCACGGGTGTGCTATAAGGCTGGCTTTCCATTCAGAGGTTGTCTATCGTGTCACTCTTTTAAAACGGCAAGTCGGTAACATTATAACCTAATCCGCGAGAACAGCACAAACTTACTTCAAAAAATTTTTACGTTCCATAAGTCAGACGAGTTCCAGTACCACTAAACATTAGACGACAGCGCCTTATGTCGCTAAAATATAACCCGACCAAGTGAAATTGCTCGTTAGTTTCGTATTACACGTATGTTCCTTTGAGTTGATTGAATTTGGGATTATTTGTTGTTGATTGAATTGTCGCTACGTAACTTGGTAGAAGTTCATTATTTACAAAATTTATAGCTCCTTGTGACGCGCTTTACCTTTTTATTTAGCCACTATAATTATACCGCCAATTTTAACGGTTTATTTCAATTTCAGTTCATAACATAACAAGAACAGCCAAGTGTTTGAACGGCAGAGAGATGGCCGGTTGCTGTGTTAAGCGTTTCTACTGCGACTTTAATACATCTCATATAGATCTCAGCTTGTATGGGCCGCCAGGTTTCCGTATGTAAGTAAAAAATCCTTCTCAACTACCTTCTTTCTTGCAGGAATTAAAACTTAAGGCAATACAGAAACGGCGTAAGCTGAAGGCGCGGCGCAGGTGAAGCGCAGGCATGATGCCGCTTCAAAACGTTTTCATACAAAATGTACGTAAATTAAACTCAACCAGCGCGGCGCAGGCACGCCGTTCGTTTTTTTCCTTATAAAATTCACGCCTGCGCCGCGCCATCACCTTACGTCGTTTCTGTATGATTCGCGCCTAAAGGAGACAGTGCGCTCCGAGTTTGTTTCGGCTGTTTCGTCTCAGCAGTATTCAGGTACGAAACACTGTATAATTTAAAAACCAATTTAGTCATTTATTCGGTCCTAGCGGACTATGAGGGTGAGGAAATACACACTTATGCTCTATAATAATATCTCCCACGTCAAATGCAAATACAGGGTGTAAACGGACCCTTAACGAAGCCGCCAACCAAGCATTCTGTATATCAAACCAAGTAACCCTACGCAAAAAATATTGCTGGGAAATGACTTATTTTTTTGGGGTTAAAAATGACGTTTTACAGACAAACTCAATGTAACGCACTCTAAACATTGTGCTGATGGATGCATTGAATAGTGAACGAGTCATAGAGATATTAAAAATGAAGTTATAACCTTAAAAAGTATTGTTTAAAAAAAAGTTGTGAAAAAGTTGAACTTTCGACCTCCAATATCTCCGTAACTAGAAGGTTCCCAGGTATGGTCCAGAGAAAAAAAATGATCGCAATGACGCGGAGAAAAAGTGCCTTTCGGCTTTGTTGCTTTTTACACACTTTTGTTAATGGATGTCTTTTCAATTAAATAAGACACAATATTTTCTAGTTATTTAAACTTTTAATAAAAAAATATGTCATTATATCACTTATATTTTCATACATGCACGGTACTTTAGTCGCATCAACTAGTTATGCCCGTAAACATATGTATACATTCTTAATTAATACCTCAATAAAAGCAGGATTTTCAACCTTAGGCGCTTACGCATAGATATCGCTTTTTGTTATTGAAAACGAGTCAAAACATTATTTATTTTCAAAACATTTAAAATTAAATACATCACAAGAAAGAGATGTAAATTGAACTACTACTATTTTTGATAACTACTATTGAAGAACTTAACCATCATCATCTGCCTAGCCTTTTCCCAACTATGTTAGGGTCGGCTTTCAGTCTAACCTGATGCAGCTGGAAACCCGTATTTTACATGGAGCGACTGCCTATCTGACCTCCACAACCCAGTTAGTACTAGGTAATACGATACCCCTTGGTAAGACTGGTTGTCAGACTTTTTGGGCCACTGATTACCTAACGACTCAAAGATCTACAAATGACACCCGGGACCAACGGCTTAACGTGCTTTCCGAGGCACGGAGGAAACTCGGTATGTAATGGGCGGTCACCCATCCACAGACCAACCTAGGCAAGCACGGCTTAACCTAAAGATCGATCCGAGCGGCTGTTATTATTTAGCCACGAGCTCCTCTATTATATATGTACTATATATAAATATAATTATGATAATAATACAAGATGGAAGGGACGCCAACGCGAAAACGGTTACCAGTATCCAGTTCATCATTCTGAGCCCCCCACATAGACATTTTTTGTCGGTTATTAAAAAAAAGTCAGCTGTTTCCTACAAAACTGCAATACCTACACGGTCAAAATGTAAGGAACAGCTGAATTTCTTTAATAACCAATGAATAATTTCTAAGTAAGGGGCTCAGAAAGATATACTGAATACGTGGTAACCGTTTTCGCGTCGGTGTCACTCCACCCCGTATGCTGATGGTATCGCCAGTCTTGGTAGCTGATACTGATTCTATCAGTCTACGTCATCCCATCGTTGGACATAGGCCTCTCCACAAAACTTCCAGTTTTTTCAATCCATGGCCAGTGTGGATCACTGATAGTTTTATTTGTCCAGCTCGTCCCGCCATCTTTTAAGAGGTCCTATTAGATATTTCTGGAAGCTAACCTAAGTAAATAATTATAATATTCAACATCTTTAAGGCATGTATTTAACGCGGCGATAAGCTAATCTGATTTCGGGTTTTAAAAATAATTAAAATGGGTAGCAAAAATAATAGGTTGGCAGCTACAGTGAAGTAGTATGTAGTCTGATAATTCAAGGACTCCTGAAAAAAAACTTAAAACAAGGTTATTAACCACTAGATTGTAGATAAGGCTTAGTCCACGTAGCCCCGCTGCGGGGCTTCTATTTCTGTTTGCAGGGTTTAAAGTTACCTAACACGAAGGGGATGGCGGGGTCTTACTTCCCTCACTTCGCTCGCTCACTAGACCCCGCCATCCCCTTCGAACCTAACCTGTTCGAGTCGGGGTGTCACAAGTCTCTCAGCCTTCGCTCGCTCTTGCTTCCTATATTCTCCTTGCCGCAATGACCGGATAAATAGTTACTTACTTGGTACAATAGTCGCCCATTCAGTATGTTGGTCGCCAATTAAATTTTTTATTCGCTCTATTAATAATTTCCCTATCTTTTACAGAAAATCCACCACGCGTTCCTAGTAGTTCAATCAACGTTTCTAAAACATGTTGCAATGGCTCACTTTGTGCCATCCCTCCAAGCCCAGCGAGTATACAAGAATCACAACGAACGCATACATTGGCTCCACACAGTAGTCATACCCCACGTCACCAAAGAGTTTCAACATAACTTTGAAGCTTTGGATCGAATGTATAGACTACTAAAGAATTCTGGCAACAAAGATACTGACAATAAAAAATTAGGCGCAGCGTTCAGTGATACTTGGTTATATTCTGAAATACATACAGGTATAGCCAAGTCTTGTCTAGAATTAAAATTGATTTTGAATAAATCGAATGGTCTGGATATTTTTCTCGATTCTTGCGCTATGAATAAACAGGAAATCGATTTGGAAGTTTTGAATCGAGATATGGATGATATTATCGATAGTCTTGCAAAGTGTTTGAAAACCGTTCAGAGTTCACAACTGCGGTTGAAGAAAATTCAAAATAAGAACGTGAATGAAGTTAAATTTGAAGACAAGGAGGTTATGGTTGAGAACGTGAACATTTTGAAAATAGAAGACCGGGAAACAGAGAGTAAAGATGAAGTTTTTTACTGTGTGAAAACGGATGATGAATCGAGTATTCAGGCAGCAGGTGACCTGACAACAGCTCCTGGAAAAAAGGAAAAGGAGACAAATAAAATTGTTTTATGTGAATTGAAAAGAAAATTGGGGAAAAGAGAAGATGTTATGAGAGAAAGAGAGAGGCAAGCTCTTGCTAAAACAATGCCAGAATTGAAGGACATACCAGAATTCCCTCGTCAAATAAATCTTGACGAATTCATGGAGAGGAAAGGATATATAAAAAAGTTAAATTTAAGAAAAAATGGTCCTAAAAAGAGGCCTCTGTATATCAAACTTAAATTAATAAAAAATAAAGATAAGAAATATAAATATAAACTAGCAAAATACAGTAAAGAAACAGACATAAGTGGCGTCATCTATGAGGCCAACGCGAAACTAAATTTCAAAAGTAAGCTTTTGACTATAAGTACTTTAAACGATTACTATATCACGAAATGGTGTAAATATGTAAGGTCAGAAAAAAATGTTTTAGACTCCAGCGGTCTATCCGAAGGCGATGCAAGCGATGTAGAAGCGGGTACGGCCAACAAAACAGTCAAACAAACTGTCAATAATGAAATAAAGTTCACAAAAAAAGATTTAGAATGGACTCCGTCGTCTTCGACACCGATTTGGAGTACTACAAAGAAAAGCAGAAGGCTTTACTACAAGATGTCCGTAGGCATAGAGCGGTTAGAAGAAAAAAACACCCGAACCATAGACCGATACCGCCCATAGACAACATAGATGAGAGTTTGAAACCCATAGAGTATACTTTTGGGACAGGAATGGCTATGGCGTCGGTTCTTCAAGTAAATAGGTCTGTACCTAATTATATAGCTGATGAAGAAGTTTTTATTGGAGACGGTGAAGTTTCTACGGATAGTGGGAATGATGAAGATGCTTGAAAATAATAAATAATAATAACTCGCTGGATAGGAGTCGCAAGGGACCGGTCAATGTGGCGACACTTGGGGGAGGCCTATGTCCAGCAGTGGGCGTCATTCGGCTGAAATGATAATGATGATGAATAATTAAAAAGCCAAGTCAAATTAAGCTGCGTCTGCAAGTTGATGTTATGCCAAACATACAAATCATCAGCCTACAGCAGTCCACTGCTGGACGTAGACCTCGTAAATCGCACGCCACTCAACTCGATTCTCGGCAACTCTCATTCAGTTGCTACCAGCCACCCTGCGAAGATCTTCGCTCCTCCGAGCCTGAGGGCATCCCTCCTTACGCTCGCCGATTCACGGTCTCCACTCAAAAACATGTCTACGGTCATCGGTTCTATTCTATGGCTAATATGGCCGGCCCATTGCCACTTCAGCTTACTTATTCTGATGTCGACAACTCTGGTCCAACTTACAAATATTGCGAATTAAATAAAAGTTTTTAAAAATGTGGACTCATACTAATTGCGTCAGCCGATGCTATGTTTTATAAGGGAAAGCAATTTTCCTTATGTAATGTTGTATATTTCGATCGTCTGCAACCTATGCGATATTTCGCTTTATCTGTTACACTTTGTAGAAGTTCGATTGAAGTCTTTTAAGGTTACAAGCTTCATATAAGTTGTCATTGAAATAATTTAAATATGTCATCGCCTTTGAAAATGATAAAAAATTTTTTATTTGTTTAGATCTGTGATCAAATTTATTAAGTCAATTGATCTTGTGTATTAATTATTTTAGGTACTTTAAGTATTGTATCTTAATGAGGAATAATTAAATTATAATTTGCTTTTTATTGAGTATTTGCTTATATCCCGTTACACAGCCTCACCCTCCTTTCCCCCTTCCGCCTTCCACATTAGGGTCAGCGCAGACAGAGAGGAATAATCCCCGCGCGGTCTCGAGCATTTTCCTTACGGATCCCGCATATCTTCTAGGACGCGCGAGCATATTTTGTCAGGTTCAAGCATTTACGCACTTTATTGTAATAATTTTAAAATTTATTTTCAAGTCCGTTAATAAAATCCACTCCGCTGCGCTCCGTTCTGTCTGCGCTGAGTTTATTCTGACCCAGTCTCGTTTTAGGGTTCCGTACCAAAAGGGACGTGCCATTGGAATCCAATTGCTAAAGTCCCACTCTCTATCCGTTTGTCACAGGGCTGAATTTTTTTAACCGTAATAGGTGTGCACATTATTGTTTACAGAGTGGGTATTGCAATGGCCGCTGTAACGACAAATAAAAAAATATAGCACACCTCGTAAACGGCGGTTTCATATGTTTGAAAATTCGCGCCTGTCGTCGCAACCGCGCTAGGCTTGCACTCTATGCGGGCCTAGTAAAACCGAAAAATTGAATTTACGATCGGTTAAAGAATAAATTTAAGGATAAGTATAGTAAAGGAAGAATGAATTTTATTTGCAACATGACTACCGCAATCTTTGGGTGGATATATGCACTCGTGTGCAGAATGTTTCAAAGCGATCACGACATAGACTCCGCGCTTGATGCTAATACCTAGTTCGTTGAAATCTATCGGGATGCATTCGGGTCATAGTTCGAAGAGGTCGACTCTTCGAACTATAACCCGAATGCAGCACGACAAAGCTTTCGTTGAAGACTCCTCGTAGCTCTGCTCAAACTATGTATCGAATAGACAAGGCATTCTGTAAATACCTTAGCGCTATAAGTAGACGGTAGGGTGATCTCGACTGATGATTGGCGCCTGACAAAATATATGTAGCAATGTTTTAAGTTAACAACACGGAGTTTTAAGACGCGTTTAGGCGCTATTGAAACTTGTTTCAAAATTGACTGACCGTTAAGGAAATGTAATGTATGTACGAGTATAGTAAAGAAAGAATGCATTTTTTACGCAACATGACCAGAGTGCTCTCTAGGACCTAGACCTAAGTATTCGAAGACATGACAACTAGCAATCTACACTGGGCTCACGTGGTGCATAATAGTCTATTCCCTCTCATAGAGAGGATCCACTCATAGGAGGCAAATGTCCTTGCTGTGGAAATATAACAAGCTGAATACTCAGACAAAAAAAAGGAAGACGGCGCGCCACGAACATCAAAAGTTAAGCCACAAAAACCGTGCTTCTGCAAGTAAATATACACGCTCACGCACACATCTACACTAAAACCATGCTCATCGCTACGTACTTAGTATGCTCATCGCTATCTACGTAGTGACTTGAATTATGCTATGGTGAGAACTTAAATAGAAAAGGTAATAAGGTAGGTGTATGTAAGTAGGCAATACATAGGTACTATGTACGTCCATATTTGCACATACAATTTGTATTCATAGGATATATCTCTTGAGAATTCATTATGAAAGACCTCAAGGGAACATGGCTTACGCCACATAACTAGGAAAACCGCCCTTATTCTTACGACATAAAGGTCAATATCAAACTTTTACCTCGTACGTAAGTTTGACTTACTAATCTAAGCATTTCGTGTGTGGTATACTTAGGAATCAGGAGTTGAACCTCATCTAGCAGCAAGGAATCCCTTTTCCATGCTGCTATCCTTTTCTATCGCTCAGAGCCGTCGTTTGCTAGAACGAGAAACAGAGCCGGAATGCTGTCGTATGCGGCAGCATCGACGATGTGATTGGCAGCATAGTCCAGTCAATTGAGACAAAAAAAGCGGTTAACCTCGGAATGAGAGATAATAAGCTGGAAACTCGAACACCTTCATTTTGGTGTTCTAAATGTTGTCTCAAAAGTCTCATAAAATCTCGTGTCTGCGTCGTAAGTTATTCAAGGTGAAATGTCAAAAAAAAAAAGTTTTTCGCGATGATGATATGATGTTAACACGTATGATCTGGGTTGTGGAGGTCAGATAGGCAGTCGGTCCATGTAAAAGACGGGTATTCAGCCGCATCCAGTTAGACTGGAAGCCGACCCTAATATAGTTGGGAAAAGGCTAGGCAGATAGTCATGATGATGATGACTAAACACATTATAATTTTATCTTTATTCAGTAGCTATATATTTCTTAAAAAGTTCTTCATGATTTTTTAATTATACAAAGTATGTAAGTATTATTAAATGAATAAATTAGATATATGCAAAATGTTATTTAAATATAATGTATTAACTAATAAATAATACAAATTATTTATTGTTAATGATATTTCGATGATTTCATAACTTTATACAACGTATTATTCACTGTGATTCACGGTTGACCTTGTATTACAGTGACTATGGCTGAGCGCTACGGGCTCTCTGCCCTCTATCTCAAAAACGGTTGGGTGTATGAAAAATCTTTCAATACACAATGTGTCCCAAATTTTATGCTCTACAATTTTGATGATACATGTTAACATCATAGAAGCTATAGAAACCGTGATAATCGCGAAAAACTGATTTTTGTGACATTTGACCTTGAATAACTTACGACGCAGACACGAGATTTCATGAGACTTATGAGACAATTTTTTCTTTTAAAAATTTTTCATTCACTATCATCATTGTCGGCCCACATCAATGCTGGATTTTATTTTATGATTGAATGTTTTGCTCTTTTTCCGTTAATTTATGGGGCGGCATACCCTACAGGCCCTGGGCGCTGAAAAAATTATCAGCTGCCCCATACATCATTTCAATACCTACTCGACCCAAATGTATGGGACAGCTGATAATTTTTTTGCATTTACGATATTGGACCCAAGGAGAAAGTTGTTCAGTTGGATGGTCTGCAGCATATCCTTCATATGACTATACCCTTTCTGTTACACCCCGATGTATATCTACCCAGCACGGGACAATATTAGCTGATTATACTAATCAAAGAATCTGATAAATAATGTGCGAACGTAGGTGACAAGTGAAACAGCGGGTGGCTGGAAACACACACACACACACACATATTGTCAAGTATTTTTTTTTTTTTTTTTCCGGATGAGAAATCATCAATTCACCCTCCCGCTCTGGGCGGAACGGAAGGAGTGTCAGACTTGTACTGGCTAAAACCCATCCATGTTCCTTCTTTGCCCTTTGTGTTCCTGGGCCACGGTTCTCTTCGAACAGTCCCGCAGCCCTGGCAGGCATCGGCCCTTGTGGACCCCTACTTATTTGCTGACATCTCTTTGAGGCGCACGTGGAACACGAACGCGCCGTCGACACGGCCTGTCGTCATAAGACGGCCGGACGTTGTCAAGTACCTAACACTACTAATAACAGGCGTGCATGCAACCACCCTCATATTTGCATATAATAACATTAGTTTTAGTTTATGCGAAACCTGAAACGTGTCTAGTATTTTTAACCGACTTCAAAAAGGAGGAGGTTATCAAGTCGATTGAATTTTTTTTTTTTGTTTGTATGTTCAGCCTTTCTTTCGCCAATTGTAATTTTATAAAGAATATATGTACAAAATATCAAAATTGTATTTTTTTTTTTAATGATAAAAAAAAAAAATGATGGGGTTACTCTTGACCTCAATCTAGTCCAGAGGACAAAGATGAGGTCGACGATGGGACGAGCTAACCCAAAAGAAACCTATTAACTCGCGACTTAAATAGATTGGGGTCATATGAACTTGGGAGGGCAAAGCGCTTCGTGCGAATGTGTGGAACATCGACAAAGTATTGGTGATAACCTGCAGTACGTCTGGACTGCCGATGGAAGAATGGAGATGGTGGAATGAGCTCGTGGAGCTCCTGGGTACACTCACCGAAGTATCATCTGTAAAAGACCGACACACATGCAACTTTGGCCAGGCTATGGAGCCTGGTACCAACCAGGTTTAACGTGACCACCACGCGGCAAGCGCGCGCGCGCGCCTCCAGCGTCGTCTTGAGCTCATTGATAATAATAATTTGGCAGTAGGTACCTAAATGATTGCGATAGGTACTTAGTATCGCTCGGTGTCCAACTTGTAGCCTTTTTTAAATAAGTTTGGGACAAAATACATGGTTTAAAAATGATTGGAATCGATTCAGTTACTTATTCTAAACAAACTGTATAAATAATGTTGTATGACAGAATCAATGGTCAATCAATTATCAAAATGATCTATATTAGTACAGTTAGAGCTTTGCCGTTACGCGGTGATGTTATTAATAAATCATTAATTGCGTTTTAATTATTGAACGTGTTATTAATTGTTATCGATGATAGTCTGTTGTGTTTCTGCCGACAACATGGACGCATCGAGAATTATGTAAGTTTAATTTTATAAAAAATATCATAAAGGGATAATAATAGATCCTTTACAAAGCCGAAAGGCACTTGTTCTCCCCGACATTGCGATATTTTTTTTGTTCTGGACCTTACATTCTAGTTACGGAGATATTGGGGGTCAAAGTTCCAACTTTTTCTCAATTTGTTTTTAAAACAGTAGTTTTAAGGTCATAACTTTACTTTAAATACTTCCACGACCCCTTTACTATTCAATGCATTCATCAGCACAATATTTTGAGTGCGTCACATTGAGTTTTACCGTAAAACGTGATTTTTCACCGAAAAAAAAAAGTCGTTTTCCAGCAGTAATTTTTGCGTAGAGTAACTTAGTTCTCAAGGCCTTTCCAGCATTTGCGAAAACGTGGACCAGCTGAGGACATAGCGACCTTCATAGATGGACTGTGTGAAAAATGAAATGGCAGACCGCTTTAATGACACCTCGCGAATGTATCAATTTAAATGAAATATCCTGAAGGTTGATCACGTATTGGTTCCTACGTGGATTATGGTTATTTTAAAGCCTACGTGGATTATGGTTATTTTAAAGCTAATAACCTGTGAGATATTGTTAGGACTTTGTGGACGTTTAATGTGCCTTTGATGGGGTAAGGCGGAAGACTCATTAAAGCGGTCCGTCTATAGACATGAGGTGACTGCTGAGTAGGTAATTGAGAAATATGAAAGAAGACATCATGCTGACTCCAATTAAATTGGGATCAAGGCAGTAGAAAGATGAAAATTATAGAAACCTACCTTTCAATGTTATTTACTTGCATTTAATTGATTTATAATTATAATTCTTTTCCGGCGTGTCCATCCTTATCGGTTGGACGAGCTGCTCGGAACAACCGTATCCTATGTGTAAAATGATAAGCTAGTGAGTGAGCAAGATGACCATCTTGCTCACTCACTGCAGGCTAATCATCAATTATCCACGGAGGACAGTCGTAAGATTCACTTTATGCCCAATAAATACGATAGGAATGAAAACTGAAATCTCAGAATGAATTGTCACTACGTCAAGGCTTCATTAAAATTTGTCATTGGTGATACCGGTGTCACCAGATTTGTATCTAAAAAGAATTCCTTTCAAATAAGTAACACGTTCGTTCTTCCGCGCGTCCATAAGGCACCGATGACATCGACTTGAATGTTCACATAGTAATGAGCGCACTCGAGCTCGCCGCGAAGTGGCGCTGCGATAAGCGCCGGATGACGCATCATCAGCGCGTCATCGTGTTTAGTGATGTCAATTGTTGTGATGTCATAATTTAACTGCAAATAGTTGGGACGAAAAAAGAATTATTATACTGTAAATACCGAACGGACAGGCAGACATATATGGTAAAAGTCATATAAAAATATAAATTTTATCAGAGTGCCTCGTGTTCACGCTCACGTCAGCGCGCACCAACAAGCTTACTTAAAGTGTTGCTGTTAATATTCCGTCAGGCGTCAATATTTTCGGTCGGGGGCAACCCCGACCGACCACTGTTCAAGTTCAACATCAGCTGGTGGGTGCAATCGGTGCATAGTTCGTACAGATCGACCGGTAAGCTTCAACGAAATAGGCGTTCGGGTCAAGCGCTGAGTCGGTGCGATCGCATGGAAACATTCTATATGCGACTTTATTTACCCACGTAAACAATGCTCTGGTCATGTTACAGATAAAATTCATTGTTCCTTTACTATACTTACATCTCTTGTAACTACCAATAGCGTATTCAATTTTGAAAGTGGTCTAAAACTCATTGCGCCTTTACGTTTCCCAAACACATCGTGTTGTTTGTCCAAAACTTTGCTATAAAAATCTGGTCAGGCGCTAATCATCGGTCGGGGCAACCCGACCGAAAATTTTGGAAGCGTTCAGATTTCTCACAGGGAGAGTACGATGGAACGGTTCAACATAATCACGTGCTATGTGATTTCGACACATAGTTTATACAGATCGACCGGTAGGCCTCAACGAAGTGGGCGTTCGGATCCAGCTCAGAGTCTGTGTGATCGCATGGAATCATTCTACAGGCGAGTCGACACATCCACCCGTGGAGTGATCTGGTCATGTTGCATATTGTAAAATTCATTCTTCCTTTACTATACTTACTTATCCTTTAACTACCCATCGTGAGTTCAATTTTTCGGTTTCACTTGGAGAGACGCGGCGGTCCGCATAATAACGGCCAGAGCCTTTCGTCATCGGTCGGGATGCTCCCGACCGACTACTGATCGTGATCAATGGTGATCCGGTTCAGAACAACAAGGTGGTTATAAAAAAGAAGCTCCGTGTATTTGGCACGCATAGTTCGGACAAATCGACCGATAGGTTTCAACGAAATAAGCGTTCGCATCAAGCTCCGAGTCTGTGAGACCGATGGGGAACATTCTACTTGCGAGTTCATACATCCACGCAAAAAGTGCTCCTCTGATCATGTTGCGGATAAAATCCATCATTCCTTTACTATACTTACATATCCTTTAACCTCACATTAACATAATAACATATTGCTAATACCTTGTCAGGCGCCATTCATCGGTCGGGGCAACCCGACCGAATACGGGCAGAGCGTTCAGAATTCTCACAGGGAGGTTACGATGGACGGTTCAACATATTCAGGTGCTATGTGAATTCGACACATAGTACTGTAAATACCCGAACGGATAGGCAGACATATATGGTAAAAGTCATATAAAAATATAAATTTTATCAGAGTACCTCGCGTTCACGCTCACGTCAGCGCACCAACAAGCTTACTTAAAGTGTTGCTGTTAATATTCCGTCAGGCGTCAATATTTTCGGTCGGGGGCAACCCCGACCGACGACTGTTCAAGTTCAACATCAGCTGGTGGGTGCAATCGGTGCATAGTTCGTACAGATCGACCGGTAAGCTTTAACGAAATAGGCGTTCGGGTCAAGTGCTGAGTCGGTGCGATCGCATGGAAACATTCTATATGCGACTTTATTTACCCACGTAAACAATGCTCTGGTCATGTTACAGATAAAATTCATTGTTCCTTTACTATACTTACATCTCTTGTAACTACCAATAGCGTATTCAATTTTGAAAGTGGTCTAAAACTCATTGCGCCTTTACGTTTCCCAAACACATCGTGTTGTTTGTCCAAAACTTTGCTATAAAAATCTGGTCAGGCGCTAATCATCGGTCGGGGCAACCCGACCGAAAATTTTGGAAGCGTTCAGATTTCTCACAGGGAGAGTACGATGGAACGGTTCAACATAATCACGTGCTATGTGATTTCGACACATAGTTTATACAGATCGACCGGTAGGCCTCAACGAAGTGGGCGTTCGGATCCAGCTCTGAGTCTGTGTGATCGCATGGAATCATTCTACAGGCGAGTCGACACATCCACCCGTGGAGTGATCTGGTCATGTTGCATATTGTAAAATTCATTCTTCCTTTACTATACTTACTTATCCTTTAACTACCCATCGTGAGTTCAATTTTTCGGTTTCACTTGGAGAGACGCGGCGGTCCGCATAATAACGGCCAGAGCCTTTCGTCATCGGTCGGGATGCTCCCGACCGACTACTGATCGTGATCAATGGTGATCCGGTTCAGAACAACAAGGTGGTTATAAAAAAGAAGCTCCGTGTATTTGGCACGCATAGTTCGGACAAATCGACCGATAGGTTTCAACGAAATAAGCGTTCGCATCAAGCTCCGAGTCTGTGAGACCGATGGGGAACATTCTACTTGCGAGTTCATACATCCACGCAAAAAGTGCTCCTCTGATCATGTTGCGGATAAAATCCATCATTCCTTTACTATACTTACATATCCTTTAACCTCACATTAACATAATAACATATTGCTAATAATACCTTGTCAGGCGCCATTCATCGGTCGGGGCAACCCGACCGAATACGGGCAGAGCGTTCAGAATTCTCACAGGGAGGTTACGATGGACGGTTCAACATATTCAGGTGCTATGTGAATTCGACACATAGTACTGTAAATACCCGAACGGATAGGCAGACATATATGGTAAAAGTCATATAAAAATATAAATTTTATCAGAGTACCTCGCGTTCACGCTCACGTCAGCGCACCAACAAGCTTACTTAAAGTGTTGCTGTTAATATTCCGTCAGGCGTCAATATTTTCGGTCGGGGGCAACCCCGACCGACGACTGTTCAAGTTCAACATCAGCTGGTGGGTGCAATCGGTGCATAGTTCGTACAGATCGACCGGTAAGCTTTAACGAAATAGGCGTTCGGGTCAAGCGCTGAGTCGGTGCGATCGCATGGAAACATTCTATATGCGACTTTATTTACCCACGTAAACAATGCTCTGGTCATGTTACAGATAAAATTCATTGTTCCTTTACTATACTTACATCTCTTGTAACTACCAATAGCGTATTCAATTTTGAAAGTGGTCTAAAACTCATTGCGCCTTTACGTTTCCCAAACACATCGTGTTGTTTGTCCAAATCTTTGCTATAAAAATCTGGTCAGGCGCTAATCATCGGTCGGGGCAACCCGACCGAAAATTTTGGAAGCGTTCAGATTTCTCACACGGAGAGTACGATGGAACGGTTCAACATAATCACGTGCTATGTGAATTCGACACATAGTTTATACAGATCGACCGGTAGGCCTCAACGAAGTGGGCGTTCGGATCCAGCTCTGAGTCTGTGTGATCGCATGGAATCATTCTACAGGCGAGTCGACACATCCACCCGTGGAGTGATCTGGTCATGTTGCATATTGTAAAATTCATTCTTCCTTTACTATACTTACTTATCCTTTAACTACCCATCGTGAGTTCAATTTTTCGGTTTCACTTGGAGAGACGCGGCGGTCCGCATAATAACGGCCAGAGCCTTTCGTCATCGGTCGGGATGCTCCCGACCGACTACTGATCGTGATCAATGGTGATCCGGTTCAGAACAACAAGGTGGTTATAAAAAAGAAGCTCCGTGTATTTGGCACGCATAGTTCGGACAAATCGACCGATAGGTTTCAACGAAATAAGCGTTCGCATCAAGCTCCGAGTCTGTGAGACCGATGGGGAACATTCTACTTGCGAGTTCATACATCCACGAAAAAAGTGTTCCTCTGATCATGTTGCGGATAAAATCCATCATTCCTTTACTATACTTACATATCCTTTAACCTCACATTAACATAATAACATATTGCTAATACCTTGTCAGGCGCCATTCATCGGTCGGGGCAACCCGACCGAATACCGGTAGATCGTTCACAATTCTCACAGGGCGGGTACGATGGACGGTTCAACATATTCAGGTGCTATGTGAATTCGACACATAGTTTATACAGATCGACCGGTAGGCCTCAACGAAGTGGGCGTTCGGATCCAGCTCTGAGTGTATGTGATCGAACAGAGAAGTACTACAGGCGAGTCGGCACATCCACCCGTAGAGTGATCTGGTGATGTTGCATATTGTAAAAATCATTCTTCTTTTACTATACTTACTTATCCTTTAACTACCGATCGTGAGTTCAATTTTTCGGTTTTATGTGAAGAGACGCAGCGGTCCGAATCGTAACGGCCATCGGTCAGAGACATCACCAAATGAAGAAATTCCATGTGAACGGAAAATTGGTCGAGTCGCTAGACACGACTGGTGTGCTTCTAGCGATGTTCGGGAAGAGGAACATGAATCTGTCGACGAAACAGCTCTTTGCTAGTGCAGTATTTGCATCGAGATCAAGTCAGTTGTCAAAGCGGGGGGTTAGTTCAGAGACTGTTGTGGTTATGTTGAAATAGAATTCATTATACTGTTGTCCGCGACGCTCAGAGTCACGGAATACTTTAAAGAGATGGGAAGAAAAAACAATTGTCCTGTAAAACCCGAACAGATAGGCTGACATGTAAGGTGTAAATAGTCGTGTGAAAAATATAAATTTATCGTAGTGCGTTACGTTCACGCTCACGTCTGCGTAGTACCAACACGGTGCGCTTAAGAACAAGCTTACTTAAAGTGTTGCTGTTAATATTCCGTCAGGCCTCAATATTTTCGGTCGGGGGCAACCCCGACCGACGACTGTTCAAGTTCAACATCAGCTGGTGGGTGCACTCGGTGCATAGTTCGTACAGATCGACCGGTAAGCTTCAACGAAATAGGCGTTCGGGTCAAGCGCTGAGTCGGTGCGATCGCATGGAAACATTCTACATGCGACTTTATATACCCACGTAAACAATGCTCTGGTCATGTTATAGAGAAAATTCATTCTTCCTTTACTATACTTACATCTCTTGTAACTACCAATAGCGTATTCAATTTTGAAATTGGTTATAAAATTCATTGCGCCTTTACGTTTCCCAAACACATCGTGTTGTTTGTCCAAAACTTTGCTATGAAAATCTGGTCAGGCCCCATTCATCGGTCGGGGCAACCCGACCGAATATGGGTAGAGCGTTCAGAATTCTCTCAGGGCGGGTGGGTACAATGGACGGTTCAACATAATCACGTGCTATGTGAATTCGACACATAGTTTATACAGATCGACCGGTAGGCCTCAACGAAGTGGGCGTTCGGATCCAGCTCTGAGTCTGTGTGATCGCATGGAATCATTCTACAGGCGAGTCGACACATCCACCCGTGGAGTGATCTGGTCATGTTGCATATTTTAGAAATCATTCTTCCTTTACTATACTTACATATCCTTTAACTACCGATCGCGAGTTCAATTTTCCGGTTTTACGTGAAGAGACGCAGCGGTCCGCATCATAACGGCCATCGGTCAGAGCCATCATAAAATGAAGAAATTTCATGTGAACGGAAGATTGTTCGAGTCGCTAGACACACGACTGATGTGCTTCTAGCGATGTTCGGGAAGAGGAAAATGAATCTGTCGACAAAGGAGCTCTTTGCTGGTGCAGTATTTGCATCGAGATCTCAGTCAGTTGACAAAGCGGGTATATAATTTGCTTGGGTAAGCCGACGGCCACCGGTTAGTTCAGAGACAATTGTGGTTATGTTGCGAATAGAATTCTGTTGTAAAAATCCACATGCATGATGTAAACGAAGCAAAGTTCAATGATCAAAACATAATGGTGCGACGAGCATTATAACTCTTTGTAGACCACAACTTTACAAGTCGCAGTTTATTCTGGTGTTTGGGCGGCCGAGGCGCGTCAATACGTAAACTGTTTCAAAGCTTATGCAAAGTAACTCTGAGAGAAAATCTGTTGGCGGAGCGCTTGTGAAACAAAAACAGCATAATTTTTGCAGCTGGCTCCATGGCATCGTTGATGTATCCACGTAATAGCGTCCATCAAACATAAAGGCCAGTCAGTTTGTTCCGTAGTCACGTTTCGCGGAGATCGTCGGAATTGCACGTTCGGTTCAACTCCATGTGGGAGGAAAAAGTATGTGCCGCGTATCGGGTGTTGACGTCATATTCCAATGCCGCGTCATCGGCTGGCCGATAACGGCGCGGCCGGCCGGCGTGCAGCGGCCGGGTGGCCGCGCGTCCATCCTAATGTGAGCGTAGAAGTCAATGCCATCGGTCCCTTGAGCACGGGAATATTTTAGAACATGATTTATTAAAATGGAGACGTTGTGTTTTTTACTCGTTTAAGATGTGTAATCAACACAAAACTTTTGGTAAAATAATACTTTGTGAATTTGTGCCTCTTTCACTACCTTATTTAATAACTACAATTAATAGATCTACCGGGTGTAAACAGACCCTTCACATAGCCGTCAACCCAGCATTCTGTATATCAAACTAAGTAACTTTACGCAAAAATGATTGCTGGGAATCGACTTTTTTTTTTGGGGTGAAAATTCACGTTTTACGGTAGGAATCGATGGAAAGCACTCAAAGCATTGTGCTGATGGATGGATTGAATAGTACGGGGGTCGTGGAGGTGTGTAAAGTAAAAATCTAACATTAAAAACATGTATTTAAAAAAAAAGTTGTGAAAAAGTTGGAACTTTGACCCCCAATATCTCCGTAACTAGAAGGTTCCCAGGTATGGTCTAGAACAAAAAAATGATCGCAGTGACGGGGAGAACAAGTGCCTTTCGTTTATGTTAGGGGTCTATTTACATCCACCAGAAGTTAAAAATACTTAGCACAACTTCGCATTTTATGGATTTTTAGGTACCTACTTAGTTTGTTATTAAATCAACAATGTCGTACTATGACATGCATCATCCGAAAGTCTAGTCTATCAAAGTCTCGGTAATCTTTAAAATCATTATAAATAGGTTGCTATTGAGCTTTTTCTGCACGAGAAAAAATAACTGGGAGAGGACTATGAAGTTTTTTGATTAAACTCAGTTTACACAGCATAACATCACGCCTGTAATACCCGGAGAGTTAGACAGGCGTGTTCCGGGTACCCATAGCACAATTATGTTTCTTCAGTTATGTTTTAACCCCATGTTAAAGGAGGCGAGCTCATTGGTACCAACCAGGCAAAAATCCATACTTAGCCCAATCTGGGAATCAATCCCCAGACCTCATGCTCCACAGCAGCACTTCCGACCAATGACCAACGAGGCACTATACACAGATTATAAAAAAATACCTAAAAGGATGGGACACCAATGTGACCACCCATTACATACCGAGCTTCCTCCGTGCCTCGGATAGCTCTTTAAGCCGTTGGTCCCGGCTGTTTTTCGTCGTCAACCAGTCTTACCAAGGAGCATTGTATTACCCAGTACTAAATGGGTTGTGGAGGCAGCTGCTCCGTGTAAAATACTGGTATTCAGCTGCATCCGGTTAAAATGGCACCCAACATAGTTGGACAAAAGCTAGGTAGGATGATGACGACATAATAATACCTAATAACGTTTCTTTTGCAGCGGACTGGTGTTCCTTATCCTGTCGCTCGTGTTGCTGTCGAATCAAACGCAGGCGGAAAAGGAAACCGACACTTCTCCCACCGTCTTCACATGCCCGTTAATGGACTTCCCCAAAACAGTTAATGGGACGCTAAGTAAGAAACAACACAAACAAACTCGTATTTTTACGTATCACCCTGTTACAGATATTAAGATATCATTTAAGCCGCATATTCGGAGTAGCTGATGTTGCCGATAAATCTGCGAGGTTTAAGTGGGATTGAGCTCACATCTGTAGTATCAGAGGACAGATGGACCGGGATTGTCACGCAGTGGGGGGTGCTGGATGACGGGCATAGTCATCGATGCAGGCCTAGGAAACACTCACTGTCTGGCGTGACGGTTTGGATGTAGATCTTGCGGTATTGACCGGAGAAAACGAATCAGAGAGCCGAGAGGACTGAATGAATAAGGCGAGGCCTTTGCCTAACATATAGCAGTGAGACAACATAGTTTAAATGAAATCGGCGAAGAGAACAGTGTCAAATATTGCGAAGCAACATAACACAAGAACGTGTCATGTTGCGATGAGAAAATTCGCAGGCGCTAAATCAATATAGTTTTTTATAAGTCTTCGTAGTTCAGTTTATACTCGTACTGTCGTACACTTCTTTAAATGTAGTTCACATTTTCAACAAGTATCGCAATAGAGTTGTAAAAATCGTTTAAAAAACATACTGACGAAACATCGTAGTTGCAGACAATACTTCCACTTTTTGGAATGAAATCTAGTTACCTACCTATATAATAGTCCCCGTCACGAGAAGCTATAAATTTTGTAAACATACATTCAGGGGTTCGCAACCTTAGAAAACTAACTGATTAGAAAAAACAAAATCAACAACAACAAACAATACGTTGCCTTCGTTCACGGGTGTGCTATAAGGCTGGCTTTCCATTCAGAGGTTATCTATTGTGTCACTCTTTTAAAACGGCAAGTCGGTAACATTATAACCTAATCCGCGAGAACAGCACAAACTTACTTCAAAAAATTTTTACGTTCCATCATTCCAGTCAGACGAGTTCCAGTACCACAAAAGATTAGACGACAGCGCCTTGTGTCGCTAAAATATAACCCGACCAAGTGAAATTGCTCGTTAGTTTCGTATTACACGTACGTTACTTTGAGTTGATTGAATTTGGGATTATTTGTTGTTGATTGAATTGTTGCTACGTAACATGGTAGAAGTTCATTATTTACAAAATTTATAGCTCCTTGTGACGGGGACTTTACCTTTTTATTTAGGCGCTATCATTTTACCGCCAATTTTAACGGTTTATTTCAATTTCAGTTCATAACATAACAAGAACAGCCAAGTGTTTGAACGGCAGAGAGATGGCCGGTTGCTGTGTTAAGCGTTTCTACTGCGACTTTAATACATCTCATATAGATCTCAGCTTGTATGGGCCGCCAGGTTTCCGTATGTAAGTAAAAAATCCTTCTCAACTACCTTCTTTCTTGCAGGAATTAAAACTTAAGGCGCGATTTATACAGAAACGGCGTAAGGTGAAGGCGCGGCGCAGGTGAAGCGCAGGCATGATGCCGCTTCAAAACGTTTTCATACAAAATGTACGTAAATTACACTCAACCAGCGCGGCGCAGGCACGCCGTTCGTTCTTTCCCTTATAAATTCACGCCTGCGCCGCGCCTTCACCTTACGTCGTGTCGGTATGATTCGCGCCTAAAGGAGACAGTGTGCTCCGAGTTTGTTTCGGCTGTTTCTTTTCAGCAGTATTTAGGTACGAAACACTGTATAATTATACACTGTAATAAAAATCAATTTACTCATTTCTTCGGTCCTAGCGGACTATGAGGGTGAGGAAATACACACTTATGCTCTATAATAATATCTCCCACGTCAAATGCAAATACAGGGTGTAAACGGACCCTTAACGAAGCCGCCAACCAAGCATTCTGTATATCAAACCAAGTAACCCTACGCAAAAAATATTGCTGGGAAATGACTTATTTTTTTGGGGTTAAAAATGACGTTTTACAGAAAAACTCAATGTAACGCACTCTAAACATTGTGCTGATGGATGCATTGAATAGTGAACGAGTCATAGAGATATTAAAAATGAAGTTATAACCTTAAAAAGTATTGTTTAAAAAAAAGTTGTGAAAAAGTTGAACTTTAACCTCCAATATCTCCGTAACTAGAAGGTTCCCTGGGGCTGCAGTCTCGACAATTTCTTTAATAGATTTTCAACTTTATTTCGAAATCTTAAGGTTGAAAATCTATAAAAGAAATTTGATATCGTTATGCCTAACGACCGATTTTTGTAGCTATCTATGTCGAGACTACTGGGGCTGGTATGGTCCAGAGCAAAAAAATGATCGCAATGACGCGGAGAATAAGTGCCTTTCGGCTTTGTTGCTTTTTACACACTTTATTATTGTTAATGGATGTCTTTTCAATTAAATAAGACACAATATTTTCTAGTTATTTAAACTTTTAATAAAAAAATATGTCATTATATCACTTATATTTTTATACATGCACGGTACTTTAGTCGCATCAACTAGTTATGCCCGTAAACATATAAATTCTTAATTAATACCTCAATAAAAGCAGGATATTCAACCTTAGGTGCTTACGCATAGATATCGCTTTTTGTTATTGAAAACGAGTCAAAACATTATTTATTTTCAAGACATTTAAAATTAAATACATCACAAGAAAGAGATGTAAATTGAAGAACTACTACTATTTTTGATAACTACTATTGAAGAACTTAACCATCATCATCTGCCTAGCCTTTTCCCAACTATGTTAGGGTCGGCTCTCAGTCTAACCTGATGCAGCTGGAAACCCGTATTTTACATGGAGCGACTGCCTATCTGACCTCCACAACCCAGTTAGTACTAGGTAATACGATACCCCTTGGTAAGACTGGTTGTCAGACTTTTTGGGCCACTGATTACCTAACGACTCAAAGATCTACAAATGACACCCGGGACCAACGGCTTAACGTGCTTTCCGAGGCACGGAGGAAACTCGGTATGTAATGGGCGGTCACCCATCCACAGACCAACCTAGGCAAGCACGGCTTAACCTAAAGATCGATCCGAGCGGCTGTTATTATTTAGCCACGAGCTCCTCTATTATATATGTACTATATATAAATATAATTATGATAATAATACAAGATGGAAGGGACGCCAACGCGAAAACGGTTACCAGTATCCAGTTCATCATTCTGAGCCCCCCACATAGACATTTTTTGTCGGTTATTAAAAAAAAGTCAGCTGTTTCCTACAAAACTGCAATACCTACACGGTCAAAATGTAAGGAACAGCTGAATTTCTTTAATAACCAATGAATAATTTCTAAGTAAGGGGCTCAGAAAGATATACTGAATACGTGGTAACCGTTTTCGCGTCGGTGTCACTCCACCCCGTATGCTGATGGTATCGCCAGTCTTGGTAGCTGATACTGATTCTATCAGTCTACGTCATCCCATCGTTGGACATAGGCCTCTCCCCAAAACTTCCAGTTTTTTCAATCCATGGCCAGTGTGGATCACTGATAGTTTTAAGATTTTAAACTTTCATGGTCACTAATATTATTATAACTAGAAGACGGGATATTTACCATGTTTATTGTTTTCTTTGAGTTCCCGATATTTCGGCGCTGTTGCAAGCACCATGATCACGGATAAACTGAAGTTATTGCGGGTGGGTGTTTATGAGCAGACAAATCGGTCTACCCTCTTTCTTGTTCGTTTTTTGCACTCAGTACCGCTACCACTGTCACTCACAACTCGATTCTCGAACTCGACACACGAAACACAACAACGATAACGATAACTTCAGTTTATCCGTGATCATGGTGCTTGTAACAGCACCGAAATATCGGGAACTCAAAGAAAAAAATAAACATGGTAAATATCCCGTCTTCTAGTTACTGATAGTTTTATTGTCCAGCTAGTCTCGCCATCTTTTAAGAGGTCCTATTAGATATTTCTGGAAGCTAACCTACGTAAATAATTATAATATTCAACATCTTTAAGGCATGTATTTAACGCGGCGATAAACTAATCTGATTTCCGGTTTTAAAAATAATTAAAATGGGTAGCAAAAATAATAGGTTGGCAGCTACAGTGAAGTAGTGTGTAGTCTGATAATTCAAGGACTCCTGAAAAAAAACTTAAAACAAGGTTATTAACCACTAGATTGCATATAAGGCTTAGTCCACGTAGCCCCGCTGCGGGGCTCCTATTTCTGTTTGCAGGGTTTAAAGTTACCTAACACGAAGGGGATGGCGGGGTCTTACTTCCCTCACTTCGCTCGCTCACTAGACCCCGCCATCCCCTTCGAACCTAACCTGTCCGAGTCGGGGTGTCACAAGTCTCTCAGCCTTCGCTCGCTCTTGCTTCCTATATTCTCCTTGCCGCAATGACCGGATAAATAGTTACTTACTTGGTACAATAGTCGCCCATTCAGTATGTTGGTCGCCAATTAAATTTTTTATTCGCTCCATTAATAATGTAGCGGAATATCCCTCACAGTAACATTTTAGTATGTAGGGTACATCGACAATATTGTGCCCAAACTAAGTTGTCGATGTACCCACTATGCATTGATTTTTTGATGACAAACTTTGTATAAAAGGGACCGCCTTTTTCTAAATACATTCATTCCAATAAGCTTCAGCACTTGCAACTCAAATATACTACGTCGTCATCATCTGGAGTATTATTCCACACCACCTAAGCGCTACATTGGTGACCCCGACGTGATTATTAAGAAGATACCTCCAGATCACCGTCTTTCTCCGTCCACCTGAGAAAAACCGATACGAAGCATTGAAGAGTCGGTTGTTCCAAGTTTACGAAGAATCCGAGCAACGGCAAGTACAAAGGTTGCTATCTGAAATGGAACTCGGCGACATGAAGCCTTCACAGCTACTACGCCGCATGAAAAACCTCGCCGCCGACAATATCTCTGACTCAGCACTGCGGATTATGTGGACCAACCATCTACCACAATCTGTTCGAGCAGTCCTCGCCGTCAGTGAAAACATCGCGAAACACTCCGATATCCACGAGCTGGCAACGATGGCAGATAAAATCCTCGAGCAGACACAACCACTCGGCGCAGTCGCTGCAGTTTCCTCCGTTCCCACTACCCCACGTGCATCTACGTCAATTGAAGAGGAAATTGACGCGCTCACCAAAGAAATCGCAGAGCTGAAAGCATACCGATCGCATCAAAATCGACGTAGATCGTTCGACAGACGACGCTCAAGATCGCGTTCATCGAGCAGAGCCAATCACAATCGCGCCCGAAACGACCAATCAGCGACCTGCTTTTATCATCGCAAGTTCGGCAAAGAGGCGCGAAAGTGTACGCGTCCGTGTAACTACGAAGACAGCAGCGCCCCCTCGGGAAACTAACGCCTGCGTTGGCTGAGGCGGGAACCAACGCAAACCACACTTCTTACCGCCTATTTATAACAGACAAAAACTCACGTCTGTCATTTCTAATTGATACTGGCGCCAACGTCTCCGTAATACCAAGAAGAAAAGGCGGGAAAGCTACGCCAACAGACTTTTGCTTGTATGCAGCGAACAACACGGTAATCCCAACGTACGGAGAGAAAACACTACAACTGGATCTCAACCTACGAAGACCATACACCTGGAAGTTCATCATCGCTGCAGTCAGCAGACCCATCATCGGTGCCGACTTCTTGAAAAAACATCAACTTCTTGTCGACATAGCCGGCCGATGTCTAGTCGACAAAGTTACCAACCTCGTAGTCAAGGCACCAGTCACCTACTCCGCTGAGCCTACCGTAAGAAGTATCGACGTTGATCAACCATATCACCAGCTACTCAGCAAGTTTCCTGACATCCTACGACCATCATGCATGAAGGATGCTCCCAAACACCGTGTAGAACATCACATTGAAACTACCGGTCCACCAGTACACAGCAAGAGCAGACCACTACCACCACATCGGTACATGTCCGTGAAGAAGGAATTCGAGTCGATGATGCAGCAAGGAATCTGCCGTCCAAGCAAAATTCCTTGGTCCAGCCCGCTACACGTCGTACCAAAGAAAAACGGCGACCTTCGTGTTTGTGGCGACTACCGCAGACTCAATGACGTCACGAAACCAGACCGCTATCCACGTCTCAAAGATTTCACCTACCTACTTCACGGCAAGAAGATCTTCACAACACTCGACCTAAATCGTGCTTACCAACAACTGCCTGTATACGAACCGGACATCGAGAAGACAGCCATCACAACACCCTTCGGCTTGTTCGAATTTCTTCGAATGTGTCCTGGTCTCAAAAATGCTGGACAGACATTCCAACGATTCATTCATCAAGTACTCATCGGGTTAGACTACGCATTTCCATTCATTGATGACGTCATCGTCGCATCAGATAATGAAACCAGTCACATAGAAGATCTACAGGAGGTGTTACGCAGATTAAACGAGTATGGCATCACTGTAAATCCATCAAAATGCGTCTTCGGTAAAGAAAATATCAAGTTCCTGGGTTATCAAGTGTCGAGCAACGGACTCAAGCCACCACAAGATAAAGTCACTGCTATCACCGCTTACCCCAAACCCGAGACAATTGAAGACTTACGTCGATTTATTGGCATGGTAAACTTCTATCGTGACAGCATACCGAACGCAGCCCACATACAAGCACCTCTCAACGCGTTCCTGCACAATTCGAAGAAACGCGACAAGACAAAGATCGACTGGAACACAGAAGCGTCACAAGCATTCGAGTTGTGTAAAGTTAGCATCCAAAACGCAGCTTTACTCGCTCATCCATCTCCATCACCAACCGACGCCATCTCCCTTATGTGCGACGCATCAAATACCTGCGCAGGAGCTGTACTTCAACAACTTGTAAACAAGAAATGGATACCGCTTGGATACTTCTCAAAGAAATTCTCCGAAACACAACAGCGATATAGTACATTCGACAGAGAATTATTATCAATCTACATGGCAATCAAACACTTCAGAAAAATGTTCGAAGGAAGAGAACTTATTGTTTACACCGACCACAAACCGCTGACTTACGCTATACGCAAGCCTCCGTCCGATAACGATACGCAACGGCGCACGCGTCAGCTGTTATTTATCAGCGAGTTCACGACGGACATTCGACACGTCAGCGGAGTAAACAACGTTGTCGCCGACGCACTCTCTCGTATCGAAACCATCGAATTACCATCACCAATCAACTACGAAGAACTATCACAAGAGCAAGAAAAAGACAGGAATATACCAATCTTATCACAACAAACAAATATTCAACTCAAGAAAATCGTCATACCCGGCACTAACAAGCCAATATTCTGCGAAACGTCTACGTCACACATTCGTCCATACCTACCAGCTGACTTTCGCCGCATCGCATTCAACGCCGTGCACAATGTAAGTCACCCTGGAATACGAACTACGCGCAAACTTATGCAAGATCGTTACTTTTGGCCAGCAATGAATACAGACATTGGCGAGTGGACGAAAGCATGCACTTCGTGTCAGCTGTCCAAAGTTCAACGACACAACAACAGTGACGTCACAGCATTCCCACCGAGCGAACGATTTCAACACATCCACGTTGATATTGTTGGACCACTACCTACATCTTCGTGTGGACATCGATACCTACTCACGATGATCGACCGCTGTACACGTTGGCCCGAAGCAGTACCCTTTCATGAGATAACCGCCGAAATCGTCGCAAGAAAGCTGTACGAAACATGGATATCTCGTTTCGGTTGTCCTACAAAAATAACGACTAATCAAGGACGACAGTTTGAAAGTCGACTATTTCAAGACCTCGCACAACTACTTGGAGTAGAAAGAACCCGTACTACTGCCTACCACCCGCAGAGTAACGGCATCGTCGAACGCTGGCACCGAACACTGAAGGCCGCACTCATGACACGACTAGCAAACAGCAACAAATGGATCAACGAATTACCTATTGTTTTGATGGGGCTACGAGCCGCCACGCGCACCGATACCAACACAAGTGCCGCGCAGCTCACCTACGGCCAAGCAATACGGCTACCCGGCGATTTTATATCACCGTCACCAGCCGCAACGAAGATTGACCACACCTACGTCGATCAGTTACACGACGTGATTACGAAGCTGACACCTACATACAAGCCGCATTCAAACAAGCGATGTATCTTCGTGCACAACGACCTACCAACATGCAGCCACGTGTTTGTACGCGATGACACCGTCCGAAAACCACTGCAGCATCCATACAAAGGTCCATACAAGGTCATCGAACGCAACGAGAAGTATTTCACGATACAGCTACCAGGCAGATCGAGCAACATATCGATCGACCGTCTCAAGCCGGCATACATTATCAACATCGAAGCTAATCACGAATACACGAGTACTGAGACACGCCAACCAGCTGCAGCTACCACTGAAGATCACTCCAGCCTGCTTCCAGCCTCGAACACCAACGACCAACGTACAAGATCAGGCAGGATCGTCAAGATGCCCGTACGCTTCGCTAAGGGGGGAGTACTGTAGCGGAATATCCCTCACAGTAACATTTTAGTATGTAGGGTACATCGACAATATTGTGCCCAAACTAAGTTCTCGATGTACCCACTATGCATTGATTTTTTGATGACAAACTTTGTATAAAAGGGACCGCCTTTTTCTAAATACATTCATTCCAAAAAGCTTCAGCACTTGCAACTCAAATATACTACGTCGTCATCATCTGGAGTATTATTCCACACCACCTAGAAAATCCACCACGCGTTCCTAGTAGTTCAATCAACGTTTCTAAAACATGTTGCAATGGCTCACTTTGTGCCATCCCTCCAAGCCCAGCGAGTATACAAGAATCACAACGAACGCATACATTGGCTCCACACAGTAGTCATACCCCACGTCACCAAAGAGTTTCAACATAACTTTGAAGCTTTGGATCGAATGTATAGACTACTAAAGAATTCTGGCAACAAAGATACTGACAATAAAAAATTAGGCGCAGCGTTCAGTGATACTTGGTTATATTCTGAAATACATACAGGTATAGCCAAGTCTTGTCTAGAATTGAAATTGATTTTGAATAAATCGAATGGTCTGGATATTTTTCTCGATTCTTGCGCTATGAATAAACAGGAAATCGATTTGGAAGTTCTGAATCGAGATATGGATGATATTATCGATAGTCTTGCAAAGTGTTTGAAAACCGTTCAGAGTTCACAACTGCGGTTGAAGAAAATTCAAAATAAGAACGTGAATGAAGTTAAATTTGAAGACAAGGAGGTTATGGTTGAGAACGTGAACATTTTGAAAATAGAAGACCGGGAACCAGAGAGTAAAGATGAAGTTTTTTACTGTGTGAAAACGGATGATGAATCGAGTATTCAGGCAGCAGGTGACCTGACAACAGCTCCTGGAAAAAAGGAAAAGGAGACAAATAAAATTGTTTTATGTGAATTGAAAAGAAAATTGGGGAAAAGAGAAGATGTTATGAGAGAAAGAGAGAGGCAAGCTCTTGCTAAAACAATGCCAGAATTGAAGGACATACCAGAATTCCCTCGTCAAATAAATCTTGACGAATTCATGGAGAGGAAAGGATATATAAAAAAGTTAAATTTAAGAAAAAATGGTCCTAAAAAGAGGCCTCTGTATATCAAACTTAAATTAATAAAAAATAAAGATAAGAAATATAAATATAAACTAGCAAAATACAGTAAAGAAACAGACATAAGTGGCGTCATCTATGAGGCCAACGCGAAACTAAATTTCAAAAGTAAGCTTTTGACTATAAGTACTTTAAACGATTACTATATCACGAAATGGTGTAAATATGTAAGGTCAGAAAAAAATGTTTTAGACTCCAGCGGTCTATCCGAAGGCGATGCAAGCGATGTAGAAGCGGGTACGGCCAACAAAACAGTCAAACAAACTGTCAATAATGAAATAAAGTTCACAAAAAAAGATTTAGAATGGACTCCGTCGTCTTCCGACACCGATTTGGAGTACTACAAAGAAAAGCAGAAGGCTTTACTACAAGATGTCCGTAGGCATAGAGCGGTTAGAAGAAAAAAACACCCGAACCATAGACCGATACCGCCCATAGACAACATAGATGAGAGTTTGAAACCCATAGAGTATACTTTTGGGACAGGAATGGCTATGGCGTCGGTTCTTCAAGTAAATAGGTCTGTACCCAATTATATAGCTGATGAAGAAGTTTTTATTGGAGATGGTGAAGTTTCTACGGACAGTGGAAATGATGAAGACGCTTGAAAATAATAAATAATAATAACTCGCTGGATAGGAGTCGCAAGGGACCGGTCAATGTGGCGACACTTTGGGAGGCCTATGTCCAGCAGTGGGCGTCATTCGGCTGAAATGATAATGATGATGAATAATTAAAAAGCCAAGTCAAATTAAGCTGCGTCTGCAAGTTGATGTTATGCCAAATATACAAATCATCAGCCTACAGCAGTCCACTGCTGGACGTAGACCTCGTAAATCGCACGCCACTCAACTCGATTCTCGGCAACTCTCATTCAGTTGCTACCAGCCACCCTGCGAAGATCTTCGCTCCTCCGAGCCTGAGGGCATCCCTCCTTACGCTCGCCGATTCACGGTCTCCACTCAAAAACATGTCTACGGTCATCGGTTCTATTCTATGGCTAATATGGCCGGCCCATTGCCACTTCAGCTTACTTATTCTGATGTCGACAACTCTGGTCCAACTTACAAATATTGCGAATTAAATAAAAGTTTTTAAAAATGTGGACTCATACTAATTGCGTCAGCCGATGCTATGTTTTATAAGGGAAAGCAATTTTCCTTATGTAATGTTGTATATTTCGATCGTCTGCAACCTATGCGATATTTCGCTTTTTCTGTTACACTTCGTAGAAGTTCGATTGAAGTCTTTGAAGGTTACAAGCTTCGTATAAGTCATTTTAAGTTGTCATTGAAATAATTAAAATATTTCTTCGCATTTGAAAATGATAAAATTTTGTTTTTTGTTTAGATCTGTGATCAAATTTATTAAGTCAATTGATTTTGTGTATTAATTATTTTACGTACTTTAAGTATTGTATCTTAATGAGGAATAATTAAATTATTATTTGCTTTTTATTGAGTATTTGCTTATATCCCGTTACACAGCCTCACCCTCCTTCCCCCCTTCCGCCTTCCACATTAGGGTCAGCGCAGACAGAGAGGAATAATCCCCGCGCGGTCTCGAGCATTTTCCTTACGGATCCCGCATATCTTCGAGGACGCGCGAGCATTTTTTGTCAGGTTCAAGCATTTATGCACTTTATTGTAATAATTTTAAAATTTATTTTCAAGTCCGTTAATAAAATCCGCTCCGCTGCGCTCCGTTCTGTCTGCGCTGAGTTTATTCTGACCCAGTCTCGTTTTAGGGTTCCGTACCAAAAGGGACGTGCCATTGGAATCCAATTGCTAAGGTCCCACTCTCTATCCGTTTGTCACAGGGCTGAATTTTTTTAACCGTAATAGGTGTGCACATTATTTTTTACAGAGTGGGTATTGCAATGGCCGCTGTAACGACAAATAAAAAAATATAGCACACCTCGTAAACGGCGGTTTCATATGTTTGAAAATTCGCGCCTGTCGTCGCAACCGCGCTAGGCTTGCACTCTATGCGGGCCTAGTAAAACCGAAAAATTGAATTTACGATCGGTTAAAGGATAAGTATAGTAAAGGAAGAATGAATTTTATTTGCAACATGACTAGCGCACTCTTTGGGTGGATATATGCACTCGTGTGCAGAATGTTTCAAAGCGATCACGACATAGACTCCGCGCTTGATGCTAATACCTACTTCGTTGAAATCTACCGTGCTGCATTCGGGCATGACCCGAATGCAGCACGACAAAGCTTTCGTTGAAGACTCCTCGTAGCTCTGCTCAAACTATGTATCGAATAGACAAGGCATTCTGTAAATACCTTTGAGCGCTACAAGTAGTCGGTACGGTGATCTCGACTGATGATTGGCGCCTGACAAAATATATTTAGCAATGTTTTAAGTTAACAACACGAAGTTTGTAAGAATCGAGTAGGCGCTATTGAAACTCGTTTCAAAATTGACTGACCGTTCAGGATTATGTAAGTATAGTAAAGAAAGAATTTTATATGCAACAAGACCTGAGTACTCTCTAGGCCCTAGAACCCAGTATTCGAAGGCATGTGACATCTACCAATCCGCACGGGGCCCGCGTGTTGCCGGTGGCACATTATCGCCTATTCCCTCTCAGAGAGAGGATCCACACACAGCAGGTCACGGGAACAATCTGCGACTACCGCATTCCCATAAAACTTAAGGGGACGATTTATAAAACAATGGTTAGACCTGCTGTCTTGTATGGATCAGAATGTTGGGCCACAAAAGGGATGAATGAAAGGCATTTGCATGTGGCTGAGATGAAAATGCTAAGGGGGATGTGTGGTGTTACGCGAATGAATAAAATAAGAAATGAGTATATAAAAGGAAGTCTGAAAATGGCGCCGGTGACTGAAAAGTTGTGTGGTAATCGGTTGTCGTAGTCTGCTGCTCATTTGATGCGGAGGAATGAGTAAAATGTCGTGAGGAAAGTTTTGAGTATGAATGTGGATGGGGAATAGAGGAAGACCAAAGAAACGATGGATGGACTGTGTAAAGAAAGATATGGCAAGAAAGGAGGTGACTGATGAGATGACGAGTAATAGAGAAGTATGGAAGAAGAAGACATGCTGCGCCGACCCCAAATGAATTGGGATAAGGACAAGAGAATGATGATGATGAGAGAGGATCCACTCATGGGAGGCAAGTGTCCATGTTAAGGGAATATAACAAGCTGATTATGCATTATGCTATGGTGAGAACTTAAATAGAAAAGGTACTAAGGTAGGTTTTTCTTTTTTTATAATGAATGGGCTTACTCTTGACCTCAATCTAGTCCAGAGGACAGAGATGAGGTCGACAATGGAACGAGCTAACCCAAAAGAAGCCTATTAACTCGCGACTTAAATAGATTGGGGTCATATGAACTTGGGAACACCGACGCAGGCAGGGAATTCCACTCCTTGGCTGTGCGCATAATAAATGATGCAGCAAAGCGCTTCGTGCGAATGTGTGGAACATCGACAAGGTATGGGTGATAACCTGCAGTACGTCTGGACTGCCGATGGAAGAATGGAGATGGTGGAATGAGCTCGTGGAGCTCCTGGGTACACTCACCGAAGTATCATCTGTAAAAGACCGACACACATGCAACTTTGGCCAGGCTATGGAGCCTGGTACCAACCAGGTTTAACGTGACCACCACGCGGCAAGCGCGCGCGCGCGCCTCCAGCGTCGTCTTGAGCTCATTGATAATAATAATTTGGCAGTAGGTACCTCAATGATTGCGATAGGTACTTAGTATCGCTCGGTGTCCAACTTGTAGCCTTTTTTTAAAAAGTTTGGGACAAAATATAACATGGTTTTAAAATGATTGGAATCGATTCAGTTACTTATTCTAAACAAACTATATAAATAATGTTTTATAACAGAATCAATGGTCAATCAATTATCAAACTGATCTATATTAGTACAGTTAGAGCTTTGCCGTTACGCGGTGATGTTATTAATAAATCATTAATTGCGTTTTAATTATTGAACGTGTTATTAATTGTTATCGATGATAGTCTGTTGTGTTTCTGCCGACAACATGGACGCATCGAGAATTATGTAAGTTTAATTTTATAAAAAATATCATAAAGGGATAATAATAGATCCTTTACAAAGCCGAAAGGCTCTTGTTCTCCCCGACATTGCGATATTTTTTTTGTTCTGGACCTTACATTCTAGTTACGGAGATATTGGGGGTCAAAGTTCCAACTTTTTCTCAATTTGTTTTTAAAACAGTAGTTTTAAGGTCATAACTTTACTTTAAATACTTCCACGACCCCTTTACTATTCAATGCATTCATCAGCACAATATTTTGAGTGCGTCACATTGAGTTTTACCGTAAAACGTGATTTTTCACCGAAAAAAAAACGTCGTTTCCCAGCAGTAATTTTTGCGTAGAGTAACTTAGTTCTCAAGGCCTTTCCAGCATTTGCGAAAACGTGGACCAGCTGAGGACATAGCGACCTTCATAGATGGACTGTGTGAAAAATGAAATGGCAGACCGCTTTAATGACACCTCGCGAATGTATCAATTTAAATGAAATATCCTGAAGGTTGATCACGTATTGGTTCCTACGTGGATTATGGTTATTTTAAAGCCTACGTGGATTATGGTTATTTTAAAGCCTACGTGGATTATGGTTATTTTAAAGCTAATAACCTGTGAGATATTGTTAGGACATTGTGGACGTTTAATGTACCTTTGATGGGGTAAGGCGGAAGACTCATTAAAGCGGTCCGTCTATAGACATGAGGTGACTGCTGAGTAGGTAATTGAGAAATATGAAAGAAGACATCATGCTGACTCCAATTAAATTGGGATCAAGGCAGTAGAAAGATGAAAATTATAGAAACCTACCTTTCAATGTTATTTACTTGCATTTAATTGATTTATAATTATAATTCTTTTCCGGCGTGTCCATCCTTATCGGTAGGACGAGCTGCTCGGAACAACCGTATCCTATGTGTAAAATGATAAGCTAGTGAGTGAGCAAGATGACCATCTTGCTCACTCACTGCAGGCTAATCATCAATTATCCACGGAGGACAGTCGTAAGATTCACTTTATGCCCAATAAATACGATAGGAATGAAAACTGAAATCTCAGAATGAATTGTCACTACGTCAAGGCTTCATTAAAATTTGTCATTGGTGATACCGGTGTCACCAGATTTGTATCTAAAAAGAATTCCTTTCAAATAAGTAACACGTTCGTTCTTCCGCGCGTCCATAAGGCACCGATGACATCGACTTGAATGTTCACATAGTAATGAGCGCACTCGAGCTCGCCGCGAAGTGGCGCTGCGATAAGCGCCGGATGACGCATCATCAGCGCGTCATCGTGTTTAGTGATGTCGATTGTTGTGATGTCATAATTTAACTGCAAATAGTTGGGACGAAAAAAGAATTATTATACTGTAAATACCGAACGGACAGGCAGACATATATGGTAAAAGTCATATAAAAATATAAATTTTATCAGAGTGCCTCGCGTTCACGCTCACGTCAGCGCGCACCAACAAGCTTACTTAAAGTGTTGCTGTTAATATTCCGTCAGGCGTCAATATTTTCGGTCGGGGGCAACCCCGACCGACCACTGTTCAAGTTCAACATCAGCTGGTGGGTGCAATCGGTGCATAGTTCGTACAGATCGACCGGTAAGCTTCAACGAAATAGGCGTTCGGGTCAAGCGCTGAGTCGGTGCGATCGCATGGAAACATTCTATATGCGACTTTATTTACCCACGTAAACAATGCTCTGGTCATGTTACAGATAAAATTCATTGTTCCTTTACTATACTTACATCTCTTGTAACTACCAATAGCGTATTCAATTTTGAAAGTGGTCTAAAACTCATTGCGCCTTTACGTTTCCCAAACACATCGTGTTGTTTGTCCAAAACTTTGCTATAAAAATCTGGTCAGGCGCTAATCATCGGTCGGGGCAACCCGACCGAAAATTTTGGAAGCGTTCAGATTTCTCACAGGGAGAGTACGATGGAACGGTTCAACATAATCACGTGCTATGTGATTTCGACACATAGTTTATACAGATCGACCGGTAGGCCTCAACGAAGTGGGCGTTCGGATCCAGCTCTGAGTCTGTGTGATCGCATGGAATCATTCTACAGGCGAGTCGACACATCCACCCGTGGAGTGATCTGGTCATGTTGCATATTGTAAAATTCATTCTTCCTTTACTATACTTACTTATCCTTTAACTACCCATCGTGAGTTCAATTTTTCGGTTTCACTTGGAGAGACGCGGCGGTCCGCATAATAACGGCCAGAGCCTTTCGTCATCGGTCGGGATGCTCCCGACCGACTACTGATCGTGATCAATGGTGATCCGGTTCAGAACAACAAGGTGGTTATAAAAAAGAAGCTCCGTGTATTTGGCACGCATAGTTCGGACAAATCGACCGATAGGTTTCAACGAAATAAGCGTTCGCATCAAGCTCCGAGTCTGTGAGACCGATGGGGAACATTCTACTTGCGAGTTCATACATCCACGCAAAAAGTGCTCCTCTGATCATGTTGCGGATAAAATCCATCATTCCTTTACTATACTTACATATCCTTTAACCTCACATTAACATAATAACATATTGCTAATACCTTGTCAGGCGCCATTCATCGGTCGGGGCAACCCGACCGAATACGGGCAGAGCGTTCAGAATTCTCACAGGGAGGTTACGATGGACGGTTCAACATATTCAGGTGCTATGTGAATTCGACACATAGTACTGTAAATACCCGAACGGATAGGCAGACATATATGGTAAAAGTCATATAAAAATATAAATTTTATCAGAGTACCTCGCGTTCACGCTCACGTCAGCGCACCAACAAGCTTACTTAAAGTGTTGCTGTTAATATTCCGTCAGGCGTCAATATTTTCGGTCGGGGGCAACCCCGACCGACGACTGTTCAAGTTCAACATCAGCTGGTGGGTGCAATCGGTGCATAGTTCGTACAGATCGACCGGTAAGCTTTAACGAAATAGGCGTTCGGGTCAAGCGCTGAGTCGGTGCGATCGCATGGAAACATTCTATATGCGACTTTATTTACCCACGTAAACAATGCTCTGGTCATCATGTTACAGATAAAATTCATTGTTCCTTTACTATACTTACATCTCTTGTAACTACCAATAGCGTATTCAATTTTGAAAGTGGTCTAAAACTCATTGCGCCTTTACGTTTCCCAAACACATCGTGTTGTTTGTCCAAAACTTTGCTATAAAAATCGGGTGAGGCGCTAATCATCGGTCGGGGCAACCCGACCGAAAATTTTGGAAGCGTTCAGATTTCTCACAGGGAGAGTACGATGGAACGGTTCAACATAATCACGTGCTATGTGAATTCGACACATAGTTTATACAGATCGACCGGTAGGCCTCAACGAAGTGGGCGTTCGGATCCAGCTCTGAGTCTGTGTGATCGCATGGAATCATTCTACAGGCGAGTCGACACATCCACCCGTGGAGTGATCTGGTCATGTTGCATATTGTAAAATTCATTTTTCCTTTACTATACTTACTTATCCTTTAACTACCCATCGTGAGTTCAATTTTTCGGTTTCACTTGGAGAGACGCGGCGGTCCGCATAATAACGGCCAGAGCCTTTCGTCATCGGTCGGGATGCTCCCGACCGACTACTGATCGTGATCAATGGTGATCCGGTTCAGAACAACAAGGTGGTTATAAAAAAGAAGCTCCGTGTATTTGGCACGCATAGTTCGGACAAATCGACCGATAGGTTTCAACGAAATAAGCGTTCGCATCAAGCTCCGAGTCTGTGAGACCGATGGGGAACATTCTACTTGCGAGTTCATACATCCTCGAAGAAAGTGCTCCTCTGATCATGTTGCGGATAAAATCCATCATTCCTTTACTATACTTACATATCCTTTAACCTCACATTAACATAATAACATAATTGGCGCCATTCATCGGTCGGGGCAACCCGACCGAATACCGGTAGATCGTTCACAATTCTCACAGGGCGGGTACGATGGACGGTTCAACATATTCAGGTGCTATGTGAATTCGACACATAGTTTATACAGATCGACCGGTAGGCCTCAACGAAGTGGGCGTTCGGATCCAGCTCTGAGTGTATGTGATCGAACAGAGAAGTACTACAGGCGAGTCGGCACATCCACCCGTAGAGTGATCTGGTGATGTTGCATATTGTAAAAATCTTTCTTCTTTTACTATACTTACTTATCCTTTAACTACCGATCGTGAGTTCAATTTTTCGGTTTTATGTGAAGAGACGCAGCGGTCCGAATCGTAACGGCCATCGGTCAGAGACATCACCAAATGAAGAAATTCCATGTGAACGGAAAATTGGTCGAGTCGCTAGACACACGACTGGTGTGCTTCTAGCGATGTTCGGGAAGAGGAACATGAATCTGTCGACGAAAGAGCTCTTTGCTAGTGCAGTATTTGCATCGAGATCAAGTCAGTTGTCAAAGCGGGGGGTTAGTTCAGAGACTGTTGTGGTTATGTTGAAATAGAATTCATTATACTGTTGTCCGCGACGCTCAGAGTCACGGAATACTTTAAAGAGATGGGAAGAAAAAACAATTGTCCTGTAAAACCCGAACAGATAGGCTGACATGTAAGGTGTAAATAGTCGTGTGAAAAATATAAATTTATCGTAGTGCGTTACGTTCACGCTCACGTCTGCGTAGTACCAACACGGTGCGCTTAAGAACAAGCAAGAACAAGCTTACTTAAAGTGTTGCTGTTAATATTCCGTCAGGCCTCAATATTTTCGGTCGGGGGCAACCCCGACCGACGACTGTTCAAGTTCAACATCAGCTGGTGGGTGCACTCGGTGCATAGTTCGTACAGATCGACCGGTAAGCTTCAACGAAATAGGCGTTCGGGTCAAGCGCTGAGTCGGTGCGATCGCATGGAAACATTCTACATGCGACTTTATATACCCACGTAAACAATGCTCTGGTCATGTTACAGAGAAAATTCATTCTACCTTTACTATACTTACATCTCTTGTATCTACCAATAGCGTATTCAATTTTGAAATTGGTTATAAAATTCATTGCGCCTTTACGTTTCCCAAACACATCGTGTTGTTTGTCAAAAACTTTGCTATGAAAATCTGGTCAGGCGCAATTCATCGGTCGGGGCAACCCGACCGAATACGGGTAGAGCGTTCAGAATTCTCAGAGGGCGGGCACGATGGACGGTTCAACATAATCAGGTGCTATGTGAATTCGACACATAGTTTATACAGATCGACCGGTAGGCCTCAATGAAGTGGGCGTTCGGATCCAGCTTTGAGTCTGTGTGATCGCATGGAATCATTCTACAGGCGAGTCGACACATCCACCCGTGGAGTGATCTGGTCATGTTGCATATTTTAGAAATCATTCTTCTTTTACTATACTTACATATTCTTTAACTACCGAACGTGAGTTCAATTTTCCGGTTTCACTTGGAGAGACGCGGCGGTCCGCATCATAACCACCATCGGCCAGAGCCATCATCAAATGAAGAAATTCCATGTGAACGAAAGATTGGTCGAGTGTCGCTAGACACACGACTGGTGTGCTTCTAGCGATGTTCGGGAAGAGGAAAATGAATCTGTCGACAAAGGAGCTCTTTGCTGGTGCAGTATTTGCATCGAGATCTCAGTCAGTTGACAAAGCGGGTATATAATTTGCTTGGGTAAGCCGACGGCCACCGGTTAGTTCAGAGACAATTGTGGTTATGTTGCGAATAGAATTCATTATAAAGTTGTTCGCAACGCTCAGAGCCACGGAAAGAAATCCTTCTGTTGTAAAAAATCCACATGCATGATGTAAACGAAGCAAAGTTCAATGATCAAAACATAATGGTGCGACGAGCATTATAACTTTTTGTAGACCACAACTTTACAAGTCGCAGTTTATTCTGGTGTTTGGTCGGCCGAGGTGCGTCATAACGTAAACTGTTTCAAAGCTTATGCAAAGTAACTCTGAGAGAAAATCTGTTGGCGGAGCGCTTGTGAAACAAAAACAGCATAATTTTTGCAGCTGGCTCCATGGCATCGTTGATGTATCCACATAATAGCGTCCATCAAACATAAAGGCCAGTCAGTTTGTTCCGTAGTCACATTTCGCGGAGATCGTCGGAATTGCACGTTCGGTTCAACTCCATGTGGGAGGAAAAAGTATGTGCCGCGTATCGGGTGTTGACGTCATATTCCAATGCCGCGTCATCGGCTGGCCGATAACGGCGCGGCCGGCCGGCGTGCAGCGGCCGGGTGGCCGCGCGTCCATCCTAATGTGAGCGTAGAAGTCAATGCCATCGGTCCCTTGAGCACGGGAATATTTTAGAACATGATTTATTAAAATGGAGACGTTGTGTTTTTTACTCGTTTAAGATGTGTAATCAACACAAAACTTTTGGTAAAATAATACTTTGTGAATTTGTGCCTCTTTCACTACCTTATTTAATAACTACAATTAATAGATCTACCGTATGTAAACAGACCCTTCACATAGCCGTCAACCCAGCATTCTGTATATCAAACTAAGTAACTTTACGCAAAAATGATTGCTGGGAATCGACTTTTTTTTTTGGGGTGAAAATTCACGTTTTACGGTAGGAATCGATGGAAAGCACTCAAAGAATTGTGCTGATGGATGGATTGAATAGTACGGGGGTCGTGGAGGTGTGTAAAGTAAAAATCTAACATTAAAAACATGTATTTAAAAAAAAAGTTGTGAAAAAGTTGGAACTTTGACCCCCAATATCTCCGTAACTAGATGGTTCCCAGGTATGGTCTAGAACAAAAAAATGATCGCAGTGACGGGGAGAACAAGTGCCTTTCGTTTATGTTAGGGGTCTATTTACATCCACCAGAAGTTAAAAATACTTAGCACAACTTCGCATTTTATGGATTTTTAGGTACCTACTTAGTTTGTTATTAAATCAACAATGTCGTACTATGACATGCATCATCCGAAAGTCTAGTCTATCAAAGTCTCGGTAATCTTTAAAATCATTATAAATAGGTTGCTATTGAGCTTTTTCTGCACGAGAAAAAATAACTGGGAGAGGACTATGAAGTTTTTTGATTAAACTCAGTTTACACAGCATAACATCACGCCTGTAATACCCGGAGAGTTAGACAGGCGTGTTCCGAGTACCCATAGCACAATCATACTTCTTCAGTTATGTTTTAACCCCATGATAAAGGAGGCGAGCTCATTGGTACCAACCAGGCAAAAATCCATACTTCGCCCAATCTGGGAATCAATCCCCAGACCTCATGCTCCACAGCACCACTTCCGACCAATGACCAACGAGGCACTATACACAGATTATAAAAAAATACCTAAAAGGATGGGACAAAAATGTGACCACCCATTACATACCGAGCTTCCTCCGTGCCTCGGATAGCTCTTTAAGCCGTTGGTCCCGGCTGTTTTTCGTCGTCAACCAGTCTTACCAAGGAGCATTGTATTACCCAGTACTAAATGGGTTGTGGAGGCAGCTGCTCCGTGTAAAATACTGGTATTCAGCTGCATCCGGTTAAAATGGCACCCAACATAGTTGGACAAAAGCTAGGTAGGATGATGACGACATAATAATGCCTAATAACGTTTCTTTTGCAGCGGACTGGTGTTCCTTATCCTGTCGCTCGTGTTGCTGTCGAATCAAACGCAGGCGGAAAAGGAAACCGACCCTTCTCCCACCGTCTTCACATGCCCGTTAATGGACTTCCCCAAAACAGTTAATGGGACGCTAAGTAAGAAACAACACAAACAAACTCGTATTTTTACGTATCACCCTGTTACAGATATTAAGATATCATTTAAGCCGCATATTCGGAGTAGCTGATGTTGCCGATAAATCTGCGAGGTTTAAGTGGGATTGAGCTCACATCTGTAGTATCAGAGGACAGATGGACCGGGATTGTCACGCAGTGGGGGGTGCTGGATGACGGGCATAGTCATCGATGCAGGCCTAGGAAACACTCACTGTCTGGCGTGACGGTTTGGATGTAGATCTTGCGGTATTGACCGGAGAAAACGAATCAGAGAGCTGAGAGGACTGAATGAATAAGGCGAGGCCTTTGCCTAACATATAGCAGTGAGACAACATAGTTTAAATGAAATCGGCGAAGTGTCAAATATTGCGAAGCAACATAACACAAGAACGTGTCATGATGCGATAAGAAAATTCGCAGGCGCTAAATCAATATAGTTTTTTTATAAGTCTTCGCAGTTCAGTTTATACTCGTACTGTCGTACACTTCTTTAAATGTAGTTCACATTTTCAACAAGTATCGTAATAGACTAGTAAAAATCGTTTAAAAAACATACTGACGAAACATCTTAGTTGCATTCAATACTACCACTTTTTGGAATGTAATCTAGTTGCCTACCTATATAATAGTCCCCGTCACGAGAAGCTACAAATTTTGTAAACACACATTCAGGGGTTCGCAACCTTACAAAACTAACTGATTAGAAAAAACAAAATCAACAATAACAAACAATACGTTTCCTTCGTTCACGGGTGTGCTATAAGGCTGGCTTTCCATTCAGGGGTTGTCTATTGTGTCACTCTTTTAAAACGGCAAGTCGGTAACATTATAACCTAATCCGCGAGAACAGCACAAACATACTTCAAAAAATTTTTACGTTCCATAAGTCAGACGAGTTCCAGTACCACAAAACATTAGACGACAGCGCCTTGTATCGCTAAAATATAACCCGACCAAGTGAAATTGCTCGTTAGTTTCGTATTACACGTACGTTACTTTGATTTGATTGAATTTGGAATTATTTGTTGTTGATTGAATTGTCGCTACGTAACTTGGTAGAAGTTCATTATTTACAAATTTATAGCTCCTCGTGACGGGGACTTTACCTTTTTATTTAGGCGCTATTATTTTACCGAAAATTTTAACGGTTTATTTCAATTTCAGTTCATAACATAACAAGAACAGCCAAGTGTTTGAACGGCAGAGAGATGGCCGGTTGCTGTGTTAAGCGTTTCTACTGCGACTTTAATACATCTCATATAGATCTCAGCTTGTATGGGCCGCCAGGTTTCCGTATGTAAGTAAAAAATCCTTCTCAACTACCTTCTTTCTTGCAGGAATTAAAACTTAAGGCGCGATTTATACAGAAACGGCGTAAGGTGAAGGCGCGGCGCAGGTGAAGCGCAGGCATGATGCCGCTTCAAAACGTTTTCATACAAAATGTACGTAAATTACACTCAACCAGCGCGGCGCAGGCACGCCGTTCGTTCTTTCCCTTATAAATTCACGCCTGCGCCGCGCCTTCACCTTACGTCGTGTCGGTATGATTCGCGCCTAAAGGAGACAGTGTGCTCCGAGTTTGTTTCGGCTGTTTCTTTTCAGCAGTATTTAGGTACGAAACACTGTATAATTATACACTGTAATAAAAATCAATTTACTCATTTCTTCGGTCCTAGCGGACTATGAGGGTGAGGAAATACACACTTATGCTCTATAATAATATCTCCCACGTCAAATGCAAATACAGGGTGTAAACGGACCCTTAACGAAGCCGCCAACCAAGCATTCTGTATATCAAACCAAGTAACCCTACGCAAAAAATATTGCTGGGAAATGACTTATTTTTTTGGGGTTAAAAATGACGTTTTACAGACAAACTCAATGTAACGCACTCTAAACATTGTGCTGATGGATGCATTGAATAGTGAACGAGTCATAGAGATATTAAAAATGAAGTTATAACCTTAAAAAGTATTGTTTAAAAAAAAGTTGTGAAAAAGTTGAACTTTGACCTCCAATATCTCCGTAACTAGAAGGTTCCCAGGTATGGTCCAGAGCAAAAAAATGATCGCAATGACGCGGAGAATAAGTGCCTTTCGGCTTTGTTGCTTTTTACACACTTTATTATTGTTAATGGATGTCTTTTCAATTAAATAAGACACAATATTTTCTAGTTATTTAAACTTTTAATAAAAAAATATGTCATTATATCACTTATATTTTCATACATGCACGGTACTTTAGTCGCATCAACTAGTTATGCCCGTAAACATATAAATTCTTAATTAATACCTCAATAAAAGCAGGATTTTCAACCTTAGGCGCTTACGCATAGATATCGCTTTTTGTTATTGAAAACGAGTCAAAACATTATTTATTTTCAAGACATTTAAAATTAAATACATCACAAGAAAGAGATGTAAATTGAAGAACTACTACTATTTTTGATAACTACTATTGAAGAACTTAACCATCATCATCTGCCTAGCCTTTTCCCAACTATGTTAGGGTCGGCTTTCAGTCTAACCTGATGCAGCTGGAAACCCGTATTTTACATGGAGCGACTGCCTATCTGACCTCCACAACCCAGTTAGTACTAGGTAATACGATACCCCTTGGTAAGACTGGTTGTCAGACTTTTTGGGCCACTGATTACCTAACGACTCAAAGATCTACAAATGACACCCGGGACCAACGGCTTAACGTGCTTTCCGAGGCACGGAGGAAACTCGGTATGTAATGGGCGGTAACCCATCCACAGACCAACCTAGGTAAGCACGGCTTAACCTAAAGATCGATCCGAGCGGCTGTTATTATTTAGCCACGAGCTCCTCCTATATATGTACTATATATAAATATAATTATGATAATAATACAAGATGGAAGGGACGCCTTATTCATTGGTTATTAAAGAAATTCAGCTGTTCCTTACATTTTGACCGTGTAGGTATTGCAGTTTTGTAGGAAACAGCTGACTTTTTTTTAATAACCGACAAAAAATGTCTATGTGGGGGGCTCAGAATGATGAACTGGATACTGGTAACCGTTTTCGCGTCGGTGTCACTCGACCCCGTATGCTGATGGTATCGCCAGTCTTGGTAGCTGATACTGATACTATCAGTCTACGTCATCCCATCGTTGGGCATATTCCTCTCCCCAAAACTTCCAATTTTTTCAATCCATGGCCAGTGTGGATCACTGATAGTTTTAAGATTTTAAACTTTCATGGTCACTAATATTATTATAACTAGAAGACGGGATATTTACCATGTTTATTGTTTTCTTTGAGTTCCCGATATTTCGGCGCTGTTGCAAGCACCATGATCACGGATAAACTGAAGTTATTGCGGGTGGGTCTTTATGAGCAGACAAATCGGTCTACCCTCTTTCTTGTTCGTTTTTTGCACTCAGTACCGCTACCACTGTCACTCACAACTCGATTCTCGAACTCGACACACGAAACACAACAACGATAACGTTAACTTCAGTTTATCCGTGATCATGGTGCTTGTAACAGCGCCGAAATATCGGGAACTCAAAGAAACAAATAAACATGGTAAATATCCCGTCTTCTAGTTACTGATAGTTTTATTGTCCAGCTAGTCCCGCCATCTTTTAAGAGGTCCTATTAGATATTTCTGGAAGCTAACCTAAGTAAATAATTATAATATTCAACATCTTTAAGGCATTTATTTAACACGGCGATAAGCTAATCTGATTTCGGGTTTTAAAAATAATTAAAATGGGTAGGTACCTAGCATAAATAATAGGTTGGCAGCTACATTGAAAAAAACCTAAAACAAGGTTATTAACCACTAGATTGTAAATGAGGCGTTTTTGCAGGGTTAAGAGTTACCTAACACGAAGGGAATGGCGGGTTCTTAGTTCGCTCACTTTGCTCGCTCACTGGACCCCGCCATCCCCATCGAACCTAACCTGTCCGAGTCGGGGTGCCACAAGTCTCTCTCAGCCTTCCTATATTCTCCTTGCCGCAATGACCGGATAAATAGTTACTTACTTGGTACAATAGTCGCCCATTCAGTACATTGGTCGCCAATTAAATTTTTTATTCGGTCCATTAATAATTTCCCTATCTTTTACAGAAAATCCACCACGCGTTCCTAGTAGTTCAATCAACGTTTCTAAAACATGTTGCAATGGCTCACTTTGTGCCATCCCTCCAAGCCCAGCGAGTATACAAGAATCACAACGAACGCATACATTGGCTCCACACAGTGGTCATACCCCACGTCACCAAAGAGTTTCAACATAACTTTGAAGCTTTGGATCGAATGTATAGACTACTAAAGAATTCTGGCAACAAAGATACTGACAATAAAAAATTAGGCGCAGCGTTCAGTGATACTTGGTTATATTCTGAAATACATACAGGTATAGCCAAGTCTTGTCTAGAATTGAAATTGATTTTGAATAAATCGAATGGTCTGGATATTTTTCTCGATTCTTGCGCTATGAATAAACAGGAAATCGATTTGGAAGTTCTGAATCGAGATATGGATGATATTATCGATAGTCTTGCAAAGTGTTTGAAAACCGTTAAGAGTTCACAACTGCGGTTGAAGAAAATTCAAAATAAGAACGTGAATGAAGTTAAATTTGAAGACAAGGAGGTTATGGTTGAGAACGTGAACATTTTGAAAATAGAAGACCGGGAACCAGAGAGTAAAGATGAAGTTTTTTACTGTGTGAAAACGGATGATGAATCGAGTATTCAGGCAGCAGGTGACCTGACAACAGCTCCTGGAAAAAAGGAAAAGGAGACAAATAAAATTGTTTTATGTGAATTGAAAAGAAAATTGGGGAAAAGAGAAGATGTTATGAGAGAAAGAGAGAGGCAAGCTCTTGCTAAAACAATGCCAGAATTGAAGGACATACCAGAATTCCCTCGTCAAATAAATCTTGACGAATTCATGGAGAGGAAAGGATATATAAAAAAGTTAAATTTAAGAAAAAATGGTCCTAAAAAGAGGTCTCTGTATATCAAACTTAAATTAATAAAAAATAAAGATAAGAAATATAAATATAAACTAGCAAAATACAGTAAAGAAACAGACATCAGTGGCGTCATCTATGAGGCCAACGCGAAACTAAATTTCAAAAGTAAGCTTTTAACTATAAGTACTTTAAACGATTACTATATCACGAAATGGTGTAAATATGTAAGGTCAGAAAAAAATGTTTTAGACTCCAGCGGTCTATCCGAAGGCGATGCAAGCGATGTAGAAGCGGGTACGGCCAACAAAACAGTCAAACAAACTGTCAATAATGAAATAAAGTTCACAAAAAAAGATTTAGAATGGACTCCGTCGTCTTCCGACACCGATTTGGAGTACTACAAAGAAAAGCAGAAGGCTTTACTACAAGATGTCCGTAGGCATAGAGCGGTTAGAAGAAAAAAACACCCGAACCATAGACCGATACCGCCCATAGACAACATAGATGAGAGTTTGAAACCCATAGAGTATACTTTTGGGACAGGAATGGCTATGGCGTCGGTTCTTCAAGTGAACAGGTCTGTACCCAATTATATAGCTGATGAAGAAGTTTTTGTTGGAGACGGTGAAGTTTCTACGGATAGTGGGAATGATGAAGATGCTTGAAAATAATAAATAATAATAACTCGCTGGATAGGAGTCGCAAGGGACCGGTCAATGTGGCGACACTTGGGGGAGGCCTATGTCCAGCAGTGGGCGTCATTCGGCTGAAATGATAATGATGATGAATAATTAAAAAGCCAAGTCAAATTAAGCTGCGTCTGCAAGTTGATGTTATGCCAAACATACAAATCATCAGCCTACAGCAGTCCACTGCTGGACGTAGACCTCGTAAATCGCACGCCACTCAACTCGATTCTCGGCAATTCTCATCCAGTTGCTACCAGCTACCCTGCGAAGATCGTCCCTCCTTACGCTCGCCGATTCACGGTCTCCACTCAAAAACATGTCTACGGTCATCGGTTCGACGGCTAATATGGCCGGCCCATTGCCACTTCAGCTTCCTTATTCTGATGTCGACAACTCTGGTCCAACTTACAAATATTGCGAATTAAATAAAAGTTTTTAAAAATGTGGACTCATACTAATTGCGTCAGCCTATGCTATGTTTTATAAGGGAAAGAAATTTTCCTTATGTAATGTTGTATATTTCGATCGTCTGCAACCTATGCGATATTTCGCTTTATCTGTTACACTTTGTAGAAGTTCGATTGAAGTCTTTTAAGGTTACAAGCTTCATATAAGTTGTCATTGAAATAATTAAAATATTTCTTCGCATTTGAAAATGATAAAATTTTGTTTTTTGTTTAGATCTGTGATCAAATTTATTAAGTCAATTGATTTTGTGTATTAATTATTTTAGGTACTTTAAGTATTGTATCTTAATGAGGAATAATTAAATTATAATTTGCTTTTTATTGAGTATTTGCTTATATCCCGTTACACAGCCTCACCCTCCTTCCCCCCTTCCGCCTTCTACATTAGGGTCAGCGCAGACAGAGAGGAATAATCCCCGCGCGGTCTCGAGCATTTTCCTTACGGATCCCGCATATCTTCGAGGACGCACGAGCAATTTTTGTCAGGTTCAAGCATTTACGCACTTTATTGTAATAATTTTAAAATTTATTTTCAAGTCCGTTAATAAAATCCACTCCGCTGCGCTCCGTTCTGTCTGCGCTGAGTTTATTCTGACCCAGTCTCGTTTTAGGGTTCCGTACCAAAAGGGACGTGCCATTGGAATCCAATTGCTAAGGTCCCACTCTCTATCCGTTTGTCACAGGGCTGAATTTTTTTAACCGTAATAGGTGTGCACATTATTTTTTACAGAGTGGGTATTGCAATGGCCGCTGTAACGACAAATAAAAAAATATAGCACACCTCGTAAACGGCGGTTTCATATGTTTGAAAATTCGCGCCTGTCGTCGCAACCGCGCTAGGCTTGCACTCTATGCGGGCCTAGTAAAACCGAAAAATTGAATTTACGATCGGTTAAAGAATAAATTAAAGGATAAGTATAGTAAAGGAAGAATGAATTTTATTTGCAACATGACTAGCGCACTCTTTGGGTGGATATATGCACTCGTGTGCAGAATGTTTCAAAGCGATCACGACATAGACTCCGCGCTTGATGCTAATACCTAGTTCGTTGAAATCTACGGGGCTGCATTCGGGTCACAGTTCGAAGAGGTCGACTCTTCGAACTATAACCCGAATGCAGCACGACAAAGCTTTCGTTGAAGACTCCTCGTAGCTCTGCTCAAACTATGTATCGAATAGACAAGGCTTTCTGTAAATACCTTAGCGCTATAAGTAGACGGTAGGGTGATCTCGACTGATGATTGGCGCCTGACAAAATATATTTTATTTATTTTATTTTATTTATTTAATTATTCAACTTACAACTATCGTTACAGGTAATCTTAAACCTACTTCGACAGTGTGGCTATCACTCTTATTTCTAACACAGGTCCATTAACTATTATCTATTACTACTTATAAATAAGAAATTACGTTTAACAAAACTTTTGCGAATTCACTCAAAGTGCACGAAAAAATGTCGATTCGCTCGTGAACCTCGTTCACTACGCGGATCGTTCTGGTGAGAGGGGTTTTAGCCAAGAGATTGGTTCTGGCTACCGGCACGGCTAGCAGAGGTGGGCGCCGCCGCCTCCACACGTATTGATCCGGCACGCACAGTTTAAGCTGCCGCAGCACACCCGGGTTATGAGCTGCACCACGCAATAGTTTTACGACATACGCAGCGAGAATAAATTCCCGGCGCACCCTCAGCTCATTACACCCCACCATACCCGGTACAAACAGTGTAGGGTACATTAATGGGTAGAATGGATATACCCCATATAGTTTAAAATACAAATGTCTTGTGAATTTATTTTGGACTCTCTCCAACATTACACTGTATTTTGTTTCATGTGGAGACCAAATAACTGCACTGTGTTCAAGATGGCTCCTGACTAGAGCGTCATATAACACCTTGAATGTGGTAATATTGGTAAACCCCTGTGATTGCCTCAGTACAAAACCTAAGTTTCTGTACGCCTTTTTGCATGTCTTTATGATATGTTCCCGAAAAGTGAGGTCTGATGTGAGAATCACCCCGAGATCCCGTACCTGTGAAACTCGTTCCATGGGTGCTGCTTCCACTTTGTACTCGTAGCATAGTGGGGTCCGCGCCCGAGTGAACGTTATTACTGAGCATTTGTGCACATTTAAGTAGAGTTTATTCCTCTGGCTCCACTCTACCACTCTGTTTATGTCCTCCTGCCAACGTTCACAATCCGACTTATCTTTCACCTCAAGCAGCAATTTAAAGTCATCAGCAAATAATAAACACAGACCATGTTTAATAACCTCCGGCAAGTCATTTATCATTATTATAAATTCAAGTGGCCCCAAATTGCTGCCTTGACTTACGCCAGACCTGGTGTAATACGGCTCGGACTCGCACCCTCTGTAGTCAACATATTGCTGTCTGTTTCCCATATAGCTGACGAAGAACTGTAACAGGTGTGGTGAAAAGCCAATATCCGCTAGCTTTCCTAATAACACGTTATTGTCGACGGTGTCAAATGCCTTTCTGAAATCAAAGTACGCCGCGTCTACCTGCATGCCAGCGTCGACTGCCGGCACCACCTGCGCCATGAAGTTGAGTAGATTGGTGGCAGTGCTGCGCTCCGGCCGAAACCCGTGCTGCGCATCCGACAGCTGCGCTTGCACCTGCCCCTGCACGCAGCGCTGGATAACAGATTCAAACACTTTTGCCGGAGTCGACAGCACAGCCACTGGTCTATAGCCACTGACATCTGGACCCGACTTACCCTTAGGAACCGGAATAACCCGTGTAATTTTCCATCGGGGCGGGAACGTCGCTTGTTTTAAACATATATTAAAAATATAATGTAGCGGTTCTGCTAGCACCCTACCACAGTCTCTAAACAGAAACGCCGGTAAACCGTCAGGGCCAGATGAACGTTTTGGCTTGAGATTAACGAGCGCCTTCTTAACATCCTGAAGACTAAGAGTCTCGATATGCACACGCGCACTGGTGGGCTGAGCCGCCGCCGCCGCCGCCCGCGCGTCCAGTTGCGGTGGTTCCTTACTGTACACAGATTCAAAGAAATCCGCGAATTCCCTAGCACATTCATGATCCGTGAGGTATTGTCCATCCTTCATGATACTTTGCCTATTTAGTCTACTTCGCTTAGATCCAATGTACTGCCAGAATGATTTTGGATCTTTTGCGAACTGACTTTGAATTTTAATTTTATGTTCTGTATGTGCAATTTCTATTGCTTTTTTAACGCGAGCTCTGTACTTTGCAAATGTATCATAATCGCTATCGAGTTTAGTTGCCTTGAATTTTTTATGAAGTCTGGCTTTTATCTGTATATCTTTGATAATATCTCTAGTGTACCATTCGGGATATATGTATCGCGTATTTCTATGGTTAAGCTTTTTCTGGGGTACACATTTATCCAAAATATTATTAACCTTACCATAAAAGATATTCAACACCTCCTCCAAATCATGCTTGTCATACATAGCACCCCAATCCGCGGACGTAAGCATTGAATACAATAATTGATAATTGGCCTTATAAAAATTCCACCGCGGTCTAATACTGCGTGCGCTGCTACGGCCGTCGTCAACGGGAGGGAAAGGGGTGAGCGCGGGTAGCGCGGGGTTGAGGTGTACGCTCACCACGAGCGGCGGGTGTTGCGCGTCGACAGGCACGAGTGGCTCGTCGGCCGCTACTACTGACAACTCTTCGCTAAAACCTGTGCCCAGAACCAAATCTAGCTGACGACCTAAACAATTGGGTACGGTGTTACTTTGAGTGAACTCGCAATATGACACAAAACATTCATAATAATTACTAATATTTACCGGACACGAATACAAATTAAAATCTCCAATCACAATTACTTCTCTATACCTATCACATAGTTTTTCTATTAATCTAAGTAAAATCATATAATCATTCTCCGAACTACCTGGTGGGATATATATTACAGAGCACAAAAACAAAAATCGGTTATTTAAGTGAACCGTCGCACAAACCATTTCAAAGACGCAGGTATCTATCGTTACGTCCGTCACATGTACTTGCCGTAGCTCGAACCGGTGTGTGGCCACTAGAAACGCGCCTCCTTGTTTCCGACCATCCGCTCTATCGCAGCGAAGTATTTGAAATCCCGGAGGAATAATTTCGGAATCCTCTATAGAACAATTGCACCCAGACTCGGTAATTGCATATAAGTCTGAATGCAATGATTCTATACCATTTCGGAACTCGTCCAATTTAGTTCGAAGACCCCTTACGTTTTGATAGTATATGTCTATATTATTTCCTTGATGCATTTTTGGTTGGGTTCCAAAACCAAATCCACTCACTGAATTCAGCGTTCATAGGCCAGCATTCTGCTTGGTTCAATTTTACGAAACAGTTTTCAGGCACTCCAACAATAAACGATGCGTAATCTCTCTCTGTTTTATGTTTAATTTTATCTATTTTAATTTGTACATCTGATCCACAAATTTTTTCCACGTGGTCGGTTATGGCTTCCATAGTTGTTTCTGGATGCAATCGCCAAACATGCAGGTGTTTTTTCCTTTCAGTCGCTTGAAGTGCCCTCAACTCTGTATTTGTTCCTACTCTCACATCTTTATGTTGCCGGTTAGGTTTTTTGTTTCGAACTGTAGTGCAGTCCGATTCCTTATCATCCTCCAATTCTTGATTAGTTGGTACCTCGGCCTCTAGTGAGCTAGTGATACACTTCTGTACCGGTACAACAGCCGTCTTCGTGGCCCCACCTTTGTTTATCTTTTGTGTTTTGATGTCGGTATGAGACGCTTTCTGAGGTTTGTTGCTCTGTCGACGAATAATATCTGCAAAAGTAGATGTAGAAGGAGGATTGTCACGTGTCTCCGTTATTATGTCTTCAGTTTGCCTAGTCTGGCTTAGCTGAGCATCAATTTTTCCTTCAAGCACCCTTATAATCCTAATTATGTTGTCCAACTCGGCTTTAGTTTGGGAAAATTGATTTAACAACAACATATGTAGCAATGTTTTAAGTTAACAACACGGAGTTTTAAGACTCGTTTAGGCGCTATTAAAACTCGTTTCAAAATTGACTGACCGTTAAGGAAATGTAATGTATGTACGAGTATAGTAAAGAAAGAATGAATTTTTTTTGCAACATGACCAGAGTGCTCTCTAGGACCTAGACCTAAGTATTCGAAGACATGACAACCAGCAATCTACACTGGGCTCACGTGGTGCATAATAGTCTATTCCCTCTCATAGAGAGGATCCACTCATAGGAGGCAAATGTCCTTGCTGTGGAAATATAACAAGCTGAATACTCAGACAAAAAAAAGGAAGACGGCGCGCCACGAACATCAAAAGTTAAGCCACAAAAACCGTGCTTCTGCAAGTAAATATACACGCTCACGCACACATCTACACTAAAACCATGCTCATCGCTACGTACTTAGTATGCTCATCGCTATCTACGTAGTGACTTGAATTATGCTATGGTGAGAACTGAAATAGAAAAGGTAATAAGGTAGGTGTATGTAAGTAGGCAATACATAGGTACTATGTACGTCCATATTTGCACATACAATTTGTATTCATAGGATATCTCTTGAGAATTCATTATGAAAGACCTCAAGGGAACATGGCTTACGCCACATAACTAAGAAAACCGCCCTTATTGTTACGACATAAAGGTCAATATCAAACTTTTACCTTGGACGTAAGTTTGACTTACTAAACTAAGCATTTCGTGTGTGGTAAACTTAGGAATAAGGGGTTGAACCTCATCTAGCAGCAAGGAATCCCTTTTCCATGCTGCTATCCTTTTCTATCGCTCAGAGCCGTCATTTGCTAGAACGAGAAACAGAGCCGGAATGCTGTCGTATGCGGCAGCATCGACGATGTGATCGGCAGCATAGTCCAGTCAATTAAGACAAAAAAAGCGGTTAACCTCGGAATGAGAGATAATAAGCTGGAAACTCGTATACACCTTCATTTTGGTGTTCTAATTGTTGTCTCAAAAGTCTCATAAAATCTCGTGTCTGCGTAGTAAGTTATTCAAGGTCAAATGTCAAAAAAAAATAGTTTTTCGCGATGATGTTAACACGTATGATCTGGGTTGTGGAGGTCAGATAGGCAGTCGGTCCATGTAAAAGACGGGTATTCAGCCGCATCCAGTTAGACTGGAAGCCGACCCTAATATAGTTGGGAAAAGGCTAGGCAGATAGTCATGATGATGATGACTAAACACATTATAATTTTATCTTTATTCAGTAGCTATATATTTCTTAATAAGTTCTTTATGAGTTTTTAATTATACAAAGTTTGTAAGTATTATTAAATGAATAAATTAGATATATGCAAAATGTTATTAAATATAATTTATTAACTAATAAATAATACAAATTATTTATTGTTAATGATATTTGGATGATTTCATAACTTTATACAACGTATTATTCACTGCGATTCACGGTTCACAGTGACTATGGCTGAGCGCTACGAGCTCTCTGCCCTCTAGTCTTATCAGCTGCCCCATACAACATTTTAATACCTACTCGACCCAAATCTATGGGACAGCTGATAATTTTTTTGCATTTACGATATTGGACCCATGGAGGAAGTTGTTCAGTTTGATGGTCTGCAGCATATCCTTTCATATGACTATACCCTTTCTGTTACACCCCGATGTATATCTACCCAGCGTGGGACAATATTAGCTGATTATACTAATCAAAGAATCTGATAAATAATGTGCGAACGTAGGTGACAAGTGAAACAGCGGGTGGCTGGAAACACACACACATATTGTCAAGTACCTTTTTTTTTTTTTCCGGATGAGAAATCATCAATTGACCCTCCCGCTCTGGGCGGAGCGGAAGGAGTGTCAGACTTGTACTGACTAAAACCCATCCATGTTCCTTCTTTGCCCTTTGTGTTCCTGGGCCACGGTTCTCTTCGAACAGTCCCGCAGCCCTGGCAGGCATCGGCCCTTGTGGACCCCTACTTATTTGCTGACATCTCTTTGAGGCGCACGTGGAACACGAACGCGCCGTCGACACGGCCTGTCGTCATAAGACGGCCGGACGTTGTCAAGTACCTAACACTACTAATAATAGGCGTGCATGCAACCACCCTCATATTTGCATATAATAACATTAGTTTTAGTTTATGCGAAACCTGAAACACGTGTCTAGTATTTTTAACCGACTTCAAAAAGGAGGAGGTTATCAAGTCGATTGAATTTTTTTTTTTTTGTTTGTATGTTCAGCCTTTTTTTCGCCAATTGTAATTTTATAAAGAATATATGTACAAAATATCAAAATTGTATTTTTTTTTTTTAATGGTAAATGGGGTTACTCTTGACCTCAATCTAGTCCAGAGGACAAAGATGAGGTCGACGATGGGACGAGCTAACCCAAAAGAAACCTATTAACTCGCGACTTAAATAGATTGGGGTCATATGAACTTGGGAGGGCAAAGCGCTTCGTGCGAATGTGTGGAACATCGACAAGGTATGGGTGATAACCTGCAGTACGTCTGGACTGCCGATGGAAGAATGGAGATGGTGGAATGAGCTCGTGGAGCTCCTGGGTACACTCACCGAAGTATCATCTGTAAAAGACCGACACACATGCAACTTTGGCCAGGCTATGGAGCCTGGTACCAACCAGGTTTAACGAGACCACCACGCGGCAAGCGCGCGCGCGCGCCTCCAGCGTCGTCTTGAGCTCATTGATAATAATAATTTGGCAGTAGGTACCTCAATGATTGCGATAGGTACTTAGTATCGCTCGGTGTCCAACTTGTAGCCTTTTTTTAAAAAGTTTGGGACAAAATATAACATGGTTTTAAAATGATTGGAATCGATTCAGTTACTTATTCTAAACAAACTATATAAATAATGTTTTATAACAGAATCAATGGTCAATCAATTATCAAACTGATCTATATTAGTACAGTTAGAGCTTTGCCGTTACGCGGTGATGTTATTAATAAATCATTAATTGCGTTTTAATTATTGAACGTGTTATTAGTTGTTATCGATGATAGTCTGTTGTGTTTCTGCCGACAACATGGACGCATCGAGAATTATGTAAGTTTAATTTTATAAAAAATATCATAAAGGGATAATAATAGATCCTTTACAAAGCCGAAAGGCACTTGTTCTCCCCGACATTGCGATATTTTTTTTGTTCTGGACCTTACATTCTAGTTACGGAGATATTGGGGGTCAAAGTTCCAACTTTTTCTCAATTTGTTTTTAAAACAGTAGTTTTAAGGTCAGAACTTTACTTTAAATACTTCCACGACCCCTTTACTATTCAATGCATTCATCAGCACAATATTTTGAGTGCGTCACATTGAGTTTTACCGTAAAACGTGATTTTTCACCGAAAAAAAAACGTCGTTTCCGAGCAGTAATTTTTGCGTAGAGTAACTTAGTTCTCAAGGCCTTTCCAGCATTTGCGAAAACGTGGACCAGCTGAGGACATAGCGACCTTCATAGATGGACTGTGTGAAAAATGAAATGGCAGACCGCTTTAATGACACCTCGCGAATGTATCAATTTAAATGAAATATCCTGAAGGTTGATCACGTATTGGTTCCTACGTGGATTATGGTTATTTTAAAGCCTACGTGGATTATGGTTATTTTAAAGCTAATAACCTGTGAGATATTGTTAGGACATTGTGGACGTTTAATGTACCTTTGATGGGGTAAGGCGGAAGACTCATTAAAGCGGTCCGTCTATAGACATGAGGTGACTGCTGAGTAGGTAATTGAGAAATATGAAAGAAGACATCATGCTGACTCCAATTAAATTGGGATCAAGGCAGTAGAAAGATGAAAATTATAGAAACCTACCTTTCAATGTTATTTACTTGCATTTAATTGATTTATAATTATAATTCTTTTCCGGCGTGTCCATCCTTATCGGTAGGACGAGCTGCTCGGAACAACCGTATCCTATGTGTAAAATGATATGCTAGTGAGTGAGCAAGATGACCATCTTGCTCACTCACTGCAGGCTAATCATCAATTATCCACGGAGGACAGTCGTAAGATTCACTTTATGCCCAATAAATACGATAGGAATGAAAACTAAAATCTCAGAATGAATTGTCACTACGTCAAGGCTTCATTAAAATTTGTCATTGGTACCGGTGTCACCAGATTTGTATCTAAAAAGAATTCCTTTCAAATAAGTAACACGTTCGTTCTTCCGCGCGTCCATAAGGCACCGATGACATCGACTTGAATGTTCACATAGTAATGAGCGCACTCGAGCTCGCCGCGAAGTGGCGGTGCGATAAGCGCCGGATGACGCATCATCAGCGCGTCATCGTGTTTAGTGATGTCGATTGTTGTGATGTCATAATTTAACTGCAGATGGATGGGACGAAAAAACAATTATACTTTAAATACCGAACGGATAGGCAGACATATATGGTAAAAGTCATATAAAAATATAAATTTTATCAGAGTGCCTCGCGATCACGCTTACGTCAGCGCACCAACAAGCTTACTTAAAGTGTTGCTATTAATATTCCGTCAGGCGTCAATATTTTCGGTCGGGGGCAACCCCGACCGACGACTGTTCAAGTTCAACATCAGCTGGTGGGTGCAATCGGTGCATAGTTCGTACAGATCGAACGGTAAGCTTCAACGAAATAGGCGTTCGGGTCAAGCGCTGAGTCGGTGCGATCGCATGGAAACATTCTACATGCGACTTTATAAATCCACGTAAACAATGCTCTGGTCATGTTACAGATAAAATTCATTGTTCCTTTACTATACTTACATCTCTTGTAACTACCAATAGCGTATTCAATTTTGAAAGTGGTTATAAAATTCATTGCGCCTTTACGTTTCCCAAATACATCGTGTTGTTTGTCCAAAACTTTGCTATAAAAATCTAGTCAGGCGCTAATCATCGGTCGGGGCAACCCGACCGAAAATTTTGGAAGCGTTCAGATTTCTCACAGGGAGAGTACGATGGAACGGTTCAACATAATCACGTGCTATGTGAATTCGACACATAGTTTATACAGATCGACCGGTAGGCCTCAACGAAGTGGGCGTTCGGATCCAGCTCTGAGTCTGTGTGATCGCATGGAATCATTCTACAGGCGAGTCGACACATCCACCCGTGGAGTGATCTGGTCATGTTGCATATTGTAAAATTCATTCTTCCTTTACTATACTTACTTATCCTTTAACTACCCATCGTGAGTTCAATTTTTCGGTTTCACTTGGAGAGACGCGGCGGTCCGCATAATAACGGCCAGAGCCTTTCGTCATCGGTCGGGATGCTCCCGACCGACTACTGATCGTGATCAATGGTGATCCGGTTCAGAACAACAAGGTGGTTATAAAAAAGAAGCTCCGTGTATTTGGCACGCATAGTTCGGACAAATCGACCGATAGGTTTCAACGAAATAAGCGTTCGCATCAAGCTCCGAGTCTGTGAGACCGATGGGGAACATTCTACTTGCGAGTTCATACATCCACGCAAAAAGTGCTCCTCTGATCATGTTGCGGATAAAATCCATCATTCCTTTACTATACTTACATATCCTTTAACCTCACATTAACATAATAACATATTGCTAATAATACCTTGTCAGGCGCCATTCATCGGTCGGGGCAACCCGACCGAATACGGGCAGAGCGTTCAGAATTCTCACAGGGAGGTTACGATGGACGGTTCAACATATTCAGGTGCTATGTGAATTCGACACATAGTACTGTAAATACCCGAACGGATAGGCAGACATATATGGTAAAAGTCATATAAAAATATAAATTTTATCAGAGTACCTCGCGTTCACGCTCACGTCAGCGCACCAACAAGCTTACTTAAAGTGTTGCTGTTAATATTCCGTCAGGCGTCAATATTTTCGGTCGGGGGCAACCCCGACCGACGACTGTTCAAGTTCAACATCAGCTGGTGGGTGCAATCGGTGCATAGTTCGTACAGATCGACCGGTAAGCTTTAACGAAATAGGCGTTCGGGTCAAGCGCTGAGTCGGTGCGATCGCATGGAAACATTCTATATGCGACTTTATTTACCCACGTAAACAATGCTCTGGTCATGTTACAGATAAAATTCATTGTTCCTTTACTATACTTACATCTCTTGTAACTACCAATAGCGTATTCAATTTTGAAAGTGGTCTAAAACTCATTGCGCCTTTACGTTTCCCAAACACATCGTGTTGTTTGTCCAAAACTTTGCTATAAAAATCTGGTCAGGCGCTAATCATCGGTCGGGGCAACCCGACCGAAAATTTTGGAAGCGTTCAGATTTCTCACACGGAGAGTACGATGGAACGGTTCAACATAATCACGTGCTATGTGAATTCGACACATAGTTTATACAGATCGACCGGTAGGCCTCAACGAAGTGGGCGTTCGGATCCAGCTCTGAGTCTGTGTGATCGCATGGAATCATTCTACAGGCGAGTCGACACATCCACCCGTGGAGTGATCTGGTCATGTTGCATATTGTAAAATTCATTCTTCCTTTACTATACTTACTTATCCTTTAACTACCCATCGTGAGTTCAATTTTTCGGTTTCACTTGGAGAGACGCGGCGGTCCGCATAATAACGGCCAGAGCCTTTCGTCATCGGTCGGGATGCTCCCGACCGACTACTGATCGTGATCAATGGTGATCCGGTTCAGAACAACAAGGTGGTTATAAAAAAGAAGCTCCGTGTATTTGGCACGCATAGTTCGGACAAATCGACCGATAGGTTTCAACGAAATAAGCGTTCGCATCAAGCTCCGAGTCTGTGAGACCGATGGGGAACATTCTACTTGCGAGTTCATACATCCACGAAAAAAGTGTTCCTCTGATCATGTTGCGGATAAAATCCATCATTCCTTTACTATACTTACATATCCTTTAACCTCACATTAACATAATAACATATTGCTAATACCTTGTCAGGCGCCATTCATCGGTCGGGGCAACCCGACCGAATACCGGTAGATCGTTCACAATTCTCACAGGGCGGGTACGATGGACGGTTCAACATATTCAGGTGCTATGTGAATTCGACACATAGTTTATACAGATCGACCGGTAGGCCTCAACGAAGTGGGCGTTCGGATCCAGCTCTGAGTGTATGTGATCGAACAGAGAAGTACTACAGGCGAGTCGGCACATCCACCCGTAGAGTGATCTGGTGATGTTGCATATTGTAAAAATCATTCTTCTTTTACTATACTTACTTATCCTTTAACTACCGATCGTGAGTTCAATTTTTCGGTTTTATGTGAAGAGACGCAGCGGTCCGAATCGTAACGGCCATCGGTCAGAGACATCACCAAATGAAGAAATTCCATGTGAACGGAAAATTGGTCGAGTCGCTAGACACGACTGGTGTGCTTCTAGCGATGTTCGGGAAGAGGAACATGAATCTGTCGACGAAACAGCTCTTTGCTAGTGCAGTATTTGCATCGAGATCAAGTCAGTTGTCAAAGCGGGGGGTTAGTTCAGAGACTGTTGTGGTTATGTTGAAATAGAATTCATTATACTGTTGTCCGCGACGCTCAGAGTCACGGAATACTTTAAAGAGATGGGAAGAAAAAACAATTGTCCTGTAAAACCCGAACAGATAGGCTGACATGTAAGGTGTAAATAGTCGTGTGAAAAATATAAATTTATCGTAGTGCGTTACGTTCACGCTCACGTCTGCGTAGTACCAACACGGTGCGCTTAAGAACAAGCTTACTTAAAGTGTTGCTGTTAATATTCCGTCAGGCCTCAATATTTTCGGTCGGGGGGGTCGGTGGCAACCCCGACCGACGACTGTTCAAGTTCAACATCAGCTGGTGGGTGCACTCGGTGCATAGTTCGTACAGATCGACCGGTAAGCTTCAACGAAATAGGCGTTCGGGTCAAGCGCTGAGTCGGTGCGATCGCATGGAAACATTCTACATGCGACTTTATATACCCACGTAAACAATGCTCTGGTCATGTTATAGAGAAAATTCATTCTTCCTTTACTATACTTACATCTCTTGTAACTACCAATAGCGTATTCAATTTTGAAATTGGTTATAAAATTCATTGCGCCTTTACGTTTCCCAAACACATCGTGTTGTTTGTCCAAAACTTTGCTATGAAAATCTGGTCAGGCCCCATTCATCGGTCGGGGCAACCCGACCGAATATGGGTAGAGCGTTCAGAATTCTCTCAGGGCGGGTGGGTACAATGGACGGTTCAACATAATCACGTGCTATGTGAATTCGACACATAGTTTATACAGATCGACCGGTAGGCCTCAACGAAGTGGGCGTTCGGATCCAGCTCTGAGTCTGTGTGATCGCATGGAATCATTCTACAGGCGAGTCGACACATCCACCCGTGGAGTGATCTGGTCATGTTGCATATTGTAAAATTCATTCTTCCTTTACTATACTTACTTATCCTTTAACTACCGATCGCGAGTTCAATTTTCCGGTTTTACGTGAAGAGACGCAGCGGTCCGCATCATAACGGCCATCGGTCAGAGCCATCATCAAATGAAGAAATTTCATGTGAACGGAAGATTGGTCGAGTCGCTAGACACACGACTGATGTGCTTCTAGCGATGTTCGGGAAGAGGAAAATGAATCTGTCGACAAAGGAGCTCTTTGCTGGTGCAGTATTTGCATCGAGATCTCAGTCAGTTGACAAAGCGGGTATATAATTTGCTTGGGTAAGCCGACGGCCACCGGTTAGTTCAGAGACAATTGTGGTTATGTTGCGAATAGAATTCATTATAAAGTTGTTCGCAACGCTCAGAGCCACGGAAAGAAATCCTTCTGTTGTAAAAAATTCACATGCATGATGTAAACGAAGCAAAGTTCAATGATCAAAACATAATGGTGCGACGAGCATTATAACTTTTTGTAGACCACAAATTTACAAGTCGCAGTTTATTCTGGTGTTTGGTCGGCCGAGGTGCGTCATAACGTAAACTGTTTCAAAGCTTATGCAAAGTAACTCTGAGAGAAAATCTGTTGGCGGAGCGCTTGTGAAACAAAAACAGCATAATTTTTGCAGCTGGCTCCATGGCATCGTTGATGTATCCACATAATAGCGTCCATCAAACATAAAGGCCAGTCAGTTTGTTCCGTAGTCACATTTCGCGGAGATCGTCGGAATTGCACGTTCGGTTCAACTCCATGTGGGAGGAAAAAGTATGTGCCGCGTATCGGGTGTTGACGTCATATTCCAATGCCGCGTCATCGGCTGGCCGATAACGGTGCGGCCGGCCGGCGTGCAGCGGCCGGGTGGCCGCGCGTCCATCCTAATGTGAGCGTAGAAGTCAATGCCATCGGTCCCTTGAGCACGGGAATATTTTAGAACATGATTTATTAAAATGGAGACGTTGTGTTTTTTACTCGTTTAAGATGTGTAATCAACACAAAACTTTTGGTAAAATAATACTTTGTGAATTTGTGCCTCTTTCACTACCTTATTTAATAACTACAATTAATAGATCTACCGGGTGTAAACAGACCCTTCACATAGCCGTCAACCCAGCATTCTGTATATCAAACTAAGTAACTTTACGCAAAAATGATTGCTGGGAATCGACTTTTTTTTTTGGGGTGAAAATTCACGTTTTACGGTAGGAATCGATGGAAAGCACTCAAAGCATTGTGCTGATGGATGGATTGAATAGTACGGGGGTCGTGGAGGTGTGTAAAGTAAAAATCTAACATTAAAAACATGTATTTAAAAAAAAAGTTGTGAAAAAGTTGGAACTTTGACCCCCAATATCTCCGTAACTAGAAGGTTCCCAGGTATGGTCTAGAACAAAAAAATGATCGCAGTGACGGGGAGAACAAGTGCCTTTCGTTTATGTTAGGGGTCTATTTACATTCACCAGAAGTTAAAAATACTTAGCACAACTTCGCATTTTATGGATTTTTAGGTACCTACTTAGTTTGTTATTAAATCAACAATGTCGTACTATGACATGCATCATCCGAAAGTCTAGTCTATCAAAGTCTCGGTAATCTTTAAAATCATTATAAATAGGTTGCTATTGAGCTTTTTCTGCACGAGAAAAAATAACTGGGAGAGGACTATGAAGTTTTTTGATTAAACTCAGTTTACACAGCATAACATCACGCCTGTAATACCCGGAGAGTTAGACAGGCGTGTTCCGGGTACCCATAGCACAATTATGTTTCTTCAGTTATGTTTTAACCCCATGTTAAAGGAGGCGAGCTCATTGGTACCAACCAGGCAAAAATCCATACTTAGCCCAATCTGGGAATCAATCCCCAGACCTCATGCTCCACAGCAGCACTTCCGACCAATGACCAACGAGGCACTATACACAGATTATAAAAAAATACCTAAAAGGATGGGACACCAATGTGACCACCCATTACATACCGAGCTTCCTCCGTGCCTCGGATAGCTCTTTAAGCCGTTGGTCCCGGCTGTTTTTCGTCGTCAACCAGTCTTACCAAGGAGCATTGTATTACCCAGTACTAAATGGGTTGTGGAGGCAGCTGCTCCGTGTAAAATACTGGTATTCAGCTGCATCCGGTTAAAATGGCACCCAACATAGTTGGACAAAAGCTAGGTAGGATGATGACGACATAATAATACCTAATAACGTTTCTTTTGCAGCGGACTGGTGTTCCTTATCCTGTCGCTCGTGTTGCTGTCGAATCAAACGCAGGCGGAAAAGGAAACCGACACTTCTCCCACCGTCTTCACATGCCCGTTAATGGACTTCCCCAAAACAGTTAATGGGACGCTAAGTAAGAAACAACACAAACAAACTCGTATTTTTACGTATCACCCTGTTACAGATATTAAGATATCATTTAAGCCGCATATTCGGAGTAGCTGATGTTGCCGATAAATCTGCGAGGTTTAAGTGGGATTGAGCTCACATCTGTAGTATCAGAGGACAGATGGACCGGGATTGTCACGCAGTGGGGGGTGCTGGATGACGGGCATAGTCATCGATGCAGGCCTAGGAAACACTCACTGTCTGGCGTGACGGTTTGGATGTAGATCTTGCGGTATTGACCGGAGAAAACGAATCAGAGAGCCGAGAGGACTGAATGAATAAGGCGAGGCCTTTGCCTAACATATAGCAGTGAGACAACATAGTTTAAATGAAATCGGCGAAGAGAACAGTGTCAAATATTGCGAAGCAACATAACACAAGAACGTGTCATGTTGCGATGAGAAAATTCGCAGGCGCTAAATCAATATAGTTTTTTATAAGTCTTCGTAGTTCAGTTTATACTCGTACTGTCGTACACTTCTTTAAATGTAGTTCACATTTTCAACAAGTATCGCAATAGAGTTGTAAAAATCGTTTAAAAAACATACTGACGAAACATCGTAGTTGCAGACAATACTTCCACTTTTTGGAATGAAATCTAGTTACCTACCTATATAATAGTCCCCGTCACGAGAAGCTATAAATTTTGTAAACATACATTCAGGGGTTCGCAACCTTAGAAAACTAACTGATTAGAAAAAACAAAATCAACAACAACAAACAATACGTTGCCTTCGTTCACGGGTGTGCTATAAGGCTGGCTTTCCATTCAGAGGTTATCTATTGTGTCACTCTTTTAAAACGGCAAGTCGGTAACATTATAACCTAATCCGCGAGAACAGCACAAACTTACTTCAAAAAATTTTTACGTTCCATCATTCCAGTCAGACGAGTTCCAGTACCACAAAAGATTAGACGACAGCGCCTTGTGTCGCTAAAATATAACCCGACCAAGTGAAATTGCTCGTTAGTTTCGTATTACACGTACGTTACTTTGAGTTGATTGAATTTGGGATTATTTGTTGTTGATTGAATTGTTGCTACGTAACATGGTAGAAGTTCATTATTTACAAAATTTATAGCTCCTTGTGACGGGGACTTTACCTTTTTATTTAGGCGCTATCATTTTACCGCCAATTTTAACGGTTTATTTCAATTTCAGTTCATAACATAACAAGAACAGCCAAGTGTTTGAACGGCAGAGAGATGGCCGGTTGCTGTGTTAAGCGTTTCTACTGCGACTTTAATACATCTCATATAGATCTCAGCTTGTATGGGCCGCCAGGTTTCCGTATGTAAGTAAAAAATCCTTCTCAACTACCTTCTTTCTTGCAGGAATTAAAACTTAAGGCGCGATTTATACAGAAACGGCGTAAGGTGAAGGCGCGGCGCAGGTGAAGCGCAGGCATGATGCCGCTTCAAAACGTTTTCATACAAAATGTACGTAAATTACACTCAACCAGCGCGGCGCAGGCACGCCGTTCGTTCTTTCCCTTATAAATTCACGCCTGCGCCGCGCCTTCACCTTACGTCGTGTCGGTATGATTCGCGCCTAAAGGAGACAGTGTGCTCCGAGTTTGTTTCGGCTGTTTCTTTTCAGCAGTATTTAGGTACGAAACACTGTATAATTATACACTGTAATAAAAATCAATTTACTCATTTCTTCGGTCCTAGCGGACTATGAGGGTGAGGAAATACACACTTATGCTCTATAATAATATCTCCCACGTCAAATGCAAATACAGGGTGTAAACGGACCCTTAACGAAGCCGCCAACCAAGCATTCTGTATATCAAACCAAGTAACCCTACGCAAAAAATATTGCTGGGAAATGACTTATTTTTTTGGGGTTAAAAATGACGTTTTACAGAAAAACTCAATGTAACGCACTCTAAACATTGTGCTGATGGATGCATTGAATAGTGAACGAGTCATAGAGATATTAAAAGTGAAGTTATAACTTTAAAAGTATTGTTTAAAAAAAGTTGTGAAAAAGTTGAACTTTGACCTCCAATATCTCCGTAACTAGAAGGTTCCCAGGTATGGTCCAGAGCAAAAAAATGATCGCAATGACGAGGAGAATAAGTGCCTTTCGGATTTGTTGCTTTTTACACACTTTATTATTGTTAATGGATGTCTTTTCAATTAAATAAGACACAATATTTTCTAGTTATTTAAACTTTTAATAAAAAAATATGTCATTATATCACTTATATTTTCATACATGCACGGTACTTTAGTCGCATCAACTAGTTATGCCCGTAAACATATAAATTCTTAATTAATACCTCAATAAAAGCAGGATTTTCAACCTTAGGCGCTTACGCATAGATATCGCTTTTTGTTATTGAAAACGAGTCAAAACATTATTTATTTTCAAGACATTTAAAATTAAATACATCACAAGAAAGAGATGTAAATTGAAGAACTACTACTATTTTTGATAACTACTATTGAAGAACTTAACCATCATCATCTGCCTAGCCTTTTCCCAACTATGTTAGGGTCGGCTTTCAGTCTAACCTGATGCAGCTGGAAACCCGTATTTTACATGGAGCGACTGCCTATCTGACCTCCACAACCCAGTTAGTACTAGGTAATACGATACCCCTTGGTAAGACTGGTTGTCGGACTTTTTGGGCCACTGATTACCTAACGACTCAAAGATCTACAAATGACACCCGGGACCAACGGCTTAACGTGCTTTCCGAGGCACGGAGGAAACTCGGTATGTAATGGGCGGTCACCCATCCACAGACCAACCTAGGCAAGCACGGCTTAACCTAAAGATCGATCCGAGCGGCTGTTATAATTTAGCCACGAGCTCCTCTATTATATATGTACTATATATAAATATAATTATGATAATAATACAAGATGGAAGGGACGCCAACGCGAAAACGGTTACCAGTATCCAGTTCATCATTCTGAGCCCCCCACATAGACATTTTTTGTCGGTTATTAAAAAAAAGTCAGCTGTTTCCTACAAAACTGCAATACCTACACGGTCAAAATGTAAGGAACAGCTGAATTTTTTTAATAACCAATGAATAATTTCTAAGTAAGGGGCTCAGAAAGATATACTGAATACGTGGTAACCGTTTTCGCGTCGGTGTCACTCCACCCCGTATGCTGATGGTATCGCCAGTCTTGGTAGCTGATACTGATTCTATCAGTCTACGTCATCCCATCGTTGGACATAGGCCTCTCCCCAAAACTTCCAGTTTTTTCAATCCATGGCCAGTGTGGATCACTGATAGTTTTATTTGTCTAGCTCGTCCCGCCATCTTTTAAGAGGTCCTATTAGATATTTCTGGAAGCTAACCTACGTAAATAATTATAATATTCAACATCTTTAAGGCATGTATTTAACGCGGCGATAAACTAATCTGATTTCGGGTTTTAAAAATAATTAAAATGGGTAGCAAAAATAATAGGTTGGCAGCTACAGTGAAGTAGTGTGTGGTCTGATAATTCAAGGACTCCTGAAAAAAAACTTAAAACAAGGTTATTAACCACTAGATTGTAGATAAGGCTTAGTCCACGTAGCCCCGCTGCGGGGCTGCTATTTCTGTTTGCAGGGTTTAAATTTACCTAACACGAAGGGGATGGCGGGGTCTTACTTCCCTCACTTCGCTCGCTCACTAGACCCCGCCATCCCCTTCGAACCTAACCTGTCCGAGTCGGGGTGTCACAAGTCTCTCAGCCTTCGCTCGCTCTTGCTTCCTATAATCTCCTTGCCGCAATGACCGGATAAATAGTTACTTACTTGGTACAATAGTCGCCCATTCAGTATGTTGGTCGCCAATTAAATTTTTTATTCGCTCCATTAATAATTTCCCTATCTTTTACAGAAAATCCACCACGCGTTCCTAGTAGTTCAATCAACGTTTCTAAAACATGTTGCAATGGCTCACTTTGTGCCATCCCTCCAAGCCCAGCGAGTATACAAGAATCACAACGAACGCATACATTGGCTCCACACAGTGGTCATACCCCACGTCACCAAAGAGTTTCAACATAACTTTGAAGCTTTGGATCGAATGTATAGACTACTAAAGAATTCTGGCAACAAAGATACTGACAATAAAAAATTAGGCGCAGCGTTCAGTGATACTTGGTTATATTCTGAAATACATACAGGTATAGCCAAGTCTTGTCTAGAATTGAAATTGATTTTGAATAAATCGAATGGTCTGGATATTTTTCTCGATTCTTGCGCTATGAATAAACAGGAAATCGATTTGGAAGTTCTGAATCGAGATATGGATGATATTATCGATAGTCTTGCAAAGTGTTTGAAAACCGTTCAGAGTTCACAACTGCGGTTGAAGAAAATTCAAAATAAGAACGTGAATGAAGTTAAATTTGAAGACAAGGAGGTTATGGTTGAGAACGTGAACATTTTGAAAATAGAAGACCGGGAACCAGAGAGTAAAGATGAAGTTTTTTATTGTGTGAAAACGGATGATGAATCGAGTATTCAGGCAGCAGGTGACCTGACAACAGCTCCTGGAAAAAAGGAAAAGGAGACAAATAAAATTGTTTTATGTGAATTGAAAAGAAAATTGGGGAAAAGAGAAGATGTTATGAGAGAAAGAGAGAGGCAAGCTCTTGCTAAAACAATGCCAGAATTGAAGGACATACCAGAATTCCCTCGTCAAATAAATCTTGACGAATTCATGGAGAGGAAAGGATATATAAAAAAGTTAAATTTAAGAAAAAATGGTCCTAAAAAGAGGCCTCTGTATATCAAACTTAAATTAATAAAAAATAAAGATAAGAAATATAAATATAAACTAGCAAAATACAGTAAAGAAACAGACATAAGTGGCGTCATCTATGAGGCCAACGCGAAACTAAATTTCAAAAGTAAGCTTTTAACTATAAGTACTTTAAACGATTACTATATCACGAAATGGTGTAAATATGTAAGGTCAGAAAAAAATGTTTTAGACTCCAGCGGTCTATCCGAAGGCGATGCAAGCGATGTAGAAACGGGTACGGCCAACAAAACAGTCAAACAAACTGTCAATAATGAAATAAAGTTCACAAAAAAAGATTTAGAATGGACTCCGTCGTCTTCCGACACCGATTTGGAGTACTACAAAGAAAAGCAGAAGGCTTTACTACAAGATGTCCGTAGGCATAGAGCGGTTAGAAGAAAAAAACACCCGAACCATAGACCGATACCGCCCATAGACAACATAGATGAGAGTTTGAAACCCATAGAGTATACTTTTGGGACAGGAATGGCTATGGCGTCGGTTCTTCAAGTGAACAGGTCTGTGCCTAATTATATAGCTGATGAAGAAGTTTTTATTGGAGACGGTGAAGTTTCTACGGATAGTGGGAATGATGAAGATGCTTGAAAATAATAAATAATAATAACTCGCTGGATAGGAGTCGCAAGGGACCGGTCAATGTGGCGACACTTGGGGGAGGCCTATGTCCAGCAGTGGGCGTCTTTCGGCTGAAATGATAATGATGATGAATAATTAAAAAGCCAAGTCAAATTAAGCTGCGTCTGCAAGTTGATGTTATGCCAAACATACAAATCATCAGCCTACAGCAGTCCACTGCTGGACGTAGACCTCGTAAATCGCACGCCACTTAACTCGATTCTCGGCAATTCTCATCCAGTTGCTACCAGCCACCCTGCGAAGATCGTCCCTCCTTACGCTCGCCGATTCACGGTCTCCACTCAAAAACATGTCTACGGTCATCGGTTCTATTCTATGGCTAATATGGCCGGCCCATTGCCACTTCAGCTTACTTATTCTGATGTCGACAACTCTGGTCCAACTTACAAATATTGCGAATTAAATAAAAGTTTTTAAAAATGTGGACTCATACTAATTGCGTCAGCCTATGCTATGTTTTATAAGGGAAAGCAATTTTCCTTATGTAATGTTGTTTCGATCGTCTGCAACCTACGCGATATTTCGCTTTTTCTGTTACACTTTGTAGAAGTTCGATTGAAGTCTTTTAAGGTTACAAGCTTCATATAAGTTTTCATTGAAATAATTTAAATATGTCATCGCCTTTGAAAATGATAAAATTTTGTTTTTTGTTTAGATCTGTGATCAAATTTATTAAGTCAATTGATTTTGTGTATTAATTATTTTAGGTACTTTAAGTATTGTATCTTAATTAGGAATAATTAAATTATAATTTGCTTTTTATTGAGTATTTGCTTATATCCCGTTACACAGCCTCACCCTCCTTCCCCCCTTCCGCCTTCCACATTAGGGTCAGCGCAGACAGAGAGGAATAATCCCCGCGCGGTCTCGAGCATTTTCTTTACGGATCCCGCATATCTTCGAGGACGCGCGAGCATTTTTTGTCAGGTTCAAGCATTTATGCACTTTATTGTAATAATTTTAAAATTTATTTTCAAGTCCGTTAATAAAATCCGCTCCGCTGCGCTCCGTTCTGTCTGCGCTGAGTTTATTCTGACCCAGTCTCGTTTTAGGGTTCCGTACCAAAAGGGACGTGCCATTGGAATCCAATTGCTAAGGTCGCACTCTCTATCCGTTTGTCACAGGGCTGAATTTTTTTAACCGTAATAGGTGTGCACATTATTTTTTACAGAGTGGTATTGCAATGGCCGCTGTAACGACAAATAAAAAAATATAGCACACCTCGTAAACGGCGGTTTCATATGTTTGAAAATTCGCGCCTGTCGTCGCAACCGCGCTAGGCTTGCACTCTATGCGGGCCTAGTAAAACCGAAAAATTGAATTTACGATCGGTTAAAGAATAAATTAAAGGATAAGTATAGTAAAGGAAGAATGAATTTTATTTGCAACATGACTACCGCACTCTTTGGGTGGATATATGCACTCGTGTGCAGAATGTTTCAAAGCGATCACGACATAGACTCCGCGCTTGATGCTAATACCTAGTTCGTTGAAATCTATCGGGCTGCATTCGGGTCATAGTTCGAAGAGGTCGACTCTTCGAACTATAACCCGAATGCAGCACGACAAAGCTTTCGTTGAAGACTCCTCGTAGCTCTGCCCAAACTATGTATCGAATAGACAAGGCATTCTGTAAATACCTTAGCGCTATAAGTAGACGGTAGGGTGATCTCGACTGATGATTGGCGCCTGACAAAATATATGTAGCAATGTTTTAAGTTAACAACACGGAGTTTTAAGACGCGTTTAGGCGCTATTGAAACTTGTTTCAAAATTGACTGACCGTTAAGGAAATGTAATGTATGTACGAGTATAGTAAAGAAAGAATGCATTTTTTACGCAACATGACCAGAGTGCTCTCTAGGACCTAGACCTAAGTATTCGAAGACATGACAACTAGCAATCTACACTGGGCTCACGTGGTGCATAATAGTCTATTCCCTCTCATAGAGAGGATCCTTTCATAGGAGGCAAATGTCCTTGCTGTGGAAATATAACAAGCTGAATACTCAGACAAAAAAAAGGAAGACGGCGCGCCACGAACATCAAAAGTTAAGCCACAAAAACCGTGCTTCTGCAAGTAAATATACACGCTCACGCACACATCTACACTCAAACCATGCTCATCACTACGTACTTAGTATGCTCATCGTTATCTACGTAGTGACTTGAATTATGCTATGGTGAGAACTTAAATAGAAAAGGTAATAAGGTAGGTGTATGTAAGTAGGCAATACATAGGTACTATGTACGTCCATATTTGCACATACAATTTGTATTCAGAGGATATCTCTTGAGAATTCATTATGAAATACCTTTAGGGAACATGGCATACGCCACATAACTAAGAAAACCGCCCTCACTTGCTGAGCTACGAAATAAAGGTCAATATCAAACTTTTACCTCGTACGTAAGTTTGACTTACTAAACTAAGTATTTCGTGTGTGGTATACTTAGGAATCAGGAGTTTATTTATTTATTTATTAGGTCTACCAACAATTGTCTACACTTATCTTCTAATAAAACTAACATGATTTTAAACTTTTCACAGTGCAACAATTACTTAAAGGTAAACACTACATGATCAAAAAACAACAATAATAAATATATTGTTAGCTACAAACTATGAGTAAACTTAACAACTATCAGCAATATAAAACTATGTTCTATTACCATGAAAACACAGTACAAAAACTTTTACAATAAGTCTGATAAACAGTTCCGAAATTTAAATTTTTGCTTATTCAGTGAATCGAAGTGAAAATCAACCTTATCACTACAGCTATTTAAAACCCTACAAAACCTAGCACATGGAGAGTTAGAACCCAACACCGTTCTTCTCATTGGAGGACAAAGCGGAGTAATTGGTTTGCGCGGAATCCTCGAAGGAGCACGAAATTTAAAGAGTGCGAGCAGCGGCGGAGAGTCTATGTTTCCCTTCAAGATCTTGCTAGCAAACATTGCGTCGTTCAAACATCTTCGCTCTTCCAAGGAGTGCATTTTAAAGAATTTTAATCTTTTTTTATACGAACGCACTTCCCTAGATATACCCACAGAAAAAGCCAGGTGCCAAACGAAGCGTTTTTGGACGCGTTCTAAACGCAAACTACTTGTAGCGTAGTGTGGCCGCCACACCACACTGCAATACTCTAATATGGTACGTACTAAACTCTGATAAAGTAAGATTTTAGTATTAATTTGCCGAAAACCTTTACATTGTCTTATGACGAAACCCATCATCCTGGACGCTTTTTTAGAAATGTGATCCAGGTGTGGTGCAAAGGTTAGTTTTTGGTCAAATAGAACACTAAGGTCACGTATAGTCTCCACTTCACTAACCTTGTCCTCATTTATATAATACGCTGTCTTTAGTGGATTATTTTTCCGTGTATATTTAACGTGGTGACATTTCTTCGAATTCAAATACATTTCATTACTTTTACACCATTGAATAAGACTGTTAAGGTCCTTCTGTAACAGTAAGGAGTCTCTGTTAGATTCGACAATTCTAAGAAACTTCAAATCGTCCGCATACATGAAAATTTCAGAGTGCCGTAAACAGTTGGGAATGTCATTAATAAAATAGTTAAATAATATTGGCCCTAGATGAGACCCTTGTGGGACTCCAGATGAGATATTATATACGTTAGATTGATAACCATTTACCACAACAAAAAATGATCTACCTTTCAAGTATGAAGTCACCCATTCAAGCAAACCACCAGTGATACCATAAGCACGTAACTTACATGATAAGATTTTGTGGGGAACTTTATCAAAGGCCTTGCTGAAGTCTGTATAGATGACGTCGGCTTGGTGACCAGAGTCAATAGCATCAATCAGAAGTTCCGTGAAACGGACTAGATTAGAGCTTGTGGATCGTGATCCAACAAAACCGTGCTGATGATCGCTAATGAATAATTTTAGATGGTTTTGGAAATACGGGCAGAGCAGAGACTCAAATACTTTTGCAAATGTTGAAAGGATTGAGATCGGCCTATAGTTGATTATGTCGTCGTTGTTATCTGATTTATGTATAGGTACCACCTTGGCAATTTTCCATTTTACAGGGAATACACCAGTAGATAAGGATTTGCTAAATATAAGAATAAGAGGGCATACTAACTCCTTCGCACAAGATGTAATAAATATCGGCGGTATGCCATCAGAGCCAGCTCCTTTGTTGATATCTATACTTTTAAGTTTTCTAAGTAATGTCTCACTGCTAATTGTTGGGCTTGTTAAACATAAACTACTATTTTCGATAATTTTTAATAATATGTTGGTATTAAATTCCTTACTCAATTCTTGTTCGGGGCTATAAACAGATAAGAAGTTGGCAGCGAACATCTCACAAATTATTGCACCATCAGATGTAGACATTGTTTCATTTTTCATGGTCAAAGAATAATTACTAGACCCTCCTCGTTTATTTTTTACATGCGTCCAAAATAATTTAGGGTTGTTTTTTAGTTCATTTTCAAGACCTTCAATATAAACCTTGTAACAAGAAGTAGCCAGTCCATCGCAACGCTTACTAATTAGTTTTAACTCAATCAAATCCATTGGGTTATTATATTTCTTGTATCGCTTTCTAATATTATTTTTTAAATTTAACATTTTAATAAGTTTAACGTTAAACCACTGGGGATATTTACGTTTCTTTGGTACCATTGAGGGAATAAACTGACGTATAGCGTCGTTAAGCTTCTCGTAGAAAACATCCAACATCTCATTCACATTATCGCTACCCTCAAATAATTTAACCCAATCTATTTGTTTTAAAAAAGTACGAATTGTATCATAATTCGCGGTACGAAAATTAAGTTTAATCCGGTCACCGTTGTATGGCAGATTGGCGTCCCTACTCAAGGAAACAACTATGTCAAGAGGTGGATGCAGTTTATCAACATTACTTATTGGACTAAAACTTTTGCTCACGCTGCACAAGGAATGTGTTGACAAAACTAGATCCAAAATGCGACCAGCGTCGTTTGATACTAAATTATACTGACTCAGTCTGTTGGCATGAGTAAAATCAATTAATATCTCACTAGTACCAGGCAAACCAAGTTTATTATCCGATTTTTCCACTAAAGTCCAATCAATGTTGCTCAAATTGAAGTCACCTACAATAAAAACACTTGAATCGGAACATTGCTCAATTACAGCATTACATTGATCTAAATAGTGCTCCAGAGAAGAACGGCGTATAGGAGGAGGCAGATACACTGCGCAGAGAACCATACGGCGAAAAGTACATGATATCGGCAAGTCAATGCTTACCCACAAGTCTTCACAGTCACTCTCCCAATTCTTAATGCGTTTAGACTTGAGTTGTTTAATAACGGCTATTAAAACACCCCCCCCTTCTTTGCTTCTATGAAAATGTGAAGTTTCTCTATCTCTTCATGGTACGAATCTTAGCGATTCAGTTTAGGTACCTAAACTGGATTGCATCGGAATTGAATGGCTAACTAAAAGTTGATGGTAGGCCTCCAGGCAATGTTACGAGATACAGTATGTGTCTTAGTTCTTAACCCTCGACTGTTCTGATAATATATTTGTAAATTATTGAATGTATATGATGAAAATTACAAATACACGCAGCAATAGTTAAAACATTTGTTTTTACAAATAGGTGTTTAATGTTATTCTAACTTATTTAAAGTGTCCAAGCTTCTAATAAGAACATGCTCGTCGCCGTCCGTCTTTCTGACAAATATTCTACCGTTCCTCACCCACACGTACTTGTATCCCTTCTCCTTCGCCTTAAGTCTTGTTGCAGCGTGAAAAGCTTTGTACGCAGGGGATAAATGCTCGGCGACAAACACAGGAGATCTCTTTCCAGCTAAACCAAAATCTGAGGTATTGAGTTTTTCGTGACCTTTATCTTTATTATAATTAATTACAGCGGCCAACAGCTGATCGCGGATTCTCGGAGAAGTAAGCTGCACCACAATAGAACGAGGGCGAATATTACTCGTGTTAAGTTTAGCTACTCTTGTGCAGTGTGGAATATCGCTATCTTGAATCCCACAACCGACCAGTGAGCCCAACTGCTTGACAATGGCATACAGATTTTCCTGTTTATTTTCAGGCAAACACTGCACTTCCAAGTTGCTAGCTCGTGTCTGCTGCTCCAAATAATTCAGACGCTGACCAAGATCCGCCACTGTGGTCTGCAGTTTAATATTGTCATCTTTAAGTTCTAGCGATAGATAGAATTCTTAAACTCGGCGTGCTCCGACCGAAACTCATCGAATTGTGTCGTATGGAAATTCAATGATTCTCGAAGTTGATCCAGATCCGTGCGAATCGGGGCTAACTCGGTATTAACAATGTTTATGATCGTAGCATTTATTTGCTTGAGCATAGTAGCAAATTCCGTTTTAATAACTTCCTGCACTATTGAGCGCACCTCCTCACTGGTAACTGCAGAAGCTGGCTCCGGAGGAGAATTTAAGGCAGGCCTCTTGTTTCCTCTTGAAGCTGAGACGTTACGCTCCGGAGTACCGTCGTTTTTAGACGACATTTGGGGCAGTTTTAAGTTACGAATAGTTCACAGTATAACGTAAACAAAGCGCCGTCGCTGTGTCGCACTAACAAGCTCGTGAGAAGAAGGTCGTAAGTGATGCCTATATGTATCGCGGCGCTTACGCGTTCCGGGCAAATAGTCAACAATAACACTCACTGACGGTATCTGTTTTGTTATTGAGTTTTGATTAATATTGCAATTTGATAGCAGATTAACACTCTGAAACTGTTAAGTCACTAATCACTTTAGTACTAGGAACTGTCAAATAGTGTTTTCTTAAGAAAACTTTGTCCAACACTGCTTTTATTATATGAATAACAATTAACGATTGAGGAGCACAATTACTATGAGTTGAACCTCATCTAGCAGCAAGGAATCCGTTTTCTATGCTGCTATCCTTTTCTATCGCTCAGAGCCGTCGTTTGCTAGAACGAGAAACAGAGCCGGAATGCTGTCGTATGCGGCAGCATCGACGATGTGATCGGCAGCATAGTCCAGTCAATTAAGACAAAAAAAAGCGGTTAACCTCGGAATGAGAGATAATAAGCTGGAAACTCGTATACACCTTCATTTTGGTGTTCTAAATGTTGTCTCAAAAGTCTCATAAAATCACGTGTCTGCGTAGTAAGTTATTCAAGGTCAAATGTCAAAAAAAATAGTTTTTCGCGATGATGTTAACACGTATGATCTGGGTTGTGGAGGTCAGATAGGCAGTCGGTCCATGTAAAAGACGGGTATTCAGCCGCATCCAGTTAGACTGGAAGCCGACCCTAATATAGTTGGGAAAAGGCTAGGCAGATAGTCATGATGATGATGACTAAACACATTATAATTTTATCTTTATTCAGTAGCTATATATTTCTTAATAAGTTCTTTATGAGTTTTTAATTATACAAAGTATGTCAGTATTATTAAATGAATAAATTAGATATATGCAAAATGTTATTTAAATATAATGTATTAACTAATAAATAATACAAATTATTTATTGTTAATGATATTTCGATGATTTCATAACTTTATACAACGTATTATTCACTGCGATTCACGGTTGACCTTGCATTACAGTGACTATGGCTGAGCGCTACGAGCTCTCTGCCCTCTATCTCAAAAACGGTTGGGCGTATGAAAAATCTTTCAAAACACAATGTGTCCCAAATTTTATGCTCTACAATTTTGAAAATACATGTTAACATCATAGAAGCTATAGAAACCGTGATAATCGCGAAAAACTGATTTTTGTGACATTTGACCTTGAATAACTTACGACGCAGACACGAGATTTCATGAGACTTCTGAGAGAATTTTTTCTTTTTAAAAATTTTTCATTCACTATTATCATTGTCGGCCCACATCAATGTTGGATTTTATTTTATGATTAAATGTTTTGCTCTTTTTCCGTTAATTTATGGGGCGGCAAACCCTACAGGCCCGGGGCGCTGAAAAAATTATCAGCTGTCCCATACAACATTTCAATACCTACTCGACCCAAATGTATGGGACAGCTGATAATTTTTTCGCATTTACGATATTGGACTCAAGGAGAAAGTTGTTCAGTTTGATGGTCTGCAGCATATCCTTTCATATGACTATGGAAGTGTATGATGTATATCTACCCAGCGTGGGACAATATTGGCTGATTACACTAATCAAACAATCTGAGAGATAACATGCCAACGGGTGGCTGGAAACACACTGATATATATTTGTCAAGTACATCATCATCTGCCTAGCCTTTTCCCAACTATGTTGGGGTCGGCTTCCAGTCTAACCGGATGCAGCTGAATACCAGTATTTTACATGGAGCGACTGCCTATCTGACCTCCACAACCCAGTACTGGGTAATACGATACCCTTTGGTAAGACTGGTTGTTAGACTTTTTGGGCCACTGACTACCTGTAACGACTGTCAAAGATCTACAAATGACAGCCGGGACCAACGGCTTAACGTGCTTTCCGAGGCACGGAGGAAACTCGGAATATTTGTCAAGTACATAACACTACTAATAATAGGCGTGCATGCAACCATCCTCATATTTGCATATACAACCTTAGTTTTAGTATATGCGAAACCTGTAACCCGTGTCTAGTATTTTTATATAAAGAATCTATGTACAAAATTTCAAAACTGTATCATGAAAAATCACAAAGTTATAAGCTTGTTTTGTTACCTGGCTGTCCGCACAAAAACGTGGTCACCACGCGGCGAGCCCGCGCGCGCGCCTCCAGCGTCGTCTTGAGCTCATTGATAATAATAATTTGGCAGTAGGTACCTCAATGATTGCGATAGGTACTTAGTGTCGCTCGGTGTCCAACTTGTAGCCTTTTTTAAATAAGTTTGGGACAAAATATAATAATTATGGTTTTAAAATGATTGGAATCGATTCAGTTACTTATTCTAAACAAACTATATAAATAATGTTTTATAACAGAATCAATGATCAATCAATTATCAAACTGATCTATATTAGTACAGTTAGAGCTTTGCCGTTACGCGGTGATGTTATTAATAAATCATTAATTGCGTTTTAATTATTGAACGTGTTATTAATTGTTATCGATGATAGTCTGTTGTGTTTCTGCCGACAACATGGACGCATCGAGAATTATGTAAGTTTAATTTTATAAAAATATCATAAAGGGATAATAATAGACCCTGTACAAAGCCGAAAGGCCGGTTCTCCCCGTCATTGCGATATTTTTTTTGTTCTGGACCTTACCTTCTAGTTACGGAGATATTGGTGGTCAAAGTTCCAACTTTTTCACAATTTGTTTTTAAAACAGTAGTTTTAAGGTCATAACTTTACTTTAAATACTTCCACGACCCCTTTACTATTCAATGCATTCATCAGCACAATATTTTGAGTGCGTCACATCAGGCAAAAGATGAAAATTATAGATTTCTACAGCTACCTTTCAATTTTATTTACTTGCAGTTAATTGATTTATATTTATAATTCCTATCCGGCGTGTCCATCCTTATCGGTAGGACGAGCTGCTCGGAACAACCGTATCCTATGTGTAAAATGATAAGCTAGTGAGTGAGCAAGATGACCATCTTGCTCACTCACTGCAGGCTAATCATCAATTATCCACGGAGGACAGTCGTAAGATTCACTTTATGCTCAATAAATACGATAGGAATGAAAACTGAAATCTCAGAATGAATTGTCACTACGTCAAGGCTTCATTAAAATTTGTTATTGGTTATAACGGTGTCACTAGATTTGTATGTACTGGTTTGGACCCAAAAAAATATCTAAAAAGAATTCCTTTCAAATAAGTAACACGTTCATTCTTCCGCGCGTCCATAAGGCACCGATGACATCGACTTGAATGTTCACATAGTAATGAGCGCACTCGAGCTCGCCGCGAAGTGGCGGTGCGATAAGCGCCGGATGACGCATCATCAGCGCGTCATCGTGTTTAGTCATGTCGATTGTTGTGATGTCATAATTTAACTGCAGATGGTTGGGACGAAAAAACAATTATACTGTAAATACCCGAACGGATAGGCAGACATATATGGTAAAAGTCATATAAAAATATAAATTTTATCAGAGTACCTCGCGTTCACGCTCACGTCAGCGCACCAACAAGCTTACTTAAAGTGTTGCTGTTAATATTCCGTCAGGCGTCAATATTTTCGGTCGGGGGCAACCCCGACCGACGACTGTTCAAGTTCAACATCAGCTGGTGGGTGCAATCGGTGCATAGTTCGTACAGATCGACCGGTAAGCTTTAACGAAATAGGCGTTCGGGTCAAGCGCTGAGTCGGTGCGATCGCATGGAAACATTCTATATGCGACTTTATTTACCCACGTAAACAATGCTCTGGTCATGTTACAGATAAAATTCATTGTTTCTTTACTATACTTACATCTCTTGTAACTACCAATAGCGTATTCAATTTTGAAAGTGGTCTAAAACTCATTGCGCCTTTACGTTTCCCAAACACATCGTGTTGTTTGTCCAAAACTTTGCTATAAAAATCTGGTCAGGCGCTAATCATCGGTCGGGGCAACCCGACCGAAAATTTTGGAAGCGTTCAGATTTCTCACAGGGAGAGTACGATGGAACGGTTCAACATAATCACGTGCTATGTGAATTCGACACATAGTTTATACAGATCGACCGGTAGGCCTCAACGAAGTGGGCGTTCGGATCCAGCTGTGAGTCTGTGTGATCGCATGGAATCATTCTACAGGCGAGTCGACACATCCACCCGTGGAGTGATCTGGTCATGTTGCATATTGTAAAATTCATTCTTCCTTTACTATACTTACTTATCCTTTAACTACCCATCGTGAGTTCAATTTTTCGGTTTCACTTGGAGAGACGCGGCGGTCCGCATAATAACGGCCAGAGCCTTTCGTCATCGGTCGGGATGCTCCCGACCGACTACTGATCGTGATCAATGGTGATCCGGTTCAGAACAACAAGGTGGTTATAAAAAAGAAGCTCAGTGTATTTGGCACGCATAGTTCGGACAAATCGACCGATAGGTTTCAACGAAATAAGCGTTCGCATCAAGCTCCGAGTCTGTGAGACCGATGGGGAACATTCTACTTGCGAGTTCATACATCCACGAAAAAAGTGCTCCTCTGATCATGTTGCGGATAAAATCCATCATTCCTTTACTATACTTACATATCCTTTAACCTCACATTAACATAATAACATATTGCTAATACCTTGTCAGGCGCCATTCATCGGTCGGGGCAACCCGACCGAATACCGGTAGATCGTTCACAATTCTCACAGGGCGGGTACGATGGACGGTTCAACATATTCAGGTGCTATGTGAATTCGACACATAGTTTATACAGATCGACCGGTAGGCCTCAACGAAGTGGGCGTTCGGATCCAGCTCTGAGTGTATGTGATCGAACAGAGAAGTACTACAGGCGAGTCGGCACATCCACCCGTAGAGTGATCTGGTGATGTTGCATATTGTAAAAATCATTCTTCTTTTACTATACTTACTTATCCTTTAACTACCGATCGTGAGTTCAATTTTTCGGTTTTATGTGAAGAGACGCAGCGGTCCGAATCGTAACGGCCATCGGTCAGAGACATCACCAAATGAAGAAATTCCATGTGAACGGAAAATTGGTCGAGTCGCTAGACACACGACTGGTGTGCTTCTAGCGATGTTCGGGAAGAGGAACATGAATCTGTCGACGAAAGAGCTCTTTGCTAGTGCAGTATTTGCATCGAGATCAAGTCAGTTGTCAAAGCGGGGGGTTAGTTCAGAGACTGTTGTGGTTATGTTGAAATAGAATTCATTATACTGTTGTCCGCGACGCTCAGAGTCACGGAATACTTTAAAGAGATGGGAAGAAAAAACAATTGTCCTGTAAAACCCGAACAGATAGGCTGACATGTAAGGTGTAAATAGTCGTGTGAAAAATATAAATTTATCGTAGTGCGTTACGTTCACGCTCACGTCTGCGTAGTACCAACACGGTGCGCTTAAGAACAAGCTTACTTAAAGTGTTGCTGTTAATATTCCGTCAGGCCTCAATATTTTCGGTCGGGGGCAACCCCGACCGACGACTGTTCAAGTTCAACATCAGCTGGTGGGTGCACTCGGTGCATAGTTCGTACAGATCGACCGGTAAGCTTCAACGAAATAGGCGTTCGGGTCAAGCGCTAAGTCGGTGCGATCGCATGGAAACATTCTACATGCGACTTTATATACCCACGTAAACAATGCTCTGGTCATGTTACAGAGAAAATTCATTGTTCCTTTACTATACTTACATCTCTTGTAACTACCAATAGCGTATTCAATTTTGAAAGTGGTCTAAAACTCATTGCGCCTTTACCGTTTCCCAAACACATCGTGTTGTTTGTCAAAAACTTTGCTATGAAAATCTGGTCAGGCGCCATTCATCGGTCGGGGCAACCCGACCGAATACGGGTAGAGCGTTCAGAATTCTCACAGGGCGGGTACGATGGACGGTACAACATAATCAGGTGCTATATGAATTCGACACATAGTTTATACAGATCGACCGGTAGGCCTCAATGAAGTGGGCGTTCCGATCCAGCTCTGAGTCTGTGTGATCGCATGGAATCATTCTACAGGCGAGTCGACACATCCACCCGTGGAGTGATCTGGTCATGTTGCATATTTTAGAAATCATTCTTCCTTTACTATACTTACATATCCTTTAACTACCGATCGCGAGTTCAATTTTCCGGTTTTACGTGAAGAGACGCAGCGGTCCGCATCATAACGGCCATCGGTCAGAGCCATCATCAAATGAAGAAATTCCATGTGAACGGAAGATTGGTCGAGTCGCTAGACACACGACTGATGTGCTTCTAGCGATGTTCGGGAAGAGGAAAATGAATCTGTCGACAAAGGAGCTCTTTGCTGGTGCAGTATTTGCATCGAGATCTCAGTCAGTTGACAAAGCGGGTATATAATTTGCTTGGGTAAGCCGACGGCCACCGGTTAGTTCAGAGACAATTGTGGTTATGTTGCGAATAGAATTCATTATAAAGTTGTTCGCAACGCTCAGAGCCACGGAAAGAAATCCTTCTGTTGTAAAAAATCCACATGCATGATGTAAACGAAGCAAAGTTCAATGATCAAAACATAATGGTGCGACGAGCATTATAACTTTTTGTAGACCACAACTTTACAAGTCGCAGTTTATTCTGGTGTTTGGTCGGCCGAGGTGCGTCATAACGTAAACTGTTTCAAAGCTTATGCAAAGTAACTCTGAGAGAAAATCTGTTGGCGGAGCGCTTGTGAAACAAAAACAGCATAATTTTTGCAGCTAGCTCCATGGCATCGTTGATGTATCCACATAATAGCGTCCATCAAACATAAAGGCCAGTCAGTTTGTTCCGTAGTCACATTTCGCGGAGATCGTCGGAATTGCACGTTCGGTTCAACTCCATGTGGGAGGAAAAAGTATGTGCTGCGTATCGGGTGTTGACGTCATATTCCAATGCCGCGTCATCGGCTGGCCGATAACGGCGCGGCCGGCCGGCGTGCAGCGGCCGGGTGGCCGCGCGTCCATCCTAATGTGAGCGTAGAAGTCAATGCCATCGGTCCCTTGAGCACGGGAATATTTTAGAACATGATTTATTAAAATGGAGACGTTGTGTTTTTTACTCGTTTAAGATGTGTAATCAACACAAAACTTTTGGTAAAATAATACTTTGTGAATTTGTGCCTCTTTCACTACCTTATTTAATAACTACAATTAATAGATCTACCGTATGTAAACAGACCCTTCACATAGCCGTCAACCCAGCATTCTGTATATCAAACTAAGTAACTTTACGCAAAAATGATTGCTGGGAATCGACTTTTTTTTTTGGGGTGAAAATTCACGTTTTACGGTAGGAATCGATGGAAAGCACTCAAAGAATTGTGCTGATGGATGGATTGAATAGTACGGGGGTCGTGGAGGTGTGTAAAGTAAAAATCTAACATTAAAAACATGTATTTAAAAAAAAAGTTGTGAAAAAGTTGGAACTTTGACCCCCAATATCTCCGTAACTAGAAGGTTCCCAGGTATGGTCTAGAACAGGGTAGGCGAACCTTTATGCATTAACGTGCCATTTTTTCTAAAGAATGTTTAATGGGGTCATTGACGTGCCATCAAATAATTTTGACTTTCTGATTATTTGGAAAATAATAATAATAAATACTACAGTAGTAGTAGTAATAAGTAATAATAGTACAGCAGTCATTGTGCCGATAGTCGTGTCGGCCAATGGCTTAATAGCCAATAGCCTCGACAAACATCTGAGGAGGCTCTCGCTTGGCAGCTGGATCAAGGGCTTGATTCAGAAAGCAGTACTTCTGGACACGGCGCGTATTGTTAGGAGGTTCCTCTCTCAAGAGCCCTGACCACCGGTATTTCGGACCCTGTTCCCGATACCAGTGGGCTACTATTTTTTATATTTTTAAATGTTTTTTATATTACTTTGTATAGAAATATTTAAAAATGTAAATTATATGTATAGAAATGAATAAAGGAAATAAATACTACTAATACTATCAAAACTCTTTATTAAATAAAGTAAACAAAAAAGGTACATTTTGGAATGTTTTTATTACACCCATAAATTAAATTACTGTAAAATTAGTGTGACTTCTGTTGCTGCAGGTTAGATGACAAATAATTTATGTTAGGGTTGTAAGATATTACTTTTAGCAAAATGCATGCTGAACTGGATTCATCTGTCAAACGGTTTCTAACCGAGTTTTTAATGTTATTCATCTCTGAAAATAATGACTCGCAGGCATAGGTAGATGAAAACATTGTTAAAATAGCATGAGCCAGCTTCTTCATGTGGTACAGTCAATTCGACTTTTTTGACGATTTTATTACTTACTTACAAGTTAATAATTTATGATCGGCGATGTGCCCAAAATATTGTGTCGCGTGCCATCAATGGCACGCGTGCCACTGGTTCGCCTACCCTGGTCTAGAACAAAAAAATGATCGCAGTGACGGGGAGAACAAGTGCCTTTCGTTTATGTTAGGGGTCTATTTACATCCACCAGAAGTTAAAAATACTTAGCACAACTTCGCATTTTATGGATTTTTAGGTACCTACTTAGTTTGTTATTAAATCAACAATGTCGTACTATGACATGCATCATCCGAAAGTCTAGTCTATCAAAGTCTCGGTAATCTTTAAAATCATTATAAATAGGTTGCTATTGAGCTTTTTCTGCACGAGAAAAAATAACTGGGAGAGGACTATGAAGTTTTTTGATTAAACTCAGTTTACACAGCATAACATCACGCCTGTAATACCCGGAGAGTTAGACAGGCGTGTTCCGGGTACCCATAGCACAATTATGTTTCTTCAGTTATGTTTTAACCCCATGTTAAAGGAGGCGAGCTCATTGGTACCAACCAGGCAAAAATCCATACTTAGCCCAATCTGGGAATCAATCCCCAGACCTCATGCTCCACAGCAGCACTTCCGACCAATGACCAACGAGGCACTATACACAGATTATAAAAAAATACCTAAAAGGATGGGACACCAATGTGACCACCCATTACATACCGAGCTTCCTCCGTGCCTCGGATAGCTCTTTAAGCCGTTGGTCCCGGCTGTTTTTCGTCGTCAACCAGTCTTACCAAGGAGCATTGTATTACCCAGTACTAAATGGGTTGTGGAGGCAGCTGCTCCGTGTAAAATACTGGTATTCAGCTGCATCCGGTTAAAATGGCACCCAACATAGTTGGACAAAAGCTAGGTAGGATGATGACGACATAATAATACCTAATAACGTTTCTTTTGCAGCGGACTGGTGTTCCTTATCCTGTCGCTCGTGTTGCTGTCGAATCAAACGCAGGCGGAAAAGGAAACCGACACTTCTCCCACCGTCTTCACATGCCCGTTAATGGACTTCCCCAAAACAGTTAATGGGACGCTAAGTAAGAAACAACACAAACAAACTCGTATTTTTACGTATCACCCTGTTACAGATATTAAGATATCATTTAAGCCGCATATTCGGAGTAGCTGATGTTGCCGATAAATCTGCGAGGTTTAAGTGGGATTGAGCTCACATCTGTAGTATCAGAGGACAGATGGACCGGGATTGTCACGCAGTGGGGGGTGCTGGATGACGGGCATAGTCATCGATGCAGGCCTAGGAAACACTCACTGTCTGGCGTGACGGTTTGGATGTAGATCTTGCGGTATTGACCGGAGAAAACGAATCAGAGAGCCGAGAGGACTGAATGAATAAGGCGAGGCCTTTGCCTAACATATAGCAGTGAGACAACATAGTTTAAATGAAATCGGCGAAGAGAACAGTGTCAAATATTGCGAAGCAACATAACACAAGAACGTGTCATGTTGCGATGAGAAAATTCGCAGGCGCTAAATCAATATAGTTTTTTATAAGTCTTCGTAGTTCAGTTTATACTCGTACTGTCGTACACTTCTTTAAATGTAGTTCACATTTTCAACAAGTATCGCAATAGAGTTGTAAAAATCGTTTAAAAAACATACTGACGAAACATCGTAGTTGCAGACAATACTTCCACTTTTTGGAATGAAATCTAGTTACCTACCTATATAATAGTCCCCGTCACGAGAAGCTATAAATTTTGTAAACATACATTCAGGGGTTCGCAACCTTAGAAAACTAACTGATTAGAAAAAACAAAATCAACAACAACAAACAATACGTTGCCTTCGTTCACGGGTGTGCTATAAGGCTGGCTTTCCATTCAGAGGTTATCTATTGTGTCACTCTTTTAAAACGGCAAGTCGGTAACATTATAACCTAATCCGCGAGAACAGCACAAACTTACTTCAAAAAATTTTTACGTTCCATCATTCCAGTCAGACGAGTTCCAGTACCACAAAAGATTAGACGACAGCGCCTTGTGTCGCTAAAATATAACCCGACCAAGTGAAATTGCTCGTTAGTTTCGTATTACACGTACGTTACTTTGAGTTGATTGAATTTGGGATTATTTGTTGTTGATTGAATTGTTGCTACGTAACATGGTAGAAGTTCATTATTTACAAAATTTATAGCTCCTTGTGACGGGGACTTTACCTTTTTATTTAGGCGCTATCATTTTACCGCCAATTTTAACGGTTTATTTCAATTTCAGTTCATAACATAACAAGAACAGCCAAGTGTTTGAACGGCAGAGAGATGGCCGGTTGCTGTGTTAAGCGTTTCTACTGCGACTTTAATACATCTCATATAGATCTCAGCTTGTATGGGCCGCCAGGTTTCCGTATGTAAGTAAAAAATCCTTCTCAACTACCTTCTTTCTTGCAGGAATTAAAACTTAAGGCGCGATTTATACAGAAACGGCGTAAGGTGAAGGCGCGGCGCAGGTGAAGCGCAGGCATGATGCCGCTTCAAAACGTTTTCATACAAAATGTACGTAAATTACACTCAACCAGCGCGGCGCAGGCACGCCGTTCGTTCTTTCCCTTATAAATTCACGCCTGCGCCGCGCCTTCACCTTACGTCGTGTCGGTATGATTCGCGCCTAAAGGAGACAGTGTGCTCCGAGTTTGTTTCGGCTGTTTCTTTTCAGCAGTATTTAGGTACGAAACACTGTATAATTATACACTGTAATAAAAATCAATTTACTCATTTCTTCGGTCCTAGCGGACTATGAGGGTGAGGAAATACACACTTATGCTCTATAATAATATCTCCCACGTCAAATGCAAATACAGGGTGTAAACGGACCCTTAACGAAGCCGCCAACCAAGCATTCTGTATATCAAACCAAGTAACCCTACGCAAAAAATATTGCTGGGAAATGACTTATTTTTTTGGGGTTAAAAATGACGTTTTACAGAAAAACTCAATGTAACGCACTCTAAACATTGTGCTGATGGATGCATTGAATAGTGAACGAGTCATAGAGATATTAAAAGTGAAGTTATAACTTTAAAAGTATTGTTTAAAAAAAGTTGTGAAAAAGTTGAACTTTGACCTCCAATATCTCCGTAACTAGAAGGTTCCCAGGTATGGTCCAGAGCAAAAAAATGATCGCAATGACGAGGAGAATAAGTGCCTTTCGGATTTGTTGCTTTTTACACACTTTATTATTGTTAATGGATGTCTTTTCAATTAAATAAGACACAATATTTTCTAGTTATTTAAACTTTTAATAAAAAAATATGTCATTATATCACTTATATTTTCATACATGCACGGTACTTTAGTCGCATCAACTAGTTATGCCCGTAAACATATAAATTCTTAATTAATACCTCAATAAAAGCAGGATTTTCAACCTTAGGCGCTTACGCATAGATATCGCTTTTTGTTATTGAAAACGAGTCAAAACATTATTTATTTTCAAGACATTTAAAATTAAATACATCACAAGAAAGAGATGTAAATTGAAGAACTACTACTATTTTTGATAACTACTATTGAAGAACTTAACCATCATCATCTGCCTAGCCTTTTCCCAACTATGTTAGGGTCGGCTTTCAGTCTAACCTGATGCAGCTGGAAACCCGTATTTTACATGGAGCGACTGCCTATCTGACCTCCACAACCCAGTTAGTACTAGGTAATACGATACCCCTTGGTAAGACTGGTTGTCGGACTTTTTGGGCCACTGATTACCTAACGACTCAAAGATCTACAAATGACACCCGGGACCAACGGCTTAACGTGCTTTCCGAGGCACGGAGGAAACTCGGTATGTAATGGGCGGTCACCCATCCACAGACCAACCTAGGCAAGCACGGCTTAACCTAAAGATCGATCCGAGCGGCTGTTATAATTTAGCCACGAGCTCCTCTATTATATATGTACTATATATAAATATAATTATGATAATAATACAAGATGGAAGGGACGCCAACGCGAAAACGGTTACCAGTATCCAGTTCATCATTCTGAGCCCCCCACATAGACATTTTTTGTCGGTTATTAAAAAAAAGTCAGCTGTTTCCTACAAAACTGCAATACCTACACGGTCAAAATGTAAGGAACAGCTGAATTTTTTTAATAACCAATGAATAATTTCTAAGTAAGGGGCTCAGAAAGATATACTGAATACGTGGTAACCGTTTTCGCGTCGGTGTCACTCCACCCCGTATGCTGATGGTATCGCCAGTCTTGGTAGCTGATACTGATTCTATCAGTCTACGTCATCCCATCGTTGGACATAGGCCTCTCCCCAAAACTTCCAGTTTTTTCAATCCATGGCCAGTGTGGATCACTGATAGTTTTATTTGTCTAGCTCGTCCCGCCATCTTTTAAGAGGTCCTATTAGATATTTCTGGAAGCTAACCTACGTAAATAATTATAATATTCAACATCTTTAAGGCATGTATTTAACGCGGCGACAAACTAATCTGATTTAAGGTTTAAAAATAATTAAAATGGGTACCTAGCAAAAATAATAGGTTGGCAGCTACAGTGAAGTAGTGTGTGGTCTGATAATTCAAGGACTCCTGAAAAAAACTTAAAACAAGGTTATTAACCACTAGATTGTAGATAAGGCGTAGTCCACGTAGCCCCGCTGCGGGGCTCCTATTTCTGTTTGCAGGGTTTAAAGTTACCTAACACAAAGGGGATGGCGGGGTCTTAGTTCGCTCACTTTGCTCGCTCACTAGACCCCTCCATCCCCTTCGAACCTAACCTGTCCGAGTCGGGGTGCCACAAGTCTCTCTCAGCCTTCGCTCGCTCTTGCTTCCTATATTCTCCTTGCCGCAATGACCGGATAAATAGTTACTTACTTGGTACAATAGTCGCCCATTCAGTATATTGGTCGCCAATTAAATTTTAAATTCGCCCCATTAATTACTTCCCTATCTTTTACAGAAAATCCACCACGCCTTCCTAGTAGTTCAATCAACGTTTCTAAAACATGTTGCAATGGCCCACTTTGTGCCATCCCTCCAAGCCCAGCGAGTATACAAGAATCACAACGAACGCATACATTGGCTCCACACAGTGGTCATACCCCACGTCACCAAAGAGTTTCAGCATAACTTTGAAGCTTTGGATCGAATGTATAGACTACTAAAGAATTCTGGCAACAAAGATACTGACAATAAAAAATTAGGCGCAGCGTTCAGTGATACTTGGTTATATTCTGAAATACATACAGGTATAGCCAAGTCTTGTCTAGAATTGAAATTGATTTTGAATAAATCGAATGGTCTGGATATTTTTCTCGATTCTTGCGCTATGAATAAACAGGAAATCGATTTGGAAGTTCTGAATCGAGATATGGATGATATTATCGATAGTCTTGCAAAGTGTTTAAAAACCGTTCAGAGTTCACAACTGCGGTTGAAGAAAATTCAAAATAAGAACGTGAATGAAGTTAAATTTGAAGACAAGGAGGTTATGGTTGAGAATATGGAAATTTTGAAAATAGAAGACCGGGAACCAGAGAGTAAAGATGAAGTTTTTTACTGTGTGAAAACGGATGATGAATCGAGTATTCAGGCAGCAGGTGACCTGACAACAGCTCCTGGAAAAAAAGAAAAGGAGACAAATAAAATTGTTTTATGTGAATTGAAAAGGAAATTGGGGAAAAGAGAAGACGTTATGAGAGAAAGAGAGAGGCAAGCTCTTGCTAAAACAATGCCAGAATTGAAGGACATACCAGAATTCCCTCGTCAAATAAATCTTGACGAATTCATGGAGAGGAAAGGATATATAAAAAAGTTAAATTTAAGAAAAAATGGTCCTAAAAAGAGGCCTCTGTATATCAAACTTAAATTAATAAAAAATAAAGATAAGAAATATAAATATAAACTAGCAAAATACAGTAAAGAAACAGACATCAGTGGCGTCATCTATGAGGCCAACGCGAAACTAAATTTCAAAAGTAAGCTTTTAACTATAAGTACTTTAAACGATTACTATATCACGAAATGGTGTAAATATGTAAGGTCAGAAAAAAATGTTTTAGACTCCAGCGGTCTATCCGAAGGCGATGCAAGCGATGTAGAAGCGGGTACGGCCAACAAAACAGTCAAACAAACTGTCAATAATGAAATAAAGTTCACAAAAAAAGATTTAGAATGGACTCCGTCGTCTTCCGACACCGATTTTGAATACTACAAAGAAAAGCAGAAGGCTTTACTACAAGATGTCCGTAGGCATAGAGCGGTTAGAAGAAAAAAACACCCGAACCATAGACCGATACCGCCCATAGACAACATAGATGAGAGTTTGAAACCCATAGAGTATACTTTTGGGACAGGAATGGCTATGGCGTCGGTTCTTCAAGTAAATAGGTCTGTACCTAATTATATAGCTGATGAAGAAGTTTTTATTGGAGACGGTGAAGTTTCTACGGACAGTGGAAATGATGAAGACGCTTGAAAATAATAAATAATAATAACTCGCTGGATAGGAGTCGCAAGGGACCGGTCAATGTGGCGACACTTGGGGGAGGCCTATGTCCAGCAGTGGGCGTCATTCGGCTGAAATGATAATGATGATGAATAATTAAAAAGCCAAGTCAAATTAAGCTGCGTCTGCAAGTTGATGTTATGCCAAACATACAAATCATCAGCCTACAGCAGTCCACTGCTGGACGTAGACCTCGTAAATCGCACGCCACTCAACTCGATTCTCGGCAATTCTCATCCAGTTGCTACCAGCTACCCTGCGAAGATCGTCCCTCCTTACGCTCGCCGATTCACGGTCTCCACTCAAAAACATGTCTACGGTCATCGGTTCGACGGCTAATATGGCCGGCCCATTGCCACTTCAGCTTCCTTATTCTGATGTCGACAACTCTGGTCCAACTTACAAATATTGCGAATTAAATAAAAGTTTTTAAAAATGTGGACTCATACTAATTGCGTCAGCCTATGCTATGTTTTATAAGGGAAAGAAATTTTCCTTATGTAATGTTGTATATTTCGATCGTCTGCAACCTATGCGATATTTCGCTTTATCTGTTACACTTTGTAGAAGTTCGATTGAAGTCTTTTAAGGTTACAAGCTTCATATAAGTTGTCATTGAAATAATTAAAATATGTCATCGCCTTTGAAAATGATAAAAAATTTTTTATTTGTTTAGATCTGTGATCAAATTTATTAAGTCAATTGATCTTGTGTATTAATTATTTTAGGTACTTTAAGTATTGTATCTTAATGAGGAATAATTAAATTATAATTTGCTTTTTATTGAGTATTTGCTTATATCCCGTTACACAGCCTCACCCTCCTTTCCCCCTTCCGCCTTCCACATTAGGGTCAGCGCAGACAGAGAGGAATAATCCCCGCGCGGTCTCGAGCATTTTCCTTACGGATCCCGCATATCTTCTAGGACGCGCGAGCATATTTTGTCAGGTTCAAGCATTTACGCACTTTATTGTAATAATTTTAAAATTTATTTTCAAGTCCGTTAATAAAATCCACTCCGCTGCGCTCCGTTCTGTCTGCGCTGAGTTTATTCTGACCCAGTCTCGTTTTAGGGTTCCGTACCAAAAGGGACGTGCCATTGGAATCCAATTGCTAAAGTCCCACTCTCTATCCGTTTGTCACAGGGCTGAATTTTTTTAACCGTAATAGGTGTGCACATTATTGTTTACAGAGTGGGTATTGCAATGGCCGCTGTAACGACAAATAAAAAAATATAGCACACCTCGTAAACGGCGGTTTCATATGTTTGAAAATTCGCGCCTGTCGTCGCAACCGCGCTAGGCTTGCACTCTATGCGGGCCTAGTAAAACCGAAAAATTGAATTTACGATCGGTTAAAGAATAAATTTAAGGATAAGTATAGTAAAGGAAGAATGAATTTTATTTGCAACATGACTACCGCAATCTTTGGGTGGATATATGCACTCGTGTGCAGAATGTTTCAAAGCGATCACGACATAGACTCCGCGCTTGATGCTAATACCTAGTTCGTTGAAATCTATCGGGATGCATTCGGGTCATAGTTCGAAGAGGTCGACTCTTCGAACTATAACCCGAATGCAGCACGACAAAGCTTTCGTTGAAGACTCCTCGTAGCTCTGCTCAAACTATGTATCGAATAGACAAGGCATTCTGTAAATACCTTAGCGCTATAAGTAGACGGTAGGGTGATCTCGACTGATGATTGGCGCCTGACAAAATATATGTAGCAATGTTTTAAGTTAACAACACGGAGTTTTAAGACGCGTTTAGGCGCTATTGAAACTTGTTTCAAAATTGACTGACCGTTAAGGAAATGTAATGTATGTACGAGTATAGTAAAGAAAGAATGCATTTTTTACGCAACATGACCAGAGTGCTCTCTAGGACCTAGACCTAAGTATTCGAAGACATGACAACTAGCAATCTACACTGGGCTCACGTGGTGCATAATAGTCTATTCCCTCTCATAGAGAGGATCCACTCATAGGAGGCAAATGTCCTTGCTGTGGAAATATAACAAGCTGAATACTCAGACAAAAAAAAGGAAGACGGCGCGCCACGAACATCAAAAGTTAAGCCACAAAAACCGTGCTTCTGCAAGTAAATATACACGCTCACGCACACATCTACACTAAAACCATGCTCATCGCTACGTACTTAGTATGCTCATCGCTATCTACGTAGTGACTTGAATTATGCTATGGTGAGAACTTAAATAGAAAAGGTAATAAGGTAGGTGTATGTAAGTAGGCAATACATAGGTACTATGTACGTCCATATTTGCACATACAATTTGTATTCATAGGATATATCTCTTGAGAATTCATTATGAAAGACCTCAAGGGAACATGGCTTACGCCACATAACTAGGAAAACCGCCCTTATTCTTACGACATAAAGGTCAATATCAAACTTTTACCTCGTACGTAAGTTTGACTTACTAATCTAAGCATTTCGTGTGTGGTATACTTAGGAATCAGGAGTTGAACCTCATCTAGCAGCAAGGAATCCCTTTTCCATGCTGCTATCCTTTTCTATCGCTCAGAGCCGTCGTTTGCTAGAACGAGAAACAGAGCCGGAATGCTGTCGTATGCGGCAGCATCGACGATGTGATTGGCAGCATAGTCCAGTCAATTGAGACAAAAAAAGCGGTTAACCTCGGAATGAGAGATAATAAGCTGGAAACTCGAACACCTTCATTTTGGTGTTCTAAATGTTGTCTCAAAAGTCTCATAAAATCTCGTGTCTGCGTCGTAAGTTATTCAAGGTGAAATGTCAAAAAAAAAAAGTTTTTCGCGATGATGATATGATGTTAACACGTATGATCTGGGTTGTGGAGGTCAGATAGGCAGTCGGTCCATGTAAAAGACGGGTATTCAGCCGCATCCAGTTAGACTGGAAGCCGACCCTAATATAGTTGGGAAAAGGCTAGGCAGATAGTCATGATGATGATGACTAAACACATTATAATTTTATCTTTATTCAGTAGCTATATATTTCTTAAAAAGTTCTTCATGATTTTTTAATTATACAAAGTATGTAAGTATTATTAAATGAATAAATTAGATATATGCAAAATGTTATTTAAATATAATGTATTAACTAATAAATAATACAAATTATTTATTGTTAATGATATTTCGATGATTTCATAACTTTATACAACGTATTATTCACTGTGATTCACGGTTGACCTTGTATTACAGTGACTATGGCTGAGCGCTACGGGCTCTCTGCCCTCTATCTCAAAAACGGTTGGGTGTATGAAAAATCTTTCAATACACAATGTGTCCCAAATTTTATGCTCTACAATTTTGATGATACATGTTAACATCATAGAAGCTATAGAAACCGTGATAATCGCGAAAAACTGATTTTTGTGACATTTGACCTTGAATAACTTACGACGCAGACACGAGATTTCATGAGACTTATGAGACAATTTTTTCTTTTAAAAATTTTTCATTCACTATCATCATTGTCGGCCCACATCAATGCTGGATTTTATTTTATGATTGAATGTTTTGCTCTTTTTCCGTTAATTTATGGGGCGGCATACCCTACAGGCCCTGGGCGCTGAAAAAATTATCAGCTGCCCCATACATCATTTCAATACCTACTCGACCCAAATGTATGGGACAGCTGATAATTTTTTTGCATTTACGATATTGGACCCAAGGAGAAAGTTGTTCAGTTGGATGGTCTGCAGCATATCCTTCATATGACTATACCCTTTCTGTTACACCCCGATGTATATCTACCCAGCACGGGACAATATTAGCTGATTATACTAATCAAAGAATCTGATAAATAATGTGCGAACGTAGGTGACAAGTGAAACAGCGGGTGGCTGGAAACACACACACACACACACATATTGTCAAGTATTTTTTTTTTTTTTTTTCCGGATGAGAAATCATCAATTCACCCTCCCGCTCTGGGCGGAACGGAAGGAGTGTCAGACTTGTACTGGCTAAAACCCATCCATGTTCCTTCTTTGCCCTTTGTGTTCCTGGGCCACGGTTCTCTTCGAACAGTCCCGCAGCCCTGGCAGGCATCGGCCCTTGTGGACCCCTACTTATTTGCTGACATCTCTTTGAGGCGCACGTGGAACACGAACGCGCCGTCGACACGGCCTGTCGTCATAAGACGGCCGGACGTTGTCAAGTACCTAACACTACTAATAACAGGCGTGCATGCAACCACCCTCATATTTGCATATAATAACATTAGTTTTAGTTTATGCGAAACCTGAAACGTGTCTAGTATTTTTAACCGACTTCAAAAAGGAGGAGGTTATCAAGTCGATTGAATTTTTTTTTTTTGTTTGTATGTTCAGCCTTTCTTTCGCCAATTGTAATTTTATAAAGAATATATGTACAAAATATCAAAATTGTATTTTTTTTTTTAATGATAAAAAAAAAAAATGATGGGGTTACTCTTGACCTCAATCTAGTCCAGAGGACAAAGATGAGGTCGACGATGGGACGAGCTAACCCAAAAGAAACCTATTAACTCGCGACTTAAATAGATTGGGGTCATATGAACTTGGGAGGGCAAAGCGCTTCGTGCGAATGTGTGGAACATCGACAAAGTATTGGTGATAACCTGCAGTACGTCTGGACTGCCGATGGAAGAATGGAGATGGTGGAATGAGCTCGTGGAGCTCCTGGGTACACTCACCGAAGTATCATCTGTAAAAGACCGACACACATGCAACTTTGGCCAGGCTATGGAGCCTGGTACCAACCAGGTTTAACGTGACCACCACGCGGCAAGCGCGCGCGCGCGCCTCCAGCGTCGTCTTGAGCTCATTGATAATAATAATTTGGCAGTAGGTACCTAAATGATTGCGATAGGTACTTAGTATCGCTCGGTGTCCAACTTGTAGCCTTTTTTAAATAAGTTTGGGACAAAATACATGGTTTAAAAATGATTGGAATCGATTCAGTTACTTATTCTAAACAAACTGTATAAATAATGTTGTATGACAGAATCAATGGTCAATCAATTATCAAAATGATCTATATTAGTACAGTTAGAGCTTTGCCGTTACGCGGTGATGTTATTAATAAATCATTAATTGCGTTTTAATTATTGAACGTGTTATTAATTGTTATCGATGATAGTCTGTTGTGTTTCTGCCGACAACATGGACGCATCGAGAATTATGTAAGTTTAATTTTATAAAAAATATCATAAAGGGATAATAATAGATCCTTTACAAAGCCGAAAGGCACTTGTTCTCCCCGACATTGCGATATTTTTTTTGTTCTGGACCTTACATTCTAGTTACGGAGATATTGGGGGTCAAAGTTCCAACTTTTTCTCAATTTGTTTTTAAAACAGTAGTTTTAAGGTCATAACTTTACTTTAAATACTTCCACGACCCCTTTACTATTCAATGCATTCATCAGCACAATATTTTGAGTGCGTCACATTGAGTTTTACCGTAAAACGTGATTTTTCACCGAAAAAAAAAAGTCGTTTTCCAGCAGTAATTTTTGCGTAGAGTAACTTAGTTCTCAAGGCCTTTCCAGCATTTGCGAAAACGTGGACCAGCTGAGGACATAGCGACCTTCATAGATGGACTGTGTGAAAAATGAAATGGCAGACCGCTTTAATGACACCTCGCGAATGTATCAATTTAAATGAAATATCCTGAAGGTTGATCACGTATTGGTTCCTACGTGGATTATGGTTATTTTAAAGCCTACGTGGATTATGGTTATTTTAAAGCTAATAACCTGTGAGATATTGTTAGGACTTTGTGGACGTTTAATGTGCCTTTGATGGGGTAAGGCGGAAGACTCATTAAAGCGGTCCGTCTATAGACATGAGGTGACTGCTGAGTAGGTAATTGAGAAATATGAAAGAAGACATCATGCTGACTCCAATTAAATTGGGATCAAGGCAGTAGAAAGATGAAAATTATAGAAACCTACCTTTCAATGTTATTTACTTGCATTTAATTGATTTATAATTATAATTCTTTTCCGGCGTGTCCATCCTTATCGGTTGGACGAGCTGCTCGGAACAACCGTATCCTATGTGTAAAATGATAAGCTAGTGAGTGAGCAAGATGACCATCTTGCTCACTCACTGCAGGCTAATCATCAATTATCCACGGAGGACAGTCGTAAGATTCACTTTATGCCCAATAAATACGATAGGAATGAAAACTGAAATCTCAGAATGAATTGTCACTACGTCAAGGCTTCATTAAAATTTGTCATTGGTGATACCGGTGTCACCAGATTTGTATCTAAAAAGAATTCCTTTCAAATAAGTAACACGTTCGTTCTTCCGCGCGTCCATAAGGCACCGATGACATCGACTTGAATGTTCACATAGTAATGAGCGCACTCGAGCTCGCCGCGAAGTGGCGCTGCGATAAGCGCCGGATGACGCATCATCAGCGCGTCATCGTGTTTAGTGATGTCAATTGTTGTGATGTCATAATTTAACTGCAAATAGTTGGGACGAAAAAAGAATTATTATACTGTAAATACCGAACGGACAGGCAGACATATATGGTAAAAGTCATATAAAAATATAAATTTTATCAGAGTGCCTCGTGTTCACGCTCACGTCAGCGCGCACCAACAAGCTTACTTAAAGTGTTGCTGTTAATATTCCGTCAGGCGTCAATATTTTCGGTCGGGGGCAACCCCGACCGACCACTGTTCAAGTTCAACATCAGCTGGTGGGTGCAATCGGTGCATAGTTCGTACAGATCGACCGGTAAGCTTCAACGAAATAGGCGTTCGGGTCAAGCGCTGAGTCGGTGCGATCGCATGGAAACATTCTATATGCGACTTTATTTACCCACGTAAACAATGCTCTGGTCATGTTACAGATAAAATTCATTGTTCCTTTACTATACTTACATCTCTTGTAACTACCAATAGCGTATTCAATTTTGAAAGTGGTCTAAAACTCATTGCGCCTTTACGTTTCCCAAACACATCGTGTTGTTTGTCCAAAACTTTGCTATAAAAATCTGGTCAGGCGCTAATCATCGGTCGGGGCAACCCGACCGAAAATTTTGGAAGCGTTCAGATTTCTCACAGGGAGAGTACGATGGAACGGTTCAACATAATCACGTGCTATGTGATTTCGACACATAGTTTATACAGATCGACCGGTAGGCCTCAACGAAGTGGGCGTTCGGATCCAGCTCTGAGTCTGTGTGATCGCATGGAATCATTCTACAGGCGAGTCGACACATCCACCCGTGGAGTGATCTGGTCATGTTGCATATTGTAAAATTCATTCTTCCTTTACTATACTTACTTATCCTTTAACTACCCATCGTGAGTTCAATTTTTCGGTTTCACTTGGAGAGACGCGGCGGTCCGCATAATAACGGCCAGAGCCTTTCGTCATCGGTCGGGATGCTCCCGACCGACTACTGATCGTGATCAATGGTGATCCGGTTCAGAACAACAAGGTGGTTATAAAAAAGAAGCTCCGTGTATTTGGCACGCATAGTTCGGACAAATCGACCGATAGGTTTCAACGAAATAAGCGTTCGCATCAAGCTCCGAGTCTGTGAGACCGATGGGGAACATTCTACTTGCGAGTTCATACATCCACGCAAAAAGTGCTCCTCTGATCATGTTGCGGATAAAATCCATCATTCCTTTACTATACTTACATATCCTTTAACCTCACATTAACATAATAACATATTGCTAATACCTTGTCAGGCGCCATTCATCGGTCGGGGCAACCCGACCGAATACGGGCAGAGCGTTCAGAATTCTCACAGGGAGGTTACGATGGACGGTTCAACATATTCAGGTGCTATGTGAATTCGACACATAGTACTGTAAATACCCGAACGGATAGGCAGACATATATGGTAAAAGTCATATAAAAATATAAATTTTATCAGAGTACCTCGCGTTCACGCTCACGTCAGCGCACCAACAAGCTTACTTAAAGTGTTGCTGTTAATATTCCGTCAGGCGTCAATATTTTCGGTCGGGGGCAACCCCGACCGACGACTGTTCAAGTTCAACATCAGCTGGTGGGTGCAATCGGTGCATAGTTCGTACAGATCGACCGGTAAGCTTTAACGAAATAGGCGTTCGGGTCAAGCGCTGAGTCGGTGCGATCGCATGGAAACATTCTATATGCGACTTTATTTACCCACGTAAACAATGCTCTGGTCATGTTACAGATAAAATTCATTGTTCCTTTACTATACTTACATCTCTTGTAACTACCAATAGCGTATTCAATTTTGAAAGTGGTCTAAAACTCATTGCGCCTTTACGTTTCCCAAACACATCGTGTTGTTTGTCCAAAACTTTGCTATAAAAATCTGGTCAGGCGCTAATCATCGGTCGGGGCAACCCGACCGAAAATTTTGGAAGCGTTCAGATTTCTCACAGGGAGAGTACGATGGAACGGTTCAACATAATCACGTGCTATGTGAATTCGACACATAGTTTATACAGATCGACCGGTAGGCCTCAACGAAGTGGGCGTTCGGATCCAGCTCTGAGTCTGTGTGATCGCATGGAATCATTCTACAGGCGAGTCGACACATCCACCCGTGGAGTGATCTGGTCATGTTGCATATTGTAAAATTCATTCTTCCTTTACTATACTTACTTATCCTTTAACTACCCATCGTGAGTTCAATTTTTCGGTTTCACTTGGAGAGACGCGGCGGTCCGCATAATAACGGCCAGAGCCTTTCGTCATCGGTCGGGATGCTCCCGACCGACTACTGATCGTGATCAATGGTGATCCGGTTCAGAACAACAAGGTGGTTATAAAAAAGAAGCTCCGTGTATTTGGCACGCATAGTTCGGACAAATCGACCGATAGGTTTCAACGAAATAAGCGTTCGCATCAAGCTCCGAGTCTGTGAGACCGATGGGGAACATTCTACTTGCGAGTTCATACATCCACGAAAAAAGTGCTCCTCTGATCATGTTGCGGATAAAATCCATCATTCCTTTACTATACTTACATATCCTTTAACCTCACATTAACATAATAACATATTGCTAATACCTTGTCAGGCGCCATTCATCGGTCGGGGCAACCCGACCGAATACCGGTAGATCGTTCACAATTCTCACAGGGCGGGTACGATGGACGGTTCAACATATTCAGGTGCTATGTGAATTCGACACATAGTTTATACAGATCGACCGGTAGGCCTCAACGAAGTGGGCGTTCGGATCCAGCTCTGAGTGTATGTGATCGAACAGAGAAGTACTACAGGCGAGTCGGCACATCCACCCGTAGAGTGATCTGGTGATGTTGCATATTGTAAAAATCATTCTTCTTTTACTATACTTACTTATCCTTTAACTACCGATCGTGAGTTCAATTTTTCGGTTTTATGTGAAGAGACGCAGCGGTCCGAATCGTAACGGCCATCGGTCAGAGACATCACCAAATGAAGAAATTCCATGTGAACGGAAAATTGGTCGAGTCGCTAGACACACGACTGGTGTGCTTCTAGCGATGTTCGGGAAGAGGAACATGAATCTGTCGACGAAAGAGCTCTTTGCTAGTGCAGTATTTGCATCGAGATCAAGTCAGTTGTCAAAGCGGGGGGTTAGTTCAGAGACTGTTGTGGTTATGTTGAAATAGAATTCATTATACTGTTGTCCGCGACGCTCAGAGTCACGGAATACTTTAAAGAGATGGGAAGAAAAAACAATTGTCCTGTAAAACCCGAACAGATAGGCTGACATGTAAGGTGTAAATAGTCGTGTGAAAAATATAAATTTATCGTAGTGCGTTACGTTCACGCTCACGTCTGCGTAGTACCAACACGGTGCGCTTAAGAACAAGCAAGAACAAGCTTACTTAAAGTGTTGCTGTTAATATTCCGTCAGGCCTCAATATTTTCGGTCGGGGGCAACCCCGACCGACGACTGTTCAAGTTCAACATCAGCTGGTGGGTGCACTCGGTGCATAGTTCGTACAGATCGACCGGTAAGCTTCAACGAAATAGGCGTTCGGGTCAAGCGCTGAGTCGGTGCGATCGCATGGAAACATTCTACATGCGACTTTATATACCCACGTAAACAATGCTCTGGTCATGTTACAGAGAAAATTCATTCTACCTTTACTATACTTACATCTCTTGTATCTACCAATAGCGTATTCAATTTTGAAATTGGTTATAAAATTCATTGCGCCTTTACGTTTCCCAAACACATCGTGTTGTTTGTCAAAAACTTTGCTATGAAAATCTGGTCAGGCGCCATTCATCGGTCGGGGCAACCCGACCGAATACGGGTAGAGCGTTCAGAATTCTCACATGGCGGGTACGATGGACGGTTCAACATAATCAGGTGCTATGTGAATTCGACACATAGTTTATACAGATCGACCGGTAGGCCTCAACGAAGTGGGCGTTCGGATCCAGCTCTGAGTCTGTGTGATCGCATGGAATCATTCTACAGGCGAGTCGACACATCCACCCGTGGAGTGATCTGGTCATGTTGCATATTTTAGAAATCATTCTTCCTTTACTATACTTACATATCCTTTAACTACCGATCGCGAGTTCAATTTTCCGGTTTTACGTGAAGAGACGCAGCGGTCCGCATCATAACGGCCATCGGTCAGAGCCATCATCAAATGAAGAAATTCCATGTGAACGGAAGATTGGTCGAGTCGCTAGACACACGACTGATGTGCTTCTAGCGATGTTCGGGAAGAGGAAAATGAATCTGTCGACAAAGGAGCTCTTTGCTGGTGCAGTATTTGCATCGAGATCTCAGTCAGTTGACAAAGCGGGTATATAATTTGCTTGGGTAAGCCGACGGCCACCGGTTAGTTCAGAGACAATTGTGGTTATGTTGCGAATAGAATTCATTATAAAGTTGTTCGCAACGCTCACAGCCACGGAAAGAAATCCTTCTGTTGTAAAAAATCCACATGCATGATGTAAACGAAGCAAAGTTCAATGATCAAAACATAATGGTGCGACGAGCATTATAACTTTTTGTAGACCACAACTTTACAAGTCGCAGTTTATTCTGGTGTTTGGTCGGCCGACGTGCGTCATAATGTAAACTGTTTCATAGCTTATGCAAAGTAACTCTGAGAGAAAATCTGTTGGCGGAGCGCTTGTGAAACAAAAACAGCATAATTTTTGCAGCTGGCTCCACGGCATCGTTGATGTATCCACATATAGCGTCCATCAAACATAAAGGCCAGTCAGTTTGTTCCGTAGTCACATTTCGCGGAGATCGTCGGAATTGCACGTTCGGTTCAACTCCATGTGGGAGGAAAAAGTATGTACCGCGTATCGGGTGTTGACGTCATATTCCAATGCTGCGTCATCGGCTGGCCGATAACGGCGCGGCCGGCCGGCGTGCAGCGGCCGGGTGGCCGCGCGTCCATCCTAATGTGAGCGTAGAAGTCAATGCCATCGGTCCCTTGAGCACGGGAATATTTTAGAACATGATTTATTAAAATGTTTGTGTCGTTGTGTTTTTTACTCGTTTAAGATGTGTAATCAACACAATTCACGAAAATATAACTTTCAAAATAATACTTTGTGAAATTGTGCCTCTTTCACTACCTTATTTAATAACTACAATTAACAGATCAACCGGGTGTAAACAGACCCTTCACATAGCCGTCAACCAAGCATTCTGTACATCAAACTAAGTAACTTTACGCAAAAATGGATTTTTTTTTGGGGTGAAAAATCACGTTTTACGGTAGGAATCGAAAGAAAGCACTCAAAGCATTGTGCTGATGGATGGATTGAATAGTACGGGGGTCGTGGAGGTGTGTAAAGTAAAAATCTAACATTAAAAACATGTATTTAAAAAAAAAAAAAGTTGGGTAAAAGTTGGCCCAGGTAGGTATGGTCTAGAACAAAAAAAATATCGCAGTGACGGGGAGAACAAGTGCCTTTCGTTTATGTTAAGGGTCTATTTACACCCACCAGAAGTTAAAAATACTTAGCACAACTTCACATTTTATGAATTTTTAGGTACCTACTTAGTTTGTTATTAATTCAACAATGTCGTAGTCTATCAAAGTCACGGTAATCTTTAAAATCATTATAAATAGGTTGCTATTGAGCTTTTGCTGCCAGAGAAAAAATAACTGGGAGAGGACTATGAAGTTTTTTGATTAAACTCAGTTTACACAGCATAACATCACGCCTGTAATACCCGGAGAGTTAGACAGGCGTGTTCCGGGTACCCATAGCACAATCATACTTCTTCAGTTATGTTTCAACCCCATGATAAAGGAGGCGAGCTCTTTGGCACCAACCAGGCATTAATCCATACTTCAGACTGCCACTTCGCCCATTGAAATCAATCCCCAGACCTCATGCTCCGCAGCAGCACTTCCGACCAATGACCAACGAGGCACTATACCCAGATAAATACCTAATAGGATGGGACACCAATCTGACCATTCAATACATACCGAGTTTCCTCCGTGCCTTTGAAAGCTCGTTAAGCCGTTGGTCCCGGCTGTTTTTCGTCGTCAACCAGTCTTACCAAGGGGCATCGTATTACCCAGTACTAAATGGGTTGTGGAGGCAGCTGCTCCGTGTAAAATACTGGTATTCAGCTGCATCCGGTTAAAATGGCACCCAACATAGTTGGACAAAAGCTAGGTAGGATGATGACGACATAATAATACCTAATAACGTTTCTTTTGCAGCGGACTGGTGTTCTTTATCCTGTCGCTCGTGTTGCTGTCGAATCAAACTCAGGCGGAAAAGGAAACCGACCCTTCTCCCACCGTCTTCACATGCCCGTTAATGGACTTCCCCACAACAGTTAAAGGGACTCTAAGTAAGAAACAACACAACCAAACTCGTATTTTTACGTATCACCCTGTTACAGATATAAATATATCATTTAAGCCGCATATTCGGAGTAGCTGATGTTGCCGATAAATCTGCGAGGTTTAAGTGGGATTGAGCTCACATCTGTAGTATCAGAGGACAGATGGACGGGGATTGTCACGCAGTGGGGGGTGCTGGATGACGGGCATAGTCATCGATGCAGGCCTAGGAAACACTCACTGTCTGGCGTGACGGTTTGGATGTAGATCTTGCGGTATTGACCGGAGAAAACGAATCAGAGAGCCGAGAGGACTGAATGAATAAGGCGAGGCCTTTGCCTAACATATAGCAGTGAGACAACATAGTTTAAATGAAATCGGCGAAGAGAACAGTGTCAAATATTGCGAAGCAACATAACACAAGAACGTGTCATGTTGCGATGAGAAAATTCGCAGGCGCTAAATCAATATAGTTTTTTATAAGTCTTCGCAGTTCAGTTTATACTCGTACTGTCGTACACTTCTTTAAATGTAGTTCACATTTTGAACAAGTATCGTAATAGAGTTGTAAAAATCGTTTAAAAAACATACTGACGAAACATCGTAGTTGCAGACAATACTTCCACTTTTTGGAATGTAATCTAGTTACCTACCTATATAATAGTCCCCGTCACGAGAAGCTACAAATTTTGTAAACACACATTCAGGGGTTCGCAACCTTAGAAAACTAACTGATTAGAAAAAACAAAATCAACAATAACAAACAATAGGTTGCCTTCGTTCACGGGTGTGCTATAAGGCTGGCTTTCCATTCAGAGGTTATCTATTGTGTCACTCTTTTAAAACGGCAAGTCGGTAACATTATAACCTAATCCACGAGAACAGCACAAACTTACTTCAAAAAATTTTTACGTTCCAAAAGTCAGACGAGTTCCAGTACCACAAAACATTAGACGACAGCGCCTTGTGTCGCTAAAATATAACCCGACCAAGTGAAATTGCTCGTTAGTTTCGTATTACACGTACGTTACTTTGAGTTGATTGAATTTGGAATTATTTGTTGTTGATTGAATTGTCGCTACGTAACTTGGTAGAAGTTCATTATTTACAAATTTATAGCTCCTCGTGACGGGGACTTTACCTTTTTATTTAGGCGCTATTATTTTACCGAAAATTTTAACGGTTTATTTCAATTTCAGTTCATAACATAACAAGAACAGCCAAGTGTTTGAACGGCAGAGAGATGGCCGGTTGCTGTGTTAAGCGTTTCTACTGCGACTTTAATACATCTCATATAGATCTCAGCTTGTATGGGCCGCCAGGTTTCCGTATGTAAGTAAAAAATCCTTCTCAACTACCTTCTTTCTTGCAGGAATTAAAACTTAAGGCGCGATTTATACAGAAACGGCGTAAGGTGAAGGCGCGGCGCAGGTGAAGCGCAGGCATGATGCCGCTTCAAAACGTTTTCATACAAAATGTACGTAAATTACACTCAACCAGCGCGGCGCAGGCACGCCGTTCGTTCTTTCCCTTATAAATTCACGCCTGCGCCGCGCCTTCACCTTACGTCGTGTCGGTATGATTCGCGCCTAAAGGAGACAGTGTGCTCCGAGTTTGTTTCGGCTGTTTCTTTTCAGCAGTATTTAGGTACGAAACACTGTATAATTATACACTGTAATAAAAATCAATTTACTCATTTCTTCGGTCCTAGCGGACTATGAGGGTGAGGAAATACACACTTATGCTCTATAATAATATCTCCCACGTCAAATGCAAATACAGGGTGTAAACGGACCCTTAACGAAGCCGCCAACCAAGCATTCTGTATATCAAACCAAGTAACCCTACGCAAAAAATATTGCTGGGAAATGACTTATTTTTTTGGGGTTAAAAATGACGTTTTACAGAAAAACTCAATGTAACGCACTCTAAACATTGTGCTGATGGATGCATTGAATAGTGAACGAGTCATAGAGATATTAAAAATGAAGTTATAACCTTAAAAAGTATTGTTTAAAAAAAAGTTGTGAAAAAGTTGAACTTTAACCTCCAATATCTCCGTAACTAGAAGGTTCCCTGGGGCTGCAGTCTCGACAATTTCTTTAATAGATTTTCAACTTTATTTCGAAACCTTAAGGTTGAAAATCTATAAAAGAAATTTGACATCGTTATGACTAACGACCGATTTTTGTAGCTATCTATGTCGAGACTACTGGGGCAGGGGCTGCAGTCTCGACATAGATAGCGACAAAAATCGGTCGTTATATTGGTCGTTATTATTGTCGCTATCTATGTCGAGACTGCAGCCCCTGGTATGGTCCAGAGCAAAAAAATGATCCCAATGACGCGGAGAATAAGTGCCTTTCGGCTTTGTTGCTTTTTACACACTTTATTATTGTTAATGGATGTCTTTTCAATTAAATAAGACACAATATTTTCTAGTTATTTAAACTTTTAATAAAAAAATATGTCATTATATCACTTATATTTTCATACATGCACGGTACTTTAGTCGCATCAACTAGTTATGCCCGTAAACATATAAATTCTTAATTAATACCTCAATAAAAGCAGGATATTCAACCTTAGGTGCTTACGCATAGATATCGCTTTTTGTTATTGAAAACGAGTCAAAACATTATTTATTTTCAAGACATTTAAAATTAAATACATCACAAGAAAGAGATGTAAATTGAAGAACTACTACTATTTTTGATAACTACTATTGAAGAACTTAACCATCATCATCTGCCTAGCCTTTTCCCAACTATGTTAGGGTCGGCTTTCAGTCTAACCTGATGCAGCTGGAAACCCGTATTTTACATGGAGCGACTGCCTATCTGACCTCCACAACCCAGTTAGTACTAGGTAATACGATACCCCTTGGTAAGACTGGTTGTCAGACTTTTTGGGCCACTGATTACCTAACGACTCAAAGATCTACAAATGACACCCGGGACCAACGGCTTAACGTGCTTTCCGAGGCACGGAGGAAACTCGGTATGTAATGGGCGGTCACCCATCCACAGACCAACCTAGGCAAGCACGGCTTAACCTAAAGATCGATCCGAGCGGCTGTTATTATTTAGCCACGAGCTCCTCTATTATATATGTAATATATATAAATATAATTATGATAATAATACAAAATGGAAGGGACGCCAACGCGAAAACGGTTACCAGTATCCAGTTCATCATTCTGAGCCCCCCACATAGACATTTTTTGTCGGTTATTAAAAAAAAGTCAGCTGTTTCCTACAAAACTGCAATACCTACACGGTCAAAATGTAAGGAACAGCTGAATTTTTTTAATAACCAATGAATAATTTCTAAGTAAGGGGCTCAGAAAGATATACTGAATACGTGGTAACCGTTTTCGCGTCGGTGTCACTCCACCCCGTATGCTGATGGTATCGCCAGTCTTGGTAGCTGATACTGATTCTATCAGTCTACGTCATCCCATCGTTGGACATAGGCCTCTCCCCAAAACTTCCAGTTTTTTCAATCCATGGCCAGTGTGGATCACTGATAGTTTTATTTGTCCAGCTCGTCCCGCCATCTTTTAAGAGGTCCTATTAGATATTTCTGGAAGCTAACCTAAGTAAATAATTATAATATTCAACATCTTTAAGGCATGTATTTAACGCGGCGATAAACTAATCTGATTTAAGGTTTAAAAATAATTAAAATGGGTATCAAAAATAATAGGTTGGCAGCTACAGTGAAGTAGTATGTAGTCTGATAATTCAAGGACTCCTGAAAAAAAACTTAAAACAAGGTTATTAACCACTAGATTGTAGATAAGGCTTAGTCCACGTAGCCCCGCTGCGGGGCTCCTATTTCTGTTTGCAGGGTTTAAAGTTACCAAACACGAAGGGGATGGCGGGGTCTTACTTCCCTCACTTCGCTCGCTCACTAGACCCCGCCATCCCCTTCGAACCTAACCTGTCCGAGTCGGGGTGTCACAAGTCTCTCAGCCTTCGCTCGCTCTTGCTTCCTATATTCTCCTTGCCGCAATGACCGGATAAATAGTTACTTACTTGGTACAATAGTCGCCCATTCAGTATGTTGGTCGCCAATTAAATTTTTTATTCGCTCCATTAATAATTTCCCTATCTTTTACAGAAAATCCACCACGCGTTCCTAGTAGTTCAATCAACGTTTCTAAAACATGTTGCAATGGCTCACTTTGTGCCATCCCTCCAAGCCCAGCGAGTATACAAGAATCACAACGAACGCATACATTGGCTCCACACAGTAGTCATACCCCACGTCACCAAAGAGTTTCAACATAACTTTGAAGCTTTGGATCGAATGTATAGACTACTAAAGAATTCTGGCAACAAAGATACTGACAATAAAAAATTAGGCGCAGCGTTCAGTGATACTTGGTTATATTCTGAAATACATACAGGTATAGCCAAGTCTTGTCTAGAATTAAAATTGATTTTGAATAAATCGAATGGTCTGGATATTTTTCTCGATTCTTGCGCTATGAATAAACAGGAAATCGATTTGGAAGTTCTGAATCGAGATATGGATGATATTATCGATAGTCTTGCAAAGTGTTTGAAAACCGTTCAGAGTTCACAACTGCGGTTGAAGAAAATTCAAAATAAGAACGTGAATGAAGTTAAATTTGAAGACAAGGAGGTTATGGTTGAGAACGTGAACATTTTGAAAATAGAAGACCGGGAACCAGAGAGTAAAGATGAAGTTTTTTACTGTGTGAAGGATATATAAAAAAGTTAAATTTAAGAAAAAATGGTCCTAAAAGGAGGCCTCTGTATATCAAACTTAAATTAATAAAAAATAAAGATAAGAAATATAAATATAAACTAGCAAAATACAGTAAAGAAACAGACATAAGTGGCGTCATCTATGAGGCCAACGCGAAACTAAATTTCAAAAGTAAGCTTTTAACTATAAGTACTTTAAACGATTACTATATCACGAAATGGTGTAAATATGTAAGGTCAGAAAAAAATGTTTTAGACTCCAGCGGTCTATCCGAAGGCGATGCAAGCGATGTAGAAGCGGGTACGGCCAACAAAACAGTCAAACAAACTGTCAATAATGAAATAAAGTTCACAAAAAAAGATTTAGAATGGACTCCGTCGTCTTCCGACACCGATTTGGAGTACTACAAAGAAAAGCAGAAGGCTGTACTACAAGATGTCCGTAGGCATAGAGCGGTTAGAAGAAAAAAACACCCGAACCATAGACCGATACCGCCCATAGACAACATAGATGAGAGTTTGAAACCCATAGAGTATACTTTTGGGACAGGAATGGCTATGGCGTCGGTTCTTCAAATGAACAGGTCTGTACCCAATTATATAGCTGATGAAGAAGTTTTTATTGGAGACGGTGAAGTTTCTACGGATAGTGGGAATGATGAAGATGCTTGAAAATAATAAATAATAATAACTCGCTGGATAGGAGTCGCAAGGGACCGGTCAATGTGGCGACACTTGGGGGAGGCCTATGTCCAGCAGTGGGCGTCATTCGGCTGAAATGATAATGATTATGAATAATTAAAAAGCGAAGTCAAATTAAGCTGCGTCTGCAAGTTGATGTTATGCCAAACATACAAATCATCAGCCTACAGCAGTCCACTGCTGGACGTAGACCTCGTAAATCGCACGCCACTCAACTCGATTCTCGGCAATTCTCATCCAGTTGCTACCAGCTACCCTGCGAAGATCGTCCCTCCTTACGCTCGCCGATTCACGGTCTCCACTCAAAAACATGTCTACGGTCATCGGTTCGACGGCTAATATGGCCGGCCCATTGCCACTTCAGCTTCCTTATTCTGATGTCGACAACTCTGGTCCAACTTACAAATATTGCGAATTAAATAAAAGTTTTTAAAAATGTGGACTCATACTAATTGCGTCAGCCTATGCTATGTTTTATAAGGGAAAGAAATTTTCCTTATGTAATGTTGTATATTTCGATCGTCTGCAACCTATGCGATATTTCGCTTTATCTGTTACACTTTGTAGAAGTTCGATTGAAGTCTTTTAAGGTTACAAGCTTCATATAAGTTGTCATTGAAATAATTAAAATATGTCATCGCCTTTGAAAATGATAAAAAATTTTTTATTTGTTTAGATCTGTGATCAAATTTATTAAGTCAATTGATCTTGTGTATTAATTATTTTAGGTACTTTAAGTATTGTATCTTAATGAGGAATAATTAAATTATAATTTGCTTTTTATTGAGTATTTGCTTATATCCCGTTACACAGCCTCACCCTCCTTTCCCCCTTCCGCCTTCCACATTAGGGTCAGCGCAGACAGAGAGGAATAATCCCCGCGCGGTCTCGAGCATTTTCCTTACGGATCCCGCATATCTTCTAGGACGCGCGAGCATATTTTGTCAGGTTCAAGCATTTACGCACTTTATTGTAATAATTTTAAAATTTATTTTCAAGTCCGTTAATAAAATCCACTCCGCTGCGCTCCGTTCTGTCTGCGCTGAGTTTATTCTGACCCAGTCTCGTTCTAGGGTTCCGTACCAAAAGGGACGTGCCATCGGGATCCAATTGCTAAGGCCCCACTATCCGTTTGTCACAGGGCTGAATTTTTTTAACCGTAATAGGTGTGCACATTATTTTTTACAGAGTGGGTATTGCAATGGCCGCTGTAACGACAAATAAAAAATATAGCACACCTCGTAAACGGCGGTTTCATATGTTTGAAAATTCGCGCCTGTCGTCGCAACCGCGCTAGGCTTGCACTCTATGCGGGCCTAGTAAAACCGAAAAATTGAATTTACGATCGGTTAAAGAATAAATTAAAGGATAAGTATAGTAAAGGAAGAATGAATTTTATTTGCAACATGACTACCGCAATCCTTGGGTGGATATATGCACTCGTGTGCAGAATGTTTCAAAGCGATCACGACATAGACTCCGCGCTTGATGCTAATACCTACTTCGTTGAAATCTACCGTGCTGCATTCGGGCATGACCCGAATGCAGCACGACAAAGCTTTCGTTGAAGACTCCTCGTAGCTCTGCTCAAACTATGTATCGAATAGACAAGGCATTCTGTAAATACCTTTGAGCGCTACAAGTAGTCGGTACGGTGATCTCGACTGATGATTGGCGCCTGACAAAATATATTTAGCAATGTTTTAAGTTAACAACACGAAGTTTGTAAGAATCGAGTAGGCGCTATTGAAACTCGTTTCAAAATTGACTGACCGTTCAGGATTATGTAAGTATAGTAAAGAAAGAATTTTATATGCAACAAGACCTGAGTACTCTCTAGGCCCTAGAACCCAGTATTCGAAGGCATGTGACATCTACCAATCCGCACGGGGCCCGCGTGTTGCCGCTGGCGCATTATCGCCTATTCCCTCTCACAGAGAGGATCCACACACAGCAGGTCACGGGAACAATCTGCGACTACCGCATTCCCATAAAACTTAAGGGGACGATTTATAAAACAATGGTTAGACCTGCTGTCTTGTATGGATCAGAATGTTGGGCCACAAAAGGGATGAATGAAAGGCATTTGCATTTGGCGGAGATGAGAATGCTAAGGGGGATGTGTGGTGTTACGCGAATGGATAAAATAAAAAATGAGTATATAAAAGGATGTCTGAAAGTGGTGCCGGTGACTGAAAAGTTGTGTGGTAATCGGTTGTCGTAGTCTGCTGCTCATTTGATGCGGAGGAATGAGTAAAATGTCGTGAGGAAAGTTTTGAGTATGAATGTGGATGGGGAATAGAGGAAGACCAAAGAAACGATGGATGGACTGTGTAAAGAAAGATATGGCAAGAAAGGAGGTGACTGATGAGATGACGAGTAATAGAGAAGTATGGAAGAAGAAGACATGCTGCGCCGACCCCAAATGAATTGGGATAAGGGCAAGAGAATGATGATGATGAGAGAGGATCCACTCATGGGAGGCAAGTGTCCATGTTAAGGGAATATAACAAGCTGATTATGCATTATGCTATGGTGAGAACTTAAATAGAAAAGGTACTAAGGTAGGTTTTCTTTTTTTATAATGAATGGGCTTACTCTTGACCTCAATCTAGTCCAGAGGACAGAGATGAGGTCGACAATGGAACGAGCTAACCCAAAAGAAGCCTATTAACTCGCGACTTAAATAGATTGGGGTCATATGAACTTGGGAACACCGACGCAGGCAGGGAATTCCACTCCTTGGCTGTGCGCATAATAAATGATGCAGCAAAGCGCTTCGTGCGAATGTGTGGAACATCGACAAGGTATGGGTGATAACCTGCAGTACGTCAGGACTCCCGATGGAAGAAGGGAGATGGTGGAATGAGCTCGTGGAGCTCTTGGCCACACTCAGGTAGTTTATGTAAGTAGGCAATACAGAAGTACTATGTACATATTTGCACAAACAATTTGTATTCATGAGATATCTCTTGAGAATTCATTATGAAATACCTCTAGGGAACATGGCGTACGCCACATAACTAGGAAAACCGCCCTTATTGTTACGAAATAAAGGTCAATATCATACTTTTACCTCGTACGTAAGTTTGACTTACTAAACTAAACATTTCGTGTGTGGTATAATACTTAGGAATCAGGAGTTGAACCTCATCTAGCAGCAAGGAATCCCTTTTCCATGCTGCTATCCTTTTCTATCGCTCAGAGCCGTCATTTGCTAGAATGAGAAACAGAGCCGGAATGCTGTCGTATGCGGCAGCATCGACGATGTGATCGGCAGCATAGTCCAGTCAATTAAGACAAAAAAAGCGTTTAACCTCGGAATGAGAGATAATAAGCTGGAAACTCGAACACCTTCATTTTGGTGTTCTAAATGTTGTCTCAAAAGTCTCATAAAATCTCGTGTCTGCGTAGTAAGTTATTCAAGGTCAAATGTCAAAAAAAATAGTTTTTCGCGATGATGTTAACACGTATGATCTGGGTTGTGCAGGTCAGATAGGCAGTCGGTCCATGTAAAAGACGGGTATTCAGCCGCATCCAGTTAGACTGGAAGCCGACCCTAATATAGTTGGGAAAAGGCTAGGCAGATAGTCATGATGATGATGACTAAACACATTATAATTTTATCTTTATTCAGTAGCTATATATTTCTTAAAAAGTTCTTTATGAGTTTTTAATTATACAAAGTATGTAAGTATTATTAAATGAATAAATTAGATATATGCAAAATGTTATTTAAACATAATGTATTAACTAATAAATAATACAAATTATTTATTGTTAATGATATTTCGATGATTTCATAACTTTTTACAACGTATTATTCACTGCGATTCACGGTTGACCTTGCATTACAGTGACTATGGCTGAGCGCTACGAGCTCTCTGCCCTCTATCTTAAAAACGGTTGGGCGTATGCAAAATCTTACAATACATAATGTGTCCCAAATTTTATGCTCTACAATTTTGAAAATACATGTTAACATCATAGAAGCTGTAGAAACCGTGATAATCGCGAAAAACTGATTTTTGTGACATTTGACCTTGAATAACTTACGACGCAGACACGAGATTTCATGAGACTTATGAGAGAATTTTTTCTTTTAAAAATTTTTCATTCACTATCATCATTGTCGGCCCACATCAATGCTGGATTTTATTTTATGATTGAATGTTTTGCTCTTTTTCCGTTAATTTATGGGGCGGCATACCCTACAGGCCCTGGGCGCTGAAAAAATTATCAGCTGCCCCATACAACATTTCAATACCTACTCGACCCAAATCTATGGGACAGCTGATAATTTTTTTGCATTTACGATATTGGACCCATGGAAGAAGTTGTTCAGTTTGATGGTCTGCAGCATATCCTTTCATATGAGTATACCCTTTCTGTTACACCCCGATGTATATCTACCCAGCACGGGACAATATTGGCTGATTATACTAATCAAAGAATCTGATAGATAATATGCGAACGTAGGTGACAAGTGATACAACGGGTGGCTGGAAACACACACACACACACATACACACACACACACATACACACACACACATACACACACACACACACACACATATTGTCAAGTACCTAACACTACAAATAATAGGCAACCACCCTCATATTTGCATATACAACATTGGTTTTAGTATATGCGAAACCTGTAACACGTGTCTAGTATTTTTATGTAAACAATCTATGTACAAAATTTCAAAACTGTATCATGAAAAATCACAAAGTTATAAGCTTGTTTTGTTACCTAACTGTCCGCACCAACTCGTGGTCACCACGCGGCGAGCCCGAGCTCATTCATAATAATAATTTGGCAGTAGGTACCTAAATGATTGCGATAGGTACTTAGTGTCGCTCGGTATCCAACTTGTAGCCTTTTTTAAATAAGTTTGGGACAAAATATAACATGGTTTTAAAATGATTGGAATCGATTCAGTTACTTATTCTAAACAAACTATATAAATAATGTTTTATAACAGAATCAATGGTCAATCAATTATCAAACTGATCTATATTAGTACAGTTAGAGCTTTGCCGTTACGCGGTGATGTTATTAATAAATCATTAATTGCGTTTTAATTATTGAACGTGTTATTAGTTGTTATCGATGATAGTCTGTTGTGTTTCTGCCGACAACATGGACGCATCGAGAATTATGTAAGTTTAATTTTATAAAAAATATCATAAAGGGATAATAATAGACCCTGTACAAAGCCGAAAGGCCGGTTCTCCCCGTCATTGCGATATTTTTTTTGTTCTGGACCTTACCTTCTAGTTACGGAGATATTGGGGGTCAAAGTTCCAACTTTTTCACAATTTGTTTTTAAAACAGTAGTTTTAAGGTCATAACTTTACTTTAAATACTTCCACGACCCCTTTACTATTCAATGCATTCATCAGCACAATATTTTGAGTGCGTCACATCAGGCAAAAGATGAAAATTATAGATTTCTACAGCTACCTTTTAATTTTATTTACTTGCAGTTAATTGATTTATAATTATAATTCCTATCCGGCGTGTCCATCCTTATCGGTAGGACGAGCTGCACGGAAAAACCGTATCCTATGTGTAATATGATTAGCAGGCACTGCAGGCTAATCATCAATTATGCACGGAGGACAGTCGTAAGATTCACTTTATGCCCAATAAATACGATAGGAATGAAAACTGAAATCTCAGAATGAATTGTCACTACGTCAAGGCTTCATTAAAATTTGTCATTGGTACCGGTGTCACCAGATTTGTATCTAAAAAGAATTCCTTTCAAATAAGTAACTCGTTCGTTCTTCCGCGCGTCCATAAGGCACCGATGACATCGACTTGAATGTTCACATAGTAATGAGCGCACTCGAGCTCGCCGCGAAGTGGCGGTGCGATAAGCGCCGGATGACGCATCATCAGCGCGTCATCGTGTTTAGTGATGTCGATTGTTGTGATGTCATAATTTAACTGCAGATGGTTGGGACGAAAAAACAATTATACTGTAAATACCGAACGGATAGGCAGACATATATGGTAAAAGTCATATAAAAATATAAATTTTATCAGAGTACCTCGCGTTCACGCTCACGTCAGCGCACCAACAAGCTTACTTAAAGTGTTGCTGTTAATATTCCGTCAGGCGTCAATATTTTCGGTCGGGGGCAACCCCGACCGACGACTGATCAAGTTCAACATCAGCTGGTGGGTGCACTCGGTGCATAGTTCGTACAGATCGACCGGTAAGCTTCAACGAAATAGGCGTTCGGGTCAAGCGCTGAGTCGGTGCGATCGCATGGAAACATTCTACATGCGACTTTATATACCCACGTAAACAATGCTCTGGTCATGTTACAGAGAAAATTCATTCTACCTTTACTATAATTACATCTCTTGTATCTACCAATAGCGTATTCAATTTTGAAATTGGTTATAAAATTCATTGCGCCTTTACGTTTCCCAAACACATCGTGTTGTTTGTTAAAAACTTTGCTATGAAAATCTGGTCAGGCGCCATTCATCGGTCGGGGCAACCCGACCGAATACGGGTAGAGCGTTCAGAATTCTCAGAGGGCGGGCACGATGGACGGTTCAACATAATCAGGTGCTATGTGAATTCGACACATAGTTTATACAGATCGACCGGTAGGCCTCAACGAAGTGGGCGTTCGGATCCAGCTCTGAGTCTGTGTGATCGCATGGAATCATTCTACAGGCGAGTCGACACATCCACCCGTGGAGTGATCTGGTCATGTTGCATATTTTAGAAATCATTCTTCCTTTACTATACTTACATATCCTTTAACTACCGATCGCGAGTTCAATTTTCCGGTTTTACGTGAAGAGACGCAGCGGTCCGCATCATAACGGCCATCGGTCAGAGCCATCATAAAATGAAGAAATTTCATGTGAACGGAAGATTGGTCGAGTCGCTAGACACACGACTGGTGTGCTTCTAGCGATGTTCGGGAAGAGGAAAATGAATCTGTCGACAAAGGAGCTCTTTGCTGGTGCAGTATTTGCATCGAGATCTCAGTCAGTTGACAAAGCGGGTATATAATTTGCTTGGGTAAGCCGACGGCCACCGGTTAGTTCAGAGACAATTGTGGTTATGTTGCGAATAGAATTCTGTTGTAAAAATCCACATGCATGATGTAAACGAAGCAAAGTTCAATGATCAAAACATAATGGTGCGACGAGCATTATAACTCTTTGTAGACCACAACTTTACAAGTCGCAGTTTATTCTGGTGTTTGGGCGGCCGAGGCGCGTCAATACGTAAACTGTTTCAAAGCTTATGCAAAGTAACTCTGAGAGAAAATCTGTTGGCGGAGCGCTTGTGAAACAAAAACAGCATAATTTTTGCAGCTGGCTCCATGGCATCGTTGATGTATCCACGTAATAGCGTCCATCAAACATAAAGGCCAGTCAGTTTGTTCCGTAGTCACGTTTCGCGGAGATCGTCGGAATTGCACGTTCGGTTCAACTCCATGTGGGAGGAAAAAGTATGTGCCGCGTATCGGGTGTTGACGTCATATTCCAATGCCGCGTCATCGGCTGGCCGATAACGGCGCGGCCGGCCGGCGTGCAGCGGCCGGGTGGCCGCGCGTCCATCCTAATGTGAGCGTAGAAGTCAATGCCATCGGTCCCTTGAGCACGGGAATATTTTAGAACATGATTTATTAAAATGGAGACGTTGTGTTTTTTACTCGTTTAAGATGTGTAATCAACACAAAACTTTTGGTAAAATAATACTTTGTGAATTTGTGCCTCTTTCACTACCTTATTTAATAACTACAATTAATAGATCTACCGGGTGTAAACAGACCCTTCACATAGCCGTCAACCCAGCATTCTGTATATCAAACTAAGTAACTTTACGCAAAAATGATTGCTGGGAATCGACTTTTTTTTTTGGGGTGAAAATTCACGTTTTACGGTAGGAATCGATGGAAAGCACTCAAAGCATTGTGCTGATGGATGGATTGAATAGTACGGGGGTCGTGGAGGTGTGTAAAGTAAAAATCTAACATTAAAAACATGTATTTAAAAAAAAAGTTGTGAAAAAGTTGGAACTTTGACCCCCAATATCTCCGTAACTAGAAGGTTCCCAGGTATGGTCTAGAACAAAAAAATGATCGCAGTGACGGGGAGAACAAGTGCCTTTCGTTTATGTTAGGGGTCTATTTACATCCACCAGAAGTTAAAAATACTTAGCACAACTTCGCATTTTATGGATTTTTAGGTACCTACTTAGTTTGTTATTAAATCAACAATGTCGTACTATGACATGCATCATCCGAAAGTCTAGTCTATCAAAGTCTCGGTAATCTTTAAAATCATTATAAATAGGTTGCTATTGAGCTTTTTCTGCACGAGAAAAAATAACTGGGAGAGGACTATGAAGTTTTTTGATTAAACTCAGTTTACACAGCATAACATCACGCCTGTAATACCCGGAGAGTTAGACAGGCGTGTTCCGGGTACCCATAGCACAATTATGTTTCTTCAGTTATGTTTTAACCCCATGTTAAAGGAGGCGAGCTCATTGGTACCAACCAGGCAAAAATCCATACTTAGCCCAATCTGGGAATCGATCCCCAGACCTCATGCTCCACAGCAGCACTTCCGACCAATGACCAACGAGGCACTATACACAGATTATAAAAAAATACCTAAAAGGATGGGACACCAATGTGACCACCCATTACATACCGAGCTTCCTCCGTGCCTCGGATAGCTCTTTAAGCCGTTGGTCCCGGCTGTTTTTCGTCGTCAACCAGTCTTACCAAGGAGCATTGTATTACCCAGTACTAAATGGGTTGTGGAGGCAGCTGCTCCGTGTAAAATACTGGTATTCAGCTGCATCCGGTTAAAATGGCACCCAACATAGTTGGACAAAAGCTAGGTAGGATGATGACGACATAATAATACCTAATAACGTTTCTTTTGCAGCGGACTGGTGTTCCTTATCCTGTCGCTCGTGTTGCTGTCGAATCAAACGCAGGCGGAAAAGGAAACCGACACTTCTCCCACCGTCTTCACATGCCCGTTAATGGACTTCCCCAAAACAGTTAATGGGACGCTAAGTAAGAAACAACACAAACAAACTCGTATTTTTACGTATCACCCTGTTACAGATATTAAGATATCATTTAAGCCGCATATTCGGAGTAGCTGATGTTGCCGATAAATCTGCGAGGTTTAAGTGGGATTGAGCTCACATCTGTAGTATCAGAGGACAGATGGACCGGGATTGTCACGCAGTGGGGGGTGCTGGATGACGGGCATAGTCATCGATGCAGGCCTAGGAAACACTCACTGTCTGGCGTGACGGTTTGGATGTAGATCTTGCGGTATTGACCGGAGAAAACGAATCAGAGAGCTGAGAGGACTGAATGAATAAGGCGAGGCCTTTGCCTAACATATAGCAGTGAGACAACATAGTTTAAATGAAATCGGCGAAGTGTCAAATATTGCGAAGCAACATAACACAAGAACGTGTCATGTTGCGATAAGAAAATTCGCAGGCGCTAAATCAATATAGTTTTTTTATAAGTCTTCGCAGTTCAGTTTATACTCGTACTGTCGTACACTTCTTTAAATGTAGTTCACATTTTCAACAAGTATCGCAATAGAGTTGTAAAAATCGTTTAAAAAACATACTGACGAAACATCTTAGTTGCATTCAATACTACCACTTTTTGGAATGTAATCTAGTTGCCTACCTATATAATAGTCCCCGTCACGAGAAGCTACAAATTTTGTAAACACACATTCAGGGGTTCGCAACCTTACAAAACTAACTGATTAGAAAAAACAAAATCAACAATAACAAACAATAGGTTGCCTTCGTTCACGGGTGTGCTATAAGGCTGGCTTTCCATTCAGAGGTTATCTATTGTGTCACTCTTTTAAAACGGCAAGTCGGTAACATTATAACCTAATCCGCGAGAACAGCACAAACTTACTTCAAAAAATTTTTACGTTCCATAAGTCAGACGAGTTCCAGTACCACAAAAGATTAGACGACAGCGCCTTGTGTCGCTAAAATATAACCCGACCAAGTGAAATTGCTCGTTAGTTTCGTATTACACGTACGTTACTTTGAGTTGATTGAATTTGGGATTATTTGTTGTTGATTGAATTGTCGCTACGTAACTTGGTAGAAGTTCATTATTTACAAAATTTATAGCTCCTTGTGACGCGCTTTACCTTTTTATTTAGCCACTATAATTATACCGCCAATTTTAACGGTTTATTTCAATTTCAGTTCATAACATAACAAGAACAGCCAAGTGTTTGAACGGCAGAGAGATGGCCGGTTGCTGTGTTAAGCGTTTCTACTGCGACTTTAATACATCTCATATAGATCTCAGCTTGTATGGGCCGCCAGGTTTCCGTATGTAAGTAAAAAATCCTTCTCAACTACCTTCTTTCTTGCAGGAATTAAAACTTAAGGCAATACAGAAACGGCGTAAGCTGAAGGCGCGGCGCAGGTGAAGCGCAGGCATGATGCCGCTTCAAAACGTTTTCATACAAAATGTACGTAAATTACACTCAACCAGCGCGGCGCAGGCACGCCGTTCGTTCTTTTCCTTATAAATTCACGCCTGCGCCGCGCCTTCACCTTACGTCGTGTCGGTATGATTCGCGCCTAAAGGAGACAGTGTGCTCCGAGTTTGTTTCGGCTGTTTCTTTTCAGCAGTATTCAGGTACGAAACACTGTATAATTTAAAAACCAATTTACTCATTTCTTCGGTCCTAGCGGACTATGAAGGTGAGGAAATACACACTTATGCTCTATAATAATATCTCCCACGTCAAATGCAAATACAGGGTGTAAACGGACCCTTAACGAAGCCGCCACCCAAGCATTCTGTATATCAAACCAAGTAACCCTACGCAAAAAATATTGCTGGGAAATGACTTATTTTTTTGGGGTTAAAAATGACGATTTACAGACAAACTCAATGTAACGCACTCTAAACATTGTGCTGATGGATGCATTGAATAGTGAACGAGTCATAGAGATATTAAAAATGAAGTTATAACCTTAAAAAGTATTGTTTAAAAAAAAGTTGTGAAAAAGTTGAACTTTGACCACCAATATCTCCGTAACTAGAAGGTTCCCAGGTATGGTCCAGAGCAAAAAAATGATCGCAATGACGGGGAGAATAAGTGCCTTTCGGCTTTGTTAAGGGTCTTTTTACACACTTTATTATTGTTAATGGATGTCTTTTCAATTAAATAAGACACAATATTTTCTAGTTATTTAAACTTTTAATAAAAAAATATGTCATTATATCACTTATATTTTCATACATGCACGGTACTTTAGTCGCAACAACTAGTTATGCCCGTAAACATATAAATTCTTAATTAATACCTCAATAAAAGCAGGATTTTCAACCTTAGGCGCTTACGCATAGATATCGCTTTTTGTTATTGAAAACGAGTCAAAACAATATTTATTTTCAAGACATTTAAAATTAAATACTTCACAAGAAAGAGATGTAAATTGAAGAACTACTACTATTTTTGATAACTACTATTGAAGAACTTAACCATCATCATCTGCCTAGCCTTTTCCCAACTATGTTAGGGTCGGCTTTCAGTCTAACCTGATGCAGCTGGAAACCCGTATTTTACATGGAGCGACTGCCTATCTGACCTCCACAACCCAGTTAGTACTAGGTAATACGATACCCCTTGGTAAGACTAGTTCTCAGACTTTTTGAGCCACTGTCAAAGATCTACAAGTGACAGCCGGTATCAACGGCTTAACGTGCTTTCCGAGGCATGGAGGAAACTCGGTATGTAATGGGTGGTCACCCATCCACAGACCAACCTAGGCAAGCACGGCTTAACCTAAAGATCGATCCGAGCGGCTCAAAGTGATTTTAATATGTAGCTAATTTGTTCGAAAACACGAAGATAGCCCTCCATTCGTTAGGGTTCGTCGTAAATTAAAGCAAGTGTGGCATGTTCGTCAATAAATTCGTTCGCAAAAACGAAATCACCCTCAGTCGACTCGACGACGCAGTCAAATTTACCGAACAAAATGAACACGACCATCAGGAGATACGAGTTATCAATTTTAACATTCATGAAACCACTTATTATCTGTCAAAAAATCAATACTGAACAATCTTTTACAATGTGTACATTGCCAGTCTACTTCATTCTGATGTACATCATTGAAATGTGACTCCAAAGTCTCTTTTAAGTTCAGAGAGACCATTGGCAGCAGACTCTTACAAAACTGACATTCCAACTTCAGCCACTCTGTAATCGGAGGAATGGGCTTTTCAATTTTTCCAATCTTACCGATATAGTAAACGTAAGTTGGTGTCACCGTTTCTTCTAATTGTAAGTCATAGTTTGGATCTTTGCTCAGATGATCAGATTCTGCATACAAATATCGAACATACTTATACCTGTTGGCAAATCTCCGGTAGGTACCAGGTATTTTGTACTGAGTATCATTGTCAAAGGTATCTTTTAGTTCAGATATTAAAATGTCAAAAAGTAAATGTACGGTAGTGTACAATTCGTAGCTTTGAGTCGCACATGCTTCTAAAATATCACTGAATTGTTTCACGATTGTGTCTCGATTATAACACTTAGATATTCTACCGACATGATCTCTTTGTTGCATTTGAAAGCATATTGGTAAACTGGTTTGACCCACGCTCTCATATCTAACTTTATTAACCAAAATATGCTTCAATTTGTAAGAAATTTCTCGCGCAAACCAAAAGTTTGGTAGATTTATATACAGTTTCACACACCAACCATAGAGAATTTGTTTGAATGACAAGCTTTTGAGAGAAATGCGCGACGGAGCAACTCTTGCACTGTTAAAGACGGTGTTATTAAGGTCTAACCGTGGTCTTCTGAAGAATAGGTGGTCAAGTTGATCTTTAGTACACTGTATATCCATTACGACGTCACCGGAGTCTATCTCGTCCATCTTCGGTGTATTCTCTGGTGTTACGGTCTTCACAGCTTCTTTAGCCAAAGGTTTTGCAGCTTCTAACATCACACCTAAATACTCTTTTAAATTCTTATATTTGTGGTTCAAAACTTTTGTGACGGCTTCATAATCCTTTATGTTGTTGAGTTTGGTTGAAATACGTTCCAATTCTTCCCATTGTGGCCAATCTTTTAAGTATTTCTTGATGATTTTGATGTAAATGTCTACTTCAAGATCGTGACTGGATTTGACACAGATGTCAAATTCACTCTGTAGTATATCTATGATTTGTGCGTTTGTCATAACTGTGTTTTGTTTGTTTCTTATTAGTCGACGTAAGAGAAGCATGATTGGTCGTTCTGTAATTTTGAAAAAAGAATTACTTACAAAGAATGAAACTAAAAGGTTAATATGTACATGAAAGATGGTATTTTATAGGATTATAGATTCGTCCTGTCCGTCCGTATGTCACAGTCATTTTACTCGAAAATGCCACCATAGGGTAAAACAAGGGAATGGTGAATTTGTCATCGTGTTTCTTGAATTAACGTTTTCGTTATAATGAATTATATTTCATAGAATGATTTAGAATATTATCATTTGATATTGTAATATTACTCTGTCTTTCAAGTAACGTAACAAGTGAATGCCTACATTAGAAAATAAACACTCGTGCAGAATCGTACATAGATTGCCATAATATTATAATCTCTGGTCAAATACTAACTTTCTTCTCCATCGGGGTAATCCTCGTCCTGACTGTCAATGTACTCCACAGCTTCCACATCATTAGATGCATCGTCTTCCATAACTAGACCTTTAAATCAAGAAAAAACTTTAAAATACTCGTGTGTGCAAACTTTTTCAAACCAACTAAACTCAAACGTCAAAAATGTTTCATATTTTTTAAAAGAAGCTGTCAAAATGTCTCTACTGTTTTGGCCCAGAGACTTTTCGGAAAAATATAATTTTAATGCTAAATTGTTCCTTTGGCGTGTGGTGTTAGTCGATAGTGTCAGAACTACTCGGAACCATCTCGGAACTAACACTGCCTTCTTGTTTTTCCACAGACAATTTTTCAAAATAATGTTTACCAACAGCGCCTTCATGTAAATGTCATTCAAGCGCTAAAAGAACCATGCGTTAGATATTGAGACAATAATTATTATAGTTCTTCACAGTTTATTTACTACTACTAGCTATTAAGTTGGCTTTATTGGCTTACCTGGGGTTTCAATGATTCACCTCAGTACAGCAAGACCCAAACTTGATAACAAAACTTGTTATCAAGAAATAACAACTAGCAGTTCCTAAATAAACTGTACCTAAAAGGACAGTAGTTTTAACATTTATCTTTTTTTTCAGTCCCTGCAGCGATATCTGCTGTCCTCAAAACTACATTCTACCAATACCATTGCCGAATCTATCGAATACTGACAAGGATGATGATGACCATGACAGCAGCACGTATGCCAGTGACAGCGATAAAGATGACAGTGACAGCGATAAAGATGACAGTGACAGCGATAAACATGACAGTGACAGCGATAAAGATGACAGTGATAGCGATGAAAATTAACAAAAATAGTGTTTCTAAGCGTGTTTAACAACGAGAGTCCATCAACACTGTTGATTTTTCACAACAGCTATATTCTCACAAAATAATTAATTATACTACTGCTCCATGCCATCTAATTAATAAGTTAGATTTAAAAGAAAAGATTAACCGCAGTGTTTATCGACTTTCAATGCTGACTGTGCTCACAAGTTAGATCGAAAAGTAACGTGAATCGGAACGTAACATTTGCTAAAACGGTAAACAAAACAAATTATGATATTGTACTGATAAATCCTTTTTCACAAATAAAACGTAGTTATTGAACTTAAAACCGATGTCCACTTATTGTAAAACACACATTTATGTTATTATTATATAATTAAAAAAACAATGAAAATGATTCATTTACCTTGTATTAGCGCCATTCTGTAGGTTTTGCGACTGCGTCTCACGAAGGGTTGTTGGCACAGAGCATCATTATATAATCACAGAGCATCAATATAATAGGTACTGAAATGGGGAGAGTTGACATGTGTCTGACGCATGCGCTTTATGCAATGGCCATTACACACAGAAAACCATTAATGTAAGGTCCCGTAGTAGTTGGTACCTTACACTTGTAGCTTTAAGTGAGAAGTGGTAAGTCAGTACTTGGAGTTAGGCGAGTTGATGTAAACACACACAGATTTGGTAACACTAAAGGTTTATTAGAGTACCGATCACAACAAAGTAAAAGTGGGTTGGATGCTAATCCGCGGTGTTCGCGTAAGTATGTAATTCGTCAACTAACTTAAAATCATATTAAACATTGTTTTAAATACCAAAGAGAAAAGTAGGTTGCTGCGTTTGCAGCCTGACGGAATGTACGTAAACCGTACATGCTCCCGAGGGAAAAGGCGGGATGAGCATCCAGTACATAAAACGTTTTAAAGTAAAAATTCCAAAACGCAATAATAAAAAAGTATAGACCGTATAAAAGTAGGTTAAGTAAGTAAAAATATAAAAGTAAGACATCCCAGAACGTCACAATAAAAAGTAAAGACAGTAAAGTAAACATTAGTAAGTAAGTAAAATTAAACATGTACACATAAAAACAATAAGCTTTACTGCTCCTCAAAGTGAAACAGTTGTTTCGGCCTCGCGTCGCTGTATAGTGGCTCCGGCGGTGTCGAATGGCGTATTTCTTGCATCTCGATTTCGACTTTGTTGTCGATTCCTGTAGGTTGTCTTGTAGGTGGCCTTTTAGTTTTCTTATGCCATAGTCTCCTAATCCAAATGTAGACAGCAAACGAAGCAGCTCCTCCCAACAGCAGAGAAGTCACAGAGTAGAGATATATGTCGTGACTCGATATATCTATCCCTTGTGGTAGTCTTTCCTGCTCTTTCTGCTGAATTATTTGCTTATCTATGTTTCTGATATTTATTGCAGATGTATCCAGTTCTGTCATATTCAGCTGTGCGTTTTTCCAACTTAGATCAAATAAATTGTTGATAGTCGTGTTAAGTGTAGGTACTTCAATATCCGCCTCCATGTGAAATTTGCTTCCTAAGTGGTTATAGGTGAATATTGTCGCATCTTTCTTTTGTAGTATGCATTTTGGTTTCAAGGCAATCACCCCAGTACCGTTGATGACTGCTGGCGTAACTTGATCGCTACATATGACGCGCATCAGCTGTCTGTCGCATAATGTAAACAACCACCAGTTAGGTTTATGTAATTGGATCCAAGTTTCTTTGCAAGTTACATCATTGATGACACAGGATAATGAAGTTTGTTGACTGAATACCTTGGCCTCGCAAGGTGCGTCCTTGTCTTGTAAGCTAAATACCGGCTGACGTGAAATGCATGTGTACTCGTCTTCTCCGTATGGCGTGCATTGGCGCATGTCTTGCTCTTCCATAGTGATGTACGAATTTTTCACGAAGTTTATGGCGATATAATTGGAGAAAGGCTGCACGATTCTCAATTGTCCTTGTTTCTGGAATGGTATAGGTATTACCCGGTATATTTTGTAGTCCTCATCGCTCAAAAGTGGAATATGCAATTCGAAAAGTAGAAAGTTGTTTGTAATCCGAGCCTTGACATGGATTAGTTCGTCACGAAAATCACGAACACGATGATGATGTCACGGAAATCTTTTTGTATGTCCTTTATCGGTAAGGCTAGTCCCTGTGGAAGTTTTCCAGAGATGATGTTCAGCTGTTCTATTATTTGAGATGCAGGAAACAAGTGTGTATCCAAATGACCTCGATAAATGTTGGCGAGAGCATTCATTAGCATTTCTTGAATTCTATGCAAGTCGCTCAAAATTAAAGTTGATGATAAAGCGGCAGAGTTCACGTCATTTGCTGTGTATAAAATTTGTGCTCTGTTCTCAATTTTTGTGATTATGTTGCAAGTCTGATTTATGTAGGTTTGTATTGCGTGAAATTGTTTGTCCATAAATTCCGTATTGTTTTTAATTACATTGTTTTCAGCCTCTATGATCAAAGTTTGATTCTTCATCAACTGTAACAAGTAATTATCGTTGATTTGCAAGTTTTGGATATCCTTCTCGTACTTTTGCGCAAAGTCTTCATCCAAAACCCCGAAAAGTGTTCTGGCTAATTTTCCGATTCCATCAAAGTAGCCTCGTTTTTGTCGCGAATGCTGAGAAAGTAACATAGTGTTATAATTCTCAAGGTGATGCATTTCATGACGTAGGTGTCTGACAACTGCTTCGCATGGTGTAAACTCGTGCGCGATTCTTTGACAGAGTTTATCAATTTGGTTTATGTAGTCGTTCATGTTATTCGCAGCTTGCCAGTAGGACGTTAGGTTGTAATAGATCAGTAGAGTCCATTCATCATGTATAAGTTGCAGTTTTCCGGCTTCATCGAAATAAATAGGTTGATTGTTGGGTATAGAGGTCACCTTATAGTTGTTTGTTACTGGTGACGATTGTGCAGTTCCTAATATTCCTATTAAAGTTATAAGAGCGAAAGTCAGGAAACTGTACTTGTTGGTTCGCGTGCTCCTTTTTCTTCTTTGGTTTTCAGTTATTGTATCTTCTTCTCTTTTGTTATTTGTTGTTTCTTCGGTAGGTAGCAGTGTTTCTTGCTGTGGTAATGGAGTTAGTTTAACAGTGGGTCGTTTTATCACTCCAGTTTTTGTTTTAAGGGTGGCCACTCGTACTAGACCATCCTTACCGGGATGAGTTTCCATCACTCGTCCCATGGCCCATTTGCCAGGAGGTAAGTTTGTTTCCTTGATTAGGACCACGTCGTTTAGTTTGAGGTTTTGTACAGTTCTGTTCCACTTGCTTCTAGACTGTAAGGTGTTCAGGTAGTCATTGGACCAAGCTTTCCAGAATTGATCCAGCATGTGCTCCGTTAGTTGCCAACGTTTTCTCAGATCCATCTTTCTGTTGTCAGGCTCCGGTTGAGGTAGAGCCAACGTAGCACTGCCAGTTAGAAAGTGGCCAGGAGTGAGAGTGCTGTAAAATTCCTCCGGATCTTCTGTTAGCTGACATAGAGGCCTCGAGTTTAGGCAGGCTTCTATTTTCGCTAGTAACGTAGTGAATTCTTCCCAGGTCAGTTTTTGATCCCCAAGAACCCGCTTCAAGTGGTGTTTTAATGATTTGACGGCTGCTTCGAATATCCCCCCCGCACTAGGCCAAGCAGGGGCGTTGAAGTGCCAATGAATTTCTAGTTTCCCAATCTCGTCAAAGAACTCAGGAGAGAGTAGCTTCTTGAAGTTACTGAAATCCTCTCTCAGTACTTTGGATGCTCCAACGAAGTTCGTGCCGTTGTCTGAGTACATGTGAGCAGGCGTTCCGCGCCTCGCGCACATTCTCTGAAGGGCCGCAATAAACGCTTCCGTGCTTAGTTCTGAGACTAATTCGATATGTACAGCTTTCGTAGCCATACAGACGAAGACCGCGATGTATGCTTTTGAGGTCTTCACTCCTCTTCCTTTGTTAAGTTTCACGTCTACGTGACCAGTAAAGTCAACACCAGTGTGAGTGAATGGACGGCTTGGTGTTACTCTTTGTTTTGGCAGATCGGCCATTAGTTGAGCATTGTCCGTAGAATTGTAACGATGACATTTCACACAGCGTCGTATTCTTCCCTTTACCGCCCGATTTCCAGAGACTATCCAGTATCGTTGCCGTATGTAAGTAAGGGTCAGACGGGCTCCTCCATGAAGCGTCATCGAATGTGCTTGGTCGATCAGTAGTTCAGTGAAGCGGCTGGAGTAGGGTACCACTGCGGGATTCTTCATATTTGCAGGAAGATCAGAGTGCTGTAGTCTTCCGCCTACGCGAATGATTCCCTTGCTATCCAGATAAGGTTTGAGTTTGTAAATGTTGCTTTTTGGTGACACAGTTTTATTTTGTTTCAACTGTTTGTGTTCTTGCGCAAACTCGCTTTGTTGAACATATTTTATTATATATTCTGCTGCGTATTGTAGGTCAGTTGTTGTTAGGTAAGTAGCGCTTGGTCGTAATTTTTGCTTTAGTGATGCAATATATCGCACAATTCGAGCAGTAATTCTTATTACTGAAGTCAGCGAACTGTGGTTCTTCAACAACTTGTTAACAATATTTTCAGTGTTGTAGTTTTTCGAACTGACGTCATTGGGTTCGACCCTGTTTGCTTCGCTTGTAGTAAAGTGGCAATTCACATTATGAGGTGTTTCTGTTTCTGCAAAGTTTTTCAGAAACATAGGTCCGTTCCACCATAAGTTGAACTTGACTACTTTGCTCGGTAGCAAGCCTCTCGAAGCGCAGTCAGCTGGATTAAGTTCCGATCGTACATAACACCATTGTTGAGGTGGAATTACGTCTTTTATTTTCCCCACTCTGTTAGCTACGTATCTTTCCCATCTTGAGAGGTCTCCCTGAATCCAAGCTAGGACCACCTTGGAGTCACACCAACCATAAGCTGATATCTCATGCTCCGTTAGTGATTTCTTCACTTTTTCCATGAGTTGGGAGAGTAGTAGTGCTCCGCATAGCTCAAGTCTGGGCAATGAAGTTTTTTGAGTAATCGGCACTACCCTAGTTTTTGATACTAGTAATGTGATCCTTGGGTCGCCCTTTTCGTCGATTACTCGGCTGTATATGACGCAAGCGTATGCCTTTTCGCTTGCGTCACAAAATCCATGTAGTTGGATATTTTTCTGCGTACTGCCAATCCATCTGTTTATTTTAATGTTTTTAATTAGATGTAGTTCTTTGTTTAGATGCCGCCATTCGTCTTGTAACTCAGTAGGTAGTTCAGCATCCCAGTTTATTTTAGTTAGCCACACCCTTTGGAATAGTAGTTTAGCTGACACAGTTATAGGCGCCAGCCAACCCAAGGGGTCGTATAGTTTGGATATTTGTGATAGCAGGTTTCTTTTAGTTAGTGGTTCGTTGTTGTAGTCGTCTATGGACCAGTTGAATATGAAAACGTCATCTTTTGGATTCCAACTCAACCCCAACGTTTTCATTGATTCGTCGCCTCTAAAATCAAATGTACTTTTCGATATTTGATCTTCGTCTAAGTGTCGTAGAAGCTCAGGATCGTTGCTTGACCATTTTCGCAGATTCATTCCGCCTCCCTTCAGTAGTTTTATGATCGATGTTTGAATTTCCTTTGCTTGTTTTGTAGAGTTATGGCCGCTGATTAGGTCATCGACGTAGAACTGATTTAGCAATATTTCAGCGGCCTTTGGGTATTTGTGGCCGTCATCGATAGCAAGCTGTTTGAGTGTTCGCATTGCTAGCCATGGAGCACTTTTTGTCCCATATGTTAATGTTTGCAGTTGATATTCTTGTAAATTGTCTTTTGGTTGCTTTCTCCATAGGATCTTCTGTAGATGTTGTTGATCCGGATGACACCATATGGAACGGTACATTTTTTCAATGTCCGCTGTGTAGACGTATTTATAGCCACGCCATTGTAATATCAATGCTTGGATGTCCTTTTGCAGATTAGGACCTTTTTCCATTACGTCATTTAGGCTACATCCACCCATGGTCTTCTGGGAAGCATTAAAAACAGCTCGTAGTTTTGTTGTTGTTGATTGTTCTCTCAGTACTCCATGATGCGGTAAGAAGATTGCATCTTTGGCGGGTGTCGTGTTTGAAAGCTTCATGTGACCTAAATCAATGTACTCGCGGATGAAATCTTTGTACATTGATGCAAGTTTAGGGTTTCTGTCGAATTTTCTTTCCAGTTGTAAGAATTGAGAGATTGCGATCGACTTTGAGTTTCCCAATTTTTCTTCATAACGAGGAATCAGTGGCATCTTTACAATGTATTTTCCGTCGCGATCTCTTTCAGTAGTCATTTTGTAGTAGTTTTCGCACCAGTCGTCTTTAGATGTGTCCTCAGTATTCTGAATGATGTCTTCTGTCTCCCAGAATCTCTTTAAGTCGTTCAGGTCGACAAGAGCGACATGGCAGTTAAAAGTTTCTAGCTTGCCGCATAAAATCCATCCTAAACGGGTTTGCTGAGCTGTCGGCGTTTGGGCATCTCCCTTTAGGACCCCCTCTAATATAACTTGCGAATAGATATCCGCTCCCAGCAGCAAATCCACGCTCCTTGATAAGTTGAAGTCAGGATCCGCTAGTTTCAGACCTTGTAGCTGAGGCCAGTTTTCTTTTTTAAATGTTTTGTTAGGTAAGTTGTTCGTGATCCTTTTCATTATTAGAGTGCTGACTGAAAATGCAAAGTCAGTGCATCTTGATTTACACTCTAATTCTAGTCGTCCTTTACAATCTCCCGAAATCGTACCCACGCCGGAAATTGTAGCGTTCATCCTTTTTCTAGGTAGTTTCAGTCGTTGAGCCGCGTTCTCCGTGATGAGGTTTACTTGAGATCCTTGGTCCAGTAAAGCTCGTAACGTTATAAAGTCTCCTGTTGATGTCTTTACTTGAAGTTCTACTGTAGTAAGTAATATTTCCATAATGTAGTTGTTTGATAAATGGTTCGAACTATGTTGGTTTGTTGATGTTGAAGGTTGATGTTCCCGTTGTTGAGAACGTTGACCCATATTGTTCATATTGGAACTTGGCGACAGTTTTTGCGCTGAATAGTGTAACATCGTATGATGTGGTTTATTGCACTCTTTGCAAGTTTTGTTCGACGTGCATTCTGTGTCTCCATGCTTATACAAACAGTTTTTGCATATTTGTAATTTCCTTACTGTGTCATTCCGTTGCCGTGTGTCCATTTCAATGAACTTTGGACACTGCATGATCACGTGAAAACCGCTGCACAGAAGGCATTTACCGTATGACGCATGGTATATTCTTGATGTTTCTTTTCTATGTGGTTCATATGATGGTTTATTGGAGTTAAATTTCGTTTTGTTGCTGAATATTTGTTTATGTTGGTTAGATGCATCTTTTTGGTAACCCTTTGCTGCTTCCAACGCCATGAATTTTGTCTCCAAGAACCCCAAAAATTCACTCAGCTCCGGGACTTGCTTTGGATGCTTTAATTCTCTAGTGTATTCAGTATATGATGTTGAGTCCAACTTCTGTGCCATCAAGTACACGATTATTGGATCCCAGCTTGATGTATTTAGACCGATGTTATGTAGGCCATTCATGCATTCGTTGATTACGTCATGCATTCTCTTCAAGACAGCAGCATTGACCAGCTGGATGGATGGTAACTCCATCAAAGTATTCATCAAGTTCGTAAATTGGAGTCTCTTGTTGTCGTATCGCTGAATAAGAATATCCCAACAAGTTTCATAGTTTTCAGCGCCGACCAAATGTTGAACTAATCGTTCCGGCTCTCCTTTAAGCTTAGATTTTAAGTGTTGCATTTTCTGCGCTTTCGAAGAATTTGCATTGTTGTGGATTGTCTCCAGAAACATATCCTTGAACGTAATCCACTGACTGTAGTTTCCAGTGAATTCCGGTAGTTGAATCCTCGGTGCATAGTTTTGGTGGTTTACGCTTGTCCATAGTTTCGAGTTGAGAGATCTTTTCATGACATCGTACTGACGTTCTTTGTTGGCGAACAAGTCGTTGTATATTTCGTTTGACCCTTTCAAAATAGCTTCTAGCTCCCAGTGACATTTCTCTACAGTGTCCCACTTGGTTTTCAGGACGCTCAGGTGATCCTCTAACTCCCATTTTTCAGTTATGGAGTCAATTTCTATTTTGGACATCGCCCGTTCTAGTGCTTTAATGTGACATTCTTGTCGATCAAGCAGTTCCTTGGTCTTGGTATCTACTCCCGTAGGATGAGGAATGACAACTTCAGCCTGTTTTCCTTCCCAGACCAACAACCGCAGCAGTATATCAATCCTGGTGGATTCATACATATGTTTCGTCTTTTCATAAATGTTTCCAGTAAAATATTGGATTTCTTTGTCCTCTCGTTCAAGTAATACATTGTGTCTATTGCCAAAGTCTTGCCAGAGGTTTTCCAATGACACTAACCTTTGAGTCAGGTACTCCTTTCCTTTCCGAGACGCGCTGTCCTTTTGGTAGTTAGTACAGAGACGTTTGATTGACTCGAAGACTTCGTTTTGTGCAGTGATTTCGCTCATCTTGATGTAGTCGTTTCGGTAATCGAAAGTAGTATTAGTAGTAAGATGTAGTAGTAAAGTAGGTATTGAAGAACACGTAGTTCGGTGTCTTCTAGTTTGTAGGCCTCGTATTACCTGCAGTTCACGTTGTAGTCCGGAAGCTGTAGTAGCAGTAGTCGTAGTAGTAGTTGGCTTGTTGCCGCAGTTGAGTCTTGTTTTTCCGCTTGATTCACGAAGAAGTTCCAAAGTATCCCCTCTTCGTTGATTGCTCAGAGCTCTTGTACACTTTTTACGAATATGCGCGCTTTCTCAACTTGACTGGTGAGCTCCGCTTGTGGAAGGCCAGCCAAGCCGATTCGCTGTCGTTCCAAGAGATACAATTACCCCAAACTGCGAAATACTCGAAGGACCATTAAATGTAAGGTCCCGTAGTAGTTGGTACCTTACACTTGTAGCTTTAAGTGAGAAGTGGTAAGTCAGTACTTGGAGTTAGGCGAGTTGATGTAAACACACACAGATTTGGTAACACTAAAGGTTTATTAGAGTACCGATCACAACAAAGTAAAAGTGGGTTGGATGCTAATCCGCGGTGTTCGCGTAAGTATGTAATTCGTCAACTAACTTAAAATCATATTAAACATTGTTTTAAATACCAAAGAGAAAAGTAGGTTGCTGCGTTTGCAGCCTGACGGAATGTACGTAAACCGTACAATTAATTATTATAAAAAACGCGAGGGTAAGCCGGTATCTTTGAACCTTGTGTGTTTGTCGGAATCAACTTCCCACTGAACGTAAACTGGAATGAACCTCCCTATTACAAAATTTCTCTTTTAGGTCTTCGTTCTTCTATTTTGTTTGAGATTTTCACAATCCAGACACAACAAGTTCTAGTATTTACGCAAATTGTCAGGACGATTAGGTTTAGAAGGCACAGTTCTTTATCAATGTTGCTTCATTCAAATCAAAGAAAGTAGTGCTACACAAAAAAAACGTAGAATCCAGATGAATTATATCAAATTATTTATTAAAAAGTAATTAAATATGTAATAAAAAAACGCGTACAGCCACAAGTAATTTAAATAATTGAAAAAGCGCCACCTGTACGCAAGTTTTGCATTTAACAGAATTGAGGATACTGCCATCTAGTGGCTACTGACTGTGATTACAGAGAGTGCAATCGGGGCATCTTCGATGAGCTTTTCGTCCTCGGCGACCGCCCTTATCCGATGAAACTTTGTAATCATGGTAATTGGATCGCGGTCTTGATCTAGAACAGGACCTGAAGTAAAAGAGAATACCTGCTAAAATAAATGAGTACGACAGATACTTTGCTATCTATTCCAAAAGCGACGGCAACGGTAAACAGCGGCTGCAATGCTGCCCATTGCAATGACAGACCGCAGCGACGCGACTGGTATCAAAGTAACAAAAAAAAAAGAAAATGAAAACGCAACAGGCGGCAATGTTGCACGGACACACAATAAACGCAAAAACTCTGGTATGGTTTAGAAAAAAGTTGGACTTTCTTTGGAACTGACGCGATCAGCTGATCAACATGTATGGTAAAACTAAAAAACAAAGTTATGAATTTCACAAAATCATAGAAAACTGTTTCATGCTCAATAAATGACCCCCCCCTAGCCCCCAGCGCTCTGGGCGGAGTGGAAGAAAGTGTCAGACTTCTACTGACTAAAACCCATTCATGTTCCTTCTTTGCCCTTTGTGTTCCAGGGCCGCGGTATCTCTTTCGAACAGTCCCGCAGCCCTAGCAGGCATCGGCCCTTGCGGACCCCTTCCTTGTTGCTGACATCTCTTTGAGGCGCGCGTGGAAGACGAACGCGCCGTCGACACGGCCTGTCGTCATACGGCGGCCGGACGGCGAGTTAGCCCATTACTCACCGTCCACAGGCCCGTGCCTACGGTGGCCGGACCCCCGCGTTTGTTATGTTACACCCTGTATAGAAAAACCAGATATGTCGCTGCGATCTGTGGGTTGCAGTTTGCGGTTGCAGTCTTGCTTCGGTAGTTGTAGCTAGGTATGTCCAACTTTGAGCGAAAGCTGAGAAAGGCTGGACATCATTACGAAAGCTGCCAGACAGTGCTTTTGCCATGTCAATGACTGCTTAGGACATCGATACGCTCACAATAGGCCTCATCAGAAGGCTTGAAAGTCACCAAAAGAGCAATAGCGAGAGGGGGCTTGAAGTTCTCCAGTGTGGTTGAATCAGACATGAAGAGATTTGCAGGAGAACCAAGGTAATCGACATAGACAGAAGAATTGATGAACTTAAGTGTCAGTAAGTTAGGGCACGTTGATTGCATAATGGATGACCGACAAGGGCGTAAGGTTCTGGAGTGGCGAGCGGTACTGGCACGCTTTTTTTTTTTTTTTTTTTTTTTTTTTTTTTTTTCCGGATGGGAAATCATCAAATGACCCCCCCCACTCTGGGCGGAGCGGAGGGGAGTGTCAGACTTGTACTGACTAAAACCCATCCATGTTCCTTCTTTGCCCGTTATGTTCCAGGGCCACGGTATCTCTTTCGAACAGTCCCGCAGCCCCGGCAGGCGTTGGCCCATGCGGACCCCTACTTGATTGCTGACATCTCTTTGAGGCGCGCGTGGAACACGAACGCGCCGTCGACACGGCCCGTCGTCATAAGACGGCCGGACGGCGAGCTAGCCCACAACTCGCCGTCCACAGGCCAGCGCCTACGGTGGTCGGAAGCCACCACGTGACCCCCGACGCCCAGGGCGTCTCCCGCGGCGGCTGGGACGTGAGGTTCTTTCCCTCTCACGTCCTGCCACCTCCTTCACTAGCATGACTGCTTCGCAGAAGGAGGTGACGGCTTCCCATTCCCTCTCGCTCCGGACCATGGCTTGAACCAAGGCCGGACGCGAGAGATCGCCGCCGCCAATCGCCGCTGTGAGGACACGGCGGTGCTCCGCCCAAGTGGGGCAGACCTCCACGGTGTGTTCCACCGTGTCCTCCGGACGATCCTCGCAGTGGAAACACCCGGGCGTTTCCTCCCGCCCGATTCGATGCAGGAACCTCCCGAAACAACCGTGTCCGGTGAGGACCTGCGTCAGGCGGTAGGTGAGGGCGCCGTGGCGCCTCTCTAGCCACTCCTCAAAGAGGGGACTTATCGCCACTATGGTGGCGTGCCCTGCACGGGGTTGCGACAGTCGCTCTCTCCATGTCGCCATGAGATCCCGCCGGAGGTCTGTCCGCTGAGCGGCAATTTGTCGCGGCAGCGGAGTTTCTCCCCGACATAGTGCTTCCGCGCGCCATTCATGCAGGCGCGCGAGGACTATCGCCTCCAGATCCCATGGCGGCAATCCGGCAAGGAGGCTAGCCGCCTCGCCGGAGATCGTGCGGTACCCCCGGATTAGCCTTATGGCTATCACCTTTTGGGGCGCGTTCAGGTAGTGGGCGGCTTGCCGCCTCAAAGAACGCGCCCACACCGGGGCCCCGTAAAGGGCCATGGACCGCACGACCCCCGCGTAAAGCTTCCGGCAGGAGGCGTTTGGACCCCTCAGGTTGGGCAAGAGCCGCTTGAAGGCAGCCCCTGTCCGTTCCAGTTTGGGAGCCAAACGTCGGAAGTGCTCCACGAAGTTCCACCGGCTGTCGAGGACGAGTCCTAGGTACTTCAACGTCGACCCGACGCCGATGGAAACCCCTCCTGCCATCAGTAGGGATCCCGACGGTGGCGCATTCCGAGGCCCATGAAAACACATGGCCTCGGACTTGTGCAATGCCACCTCGAGACCCAATTGCCGGATCCTCTCCACAACTATCGCAACCCCGCGTGTCATGTTTTCGGCCGCCGCCTCGTGCGACCTCCCTTGTGCCAGTACCAGCGTATCGTCAGCGTAGCAAACTACACTGACGCCGGTAGGGAGGTCGGCGCGCAGCACCCAGTCGTAACCGATGTTCCACAAGGCCGGCCCCAGAACCGAACCCTGTGGAACACCGCACGACATATCTCGCCGGTTCCATTCTCCGCTCCGACTGGGGTAGATGACGGCCCTATCCGTCAGGTAGTCCCCGACCACACGACGAAGGTAGGTCGGCACCCCGTGATACTGGAGTGCCTCCCCAATGCAGCTCCAGGGCATGGAGTTGAAGGCGTTGGCGATGTCAAGAGACACCGCCAAGACAACCCCGCCCCGGGACACCGCGTCCCCCGTCGTGAGGGCTCTCACGCGCATGATGGCGTCCACCGTCGAGCGCCCCTTGCGGAAACCAAATTGGTGTTCCGCAAGATCCGGCCCCATCCCTACAAGGTGCCCGGCGAGGCGGTTGGCAATGACTCTTTCAAAGAGCTTGCCCACCTCGTCGAGCAACACAATGGGCCGGTATGCGGACGGAGAGTCCGCAGGGCGCCCTGGCTTCCGGATGAGGACCAGCTTCCCTGTCTTCCAACGAAGTGGGAACTGGCCTCTCTCCAAGCATGCGCTTAGGAGCCCTTCCAGTCTGGGCCCGAGAGCCTCAGAGGCCAGGACCCAGGCTTTGCCAGGCAAGCCATCGGGTCCCGGGGCGGTATTTCTGGCTTTCAGCCTGCGTACCGCCACTCTCAGGTCTACCCCAGTCACCTCCGGAACGTCATCGTCGTCATCGGTGTGGTCCGCTTCCGGCACCGCATGCGGTGACGGAGCCATAGGCGGGGGAGGATGCTCCCCTCGCGAAGGGAACAGAACGCTCACCACGTCCTCCACGAGCTCAGGCCGGAGACTCTGCGTTAGCGGGGGGGCCCGGGTGCGGAGTTTGTCCCGCACCATCTTGTAAGGGCGCCCCCACGGATCTCCGTTCAGAGACTCCAGCATCTCCTCGCGGGCCAAATGCTTGGCCCGCCGGACAGCCTCTTGGAGGGCGGTCTTTGCCGCTCTGTACCCCTCGTACAGCTCCGCCTCAATGGCTGCCGCATCCGGAGGGCGGATGCGGAGCCTGCGATGCCTGGCGTACAGGTGCCGCGCGGCAACGCACGCCTTGCGCAGAGACGTCAGCTCTTGCGACCACCAGTACACCTGACGCCGGGCGCTTCCTGGCCGAACTCGGGGCATTGCCACGTCGCAAATCTCGGACATGGCCTCCTGGAACCAACCCGCCTCGTTGTTGATGTCGGCAGGCCTGACCGGTGATGACACCCAGGCCTGCACGATTGAGGCTTCCAGGAGGAGCTCCCGGTCCAGCTGCTTCAGCGCCCATCGCGGACCACTCGGGGCCTGTAGGACCGGTGCGCTTGAGGTCTGAGTGGAGACGTCGAACCGGATGTACCGGTGGTCGGAATAGGTCTCCACCCCCTCCATGACGCGCCAGTCGACGACACGCGGTGACAGAGCGGGGCTAGCGAACGAGATGTCCACCACCGAGTCGCCCCGCATCCGCACGCACGTGGGGACAGAACCCCGATTTAGGACGACTAGACCTGTCTCCAGAGCCCAGTCCTCCACCATCCTACCCCGCACGTCCGTGTAACGAGAACCCCAAGCCAAGTTCTTGGCATTGAAGTCCCCGAGTACAAGCACGGGGAGGGAATGGCTTCCGATGACGACACTCAACTCCGTGAGGGAGTTGTGGAACTCGGCGAGTGTTCGGCTCGGGGAGAAGTAGACTCCCACTACAACGATCTCCCCGAACCGTGCTGCTACGCACCCCTGACCCTTCCTGACACTCTCAAGGGTCGGGGTACCGGCGGCGGCCGACGCAATTATGGTCACCGAACCGCTATGGTCCTCCACCCAGTCATCCCTGGGCGGGACAAAGTACGGCTCAGCGACCACGGCGATGTTAATCGACCACTGCGCCATGCTCTGGAGCAACAGATCCTGAGCACAGGCGCAGTGGTTGATGTTCGCCTGGAGAAGGCGCAATGGGGCCGTTACTGGCACTCCATTTCAGTCCCCTCCCGGGCCCTCTGCAAGGGCCCCGCTGCGGAAATTGCAGCAGTAACGGCAGCGGCGGTAACAGTGGCGGCGGCTGCGGTGGTGGCGACGGTGGGGGTTTTGGCGGTGGTGGCGGAGGGCCTTCCCTTGCTGCTGGCCTTGGCGGGTGTACCGCAGGCCTTGCTCCCTGCCCGGTGATCGGCTGGCTTGCCAGCTGCCGCACATGCGGCGCAGTGCGGTGCGGCAGAGCAGGCCGCGGCCATGTGACCGGGCTGGCCGCAGCGGAAGCACAGGCCACTGCGGTCCACCTCCGAGGTGCACCGGACCGACACGTGGTGCCCTACATGACAGCGGAAGCACCTCAGAGGTCTGGGCTCCAGCAGCTTCACCTGCGCTGACACCCAGCCCACCAAGAGCCTTCGGCCCTCCACTATGGCTTTCGCCGCCGTCACAGGGCAGCTTACCGTTACGGTTCGCATGCCTGACAGATCCGGACGTAAGGTGCCTGCCTTGACCTGCTCGGCAGGACACCCACCGGTCCTGGTGACGGCGGCCACCACCTCCTCCTCGGTCACCGAGTCGTCCAGACCCAGGATGCGCAGGTCTACGCATTTGACGGGCCTGGACACTCGGGCCTCGTCCGCATTTAGGGACGCTCTGAGCTTTTCGGCCAGAGCGTCAGCGGACGAGCCACGGGTTTCGCCAGGGATCTCTAGCACTCGAGCCCCTGTTGCGGTCACTCTAAGCCGGAGGCCCCCGGCGATCCCGAGCTCTCTGAGATCCACCGTCGCCTTCGCTTTAGCGAGCACGTCGCGGTAGGTGACGCCCCTCTTTTCCGCATCCGGCTGTAGCGTTATCACTACAGCTGCGGTTTTCGGGGCGCTGAGCCCAGCCGTGACGCTCCGCTCCTTTTGCCGGCGCTTCCGCTCCCGCTTCCTGGCCTTTTTTGCCGCCCTTCGCTCCATCGCTCTTTCTCCGGCCACCTGCCAACCGGGCTCGGCCACAGAAGGCTTAGTGGGCGGGGGAGGTGGCGATGGCGGCTGTCTCGCGGCTGGCGCCGGTACATACGCCGCCTTGCCCTTTTTTTGGGGCACCGCCTTGCTCTGCCTCAGGGCCGCCGCCCTCCCGACTGGAGCTGGTTTCGCCAGAGCCGGCTTTTCGGGGGCCGTCGTAACCCTGCCGGATCGCTGGCTGGACGGCCCCGGTGCGGAGGCCGCAGCAGCCGCATATGTGGCCGCCTTGTTTGCCGCCAGGGGGGGGCGCAGGACAATGCCCTCCAGAACGGAGAACCGCGCCTGAAAGGCAGCCAGCTCCTGCCGAACCAGGTTCAGAACCTGGTTCTCCACCGGCACGGGCTGACTTGGTCGCTGCTGGCCCCCATTTTGGGGCGCCTTGCGAGAGCCGGACTCGCGCAGACCGGCCAGGTCTGCTCGGAGCTTCCTGTTCTCCTCTTGGAGAAGCTCCGTAGCAGCCGTCAGGCGAGCGACCTCCGCCCGCAGTTTGGCAACTTCGTCTGGTGGAGGCCCCGCATATCTGGCCTTCGCTGCCGCTATGATGGAGGCGGCCGCTGCAGGTATGGCCCTCTGTCTAGTAGAGGGCTTCTGCTTGTAAGACAGAGCCCTCAGCGCCACCTCTACCTCCTTCGCAAACTCGGCCTTACGCTCCGCATCTGAGCCGCCGTCTGCGACCGCCTCGTCACCAGAGGAGCCCGAACGATCCACCCCGTGACCGGCCACCCCCGGGTGGCGCCCCTCCTCGGCAAGCCGCGCCGACCTCTCGGTGACAGAGAGGCCTCTCCCCTTGCCGCGGATCCCGCCACGCTTGCTGGTGGGGATCTTGCGAGCCGAAGCCAGCTCCCCCTCTGACGACGACTCTCGGTCGCCTACCGGCCTGGATCGCTTGCGCAGGAACTCCCTGTTCCCCGCAGCAGCCCCGGGCCTCCCGCGCCGGGAGCTCTCTGAGCCTCCCGCGCTCACGTCGCTGGATGCGGCGCCGGACTCCGACCCCGCATCCCTCTCCTTCCTTCCTTCGCCGTTATCGGCCGTATTTTGGGTATTGTTATTTTCCATACTGTTCCCACGAGTATGGGGGAAATAAAAAGTCCATCTGGGCAGTGCCCCCTGTGCCCAGATAAGCCATAGCCAGGCCCGGCAGTGGTTCGCACTAGCAACTGATTTTCCATAGGAACCCGTCAGCCATACATCTCTTCGCGGTGCGCCGCCGCTTGAGATTCGGGGTAACTTTTTATAGAGGTTTTCTACCTCGTGATCCGGACGGTTAAGCCAAGACCCTCGGTCCCAATCGAAGCCGCGAGACGTGTTCCACGACACTTCGACGGAGGGATTACGATATCGACGGGGACAGTGAAGGACTGTGTCCTTCACTGTCTGCTCGGAGGCAGGGTTAGTGCACACCGAGCCCGCCCTTGCTCCTCCGCTGTGCCCTCTGCTTTTCAGAGGGTCACGCGGAACAACGCCCCCTAGGCCCACAATGGGCCCCTCCCATGTCAGAATATTAGCCATGGACAGTAACATTCCCCGAAGAATAAGAATCTCTTCCCATTCCTCGGGGAAGGATACTGCCCACGCCCAGGGTGCACCGGCCCAGCAGCTGCTATTCCCTCCAGACGTATCGAGAGGGACCGGCAGCCATCAGGCACACGAGGAGGAATTCTGACAACGCACCCCATCTGACAACGCACCCCAGTACTGGCACGCTTAGAGTTGGGTTTCTCACAGGGTGGATCCACGATCTAGACATGAAACGACGCAGCGTTAAAACGCCATGGTGAGCCTCTCGGAACGGTATCGTATCGACGTGTTAATAAGCGCACCAACATTAATGAAAATTAAGTATTTACTGTTGAAATTTTTTTAAGTAACCGAGTTACGTTTGTTACAATCTTAAATCTAAGCAGGCCTATGATGCAGTGATCATCAGTACGTACCTAGATCGCGACCTGGAGGCCCTGACAGAGTGTCGGCTGTCATCATCATCATCTTCATCTTCCACTTTCCTCGAGCAAATCAGGCCCCAGTACTGGTATACCAAGTAGATCAGGGTTAGCACTCCAGCTAACTGGAAACAAAAAGGTTACACGCAAAGAGTTTAGGTCCAAAACCAGTACTGGTATACCAAGACGATCAGGGTTATCACTGCAGCTAACTGTAAAAACAAAAAAGGTTATACATGCAAAAAAAGTTACATTTGAAACTTTTGTCTATTGAAAGAGGATTTAAAAGCTCTAGTCTTATCTTTGAACTACTCAAAAGTGATCCATTAGAATGTATTACCCTTACAGTAATCTATATGGATTTGATTATAGCTTTACAAAAGAAAACATTAGACCAGGCATCAGTAAGCTATTAAATAATTATTTAATTGGCGCCCTTTATTAAGTTTGATCACAGATACTGCCCCTAAATTGACCCCATATTGTAATACTTAATGCCCCCATACTATACGGACTTTTGTAAGTATAGGTTTAAAATTAATTTAGTAACCTAAGCAAACGTGTTGCTGTAGGGAGGTCTTTCGGATTTCAATTTTTTTTGTATTCAACTTTTGGATCTAAATCTGTAAGGCTATTATTTTGTGTTTAAGAATAATAATAATTCTAGAGTAATAATCAGTACTTTAACCAGGCGTAATAAGGTGGCGATTTCTAAAATGGTCAAATCACCGAAAATGGGAAGACATAGGGTGAGACGTACCGCTATGTTGAGCTGTCTAACGCGAACGAAGTCTATGAGCGATTCAATTAAAGTTTCCATCGCATCCGGTTATAGCGTATATGTTGGATTTTGCCAAGAAACCACACTACATGGTTTGAAGCATACTGTCGAAAAAAAACTGCACTGGCTCGAAAGGTATTCAGAAATGTGCTTGCGTTTTAAGAAATGTAGTTTGAAAATTTTGTTGTGAAACCATTAATTTTTACTTTATAATGTCGAAAATGACAGTTCAGATGTTGTAATTGACGTGTTCCTTTTCTGAATTCTTCTGATTTCCGTTAGGTAACTCTTTTGTTGGTTTTAGACAAAAAGGATTTTATGCGTTTTGTCGCCATTATTTTCTGTCATTTTCACTTTCAATCTAGGAGATCGCCCATGAGCCAGGAAACATGGTTTTTTTTCCGATTTATTCCAAGATTTATATCATGTCTACGTGACTCGTCGAACTCCGTCGTCTCAGCGCTTTTCTTTCATCGGCTTGTCCCAAAGACCATACTATCTTCAATATACATTCTTCCTTCTTTTCAGATTACTCTGGTTAGTCCTGACCTTGAGTGCGTTTGGTGGAGCAGTTTACTGCGCACTCAGTCAATATTTCAGGTACCTACATACATATCCAGATTTAAATATGATTCACAATTAAACCTGGACTTTAGGTAGCATGCAAGTCAAAGGACCGACGCGACGGTCGAAGCAGATGAGTCCTTGAATGAAGACTGGCAAATGCGACGTGGGAGATGAAAGACGCCACTCACTAACACTCTTAGATGGATCCCGTCCTGAACGAAGCTCCAAATCAGATCGTGACACTCCTTTTGACCTATGCTGTTAATCCTTTAGGTACAATTCGGAGCCTGTGGTGGTTTCCCTGCAGCGGGACTACAGAAGCTGGTGGACTACCTTCCCAGCGGTGACTGCTTGCTTCCTCGACAGAGTGCAACCGGATAAAGCTAGGGAGCTGGTTGAGGAGTAAGTAGGAATAATCTTAGAACAATGATGACATTGAGTAGAGACACTTCGGGACTTACTTTTATGGTAATTCAGGTACCTAATTCATGAAGAGTAGCTTATTTTCAGGTATGCAGCAACTTCGTTGTCCACGTTATCAGTTGCTATCAGTTTTGAGATGATAGAGACTTCAAACGTGAGTCTATAAAAAGGTCTTAAAGTATTTGAGACATTTTTTTTCAGCTTTTCGGCGACTTAAAATTGTGTTGTGTTAAAGTTTTTTGTAAGATATGTAAACCGTAGGTAAATTATTATTCACACTACACTCCACGTTGGAAGGCCTCGAATTTTCAGTAGGTTTCCAGCTACCTCATCAGTCTTCGGTAAAGGATAGAGACAGAGCTATACGTCCTGCATGGCGTACGTCATCTCTTTTCCCACACTATTACCTACTGCTATGGATGGTGTTAGGTCCCCAATGTACTTCCTTATCCCCTTTACGACCTGATCTTCTAACTTCGCCCAGCACCTGGAACGTAACCGAAGAGTCAGACCCGGTGAAGTACAGTTACTACTATGAGTTCATCGAGCTGATCGCCGACGTGTCCTTCCGGGACAACCTGCAGAACTTCTGGAAGTACCAAGCGGATGAGACCGTGAAGGGCATTGACCTGCTGGAGCTGGCGCTGACTGTGCATCCCTCGTCTGTTCTGCAGATGGTTGTGTCTGATAATGAGCATGAGGTGAGTAGATACCTTCAGGCTTCAAGTAAGTTATTGCATGAACGCTAGCTATGCCCCAGCAGTCAAAATGATATCTGTGATGCTACCGACGGCGCCGTGGAAGTCGCTAAGGTTTGAGCTGAGTGCTAACAATAGCCAGTATTACGAAGAATAAAAGTCGTAGAACTAGTGTTTGTGATACATCGATTAATCGAACACGCTCAGTGCGGTTCGGTCGATATCACGCAAATGTCTTCGAATTTATTGTATTAGCCAGAGTTCTTACACCAAGTAGTACAGTGATTACCTGAATTGGAACCCACGACACACATAAATTGGTACCGTTGGCAGAAGAAGAAGAATTTGGGAATACCTCATGCTGAAGTAAAATACGAACCCTTCAGGTGTTACTGTTCAAGTCCAGGGTAACTTTTTTGTGTGCGAGATTTTTACAGAATTTTTCATTTAGAGGTACCAGGAGCAATCTGGAAAGCTCCTCATCCTTGGAGAATGAAGGATCCACTGACCAGACGGATGCTTTCTGATAGTTATGTGTATGTTCTGTTGTAGAATATGCAACATTAGTTTTAGTATATGCGAAACCTGAAAAACGTGTCTAGTATTTTTATGTATAGAATCTATGTACAAAATTTCAAAACTGTCTCATGAAAAATCACAAAGTTATAAGCTTGTTCTGTTACCTGGCTGTCCGCACAAAAACGTAGCCACCAAGCGGCGCGCCCGAGCGCTCGCCTCCAGCGTCGTCTTGAGCTCATTGATAATAATAATTTGGCAGTAGGTACCTAAATTATTGCGATAGGTACTTAGTGTCGCTCGGTATCCAACTTATAGCCCTTTTTTAATATTTTTGGGACAAAATATAAATCATAAATCATATATATTTCTGTAAATTGGTTTAAAAAACTCCTTTACATGTTAATATGTTATGTTTTAAAACTAGATGGGGCCGTTGTTTCGTACCTGACTACTCCGAGAAGAATCATCCGTAACAAACTCAGAGGTCACCGTCTCTTTTAAAGTCCAGACATTGCTCAAGTCATATACAACATGTAACGTAATTAACGCACACCCTCAGACACCCCAATTAGTATATTATGTTATAATCATAATACATACTCTGAATTTTTAGTTAAACATATATGAGCATTGATTATTGATTGATTTAGTTATACTAATTCCGGAAGAATGTTATGGTCACAGTACAAATCCACGAACGCAGACAGTCGCACACGTAGGTATGAGGGTCTTGTTAGCCTAGTAGGTATTCGCTCGCGTTCGAAACGAGTTAACGAGTTTTTACTGTAATTTACGTAGTTTTAATAATTTTTGGGAAAAAAAAATACCTATAATAAAAATTATAGAAATCGATTCAGTAACCGATTCTGAACAAACTAATTTCAGGATGTGCGTTAATTATGTTACATATTGTATAACATGGTTTAAAAATTATTGGAATCGATTCAGTTTCTTATTCTGAACAAACTATATTCCGGTTTCGCTTATACTAAAAATAATGTTGTATACAGGGTGTAAGGATTACCGACGCTAAAAAGGTTACCGCATTCAATAAGTACATCATTCTGAAGCCCCCACATAAAAAAACCAGTAGTTTAATTCAAAACTACAATATATACACGGTCAAAATGTATGGAACGTTTTTTTTTTTAAAGGAGATTGCCCAACTTTGGTCCAAATGCTGCCCAGGAATGGGAGTACCTGCGCTGGGTTCCTGGCACTAATCTATGTCTTTTTACGAAATATTTTAAGAATCTATCCTAGGGTTCCTAATTTTTTTAACTATTTATTTCGATAATATTATTTTTTGCCCAACTTTCAAAATTTCTATGTGTCCTCCCCCCCACATAGAAATTCGCCGTGTAGCCTTCCACCTTGTATGTTATTACAAATTCTTGAACCTACAAAATACCAATCCTTGCAGGTCCACTGGAACCCAGTTATGACCGAAGTGGGCATGTGCCTGACCTTCAACTCGGTCTACGCCGAGTTCCAGCACATGCTGCAGGAGGTGGACTGGACGCCGTTCCAGCTGCTAGAGTGCCACTACCATAGCGGGCAGTGCTCTGTGAGAATAGACTCTATGAACAACGCTGTTAGGGTGAGAGTCGGTTGTCTTTTTCGTTTTAAACCAAGCTTAATGTTCTGGTCATCTTGGATAAAGAATTATACAAGTTCATATTAAATTAGCTAGTGATACTTCACAGGCCTGATGGGGAACTCAACGGGGAATAAAAACCTCTGGTAGTATAAATACCTCAAGTATGTGTTTAAAAAACCGCTTCATTATTATGTGAAGTTTTGATACCTATTTCGGATATGTCAGGATTTACTCCGTTAAGCTTGTTCATCATGTGGGCAGACGATGGGTTTCGTGCTATGTACAGTTCCAAGAAGTCTCAACTCTGCCGCGATCAGACATTGACCGTCGCCCTCGCCTCGAGTTGAACATCAGGGCTCTGTAGAAACATGCTGTGGTGTGGGTAGACTTGTAAGTAGGTCGCGTGACGTCACCACCAGCGCACTTGCGATTTATTTTATGTCCATACTAACGGCCGGATCCGATACCTATTTCATTTGATCCTGTAGGGGCTTCTATCCCCACTCATCAGGTCAATAGTTTCCAGAATTCAGGTTGAGCCCTCAGTTTCCATCAGCCAGACCATGTTGGACTGGCATACGATGAAAATTAAGCCCGAATTGCCCGGAACTCGTAAGTCTCAGACTCGGATCCGTGTGGAATACTAGTATCGGAATATGGAATACCAGTATCGGAATATGGAATACCAGTAACGGAATATGGAATACTAGTAACGGAATATTTCTTAACCGTTTCAGTATTTCATCCATTCGCCATATGAGATATCGACGGCCATATCTAACCCAACTGGTGAAGTGTTGCCTGGAGAAGAGCTAATCATTGATTATAAGGTAATTATCTGATACTTTCTGATCCTTCTGCTAGCGTGCTTTATTATCCTAAGAACTTCGTTGTTCAAGTTACACCGTGTACATCCGCTAATTAAATCAGTAGTGGAACCTGCGTTGAGAGAGTACCTCCAGGAGGTCTACTCTCTACGCAAGGAACCCGTTGTTTCAGCTAAAGTGTACGGAACTTTCCTACTCCGTATCGCTTACGGACATAAGATTAGTGAGGGGCTCGAACTAAAATAAATGACATTACGATTGGACAATTGCCCCAACTCCCGATGAGTTTTCAAAACTCATCGGCATCATCGAATAATAGAGAGTCGGGTTCATTTAGAAGTTTCAACGTACTTTCGGACGGGCTCGTATCTTCGTTGACAGACTCAGAGAGTAGAAAACGACTGTCAAAGATCTAATGACATCCGGGACTTACATCCGAGGCACGATGAAGACTCGGTATGGTCACCAATTAACTGGCCGACATTGGCAACAGCTGCTTATCCTTGAAGATCAACCCGTGCGGCTGTTATTATAAGCCATGAGCTTAATGTTACGTTATGTTATGCAATAATTCTTTATACAATCTACGTCTCAGGTGATTGAGATCCAAGCGTCACCGAGTGTGAAGAGCCTGAGGTCGGAGCAGCGGCGCTGCAAATATCCTGATGAATGGATCAGCGACTCTATTAGGGTAGGCATATGGTTCTTTTTCTCCTTACCATTTCATCCTTACCATTCCTACCGTACTGTTAGCACATTTCTCACTAAAATTACCATCCCCGATAAAGTGTGTAAAATTCTTTTATATGTAGTAGGCTGGTAGGTACCTAATTCATCTCTGCATTCTCCTATACTTGCGGATGATGTCTGTCCAGAGATGGCCATCTTTCGGTTGAAATGGGGTGCTAAACTTCAAATTAAAAGTTTAACTCCATTAGATTGGTAGCTGGAGCTAGAATCGAGAATTCACCAGCCTTTGTAGTCTTCCAATGTGTCTAACTATACTTTTCCAGGCGTACAGCTTCTCTCTATGTCAAATGCACTGCCGCAGTCGCATGGCCGTCATGTTCTGTGGATGTAGACCCTACTTCCATGTCAAAGGAGGTGAGTATCTATCTTCCTACATCTTCGGATCTTCTTCTTAGCGTGTCGATGGCAATCTGTATACTGACTCTGAACTTAGCCGTAAGTATGGCTCAAGAAAAGAGAGGCCTTTACCCAGCAGTGGGTGAGTTCGGGTTGTGGATGATGATGATGATGGCGCTATGACTATCAATTCATGTAGTTTGCAGGTATCAGGTCATGCAAAATACGATTATGTGTGTGCCATTGTTTGTGGACAACACGTCTTCTTCTTATGCTGAGGATCTACCTACTCAGTGGCCCAGTCAAAAATGTATGGGTCTGTAAGTCACAGGAAGGGTTATGCCAACTCCGATTGCAGTCTTTTTAGAAATTTACCAAACGCTTTGGTATCAATTGGAGCTTTTTTAACCGACTTCCAAAAAGAGGAGGTTATCAATTAGTCTGAATTTTATTATGTATGTATTTTCAGCGATATCTTCGCCAGTTGTGAACAGATTTTGATGATTCTTTTTTTTAGACTTTCGGAATTTTCTCGTGATATAAGGATAGTCCTGAGGAAGTTTGAAAGTCGTTTGTCTTGGTATGGATATGTATTGGGGAAGGATGAAACACACGTGACTAAAAGAGTAATGGACATGAATGTTGATGAATGGAGAAAGAGAGGAAGGCTAAAGAAAAGACGAATGGTTTGTGTGAAGACTGATATGAAAGAGAAAAGAGTAAATGATGCCATGACGTCTGGGGAGAATGGAAGAAGAAAACGAGTTGCGCCGACCCCAAATAGAATGGGTCAAGGGCAGGAAGATGAAGATGATGATAAGGGCTGTCCTGCCTTGTAAGGTATTGTGCTCGTGGGTACACAAGCGATGCCTATGTTCAGCCATGGTGTAAGACAGGACTCAATTCCAGATGCTGAAAAATAAAGATGTCATTCGGTTTTTCATTAGATCGTAGTTTTTTACACCAAAATAACCAAAGAGGTTTACATACGAATAAAACTTCAAATCCCGGCAACTGACAAACGAAAAAATGAGCACAAACCACGCTGCTGACATCAAAAGAACTGCCAAACGAAAATTTTCCATGAAGAAATTATTAAAATTATTTTTATAAGTAGTTAAAATTTGACAGCTGTTTTAGAATTTTGCAACTATCTAATCCTTTAGCCATTTTATTTGTTTGCGCGGGAACCAAGATGGGGACGTCTGTGATGCACACGGGATGGCGTGCATCGGCCGCAACGTTGAGATCCTCATCAATATACCAAAAAACCTTGCTAAATGCACATGTCTTCCCCAGTGCTCCGAACTCAATTATTATTCACACACAAAAACGATCCTTATTCGGTGAGTGGTCTTTTTTTTGAGTTTTAGTAGACCAGCTCTGAAGGTTTCTGCGAACCCGTAGCGTAGATGCCGAAAGCTTCAAGAGTCCGCACTGAAAGTAGACTTTAGATTCCATGGCGAAAGGCTCTGGAGTAGCGACCAGCTACCGAAACGGAAACCCTCCCACAGCTGGTCCACAAGGACCGCTAACCTGGTGAAGGCCGCGGGAATCAGTTGTATACGAAAAGCCCAGGACCGGTCGACGTGGCGACGCTTGGTGGAGGTCTATGTTCATTTGTGTATGTCTTTTGGCCGATTATGATAAAGATGATGAGACATTAGATATAGTTTTTATGTCACAATAATTTTATCTCACGATAGGCCGCCCTGCGTGGTTCAAACCTCCTTGGCAAGATCTAACTTTCATAGCTGTCAATGTCAAATTATCAATATGGCTATTATTTTACCTCTGACGACAGCATCCCACCAGCAGTCTAAATGCAATGAGATTCATTGGTATAATAACTGATTATATTCTACTGTAGTTTAATGGAGACCTGAGATGGCTACGTTGAATGTCTAAAGGACCATGGGTAATTTTGTATGAGCTTCGGGCGTAATACCAATAGAATTGAAACAGATTTCAAATAGTATTATAATTAGGAGTTCACTTCATTCTATTACAATAAGTACCTAACTACCTAAGGCGCGTGAGAACAGAAATAGAGACACTTGAAAAAGTTTGTCTAATTCTGTAACAAAAAATAAAAAAAAATATAAACTCTTTGATAAAAATCAAAGAGTTTATTTATATCCTTTGAATGAAAAAGTTGGTAAAATTAACGTGCAATATGAGCCTGGGCCTCATGGCATTCATTGTCTTTAGTCTTCAAGTTTTGTGGGCAGATTCACGTAGGTACTTCTACGGATCCCTTCGTTTCCTACGCAAAATAGTAACCGTGTCACAAAAAATAACTGTAAATACAGGTTTTGTTAAATTTATATTTAAAAAAAAAACACTTACATAAAGTATGCCGCACGCCAGTGGAATTGAGTTTGAGCTGGCTTAGCAATAGAAGAAGTTCAACAGTATAAGAAATCAGCTTATTATGGTTTTTTTACCACTGCCGTGCGGTACAGTCACGAGCTTCAATATGTAAACACTTAACAACTTTTAAAAGTGTTTTTCTTCTACTGTTCTGATTAAAATTTCATGTTATTACGAACACGTTTTTATGAAAAAGATCCTATCTCCAAGTTACAATTGTTATTTCTCGCGAAAATTGCTTTTATATTTAGGAAAGTATTGGTGCTCGTGACTGTACCTCATTCACCGATATTTCACCACAACTACTAAAACTGAAAATGCAACCTGTAAAACTAAAATCGTTTTATTTTAACCGTTAAAATATTAAACCTACATGAATGGGACGACCCTGGATTCTGAGGAGGACCCTCGTTCGGCGATCAGGATTAAGATGATGCCGCCCAAGATCAGACTCAACAGGGATATTATATTCACACTCGAAGACTTATTCGGTTGGTGCCTGCTTAAGAGCAAAGTTCGAAAGCTTGCTGTGACGTCATCATTATCGTCAGTATTGATTTTGTCTGCACTGGCACTACTGTTGAGTACGAAATATTTAAAGGAAAATCCGAATGAATATTGAATTGTTTTTTTTTGCACTTTGCTCAGATCTTACGTAGCAATGCACAAAACATCTAGCCTAAAATGATGGTGTACTCGACTCATTTGTCTGCCTGCAGACAAATGAGTCGAGTCTAATTTGATTTCTCTAAAAATGACATCAGGCTTTATTTTTGCATGTAGTATTGTTACCATGCAGGTAAGTAATTTTTGTGTATGTGTTGGTATTTGTGTGCTTATTACTTAGGTATTTTTGAGAGTACTTAAGGTTCGATTTAACCAGTAGGTTCAACTAGAATACGGACCGGCCGTGGACACCAGTCGCAGACAGACATCACTTCAATATATGATTTGTCATACTTCGGAGCCCGGAGCAGCGTCCGCAATATGTTCTTATTGGTTTGACCGAAACTTAAAAAGAGATTTGTGAGCAGTTGTGCGAAGCCATTTGAGCAAACGACTCCTGTAGCGCGAAAGGCGCTTGGGCATTTCAATGCCGAGAAAATGTTAGCCAAAGCACTGCCTTATATTGGAACAGATGACGGTTTTCCCGTTTTTCCTTCCAGGTTCACACGCACATTTGGCCTTTCACACTTACAAATTGATTTCCGAAAGATGATTCGCACAAATGGCATTTCGCACAAGATTTCTCAGATGATTGATTGATTTTTTTCAGATGTGTTATTGACGTACTTAATAACGTTTCCTTTCAGCTTCACTAGGTGGCACCACTGCACTCTTCGTCGGTGCCAGTGTCCTGACAGTCGTGGAGACAGCCCTCTTCATCTTAAGGCATCTGGTGCGACTGTTTGTCAGGAGAGGCCGTGGCAGGGTCGTTGATTTCAAGCCTTAGAGCGTTTTCCGTCATATTTCAATGCAGCTCTAAATCTAACGTGGGCTGTGGCTAGTCTTGATAGGGCCCTAAGGGGAAGGGGCATTCCACAGTTGGGTTGGACCAGAAAAAATGTATGAGAAACTAATTAAAAAAAATACCTTGAAGTATGTACGAATATGTACCTAGTAAGAAATATTTTGAGCACTAATTTTTCACTTAGAAATGTTTTTTGTTACTCACTGTTGTATTTTATGTGGAAGTATTAAAGTGTGTCTAGTGGCTAAAATAAAATATTGTTTTATTTTTTCCCTGAACTGAAATAAAAGTCAAATCCCAAGTTAAAAAAAAAACTAACCTGGAACCTAAGTGTGTACAGTGGGCTGCAAAAATGCATGAATTTTGCAGGTGAGTGTACATACAACCGCGCCTCAATATTAAACCATGCCGTACGAGCGTATAGTAAGTACTCAAATCATTGATGTTCGTCCGATTGGTCTTGACAAAAAAAGTTAAATAAATATGCACGCAACAATGCAAATTACGCATACAAAAATGTAAAAAGTTTGCTGGTTCCATTAAAAGTTTTGATAAATGTACACTTAGCCCCAAAGAGATGTAAACACGAACTAGGAACCATTTCATTGTCTACAGCCATTATTCCATAATTGTGTCTACAATGTAAAGCTACAAAACATAGTAAACAATTCATTTCACCAAAACCTTTCTACATAGGCCGGTTACATAATAATACAAACACTCTTGACCAAAACTAGGTACACAGACTGACAATGTCATACAACTTGCAACGATTGACATGTCTCGAACTTCGTTTGAGAGAGGAACAAGAACTTTATTTCTGCCCTTTTCATTTCATTCATGAGGTCAGTGTGGTGTCATTTGTTTTTTGTTGAACTTGAAGTATGTACATTTAATCTAACGAATGATGCTTAACCCTTTAGAGGTGGTCACTCACCAGAAGCATTCGCGTGTTATGAATAATGAAACAAATTAAGTTTTGAACATTGCGTTACAATACCGCGCCAGCTCGATTGACTGATCAACGAGCATTCGCTCGAACTGTATGCGTAACATCGATTCAGTTTGTATCGTCATTGTTAGTTGTAAGGATCCGTTTTCCTCACACACTGCTGTACTGTTGGAAATAATGTTTGCAATACAAGTTCACTGATGTTATTACGATTCTGAAACTGTAACACGGTAATGCTCCCATGCAGTGAGTGACTACCTTATGATATGATCGTTGTGATGACAATTAATAAATTATGTCAGTCTAACGAGTAAGAGTAAATAAATAGTCTATGATACCGCATTTTTAATTAAATATTTATTGGTTATTTCCATATTTGTGAGATGTAGATTACCCTGTTGTGGACATAAGAGTGTTGATATTATTATGTACCCGACCTGTGTAGGAGGTTTTGATGACATGAATTTATTGTAACTATGTTTTCAGTTTTACATTGTAGGTGCAATTATGGAATAATGGTTGTAGACAATGAAATGGTTTCTAGTCCGTGTTTACATCTTTTTGGGGCTGACTGTACAGTCATACAGACGCCAGCAAATCAAGATACTACAATCTGTCAAATTCCTTTAATAGATTTTCAACTTTATTGCTAAAGAATTAGGTTCAAGGTTGATTAGAAAATTTGACATCGGGTTGCTTGATGTGGTGGCGTCTGTACATTCGTTTGGTAATGTAAGACATGACAGGCGCAAAACGTGACTGGTATTTTTATAAACTTCGGAAATAGTGCATTTCATTTTGACGTTTATTCAAGGACATAGTAGTATTATAAAAATATGTCATTCAATTTCGAGAAACGACGCTGAGAGCACCTGTTACCATGAAAATATTCTGTACGTATGAGAAAATAATTAGGAACTAAACGTGAATTTCTTAATTGCTACAAACAACAACGAAACGTAGAATGCTGTCATAGAGCTCCTCCCACTTTATAAATGTATTTATTTTCGAAAAACATAACCTAATTCTAACTCTTAAAAACCAACGAACGAACGACAAAAATGTTTTTGACGATACTGTCTTTTGCTATAAACACTATATACTATGTTTTCTCTACATTTTACTTTTTACTGTCCTTGTCCCACACAGTTTTACCATTTGGACTGGATGTTGGTTTGTTGGGTTACGCCGCGTATTATTTGACTAAACTGAAGAAACCTGAGCTGGCGAGTGTGAACAATATATTCGGACCTGACCCCTGGAGTAGAGATAGCCAGACAAATCCAGAAAAAGTCGTCCGCTGCATTGCGCACAGGGGAGCAGGACTCGACGCTCCTGAGAACACTTTGGAAGCGTTCAAGTATGTAAGTTAATATTTTGAAGTGTTATCAAAGAGGTTTTGTGAACAAAAAGTCTCGTAGTTGAGAGATAGTGGGTAAGTTTTCTAGTACCGTACGTTTAAAAAAGAAAATGTAAACAAACATTGATTTTAAACATGGAATTAATTTCGAATGGATCATTATGAACAAACTCTGTGCTAAGTTTTTCAACCAAATGAAACGACGGAGTAACGAAAAAAATCGAATTGATAATAGGTCAACTGATACAGAGGCAAACGTCAAATATTTTTCGAACTTATGATAGGTAACCCTCCTCTCTTATTAAATGGGTCTAATTTTTTACTAAAACAGTGAATTAAAAATTAATAGTTGAATAGATCGAGTTAAAAAATATTTTAGCTTTAGAAAATAATATATTATTTACAAAACTAGCTTTAGCTTAGCTGCTGCATCTTTAATGGATTGCAGGTGCTGCATAATTACAATTATGTTTTGTTATCACAGTGTGCAGAACGTGAATGCAATATCATAGAGATGGATGTACGGTCGTCCAAGGACGGCAAACTGTTGCTCCTACATGACCCGGGCTTGGAGCGACTGACAGGGTCCAGTATCTCGGATGTGCGTACTGTGGACTGGGAAAAGATTAAAGATATTGATGTGGGTGCTTCGCATCCTAACAGGTTAGTGATTTTTTACCCAAATGTGGGAGAGCCCAAAGGGAGAATAAGGAGTTCTCCCCGTCACTGCGATAATTTTTTTGTTCTAGACCATACCTGGGAACCTTCTAGTTACGGAGATATTGGGGGTCAAAGTTCCAACTTATTCACAAGCATGTTTTTAATGTAAGATTTTTACTTTACACACCTCCACGACCCCTATACTATTTAATCCATCCAGCAGCACAATGCTTTGAGTGCTTTCCATCGAGTCCTATCGTAAAACGTGATTTTTCATCCCAAAAAAAAGTCGATTCCCAGCAATAATTTTTGCGTAGAGTTACATAGTTTGATGTACAGAATGCTTGGTTGACGGATATGTGAAGGGTCTGTTTACAACCGGTATAGTCATATTTAAGTCAGATTGTATTAGTAAAAAGTAGAATAAAATAATAACAATAATAAGGAATAGGTAATTATTACAAACATGTCTTATCAATATTGTTAGCACAGTATAAATACATATATTAGTGATTAAATTGAATGATGGTGTCCTTTTACAATACAAAATAAAAATGTCACTGAAATTAACAATATTTATTTATGCCTTTGATCAGATCGGATCTTATAATAAAATTACCTAAATATTTGACATTATTAATAATTTATCTAAATATTTGACATTATTGCCTAATCATATTTGATATCCTTGACATATTTGAAATTTTGACTTATATAATTTATTTCTTTTATATTTCTACTTATTTAAATTAATTGTAATGCCAATTCTATTGATTAATAATTTAATTGTAATGTACTTAATGATGACCCATCATTTTATAAACCATATTTGTACGCCGGAAACGGCAGAATATTATGATCCTAATATATTATGAACCTAACAGCTTTGTACAATATTCTGACAAATAAATGCATTCATTCATTCATACATACAAAAGAAAAAAAAAATCGAGCTATAAAGAAAACCTAGACTTGACAGTCTACAGCTAACACATCCCCCCTTTTTAATGGAGGATAAGGTACTTCTCACACTCTTCCCTCGTACCTCTAAAAAACATAATTTAGCATACATTCAAAGACAGGATCTGGTCCGTTCCTTACAGGAAGCAGTTCAAAGACGTGCGCCTGTGTCTCCTGGGCGAGGCTCTGGATTACCTGCTAGCGAACAATATGAAGGCCATCATTGACATCAAGGGCGAGGATAAGCAGGTATTTAGCCTTAGTTTTCTTCTTTATTCATTTTCAAACATTAATTACAATTTTGAATATTCTTAAAAAAAACCATGTATAAAGCATTTTTTTTAATTAGGTTATTCTGTCCCACTGCTGGGCAAGGCCTCCCTCATTCCTCCCGGTGTTCTGCCTCCTCTGGCCAATCAGTCAGGAACGAGTCCAAAAACATTTAAAAATATAAAAAAATGTGGCCGCCGTTGTCGGGCGCATGGTCCAAGCTGCCGTTTGTTAGGGCTCCAGAGATACGAACCTCCTCACAATGCAGGCCGTCTCGAGGAGTACTGTCTTCTGAATCAGGCCCTTGATTCAACCGAGCGAATTATCAACTGTCCCATACAAAATTTCAATATCTACTACGACACATTTGGGTCGAGTAGATATTGAAATTTTGTATGGGACAGCTGATAATTTTTTCGCATTTACGATATTGGACCCAAAGAGAAAGTTGTTTAGTTTGATGGTCTGCAGCATATCCTTTTATATGACTATACCCTTTCTGTTACACCCTGTATAAGTTTGTCTAGTCGATTTTGAAAATGGATTACATTTTTAGGCTGATACTACTATCTTCTGTGAAAAAAAATTGAGAAGAACAAGTTGTCTGGGCTTCGACATGCATGTTTTTACATTGGTTGTACTATGTTCATTTTATTTTATGTTCTTCTTGACGGGTCGATTATAAGAATTCAGGTGGTTGTGCAGGATGAGCAGGAAAAGAGGTGGTTCATGTCCAGCAGAGGGGCGCCACAATGGCATTCTATTTGGGATGGGACGTGTATCCTTACCCATCCCAAATGAGTATTCTCTAGTTGGCCAGATTACATCTACAGGGTCCACTGCAGTTCCAGGATTTCGAGATTGGCCACTGCAGTTCGTACCCACAAGGAAGGTGTTCCGTCGCGCTGATGAAGTGTGGTTGGATGGGATGTATCTCCCTCCACAATTCGCATCTTTCGACTGATGTACTGTCTTCGTAGTCTCACGTCGCTCTTTTTTTTGATTGCCAGGTGGTGAACGGCGTTCTGAACTGCTTCGCTACGAGACCGGCGTTGTACAACTGTGCAGCCGTCACGAGCTTCAACCCATTTGTTCTTTACCAGGTCTGTTCATTTTATCCTTTATTTATATTTTTACAAATCAATTACGTTTTAAAATATTCCTTAGAAAAAACAATATAAAAAATTGTAGCCCACCGGTATCGGGAACAGGGTCCAAGCTACCGGCGGTCAGGGCTCCAGAGAGAGGAACCTCCTAACAATACGAGTGTCCAAGAGTACCGCTTTCTGGATCAAGGCCTTGCTCCAGCTGCCTAACGAGAACCTCTTCTGTTCATTTTATTACTATTATAAACGCGAAAGTTTGTAAGGAAGTTTGTTAGTCTTTCACACAAAAACTACTGAACGGATTTGGATGGAATTTGGCACGTAAATAGTTTATAGCTTGGATTTACACATAATATGATACTTTTTATCCCGGTGTTACTATCCTATGAGCTATTTCTTTCATAATCAATTGTACAAAAGTACAAAACCTGTAAATACTTTAGGGAAATCTTTATTATCAGAACGTACAGTCGCGGACTTAAGAATATAGGCACTTTTTTGTCTCTATACAGGGTGACTGGTAATTAGTGACCGATATTTAAACACGTGATTGTACTCATGATAACAAACAACTTTCCCAAAAAACATTTTTTTTTTAAATAATCATTTACTTTTAACATAATAATACAACAGCGGAGCATTATGGAGCGGGCTTGCGAGACGCGCGGGTGCTCTGCCTACCCACTGTTACACGGTACGATAGTGATGAGACAGAACGGCGTCACGCGGCTAACAGCTGATAGGTCACAGGCGCACGCGCTTATTTCATACGGCCCGCTGTTGTGTTTAAGTCCCATGAAATAGGGGGCGAGCCTATTGCCATTAACCCAATAACACTTTACCCGACCCCGGAATAAACAAAAGTTAAACAAAAGTTTTAATGTTATTCTCTGTTGTCAGATTCGTAGGAGCGATCCTCAAATAGTTGGCTGCCTCAGTTACCGACCATACTGCTTTAGTTCTCAGGATTTTGAAGCTGAAAAGGGCCCCACTAACCCCAGGTGAGGTCTCGGTTTTATACAAGATATTATTATGTTACTATGAACAAGAATTTTTGTGGTATAATACAGCTAAAAAACCCGACTACTGAAAAATCACGCTCCAATTAAATTCGGGGTTTATAAGGTGAAATCGACTCTTCTGTTCAAGTTGCACATAGGAGTATTTCCATGTAAAATCCGGTCAAAATTATTTAATAGCTTATTTTATACTAAAACATGGTAACATGACTTAATATACTTAATCTTTAATGTTAGCATAGTATAGCATAATCAGCCTATAATGTTCCCACTGCTGGGACACAGGCCTCCTCTCTATGAGAGGGAATGGGCTATAATCCACCACGCGGGCCCAGTGCGGGTTGGTAATCTTTAATGGTAATAAAAAGTAAGTTCATCGCAAAAAACGCTTCTTAAAAAAAGTTAGTTATTCCCATAACTGCTTTTTCCATTATTAAAGAACACTTTTCGTCCATTTTTGCCCCTTAAATTCTTTAACTCTTAAATTCTTTAAGGATGTCATATAACGCTCTTCTGGTAAACTTAATGACGGTTTCAGAAGAATCCAAAAGAAAAAAAAAAAAAAAATTGAAAGATTTTACTTTCAGTCCACTTTCACTCAACGTGGTGTAAAAAAAGTATGTGTCCATACTTTTTTTTACACCACGTTTTCTTTTTTTTTAAATTTTAGTGCAAAAAATTATTTTTGATTGATTTTGTGATGAAACCTTGGATAAGATCAAAACTGTATACTCTGGTTTCGAAGTCCCCGGATTTCGATCTTATACAGCGTGGTTTATTTTACTTTCAGTAATATCTAAATTTATTAGCTTGTAATAAATGACTATGACTATCAAATCTAGATATTTCTTTAAAAAAATTTCATCAGAGTCGCCGATAACATCCCGATGCACAGCATTCTACGCTTCGCGGACATAGTCCATTCCGTGCTATGGCGTTGGTCTGCGCGCTGGTGCGCTGTGAGCGCCGTACTCTTGCATAAGGATATTGTGAGCCCGTGAGTATAGGACCCGAAACCGTCAATCAAGCATTCTGTACATCAAACTAAGTAACCTAGCGCAAACACAAATATTCTAAAGAGTTTGTTAGTTTGTATGCAAGCGGTAATATTCAGCACTTTTTATCTGATTCTGATAATTCTTTCACAAATTGGAAGTAATATTAACCTCGAGTCGAAAAGTTCTGGAGTGGCGAACGCGAACTGGAAGACGTTGCGTTGAAAATGATGTACTGAATACGTGGTAGGTAACCTTTTGTCGGTGTCCCTTCCACTCTGTATATTTTTTAAAACGGAACTATAACGAAGCCGTAGACAAAAGCAAATGGTGAATCATAGACAATTAACAAAAACATAGGCTTCTTTTGGGTTAGCTCGTTTCATCGTCGACCTCATCTTTGTCCTCAGGACTAGATAGAGGTCAAGAGTAGGCCCATTTAATATTATAATAAATAATAATAAAACGTTTATTTAAAGAAACTTAGACATACGTTACAAGATAGTTTTACAAGGAAATTTTGGTCAATGTATAGCATAAAAGTTAAAAAAAAAAAAAAAATCCTTAAATAATTATGTTCCTTTCGCAGGAGTGAGGTGCAATACTGGCGATCTCTCGGCATCCGCTGCGCTGGTTGGTGTGTGAACAGGCCCTTGGAGAAACTGTACTGGCGCGGGGTGCTGAAAGCGCCTTATCTCGCCAACACTCTTCTAGGAGAACCGGACGTAAGTAGATGTTATAAATCCAGTGTTTCATACGTAAAATGAACCTTATTCGTATACAGTTAGCGTGCTTATTAACTGTAGGTACTGGCGCGGGGTGCTGGAGGCAATATCCCCTCAGAGGAACAGAATGTGAGTAGATGTTGTACAGCCAGTGTTTTATGCAAATATGAACCTCATTTCTATAAAGTTAATGGTCATGTTCGTATAATACGCTTGGTGATATAGGAATATGCACTTTAAGTTGATACGAACAAGGTTTTATTTTTTAATTGAGCTATGTCTTGGTTCGCTATAGATTTCAGCCTAAGTCTGGTCGTATTTGGCGACGTGGATATTATATCCTATTTGCCATGGAGACAAGACACAATTGCTTAAAAAACCGAATATTACAGATGGAGAAAAGCCCTAGCGAGAAAGACAGTTTTAGCAGTTTGGAACGCCCTGGATTACTTGTAGACAAGCTACTTGAGCCTGAACGAAAAACGTCTTCTGGACAAAATTAATGTTTTTTTTTTATATTAAATGAAAAATAAAATTAATATAAATTGACCGTCGATTTAGAAGGTTCAGCGATTTCTAGCGGTTTTTTTTAAGTTAAATTAATATTTATCTAAAGGATAATTATGCTTCTTCGACGCAGACTGCACGGGGAGTCATCATCATCAAATGCTCTTAACCTAGTTCATTTGGGGTCTGCGCAGCATGTCTTCGTCTTCCATACTCCTCTTTACTCATCTCAGCAGTCACCTCCTATCTAGCCATATCATGCTTCCCACAGTCCGAGTAAAGCTAGTTAATAATATAGTTAAAACACATTGCGTAATTAGAATATTGCATTTATGAAGCTAAATATTAAATAACCTCCAACCGAGGTAAAGCATTTAAAGCCTCAAATCGAGGCACACTCATGTCTTGAAGCTTCTCTGTAGGAGCCATATGTTGACGGTTTCTGTTCTTCAAAAATGAGACTTATTGTTCGCTTATACAGGTTGTAACAGAAAGGGTATAGTCATATGAAAGGATATGCTGCAGACCATCAAGCTGGACAACTTTCTCCTTGGGTCCAAAATCGTAAATGTGAAAAAATTATCAGCTGTCGCATACATTTGGGTCGAGTAGGTATTGAAATTTTGTATGGGACAGCTGATAATTTTTTCACATTTACGATATTGGACCCAAAGAGAAAGTTGTTCAGTTTGATGGTCTGCAGCATATCCTTTCATATGACTGTACCCTTTCTGTTACACCCTGTATAGATAAGCAAACAGATGATGATGTCAATAAAATATTTTGAATTTGAATTTGATGATACAGAATAATCTGTAAACTAACGTTAATTTTTGCATCTATATAAATAGATGCAAAAATGAACATTAGTTTGCTTCAGTCTGAGATTCTAAGACGGCAAGCTCTCAATTTCTTCATTATCCTCACCATATCAGGCCGGAATCCCCCTCTGCAGGGTATAGGGTTCTGTGTGTCATCCAACTGTTTGCTGCATATCGTCAACCCAACGAGCTTTGCACGGCCTGGGTTTCTTTGGCCTTGGTCACTCGGCTAAAGATATGCTCTTCATTTACCTTTAATAAAATCGCATTAATTTATTCGTTAGAAATCGCAGGACTTAAATGTACGAATGTAACCAAATTATTAATAGTAATTTATTTTATTATTTATTTTGTGTTTGCTTGACACTTAAAACGCGCCAATATTTAATTTAATTTATTACCTTTACTCCAAAAAAATCCCTTAATTTATTCTGGTCATATTGTTAGCTAGTTTGTAATGTCTTGGTACATTGAAATCGAGTAAAACAACGAAATTTCTTGTTCGTAGATCAAGGATAATGACCGTAAATTGGTTGAACGGATCAATGTAAAAGACTTGGAATAGGGCGCCTCAAGTCCTCGGCGCAGCGGCGAGGCACCCGCCTCAAACGGAGTCAGACTGCCTCGAGCGCAGCGGACTTTCAATTTTAATCTCATGTTTATAGGGCCTGTTTTCTCTACTCCAATTTTTTTTAAATCTACCCTACCTAGTATTGTCTTTTCCCACGTCTGATTCAAGTTTGAAAATAATTTCGTTAAAATTCGAGATATCAGACCAGGGATAATTTCAAAATAATGAATTGAGTCTCATATCTCAATTTGTATTTTTGATATACATAATCTGATTCATCTAAACATGATAAAACGAAACACAACGTTTCCGGAGTTTGCATCTTAAATAATACGAGGCGAGGCGCTAACATGAAGCTGCATCCACCTCTGTATCAGGTCCCACCGCTCGGACCTTCAGGAGGCTGTTCGAGCTGCTTCGTAGGCGACTTAATAGTAAAGCGCTCCGCTTCACTGACTAACACACAAGTTAAATAATAGTGCAAGAACTCTTGGTTGGTGTACGCCCGCGTACTTCAAGTGCTACATAAAATATAATTTGAGCCACATCTCTGGCAGAGAATCTAATGCTAAAATGCTCAGGGCGATCCTCAGCCGCGAGCACCTGCAAAGCGGACCCGAGCGGTGATACCACACTAACATGCCGCTGTAAGGCTATGTCCCGCAGCTCATGCGCACCACCAACACTCGCCGGAGTGCCCGACCTTGGATTCAGTTTATGGGTATTTTTCCAAAAATCACCAAAGTTTTTATTCCCATGATGTTATACTATCCATCTTTATTTTTGTCCATCTTTATTTGACATTCATTATTTTAGCAGTACTTTAATTTTTCTTTAAATAATTTCCTGGACTCACACATATTATTATAGTCATGCCCGGACTTAGGACGCCCATAAGACACCCACGTCTGAAAACAAAGCCTGGCCCTCCGGTGAGCGTCACTAACATGGCTGTTTCACCCCTTTACATACCTAAAATTGTTGCGCTTAGGTGCAATGCAGCTTCTTAGCGGCTTCAGTCAAAATATTTACAATATTATTATACATCTTATTTATTGTCATTTTATGGTTCTGATCACTACACATTACATCTGCGCAATTACATCATTCAGATAGGAAGTCTGTGGTGTTCACTAGAAACACTAGTTAGGGTTTAGAATAAAACCACCAAATTATCAGTAAGTAGATGAACTACTTTAAGGTTACGTGCACTCGCTGCTCGGGATAAGTGCGGACTAATCGACACGGAACCGTAAAGCGTCACGCTACGTTTATTAGTATATCACAAAGTCAATCTGCTTAAATCTAAAATTACAGTAACTAGTATAGTTTTGTATTTGATAATACGAGGTCCACCGGTCTAGCTCCACCGCTTTCCACACGAAATACGTTTTAATTATACTGCTTTAAGAGGTGATGGTAGGCCCCTGATTTTCCCGAATGTAACTTTTTCTCATAAATTCTAGTCATTCAACTTTGGTGTGGGGAAAACAGGCTTAATTTTTTTCCAAATTTATTTTTATTTAAACTATTTTGCTGTCCGCGAGGTCGTCGTTTCTCGCCGCTGCACTCGAGGCACCTTGAGGTTTGTTTACCTTCTTATTTATTCTGTAAGTCCGTACATAGCCTTATGTAAATTGACTTTAGTATTTAATATACCGATATCAGACTATTCACTGAAATTTTTGGGCCTTCGTCACTCAAAAGTAAGCGTATGCACACAAAATGAAACAATAGTGACTACTTAACCCTTCGGGGATACAGTAAGTGTGATGTTTAAAACAACTGGACCGGTCCAGTGATGTTGGATTTCGGGATACGGCCGCTTTTAGTGGTCTACGTACAGTTATTTCTATGTAATTTTATCGGTGTCGTTTGCACATGGACTAAAACAAAAATGAGCAGTCACCCGAGTGGAGCGTCTGATATCGACTTTTTGACTCGTATTCACTGGGAAACAAGTTGCATAACATATTGCTCAAACAAAAAACATGTTTTTGAAACGTCAGAAGCATGTTTTGTGTTCCGTGGTCTATATTTACTAGCTAGCAAAGTTGCAAACTATGTATCCAGCGGGGGAACATTTAGTGTTGCGGGCAACATTGCACAATTGCTTGTTAACTTAATTTCAATTAATAAGTACCCGAGCTTATTTATTTTAATATATTAATTTTGAAATAAGCCTTGCACAAATGGGGGTTCTCTTCGAAAAAAATTACGAAGATCCCGTACAAAATTTCATCCTCTGTTTAAAACCTTCAGGGGCCTACCATGACGTCTTTAAGCAGGAGTAATTCCAGTGTGCGAAAGAGAGACCTGTATAGCTCTGTCTCTTTCCCACACTGCTTTAAGACGGCATAGTCTCCCCAGGCCCTAAAGTTTAGGATGAAAATCAGCTAAACTATGAGTTGCTATCGGTCAGTGAGTTATGCCTAGTATAACTAACACGTTACGTTCAATGTCTACATTTTATTGCGCTGTTGGTTATCAATTCTTTGCTCAAACTCAAAGCATTTAATTTCAATTACACCATTACAGGCCCTTTTCACCTGGGATAGAACAGAAACAACTGAAAAAGATGAAGCTACAGTCACAGACAAAAATAAAACTATTTTGTGAAACTACTGTAGTTGCCCATTTCAAAGCGTCTTTGGAAAAGAATGGGCAAGAAACTCCTTGGCACTCTTTTTTGTTACAAAATCTTGGTCACATTCATTCATGTTGAGATTATACATTTTTGTGAAAACGATGTAGAAAGACGTGCACTTTTAACTTTTTTTTTTGGCTCTGAGCTGAGCCTTGAAATTCAACAGTGCGCTGTTATGTAGATTTTTATTTCTATAATTTTATGACTTTAAACCAGTGAATACGCGTGAAATTTTCAATTATATGCTTTAAATTTATATGAAAAATTGTAATATACCAAAAATGGATGAGTATTTTTAGCAGCTTTATTATTTTAGGTACTATTTATTTTGAATTATTAAAGGAGGCAAACGACTATGCGTATACAGGGTCAAAATAAATTATCTAGTGAAAATCCGCAGATGACTAAACATGATAAATCGAGATTTATTTTATTTTACTGTTTTATGGACTTGAAGAGTAAGTATTCTGAAAGTTGGCAACATCACAAATATCTGTCAAATATATCGCTGTCATGATGAATTTCTGTAATATTACTATATGACAATGGAATGTTGTGCTAAAATATTCATTATAAATTGAAATAACTAATATCGTTGCACTGATTATTTTTTACTTAAGACTGATTGGCCAGAGGAGGCAGAAGACCGGGAGAGTTGGAAAGGAATGGGGGAGGCCATTGCCCAGCAGTGGGAGAGGATAATTAAAAAAAGGTGTATAAAAAGCATCTGGGAAATCTTCCAAATACAACGATTTTTTTATTGTTGCAAGTCTTTTTATTCTAATACTAAGTCAACATTTTAGTGTAACACAGAGCAATATTTCATAATTTATTCAAAAATATTGTTTGAAATAATCAAATTAAACATTCGACAGATATTTGCGACGTTGCCAACTGTCAGAATGCACCCTTCGAAATACGAATTTAGAAAATCAGTTTTAATGCTTGTTTTATCCTGTTTAGGTATCAATATCCATTACGTCTGTGTAGTTTCGCTAGCTACTTTAATTTGACTTTCTCGTTTCAGCGGGACTTGCGACAAAAGGATTTACTCGCGCTGCAAATTTGTACCTAAATTGGAACGAAACTCTGAAAATGGCGCGGTTTTTTTTTTTGTTTTTCACCTGCATCCATTTTTTTTACGTAAATATTGAAAAATATTATATTTTGTAGACGCAGAAGGTAATTACACTTTTTGTGTTTGAATGTCGGGTATTATTTTACCAAAAATTTTATGTTTTATTTAGAGTTATTTGCACAAAATCTTGTCTTTTAATTAGTTGTAATTTGTGGTCCTTCGCAGTCTTAATTTTTAATGTTAAGACTAAGTTGTGTGTTAAATCGATGCGACATTTTACGAAACCAAAGTATGATTATTTGAATAATGCTTGCATAAGTAGAGAAATGAAAAGAAATTACCAACCCGCACTGGGCCCGCGTGGTGGATTATAGCCCATTCCCTCTCATAGAGAGGAGGCCTGCGTCCCAGCAGTGGGATCATTAATAGGCTGATTATGCTATGCTATTATGCTAAGTAGAGAAAGGAATTAGATAACAAATGGAGTACGTTATCGTCCAATACATTTCAACGCAGTGTACAATCAAAGAAAATAATTGATGCGCAAATTGACATGACACTTAGGCTTCATATCCATTTCATATAACTGTCAAAAAATGACAGTTACTACAGAACATTCAAATTGGTAGTCAATTTGCTTAACATTTAATTGCCTAGCCTTTATCTGTTAATGATATCTCTAATCTATACCAATTTGCTAGATTTTCAAATTGAATATAGTTTATGCTATACTTCGAATGTTTCTTACTTATACTTCTGGGACCGCGCTAAGTTCGCGTTGTTAAAAAGAGATGGCACTATGATTTGTGGACAGCCCTATCTCTTTCTCACACTGGAACAATTAGGACTTATATTGTCCGTGTTTAATATTGAACTTTTTAATGTTACCAGTACATTTACCAATGGCTGGAGAGTGTTGCCACTGCCAAAAATGTGGAAAAATTAAATACGTGTAACTCGAGTATTGCTGAAGCGGAGGGCCTTACCGTAAATGTACAAAGTTCTCTTAAGTTGCTGTCTGTGTGTATGTCTGTTCGTATTTTAGCTTGTTTATCTCAATAAATGTCTTTTTGGCTATGAGTTTGTTTTTATTGTTACTGACCCCTAAGTATTATGGTGGAAGATTTTTCGCGGGCTACCCTGACGCGTCAGGTAGAGCTGCTGTTGTCGGAGGCAAAATAACTATGAAAATATTGTAACTGACTTCTGAACATGGATCAGAAACGAGAAACAGGAAAGAAGCATTTTGGGTAGTATCTAATGTTAGAACACTTGCATAGTATGACCGCTTGTAAGTTGCATTTCAAGGTAGGGTTGCTAGTCAAAAAAAAAAATATTGCATCGATATGTCAAACTTAATTTATTATAGTTCTGTTTTCCCGCCTATACATATAAGTTGGTTGAAGTGTAGATTCAGGGACTAACCACACTTTTTCAGTTCTGTTCAACTTTTGTCCATAGAAAATGTGTGCGTAGTCGCAGCGGAAAAACGTCGAATTTCTTCATTTCAGTTTAGCAGATATTTAGTGTATGACGTCGTGTAATTGTGTATGGTAAGTACAAATTTGTGTATCCAACCATTGGGATGCTATTCAACAAAAACTGTTTCCGCTGGAACTACTTCTTTGGCACTTTTTTTTCCTATGGACGTACAAGAAAAAAAATATATACAATAATTAGTGTGTAACGAGTGGTTAATGTGTATTTTTAAATGAAATTTGTGTGTCATAAAACTGCGAAGATAATCAATTTGCCGCTGCGCTGACGTTTGCCTATTTGATGAAAATCATATAAAACGGTTTACTACAGAGTTGTTATTTTTTACGCACTTTGCTTTGAAAAACATACCGTTCAAAAGATATACACGTAAAAGTAAAATAAGGTTATTAGGTCCAAGTACTTAAAATAGGAACTCTAGAGCCTAACTTATAACGTTTATCTTGTACCTAAGGGTCTACAATGTCTTGCCCAGTTTCATTTGTCTGCTCTTAGTAATTAATGAGAAATGGTTTAATTAACTACGACTGGACCACTATATTGTATGACATCCGATTGTAGGACTTTTTAATGAAAAAGCAAAACAAAACATATTCCGATATTTTGTGTATTAATGCAACTATTGTACATGTAAAATTTCAGCTCATTACACTAAATAATTAAAGATATATAATACAAATACCAGAACAACCGTAAAACATGGATAAACCGACCAAGTTTGAATAGCCACAAAAAAGCGGCCGTGCAGTATAGAGAGCTAACGTTTTAAAATTTCCAGTATAGTAGTTAGTAGTGTTTACTAGTTTCGTACAGGTGAATTACGTTTGCTGCGATCGGAGGATCGAAAAAAAACCCAAAGGATTTTTAATTAATTTAATTACTGAATTAATTTTACAAAATTAATCCTATGTATGATGATCCCAGGTCGAAGTAGGACAATTGAATGATCATTCTTACAATTTATTGAACAAACAACAGTTTGCGAAATCGATTGACGTCATAGGTGCATCGGCAATAATAGGTATCGGCACGGATGCAAAGATTTTCAATAAGAAAAATAAAACTTTATTTTATACACTAACCTGTTTTATTTCACTAACCGACAGTGTAAGTGATCTAGATCAAATACTGGGAACAAATACTATGTGAAAATTCAAAGAAAAGCCTTTTTTTCCAATAAAAAATAAAATAAAATAACTGACACTTGTTTTGATTTTTCACAAACGATTCCGTTGCAGTATTTGATGCTTACTAGCGACACTATCGCTCAGTGTAATAATACGGAATGTTTTTTACATGAGGGATTGGGTTCGATTCCTGGCTCAGGTAGAAGCTTTTTCAAAAGCCAAAACGGCAGTTATTTTTCTTCAAAATTCCAGTCATGGTTTCTTTTATAACTTTATCGTAATAGGTACCTATAATTTCGAATATAGCCAAATGTGCCGTCGAAAGTTCACTAACACAGCTGAGTGGCGTGCGATTGAGGAGGCCTATGTCCAGCAGTGGACTGCTGTAGGCTGATGATGAACGCAGCTGACGCATATTCCCCCACTTACATGCCCAGTTACATGCGGCAGATCATATCTTTGAGGTTGTAGGTGATCCCAAAACACATCCCATAGGTTTCGACACGATATGAAATTTCTTTTTTTTATATAGATGCTGACGCGCAAACCCTCGCTGTGCTGTATAAAAAAAACTTCGTCAAATTAGCGGGAACTGGCCCGTGCTTGGCTCAGGCGCAAAACGTCTCTTTCGCAAAATGTCTCCTGGTAGTAAAATGTCTCTTTCTCAAAATGTCTTTCTCAAAATGTCGCTTTCTCATAATGTCGCTTTCTCAAAATGTCGCTTTCTCATAATGTCGCTTTCGCAGAATAGCTCTTTCGCAAAATGTCGCGTTAGTAACTGAACAAAATTTAGCCAGGTTTAAAAAAAGGTTGCTTTTTTCCAATTTCTTATTAAATATTTACAAGTTTTACAACATATTCAATCGTCGAATCTGACTCGGCTGGGCAGCGTTCGGGAAGTTGCGCGGTATCTTCTCGTCCAACATAAAGCAGTGTCTTAAACTATAAAACTACTGAGACAATTAGAATGTAAGGAGTTGACGCTGTCGCAATTTTTAAAGAGAATTATATTTTTACAATGTTCAAAATAAATATTAGGTGACTTTGAGATGAGAGGTGTAAATGCAAAGTAGTCCTTGTTATTGTTTATTCCATTTTTTAATTCAATAATAAAATAAGTAGATTACAGTACCTACTTACCAAAGTGAAGACTTATATGATTTGTTCCCTTTTTTTGTTTGTAATTGAAGACGTTTATGATTTGTTTCCTTTTTTACAATATATGACTTTAACAAAGTATGTTATTTTATTATTTAAATGTTTAACGTACTATATACCACTATACCAGATTTTGTAAAGAACTCATAATAAAAGTACTTTTATTTTTGATTTCACTCGAAAAATCGAATTTACAACGTTCCCATACATTATTAACAAAGAACAGAACCAACCAAGAATAAGAAATTGGAAAAAAAGCAACCTTTTTTTAAACCTGGCTAAATTTTGTTCTAAGTTACTAACGCGACATTTTGCGAAAGAGATATTCTGCGAAAGAGGCATTGTGAGAAAGCGACCTTTTGAGAAGTCGTCATTCTGCGAAAGCGACATTATGAGAAAGCGACATTTTAAGAAAGAGACATTTCGCGCCTGAGCCCCGTGCTTTTGAGGGACCAGTTATTACCATAAGTTTTTTGCCATTTCTAGCTTCGCAGCGGCATGTGGGAGCAGCATGGCACAGCATGCTAGATAAATACGGCGTACGGGTATCGACACACTTGCGTCCTACACAAAAGGCCAAGTCTTGTAAGAGATTTGCCAAAAGCATGTCGTCTTTTTAACTAAGTCTTCCGAAGTCACTCTACCGGCGTCAGCGCAAACTACAAACAAGGGGAATACGAAACGTCGGAACTCTTTCGTGATATAATCGGTCTGCACTGCAGATGTCCCCATCGCACTCTACAGAGGCAGGCTTGACGCAGCGAGACGGCAATAGTTTCTTCAAATACCTACTGGTACCAACTCTTTCCCACTGGAATAAGATTGGCCCCCAGTCTTGCGATAGATGGGCGTGATGGCAAGTGATGACGTCAGAATCACGTGCTAGTAAAAGTACTCATACATTTTAACATAACGTAGGTACGATTTATTTAAATAAAATAATCAAGAATACAAGAAATAATTACGATAAATGTTAATGGAATATTTAAGAAGATTTTCAACATTAAAATATCTGTCGAATTCAAACAGCCAGAAAGAAAATCACATGCTAACATACGTTTAATTTCTACTCATATAGTTATATTTATACCATCGAGATTAATGGTTTTTTGGATTCTTCTGGAACAATAATTGCATCGTGAACAGCAACGACCTGTGAGTTAATTATGTCCTTCATTTGCAAGCTAACCCAGTGTATAACGAAGAGATACATATTTGTCAACGCTTTGAATATGAACGCGCCCATTATGAACACGACTCGATCAATATTCAGGAATAGCTTACGGAGCAGTTACTAAACGCAAACTCAACTTTTCATCGCAGTGCGTTCCAAATCTGTAATACAAGTAGATTGAGCATGTTACTAGTGCAGTGCTTCTCACGCTTGGGGACCAACAAACTTAGCTATTTCGGCGTAGTGTTAAGAATTTAGCGAATTGATCAGGTGGAATGAGGTTTTTGACAGGTGCCACCAATTAGAATTCGATTGTAAGAGGCCCAATCGAACCGAAATAAATGTAGGTCTACGGGCCACATCTGAACTCTGAATTCTCATAAAGCAGCGTCAAAATATAAGTGAAGTATCAGTTCAGTACATTGTAAACTCAGTGCACATACGCTATGCATTGAATAACGCTTGTAACTAAGATAAAACTACTCGAATATCTAACACTGGTCGTGGTTAAGAACTGTCATGAGATTTAAGCTTATGTAACATTTTATGTCCGTGAAATAACGTTACAATTACCTGTTAGTCGTTGTTTACCTCCACCAGAAGGTAAGGGGTCCGTTTTTACTAATATTTGTGCATCTAGTAGTTAGTGTTTCTTTGGATAACCTTGAAATGCATCGTGTGTAGGTGTATGCCGGTCCCGTCCAGCTGTAACACACTAACCAATTAGTCTATTCACCTGTAATGCTTCCTTGTTAAAGTGTTTGCAATTTTAATTTGTAGTTTATTTTGCAATTTTTAGTTATAATATCTCGGATATTCTCTTGCACTACTTTCTGTCACTCTACCAGAAATGTCACGAGACTGCTGTTCCATGTTCCAATGTAGTTTTTTTTTAAATACTCTATGGAAAGAAAGAGGCTGTAAGCAGAACATTATTTTTATTTTTTTGTTGGACCCTTGATGGAAAGTGGTGAAAGTGTATATTATTTTTAATTTTTTTTTCCATTTTGTTTTTTCTTTTTTTTTTGCTTTGGACACATTTTTACATGACGGAAGTTTGACTATATTTCAATAAAAATTTTATGAACATATTACAATGGTTCCAAACCCAAAAGATAAAAATGGAAACTTTATAGGCTCTCTTTTTTGTCTGTCTGTCTGTCTATTTAGGCATTTTTATCTGAAGAATAGCTTTAGGCTGCAGGCAGGCTAACTTGTATCATGATTATTCAGATCAGATTTGCCATTGGTGATATCAATATCAATTCCCTGCCTGATTCGTAATGTTTACTCATTCTCTGATTAGATAGCACCTCGACAGTGAAATGATATAATACTTTTTTCAATAAACACTTAGGTCTTACGGCTTTTTATCTTTACCACCACTTAACTGTTTTCATCAATAACATTTCTATTTTTAATTATTTTGCTGAAAAAAAAAACACAAAACATCAGACCTTTAGTCTCCGAAGGGTTAGTCACGGTGTATCTATTAGTACACCTACATTATGCCATGTTTAAGTTCCTTGTAATAGGGGGTGAGGAAAGAATGTCTTTTCTTAAAATGATTTTCACATTACCAGGCTAAAGTGCCCTTTCATACTCCACAAGGATCTTAGTACTTTTTTTTATATATGTACATGTGTATTGCACTTGCGGTTTGCTATTTGTGCGACAGTAACAAGCAATAAAGCATGGCCAAAGTAAGTGTTACTAAGTAAGGGTTATAGATCTTGGCCTTTTTGTTTTTTTTCCTTTGTGAAATCATCAACAGACGCCCCTGCTCTGGGTGGAGCAGAAAGGAGTGTCAGACATCTACTGACTAAAACACATCCATGTTCCTTTTTTGCCGTTTGTGTTCCAGGGCCGTGGTATCTCTTTCGAACAGTCTCGCAGCCCTGGCAGTAGATCTTGGCCTTAGTGCACAAGTTGAAGCTTTCTATTTTAGGAAATTGCATTCTAGTTTAATATAATATTGATTCAAGTGTGTTTCACAACCTGACCTTGTTAGTCGGAAAAATCAGTGAGACATCCAAAGTAGATTTATTCTTTAGTAATTCTTTGCAGCCAATTTTTTCAGGATTTTTGTTCTTTGGTGGAACTGAATTAAAATCAAGTTAAAATACAGATTTTCCATTCCGAATAGTTATGAATAAAAACACTGGAATATTTGTTTTAAATGAAATATTTTCCAAAATAATGCTGACCCCAATTTCCACTGCAATTTAGCCACTACACACTTCACTCACGAGACTACAATATCAGTAAAACTCATCTAATTATTCAAATTAAAACAATGACATCTCCTTGAGCATATTTTTCCATCTTAAGAAATGTGAACTTAAGAATAGTGACATACAAATACATAAATTTACAAATATTTTAAACATTATATTTCCTAGGAAATGCCTAGTTTCGGTTCCTTATCATATTTTTATTTATTTATGAAACAGGATAATGGGGGTTACTGTAGTAAAATAAATTATTGTTATCAAGGTATTTCAGCCAGGGCTGCGGGCCTGTTCGAAAGAGATACCGCGGCTCTGGAACACAAAGGGTAAAGAAGGAACATGGATGGGTTTTAGTCAGTAGAAGTCTGACACTCCCTTCCGCTCCGCCCGGAGCTGTTGGGTATGATTGATTTCCCACCCAATAAAAAAATGGTATTTTATAATAGTGTTGTTCATAGTTGAAATATTCAATTGAGTGTTGTTACCTCCAGTCAACCAACTGTTATACCGAATCATACAATATGTAAAAAGTGTTACCATGAAAAAATTAATGATAAAGCTTGGTCATAAAAATATCAATTGGATAGGTACATTCTGACTGATGGAATGGCATTAAACTTGATAATGAAATTCACATATGACTTACAGACTCACGTCACTATGCATAAACAGTATGATAATCACACACCTCTCCACAACGAGGGAGGGGGCTCCGTACCAAACTTCTGAATTGTGTGATCATGTATGATAATTTAATTAGCATCATAATTGTAACCCAGAGTCATTGCAGGCCTTCCCTGTCTTCTGCCACACTTCTTGGTTCAGTGTGCCCACATCACTTTATTAATATTTTCAACCTAACGCACTTCTGTCGTCTCTGGTTTCTTTGGCCCGACCTTGTCTATGAATTCATGGCACTTTTCACTTGCTATAAAATAAGCTTTATTATTTGTTTATATTTTAAGACTGGCCAGTATCGTTCCATGCATATGTGCTACAGGGTCTATAGCTGCATTTATTGGTTACCAACTTTCCAATGGAAATTTTTAATTTAAATAAAAAAAGATATAATAAAATCATTTAATTCAAGTCTTTGACCCATATTAGATAAAAACAAACACTTTTGTCAATTTACAGGCAGATTTACTACTTTGACTAAATAAATAAAGTTAATTAAATGACAAGAAATAAACAAATGTCAGATTCAATCAATTAATGTCAAAGGCAAAATAAAAATTAAAAATGACAATAAATTAAACTAAGGAATGACAGAATCAAAAATTACAATTAAAATTTTCATATAAAACGTCACGCTTTCTTTACCTGGGTAGGCAAAATTACAGAACGCCTCCTGCTAATCCCTACAAACTCCCCTGGCTTCATCAACGTTCATACATCTGGTCAAACAATTTTAAAACATAACATCACGCCTGTAACCGCCGAAGGGATAGACAGAGGTGTTCCTAATAGTACCTACTCCCATATTTTGCTAGATAATGAAGTCCCATGTACTAACTGTGTTCTGGAGGTCAGATTGCTCCATGTAAAATACTGGTATTCAGCTGCATCCGGTTAGTCTGGAAGCCGATCCCAACATAGTTGGGAAAAGGATGACAGATGATGATGAATGAAGTCTAATAGAGAACGAATCTATTATGTTAATAAATTTCACTCGCAGGGAAGTGTAAATAACTGACCTAGGTACTCCAACATTACTCGCTTATTAAGATAAAACAATGGTTATTTTTCAGATAAATTGTATCTGAAGCACCTACATAAACAAATCGTGTAATAATACTTAGTTTATCGCTATATGTAAACATGCATTGTTTCCTATACTCGTATCAAAAAAACAGTATTGGTGATTATAAATTATAATTCAGTTGAATATCTATAATTAGATCCTTTCTAACACGCGCAACACACTACCAGGCCATGAGTTCGACTCCCGGGTCGGGCAAATGGTTGGGTTTTTCATCAGGACTTTCTTAGTAGCATAGCAGCCAGGGCGGCTGAATTTGTGCCCGGTTACTTAAATGTGGGTGTACTTTGGGTACACCTCTGCCTAACTCTTCGATGTTTATGGGCGTTATGTTATGTTTTGTTATGCAACGCACTTCCATCCAATCCTTCGAAATGTAATTTTTGTAAAATAAAAATCTCAAAATTATTAATTTATCTTACCTAAACGCAGGTTTCTCCCATATTCTTCTAAGCCCTCTATCGTCTCTGGTCTCGATTACAATTCGAATTCGCTCTTCTTGGCCAATATCTCAGGAAAAGTCCAGTCGCGTTTTTTAGACACACCGTAACTTCATAGAGGTATCGCTTGAATGTTAAAATCTTCATCAATCTTTAAGGATACTAACTAAAAACCAGCCAAGTTCAAGTCGGACTCGTTCATGATGGGACCATTGGAAGCCCCTTTAATTTTTAATTAATTTTTATTATCTGTTGTTATAGCGGCAACTGAAATACACATTCTGTGAAAATTTCAACTGTCTATCTATTACGGATCATGAGAAACAGCCCGCTGACAAACAGACGGACGGACGGACAGCGGCGGATTAGTAATAGTGCCGTTGGTTACCCTTCGGTTACGGGACCCTAAAAATGAGGCTGGTCAATTTCCACTTGATCATTTTAAACTAAAAACCACGCCTTCCGAAGATGTCCAAGCTGTTCGTAAACGTTCGGGCATGCTCGGAACACCTGAGGGCCTCACTTTGCTCAAAATCATTGCTAGTTGTTTTTTTCCACCCTGACGCAAAAATTTTCCTTGATTAGTAAGCCGACTACCGGAAGCCAGTCGGCCTTGGCCCAGTAAAATGTGTCTAGTTTTCTAGACGCTATAAAAGTATATATCTTAGTTATCTATTAAGAGATAATACCACGAGCCTGTAACTCTCTCATTCCGGGGCAAAGGCCCTTTCAGATAAGGAGTGATCATTGCTCATTGATCTGTCTACACGTTTTCGCACTGTGTTGGCAATTTCAGCGCCCTTAGCATGACCACTGTAGAAACGGGTTTTGTCTACGGAAGAATCGACAAAATGACAGATATCTTTTGTTTGAGATAAGATATATTTATTTGCTCAAACATGTGTAAACATACAATAGTAAAAAGTGCATGTTGGATGACATAAATAAAAATGTGTTCAGACATGTTTGCCACATACTATGGCGTGCAAATGTTTAGTTATTGATCTGTCATTTTGTCGATTCTTCCGACGACAAAACTCGTTTCTACGGTGGTCATGCTAAGCGTGCGGGTAATTATTACTTGCCATTTACTTTCCACTGCAAAGGCGTCCTTTCCGTCTATCCACTTATACATAACATTAGCCCTCCTATCAATGACTGTCGTTGGGCAATTTAAAAAAAAAGTCGATTTCGTCTCACCATCTCTTTCTGGACCTGCCGCGATACCGTTCGCTACTGTTTGGGACCCACTGACTGTCTGATTTCAAATGCGTTGGTTAATTTATTGATTGCATTAGCCCGGGGTATTCTCAGAAGTACCCCGAAGTCTGGTTTGCCGGATAATTACCATAGACTAGTCCCCTTTTTAACCGACGAAAAAAAAGACGAGGTTATCAAGTCGACGCGTGTATTTTTACACGAGTCTAAGAGCATTCAACTGGCAAAATGTGTGTGCTATGCATCTTAAAGTCTTTCTGGAGACCCAGACGTGATGTTATGTTATTTAGAGTGTAGTTTTCCTCGTATAAAAGTCACATTCGTCGCTAACTGCAACCACATAGGCCAATCTAAAGAAAAACAAAATTGGTAGAGATATGTCGCATTTTCTTTACCGACAGTATGTAGATTAAGTACATGATATAATATAAGAGTACTAACGCTACTCAATTCGTCAATGGCCTTGACTGCGTTATTTTTGGCATATCGCATCGCTTTCATTTTTTCTTTTTGTTTCCCGGCCGACAAAACTAGAAATATAGTTTCAATTTGCTTTTTAGTAGCGCTTATCTCGCATGGTATTTACTTACTTTATCTCACTGTGGCATATTTAAACCAGACTGGAGCTGAAAATGTGTTTTCAAAATAGGTATTTTCATTCAGTATCTTTTGCAGAACATGTATTCAGGGTGTAAGGGACAGCCCTCCACAAACTGATGGGATGAATTCAGTATATCATACTAAGATGACCGGTACAAGAAATGATTTCAGGAATGTTATGGGAATCCAATAAATTTGATTTGTTTTATTTACTCATACGCAATGTATCGTTGCCGTGGCAAAACGCACGTAGCGAACGGCAAGCACGACGACGAGTTCGATGAACTATAGCTAGACAGGAAGTGAACACCTGATTTGACGCGTCGTTCTTTAGAATATTTCAACATCCATTATTGGATTTTTTTTATTTTAGCCGTATTTTTTACATAAATGGATGCGTACAAGGAATGTAATTTTAACTTCAAATATAGGAATAGTAACAGAAAAAAATACTTAAAAAATAAAATTTTCCGGAGAAAAATTCTGGTGGAATATAATTAAAAATAAGGAGCTGAATGCACCTTGTCAGTTTGTGGAACGCTGTCCCTTACACCCTGTATTCTGAAAACAACTTCCTACTTAGTGTTTAATTTTGTTACAACAATCCAAAGTTCATAATCATAGCCAATCTTCCACTTAATCTGATGATTTCTCAAACGCTGTCCTAACAAAAATTTTTCTTTCTAGGGTAAAAGAAAATCTCAAAAAAAATACTCACGATGTTACGACGCTGCTCCAAGCATTTACAGACCTTATACCGAAGGCAGGGGCAAAACCTTCGGTTTAACTCTTCAGAGGCGCCCAAGGTCTTCGGAGCCCTAAGCCAGGCTGCCGCAAGGACAACCCAGCCCCGGGTTCTAACCGCGGCCCACAACCAAGTCGCCACCATCCATTTCACCAACCCACTCTTCGCTGAACAGGATGTGATGACTCCAAGCTTCCCGGACTCCGTGTCCGAAGGAGACGCGAAACTCGGTGATAAGAAAGTCGGCGATTCCGTCGCTGTCGACGAAGTCGTTATGGAGATCGAGACGGATAAGACCGCGTTACCTGTCATGGCGCCCGGAAACGGTATCATTAAGGAGTTCTACGTAAAGGATGGTGACACGGTGAAGGCTGGACAGAAGCTGTTCAGGTTGGAGTTGACCGAGGGTGGACCGCCGCCGAAGAAGGCAGCGGCTGCTCCTGAACCTCCCAAAGCTGAGGCACCACCACCGCCGCCACCAGCTGCTGCCGCGGCTCCCCCACCGCCTCCGCCCGCAGCCGCGATCCCTATCCCTCCCCCGCCACCTCAGGCGCCTCCCGCAGCTAAACCCACTGCCCCTATCTCCTCAATCCCCGTAGCAGCGATCCGCCACGCGCAGTCCATCGAAACTGCGACTGTAAAAGTCCCACCCGCAGACTACAGTAAGGAGATCGCTGGCACTCGCACGGAACAGCGCGTCAAGATGAACAGAATGCGTCAACGTATCGCTCAGCGTTTGAAGGAGGCGCAGAACACCAACGCCATGTTAACCACCTTTAACGAGATCGACATGTCTCATATAATGGCATTCAGAAAGAAGAATCTGGAAGCATTCACCAAGAAACACGGCGTGAAACTTGGTCTGATGTCGCCGTTTGTGAAGGCAGCAGCCAGCGCTTTAATGGACCAGCCCGTTGTCAACGCAGTCATTGAAGAAACCGAAATCATTTACCGTGACTACGTAGATATCTCCGTGGCTGTCGCGACTCCCAAAGGGCTGGTGGTCCCCGTAGTCAGGAACGTACAAAATATGACTTACGCTGATATTGAGCTAACCATTGCTGGATTAGCAGAGAAAGCTAAGAATGGCAAGTTAACTATTGAAGAGATGGATGGTGGCACTTTCACTATTAGCAATGGTGGTGTATTCGGTTCTCTCATGGGTACTCCTATTATCAATCCTCCTCAATCAGCTATCCTGGGTATGCACGGAATCTTCGAGCGACCCATCGCGCTAAACGGCCAGGTCGTCATTAGGCCTATGATGTACATCGCGTTGACTTACGACCACAGGCTGATTGACGGTCGTGAAGCCGTCATGTTCCTCAGAAAGATCAAGCAAGGAGTTGAAGACCCAGCAACGATCATCGCTGGTTTGTAAATTAGTTTTGAACCATCCGACCGAAAAACCAAGCGAGTTACCATTAAGAATATTTGAACAAAATCTTCGCGGGTTGGAGGATAGTCGAAAAAAAAAGAGAAAATCATGTAAATTATTCACACTATTCAATCAGTAGGGTGTTAGATGCAGAAGTGTATGCACGTGCGTTCGTCAGCTCCGTTTTTTTTGTTATTTATTGAAGTTCGCCTCGTATTCTGTATATGTATTATTTATCTAAGTAATAATTGTCGAGAAGTACATAATGTTACGTAAATGTGACGACATAAGTAAAGCCTCGTTTTATTTATTTTTTGTTTTAATTTTAAAACTCTTGTTAGGTACATTTTTGGCGCACTGTAAGTGGTAAATCGACAGTATTCGACGTTTTAATGTGTAGAAACATTCTAATATATCTAAAATAGAAATATATTTATATTTTATTTATCCTGATTTTAGGAATTCCAATTTAATTGCCCAAAACTTACCTCTGAACCTAACTTATACCTAATATTTGTGCACTAAGTAGTTTTACATTTTGATTTTTGATGCAACTGCATATAAAACTGGTTTGTAACATTTTCGATTAGTTTTACCTACTCAATGCGACATTTTTATCGTCAGCGCTGATATTCGAGTAACAAAGTTCATTAAAATTTAAATATTGACTGCATAAGTCTCGCTAAATAACAGAATAAATAATAATATGCGGGCATAATAAAGTGTTAAAAACGTTACTTACCTATTCACACTTGGTTATGTGGAGTTCACTGATGGTCGACTTCTTTTCAACATTTCTACTAAGGGCATAAGGGTCGTATGTATTCAGCTGCATCCGGTTAGACTGGAAGCCGACCCCAACATAGTTGGAAAAAGGCTAGGTAAATGATGAAGTGAGTGACTGAAGTGGCAATGAGCCGGCCATTTTAGCCGTAGAACCGATGTCCGTTGGTATAGACGTGTTCTTGCGCGGAGACCGCGAATCTGCAAGCGTAAGGTGGGACGCAGGCTCGGTGGAGCGACGATCAAAATCAAAATCAAAGCATTTAATTTAAGTAGGCCAGTTTCAGGCACTTTTGAATTGTCGAAACAATGTCCCAGTCACAAGGCACAAAAACTGTGAAATTACTGTAGTTGCCCATTCCCTAAAGTAGATCTCTATGGAGAAGAACAGGCAAGAAACTCCATGGATCTTTGCAGTGTAGCTGGTAGCAACTGGATGAGAGTTACTGAGAATCGAGTTGACTAGCGTGGGGTTGAGGAGGCCAATGTCCAGCAGCGGACTGCTGTAGGCTGATGATGATGATGACAGTCTCATGGACAACTAAGAGTGGAGTTTTTTTTAATACAACGTTCGATTTCTGTCAATCAAAAAGCACTGTTGATACCTGTACAACTAGATCGAAACGTTTTATCTTTTGCTTACCAACAGTGACGTATTAAAGCTGCTGGGGAGTTAGTTCTGCAACTTCTTCCCAGCTAAAACACTAGCAAGTGGCAAAGGACGGGCGTTTTGTGGGCCTGTCTCTTGTAAACTTTGACGTCCAAAAAGTGATTAATTATCAGCCTAATTTGAAAAAATTACTGAGATTTTGTTTTAGAGGACTTATGACTTGAGGCTCCTCGCTCAAGACGACTTTTTGTAGCGACGGCAACGCTACTATCGCACGTTCAGAATTGGGCGACGGTACACAGCCAGCGTACAAAAAGTCACCGTGGGCGAGGCCTCTAAGCAGTGCTCTTTGGCTTCTGTCTGTCTGCAAGGCAACAAATTCGTTACTCAGAGACAGACGCCTGCCTTCAAAGTCTTAGCTTGCAATACCTAGACTTTCGATTCGTTTCATCTATCGTCGCCTTAACGGACTTTCTTTCAATGCTACCATACCTACCAATGACACGACAAATAGGACTTACAATATCGGTTCCACTTATAATGGCCTCTCTGTGACTAGTGTGAGTCATAATCCACTATACGGGTCCATCGGGGTAGGTGGATGTTACATAACATAACGCCTATTATCCCCGAAGAAAATGACCTAATAGGATACCCACATTTCGCCAGTAATGTTATAAGCCCCATGTAATAGGGGGCGGGTCTATGGCCATCACCCGAGCATAAATTCAGACTGTGGCTGCTAAACATTTTGCCCTACTCGGGAATCGAACCCAGGACTTCATGCTCAGCAGTCGCGCTTGCGATAACTCTACCGGCGAATGTGAACATGTCTTTGTTGGTCTCGCGATGTTTTTTCTTCACAGTTTTGGGAGCGCTGATCGTGAAAAAATCAGGTACGCAAAGTACCAGCTTGGGTTCGAACCTACGATCTTCAACTCGAAGTCGCGACCGCTTCCCCTGGGGCACTAAATGCTCTGCAACGACAACAAGATAGGTACCTATTCGAAAAGACTAAGACGACATAGCACGTCCAAATTCGCCTGTTTTCATATTCAGCGAATAGTCGCCTGTCACAATAAAAATGTGTCCTTCACCTATTATATATTTTCGTAGACGGCGTTACGGGACGCCACGCGCACGTACAGTCGGCAGAGAAAGTCGCTTTTCACTTTAGTTTTGAAGCAAAAATAGTAACTTTTTTTTAATACTAAATGGGTCTACTCTTGACCTCAATTTATTCCTAAGGACAGAGATGAGGTCGACGATGGAACGAGCTAACCCAAAAGAAGCCTATTATATTAACTCGCGACGTAAATAGACTGGGGTCATATGAATTTACACCGACGCAGGCAGGGAATTCCACAATTCAATTAACTAAATATATTGTGGGACTCTCACCAAGGGGTATCGTATTAAAGTCAAAAGTCAAAGGCATTTATTTCACTGGCACTTTTGAATGTCAAAAAAACAAAAAGAAGCGAAGCTACAGTCACAGTCACAAGACATAATAACTTGAGAAAGTACTGTAGTAGCACATTCCCAAGCGTAGATCTCTATGGAGAAGAAAGGGCAAGAAACTCCATGGACACTCTATACCCACTAACTGGGTTGTGGAGGTCAGATAGGCTCGCTAATCGCTTCATGTAACATACTGGTACTGCTGCATCCAGTTAGACTGGAAGCTGACCCCAACATAGTTGGGAAAAGGCTAGTCAGGTGATGAGTAAATAAATCTATTAATAGATTGTAACACGTTAGCTAGGCATATCACACGCTCTTGACACTGACTTTATTAAATAATCTAATCTATTAAATAACTTAATTTAATTTGACATTTTCTCAAGCTATCCGACTTTTTATTCCAATTGTATTGAGTAGATTTTTTTTATTTTTGTATCATGAATGTACTATACTGACTATTATTTTTAACTGTAAAGCATTATTTAATCCTATTTTCAATTTAGTTAACAATTTCAATGTTTGCATGCCTAATATAAGGTAGATTGTACAAGGCTCACCCATTTTTTTGTTACATCCTATCTTATGTACCTGCAATCTAAGCAAATAAATTTGACTTTACTTTACTTTACTTTACTTGAGTATTAAACATAGGGAAAATTTCGCACGATTTTTGGAAAAATCGTATTTTAGAATATGCTATAGATACTGCGACATAAACGCAAAACTAAAAACAGACTGGCTACATAGTGATAGATAATAGGTAATTAGTAGTTTTAACATCTAAATTTACTGTACTGACCGTACTTATTAATTATTTGGGTCAACTGCCAATTTCGGTAATGTGTTCTTGAGTACCTAGTATTATATATCTGTTGTAGTACCTACCTACTTAGGTGTCTACTATTTTACGACTACTCTTTGGATGTTATTAATAAATTAATGATCGTTATCACTAACACTAAGCAACACTTAAACGAATGCCTAGGTTACTATTATTGTATGTACTGTTGGAAATTCAATTCTCGGTGCCCAGCCGAGCGTCGAAAATCAAATCACGTGTTTTAATCTGAGATTTAATTTAAATGCCTCGTAGGTTGGTGAAAACGGGCTTGCACAAGTTCCTACCGTAACAAGTTAAACTGTTAAATAACTTACTGTAAAGTAAGTTATTGAAGGGTTTAGGAACCTGTCAGTTAAGTAAAGTTATTATAATAACGTTGCTGCCTGCAAAGTTATTAGCGACAAACAATAATCTAACGAATAACGAGCTTAAATACTTGGTATTTCATAATTCCATGCATTCTCGACAACACATCGACTGACAATGTTTGAAATAACGGTTTCCATAGCAACGCAATTTGTGTACAACAAGAAATATTCCGTGACGGGTGTTTTATAACATTAAAAATATTAATTTAAATTGCTTTTTATACACCACACTGTTAGTTTTTAGACAAAAGTTCAAATAATTTAAGGTTTTTATGAACATATTTGATATTAGTGAAGTTTGTCCTGGAATCATTGACAAATATGTCAAGGTAAGAAATAATTGGTTCGGTTTATTAATTAATTATTCATGTTGTTTTGCATTCTCCACGTGAAAGTTCGCATGTCATCGATTCTTTGATAGCCAGGGACTTATTTGGGTCAAATGAGGAAAATGTCGTAAAGAAAGTTTTGAGTATGAATGTGGATAGGTAATAAGAGTAGAGGAAGACAAAAGAAACAATGGATGGTCTGTGTGTATGACGATATGGCAGGAAAGGTAGTGTCTGATGAGATGATGAGTAATAGAGAGAGAGGTATGGTGGAAGAAGACGTGCTGCGCAGACCTCAAATTAAATTGGGGTAAGGGCAGGACCATCAAGATGATATTTGGGTCAAATCGATTTGAAAGATGCGCCGGTGACTGAAAACTTGAAAGAAAATCGTTTGGCAGGGTATAGGCACAGTGATGAGGGATGAAACGCATGGGCGTCATGGGGCATCATCATGAAGAGGGATGGAGAGGGAGAGGCCAAAGAAAAGAGGGATGGATTGTGTTGTTAAAGGGGGTGAATGTTAGCGTGACGGTTGACATTGGAAGCATGAAATGGAAGAAGAAAATGTGTTGCGCTGACCCCAAGTACATGTACCTATACACCGTGACTTTTTAGTCGTCTTACAAAGGTCGTCCACTCAATGTACCCGACATAAAATATCTCTAGGCGCGATTTTTTTTTACCTTCCATAATAGGTACAAAGAAAAATAATAAAAAATTAGAATAAAATTATGAAACATTCTGTTAATGATGTTTACGTGTCAAACGGGAGGACATACCTACCCAGCACTTGAGTCCAGTAGATCATCGCTCGCAACTGGGTGTTTTAACTACGTCATACGTCATAATACTGGATAATATTTTTATTTTAAAATTATTAAATACCAATTTTTTTTTAATGAATGTTTAGTATTCATTGGATACATGAAGTGGGCTGCCGTTGTAAGACGACTAAAAAGTCACGGTGTATAAGTAGGATATGGAGCAGAAAGAGTCGAAGCGAAAGTAGCTTTGTACTCTAGATATAAAATATTAGATACTTAAAATGATTGCTTGTTGGGCTTGAATGAGTTAAGTAATTACTACAGGGAGGACTCGTTATTATAAGTAAAATAAACAAGGTCCGACCATTAGGAATGATCAGTTTTTCGAAGTAGATTCCTACAACGGCTACAACATTCGTAGTTATGGCCTGTATAGCATCTAGTCATACAAATTTGGTTTTAAAACTCGTACTAGAAGACAGACAACACCTAGACGAAGAATTTTCAACTTTCGACGCTGAGGTGAGCATTATAATTCCAACAACGTGTTTTTAATGTGTCAGTGTTGGAAAAAAACAGGTATTAGAATAGGTCATTAGTTTTCTGAAAGTGCTGCGTCATTTGAATTAGGTACTGAATAAACATGAATAACTAATAAGTGTGTCCATTGGAAGGGAAATTAGTCGAAAATAAAGGTCCTTTGATATTATTTTTTTAAAGAACATGAATCATGAAATGAATGATATCGAATGCCATGAAGTAAATGTGGTGTATTTTAATTTCGCGCTGAAATGGACATTTTCAATTCCAGCGCAAACTAAGTAATAATGCAGACAACAATAAAAAAGTCTAGTGAATCCAAGCCGAAGCGAGAAAAGCAGACAAAAGACGATGCCACGAAAATAGCTCCAGAAGAAAAACTTAAGAAGACGCCCTACACTGTCTCCACACCAAAAAATTTCGTGCAAAAGAGTTCGACAGCCGACATTTACGGGCAAAAGAAAAAGGCTGCTGTACAAAGTTCTAAAGCACCTAAGAAGCCTCCAAGCACTTCACACACGACAAGCAATGTATCGCCAATGAAGAATCTACTCAAATCTTCGCCCTCTTCTATCAGTCAACTTTCACCACGGTCTGAGAGATCCAAGATGGCGACGACAAAAATGATTGACGCTAAGACATCATGGAACGTGGTTACTCCGAGAACCAATTTTAGTGTTGCTGTACATTCGCCGATCGTTAAAAGAAAACTGAATATGGATTTGAAGAGAGAAGAGAGTTTTGTAAAAGATGGTTCTAGAGATAGGCGGGAGAGGGAACGAAGTTTTGTAAGAGAAGTTACAAAAGGTAGGAAGGAGAGGGAACAGAGTTTTATAAAAGATGCGACAAAACCAAGTAAAGCTAAAGAAAAGAGTTTTGTAAAAGACGCGGCGAAAGATAGAAGGGATAGAGAAAACAGTTTTGTAAAAGAAGCAACAAAAGATAGAAAGCAAAAAGAAAAGAGTTTTATAAAAGAAGCTAAAAAAGACCGAAAAGAAAAAAGTCCCATAGAAGATGTTACAAAAGGTAAAGAAAAAAGTTTCATAAAAGATGTGGCTAAAGATAGAAAAGATAAACATAAAGCCAGTTCAAAAGATAGTGAAAGACATCGGACTAAAACAAGGACATTAAATGAGAACGAAGTAAAAATTTTAAAGTCTGTGGAAGTCGACAATAATGCTGAAATGTTGAATTTGTCACAAAAGCTAAGCGCGAATCCTAAGGCGTTTTATATTGATTTGAATGATGAAAAACCAAGTCACAGTAGAAAGGCGAGTACCTATATTATTCCTTCCTTGAATTTATTACAGCATGTTAAAAAAACACCCTGTCCTATCCGAAAGGGGCACATAAGTATCCCAATGTCATTACCAAATAAAATAAGCAACAAAATATTCATATAAACATTATAATGAATTTTAAAATGCTCGATTTTTGTGTCCAAATCACCATAATTTCCCCAAAATCTAGCAAATGTTTAAAACATGACTACACCATCTTCGGCGTTCGCAACCCAGGCAGTCAGTTTACTTCGCGTAATTAACATCACCACTGCTCTCAAAACGGTGTTGGAAAATGTCGCAAGAAACAAAAAATAGAAGACATGTGACATCTACCAAGCCGCACTGAGCTTGCTTGGTGGATTACAATTACAACCCACTCCCACTCACGGAGGAGACGTGTCTCCCAGTAGTGGAAACGTCATAGCTGGCTGATTATGCTTACTTACTTCCACTAATCTGTATTGTCCAACAGATGAACACAGGCCTCCTTTCCCTTTTTCACAGAATTCTGTCTTTTACTGGTGCCAGCCAGTTCTTTTAGATGAAAGAACTGGCTGGCACCAGTAAATCAAGCTTGTCTCGCCAGCTTTGCCTTGGTCCGTCTCCGTCGCGTCGTCATTTAGCGTGCAATGAGGGGATCCATTCCAGACTCTGTGGTTCTTTTAGCCTGTTTCTCATCTGACACGCGGCCTGGTCAATCCCACTTAAGTTTAGCTCATGATATACTAACATAAGGAATTTACGGCCCTTTTTAGGCACCTCCAAGCAAAGTTTCCAGTGACGAAGACGTAAGTTACGAAGACGATTTCGAAAGCTACGAGTCTGACTTCGATTCTTACCACAGTTCGTCACCCAGTGAACAGAATGGTAGTGATGAAACCGATGATAAAAATAATGAGGATGATGATGAGAGCGAGGCAGTTGAGACTTTACAGGGAGTGAAAGATGAAGAGAATATGTTAGATTCAGGTAAGTTTGAGAAGAACTCTGGGTATCTATGACTCCCGTGGGTACTAAATTATGTGAGTTACCAATTGAAATCATGAGGAAACGATGAAGACGTCCTTGTTGATCTAGAATAGTTTGTGGGAAAAGAACACACCTGTGAAAATATACACCTGTCAATATAATTAAAAGGCTTCATTGCATTATTTACCAAGCACTTTTCATTGAATTGTGACAGGATATTTATTAATAAATATAAGGTTCCTACATCTAATCTATAGATATTTAATGGATAATACCGTTTGTCCTTATTAGCACTTCAAGATAGATTTCCAATTTTCAGGCAGTTTCGACCTCCGTGACCGTTCAGCGAATAAACAAAAACCAGTTGCCTTAGACTTTATTCTGGAGACAGCAGAAGGCGGTGAGAAGCCTAGCTCGTTAACTGACGAGGGTTTCCAAGAGATGAGCAGTTCCAGTGCTGTTTCTAGCATGCGGACGGTGCATACTGAAGTCATAGACAGGTGTGCATTAGTATACCGACCGCTTTAATGAGTCCTCCGCCTTGCCGCATAAAAGGCATATTAAGCGTCCACAAAGTCCTAACAATATTCTACTGATTATTTGCTTTAAAATTAACCATAATCCACGTAGGTATTACGATACTAATTGAACCAATACGTGATCAGCCTTCAGAAATTTATATTTAAGTTGATACCTTCGCGAGGACTTATTAAAGCGGTCAGTCTATAGCTTCCATGAATTATCGTCATCTGCCTAGCCTTTTCCCAATTATTTTTCGGTCGGCTTCCAGTCTTACAGGACGCAGTTGAATACCAGTATTTTACAAAGATCCATGGCTTACTTGACCTCCAGAACTCGGTTACGTGGTAACAAGATATGCCTTTGGTAAGACTGGTTTGCAGACTTTCGGGCTGCTGACTGCCAGTGACGACTCTCAAAGTTATACGGATGACAGCCGGGGTCAATGGATTTACCTAAGTGCTTATTATTACCCTCCAAGAAGCAATACTTAAAATAAAATTGTAATCCTTTGTCTGTCGTACCTATCTGAGGTATCAGCCTCGTGTAGGTAGTTCCTGGTTATAGTCCAGAAGAATATCACAATGCTGCCCTTTACAACTAAAGCTAAGAAAAAACAGTGTAAACTCTTTATAACGTCACTCGACTTAGCGACAAACTCCTTAAAACGGCGAAATTGCTTGACTTTGGTTGGTATATCTTGTTTTCTGTACTGTATAGCGTCACGCTCAGTCTATTTAACGACAATATAACGACATTAAAAATCATTAAACAGTACTTTCTAAGGGCATGGCATGTATTTAACGCGGCGACAAACAACTCTGGTTTAGGGTTTTAAAAATAATTAAAATGGGTAGCGAAAATAATAGGTTGGCAGCTACAGTGAAGTAGTGTGTAGTGTGATAATTTAAGGACTCTTGAAAAAAAACTTAAAATAAGGTTATTAACCACTAGATTGTAGATAAGGATTCAGGGGTCTTAGTTCGCTCACTAGACCCCGCCATCCCCTTCGAACCTAACCTGTCCGAGTCGGGGTGCCACAAGTCGCTCTCAGCCTTCGCTGGCTCTTGCTTCCTATATTCTCCTTGCCGCAATGACCGGATAAATAGTTACTTATTTGGTGCAGTAGTCGCACATTCAGAATATTAGGCCTCCATAAAATTTTTATTCGCTCGATTAATAATTTCCCCTTTCTAAGTTGCCAAAGTTGAGAAGAACTGCAGCTGTGTACGTTCTTTTGTTTGCTCTTTTGTTGTTTTAGGTATTATCTGGCACGTGTTTACTTCGATTGATGTACCGCAGATTCTAAGAAATGTTGTCTTTTGTTTTTGTATGATGAACTTGTTCATGTTTACCTCGTAAAATTATATCTTTTATTTCCCTCCATTTAACGACCACTCTCTATAACGCCGAAAAATGCTCAGTCCGTTAAATGTTCTAAACAGTGTGAAAAAATAACAAAAATATTATTTTCAGACCTATGTTCATCGATTTCACAAAATCAAAGGAGAACCGACGAAAGAAACGAATAGGAGACAGGCTAAGGCAACGCGCAAAAGATTTACTAAGCATCATAACTTTGCACGAAATGTCCTATACTCTGTTCGAAATGAAACCTATTTCGTATGACCTGTTTATGTCGACTTTCGGCAGATCTAACTATACTCAAATCGCTGTACAAACTTTCGATGATGGAATTTCTGAAGAGATTCAAACGGATGAGATAGAATGTGAACATAAGTGGACCCAACACCCAGTTGAATTCACAAAAAATGATATTTGCATCAAACAAAAAGTCGAAAGTCGAAAATACAGTAAAAATATGGAAGATTATCTAACTAAATTCACCTTTTTGACCACTCACACTGTAGATGTAGAAAGAAATAATGCGATTAACTTAGATGAAAATTATAAAACGGATCCGTTACGCATCTTCTTTGAACAAAAAGATGGCGTCGGCCCCAGCAAAATGTTGCCATACGAAACTTACAAATCGAAATTAAAAAAGAATGACTATAATACTCATCGTCTGGGAAAGTTTTTGAAGAGAATAGAAAGTAAGATATGTAACGTTTTGAATACTAACAGTGGCAATACAGAACTATCCGAATTAAATATCACCAACTATCCGTTTAGCAAAGGTTATATATCTATTTCCCCAAAACATATAACATCCGAAAACTTATCTGTTCTGAATAGTACAAAGATTTCACAAATGTATTTCTCTGAAACAAGATCAAATTTAATAATGACGGTACACAAGAAAGCTCAGAATGTGGCGCTTAAAAAGTGTACGATTTGTCTATGGGACATCAGTGTTGCCACGCGAGAACCTATAAAACTACTAACGGCTATAGACAATGTAGCTAAAGGAAAATTAAGAGGAACCACTGATGGATATTTTGTTGCTGCATTAGATGATGGGTAAGAGACATTTTAAGTTTCAAACTTAAATAAATAATTTAAAAAAAAAAACATTAATATCACAAAACATATTTGTCTGATTACACAAACATTAATGTCTGATTTCAGTTCAGTACATCTTTGGGATTTGTCAGAAGAGGCAACATGGCGTGAGGATGTTGCCAGCAATGAAAAACCGACTGAATTGGTAGAAATAAATGATAAAGAACTCACTGAGTTTGAAAGGGATCGGGTATGGAATAAGATGAACAGTAATGTTGGATTAGATGGGGTAAGATAATTTTAAGAAAAATCCGCAAAAGATTGATCGTTATTGACAAGGATTTCTATAGACCAGAGATCCTACCGTAAATACAATTATTAAAACAAAAAAAAAAAACTATTTATTAATCGCGAGTAATGGTAATAGTCGCTTACTGGACGTAACTGTTAAGTTTGACCGCGGTGTAGGTGGTGTGTTGTTATGATATTTTGGGGGTCAGACATCACAATTGTCAGAGACTGGAGAAAAGAGGGGAGGCCTTTGTCTAACATAGGGTCACAATGTAGAGTAACAGAAAAAAGTAGCTTAGATTGTTCAAGTTTAAAAACAAAGAGTTTCCGGTCGATTTTTCACTAACGTAACTAAACACGATCAGCACGTCGAAACTACGTTCAAGAGTTAGTGTCAATATTCCATAGCAATTAATCGAGCTTGTGAACTCGGTTAAAACTACTGATGAGTATCACGTATAAGTAAGCTGAAGTGGCAATGGGCCGGCCATAATTGCCGTCGAACCGTTGACCGTTGGGACGGATGTGGTCTTGAGTGGAGACCGCGAATCGAAAAGCGTAAGTGACGATCTTCGCAGGTTGGCTGGTAGCAACTGGATGAGAGTTGCCGAGAGTCGAGTTGAGTGGCGTGCGATTGAAGAGGCCTATGTCTAGCAGTGGACTGCTGCTGATGATGAGTATCACGTACAGTTTCTTGGTTGAGTTTTGCCCTAAAGAATCATTACAATTCCAGGCCAGCATACCTTGCCTTCTACAGTCATGTGCCTACACGAACAGTGCTTTCAACATGAGCAATGACGATGTGACTGACCGCATCGTCGCGTTGGAGGTGACTGGTGACCCGCATGCCATCATCAGTCAGGAGGGAGGAAGAAGGATTCTGGGGCAGGTAAACTTTATGGAGTCATTTTACAAATAATTTTGTTGTTTGTATGTTCTATATGTAGTTTGTTGAGCCACTACAACCCAGTCAACCCCTGTACATGGTGGGTGTTTCGGGAGACTGTCCTATGTAGTTTCGAAGTTTAGAAAAAAAGAGCAATTTGATTTTGAAAGGTTATAGAAAAAACTAGAGCACATTTTCAGACTTTTGCATGATTTTTTACATAATTTTGTTATTGACTTATCAGACGATTCAATCATTTTGATAGGATTTAGTTGAAAGGTGCAGAAATGAAATCAGATTGCTGACGATTCAATTTGATTGTTTTCTTTGCCAAATTCTAACCTGTAATTTGAATTGGTTAGACTTTTAAATTGTAGAAGCACTCTGAGGCGGTTTTTTCTTTTTATTTCAGGTCATTTCTCTACAAAGTATAGGCGTCCTCACTATATGGACAATAATACAACAAAAATCTAAGACAATCCCGCCAGACATCGGCAAGGCATACTGGTCCAGAATGAAACTAGAGAAGAATCAAACCATTTCTTTGCTAGATCACATAGATCTCCCAATAAAGGACTCAGAAAATACCGATTTAAAAGCAGACTTCAATCTAAATGCAGCAAAAAGAAGAATAATTAATAGGAAACAAGAAAAAAGGATTATGAAAAAAGATTTTTCCCGCCCGAAATCCGCCATTAGCCTCGACTTTGACAGCAGGCCGTCCAGTGGTGCCAGTGCTAAAATTAAACGAGTGTTGTCAGTAGAGAAAGATGTTTCTAAAAATTGGGAGAGTGGCATTGTTTGTAGGGACTTGAAAGTGATGAATTGGAAGGATCGAGATCATTACTTGATCGCAAAGAATTGTGGTGAAGTTCTGTGCTGCAAGAGGATTCTGGGAGCTGTTAAATTGAACAAGTTTTATGTTGCAAGTAAGATCTTTTTTTAAATAAAACTTTACATAAGTATTGCAATTGAGAATAAAGTAATACTTCGCATAAAAGCTTTGCTGCTTCAAACGTATTCAAAATTATTGCGACAATCAATACTTTATTAGCTCTAGCTTTAGGGCGTATGAAATGTCTATAAAAAAGATGAGAGTCCAAAGTAGGCGTTTGAAAGCTTATTTAGAGGATTCAAAGAAAATTGAATACTTTCGTAATACAGAAAGAGCAAAAGAGATATTATAAGTTTGCTTTTCCTGCCTTCCCAGCTGACGCATCATCAGTAACCTCTATAGAGGTATCTCCGCATCGACTGCCATATTTCCTCGCGGCAACCGACACTGGGACCATCAGTGTATGTTCCTTGCTTGAAAACAGGGTTCTACTTACTTTGGATTGTCGGTAAGTAATCCATTTTCAATAACCTGACTGTGAAACTAGATTGCCTCGTTGGTCAGTGGTTGCAAGTGCGAACGATGAGCGTGGACTCCAGACGGACTGGCTTGACAAAATGATATTCTTTAATCGAAAACGAAACGAATATTTCAAATATGTATTGGATTGGCTACCGAAAGACCTTAAATTATAACATAACAACACGCATGTAATCCCCGAAGGGTTAGTCAGAGGTGTATTTAAAGGTACAACTACATTTCGCCAGTTATGTTTTTAAGTCCCATTTTTCATCATTCCCAATTCATTTGGGGTCGGCGCAGCATGTCTTCTTCTTCCATACTTCTCTATTACTCGTCATCTCATCAGACACTTCCTTTCTTGCCATATCATGCATTACACAGGCCATCCATCGTTTCTTTGATCTTCCTCTACTCATATACCCATCCACATTCATACTCAAAACTAAATACATCAAACTCAAGTCCCATTTTTAAGATCTTAAATGAATCCTGTTTAAAATCGATCTATAAATTCCAAACTATTTGATAAGCATTATCTTTGCCTAGGTCCTGTAGATCTGGATTGACACTTGGTCAGGTCTTAAGACTTTCTCAGTAGTCACCAGGACAGCAAAATTATAGGACTGCAAGGTTGTGTCAGGTTAATGGTAATTTATGGCTACGGCTCGACCTCCTATTTCATGTAACTTAAAACCTAACTGGAGAAATGCGTGTGTGTATGCTGTTTTACCTCTGAACTGTTTTTATTGGTAATATAATGATAGTAATGGTACTAATTGGGTGGTCAGATAAGCAGTCGCTCCATGTAAAATACTGGTATTCAGCTGCATCTTGGTTAGACTGGAAGCCGACCCCAACACAGTAGGGAAAAGCTAGGCAGACGATGATGATGATAGTAATGAACAATGATATTATAAAGAAAGATACGCTACGTTCATACTGAGCGGCGTTTAACGTGCGTGTTACGACTGCGATAGATAATACGCAACGTATGATACAGAAAGAGATAACTAATGCACTTGAAGTACTTAAATTACGACAGTTGTCTGAATTTGTCTGCAACAATTTGCCCGCGCTAGTGGGATATCTACGTCTTTTTATTGTAATATCATTGGTAATGAATATTACAGGAACATCCAACCCACGGACGTCGGTAGGGTGCAGTCAGACCACAGGGGTCGTTTTATCAGCACCGTTTCTTCTCGGTCACAACATTATGAGAAGAAAGGCTCCAAGGTAAGATTTTTCTGCATTAGATGAGCCTTCAGACGTGAAATCAGTAAGGAGGGATGGTTCAATTAATCTGATTACCTACTTACTATTATAAATGCGAGTTTGTGAGGATGGATGTATACAGACGCCAGCACATCGAGCTACCACAATCTGTCAAATTTCTTTAATAGATTTTCAACTTTATCGCTAGAGGATTGGATTCAAGGTTGATTGGGAAATTTTGACAGTTTTGGATATCTTGATGTGCTGGCGTCTGTACACATGTATCGATGTTTGCTTGTTACTCTTTCACGCAAAAACTACTGAACGGATTTGGATCAAATTTGGCATACAGGTAGTGTATAACCTGGTTTAACACATAGGATACTTTTTATCCCGTAGCCTGGTAGTACAATCCCGTGGGACAATTACCGAACTCCACTTGGGCGAAGCCGCGAGCATTAGCTAGTTTATTAATATTTAAGTATGAAATCCTTGACGTATTTTCATTACCGTTAGAAGTTAGCGTTAGCTTCCCCCATCCTGATGTCTACAAGTTAAAATTCGGTTTTGAAACTGTCTTGTAACTCAGTAAAACGTAAATACCATCTGTCGATCTCGACTATGTGGTATTCAGCTGCATCCAGTTAGACTGGAAGCCGGCCCCAGCATAGTTAGGAAAAGGCTAGGCAGATGATGATGATGGTCTCGACAGTGTGTGGTTATTTATCAACGAAACTATACTTATACTGTCACTTACGGGATATCTTCCGTGATTGTTCATTATTTTGAGCTCCCGATATTTCGACGCTGTTGCAAGCGCCATGATCGCGGGTTGATTGGAGAGTGCGGGTGGATGAAAAATAAAATACGAATCACGGAAGATGTCCTAAGCGACAGTATAAGTTTAGTTGTAAACCGTGAAAGCTTAAATCAGTGAACGAAACTATAGTTTTCAAAAGCGATAATATGTGACTTTCGTACCTACAGTTTCTCTAAAATTAATTGAATACTGTTACTGTTAGCCTGTGTCATCCCAATGCTGGGCAAAGGCCTCTCTCAATGACTTCCAAATTCTTCGATCCAGGGCCAATGTGGACCACTGGTCGTATAACCTGGTTTAACACATAGGATACTTTTTATCCCGTAGCCTGGTAGTACAATCCCGTGGGACAATTACCGAACTCCACTTGGGCGAAGCCGCGAGCATTAGCTAGTTTATTAATATTTAAGTATGAAATCCTTGACGTATTTTCATTACCGTTAGAAGTTAGCGTTAGCTTCCCCCATCCTGATGTCTACAAGTTAAAATTCGGTTTTGAAACTGTCTTGTAACTCAATAAAACGTAAATACCATCTGTCGATCTCGACTATGTGGTATTCAGCTGCATCCAGTTAGACTGGAAGCCGGCCCCAGCATAGTTAGGAAAAGGCTAGGCAGATGATGATGATGGTCTCGACAGTGTGTGGTTATTTATCAACGAAACTATACTTATACTGTCACTTACGGGATATCTTCCGTGATTGTTCATTATTTTGAGCTCCCGATATTTCGACGCTGTTGCAAGCGCCATGATCGCGGGTTGATTGGAGAGTGCGGGTGGATGAAAAATAAAATACGAATCACGGAAGATGTCCTAAGCGACAGTATAAGTTTAGTTGTAAACCGTGAAAGCTTAAATCAGTGAACGAAACTATAGTTTTCAAAAGCGATAATATGTGACTTTCGTACCTACAGTTTCTCTAAAATTAATTGAATACTGTTACTGTTAGCCTGTGTCATCCCAATGCTGGGCAAAGGCCTCTCTCAATGACTTCCAAATTCTTCGATCCAGGGCCAATGTGGACCACTGGTCGTTAGTTTTGTCCAGCTCGGCCCGCCATCTCCTGCGAGGTCTACCGCGTCGCCTTCTGGCTGTGTCAGGGCTCCACAACGTTTTTTTGGCCCACATCTCGTCGGGCATGCACTTTAGCTTAGCTTAAAATTAAATTAATATCATTGTAAAAGGAACTAATGGTGCGTTTCATGAGCTGTGGCGGAAGTTTCAATATGGCTATAGGCTTTGGATTCGAAGACTCAGGAACAAGAAGGGTTGAAATGCCAAGAGACTCCCTCGCAAATATCAATGTAACTCCTTGTTATTTTTTTATCAAATGATGGAAAAACACTTTGCCACGGTCGGGCAAAGTGTTTTTCCATCAGAAATTTGCTGCATCTGGTTAAGACTGAAAGCCGACCCCAACGTAGTTGGGAAAAGGCTCATCATCTAGATGAGCTATTTTGGTGACTCCAGCCAACACGAGAAAAAAGGTCCTGATCGTAAATACGATTAGGTATCCCTACAATATGCCATGGTGAAAATTTACCAGTCAGCCAGATGGTAGGGTACGCTAGACTTTAGTATTGCTACTTATCTATATATAAAGGGTGTAAATAGACCCTTAACATAAACGAAAAGCACTTGTTCTCCCCGTAACTGCGATAATTTTTTGTTTCTAGACCATACATACGTTGACAGATATGTGAAGGGTCTGTTTACACCCGCTATAGACAAACACTGTTGTATACTATGGTTTAAACTTATAGCTCTCAGTAACTTCACTGTCCTGGTCGCACATCAACCCTTGCTGCCTCTACGCGTCACTACAAGATAACAGCCTGGTGGAATGGGAGCTGTCCTTCAGCGATATCTATGCGAAATGGGCGGGTGATGTCGCGGCGAGCGCTTGTACTGCCGGGGATAGTACGCTGGTAAGCATTCGTGATGACATTTATCATGTTTTAAGATACGATTGATCTTATGAATTAGAGAAGTGTGGAACACAATATTGACACTTATAGGGTGTAAAGAGCAGCCCTCCAAAAACTGACAGGGTGCATTCAGCTCCTTATTTTGAATCATATTCCTATCATGTTACTATTCCTTTATTTCAATGTAAAATTACATGCCCTTGTACACAGCATTCCATTAATGTAAATAATACGGCTAAAATCAAAAATCCACCAATGGATGTTGAAATACTCTAACGAACGACGCGTGAAATCAGCTGTTCACTTCCTGCCTAACTACAGAGTCATCGAACTCGTCGTCGCGCTTGTCCTTCGATACGTGCGTTTTGACACGGTAACGATACATCGCGTATGAGGAAATAAAACAAATCAAATTTATTGAACCCATAACACAACATAACATAACATTCCTGAAATAATTTCTTGTACCGGTCATCTTAGTATGATATACTGAATTCACCCCATCAGTTTGTGGAGGGCTGTCCCTTAAAACTATATCTCTATAGCTTTGAAAACGACTATACCACAAAGTCATCACACTTAAATTTTGCCTATCTCGCTGCTAAATAGGTCCAGTAACCCTCGGATGACGCAACTTGATGTACCCTGTAAAGTGAATCAGTCACAAGAACATGACTCAATGCAAACTTTACAATTTTGGGCCTTTCAACCAAATTACCATTTTGGTTGAACCGCCATTATTTGTTTATTATTTCTTGCAAAGAACCATAATTTAATACGTATTTTTGTTAAGCCGTTGATTAAGTAACTACTCTTTAGGGTTCCGTACCTCTAAAGGAAAAAAACGGGTCCCTTATAGGATCATCCGTGTGTCTGTCTGTCTGTCTGTCATAGCCAATTTACTCCGAAACTCAAGTAGGCTCAAAGGGCCGCTTTTATAGCGGCATTCATTTTGGTGTTAGTTTTACTAAAATCGATCATAGTTAATTGCCTAAGTATTTTAGGGGTCGTCCATTAATCACGTGATATTTTTTAGCTACTTTTAACCCCCTTCCCCCATGTTGATACATGGTGAGGTTTGAGACTACCCTCCCCCGATACTCTAAATCACGTGTATTTTTTTGGTACGAAGTATCTTAAAAAAATTCGGAATATTATCTTTAAAAATAGGTTAATCAAATTTAATTCTGGAAAATTAAGCACTGTGATAAAAATGTCAAGGTCACGCCATCGCTTTTCGGTTTAGAAATCGCGCGTTCAGGAAAAAATAAAAACACATGATATCTCACTACACCCTCCCCCTCCCCCCCTTTCGAGCCTCACGTGATTAAAGGAGGACCCCTTCTAAATTATGTTCTCGCACTATTAACAAACTATTATTTTATCCCCCCAGGCCCTTTTAACACCGGAAGGCGAGATCCAAGTGCACAAACTGAAGAACGAGCATCGGACCAAGGAGTATTTGTTACTATTCGAGAAATACCTCGCACTCTTGTAAATACATGTTAGTTTAGTGTTTTGTATTTAAGACTATCACCTGATCTCTTAGTTTAATATAGCATTTAGAGCGTTAAAGGTTTGTTTTACTGAGAACCCATAGACCCTGTCTCTCTTTTCCCCCAAAAGGGGGGGTTGCATATATCACTCAGATCCAGCCTGTCCCCTTGCTGTCGTCCCCCAGCGACGCCCTAATCCAAGGCTCGGTGTCGATGAGTACCTTGATGATAAGCGACAGTCGTAATATTGTTGTTCCACATTGGAATTACTTTAAACGGTGTCTTGATTATTATTGTTTTGAATTTTTTATACTTAACATTGACATATATTTTTCATTTTATTTATTTTGTTTTTTATTGTATTACTCATGGATTATTAAATGACAAATTATCTCTTGTAATAATTATAAATTTTATTTTTGGCATTCCATTTATTACTATTGTATTTTAAAATTAGATGACATTTTTATTACTGATATTTTTATAATAACTTGTTTTGACATTCCATTTTATTATTATTTTTTGATGACATATTATTAATTATTTTAAATTGAATGTGGATTATTACCGTTTTGGAATTTGTTATTCCACCTTTGACATGTTTTTCGATTTTTAATGTTTTAATGGTACTTTTTTTATTTTACTTTTTAATTTATTTTACTAAATTTCTATACGATGTATGTTGTTTTGAAATATATGACTTATGACTTATGCTCGTGCCCCACAGGGGGTGCCCTTAGCGCGCTATCGCTTAGTTTGTAAGTTTTTTGCCCCTGGCTGGAGGCCTTACACTCAAAGCACCCACAGGATAGTCCGGTTAAGCAGAATCCAACCTGCGAGATGCCATTAAAAAAAAATATAAATTACCGACCAAGAAGACAGTCAATAAATCTAACAAAGCGGTAACTGATTGGCGGTTGGATATCCAGCTTAGTCACTCTATGTCATCATCATTCTCTTGCCCTTATCCCAATTCATTTGGGGTCGGTGCACAGCATTTCTTCTTCTTCCATATTCTTAGTATGGAAGAAGAAGACACGAACAGTCACTCAGACACTCACTCACACTCGCTCTCACTCTTAGTCACTCTATGTAACATGCTGGTATTCAGCAGCATCCGGTCAGATTGGAAGCTGACACGTACTTGGGAAGCCTAGGTAGATGAAAAACGTTGAATTTATGTAAATTGTGTCTTTCTTATCCATTATAATTCAAAGTATTTGTACATTCAATTCCCTATATGGCATATAAAACAAAACTACAAAATACAGTCCTTCCACATTTATTTTAACTCTGCATCATAGCGAAAGGCAGTGTATACTTTATTTTAGTGTCAATAAAGGTTGCTATTCAGTTGCTCTCGCTGACAAGACTCATTGATCTATGTTATCCTAAGAATAATATTGCTATAAGGATGCCGCTGTCAGAGGTAAAATAAAAATGAACGGACGGTACAAATTCTTTTTTTTTATATTTTACACTTATGGCATTTGGTTTTTTTTTTTAAACTAATTCCTCTTCTTTGCCGCACTTTCCTTCTTTCCGGTAAGTCTTCTGACACAAGCTTTGATGGCAATTGTCAAGAGCGTAAAGAGCACAGCCAGCATTGCGAGCAGAGCGAGCACGAGGTCGAGCATCCAGCGCTCGTACCAGCTGTACTTCAGAGATAGAGAGCGGAGGTGATATGCTCCTGTGAAAATAAGAAAATGTTTTTGGAGGTTCACACACAGAACCTAACTGGGTCATGGAGGTAGTGCTGCCAACTTAGCGCTTTTCGCGCCAGATCTAGCGCTTTTTTTTTGTCTCGAAGCGTGTTTTAGCGCCTAGCGCTAAATACATCGTTAGACAAACTTAATACAGCGTAAAACATAAGATTTAACCCTGATTGATTCTTAACTCAAAAATATTGTTTCTTATGTCATTGATTTCATTATAAAAAAATATTGATTTTATGTAAATAAATTTTATGATAGCATGAAATGAAACAAATTCATTTCATGCTATCATAAAATTTATTTTATCTGTGGGGCAATAATTGTGTAAGTTGTCGACGATCGGAAACGCAAATCGAAAACTCGATTTATACTCGAACTGAATGAGGTAAATTTGATAATTTCTTGATTCGATACACAAATATATTATATCGAATCATTAAATTAATAAATTCCCTTATTCAGTTCGAGTACTCGCGTTCTGCAAATAGTAAAACCATTTGTGGTTGGCGCGAAATATAGCGCTTTTTTATTAAAAAACCATTTTAGCGCTTTCTAGCGCTTTTTTACAGCGCTGACAGCGCGTGGCAGCACTGCATGGAGGTCAGATAAGCAGACGCTCCATGTAAAGTACTGGTATTCAACTGCATGCTGTTGAAATCGAAAATTGGTTTTCATCGTGTTGTAACGACCCAAGAGCTAGACTGACCCGACACTATACCGAAGACATTCCGGATTTCAGCCTGTACGAGATTAGGATGGCTCTTAAACAGCTAAAAAACAACAAGGCACCGGGTGATGACGGAATTACGGCCGAACTCCTGAAGGCAGGTGGAAAACCGGTACTTAAGGCCCTTCAGAAGCTGTTTGATTCCGTCATACTCGAGGGAAAAACGCCGCAGGCATGGTGCAGGGGTGTGGTGGTACTCTTCTTCAAAAAGGGCGACAATGCCCGGCTGAATAACTATAGGCCCATCTCACTTCTAAGCCATGTCTACAAGTTGTTTTCAAGAGTCACCACGAATCGTCTCGCGCGCAGGTTTGACGATTTTCAGCCTCCCGAACAAGCTGGATTCCGAAAAGGCTTTAGCACCGTAGACCACGTACATACGCTGCGGCAGGTTATACAGAAGACCGAAGAGTATAACCTACCTCTCTGTTTGGCGTTTGTGGACTACGAGAAAGCCTTTGATTCGATTGAGACTTGGGCTGTACTGCAGTCTCTCCAACGGTGCCAAATTGACTATCGGTACATCGAGGTGTTGAAGTGTTTGTACAAAAACGCCACCATGTCAGTCCGACTTCAGGATCGGACCTCGGAACCTATCCTTCTGCAGCGAGGTGTGAGACAGGGAGACGTCATATCTCCGAAACTGTTCACCGCTGCACTGGAGGATGTCTTCAAGGTCTTACATCTCTCTCCTTCGGTTTGCCGATGATTTAGTGGTCATGGCTGAGACCATGGAGGACCTCAGTACTATGCTCGATGACCTCAGTAGAGCTTCCGGAAGAGTGGGTCTTAAAATGAACATGGACAAAACCAAAGTCATGTTGAATGCCATGTAACACCCACTCCTATCAAGATCGGAGACTCTACACTCGAAGTTGTAGACGATTATGTCTATCTGGGACAAACGATCCAGTTAGGTAGGTCTAACTTCGAGAAAGAGGTTAATCGTCGAATCCGACTCGACTGGGCAGCGTTTGGGAAGTTGCGTGGTATCTTCTCGTCCAACTTACCGCAGTGTCTCAAGACGAAAGTCTATGACCAGTGTGTGTTGCCAGTGATTACATACGGGACCGAAACGTGGTCGCTCACAATGGGCCTCATCAGAAGGCTTAAAGTCACCCAAAGGGCAATGGAGAGGGCTATGCTCGGAGTTTCCTTGCGTGATCAAATCAGAAATGAGAAAATTCGTAAGAGAACCAAGGTTACCGACGTAGCCCGAAGAATAGCCAAACTTAAGTGGCAGTGGGCAGGGCATATTGCTCGCAGAACGGATGGCCGATGGGGCCGGAAGGTTCTGGAGTGGCGACCGCGAACTGGAAGACGTTGCGTTGGAAGGCCTCCCACTAGGACACTAGGTGGACCGATGACCTGGTAAAGGTTGCGGGGATCCGCTGGATGCGAGACGCACGGGATCGGTCAATGTGGCGACACTTGGGGGAGGCCTATGTCCAGCAGTGGACGTATTTCGGCTGAAATGATGATGATGATGATGATGTGTTGTTGTAACGTAGCCAAATAATAACAGCGGCTCGAATCGATCTTTAGGCTAAGCCGTGCTTGCCTTGGTTGGTCTGTGGATGGGTCCACCCATTACATACCGAGTTTCCTCCTTGCCTTCGAAAGCACGCAAAGCCGTTGGTCCCGGATGTCATTTGTAGATCTTTGACAGTCGTTACAGGTAGTCAGTGGCCCTAAAAGTCTGACAACCAGTCTTACCAAGGATATCGTATTACCCAGTATTAACTGGGTTGTGGAGGTCAGATAGGCAGTCGCTCCATGTAAAATACGGGTTTCCAGCTGCATCCGGTTAGACTGGAAGCCGACCCTAACATAGTTGGGAGAAGGCTAGGCAGATGATGATGATGATAATGCGGTAATGAGGAAAATGACGTGGCATGAATTCTGAGCATGAATGTGGATGGCTATGAGAGTATGAGAAGACCAAAGAAACGATGGTTAGACTGTGAAAGTGGTTATAAAACGAGGTGACTATTGAGATGACGTCTATTATAGACTGAACGCTTTAATGAGTCCTCGCGAAGGTATCAATTTAAATAGAATAGGTAGGTAGGTAGGTTCTGAAGGTTGATCACGTATTGGTTCAATTGGTATCGTAATACCTACGCGGATTATGGTTATTTTAAAGCAAATAATATGTGGGATGTTGGTAGGTCTTTGTGGACGCTTAATGTGCCTTCGATGGGGCAAGGCGGAGGACTCATTAAAGTGGTCGGTCTATAGAGAAGTATGGAATCAGAAGATACACTGATCCGACCCAAATGAATTGGGATAAGGGCAGAAGAATGATGATGAACTGTATCCGGTTAGACTGGAACCGGATCCTGACGGCGATGATGACTAGTAGAGTATGGAAGAAGACCCCAAATCAATTGGAATGAGTGCTGAAGTATGGTGATGCTAATTTTTTTAAATATTTTTACACGCAAACCCTGCGTAGGCAATTACAGCTGTTTTTGATATGAAGAGAAAAATTCGAGTGCGAGCAGGGTTGCAGGGTGCGATGGCCTAATTGGTTAAGACGTCCGGTGTACAAAATCGGAAGGACGTTCAAACCCTGCTCGCACTCGAATTTTTCTTTCCATATCAAAAACAGCTATGGTGATGCTGCATGCGGTTAGACTGTTAGCAGATCCCGACAAGTTGGGGGAAAGGTTTTCAAAGGCTAGATGATTTTGTACTCAGATGACGAAAATAAGGGACGTACCTTTGGTTTCAATTGCGAGTTTCACGTAGAAAGCGATTAGGTCTGATGGTGGAGCAGGCCGTGCGCGGAATATCTTCGACAAGAATTGAGCCTTGTTGTAGTAGCTGAAACAATAAGAATATTAAACAATATAGCTATAATTTTCACTGGAGGTGAATGCTGAGAATGACGAGTAACAGAGAAGAAAAGAGATAATCGGAAAGCACGTTAAGCCGTTGTTCCCGGCTGTCATTTGTAGATCTTTGACAGTCGTTACAGGTAGTCAGTGGTCCGAAAGTCCGACAACCAGTCTTACCAAGGGGTATCGTATTACCCAGTACTAACTGCATTGTGGAGATCAGATAAGCAGTCCTCCATGTAAAATACTGGTATTCAGCTGCATCCGGTTAAACTGGCAGTAGACCCCAACATGGTTGGGAATATGCTAGGATGATGAGTATATTGAAACAGGATCGTCTTATATTGCAAGCATGCTTGGTAAGTACCAAGCAAAAATCCAAGCACCAGGTTTCTACTGAAAAAACCCAATAACACTTAGCTCGAATCTGGAATCACTGGAAATCATGAAGATCGGGTACCGGCTTGGGCAGTATTTTTTGGCAAATTCTACTGTAAACCTCTGGTTACTCCTTTGAAGAGCCCAATTCAGAGTTGAATTGGTGATAATGATATCATTAAGTAAGTACTCCCAGATAGATAAATCTAGCAATTGCATATAGCTATACCCTTTGCCAATATCTTCCCACTCACCTATCATTGCTAAGCAACTCCTTAAGCGCCACCCCTAACTCCTCAGCCAGATCTGGATGGAAGTCGACCCTCAGCGCGTACCCAGCTCGCCTGGCACGTTCAGCGTTCGCTGGCTGGTCTCCGAAGACCGGCACTGCTAGGAGAGGCACCCCAGCGTGGATGGCTTCGAGGGTGCTTAGTAGACCACCGTGGGTTATGAACACCTTGACGTTTTTGTGAGCTGGAAATAATACCAAAGTAATTAAAAACACAGGTTTTTTTCAGGGGAGGTAGTACCGTTAGAGAACGGAGCATGTGTCGGAGCTAAGAGACTATGATCATAGCAAAAGGCGTTCTATTGTTTCTGCCAAAGTACGTGGGCGTAGAGGTCAGTCTAAGCATGTTGACAGTTCCAGGTACATTTTTTCTTAGGTAACAATTCCATGGTTATCACGGGTGTTGGATGTATAGAAGCAGAAATTATTCCTTATTCTTCTTCAACCTTTGGCTACACAATGCTGAGCGTAGGTCTCTTCCAAATCTCTCCACTTTTGGCGGTTTTGTGTCTTGGCTCATGGCTCGAGCTGCATGGAGAAACGGGGCAGCCATCAACATCCTGAATCCATTATTATACTGGACCCGTATCCAAACCTAACAAAAAAAAATATTTCGAAAGTTCTCTCTAAAAATGTCTCGCTTACCGAGTATGCTGGGCTGTGGCATCCAGGGCCGCAAATGCACGTTGGGTGGTAGACCGGTGATCGGCTCCTCAAACTTCCACAACACGGTGTAGGGCAGCGAGGAGAACAGCTTCAACAGCGCAGCACGCGTGTGTGGCTTCAAAGCTGCTGACTTCAGCACTGAACCCATGCTGAAGTATATCACGCCTTGCGGGGAACCGTCCAAGATGTCTTGCAGGTCCTGAAATGTACATAGGTCCTTGAGAAAGGAAGAGAGAGAGAGAGAGTCTTGGGTAGTGTTTCTAACGTCAAGGAGCACTGCTGTACTCATATGCATACTCAGATTATACGGTTCTCAATAAGTCGGGATTCCACTCCTCTTCCCTCCTCTAAGAGAGGATAGGAGTTCAAGGAATTGAGGTAAGGTTGTTGAGGTACCTTTATTTAGATTCTGTGATTTTATAAGGGATCTAATTCTCATTATTTCTCAAACGTTCAAAGACAAATTAAAAATGGATCTGATGTTGCTGGTTTCCTGCATTTCGAAGTTTTCTATACATGGGATTTGAAGACCCGTGACAACCACCAAATTTAACTGCAGCCCGTGCATCACAAAGACGAGGCTTAAATCCCTTAGGCCAAGCAGGCAGTGGACATTTCAGGCTGATTAAGCAGTACCTCTTTTCCACTATACCTTAGGCAACGGCGCAGGCTTATCATCAATATGATATCCAGCAATATTGATGACGTTCGGGGGCAGACTGAGCGCCGGTCCTATAGACTCGTGGGAGTTCACCAGTAGAATGGACACGTTGTGCTGGGCGTCATGGAATGGGGGCAGAGGCACTCCTCGCTCTGCTGCTAAGGGAGTGAACAGGTCCTCATATATGGCGGTTTGGCGGGGCTGGTCGAACCTGGAGAGCGTTAAGAGAAAAATTTAGATCCATTATAGAATGCTTTAAGAAACTTTCCTTAATAATGGTTGGATAACGAAACTTTTGTTAATAAAAGATGTAATGTTGCTAACATACCTTTCGTTAAACATCTCCAGACCTGCATAACTATTCACAAACGCTTCGATTGGATTTCGATTCGACAAGTCGTATGTCTATCGTTTTTTGGCATTACGAATGCGAGCGAGATAGACATACGATTTTCCGAATCGAGGCGTTTGTGAATAGCTATGCTGGTGGCCAGGTGGCCAGGTGGCCTACCTGCTTATAAGGGTTTCACTGCCTTTTGTGATGCGAATTGCTACGCAGCGACACGGACGTGGTTCACTTGTTTCTTCGCGTGAATACCGTCCCGCCGCAAGTTGCATCCTGGTGATTCGTAGCATGGCCACGACAACTATTTGCTCCACAATTAAACTAGAACTAGATCCCATGATGGCACAGTTGCTGTAGTGGCTTAGCGATTCGCCTCTGCGCTGCGTGTCGCCGCGTGCCGGTTCGAATTCCGCACAGTTTGAGAGTGATTCTAAACGCACCCACGATACAGGTCTTCCTATTGTGAGGCAACCTTTAAAAAACTGCTTTCATTTATTTCGCTTTCGCATGTGGCTTCAAGGTGGCGCAGGAGAACAGTACCTGGAGGGATATGGGAGAGGCTTTTGCCCAGCAGTGGGACATACAAGGCTATTGAAAAAAAAAACAAACAAAATATGGCTCTTCAGCGTTTAGATCGGTACCAAGTGGCTACCATCGGGTGGGCCATAATCCCGTAAGCTTCTTCACTGTCAAATGACTTCAAACACTACTTATTAACTACTCACCACCCATCCACACTCATCAGTAAATAGAAGAGCCCATTCAGCATCCTCCTGACGGTAGGTAAAGGTATCGGGCTGTCATTGAAGTGCAGAGGCACCGTGGTCACGGACCGCACATCGTCCACTAGGGCTTCCAGGTTCGGATGGACGCCTATGGAGCTGAGGAGGATCCAGGGAGCTTGCTGGATGGCAGCGTAGCTGGAAAACGAGGAGAATTAAGGTTGGCTTTCCGCGGGATATTTCTTCTATTTAATTCATTTGCGTCTGCACTTATAATATAAACTTACACATGGCCTGCAATTGCTACATAGAATATGTACTGAGTCGTTTGGCTCGTCAGCACATTAGCTGCGCAGTTCATTTATTTATTACCCTGTATATTCGTCCGTGGTGGATTTTGATACAGAGAAAATAGATGACGAAAATAGAATGACATAATCCAAGAAACTCACTCACCCAGCTTCAAACTCGTTAATGAACCACGTAGAGATGACAGCATCGAACTGCTGTTCCACCAGCAATTTCCTAAGCTTTGGATTTTCCGCAGCAGTGCGGGAGATGTTTCTGGCGAATGTTCTGATGAAGTTTATTCCTGCTTGCGTTGAGTTCATCATATCAACGGCTGTAGATAACAAAATGGACTGACATTACTGTGGCGTCATCTTCAACGCCAGGATTGAACTACCTATCGAACCTGACGTCACGCAAAATGCTACACCGCACAAGCAAAGTTATTCGCAAGATTAGGACAAGTACCACAACCCGACAAGAGCTATCGGGCAAAAGCACACCAAACAGTCAGACACAAAGCTACCGTCGGAGGACCTTCTCGTCGGAAGACCTCAAAAGCTGTCATCGTATTTGTTTGAAGACCGAACTTGCACACTTCTGTCTTATCATTCTTCTGTCCTTATCCCAATTCATTTGTGGTCGGCGCAGCACGTCTTCTTCATCCAAACTTCTCTATTACTCGTCATCTCAGCAGTCACCTCCTTCCTAGCCACATCATCCTTTACACAGTCTCCTAGTTTTCTCTACTATTATAGCCATCCACATTCACACTCAAAAGTTTCCTCACGACATTTTCCTCAGACTTCCGTCTGAATGGTCTGAAATTGCCAGCAGGTCGCTCCTGTGTATGAGAAGACTTATCCTACAGTGAGATAGTAACATGACGTTATCACCTACCGTCAACAATCGCCCGAGTCTCTGTGAGGTCTACAATTGTCAGGTTTGCATGGATATTTTTCTTCTCGTATGGTGTGGCCCACGTTATCTAAAAAAACACAATAACAACTCTATCATATATGATTTTAGACTCATAACAAAATTGCAGGACATTATGGGCTCAGTTCCCTTTAGCAGCGGCCGTCTCCGTGCTCTGTGGTTCCATTACGGAAAGTCGTCGCCGCCGCCCGTGCACCATGTCATTGCTAATATCTTGCCGACAGAATTTCAGCCGAGACTTCGCCTATAACCTTTTATATTATAAGGCAAGTGCACAAACACAGGTGCACTCTCTATTCCTTTCATCATTATCCAATAAGACGGCAACCTGACGCAACAGGAGAGTGATCAGGCGCAGGATCTACGGCTTAACGTGCTTTCCGAGGCACAGAGGCAACATAATGCCACTTTCTAATGAGAAATTCCTATTGGAAAAACCCAAAGTACTTTGCCCGTCCTGGAAATCGAATCCAGGACTCTACAGTAACCAGCCACGCTTGCGACCACAATACAAACGGGCCCTGTATTTCAAATAATTATACCATGCACAAACCTCATGTCCAGCCTTTAACAGAGCCTGCACAACTCCATTTGACAGATGATCGTGACTTTTCGTTGGTGCAGGGAATATGCATAGTATCTTGTAAGCAAAGCTGCTGGATATACACAGCATCAGAACTGCTAATATGGCCTTCATAATGAGTGTTTGTCCATTCACCTGTGAAAAGAAATGGTTGGATTTTTCTGTATTCACTTCGAACCTAATTGGAGTGAGCACACAAAATTCAAACGCAAACTCATTTCTTTTTAGTTTTAGTGCAGTTAGGAAACTGTTTTTTTTTTTTAGAAATCATGCACAACATTACAAACGTAAGTCTAAGCTAATTTAAGAATCGGTGCATATTATAATGTTGCCACTGATGGGACACAGGTCAACCACGAGCCCTGTGAAGGCACGGTTCTACCAAATTGATTCCCTTCAAATTAAAGGCGCCAAAATGAGATTATAGTCGACATTTAATGATTTACCTCTTTTGGACATTTTTGGTTGATTCAACCACATACAGACTCATAGGAAAGTAAACCGTGTAATAATGCCTTTACGAAATACATTTAAATTGTAGATACATTTTTTTTAGTAATACTCAATGCATCTGTAAATAATCTTACCTATTATTATATAAACAAAACCAACTTACCAATAATATGTAATCAAAAAAACTTTAACATCCAACAGTACAGAAATATGTAACACTCAGACAACTAAGAAAACATATTTATTTAAGTAAATAAAAATTTTAAGTACACTCAATATTTTGTTCACGAAGCCGCTGTGCCAATGCGACTGATAAAATTATTATTCTCAAGATATGGGATGGACGACGTAATCTGATAAAGCTGTTAATTGTAGGTATTACCTATTTTGGTGTTAAATCATCGTATATGGTTTAGACTCGAGTCGCCTTAATAGGGTGGGTGGTGGGGGTTGTAGAGTTACCCCTCACTTAACTCCAATGCCGGAGGTACGTAGTTTTCGTAAATTAATTTTTAAAGGTTACAATTATATGAATGGTTTCTGAGAAAAAACGCCTTAATAGACGGGGACGGGAAGTAAGCAATAATAAAAACTACTTCTGAATGGTTTTAAAAAAAAATAACCACGAAGGGGATGGAGGGGTCTATTCACTAGTTTCGCCAATGGCCATGTACCAACACGCTACTCCGGCAACTAAAATCACATGGGGGTGCTTCAGATAAACCCTCTTGGCCCCTTGACAGAATCCTTAAATTCAGGCGACTAGATACTAAACAAAACCTAAATCATTAATTATGTCTGCGTGCTAAGTTACATCACGCCTGTGAACATAGGAAGGTAAGGCAGAGGTGTATACGGCCAGCACTGCTTACAAACAAGGCCACACACAACCATCACTACTTACAGCACACTACATTACAGACATCATTCAAATTATGAAAAGGCATTGTAAGATTTTAAATCACCTTAGTCTGGCCAAGGGGTCTAAAATGGCCGCTTTAGCAGATTCAAAATAGGATAATAATACATATAAATTACGTTACAATTCGTAATATGGTCACAAGGTTACAATTCATAATACTAACTGCGCCTGTGACGATTTTAAGACTTTTAACGTGATTATTGTCATTATCCTGTTATGATTCTAGGCCCCGTGGCCGGAGCACGTACCCGCGATTTTATGCGTTTCGTAGGTAACTTTGAACGATTTTTTTAACGTAAATACAAAATATCCCATGTTACAGTTCAATTTTTTTGCGACAAGCACATTATCAAGTATGACCATAGACATGAACATAGTCATAAAACAATGTCAATATTCGTTTTTTAAACTTTCGAATTTACGTTACGTTTACTCTGCGCGTTCGTGCAAATCCCACAGATTCACGTCAGGTTAAGGCCAGCCGACCAACGATACTGGCTGTATAAATTTCTCAATTGACGAGTGACCGTAGTGTGCGTTTGTGTTTAGTTTTACTAGCTGTATGTGTGTGTCAACGTTCTATGCCGGACGCTGTGTCATGTATTTTTTGTGCAGCTTTAAGGAAAACGTCAAAGTTAAACATTGGAACAAACGTAGAATGATGTAAAATTGGTGTAATCTACCGTTGTGTAGGTATTATCCACCACTACACCAGTAGCAATGCGTAATGTTCTCGTACGTTGTCTATGTTTTGATGAATTCTAGGAACGTCTTTGTTAGTTGCAAATGCTTCTGGTGTTGGACTTGTCGATAGCTCTAAGCATCAATGAATAATAATAGGTGTTAAAGTACTCTTAACGAAGCTGAAAGGCACTTGTTCTCCCCGTATTTGCAATCATTTTTTTTGTTCTAAACCTTACCTGGGAACCTCCTAGTTACGGAGATATTGGGGGTCAAAGTTCCAATAATTTCACATTTTTTTTTAATTCCTTGTGTGGGGCAACGTTTATAATTGCATGGAAATTTGAATTTCGCGGGTTACCCTGGCGCTTTACTCAACCGCAATTGATAACGTATCTGTTCTGCTACCTTGCTAGCTCCAGGCTGGCACTGTTCCTTCCCCTCTCCATACCCTATCCTGGCTACGGTTTTGCTGAGTAGAAAATAAAATGAACTTGAGTTTGCGCCAAAAAACCATCATCATCATCTGCCTAGCTTTTACCAACTATGTTGGGGTCGGCTTCGAGTCAAACCGGATGCAGCTGAATACCAGTATTTTACATGGAGCGACTGCCTATCTGACCTCCACAACCCAGTTAGTGCTGGGTAATACGATACTCCTTGATAAGACTGGTTGTCGGACTTTTTGGGCCACTGACTACCTAACGACTGTCAAAGATCTACAAATGACACCCGGGACCAACGGCCAAAAAACCGGCGACTAAAAATCTCTTTTCAAATCCTAAGCTCTTCAAATCTTTTCATAATCCCAGAATCCCACGAAAAATGTATCGTGCTCACATCATCAATGGTTTATCCTACTTATAATATTACAAATGTCCCGGTCGGCGTTTCAGCATTTATGGCAAGCCTAAGGCCTGGACACTACCGGAAACGAACGGAGATGTGCGAAACGGAGAGGAGAGGAGATGCGTAAGAGCTCGAGTGTATTTACCGAAACTGTGCGAAGATGTGTAAAGCGGAGGGTAGAGAATAATTAGGCTGCGGTTCCACTGAGGTGGAGCGGAGCAGAGCGGAGACAAGCTGTGCCGCGAGTCACCAATCACATGGCTTGAAAAGAGATTCCGAGTGGATTTTAAGCCATGCGATTAGTGACTCGCGGCACAGCTCGTCTTCGCTCTGCTCCGCTCCGCCTCAGTGGAACCGCAGCCTTATGTGCACCGCTCGGACCACGAGGCTGTGCACTTGGCCGCCTGAGTGCGGAGGCTGACCTAGACAATAACGAGACATCTCCTCTCCGCTCAGCTCAACCGTTTCCACTAAAGCTAAGCGGAGATGAGAAGTAAAAATAACGAAATTTTATTGGTGGTTTACATCTCCTCTAGTCTCGTCTCGTCTCCGCTTCGGTGGCACTTTGCTTTACCTGGGAATCGAATCACAAGCTTCAGAGCTCGGGTTTGCGACCACTACACTACAGTAGGTACAGGCAGTTATAAAACGACAGAAATAATCTAATTTATCTTACACAAGTAGGTTACTTACACGTTCAATATAACTATTTAGGTAATAGCTTATTTAAAGCTATTTGATTGATTCATTCATTGATAAATATTTCTGTCAAATCATGCTGAGTTTTGAAACGGAAGTATTAGTTTTAACCATCTGATTCGTCATCTGCCGATTATTTTATGAACTAAGTGTGTTAGGATCGGCTTCCAATCTAGCCGGATGCAGCTGAATATTTTTTTTTTCCATGGAGCGACTGCCTATCTGACCTCCACAACACAGTTACCGGATAATAGTACAGTCCTTGGTAAGACTATGTATAAGGTCTAACTATTCATACACGAAATATTTTCAGGGAATCATCTAACGGCTATACCAAAGCCATTTCAAGGGATTTTTTTTTTATCTGAGTATATTTTTTTATAAAAAATAAATAATTTAAAATTACTTGACCCACAAAATAAATACTGGCTCCTTATTTTTAAGCATCCATTACGCTAGTTTACTACGTCGTATTTACCTACTGTCATTGTTAGAATATGGGAGTAAAGGTTTTATGCAAAAAGTCTCAAAAAATTTTAGAATTATAATAATTTCGTAAAAAAAAAAACAGATATTTTTTTTTTCGTTGCTATGGCGACTTACGACATATATTTAAGTTACTCTTAAAATATTTCGTGTATGAAAAGATAGACCTTATAAAGTTATCCTTATGGGATTCTTGACTTTATATACTTTTGTCTCTTGTCTAAAATCGGAACTCAGGCGGCTTTCTTAACAAGACTATGAGGTGTTGAATATGGAAAGTGCTTTTTGTACCTTTTATATGCAAAGGCTGTTTGTAAAAGTGAAAAAGAGCGGCTGTCAATGAAGTAATTACCTACCTACACCATTTTTCTTTTATTTGGATAACGAAATATTTAGAAATGTTACGCTGATTAGGTATCGGAATATTTTTATTGATAGCCACTCACCTAATAGCAACCGATATCAATTAAATTAAAGAGATAAAGCGAATTAAGAAAAATAAATGTACTGGGGTGCATAAAATACTGAGGGGCCTATAAAAGGAATTACAAGAATCATCATCATCATTTCAGCCGAAAGACGTCCACTGCTGGGCATAGGCCTCCCCCAAGTGTCGCCACATTGACCGGTCCCGTGCGTCTCGCATCTAGCGGATCCCTGCAACTTTTACCAGGTCATCGGTCCACCTAGTGGGAGGCCTTCCAACGCAACGTCTTCCAGTTCGAGGTCGCCACTCCAGAACTTTCCGGCCCCATCGGCCATCCGTTCTGCGAGCAATGTGCCCTGCCCACTGCCACTTAAGTTTAGCTATTCTTCGGGCTACGTCGGTAACCTTGTTTCTTTTGCGGATTTCCTCATTTCTGATTTGATCACGCAAGGAAACTCCGAGCATAGCCTTCTCCATTGCCCTTTGGGTGACTTTAAGCGTTCTGATGAGGCCCATTGTGAGCGACCACGTTTCGGTCCCGTATGTAATCACTGGCAACACACACTGGTCATAGACTTTCGTTTTGAGACACTGCGGTAAGTTGGACGAGAAGATACCACGCAACTTCCCGAACGCTGCCCAGCCAAGTCGGTAAGAATAGTGATTACAAGAATAGTGGAAACACATTATTGCTGTCCTTGATATAAGCAATCCTCAATAATCCATACTTCCATACTAATATTATCCATATCCATACTAATCCATACTTACTTAATATACTTATACTTACTTTACTTACTTACCTATTACTTTACTTTACTTAATATTATAAATGCGAAAGTAAGTTTGTTTGTTACCTTTTCACGCCTAAACCACTGAACCGATCATCCTGAAATTTTGCACATACGTTGTCAGGTGCACAAAAAAAGACATAAGGTACCGTACGCCTTTCATTCCGAAAAAAAGTACTGTTCCCGAGGAAAACAACAATAACGTTCAACAATAGATGGCGCCACGTGTTTATCGAATCATGATTAAATTATGTTACTACAAGCAGAGTTCAACCCGAATTTTTTGTCAAATTCCCAATTAAAGCGAGCGTAGCCACGGGCAAAAGCCAGTATCCTCAATGATTCCGTAATAGATTGTTTTCATAATTATAACTTAATTGGTTTATGTAACGCTCGTCAGTACAGCCCCCAGTCGGTATGAATTTTTCCAAAATGTTCAACAATTCGACGACACGATTGGCTGCTGCGCTGCGTGTCGCGGGTCCGATCCTCGTACGGAACAAATATTTGTAATAACTTACCACCATACTTAAGTACAAATGCTGTATCCATGATAATTGTAATACCAAATGATTTGAAAAGAGTAATCATGGAGTTTCTTGCCGGTTTTTCTCAATAGGAAACGACCAACCCGAACCGTGCACCTTTTTGGCAACGTTTTATAAGTGCCCATCTAGGCCTATGTGAAATAAAATATTTTGAATTTTTTACATGTGTAGTTGTTCCGGGTCTTGCTGTTTAAATGTTGGTAAACGCACCCACGATACAGTACGAGAAATACCTAGTGTGGGGCAACGTTTGATATAAAAGAAACAACATAATATTTCAGACAATTAAAACAAAACCAGAATTAATTATACACCTAAATTTTCCTCATGAATCACTCAAGCCATTAGTGAAAACCTTACGAAAATCCATTCGGTAGTTATTGAGTTAATCGCGTTCAGAGAGACAAACAGACGCGGCAGATGGATTTTGTTTTATTAAACTTAGTGATTTAAAACGTCTATACGAAAACGCCCAAATGATTCAAACACTTACTCTAATCATTTAAAAACTGATGTAATATAGGTAAACACAATCATATTGATACACTATCAATACCACAGTATATATTTAGCGTGGATTACACAGTTCTCGCGACAGTGAAGGTTACCCTAAAACCTAGCACGGACGCGATTGCTTAGTACCTGGTGAGTCGTGTGATAAATAACACTTTTGAACAGTTTTGGTGAATTAAAATATTTTTTGTGGTTGTTTTTAAACGTGAGCAGAGTCTGGTAAAAAGTGGTGAGATGCTTTCTGCTTATTGCTTTCGTTAGCTTTATCAAGTAAAAAAAAATCGTGATGAGTTATCGTCATATCGTCAATCAGTAACCTCAATCCTAGAGGAATTCGATATTTTCTTTTGCCTAGTACATAAAACCGGTGAAGAGCGCGAATCAAGCTCTCTTCCGTTACTCCAAAACTTTTATTGTTTTACTTCAATCAATATTTTGATAATAAGTAAAAAATAAAATAAATAAAAATAGCCTTTATTTACTCTGACCTTCGTATAGAAAAAAAGTAATTTTCAAAAATAAAATATAAACTACACTTATTTGTTTTCTACGTCTAAACTTAGATTATAACTTAACTAACCTTAGATTATACATATTTCATTTATTTATTCATCTTATCAACTACCAGGTCAGGCTGTCTTGCGACATAGGCCTCCTCAAGTTGCCTCCACATTTGTCGATCCCTCGCTACATTCCTCCATCCCTTAGGCAGATCATCCTCCCATCTTTTTATCTGCCTTCCTCTGCGTATTTTTCCGTCCCTTGGGTACCATTCAGTAACTTTTTTGGTTCAGTTTTCTGTTTGTGTCCTCATCATGTGACCTGTCCATTTCCATTTTAGGGTTCGTGTTTTTACTTTAACATCTGCTACTTTTGTGGTGTTTCTAATTGTTGTAGCTTTCCTTTTGTCTTTCAACCTTAGACCCATCATGCTCCTTTCCATTCCTCTTTGGCATACATCTAGTTTGTATTCAATATTCTGTGTTAGTGGCCAGGTCTGGCAGCCGTAGGTAAGGCATGGAAGTATGCAGGTGTTGTAAACGGTTCTCTAATTTTGATAATAATAGCGGACAAAAAACGTACGGCCATGTATGTTGTCAGTGTTATGAAATCAATAAGCTACCATTTAGGCTCAGACTCTTCTTAAGCGGATACGAGATGTGTTGTAAAGCACCAATATTATTTCGTTCTTCTTCTTAGCGTGTCGATGGCAATCTAAATTGTGTCAGCCCAGAACTGTGCTACTAGTTTGGCACTTTCGGTAGCGTCCTTCAGTTCCTGTAGTGAACAAACAACAGGACACGCAGGACACGATATTAAGTGCCCCATCGTTTGTGGAACAGCACCACAATTACACTGTAAGGCAGAGTCCTTAATGAATCTCCACCTGAGCAGGTTTTCCTTGCTGCGGCCAACCTGGGTCCGGAGTCTATATAAAGATTTCCAGGTCAGCTCAATGGACGAAATACTACATCGCTAGTATTTCGTTAGCCTTCGAGGAAACGGTTGAGCAGAGAGGAGAGGAGATGTCTCATATTTGCTTAGGCCAAGCAAGCAACAGAGCACGGTAGAGACGAGAAGAGATGTGAGCGGCGTGCGGCGGTCTTCAAACTAAGTGTGAGTAGCCTGTACACCCATTTCTGCTTCTGTCTAGCCAGTACGTATCTTCTCACAGCTTAGGTGGATACACCTAAGTCTAGCTCGGTAGCTCCTAAGCATCTTCTCTCCTCTCCGGTCCGCACATCTCCGCACGTCACCGCTTTGGTGGAGTCTGGGACCTTACGGTTAAATAGTCTTGTGCCAGACAGACGGCGTAAGCTGATAAGCTTAGTAATATGATTTTGTTTTCCTCTTTAGGTACGACTTCAAAAGAGTATTTATTCATCATAATATTAATAATAACATGTTTTTTTCTAGTCACAATGAAGCTCAACTTGCTACTGCTGTTAGCAACTATAACCAGCTCATACGGCTACCACATTCTGGTCGTGGTACCAGCTCCTTCCCACAGTCATAACACACTCGGGAAGGGTATTGTGGATGCACTCCTGAAGGGAGGACATACGGTGAGATCCCATTCTTCAATTAATTCTTAACTTTTCTTGTCTTGGAGTACATTCAGGGGGCCTAAAATGGCCGCTTTAGAAGAATCATAATAGGATAATAATATAAATTACGTCACAATTCGCAAAACGGTCACAAAGTGACAATTCATAACTGCGTATGTGATCATTTTAAGAATTTTAACATGACTATATTATTATCGCGTTATGATTCAGCTAACACGGCCTATTTAGGCCTCCTGGTTTTGTAAAATACTGGTAATCAGCTGCATCCGGTTAGACTGGAAGCCGACCCCAATATAGATGTAAAACGGTTGGTCAGATGATGATGGTGATGTCTTGGAGTCCGGATTTGTGTCCGCTTGGCGCTTAACGGCAAAAGCCTTACCTTCTATTACATGGGATTTCAACATAACTGGCAAAATGTGCGTGTACATCATCATTATTCTCTTGCCCTTGTCTCAAATCATTTGGGGTCGGCGTAGCATGTCTTTTCTTCCATACTTCTCTATTACTCGTCATCTCATCAGAACAACTCCTTTCGTGCCATATCATTCTTCACACAGTCCATCCATCCTTTCTCTGGTCTTCCTCTACTTTTATACCCATCCACAGTCATATTCAAAACTTTCCTCAGAACATTTTCCTCATGTGCGTGTACAAACTTATGAAATATGGGTGTGGTGATACACCAGCTCTGCTTAAGTGTTACAGGATTAATCTCATCATCATCAGCCTCTTGTCGTTATCCCATTTCATTTGGAGTCGGCGCAGCATGTCTTCTTCTTCTGTACTTCTCTATTACTCGTCCAAGAAGGTAGACTTAAAGCGTGCTGACCTTAAAGCTAGGCCACCTCCAGCTATACCCTACAATTTCGTCAATGGTGTTCTGACATGTCCGCTTTGGGCTCGGAGTTTTTCGGACAAAGTTGGGTATGCTAGCCACTTGAGAGCACATGACAGAGCAACACACCAAAGATCTCGACAACCTCACTAGAAAGCCTTAGAATGCAGTCGCTGTGGCCGAAATCGGCTAAATGGCATCATCATCAGTACTCGTCATCTCATCAAACACCTCCTTTCTTGCCATATCATTCTTTACACAGTCCATCTATCATTTCTTTGGTCTTCAGAATTAATCTCATATTTACATTATATTTTTTGTAGGTGACATGGGCGACGCCGTATCCAGAAAAAGTTAAGAATCCCCCTAAAACATTGAATATTCTTGACATAAGTTCCGTACAAAAGTTTGTTGATGGTACGTATTTTTTTTTTAAATCACAGAGTTTAATATAATTAGCGTAGGAACAATTACACATAACACGTCATCAACATCGGTTAAAAAAAAAGCAGTGACAGCCTAGTGGTGTGACCGTCGGACTGCCAAGTCATAGGTTTCTAGTTCGAACCCAAGGCACCTGACACATTTTTCGTATTCATGTGCGTATTGTATAATCATCACTTGCTTCGGTGAGGGAAAACATCGTGAGGAAACCAGCATGCCTGAGAGATATTTCTTGATGGCATGTTAAGCTAAGTCAGAGGCCCATGGGCGGCATAAAAACTCTGACACCAGGTTAGGAACTAACCACACGATAAAGAAAGAAAGAACATCGGTTATACATGTACGCCATGTTATTTTAGCATAGGTAATTCATCACTTGCCTAGCCTTTTCTCAACTATGTTGGGGTCGGCTTCAAAAAGATGAAGCTGTAGTAAGTCAGCCACAAGGCATATCAATTTGTGAAAGTAGCGTAGATCTTCGTGGAAAAGAATGGGCAAGAAACTACTTGGATACTCTTTTTAAATCAAAACATTGTTAAAAAATCTTGGTTACATCATTCATGTTGAGATTATACATTTGTGTGAGAACGATGTAGAAAGAAGTGCTCGGTAAAAGCGTCCAGAGTGAAAAGATAAAATCAACAATTCAAAAATAAAATAAAATACAAACTCATAAGCCACGGTCAAACGACGTACCATAAAATCATTCCCTTCTACCTTTTCTAGGAGTGGACGTAGGAAAAATGAGGACCACTAAACAGGGTCTGGCCATGATCAAGGAGATGGCGAACAACATTACTGTCGAAGTCTTCACCACTCCTGCAGTCAAAGAGGCTCTGATAAAGCAACAGTTTGATGCTGTGGTTACTGAGCAGTTCTTCTCTGATCCTCTAGCTGGGTAAGTCTAATATAATCTAATTAAACTTAAAGAGTTTTGTTCTGAAGGTTGGAAGCGAGCAGCAGTTTGGCTAAACTTCTTTGAGGGATCAGATCAACCATTGTACCTTCCATAGTTCCTTCCATTGTATCGTCCAAACTTCCTGATTCCGAGCATCCCTCATCCAGGTGTCTCCCGCACCTTTGATGATACTACTTTTATGCATGGAGCTGTAGTCGACCCCAAATGAATTGGGATAAGGGCGGAAAATGATGAAGCATACACCGTTTTAAGCTTTCACGGTTTACAACTAAACTTATATTGTCGCTTACGGGATATCTTCCGTGATTGTTCATTATTTTGAGCTTCCGATATTTCGACGCTGTTGCAAGCGCCATGATTGCGGGCTTTTTGTTTTTTTTTTTTGTTGAAGCACATTAGTCTATAATGTTCCCACTGGGACACAATCAACCACGCGGACCCAGTGCGGATTGGAAAATGTAGGTTTTAACCGGTTACTTTATAATGTTTTCCTTCACCGTTTTCAAAGAAGTGGTGTTCAAATAGATTACACAAGGTAAAGAGCCTGCGTCGTGTCGAATTTTTGATCGAGAGCTTCTAAGATGGGGCCACGACCACTAGGTCCCAAATGCTTCCATATTTATTTCGTTACATAACTGTTTAAAATAAAGTATTTTGTATATTTTCAGTATCGCGGCAGTGCAGCAAGTCCCCTGGATCGCGTTTGCCTCCACTCAGATGTTCCCGGAACTCGAGGCTCAAATTGACGAGGTCCGGTCCGTAGCCACCATACCTCTGATGTTCAATCCATCGGAGATCCCCATGCCGTTCGCCACGCGAGCCGTCAACACTTTCATTTATTTTGCAATGGCTGTTTATGGCTGGTAAGTTGCTTGTAGATGCTCTTCGTTTTCTAAAGCTCTTCCTGCTAATAGACCCGTAGGTCTTCCTTTGTTTTGTAATGTTAATTAACTCGCATTAAATCAGTTTTTTCCAACCAAACAAAGAGATATTCTAAATTTTAAGGAAGTGGCTTTCGAAAAGCGCTGATTCTTAAACTAATTTGAAAAAATGCCTTTTGATTTTGCGATCTTAAACGTCAGACACAAATCTTCTTCATGCAGCGTGTACCTACTACTCGTTTTACTCAAAACAGGATTTATTTTTTCTAGGATCGACCGACCCTCAAAAATCGCCACCTACGAGAAACTATTCGGTCCCCTGGCAGCCGCCCGCGGCGTCACTTTGCCCCCATTCGAAGATGCCTTCCACAACGTCTCCATAATGTTCGTGAACTCCCACGAGTCGCTGACACCGGTGTTCAGCTCGCCTCCTAATGTTGTCAACATCGCTGGGTACCATATGGACGATGAAATTCCACCACTACCCAAGGTAATTCTTTGTGCAAGAGCTTAAATATATCAATTAATTCTGACCAAATAAACTTTGCTCGTTCAGGCGGCGAAGAGGAGTGTAGCACTCCTGATCGATTTCCGGCCATGGCGGCCAATTTCAGTCTCCATTGAGATTGGGCAAATTGAAAATAAAAATTTAATAGGTACTCGTATATACCGTGTCTCCACTCCCGAGGAGCTCGTGCCTAAATAATAACAGCCGCTCGGGTCGATCTTTAAGTTAAGCCGTGCTTGATAAGGTTGGTCTGTGGATGGGTGACCGCCGGAGAAAACTCGGTATGTAATCATACCGAGTTTCCTCCATGCCTCGGAAAGCACTTTAAGCCGTTGGTCCCGGGTGTCTTTTGTAGATCTTTGACAGTCGTTAGGTAGTCAGTGGCCCAAAAAGTCTGACAACCAGTCTTACCAAGGGGTATCGTATTACCCAGTACTAACTGGGTTGTGGAGGTCAGATAGGCAGTTGCTCCAAGTAAAATACTGGTATTCAGCTGCATCCGGTTAGACTGGAAGCCGACGCCAATATAGTTGGGAAAAGGCTAGGCAGATGATGATATACCGCGTATCCACGCGGTATATACGAGTATTAAATTTGTTATTTTATTTTTCGCAAAATTTGGTTGCATTTGGTTTAACGAAGACAAACCATCGCAGACTTAACGCTGGCATGTCAGACACGGCACTGCGTACAAGTGAGTGAGCAAAAACATGGTGCGCTCTACCTTGTCACACTGAGGACGGCAATCCGACCGGAGGGAGATCAAACGCAGGACCAACTGCTTACAGTGCTTTTGTGTGTAGATTCCATGTTAGAGGAGGCACGCTTGTTGCCATCAACCGGGTACAAATCCAGGCTAGCAGGCTACTATCGTTAATATCGTTTTCAATTCTCACAGGACTTGCAAGATCTCCTGGACGGTTCGCCGCAGGGTGTGATATACTTCAGCATGGGTTCAGTGCTGAAGTCATCAGACTTGAAGCCGCACACACGCGCCGCGCTGTTGAAGCTGTTCTCCTCGCTGCCCTACATCGTGCTGTGGAAGTTTGAGGAGCCGCTTACCGGTCTACCGCCCAACGTGCACGTGCGGCCCTGGATGCCACAGCCTAGCATACTTGGTGAGCAGCACAATTTATTGATTTTTTTTAAATTTTTTTTTTCATCCTCCATTTTTTCCGTCCACGTTCATGCAACTGGTTATATACGCATGCGAGTTCAACACGCTTGATCTTTCTAAAAAACATCACCAATTAGGATAAGTATGTCCTCTCTCACATCTGCTTAGACATACGCACCTTTTGTTAGTTGCCTTTTACAAAATCTAATTTATCTATGTCTGCATGTCTACAGCTCACAAAAATGTCAAAGTATTCATCACACACGGTGGTCAACTGAGTTCTTTGGAAGCTGTTCGTGCTGGAGTCCCTCTGCTAGCCGTGCCAGTGTTCGGAGACCAGCCAGCCAACGCTGACCGAGCCGTGCAACGAAGATATGCTCTTAAAGTTACGTTCGCCGAAGATATGGTCCCGGAACTTGCAATAGCTTTGAAGGAATTGCTCAGTAATGATAAGTAAGTTCTTGATGTTTGTAACTTTAAGGTAATATAATAAAGCGCCGGTAGAGTGCGCCGGTGATGTAGGGCGAGTTTTGCAATCCGTACGAGCCTTTTGTTTTTGAAGAAGTTCTATGTTTAAAAATTCGCATGGCCTCACACAAATCCTGCATCACGATATTATATTACCCGAGTGATCTCACCAAAAAATCCAAGAACTGCCGGTGGACAGTAGTCCTCCAGACACAACGCCCGCTTGGTTAAAGGTTCCCCTATTATCGATGGAGGAACTTTAGACCCCGTTCCTTCATTCTCCAATAGACGTATCTTAGAACCCCTAGCGTGGCCGGGGGTCGCAGTGGACGATAGCGATCATACCTACATTTTTGAACAAATATACTTTTTTGTTGCAGATACTCGAAGCAAGCGAAGTACCTCTCGCACTTGTTCCAGTCTCGTCCATCATCGCCTAAGCATCTGATCAACCATTATGTTACGCTCGCGATTGAGACCAAAGGTTATCATAGCACACTTATACAAAAGATTCTAATAGATAATTTGAAGCAGAAAAATACTAATTTGATGTAGAAAAATACTAATTTGAAGTAGAAAAATACTAATTTGAAGTAGAAAACTACTAATTTGAAGTAGAAAAATACTAATTTCAAGTAGAAAATTACTAATTTGAAGTAGAAAACTACTAATTTGAATTAGAAAAATACTAATTTAAAGAAAAAAATACCTAAATGATACCTAAATGACTGCGATAGGTACTTAGTGTACCCCGGTGTCCAACTTATAGCCTTTTTTAAATATTTTTGGGAAAAAATATAACATGGTTTAAAAATTATTGGAATCGATTCAGTTACTTATTCTGAACAAACTATATTCAGGTTTCGCATATACTAAAAATACTATTGTATACACTTGTGACAATTAGGGTTTACAGAGCATAAATTCAGACTTACTATCACTAGACCAATTAGTATCTTTAGGCCTGTTCAAATCACTAACATAAAATTTCTATTTACAGGAGCATATCACCTCCGCTCTCTATCTCTGAAGTACAGCTGGTACGAGCGCTGGATGCTCGACCTGGTGCTCGTTCTGCTCGCAGTGCTCGCTACGCTTTTCGCGCTCTTGAAGTTTTTGATTAAGGCCATTATTAGAATATTTTCGGGGAAGAAGAGTACCAACGTAAACCAGAGGAAGAAGAAGGCTTAATGTTGCTATTTTGGATTTAAGTTTTTGTAAATATATTTAATGATTTACGATATTTTCGTCTTTTATTTTACGAACACTCTCCTCCTACTTTTTAATTATTACACAAAACAGACCAAATAGCCGGCTTTTTGCCACTTCACTTCCACGTGTTGAGCTGGGAAAAAGTATAGTGGACTAGCAACATCTATTCTGTAAGGTTTGACGAACCCGATTTATACCAGAATATGCGAAGTTATTGACATTACTTATAAAGCAAAAAAACATTTATTATTAATTTAATGTCAGCTAGACCACAAAAATGGAAGAGAAAATTAGTACCTAGGTGTGACTGGCTGCCTGTTTATTTAAGTCTTTTTTGTAGTCTGTACTTCTTTGTTATCCGTGAAGATGGTAACTGACGCTCAGTTAAAATAAAGCAGGTGACGATATGGCTAGCTAGATAAATAGAACCGGATTTGGATGAGAACATAAATTAATGTTGATTTAACTCATGTATTTGAACTAATGAGTAACTAGCAGATACAGTGGATGGGAGTGACCGCTTCGTAGATCTTGTAGTCACAAGAGGGTCTGCTGAGAGACCCTGAGTGTGATGCTTTAGTCAGCAATTTACTTATCTTTAGGTAAATCACTACATAGTATAAAACAAAGTCGCTTCCCACTGTCTGTCTGTCCCAGGCGCGGTTCCAGTCTAAGACTTTGAGGGGGGTCACACAGGGCCGTAGCCAGGAATTTGGATGGGACGGTTACCCCGAATAGATTATGGGGTTAAACTAGTAGGAACAACTTTTGAAAACCGAAATTATATCAACCATCTCTGGATTTACTTATACAAAACGATCATGGGCGCCTACAGGTTTATTTCCGGGAGGTTGCATTTTCAGCTTGTAGGTACTTAGACACAAGAGCGAGCGAAGCGAGCTCGAAAATTTTTGCACTCTTCGTCGGAATTAAGTTCTTTTTGTTCATTCATACAGGAATAAGTACAGGAGGGACTGTCAACTTTTCCAGAATTGAAAAAGTAATAGGATGTATTGGCGAAGCGAGCGGGAAAATTTTAGCATTCCGCCCTGGGATGAGATGATTTCTTTATAGTTGTCGTCCTTTTTGTTCATTCATACAGAGATGAGAATAAAAGTAACTCAAAAGGTCAGGATGCATTAGCGAGCGAAGCGAACTCGAAAATTTTTGCATTCAGCCTCTAAAGTTTCCGTTTGTTTCTCTTGTTGAACGATTAAGCAGGAACTTAATAATTTATATCCGATAAAACTATTGTAAGATGGTTTGTCATTTTTGCGTGTATGACTTTTTTGACTGGTCTGTCCCTATGTATGCTTAGATCTTAAAAACTACTTAACGGATTTTGATGCGGTTTTTTTAAATAGATAGAGTGATTCGAGGGAAAGGTTTGTATGTACGTGAATATCTACACTGCACCCGTGCGAAGCCGGGACGGGTCGCTAGTATATTATAAAACATAAACGACATATTTCTTTAGTCTTCCTCTACTCTCATAGGCATAAGAGCTAGAGGCTATGAATGTGGATGGCTATAAGTTATAGCACAATTTCATACTCAAAACTTTCCGCACAACATTCTCCTCATTCCTCCGCATTACATGTCTATACCACGAGAACCGCAGACTTCCTCTTATGTATTAATTCCTTATTTTATCCATTGGTGTTACACCACACATACAATTGCCTTTCATTCATCCCTTTTGTGGCCCAACATTCTGATCCATACAAGACAGCAGGTCTAACCATTGTTTTATAAATCTTCCCCTTGAGTTTAAGGAGAAAATCTTATCCAAACGAATACCTAATATAACTGCGAAAGTAATTCTATCTGTTTGTCTGTCTACCTGTTATTTTTCGCACCTTAGCTGGACGGATTTCGAAGACAGGCAAACCATGTTATACCATGACCTGGACAAAGGATACGTTTTGCTAAGATAATGCCTTCATTCCCTTGTGATAATTTCTGACATGGACGCGGGAAAACCTGCGAGTAAACGCTATCATCACATTGAGCATCATCTTGATGAATATTCGGGTGCATGAAGTCCTTCTTAGGGCATTAGGATTCCAGTGAAACCTTGTGCAGCAGCTTTAGATGGCCTAATAGTAATACGACCAGTGCAAGTAGGACTCGCAATCCGAGGGTCCCGTCTAAAAGCTGTGCCGTACCGGCTGCCAGAATTTCCAATTCCTGATTTAAGGACCAACTTAACTGGTAGTTTAAAAAAGAATGTTCTGTCGTATTTAAATCTACAGTACTGATGCTTCAGCTGGAAATGTAAGTTTGTTATCGCAAAACTATTGTATATGTGGGATCCGGTAATTAGTACGGGCATCAAATGAATTGCAAGTACGCTGGTGGTGACGTCACGCGACCTACTTACAAGCTTACCCACACCACAGCGTGCTTCTACAGAGCCCTGATGTTCAACACGAGGCGAGGGTGATATTCAATGTCTGATAGCGGCGGAGTTGAGACCTCTTGGAACTGTATCCGATTCATTGGACCCCGTGTTATTGTGTTAAGTTGTTATCTCAAGTAATTTGTTAGTTTGTTAGAAACACTGTATCGCACCCAGTGTGTTTTCATAGCACGAAACATCGTCTGCCCACATGATGTACGAGCCTAACGGAATAAATCATGACATATCCGACATATATTTTAATGTAATATTTCAACGACAAATTCACGTTAAGTCGCTGGTCCCGGTTGTCCATTGTACCACGACACGGGCCCACGTCTTAACATACTTTCCAAGGCACGGTGGAAACTCGGTATGTATTGGATGGTCACCCATCCTCGGACCGACCTTGGAAAGCGTGGCTTAACCTTGAAGATCGACCCGTTCGACTGCTATTATTTAGCCAAGACCTCTTCCCGTCTAATAGTCCCCAGATCTTAATATTCCACACGAAGGAGTCCCGACAGACGGACAAAACGAAAAATCGAACTCCTTTAGACCTTTGCGGTCTAAAGGAGTTCGATTTTTCGTTTTGAGTAACAAAAACAATCAAGGAATTATGGCTCGTATATCAACAAAGAGATTAAAGATTTCATCATTTCACCACAATTTCATGCAAAGATAAAAAATGATACAGCCAAAAGTCAAAATCATCAAACGACAACGTCCCATAGCTTGCCAATCTCGCCATAGTGTCTGAAATCTGATGTAATAGCTGTGTATGATGTCAATAAGTCATACAAGTAGGTATATATAATCAGTGTGGATTAAAGCTGCCGCCAGTCAAGGTTGCTCTAACACATACCATAGACGTGTGTTTCAGTAGATAAAAAACCGCGCGTAAACAAAAACGAAAAAAAAAGAATTGACGTTTCGGTGAATTAAAAACTTTTTGTAGTGTACCGTTTTATATTAGTGAAAAATAACCTCGTGTTTTTGGAAATCGGTGTAAAGATTGAATAAATATGTGAGTATTTTTTTTCTTTGTTTGACAAAAAACGTAAGGTAAAAAATAACCTCGTTTTTCTTTTTTTTAAATTGTTTTAAAGATTTAATAAAAATGAGTTTTTTTTTATTGTTTTGACAAAAAACGAGTTCTAGGTATGTGGTTACAAATCAAGTAACTGGGATCTATATTACATTTAAATTCATGCGCAAGTTGTTAGTTTTTTGTTTGTTTTAGATATTAGATGACACACTATACAGGAAAATAAATACTCAGGTAGTAATGTAGTCGTGACTGTCTTATTATCAACCAAGTTTATTTTTAGAATAGTGTTGCCATCTGCGCGCTCCGTGCTCTAGGGCCTCAGGAGCCCTAGCCAAAGCGCGCAGTGTAAACGTGACGTAACAATGAACGATTTTAAAATTTAAATTGCTTATTTAATTTTTAACATTTACTTGATTTTAAGAATTTATCCAAATCTATGGCTGATAATAATTGTGATTGTCGCAAAAAAAATTAACCAACATGCTATACGATAATTGTAATTTCGATTCAAAACTCGACGTAATTACGTTACTTTTACAAAGCGTGCTCGTGCTAGGGCCTCTGACATCATATTCAGTAATAGGATGGTCCCAATTGACAGTAACGATCTTTATACTGGACGCTTATCGAATGCCGCCGGTAGATCAAATAACAATAATACCCTTTAAAAAAAAGTTGTAAAACCATCCAGTGTTATTCTAAAAGTTCACTTCGAACGTCACTCAATTGACTGCACAGTTCGAGAGCGAATTCTATTGTTTTTAAAGTAAAAACTTTGCGAACTCACAACGAGACACTCTGTTTCAATTTTATTTTGAAGTGTTGTTCACAGTGTAGCAAACAAATCTATGAATAGCTTGAGTATTAGCTGTGCTTTTAAAACTTCGATTTCCATTGAATAATTTTATTGGTAAACAGTCTTACCAAGGAGTATCGTAATACGATACGTAATATTGACGATATTCATACGCTTCCGGACTATTTTGCGAACTGTTCTATATTGACTATGTAAACAAAACATCAGTAGCGTCTGGCCTTGAAAGCAACCGTATCTACACGCTAATGGCCGGCACATCAGCGTAAACTCAGTACTATTATATTATCATTTGTTGCTAAGTCACCTTATTTAAATACAATGGATACAAATATTTGATTGACACTTACATAATATAACGCTCTGGAGCGCTAGATGGCGCGCTCTTCTCAGTCTGCTCCGAGTTTCAGTATGTCGATTCACTCGTACAAAGCGGTGGCAAAATAGAACGGTCATCATACGCGGTTATAACGGATTTAGAACGGTCAGCATACGCGGTTATAACGGATTTAGAACCGTCAGCTTACGCGGTTATAACGGTCTTAGAACGGGCAGCATACGCGGTTATAACGGGTTTAGAACGGTCAGCATACGCTGTTATAACGAGTTTAAAACGGTCATCATACGCGGTTATAACGGGTTCAGAACCGTTAACAATATTCTTGAAAAGTATGAGACTATGCCTACTAGACCTTTTTGTCACTGCTGAGTACCATGCACGGAACGTACATGCTGATAAACTACGTGCATGGCACGCGGTGATGTTGGCCGGTGAGAATATTTTTTTACATGATACGTTCATAGCACGGTCATGGTATGCTACGATGTAGTGGGCAGAATCCTTTATACGTCATAACTCGAACCTAAATTAAAATGTTATCACCGATTGCATAGGCCTTTGTGGGTATATCATAAGCGCACAAACCGGTGTTTTGGTGACAAGTGATTGACTGATATTATATCGGCGAGACTTAACTATAAAGATATCACTGCCTGCTCGTGTAGCAACTTACTGCTATCATATTTAGTATCTGAGTGATAAGGATAAGGTTCATGGCTGTTTTATTGATAATAAAGTAAATGATGAAATCTCTACTAGGCACCCACTTATCTAGGTACATACTTATATACAGCATTCAGAATAAGTAACTGAATCGATTCCAATAATTTTTAAACCATGTTATATTTTTTCCCAAAAATATTTAAAAAAGTTAAAAGTTGGACACCGAGTGACTTTAAGCATTAATTATCGCAATAATTTAGGTACCTACTGCCAAATTATTATTATCAATGAGCTCAAGACGACGCTGAAGGCGCGCGGCGTGGTGACCACATTTTTGTGCAGACAACTAGTTAACAGAACAAGCTTATAACTTTGTGATTTTTCATGATAGTTTTGAAATTTTGTACATAGATTCTTTACATAAAAATACTAGACACGTGTTTCAGGTTTCGCATATACTAAAACTAATGTTGTAAATAGTAGGTACCTAACTTGCTTATCTCGATTTTGTGATAAAAGCAGGTGCTTGTATATTTTAAAGGTCATCTGTTCCACTTGTGGAAGTACATCCTATGGAGGTACTTGAGATAATAAATTCTAAGCGTTAAGTCATTGTGGCTTAATACAAGGTGTAAACGGACCCTTCACGAAGCCGTCAGCCAAGCATTATGTACATCAAACTAAGTAACTGTAGGCAAAAAACCAGTCCCATGCGAAAATAAAAAACATGTGGAATTATTTTTTTTTCGTTTCCTTTTTTTTAAATAACTTTGCTCACTCGTTCCTGAGTGATTGGCCAGAGGAGGCAAAACACCGGGTGAGTTGGAAAGGAATGGGGAGGCTTTTGCTCCGCCATGGGACAGACTAGGCTAGTTAAAAAAAAAACTTTGCTCACACTAGAAATTGGCTGCAGGTATGTGAATTTACCTCAGAGTGAGGCAGATCCTAACAAAAATGTTCTCAAAAGTAACTTCTAACAAATTCAAATCACCAATGAGTAGCCAGAACTAGTCCTATTGTCGTTATCGAAAGGGAACCTGTAGAAAAACTTGAAAAAGAATTGTAGCGGTGAAAAAAAAGCATACTACAGCAACTAGTACAAAAATGAAGAACTAACATCAAAATTCGTAATCGCGCAGTTAAAGTTATCCACGAATTAAAAATTTATAGAAAAACCCGACAATTGTCGGATATAGCCAACCAGACACGGGGAGGCAAAACACCGGGTGAGTTGGAAAGGAATGGGGAGGCTTTTGCCCCGCCATGGGACAGACTAGGCTAGTTAAAAAAAAAACTTTGCTCACACTAGAAATTTCTCCTGTATCGTGGGTGCATTTACAAGCAGTTAAACTCACATATACAAACAGCCACACCCGGAAGAACTGCAGGCAGTAAGCCATATAAATTTTTGTTCCGTACTGAAATCGAAGCCGGAGCTCGTGGCTAAATAATAACAGCCGCTCGGATCGATCTTTAGGTTAAGCTGTGCTTGCCTAGGTTGGTCTGTGGATGGGTGACCACCCATTACATACCGTGTTTTCCTCCATTTCTCAGAAAGCACGTTAGTCCGTTGGTCCCGGCTGTCATTTATAGATCTTTGAAAGTCGTTACAGAAAGTCAGTGGCTCAAAAAGTCTGACAACCAGTCTTACTAAGGGGTATCGTATTACCTAGTACTAACTGAGTTGCGGAGGTTAGATAGGTAGACGCTCTATGTTAAATACGAGTATTCAGCTTCATGCGGTTAGACTGGAAGCCGACGCTAACATAGTTGGGAAAAGGCTAGGCAGATGATGAGGACTGAAATCGAACCCGCGACGCACACCGCAGCAGTCAATCGCTCAGTCAATGCACCAACCGTTCCGCGAAAGTAATAAAAGCAATATTTCAAATGTAACATAATATTTTCTCTTCTTTAATACAGAACACAATGAAGCTCAACCTGCTACTGCTGTTAGCAACTATAGCCAGCTCATATGGCTACCACATCCTGGTGCTGATCCCCACACCATCCCACAGTCACAACACACTTGGGAAGGGAATCGTCGATGCTCTTCTTAAAGGCGGACACGAGGTAAGATTCATTTGTTAAAATGAACCTAAATGTTTAAATTTAGCAATTTGAAGATTTAAGGAGTCTGTCCACTACACCGTATCATACTATGACCGTGCTATGAACGTACCAGGAACAGAAAGAAACACGAAAAGGACTACTATGCCCACTAGAACGTATCAACAGCGTGTCATACCTGTTCATCACGGTCATTATATAAGGTTAATTCATTGGACGCCACAGTGACAGAACGGTCTAGTGGGCATAGTCTCACACGTTTCAATACAAATAATATTTTTTGCCCGAGACGGTCATAGCACGGTCATGGTATGCTGTGTAGTGGACAGAATCCTTAAACAACGACTTCTAACAGGATTGAGTGCGGTTTAAGTCAATCCAATTATTATTTTATTTCTCCGTCGTCGTTATCACTGTTATTCTGACTATACAAGATGAACAAGTGAGGCAGTCATTGATATTAAATTCTTTTCATTTTGCAGGTGACATGGGCGACACCATTCCCAGATAAAGTCAAGAATCCTCCAAAGACGTTGCATATTCTTGACATCAGTACAGTCCAGAAATTGGCTGCAGGTATGTGAATTTACCTCAGAGTGAGGCAGATCCTAACAAAAATGTTCTCAAAAGTAACTTCTAACAAATTCAAATCACCAATGTGCAGCCAGAACTAGTCCTATTGTCGTTATCGAAAGGGAACCTGTAGAAAAACTTGAAAAAGCATTGTAGCGGAGAAAAAAAGCATACTACAGCAACATAGTTCAAAAATGAAGAACTAACATCAAAATTCGTAATCGCGCAGTTAAAGACTTTAAATTTTATAGAAAAACCCGACAATTGTCGGATATAGCCCACCATACACAACACCCGTCTGGTCTGAAGAAAAATTGAAATCTCTCGGGCAACCCTAGCGCCTCCACCTTTACCAAATATTTTTTGCGTAGCATCAGACATAAAACTCGTCACTTAAAAAAATATGTTATGTTTATTTCTAGGAGTGGACATGACAGACCCCAAATACCTCGCAGCTGGACTTTCTTTCGTCAAGAAATTCGCCGAGGACGTTGTATTAGAAATGATCAACACTCCATCAGTCAATGAGGCCTTGATCAAGCAGCAGTTCGATGCTGTGGTCACTGAGACCTTCTTCTGTGATTTTTTGGCTGGGTAAGAGAAGAATTTCACACATTTTGCAAATTATTTTTAAGTCCCACGTGTATACGTTGCCACCGACGACACTGAGGAAGTGGTAAAGTTTAGAGCCAAAATATAAAATACTATCATGCTAGCTCGCATACGAAGAAGACTTCCCACGTTATAAGAGGTGAGCCTCTTGCCATCAACCGGGGAAAAGGCCAGAATTCTCAATGGTAGCTCGGAATGCTACACAAGATTTATTCGTGTCGGGTCGATGATTTCCCTTTTTTAAATTAAATTTGTTTTGACCAGAACTCTGAAACCTCGACGGCTTTGGATTTATTAAACTGCCTCGTTAGTACGGCCAAATCAGAAGATTTTTACAAAAGAGGTTACCGTTGGAGCAAGATTGCTAAGATTCCTCGTGTGGTGAAAGACTCAACATGAGTTCGTGACGATCCCAGCGTTTTGATCATTAGACAGCGTATGCCTATCATGGCAAAATAAATCATAATTAATTTCTCATTTGCGCGGGCCCAACTAGTTCAGCCAATTTCAAAGCCCTCACAGCAAGGTGCAATCTCTGACGGGAGCAGTTTTAAACCCCCTGACAACTTCAACGATCCATCAGAAAACCTTCCAATTGGGCACGCGTTGCCGTGGCCGACTTGGAAATCCTTAAACAGACTTCGAACCCAAGTCGGCCGCACCAAAGACAATCTCTGCAGATAGGGGTTCATGGACGGTTCAGACCTCAAGTGCGTATGCGGGGTCTCCCCATAGACAATGGCCCACCTTCCATCTTGCACCGCTTGCCCTGTTACCTGCGCAATTTATGATTTGCTTACTGCACCAGCGAGTGGTATTCGCGTGGATGACTTTTGGGCTAAACATAACATTCTTTTTGCCATCGACACGCTAAGAAGAAGATTTCTCATTACGAAGAATAATAAAAATATGGGAGTCAAAAAATTCGTGCACGTCGCTGTCAATAGGAAAAGTGGCCAGAAATGAAGAATTCACTAACATGTTTTACTATCTTTTCAGTGCCGCGGCAGTGCAGCAGGCCCCCTGGATCGTGCTAGCCGCCACCCAGATGTTCCCCCAACTCGAGGCTCAGGTTGACGACGTCCGGTCCGTGGCCACAATTCCTCTGATGTTCAATCCATCGCCATCACCCATGCCGTTCGGCAACCGAGTCCTGAACGCCGTTATTTATGCTGCGATGGCTGTTTCTGGCTGGTAAGTTACACATATCCTCGGTTTTTGAACTACTGTCTAATATTATATCGGGTGACTGGTAATTAGTGACCGATACTTAAACACGTGATTGTACTCATGATAACAAACAACTTTCTCAAAGAAACTTTTTTTATACTCGTTCACTTTATCCCAATAACACAACAGCCGTATGAAAATCCTATCAGTCAACTGATAGCGACTGACTGAGCAACTGCCTGCTGCTATATTGCGCGCGCGCGATCAATCGCGCGCGCGCAATTTACGGCTGTTGTGTTATTGGAATAAAATTAAACGAGTAGGTAAAAAAAATATTGTTATGCTGAATACCAGTATTTTACATGGAGCGACTGCCTATCTGACCTCCACAACCCAGTTAGTACTGGGTAATACGATACCCTTTGGTAAGACTGGTTGTCAGACTTTTTGGGCCACTGACTACCTATAACGACTGTCAAAGATCTACAAATGACACCCGGGACCAACGGCTTAACGTGCTTTCCGAGGCACGGAGGAAACTCGGTATGTAATGGGTGGTCACCCATCCACAGACCAACCTAGGCAAGCGCGGCTTAACCTAAATATCGATCCGAGCGGCTGTTATTACTTAGCCACGAGCTCCTCTAGATGGCTCACACGATATTAAATAGTGATCGTTGTTTCTAAACCTCTGTAATACCAGAGGCAACGGAGATGCGATTCCATCCCAGAGACAGCTGGAATGTCTCGTATGCCAATAATTACACCGGTACTCATACCCTTCGACTCTTGGAACTTTAACTCATTGCTTGGTGGCAGAATAATAAACCGGATATTTGATCAGTCTCTGGTCTTCCAGAAACTCTTAGTTGGTTGAATTAGATCTAACAAACCCAGATATTAGTGTTTTCTCTCGTAGCTAAGTTCTGAGCCGACACAGTTTATTTTGCGAGGAAGAAGTAGAAGTTCTTTCTTGAGGAAATTCTCCCGCTAGGAGGAGTGATGAAGAAGTGATGTTTCTTGTCTCACATCTTAAAAACATATCCTTCCGCTATGTATTAACGAGCCCACATTTGCGATCTAACCAGCGACCACAGCTTCATGAAGTACAATCAACAGAAAAATGTGTTAAGGTCGTCCACCAACTGGACCCGAGTGGGGATCTGAGACACTTGCGCGCATGACACTTGCGCGACTGGAGTTTTACGCGACATAAGAATGAAAATCTAAGATGGCACCGAGGAGTGTCGTTTTTTCGTTATCCATGATGGATTAACCGAAATCTTCCTCGGCGCCATCTTGGATTTTCATTTTGACCTCATTTTCGTTATCAGCGACCCCGAATACCGCAAAAACGACACCCATGACGTGAAGAAAGTGTTCTTCGCGCAAATGTCTTTCGCGCAAGTGTGCTGATATCTCCGAGGGGTGGTGCCCGTTTCCTATCTAATTGATCTAAATTCTTCCAGGTTGGACCAATCGAACACAGTCAGTGTCTACGAGAAAACGTTCGGACCTGTGGCGGCTGCTCGAGGTCTTACCCTGCCACCCTTCGAGGATGCCTTCTACAATGTGTCTATTATGTTTGTGAACTCTCACGAGTCCCTGACTCCAGCATTCAGTACCCCTCCTAATGTTGTCAATATCGCTGGGTACCATATGGATGAGGAGATTCCACCGCTGCCGAAGGTAAATGTTAAAAAGATTTTAGAACGTAGTGTAAAGTTCGGAATTTTTTTGACCAGACGCTTGCTATGGCGACTTCCCGACGGTTGTTGTCGGCTTACTGTAAATTTAGGCGTACATGATGCTATCACGTTAAAGTTTCCGCGCTGTAGGGAACGACAGTCATAGTTCGTTTGTGTTGAAATTTGAAAGAAACTAGTGTTTAGCCGAAACCGAAACGGCCCAAGTCCTAGTTTCGCCCGAAACTAAAACTCATTTAAACAAATGAATATGTTTTTTTTTATGGCATGTAAGACAGTTACATCACATAACATCTCGCCTGAAATAGCCGAAGGGTGAACCTCACATTTCGCCAGTTATGTCTAAGTCCCGAGTACCGAGGGTGAACCTATTGCCATCAACCGGGCACAAATCAGAACTCCGTGGCTGCTACTCAAAAATACCGAAACCGAAGCTTGAGTTGGACACGAGAAGAAACCCAATATAACATCACACCAGTATGTTCCAAAGGGGAGACAAAAGTGTATACTGCACCCGCATTCAGATGCGCCTATTGCGTTGCAACGGGGTACAAATCCTGCTAATACTTCTGCTGAGTATTTCTTAAACACAAATCCTAATTTCTCTAGCCCGACCAAGGTGACACCGATCTTAGGAGTTCACTCTATGCAGTCTGCCTTGCAATCGAAGCAGGCAAAAGTAGCTCTTTAGTTTTTCCGGATAAGGTGGCAGGTGCTATAGCTACTCTACTTCGTATTTCAGGACCTGCAAGAACTCCTGGACGGCTCACCTCAGGGTGTGATATACTTCAGCATGGGCTCAGTGCTGAAGTCGTCTGCTTTTAAGCCGCACACTCGCGCTGCTCTGCTGCAGTTGTTCTCCTCGCTGCCCTACACCGTGCTGTGGAAGTTTGAGGAGCCGCTCACCGGTCTACCGCCCAATGTGCACGTGCGGTCTTGGCTGCCACAGCCCAGCATTCTCGGTAAGCAGGAGATTGCTTACTGATTGCTTTTGGGCATTCCGGAATGTGATGTCTTTGACAATGCCTATGTTGGTCTTTTGCAAGGCTATACTGATATTTGACAAGGTCTACTAAGGTCTTTAGAGTGGCTAATGTCTTCCTTTAACGGGAAATATCCAATATTACTTTTGACGAGGCCTTTTATGGTTTTTGACAAGGACCGCGATGGTTTTAGCAAAGCCAAGTCAAAAGCATTGGATATTTAAACGTTAATCATAATGCCGGTTTTAAAACAATATGAAATAAAATCTTCATTCTTTTTTTTGCTTACAGCTCACAAGAACGTCAAAGTCTTCATTACCCATGGTGGACAGCTCAGCAGTTTGGAAGCTGTCAGGGCTGGAGTCCCATTACTAGCAGTGCCAGTGTTTGGAGACCAGCCCAGCAACGCAAATCGTGCCAAGCAGTATGGATATGCGCTCAAAGTGGACTTCTCGCCTGATATGGTACCAGAATTTGGAGTAGCTTTGAAGGAACTCCTCAGTAATGATAAGTAAGTGCAGTTTTGATATCAGTACGAACTGGTTTTTTTTTTCAATTAGTGCATTTGTGTCCTAGAGAAATGCTCTAATTGAAAACTAAGCCAGAAAAATCTATTGTGTGGTTTTATGTCGAGCATAATAAATTGTTTACAATCCTACTCGTTCAAACAAAACAGATTAATTATTTCATCAATATAGTTGGCGAAAATATCGTTAGGAAATCTAAGAGACTAGACAAATGCTGGCTTTTGAACTCGTGAAACTAAAATTTAGTCAAAAACATATAGACCGATCGCTTTAATGAGTCCTCCACCTTGCCCCCTTGGACTTCAACCTTTCTACATCTTAATAGCTCCGTGATAGTAATAGCATATTCATCATCATTCTCTTGCCCTTATCCCAATTCATTTGTGGTCGGCGCAGCACGTCTTTTTCATCCAAACTTCTCTATCACTCGTCATCTCAGCAGTCACCTCCTTTCTAGCCACATCATCCTTTACACAGTCTCCGAGTGTTCTTCCTCTACTATTATAGCCATCCACGTTCATACTCAAAACTTTCCTCACGATATTCTCAGACTTCTGTCTGAATGGTCTGAAATTGCCAGCAGGTCACTCCTGTGTATGAGAAGACTTATCCTACAGTGAGATAGTAACATGCTGTTATCACCTACCGTCAACAATCGCCCATTCTTAACACAGTCCATCTATCGTTTCTTTGGTCTTTCTCTACTCGTATACCCATCCACATTCATACTCAAAACTTTCCTCACAACATTTTCCTCATTCCTCCGCATCACATGCCCAAATAATAATAGTAATAGCATAATATTTTTTGTTATAGATACTCGAAGCAAGCGAAGTACCTCTCCCACTTGTTCCAGTCTCGTCCATCATCGCCTAAGCATGTGATCAACCATTACGTTACGCTTGCGATAGAGACCCAAGGTAATCCTTTATTTTGTTATAGCTTCATTTTAGTACAAGCAATTTGAATTAGAAGCAACCATTGTTAAATTGAAACAGGAGTACTCGTGGTGGGTAAATAGTGGCAGTCGCTCAGGTTGATCTTCAAGGTACAGCGATGCTTGACGAGTTTGGTCAGTGTATGGGAGTCCATCGATTACAACCCTCTGTGCTTCGGAAACCACGTTAAGCAGTTGGCCCCGGCTGTCATTCGTAGATCTTGGACAGTTGTTAGGTTAGTTACCTGTTGGTAAGCTGCCTATGTTCAGCACTTAAGCAGCTTACCAACACAGCTCAGTTAGTACTGGGTAATACGATACCCCTTGGTAAGACTGGTTGTCAGACTTTCGGGCCACTGACTACTTGTAACGACTGTCAAAGAGGTATCCATTCCAACCCTCTGTGCCTCGGAAAGCACATTAAGAAGTTGGTCCCGGCTGCCATTCGTAGATCTTGGACAGTTGTTAGTCACAGAAATACTGACAACCAGTCTTATGAAGGCATTTCGTGTGGTCTAGTAACTGAGTTGTGGAGCTCAGCCACCGTAGCATAACCGCCGTAGACAAGGATTTCAAAATGACAGACTGTGTCGACACAATGACAGATTTATTTGCACTATCTGTCATTTTGTCGATTATTTCATCAAAGAAATACTTATCTACGGTGGTCATGCTACGGGGGCAGGCAGACCAAAAAAATAATCAAAATCGGTTCAACCGTTCAGGAGCTATGATGCAACAGCCAGACACACAGATTCACACTTCAAACTTATAATATCCCTCTTTTTTGGTCGGGAGAAAACATACTACGGTATTCAGCTGCTGTTAAACTGGAAGCTGATGTCATCATAGTTGGGTCTTCCCAACACAGACAGACGAGTCTGGCCTCATGAGTCTGACGAAGTTGGACAAAAAATAAACAGATTGAAACTGTGAAGAAAGTTTTTTTATTCACATTTGTGTATCTTATTTTTACAGGAGCATATCACCTCCGCTCTCTATCTCTGAAGTACAGCTGGTACGAGCGCTGGATGCTCGACCTCGTGCTCGCTCTGCTCGCAGTGCTTGTTGCGCTCTTTGCGCTCTTGAAGTTCTTGATCAAGACCGTGATCAGAAAAGTTTTCGGGAAGAAAGAGAAGCAGGGTAAAAAGAAGACGAATTAGTCAGACACGTAATGTTAGTTTTAAATAATAGTGATAATAGTATAGCTGCATCCGGTAAGACTGGAAGTAAATCCCAACATAGTTGGGTGAAAACATAGGTGATGATGTTAGTTTTAAGTGATTGTAAATATATTTTATTTAGTTATTTTTGTGTTTTATTTTATTATCATTCTGCGGGTCGTCTCCCAATTTATTTGGAAAATAATTGTTTATCTTAAGAAGGGTGGGTACCATCGCCATAGGCTTAAGGCGAAATAGGCTTCTTCAATCGCACGCCACTAACTCGATTCTCCCCAAATCTCACCCAGTTGCTACCAAACTGGCTCTAACCGCACTAGTTATTAGGTTAGAATGCAGTGTGTTTCACACTAGTGGTTTTTCATTTATTTCTCGTGAGCGGAATGATGTACTGAGCACGTGGTAGTCGTATGTGCGTCGATGTCCCTTCTATCCTGTATTTAGTTTTGATTCCTCAAAAAGATCCAGGATTGGCTGTAGGATGCACCACCAGCCTCCCGTCCGCAAAAATCTGCAATGCAGAAAGCGAAAATTAGCATGCTACATGCCACCAAAACTATACCTCCTCCATACATGTTTCGCCCGTTAGCAGGGCATCCTAAGGATACGTTGACTACGTTTAGGCGCAGAATGTCCAATTCGCAAAATATCCAGTGGTCGCAAAATGTCTAATTCGCAGAATGTCCAGTTCGCAGTGTCCAGTTCGCAGAATGTCAAATTCGAAGAATGTCCAATTCGCAAAATGTCAAGCGGTCGCAGAATGTCCAATATTCATCATAGTTGTCCCAAAATTATGCTCTTTAATTTTGAACATGGATTAGCGTCTTACATAAATGTAAGACGCTAATCCATGTTCAAAATTAAAGTAACACCGGATCTCATAACTTGTTTTCGTTTTTGTCGCCTGTTTGTTCTGTCAATTATATAGGTACTCATAGATATTAGATAATAGACTAATTGGCTCTATTACATCAACTGACCATTGCCGAGATTAATAGATCCGACCTTGAAAGGTTATTGCACTATTTGAGTGAGATGTGAACAACTATGAATATTGATTTATAATAAAGACGCTTTCGTTAGTCTCGCGCTCGAGTGCACCTAGACCTCCTCTCCTATTGTGGTTTTAGCAATGATATTATGAATAAAAAGAGGTAGATATCGCACTAGATCGCAAATTGTTACAGACAAATTCAGACAATTGTCGTTATTTAAGTACTTCAAGCGCAATATAGCTACCTCTTTCTGTATCATACGTTCCGTATGTCTGTCGTAGTCATAACAACGCAACGACATTTGAACGTCTCTCAGTATGAACGTAGAGTATTCTTTCTTTATAATATCATTGGGTTTTAGTAAGTACCAACCTCTAGATATTATTTTCATTTAGTTTGTCGCCGTTGATGTAGATCGGAAAAAAATTCATTAGGTCTCTTTCATTAGTACCTCTTGATTCATTACATACCGACTTTCCTATGTGCCTCGGAAAGCACGTTAAGCCGTTGGTCCCGGCTGGATTTTGTAGATCTTTGACAGTCGTTACAGGTAGTCAGTGGCCCGAAAGTCTGACAACCAGTCTTACCAAGGGTATCGTATTACCCAGTGCTAACTGGGTTGTGTTGGTCAAATAGGCAGTCGCTCCATGTAAAATACTGGTATTCAGCTGCATCAGACTGGAAGCTGACCCCAACATATTTAGTTGGGAAAAGGCTAAGCAGATGATGACCTCGGAGTCTTGATTCGTGCCCGGTTGGTGCTATATGTAGGCTCATCTCCTATTATAAGAGTCTTAAACATAACTGGCGAAATATAGTAAGTATAAACTATAGAGACCCATCTCTGACTATTTACACGGGTGCGGTGTGATAGTCCGAGGCACCAGCACGAGCAGGTGGTGTAAACGTAAAGCTGCGTCTATGCTAGACGAGCAGAACGAGCGAAGCGAAGCTGAGCAAAAGCGGTGCACAAATTCCCTTGGCGGGAGTGCTCGATCGAGGCTTCTAAGTCCGTCTACGCTAAGCGAATTCGTGCTCGGCTCGCCGAATGTAGACGCAGCTTTGCGTAAATTTATACGTCGTAGGACCTCAGAACAAATCAATTAACAAAATCTAGCGTAAGTCAAAATTTTACGACCTCACCATAATTTCACTTCTAAAAATTACTGTCATAATCAAAACTCGGAAACCCATTAAGCATACCCTAACGATACTAAACCTGATGTTATAACACTTATAACATTGTAATAGGTACCAACAATGTCAATGCCATAGAGGTATAGACTTAGTCACTGTGGAACGTGGATTCAAACTACTTACTCACAGTCAAGGTTGCTCTAGCACCGCGTAGTAACGTGAGATTAGTAAACAACGGTGCGCCACAAATATAATTTAAAAAAAAGTTTCGTTTCGACGTTTTAAATTGTGATATAAACTTTTTGTGTTCTAAATGTGAAATTTAAAAGTGAGTGTTTATTGTTTTTTTTTTTTTTACAAAATATTATGTAGGCGGTGGAAAAAAACAAGTGTAGGATCTATACTATGTATAATAATCTTCTTAGATACTAATTTTATAATGAGCTATTTGTTTGTAAGTTTGTATGTAGGGGATAATCTCCGGAACACCAATTCAATGTTTTTTTTATTGGCAGAATGCTACATTATTCGTGGGTGTGCTATTTCTTATTTTAATTATTCTATTAATTATATTTATATCACGCATATTTTTAACCGAGTACAAAGCTTTAATTAGCGGATGAATTTACGGACGAAGTGCTAGTAATATTATAAAGCTAGGGTATATTAGTTATATAAGATTTTAAACTTTCATGGTCACTCAAATTTTTATAACTAGAAGACGGGATATTTACCATGTTTATTGTTTTCTTTGAGTTCCCGATATTCAATATCATCTGCCTAGCCTTTTCCCAACTATATTGGGGTCGGCTTCCAGTCTAACCGGATGCAGCTGAATACCAGTATTTTACATGGAGCGACTGCCTATCTGACCTCCACAACCCAGTCTGTACTGGGTAATACGATACCCCTTGGTAAGACTGATTGTCAGACTTTTTGGGCCACTGACTGCCTAACGACTGTCAAAGATCTACAAATGACACCCGGGACCAACGGCGTAACGTTCTTTCCGAGGCACGGAGGAAACTCGGTATGTAATGGGTGGTCACCCATCCACAGACCAACCTAGGCAAGCACGGCTTAACCTAAAGATCGACCCGAGCGGCAGTTATTATTTAGCCACGAGCTCCTCCAGTTCCCGATATTCAATAAACATGGTAAATATCCCGTCTTCTGGTTATAATAATAGTAGTTACAGTCTGAAAATACTCATCAGACTTAAAAAAATCTTTTGTTGATAGCTAACTACATATTTTCGAGTGTCATAGAATGTCTTTGATTCACAGGCGAAGTCGGAGATTACGTCTAGCCTTATCTAATTTGTGGTCTAGCGTAGTAGTAAAAGTATTCCAAATAAAGTTCTTATGTTCTTTTGATAAGACACACTTTTGTCTGTTTTTATTATTATGTGGCTCAGTGTAAAGGAAAATAAATACGCGTGTAGCTGATTGACTAACAAACAAGTTTATTTTTAGAACAGTGTTGCCATGTTGCATCATCGTCATCAATAGGGTCGTCCTGTTTGACATGAATGTACTTTATTCTGGACGCACATCGCTCGCCGCGCGCCGGTTGATAAAACAACAATATTTATTTGTGTAGGTACGCGAAAATCGTTAAAAATAACTACCTAGCGAGTTATTTGAGAGAAATAATGTTATCGCTGATATTAACATAGAAATAAAATATCACGATCTTATTCGTTTTAGAAACATGACACAATAGGCACCTACACAATTACCTAATTACAATTGTTATCTCATTATTATCTGTGCTAACAAACCTCGACTTATTTATTCATATTGTACCTATAAGGTCTATCTTTTCATACACGAAATATTTTAAGAGTAACTTCTAAAAGTGGTAAAGTCGCCATAGCAACGAAAAAAAAATTATCTGAGAGTTTTTTTTTTACAAAATTATTATAATTTTTTGAGACTTTTTGCATAAAACCTTTACTCCCTTAATCTAACAATGACAGTAGGTAAATACGACGTAGTAAACTAGCGTAATGGATGCTTAAAAATAAGGAGCCGGTATTTATTTTGTGGGTCAAGTAATTTTAAATTATTTATTTTTTATAAAAAAAATTTACTCAGATAAAAAAAAAATCCCATGTAATGGCTTTGTTATAGTCGTTAGATGATCCCCCGAAAATATTTCGTGTATGAATAGTCAGACCCTATATATGTTAAAAATAGCATCGCGATGATAAAACTAGGAGTATGTATACACTTCAAGTTATAAGTACCTAATTATGTACGTGCATGATATGGACATGTGATGCAGAGCAATGACGAATGAGGAATGTTTCGAGTGTCAATGTGGATGGATATAAGAGTGGCAGAAAACCGAAGCAACGATGAATGGACTGTGCGAAAGATGATATGGTTAGAAAGGGACTGACTCTTGAAATGACGACCTAATTATACAAAAGTAGGTATCGAAGACTAGGTATATGCTGCGCCGCGTAGATTCTAAATCAATTAGGATAAGGACTATTAGGAATTTCTCCTGTATTATGGGTGCGTTTACAAACATTTAACTCACATACACAAACAGCCAGACCCGGAACAACTACCTGTAGGCCATACAAATATTTGTTCCGTGCGGGGATCGAACCCACGACACGTAGCGCAGCAACCAACTGCTCAGCCACTGCACCAACCGTGCCGTCATGATGATGATGAGTCTTCGTTATTACAGAACACAATGAAGCTCAACCTGCTACTGCTGTTAGCAACGATAACCAGCTCATATGGCTACCACATCCTGGTCCTCGTACCAGCACCCTCGCACAGTCACAACACGCTGGGGAAAGGAATTGTTGATTCTCTCCTGAAGGGAGGACATGAGGTGAGTCGAGATAAAGTCACATTCTAACTGAAATAAAAAAAACAACGCTTTCAACAGGTAATGTCCCCAAGAGACGCGGCGTTGCCACGTTGTATGGCAACGCTTAGCCTCTGGTCAGGGTAAAAACCAGCCCTTGGGGCACGGAAAATATCAACTAAGCGTTTTCAAATTTCCTTGAAAAGGCTGTGAGCACTCGCTGTGTGTCCTAGAGTATTAACCCCAAAGGGCTCGGAAATATAGTCACCAATCGCTTTCTTCTTAGCGTTTCAATGGCAATTTTTTTTAATATGTTTAGCCCAAAACTCAGCTACGCGTACCCCGCTCACTGATGCAGTAAAAAAATCAGCAAGAGCGCAGGAGATAGGGCATGCGGGGCAATATGGAAGATGGGCCATTGTTTGTGGGGAGACGCCGCATAGGCACTTGAGATCTGAGCCGTCCATGAACCCCCATCTGCAGAGATTGTCTCCACGAGTTGCCGTGGTCGACTTGGAAATCTCTAAACAGACTTCGAACCCAAGTCGACCAATCGCTTTGAAAGTTATCCACTTAAACTTACACTGTCACTTACGTGATATTATCCGTGATTATCAATTATTCTGAGCTCCCGATATTTCGACGCTGTCGCAAACGACATAATCGCGGGATGCACTGGACAATGCGGGTGGATGGTAAATAAATTGTTAGGTGCAGACAAGTCTGTCTACCCACTTTCTCAGTGTAAGTTTAATTATAAACCGTGAAAGCTTAAACAGTAATCCCCTTGACTAGGCCCTCATGAAGTTAGGTCCATAATGGGTGTAAAATACCCTAAACGAAGCCGTAAGGGACTCATTCTGGCCGTCATTGCGACGTTCTTTTTTGTTCTAGTCCATACCTGGGTACTTTCTAGTTACGGGGGTATTAGCGGAAAACGTTCCAACTTTTGTTTTTCTTTAATGCAGGTTTTTAACTTTACTCTAAATACATCCACGACCTCCGTACTATTCATAATGCATCCATCAGCACAGTATTTGAAGTGCGTTACATTGAGTTCTACCGTCAAACGTGATTTTTCCCCCAAAAAAAGTCGTTTGCCAGCAATAATTTTTGCGTAGAGTTACTTAGTTTGATGTACAGAATGCTTGGTTGACGGCTTCGTGAAGGGTCCGTTTACACCTTGTACAGGATGTGCGGTCGTTCATTTTTAACCGACTTCGAAAAAGAGGATTAGCCATGACGCAGTCAGACATAAAGATTAAATTCTTATATTAATTTTTCTCAGGTGACATGGGCGACGCCTTACCCCGACAAAGTCAAGAATCCTCCAAAGACGTTACATATTCTAGACATCAGCTCTGTCCAGAAGTTTGTCACAGGTAATCTTGAGAATTTAAAAAATAGTAAGGACTAATCATGATAGGTCATTTAAACACTTTTGAAGCATTGTATTGATTCATACAATACTTTCCAAGTAACTGTAGCGGCACTACAAGAAGTACTACAGCAACATAGAACAAAAAGTACTACAGCGCCATCTATGACACAGACGATGAACTAAACATCAAAATACATCTAAATCCTACATCGACATATAGAAGAACCCGACAACAACTGTCGGTCAGTAGCCCACCAGATATAACACCCGTCTAGTCGGAGGATTGTGGGATGAACAGTTCTACTCCCTGTTCTCCATACCCCCAAATACCCAATTAATTTTGACAAGCGTCCTTAACTGAAAGAAATGCGTCTAGCGAAACGCCAGTTGCCGCGTTGTGTCAAAGCTTAGGGGTAGCCTATAGTGCCTAGTAGCTGATAGGAAAAAATACGTAACTCCTAACAATATTTAAACCTTCTCCAGGAGTGGACATGACAGATACTAAAAACACTAATGCTGGAGTCGCCTTCGTCAAGGAGTTCTCAAACAACTTCACTATAGAAATGCTTAGCACCCCATCTGTTAAAGAAGCTTTGGTCAAGCAGCAGTTCGATGCCGTGGTCACCGAGTCGTTCTTCTGTGATGCTCTGGCTGGGTAAGTTCATCATTCATCTGCCTAACCTGTTTCCAACTATTTTGGGGTCGGCTTCCAGGCTAACTGGATGCAGCTGAATACCAGTATTTTACATGAAGCGATTGCCTAATGACGTCCTCAACACAGTTAGTAATGGGTCATGCGATACCTCTTGGTAAGATTGATTGTCAGAGTTTCGCGACTGAGACCGACTGACTACCTGTAACGACTGTCAAAGATCGACAAATGACTGCTGGGACCAACGACTCGTGGCTTAGTTAAGTAATAACCGACGAATAAGTAACAATCAAAGTCGATCTTCGAAATTAAGCAACGCTGAGGTCAGTCTCGGTCGTCACATACTGATACCCCTCCGCTCCTCGGAATACACGGGAGTCCTGTGACGGGCCAACGGCTTATGGTCCCGACTGTCATTGGTAGATCTATGACAGTCGTTACAGCTAGTCATTAGTTGTGAAAGTTAGAGAGGCTGTCGCAAAGAATTATCAGAACCGTACATTTTGGCAATCTTTGGACGACCTATGGGTACTTCAAACTCCAAGCTGCGGATAATACTGCGCTTTTCGAAAGTCCCTGTACTCTGACATAGTCATAAACTCGTTATCATAATCAGCCTATAACGTGCCCTTCAAGGATGTTCTCCGTGAGAACAGACATGTATGATGAGCCCACTCTGTCTCTCTCTCTGACTCTGTCGTAATACCACGCAATCAGGCTGGTACATTGCGGGATGTAGGAAACAACATATTTTAAAATATTCTCTTAGTACTTTCTGACAATTAAGCAGTTAATTATGGACCTCCATTACTATTTTTAGTGTCGCGGCAGTGCAGCAGGCTCCCTGGATAGTGTTAGCCGCCATTCCGATGTTCCCGCAACTCGAGTCTCAAATTGACGAGGTCCGGTCCGTAGCCACCATTCCACTGATGTTCAATCCTTCGGAAACGCCCATGCCATTTGTGAAGAGAGCCATTAACTTATTTATTCATGTGATGATGACTGTCGCTGAGTGGTAAGTATTCAGAATTAAAATCAAAAATCATTTATTTGAATTATCCCACCTTTTGAACGGCAAAAATTACATAATGCTATCCCCAAAACGTCTTCACTTTGCTCCTAATGTTTTAGTTAGGAAGAAGAAGTGGTACAACAACCGCGCTAGTAAGACATTCACTATTCGGTGTCGTCATGTCAAGCAAAAAGGACCCTACGAGGATGTCTAAAGGAAGTGTCCTTCGACGGGAAACACACAAGACTGTCATTGGAAAATTTTGGCTTACCATTATAAAAGTATTCGTTTACTATCTGATTACTCCCTACACCTGCACTATGAGGCCATAAAAACGCCAATAGCACCGCAATAAACATAACCAGATGTAACATCGACACAAAATAATCAGTTCTAATGTTAAATTTCTTCCAGGGTGGACCGACCAAAAACAATCAGCCTCTACGAGAAAATATTTACACCTCTAGCAGCCGCGCGAGGCATCACTCTGCCTCCGTTCGTAGATGCGTTCTACAACGTGTCTATCATGTTCGTCAATTCTCACGAGTCCCTGACTCCAGCGTTCAGTACCCCACCCAATGTTGTCAACATAGCAGGGTACCATATGGATGAGACTATTCCACCACTGCCCAAAGTAAGTGTCTTGGTAAAAGAACTTGATTCTCCACAACTCGGTAAAAGGTCCATTAAAAACTACCTCATTCATTCCATGTAATTGTGGAAAAACAGGGCAATGCAACGGACATGCACCTACCAGCTGCCGTTTCTGATGATGACGAATGGCTTAATCAAAGTTCACTTCGTGTCCTACCTCCGACCAACGCGCACCTCAAGTGAACTTTGATTAAGTCATTAGGTTCATCGTCATCCAACACCATCGTCATCATCATCATCAGCAGAAACGGCAGCTGGAAGGTCAACGAGTGCAGGTCGCAGTCTAAAGAACGTACGCTGCACAAATATTTACTGCTGTCTGCACAGAACTATTGTGTACCTCATCTTAACGTATTTCGTAAGACCCTTGACGGTCTTCCCAGGGTAGCCGGAAACCATCACACCCATTTCAGCTGATGCACATGCTACATTTTTCTATCTAGTCTCTGGACTGCTGATATTGCCTGACGTAGAAGACGTTACGGTCTTTGACGTTATGACGACGTAGATCTCAGGGCCCAGCAGTCTTTAGTCTACGGGCGCTCAACAGTCGCTCTTGTGATCGAGGCATTTAAGAGTAGTTAAAGAGTCTTCCATCAATGGTTATTAAATTAAGGATCGGACTTGTGCCAACAAAAAAGAAAATTTAATAAAATAGAACTGATCATGTGGAATTGAACCTTATAATCTTCTTTGCTTGACGTAGGACCTGCAAGACCTCCTGGACGGATCCCCACAAGGTGTGATATACTTCAGCATGGGCTCAGTAGTACGCTCGGCGTCGATAAAGCCACCCACACGCGCCGCGCTGTTGAAGCTGTTCTCCTCACTGCCCTACACCGTGCTGTGGAAGTTTGAGGAGCCGATCACCGGTCTACCACCCAACGTACATGTGCGGCCGTGGATGCCACAGCCTAGCATACTCGGTAAGCACTCCTAGTATTGTAGTACCTGAGTCTTGAATAAGGCTTATGTGGTCTTTGACTTGGACTAAGTTAGTCTTTGAAAAACCCATGTTGAGGTTGACAAGACCTGTTTTGGCCATTGACGAGACCTGTGTATGTTAGTCACGAGGCATAAGCTAGGTATTTTATTGTATATCGGGCCGGTGGTTGTACCTTCACGTCCAAGACATGTAGAAGTATGTTGGGCAATAAAGATAAAACATAAAACTACACGATGAGGTAAACAGATTATGACTTGTGTTATTTTTTGTCTACAGCACACAAGAACGTTAAAGTCTTCATCACCCACGGTGGTCAGTTGAGCTCGTTAGAAGCTGTTCGAGCAGGAATCCCATTACTAGCTGTGCCAGTCTTTGGAGACCAGCACAGCAATGCTGACCGAGCGAAGAGAGCTGGATATGCGCTCACAGTGCCATTCTCGAATGATTTGGTGCCAGAACTTGGAGTGGCTTTGAAGGAGCTGCTCAGTAATGATAAGTAAGTATTTTAAGTGTTAAAACGTGATGCCGTTGACTGCCTCGAATATCTTGGCTTAACTTGCAGTTAGAGCGAAGTACGGCACGCCTAGACATCGTCTGCCTTGATCTTGTCACTGTCAAGAAAACCCCTATTATTTTGCCATGGTAGATGGTAACTTTTTGTTCTTGTTGCAGATACTCGAAACAAGCGAAGCACCTCTCTCATTTGTTCCAGTCTCGTCCATCGACGCCGCAGCATCTGATCAACCATTACGTCACAGTCGCGATTGAGACCAAAGGTATTCTATTGTTTTCGTACCATTCCGTTAACTCAGATCTGTACCTTGATGTCGAAGATCCTGATGACCTTGATATTGCTCCATCGCACTCATCATCTGCCTAGCCTTTTTCTTAACTATTTTAGAGTCGGCTTCCAGTGTAACCGAATGAAACTGAAAATCAGTATTCATGCAGCGTATTTCTCAGTTATTGAGGAGCACGCTAAGACTGACTGTCAGAGTTGACTGGTGAATATGGCTTATCGTGCTTTGGTACTGTCCCAGATTAGAACCTACAATCTCGTGCATGAAAGGCGAAGCCTTAACCACTGCGCCATCACAACTACTAAATGCACTAATACTTTACTTATTTTTGCAGGAGCATACCACCTCCGCTCTCTTTCTCTGAAGTACAGCTGGTACGAGCGCTGGATGCTCGACCTCGTGCTCGCTCTGCTCGCAGTGCTCGTTGCGCTCTTTGCGCTCTTGAAGTTCTTGATCAAGTCCATTATTAAAAAGTTTTCGGGGAAGAAGACTTACAATGAAAAGGGGAGTAAGAGAAAGAGGCATTGATATTAAGTTTATGTTAAGTTACTGTAGGTAGATTAAATGTTTTTTTTACCCGCGTTATGTGTTTCATTACCAAATCTCCAACGCCTAAAATACCGATGACTTCATTTAATATTCACCTATCTGTATTTATTTTATTTTATTGTATACTATTCGGGAAACTTACAGCTAATATTAACATTTTCTTAAACTATTCTTATAGTTTAAGCAAATTCGAAAGCCATTTACAAATATCCACAGATAAACACTTGAAACAAAAAAGACAACAAAAAAAAGAAGTTAGGTACAAAACATCATAACACAAATTAAACAAAAAAAAAGCGATCTATTAATAAAAACTACAAACTAAAAATTAAAAAAGAAAAAACTAAATTCAGACGCAAACAATTACCTTTCCGTGAAAAAGCTTTTCACTAACAAATGCTTAAGCCGAGAAACGCGTATTGAAAATGTTCAAATCATGTGCACCAGTAAGTTTATTAAAGCTCCTGGGGCTGCAGTCTCGACATAGATAGCGACAAAAATCGGTCGTTAAGTTATAACGATGTCAAATTTCTTTAATAGATTTTCAACTTTATTTCAAAGTCCTTAAGGTTGAAAATCTATTAAAGAAATTTTTTATTTGATTTTTGTCGCTATCTATGTCGAGACTGCAGCCCCTGATCGCTGCAGTCTCGACATGTCCTGAGTGAGGGACATGCAACAAACTAGGTTTGCGAAACATTTTGCAGTGTGATACTAATCCTAAACTATCTAATAGCTCTGTATTGTGCCTAAGAGGTGGGTTACGGATAACTCGTGTGTGCCTGTTACGTTTTCACGCCTTAACCAGTGAACGGATTATTTATATCCCAGTAATAAAATCTGACCTTCTAATCTCCAGGTTAAGCTGCGCTTACCTAGGTTAGTCCGTGGATGGGTCACCACCCATTACATACCAAATTTCCTCCGGCTGTCATTTGAAGATCTTTGACAGTCGTTACAGACCCAGTTAGTGGCCCAGTCTTACCAAGGGGTATCGTATTACCCAGTACCATCTGGGTTGTGGAGGTCAGATAGGTAGTCGCTCCATGTAAAATACTAGTATTTATCGGCATCCGGTCAGACTGGAAGACAACTCCAATATAGTTGCCTAAAGGCTAGGCAAATGATGAATTAAATCCGACCACCAATCCACTAAAACTAGTAATTAATAAATATATTTCTAGCAATAAGATGCCGCCGACCATCTGAGGACTGTATTAGTAATTTAATAACACTAAAAACTCATTATGCTGGCATATTACTTGCTAAACACACCTCTGAATATTCCTTCGAGCAATACAGACGTGATGTAACGGTAACGCATAGATGGCGCTTTGTTAAATATTTAAACTTGAATAAAAATTAATGTCATATAGATCAAGAATATTGTGTAAAAGGGAAACTAAATGCGTATTTAAAAACATATTTTAAAGTAAAACTAATACATCCAACACAAATTGCATGTTTTTGTGATATTGAAAGCTTTTTCCATCAGCGCAGATGTTTTGCTATTCGTTAATAGATAGCGCTGGCTACTTATGAATCTTTCCGGAATTTAGCTTTGTTAGGAGCCAAAATCTGTAGATACGGTAAGGACCTTATGCTGAGGACGCCTTAGTTCCATGATGAGACACACAAATGTTCAACCATCTGCCAACTATGTTAGGGTCAGCCTCCAGACTATGCCAGCCTGCCAATTTGACTTGCGCGACCTACCAACTGGGTAACACGGTACCCTTTGGTTATATAAACTTTAGGGTGAAGATCTGTTGGCAAAACAGGAATTGAAAAGTTCTGAAACTAGATCATTGTGTAGTATTTTTCTTGGGTGCTGCACTATAGGCTACGCCAGTAGCTTATTTCAAATGAACCGACCGGAACATTTGGGACAAAAATAATCATGATAAGAATTCGGTCCTACTTGCTTTCCTACCAAGATTTACGCAGGAAGACATCCATTGAAGTTGGAACACACCACTTCTCTCCGCGCAGTCGGTTGTCAGGTGCAGGATGCACAATTGATGACATCCCTGCATTGGGAGTAGGGGTGACACATCAGAAAACTCATTTATTTTTCTTTAGTGAAACGAATATTCTGAGAAATTACATAAAGGACATTATGCGCTTGGATGGATGAATGCCTCTTTGGTCTGTTTGTGGAGAGCTGTACTCCTAAGCATAATGTCTTGGGTTCGATTCTCAAGTCGGGCAAACTGTTATTGGTTTTATCCATTGGGAAATTCTTAGTGTTGCATGTTTTTTTTTTAAATAACTGGTGTAAATGAACTCTTCACCAAGCCTTTACTTTAAAAACACTGCGTGACACCTGTAGGTCTATGCGGTTCATCCATCAGAACAATGTTTTGAGTGCTTAACATTGAGTGCTACCGTAAACCGGTATTTTTCACCCAAGAGTCGTTTCACAGAAACGTAACGAAACTACGTCGATTTTTTAATCGAAAAAACCATTGACCTATAGAATTTTAATAAAATTGTTTGCCACAAGCACACTCAGAATCATCCAAAAAATAATAATAAAAAAAAAACATATAAAATATTGCATCTGAAACGAGTTATTTTATAAAATCCACTTTTCTACGTTACGTTTACACCGCGCGCTCGTGTTAGGGCCTCAGAATGCTTGATTGTCGGCTTCGTGAAGGGTCCGTTCACACCTTGTGTAGTTGGTAAGTTCTTTAATTATTGTGACCTACTTATTTAATTTTATATGTGATAGTCAACACCGTGGCATCCCTGGCGTGTTTGCAGACATTTCTTCCACATTTTGGCACCCCACACCGAATGCACGCAGTTCAAGTTATAAAAGAAGTGAGAATTAATGCATTTCGTCGAGAAGAAACTAAAATGTGATTGGTAAGAGTTTTCTGTAATAATAAGTCTAAACATGTCAAAATCAAAATCAAAATCAAAGCATTTATTTCAAGTAGGCCAGTTACAGGCACTTTTGAATTGTCGAAACAAAGACAACAGTAAAATATAGCTACAGTCCCAGTCACAAGGCACAAAAACTGTGAAAGTACTGTAGTTGCCCATTCCCTAACGTAGGTCTCTTGTTCCCGCACGCAAAATACGCGCTTTGACGTGGAGTTGCGGACACCAGCCCGTTATACAATACAACGTAGATCTCTATGGAGAAGAACGGGCAAGAAACTCCATGGACACTCTTTTAAATCAGAATACTTGTAATTTCCAGATTCCCGAAAGCCAGACAGTCTTCGTTAGATCCGGCTGTTTAAGTCGTTTTGGTTCAAGCTATGGACGATGAGATGATAATCAACGTTGCTAAACATCGTGTTGTAAGTTTTCGTTCTATTTTGAAATCCGAAAGGTATGACTGCTATCTGACACTTTTCAAATATAGTTTCGGAGTCCTGTCATCACGCCTAAGGTACCCAGTTTTTCTGGTAAATATGCTTGCTAAAAAAACAAACCCCAGCCCCCGTAACAGGACCACGGTAGACAAGGATTTCTTTGACGGAAGAATCGACAAAATGACAGATCATCATCATCATCATCATTTCAGCCGAAAGACGTCCACTGCTGGACATAGGCCTCCCCCAAGTGTCGCCACATTGACCGGTCCCGTGCGTATCGCATCCAGCGGATCCCTGCAACCTTCACCAGGTCATCGGTCCACCTAGTGGGAGGCCTTCCTACGCAACGTCTTCCAGTTCGCGGTCGCCACAAATGAAATGACAGATAGTGCAAAGAAATCTGTCATTGTATCGACACAATCTGTCATTTTGTCGATTCTTCCGTCAAAGATATCCTTGTCTACGGTGGTCATGCTACGGGGGCTGGTTTCCCGTTCCATTACATCTCGCTAGGTATTTTACAAAGGCTTATGATTCAGAACACAAATACAGCTATGCCCCAGACTTCTCATAATTTCCTCCTCTGAACGAGACCACATCTATTCCTAAGAACTACTGGCTGATATAAAACCGCTGCCGCTTAAGCCATACGCTCATATTTTGTCGCAGACACCTAGCCATCTTTTTACTCAAGATATGACCAGTAACTGTCGATAATTCGTGGTAGATTTCCTATGGATTAATGCTTTATTAGTTAGGTGACCGAAAAGTTCTGGAGTGGCGACCGCGAACCGGAAGAAGTGGAAGGCCTCCCACTAGGTGGACCGATGACCTGGTGAAGGTTGCAGGGATCCTCTGGATGCGAGTCGCATGGGACCGGTCAATGTGGCGACACTTGGGGGGAGGCCTATGTCCAGCAGTGGACGTCTTTCGGATGAAATGATGACGATGATGATGATGGTTAGGTGAGTCTCGTCTGAATGTGGACTAGTATTGGATAGAGTTGTTTGTTAAGGAGCTCGTCCAGAGGAACAACTGCATCTGTTGGTAATCACTGCCGTCATAAGAATGAGTAATTACTCTTTAGAAGGTAGAACAAGTATAAATTTCCGCATCCTCCGTTGAAAAGGCAGGATCCTCTGACCAGGCGGCAGCTGTGTTTTATGGGCTACTGCCCCTTATTTCGTGTCAGGTTGCTGTAAGTCTTAATTTCGAGGATAACACTGCTCGTACGATGTAGAATTTTGCGTGAACTTGCGTATGCCAAACCAACGAATCCAGAGGTTTCACAAGTACGTTACCACCAAAGACAAAGCTGAAATGTCCCACTCGTGTGTCTAGAGGTAAATAACACCAGCATCTCCACTCTTCTGAACTGAATTCAGCAATGCTGCATATCAGTAGTACTTTTTTTTTTTTCCGGATGAGAAATCATCAAATGACCCCCCCCCCCCCACTCTGAGCGGAGCGAAGGGGAGTGTCAGACTTGTACTGACTAAAACCCATCCATGTTCCTTCTTTGCCCTTTGTGTTCCAGGGCCACGGTATCTATGACAGTAGTACTTCAAGCCAAGTCAGAGGGTGCCATAAAACCTCTGATACCAGGTTAGGCATTAACCACACTAAAAAGAGAAGAAAGTAGTACTTCCTCGAACGAACTCCTTCCAGCTCTACTACTCCAGATTCTGACGTTTTCTGACCAACTTAGCCTTTGTTAGACCAACTAGCCTTGTGTGAATGTTGCCACCAACAGACATTGAAGTCGAGTTTCAATGGCTTTTTAACACAACTTACGCCATTTTAACTCTGCAGTCGTTATTATGATTCGCGTCGCGTTCACGCATACATAAGTTAAGTTTAAAGAATTCGCCGCCTGCGCATAGCAACGTTGTTTTAATATTCAATCCTTGCTTGTTATGCTTTTGGTTTTTTTTTGCTTTCTTTGCGCTTTTTGATCTGATGCCTTGGTATCCTGTTGCTATGAGGACGAAATTCTTTACTATAGTATTTAACAAATCAAATCAAATCATTTATTTCTTTGCAAACATGGGTATTAAGGGCATAGATGTTCTTTTATAATGAGGTTCTCCACATTTTGCCGTCACATGGGCATGCAAATAATTTGTTCACAAATATAAATTTAAAATAAGTGGCATGTCATTGGAATTGTATACAATAAAAGAAAAGAAAAATAAAAAATGTCGATATGGTCAAAGTAATAAAAAAAATTAAAATATTATCAATAATGTCAAACAGAATAGTATTATGCCAACTTGAATAACAATATGTCAATTGGAGTAAAAGTAGGTATATATTATAAATCGGTCAATAACAATAGGTATATATCAATCAGTCAGTGAATCATCATTTAGAAAGTCGTCAATTGAGTAATAGCTTTTCATAATTAAAATTTCCTTTAGCGCCCTTTTAAATTTTAATACAGTCATGTTTTTTATAACATTGGGTAATCTATTATATATGCGTGGGGCGATACCAAATAAACTTTTTTTCATTAGTGCAGTTTTACATTTCACTTGACATAATTTATTGACGTATTGAGTCCGTATTGGATTTTTCCTGACCTCTGATAATTTTTTAAATAGATTTGGATTACATTTAACAAATAAAGCCGTTTCTATTATAAACAAAGAGGGCAAAGTTAAAATTTTTAATGATTTAAAATAGGGCACACAGCTATCAGTTGTCTTAAGACCGCACATTGACCTGATACATCGCTTTTGCAATCTAAATACCAGCTCTCTATCAGTGGACTGACCCCAGAAAATAATGCCATACCGCAATACAGAGCCAACCAGTCCATGGTAAGCAGCTAAAAGAGCCTGACTGTTAACCTTCTTTGAGAGTTGAAATAGAGCATATGCGGATTTGCTGAGTTTTTTACATAATTCTTCAACGTGAGGCTTCCATGTAAGTTGGTTATCAATCACAAAGCCTAAGAACTTAGCTTTATTAGCTTCTTCAATATCACAGCCATTGTAGGAAATGTTAACCTTTGGGTTTGGACATCGTTGATAAAAATGCATGACTTTTGTTTTAGTGAGGTTTATAAGCAAATTATTATTATTTAGCCAATTTATGATGTATTTTAAGCAATTATTGACGTCATTCTGATAATTATTTGGATCAGTACATTTTATTATAGCGGTACTGTCATCTGCAAAAAGAACCATTTGGTTGGTTGTTGCTTTCGGGATATCATTTATGTATATCAAGAAAAGCGGCGGACCCAGTACGCTACCCTGTGGGACGCCATATTTTACGTGTCTTGGTTTTGATACATATATGGTTTCTAATTTGCTTTTTGGACATATCCTAGAAACTTCTGAGCATTGAACCCTGTTACTTAGGTATGATTCTATTAACTTTAAGATGTTCCCTCTTATACCATAGCTGTGTAATTTGTGCAACAGAATATTATGGTCCACACAGTCAAAAGCCTTTGTCATGTCAGTGTAAATTGCACAGACTGGATTTCTCCCATCCACAGAGGACATGACATTAGCCAAGAAGTCAAATAGTGCCATATTAATCGTAGTGTTCTTACGGAAACCTTTTTGTTCTTTGCAAAATAGTTTGTACTTTTCGAAATAGGCATACAAAGAGTTATAGATAACTTTCTCAATAATTTTTGAAATAATCGGAATTTTTGCAATCGGTCTATAATTTTTTAAATCAGTTTTGTCATCCTTTTTATAAAGTGGTTTTATAATAACTTTTTTCAGCTTGTCCGGAAAAATGCCATCAGCTATGCACAGGTTAATTATATGAGCTAATGGAGATGCTATTAGTTCTTTGGTAAATTTTAATACTTTTGTGCAAACTCCATCGTATCCAACTGTATTCGTGTTTTTAAGGTTGCAAATTATTTCTATTATATCGTCGACGGTAACGGGTTGCATAAATAGTGAATTTAAGGTTTTATTATTTAAATGTGTATTATTCGATGTGATGTCAGTTTTAATATTATTCTCAATTGTGTCAATAAAGTAATTGTTAAACTCGTTTGCAATGTCAATAGGGTCTGTAAATGTCAAATTGTCTCTATTCACGCACACTATAGGTTCCTGCGGCAGCCTAAATTTGGATTTATTTATTATTTGCCAGGTGGCTTTTGATTTATTTTGGGCTGTGTTTATGAAATGATTGTTTTGTGCCTTTTGTGTTAAGTTTATAATTTTTTTATAACGTTTGGTGTAGTTTTTAAGGACTAATTTATTTTTTGAGTCTGAGTTTAGTCGGTATGTCCAAAGTAACTGTCTTTGCTTATTACTACACATTTTTATTCCGTGAGAAATCCATTTCGTTTTCTTGCTAGTTGGAATGGTTATAATTTTCTCAGGAAAACATAATCTATATAAAAGGGAGAAATCATCCATGAAAATGTCAAAAGCTTCGTTCGCGTCCTTAGCATTATGTACTTGCATAAATGAAAGCGAGCTGAGATGTCTTTTGAAAGTAATTAAATTTTCCATGCATATGTCCTGTTTTTTTGTTTTCCAATATTTTAATTTGCAAGTTTTGTTTATAGGGACTTTAAGTATTTGGGAAGTATGATCGGAAAGGACCAGATCTACAACTTTAGCTTTACATTCGTTCCGATAGTTGTGAGCAAAGTTGTCTATACAGGTTTGACTTTTTAACCTAGTGGGAGTATAAAGCGCCAGTTTTAAATTGTACTTCATAAGAAAATATTCAAGTTCTAATGTAGTTTTGTTTCTAATCAATACATTGATGTTAAAATCTCCACACAAGACGACCTTCTTATTTGAAGATAGACACACTTTATTTAAGATATAATCTAACTTATCATAAAATATTTCGTAATTATATTTTGGGATTCTATAGACACAAATAATAATAATCTTATAAGCTATTATTTCCACAGCGCAACATTCAAAGATGCCTGAAACTGATTGCTTTGCTATATCCGATATTTCTCTAAACTGTAATCCTACTCTTACGAGAATACCTGTTCCTCCTCTCTTTGTATTCCTCGAAAAGAAAGCCGCTGGACAAAAATTGGGAATATGCAATAAATCCTCATACCCCGTTTGTATGAAGTGTTCTGTAACACAAACGACATCTATACCTGTCCCCTTGTTGATTAATTCTACCAATTTTACAGTCAGTGTATCGGATTTATTGATCAAACCAGCTATGTTCTGGTGTAAGATGTTAAGGTAGTTAACGAAAAAACTGAGAATTTGACTGTTGTGAATTATTAGAAAATTCGTGTTGACTATGATTTTGAGGGTGGCAGTCCTCCCCCGAGTGCGTAGCATTCAGGTTGCATAGGCTAAGAATCAGGTCTTGTAAATCTGATATAACTATATTTAAGCCACTGTTATTTAAGGTTCCATATCGTTTGCTGTAAGTATCATAGTCATAAGATAGATTAGAATTTGAATCAAGTAAATATGCATAGTTACATGTGTTTATGTCCAAGTAAATAAGGTTATTGAATGTTTCTACCCGGCTGTTATACATTAAGTTAGCATCTATCATATATTTAAAAGTTGGTAGGCAAATTATAAAATTAGTATGACTCAATTCCATTAACTTTTCTCTTACAAGCATGACTAATTCTAAATAGTTGTGTGTTTTCCGAAAGTCTTCCTCGCCAATGTAAATAACACAGAAGTCTGAGTGCGTAAAGTTTTGCACTTTTCCCTCAATTTTGTGAAGAATTTGCCGCAATCCACATGTAGGTTTTCGATAATGGCAGATTTCATAATTACGTAAATTAGTTCTTTCGGCAATTGTATATAATCTGTTAGATGTCTCACTGCTTATCAGGCATATTTTGTTTTTTGTGGAAGGTTGTTCCGTAGTTGTTGCGGCTTAACATAACAAACATGATATCACATTTGTGTTTTTCGAAAGGGTGGGCAGACGTGTAGAGCCTATATAAAGGGTCTAAATAGACTCTTAACATAGTCGAAAGGCACTTGTTCTCCCCGTCTTTGCGATCATTTTGTTGTTCCATACCTGGGAACCTTCTAGTTACGGAGATATTGGGGGTCAAAGTTCCAACTATTTTATGAGTTTTTTTTTTTTTTAATACATGTTTTTAATGTAAGATTTTTACTTTACACATTTCAACGACCCCCGTACTATTCAATCCATCTATCAGCACAATGCTTTGAGTGCTCTCCATCGAAACCTACCGTAAAACGTGATTTTTCACCTCAAAAAAAAAAGTCGATTCCCAGCAATAATTTTTGCGTAAAGTTACTTAGTTTGATTTACAGAATGCTTGGTTGACGGCTATGTGAAGGGTCTGTTTACACCCTGTATAGTTCATACATGTTTCGCCAGCCGCCAGTTATATTTTACATAATATGCAACGAGCTATCCGGACTCACAGGCTGTTTTAACACACACTTTGCCCGTCTGCAAGGAGGTATCCAAACGCCAAATGCTGAATAGTCGTCCACTAGATCAATGTGGTTGAAAACCAGTATTTTGCATGGAGAGACTGCCTAACTGACCTCAACACCCCAGGCACTGGTCAACGGAATACCACGGTTGCATGATCCAGTAACTGATAGTTCAAGATTTACTTGGTAAAGATTCATTAATGAAATCTAAGCTATTAGGCATCGTCTGCCTAGCCTTTTCACAATTATGTTGGAGTCGGCTTACAGTCTAACAAAATGTAGCTGAAAAGGTACCAGCATTTTATACAGAGCGACTGCGTATCTGAATTCCACGCCTCCACAAAACTTGACAAAAATGGCGGTCAGACTTTCAGGGTTCTGTCTGACTTAAGATTTTAAACTATCATGGTTTATCCGTGATCATGATGCTTGCAACAGCGCCGAAATATCGGGAACTCAAAGAAAACAATATGGTAAATATCCCGTTTTCTAGTTATAATTCTGTCTGACTATCCGTAACACCTTTCAAGATCTACGATCTCATGTCAGAACTAAGAACTATTACTGTGAGCTGTCCACAGTTCATCCCAAAAGTTTACTGACGAAATCTACGCTAATGTTGATACGTTAACTGAAACAATCTGTCGTTGAAATGTCTTAAAATAATGCCCATCAGTCTATCGTCAAGAGCTGAGCGTTTAAATATAAAATGACCTAAATTTACAGCTGTTATGTCGAGACATACTATTGTTTTGTTTTTATTTTTGTGTATAAAAGTCTACACAAATAAATGAAATTGAAGTGTGTGAATTGTACCGTGGCCCTGGAACACAAAGGGCAAAGAAGGTACATGGATGGGTTTTAGTCAGTACAAGTCTGATACTCCCTTCCGCTCCGCCCAGAATGGGGGGGTCATTTGATGATTTACAATCCGGAAAAAAAAAAAAAAAAGTGTCGGTTTGTAATTTCAAAATAACAGCTTTTTACTGAATGCATATAACAAAAAATCATTGTTTTACGTTATGTCTGTCTGCCTATCTGGCGGCCTGTCGGTCTGTACGTCTGTTTGTTCCAGCCAATCTCCGAAACGGTTGGACCGATTCTGACGAAACTTTCACAGGCAGATAGCCGATATCGTAAAGAGTAACTTAGCTACTTTATATTTTAGAAAATTATTAAGGTTCCGTGCAGAAAAATTAAACACCTTCAAATTTTTTTCAAAATCTGATTCAAACAGTAATATTTTTACACGCGGATGAAGGTCGCGGACAACAGCTAGTGACCAAATATTTCAACCAATTTCTCCACTAGGACCTCACCTTAACCCGACCTGGTTTCGTCGCCATCAAGATATTACCGAACCAGCACTACTTATCCCTCTAAGGCTAAAGCGTGCGGCACACTACTTTTCTCTGCGCCATACATGGATGGGAAACTCCCTTGTCTTATATGTGGAGTACTAGATCGTGCTAGGAGAGGATGATTCTGCAATGGGATGTCTAAATTTTTTTATTTTTTTATTTTCGTTAGTGCCTAACCTGGTGTAAGAGATAGATATAAAAACATACCTCAACAGCCTCTGACATGCCGTCAAGAAATATCTCGCAGGCATGCTGGTTTGGTCTCCTCATGACATTTTCTTTCACCGAAGCAAGTGATAATTATACAATACGCATATGAATCAGAAAAATCAGAGGTGCGTGTCTTGGGTTCGAACTCGAGTCCTATGACTTGGCAGTCCGACGGTCACACTAATAGGCTATTCCTGCTACCTATAAAGAATAATGGTGCCTAATTTTCTTCCCAAGATGCCTACTGAACGTGGTTTTGCATCACCGTAAACAGAATACTGTTATTGGTGTTTTCCAATCAGAGAATGATCATCAGTTGACGCTATATTTGGATGAGTGCCACCCTTAGGGATGTGGAGCTTGACATAAGTAAAGAAAGACCAGTACCCAGGAGTTTGTGATTTCAGGCTGTGGATGATGATGATAATGGCATTAGGCTTGTTCCCAGGGCACTTGGGATTGTATCTTTTGAGAGAAATGAAAATATTCTGTTAGTAGTTAAATCTATTATCTACCTGCAGTACAGACGCGATAAAACTCTAAAGTATGTATTTCTAATAGGCCACTTACTTAAAGGCACTTTTAACCAGAGTCCAGCCACAAGTTGAAAGTTCTGTAGTTGCCCATAATAAAGCGTAGATCTCTATGGCGAAGAAACTCCATGGACACTCTTTTCTTTTTTTTTTCCTCTTTTTTTTTCTTGTTTTGTTTCTTTTCTCTTTTCTTTTGGTATAGGAGTCATCATCGTCATCTGCCTAGCCTTTTCCCAACTATATTGGGGTCGGCTTCCAGTCTACCTGGATGCAGCTGAATACCAGTATTTTACATGGAGCGACTGCCCATCTGACCTCCACAACCCAGTTAGCACTGGGTAATACGATACCTCTATTAGTAAAAGAGTAATATAGTTGTTTTTGACATGGAAAGAAAAATTCTAGTGCGAGCAGGGTTTGAACCTGCGACCTTCCGATTCAGTACACTGGACGTCTTAACCAATTAGACCATCGCACCCTGCTCACAGCTCTCGAAATTTTCGTTCCATTAATAACGTCTTACGGTGACGTTAGCGCCATCTATTTAAGAAAGTATCGAACTAACTTAAACCAACACGTTGACATTGCAGCCAAATCAATGTTGTATAGAAGTCGCCAAACCAAACAATAATAAGAATAGAATAGATAATAGTAATATTGTTATTTATAGGCGGAGACAAGACTACGAAAAAAAGTTGCAAGAACTTATATATCAGAGCAAACAAACTTACAGAATATCCCTTTCAAAATCAAAGAAGGCAATATAACCGGCAGTCAAGTCTGAGTCACGAGGAACGCCGCCGTCTGCATAAGGCAGGCGCCGTGCTTCACAAACACGCTGGATAGCGGGGTATCGTACTGCAATAGTTGAGGTGACTGGGGCAACGCAAGGAGTGCATTATAATTTTTGCATATTGTATTAATATACAATATGCAAAAACTGTCACTGCCCTGAGTCGCAAGGGAAGTCGGGTGCAGCTCGTGGCCTAGATAATAGTCTTGTCAAATTGATGATATGGGATGAAATCATTAAAATAACTGTAGATCTCACAGAACCAACAGAAACATATAAATGGTTGCGTTCTCCATTTACTAACTCAAAGCTTTCGGTGTGTAAAGTAAAAATTAACCTGACGCTGATTCCGAAACCATTTCGAGATCATACGATTGTAAACCTTATTTTGAGCTCTTAAGTTAGCGTTTCGTGGCAAAATAATAACAGCCGCTCGGATCGGTCTTTAGGTTAAGCCGTGCTTGCCTAGGTTGGTCTGTAGATGGGTGACCACCCATTACATACCGAGTTTCCTCCGTGCCTCGGAAAGCACGTTTAGCCGTTGGTCCCGGGTGTCATTTGTATCTCTTTGACAGTCGTTAGATAGTCAGTGGCCCAAAAAGTCTGACAACCAGTTTTACCAAGGGGTATCGTATTACCCAGTACTAACTGGGTTGTGGAGGTCAGATAGGCAGTCGCTCCATGTAAAATACTGGTATTCAGCTGCATCCGGTTAGACTGGAAGCTGACCCCAACATATGTAGTTGGGAGAAGGCTAGGCAGATGATGAGGCAGTTGATGTATATTAGAGGAAGTTTAAAAGTTGCGCCAGTTACAGAAAAGTTGAAAGGCAGTCGACTGTCTGGGTATCGACATGTGATGAAGAGGGTCGAATCACATGTGACTAATAGAGTGATGAATACAGGGTGTAACAGAAAGGGTATAGTCATATGAAAGGATATGCTGCAGACCATCAAACTGAACAACTTCCTCCATGGGTCCAATATCGAAAAAATTATCAGATATCCCATACATTTGGGTCGAGTAGTAATTGAAATTTAGTATTGCTTATATTAATTTATTATTATACATGAAGTTTCATCAGACCTACCGTAGATTCTTTGTTTTAATGACAGTACTCCCGACATAGTCCAAGGGGTATTCATGCTTCCTCGTAAGTGGGTTGTGGAGGGCAGATCAGTCGGTCCATGTTAAATACTAGACTTTATGGAAAAAGGCTAGGCAGATGATGATGGATTGTAGAAACGACACAGTAGGACTCTGATTTTGATTGACTTGTTTTTCCGAGATATGTTTACTTGAACATAAGAATAAAACACAGATTGGACTTGCATGCCTGAAATTATATTAAAATATACGTATTTACGGATAAACACAACTATTTGAGACTCAAAGACTCTTTGTAATGCAACATAATCACAAAACGATATCTAAGATGGCGGCTTTCAATGTCAAATCAATTTAAAACAATGTCTCCTTGTGTAACAAAATGGTCACGTTTTGAGTGATCAATGTCAACTCTGTTGAGTAGATAAACTTTATGCGTGAATACCATATCATATAAATCTACAAGGAACCATATTTTGGCAAAATATTTATTTATTTTATTTAACAATTTATGTACACACTAAATACAGGAAAGAAGAAAGGAACAGAAAATAGTACAAAGGTGATGCTTATTTCTAAAGAAATCTCTTCCAGCATACCTGCGAAAGAAGATACTAAAAAAGAGATGTATACATAGTGTGTAAAAGAAGAAGAGAAAATGGAATACATAAAACGTAAAGCAGAACTATTTAAACATAATAATATGAGAATATACTAACATACGTATAAAACAAAGACAAAACATAACAAAATAAATAAATAAATAATAAAAAATAAATACAATAAAATAACTAATAATAGATCCTTATGCAACTATGACGAAATGGAAAGATAATGTTCTTTCACTCTTCTTTTGAATACTGCAACAGTTCGGCAGTCCCTAATGTCAGGCGGAAGTGAATTCCACAGCCGCACGGCGTGAACAGTGAAGGAATAGGAGTAGAAGACGGTAAATAGGTGTAGAAGTCGGTAAAAATATACTTAAGGGATAAGACAGGAGCTTTAATCTTTACCTTATTTACATAGCATAAAACAAAGTTGCGCCCGCTGTTTATACGCTTAGATCTTTAAAACTACGCAACGGATTTTAATGCAATTACAAGTGTCAGGACATGCAGCGCAAGATGGAAGGTGGGCCATTGTCTGTGGAGACACGCCGTATACACACTTGAGCCTATAGTGGTGTGACCATCGAACTACCAAGTCATGGGTGTCTTGTTCGAACCCCAAGACACGCACCTCTGATTTTTCGGATTCATGTGTATTGTTACCTTGCTTGACTTACTATGAGGACATGAGGTACACCTCTGCCTAACCTTTTTGGACGTGTTTATGTTTGTACTATTGTTTATGTAAGAAGTACATAGTATAAGTTATTTATTGTCGCATTAGGGTAAACCCTGTAATGGGCAATGTAAATGGGCTTCGGGACTGTTCGAAAGAGATACCGTGGCCCTGGAACACAACGGGCAAAGAAGGAACATGGATGGGTTTCAGTCAGTACAAGTCTGACACTCCCTTTCGCTCCGCCCAGAGCGGGAGGGGTCATCCCATCCTTAAACAAAACTGTTATAAATATGTCGGATCCGGTCGTTAGTACGGACATAAAATGAATTGGAAAGCGCGCCTGTGTGCAGTAGTGACGTGATCACCTTCCCAGTCTACCCACAACACAGCGTGCTTCTACAGAGTCCTGATGTGCAACTCGAGGGAGGGCGACAGTCAATGTCTGATCACGGCGGAATTGAGACGTCTTGGAACTGTATCCGATTCATTATTCCCCGTGTTAATTTGTAATCTCATGTAATTTGTTAGTTTGCTAGAAACAGTGTATCCATTGTGTTTTCATAGCACGAAACCCATCGTCTGCCCACATGACGTACGAGCCTAACGAAATAAATCCTGACATATCCGACAAATAAATAAATGTAATGTCATAATAAATGTATGAAACCAGAAGACGAAGTTCACACCAATGAAAATAGTCAACTAGCCAATTACAAATCATCCATTTGAATGATTGCCCTAACTCTTGACATAGAGACATATTGTTATTGATTGACAATTTACTTATATGCCAGACCGCGTAGCAACCAACGAGTTATAATAAGTATTTGTAGTTGGCAACACTGATAGGCTGAATGAGTTATGGTTATTGCCAAAAAAAAATGTGTGATCACTTGAGTGAGGTTCGGAGTAAACTTTATAGAATGGCACTACAGAATTGGCATTTCAATGTCATTGTCTACGATCCAATTGGGTGTGTAAAGATTCTTCCGGGTTTTATATTTTTATTTTAAAGATTGGGTCACTTTAAGCAACTCATTTCAATATTTTTGAATTACAAGCTGTAGTTAATTTTTAATTAATTTCCAAACTTTTGCTCTAGATGACGTCAGAGATGAGGCTGAAGTGTTGAGAGGCACGGATATTCCAATAATAAAACAACTATATTTGTCGTTTATTGCTTTATAATAGAAACTTTAAACTTGCCACAGATCTTTCTTTCCGTGTGGTTAGTGCCTAGCCTGTGCCTCTTTTTTTTTCTGTTAGGAAATCATCAAATGACCTCCCCCACTCTGGGCGGAGCGGAAGGGAGTGTCAGACGTCTACTGACTAAAACCCATCCATGTTCCTTCTTTGCCCTTTGTGTTCCAGGGCCGCGGTATCTCTTTCGAACAGTTCCGCAGACCTGGCAGATGTACAGAATCTCGGAATCTGACTTGGCTTTACTTACATGCCGTCGAGAAATGACTCTCAGGCATCTGGCTTTGGCTTCCTCACGATGTTTTTCCTTCTGCGAAGCAGGTTTCACTTGTCAGGTGTAATTTAGTACCCTCAACCAGCCCAACGTGACATTTGGAGATGAAATGAAAGTCAAGTGCTTTCAAGTCATCATCTGCCTAGCCTTTTCCCAACTATGTTGGGGTCGGCTTCCAGTCTAATCGGATGCAGCTGAATACCAGTATTTTACATGAAGCGACTGCCTATCTGACCTCCACAACTTAGTTAGTACTGGGTAATACGATACCCGTTGGTAAGACTGGTTGTCAGACTTTTTGGGCCACTGACTACCTGTAACGACTGTCAAAGATATACAAATGACAGCCGGGACCAACTGCTTAGCGTGCTTTCCGAGGCACGGAGGAAACTCGGTATGTAATGGGTGGTCACCCATTCACAGACCAACCTAGGCAAGCACGGCTTAACCTAAAGATCGACCCGAGCGGCTGTTATTATTTTGCCACGAAACGCTAACTTAAGAGCTCAAAATAAGGTTTACAATCGTATGATCTCGAAATGGTTTCGGAATCAGCGTCAGGTTAATTTTTACTTTACACACCGAAAGCTTTGAGTTAGTAAATGGAGAACGCAACCATGTATATGTTTCTGTTGGTTCTGTGAGTTCTACAGTCATTTTAATGGTTTCATCCCAAAATATCATCAATTTGACTAGACTATCATCTAGGCCGCGAGCTGCACCCGACTTCCCTTGCGACTCAAGGCAGTGACTGCATATAAAACAAATGAAAGCATGCCGCCATTATTCACCACGACGCTACTTGAGGAGCGATATTTACACACAGGAGACAAATGACGCTCGCGCGTGTCTCTTTAGCAAGTCGCACTGTCACAGGCTGTCAACGAATGGAGCCTATGACAGAACACAAAAAGTAACACTCGAACTTTTAAGTTATTCTAATAACTAATCAAACACCAATTAGTTCAAGTCTCCTATACTTAGTGACAAAGCGATCACTTCTCTTTTCCATTCACTTGTTTTAAAACAGTCTCTTCGGCCAGTTGCAATAGAGAAAAAAAATCAGAAGGAACAATTTCTGGTTGGTAACAACTTGGAATTCGATTTGGCAGTCTAATTGCCCAATATTTGACAGCGTGAATCAACGATTTTGTAAACAGGTCAAATTCAATCTACTAAGCATTACATCATCATCATCTGCCTAGCCTTTCCCAACTATGTTGGGCTCGGCTTCCAGTCTAACCGGATGCAGCTGATTACCAGTATTTTAAATGGAGCGACTGCCTATCTGACCTCCACAACCCAGTTAGTACTGGGTAATACGATACCCCTTGGTAAGACTAGTTGTCAGACCTTTTGGGCCACTGACTACCTAACGACTGTCATACTGGGTTTAATTCTTATATCATGCCGGTTCTTTTTTAGAAAATTCTCAAGACAAAAAGTGGAAATTCGACAGTTATTTAAATGAAGTTCAATAGCTGTCATACTCACCATCATACAGCATTTGAAAGTGAATTAGATTAGCCGATCGATGTTACTGATGAAGTTTTCCGTGGATTCAGGCCCCGTTAGTGACAATAGACTTGATCCTACTTACATGGAACTTGCAAACATAAATCTAGCGTTTAGCTGAAGGTACTGGAAGGAAGAACGCTTCAGAAAGAATCAAACTCGTCGCCAAATTCTGGGCCTATTCAATTTTGATTGCCATCTAAACTCAATGAAAAAGCTGTAGGTGCTATAGCTAACACCTTTATTATACAACATTAGTTTTAGTATATGCGAAACCTGAAACACGTGTCTAGTATTGTTATGTAAAGAATCTATGTACAAAATTTCATAACTGTAGCATGAAAAATCACAAAGTTATAAGCGTGTTCTGTTACCAGGTTGTCCGCACAAAAACGTGGTCACCACGCGGCGCCGCCTCGCGCGCGCGCCTTCGGCATCGTCTTGAGCTCATTGATAATAATAATTTGGCAGTAGATACCTAAATGATTGCGATAGGTACTTAGTGTCGCTCGGTGTCCAACTTGGGACAAAATATAACATGGTTTAAAAAATATTGGAATAGATTCAGTTACTCATTCTGAACAAACTATATTCAGGTTTCACATATACTAAAAATAATGTTGTATAATATAGGTTTGATGTTACGTGTGAGTACAACCTTCTTTAATTTCTTTACTCTCTCCAAAGGCGCCTACCAACAATTTTAAAAACTAATCAAACATCATTGTCGTGGCGTCTCAGTGACAATGCGACCACTTGCACTGTTTACTTAGGAATGGTCTCAGTCAACAGTGTGGCTACCTGGGCGGCCTCTATGAGAGTAGAGTATGGACTTACGCTGCCAGAGCAGGTCAGTTTTAGACGAAAAGTGTAGTGTCAAATGAATTTGAACCATGCGTGATGGAAATAGGTCCGATTGTCAACGTAATCTGTCCTACACAACAATTGCCCTGCAAATAATTATGATGAATTTTATGAATGGTACGAGGCATGCGCCTTTCGGCAAAAATTACGAACTTGGACACAAAACTTCATCGACTAATTAACACCCATAGGAGGTGGATTTCGAAAAGCCACTCCTTCGTGCTGAACTTCGTTGTAAGTTGTTGCTTTTGAGCTGTCTCCGTCCGTGACATTAAGATTTTTATTAATTAGATACCAAGTCTTAATACGGATGACTGTAAGAGTGAGAACGACAACAGTTTTTTTTTTAAAGTTATTCGGCAACGGGTCTGATAGCCAAGGGTGCACACCTCACCTATATTAGTTTCGCTACTCTTCGAGACTATCTGAATGAATGTACTCCACACATAATATCAATGGTCTGCTTTAAATTGAGGGGCCATTGACAAAAGATGATGAAGGAGCGGTTTTTTTTTTCTAAACCTAAAGCGGTAGCCACAAAGAGTCTCTGATGTATTGTTGAAGCAAATTGATTTTGAGCAGAAATTTGACCATTCAAAAATCGATTTGAGTCTGCTACAGTTTTTAATTACATTTGGTTGTCCATTGATTTTATAATGATTTCATTAGGCTGGTGTGCATTCTCTAAAATTCATTTTGAAATTCGAACGGTGCTTCGTGAATTTGCGATAGTTCGGTTTCGGATTGTGTGCCGTCACTTGAGTGATGTTTGAAGTGAATTTTGCAGAATAGGACTATTTTAAATAAGCAGTAGTATAATTCAAACAACTTATAATATGTGCAGGCGGCAAAACACAGAACTAAAATAAATGTACAAAGTTTGTCATATCCGCATATCGATACAAGTCTTGAGAAGCAACGCCTTTATCTGGTCATACTATATGAGGTTCAGAGCTAACTCCATAGACAAAAGTAATTGATTCAGTTTCCAAACGTTTAATTCATTGTATTATAGAATCTAGCTCGAACAAGAATCTCGATACAAAACAGTAGTTTTGAAACTATGAATCTAAAGGTAATCATTTATTGTTTTTTTTTAAGAAGACCAATTTCGTTACTACGTACTGGCCACTACAAAGTCACTCATAAAAAGAACAATCACAGATCGAAATAAAAAAAACACACAATGGCACAGAATGTATGACACTCTACCACATAGCAGGTAGCCTATTTTAAAGTAATAATTCACCAACATTAGGGTTATCATCCCCTATCATCCTTCGGCTTTCGGCACACAATGGCATGCACGTGGGAAAGGTGTCAATACTCTAATAATAAACCTGTGTTGCAAGGAGAGAGAATGGGGTGCGAAAAAATTATATTTGTTCGAGGGTTCTGTAAGCATCAAAATATTTTATTTATTTTTATTTCTGTGCCCTGCGACCTTCGTCCGCGTGAAGTTATTATAAAAATATGACTTCCCTGAATCGGATTTTGTTGACCATTTCAAGGATTTTAATTTTTTAAAACATGTATGTGATAAAAATTTAAAAACTTATCTGCAAAGGACACTTGCGCTTGCTACTCGACCGACGTGGCGTAACGACGGTTTTACTGATTGTGAATAGTGCCCACAAATTAAGGAAATAAATTGACTCATGAGTAAATAGAAGTATTTAATATGCAAAATATTAGGTCTTTACCTATGGAATTGGAGATTTGTATGAAATTTTAAAAACAATTTTTTTGTATTTTTTTTATTTTAGCTTATCTAGCTTTTTTATCTTTCCGATTTGACGCAAGTGCTTCAATGTCGTTTTGACACTAAGTCCAATGCCCGCAGCAAGCTCAGCCGTAGATTGAGTTGGATCCGTTTCCACCACCGCCTTCAATTCGTCGTTGTCGACAATAGTCACCGGCCGACCGCGAGGCTCATTCTTCAACTCAAAATTTCCAGATTTAAAACGATTGAACTAATAATGGACCGTGTTTATGCAAGCAGTGTTAGGCCCGTACACTTCAATAATGTTTCGTGTTGTTTGCGCAGCGGTATGTCCACGTAGGAACTCATATTCGAAAATTGTACGAATTTTCAGTTTATCCATGGCGCCAAAAACTACCACAATTTCAAAAAAACAAACAACTACCTATCTAAAAACAAATGGCTGTATTTGAAATTAAAAGAACACGGCTTTCAAATAAAATTTATTTGAATTTCGAATTGCGCGCTAATCCACAGATAATTAAATCTGAAAATGCTGGTTATTAAATCTCCAATTACATAGGTAAAGACCTATTAATATAAAACTGTAAAATGCCAATATATAAGTTCACCACAAATAATTATATTTAGTTTGTTACTCTAAAAGATATTCCACATTTCTATGAAACCAATTACTTGTATTGTATGATGACGTCTATTGATTATATCTGAAGCAGAATTTTCCGCTAACGAATATTAGGTTCGTAAATTATACCTAATCTAGCTACATAAGGAAAATTTATATTTACTTCAGGGTCATAGGTCAGACTATACTGTTTCTTCAGGCTGGCCGTTTAAGAATAAAAGAGTCCAACCAGGTCTAGTAAAAACTAGCACCAAACGGCTTTTAATTTTCTTAATTTTTTTCAGAATTTAACAAATCTTAAAAAAAGAAAATTAAAAAGAAGAAAAAAGAATTCTACCAATCCAAAAATCTTAAAACAAAATAGCATCGAAACATTCAAAAACAGAACAACACGCCACCACGGAACCCAAAACCATAGACAGTAGACGGCCAGTTAAAGACGTTGGCGCGAAAAAAAGCAACAATATGGCGCGGGCACCCAACTGGAATGCCATTGATGCCTTTCTGAAACAGATATAGATCTTTTCGCATCAGCGAGCCGTGATTTATTGTAACGTAATGTTGTTCTGTTGGCAGTCTTGTTTGTAAGGAATTAATTTCCTTTATTTATCTTTACACAAATCTTATATATTTTTAAATATTTCTTAAACTAAAAACAATATAAAAAACATTTAAAAATATAAAAAATTGTAGCCCACCGGTATCGGGAACAGGGTCCAAGCTACCGGCGGTCAGGGCTCCAGAGAGAGGAACCTCCTGACAATACGAGCCGTGTCCAGGAGTACCGCTTTCTGAATCAAACCCTTGATCCAGCTGCCTAACGAGAGCCTCCTCAGGTATTGGTCGAGGCTCTTGGCAATTAAGCCATGGGCTGATACAACTATCGGCACAATGATCGCTGAGTCCACATCCCACATGTCGACAACCTCGTGAGCCAAGTCAAGATACTAATAAATAATAATATAATAATATAGGAATTAATTATTATTAGGTTTTTCGGGTGACATTATGCTCTTTAGGTTAGGTGTACATATTTTGGTCGTATTTTGTAGTGTCAGTGTGAGCTATAGGATAATATATGAGATACAGATTACATATTATTAAAGGGCTACCTCGAAAATAAATCAAAGCTCAACTGATCTACTAAGCAAGCGAAACTGATGCAATTACTTTTGAATCGCAAAAGAAGAGATGGCTATAACGTGCGTGCGCTCGGAATAAAACGTCGTGTGTGCCGAAACGAATTTACTCCTTTTTAACAAAATAGATAAATTAAATTTAAAACTACTTTCAGCAAACTTTGATATGATAATTCATTATATTTTAAATTAAATTACATTGAATAACTCTTATGCGTTACAACGTGATGCCTAAAAAAGTAAAAAAAAAATAGATACAACTTTACAATTTTTTGTGTCGAGAAAAACTCATTGAATCGTGTATTCCTTTTACATTTACATGATGCTAAACCAAAGAGTCAAAAAACATATACCAAAATGATAAATTTCTATTCCACATACTTAACAAGTTACACGAAATAGAAAAACCACATATTTTTCAATATATATCACCTTAAGAGATACGTTGACGGAACAGCAGAGGGGTGCACTGCTCCTATCCTACCTTCTTAGCTTCAAAACATGCATCCAAACTGACCTCTGCACTGCTACTTTCTTCTGCACACGTTGGGTTGTCGCTCAAACCGGTATTCACCGAAGGAAATACAGACAAACCCTCAAATATTTGTCAGTTATAGCATGTAGCATAAGCATAATCAACCTATAATGTTCCCACTGCTGGGACACACGGTCCTCTATCAGAGGGACAGGGCTATAATCCACCACGCGGGCCCAGTGCGGGTTGGTAGATGTCACATGTCTTCGAATTTTTGGTTCAAAAATTCGAAGACATGCCGGTTTCCTCACGATGTTTTCCTTCACCGTTTTTAGGGCAGTGGTGGTCAAATAAATTACACAAAAAAATGCCCCTGCTTGGGTTCGAACGCCACCACAAACACACTGACAGTATCACCAGGTTTCGTTTTGTTTTATTTTCCATCCACCCACATTCTCCAGTCAACTCGCGATCATGGCGCTTGCAACAGCGCCGAAATATCGGGAGCTCAAAATAATGAACAATCACGGAAGATATCCCGTAAGTGACAGTATAAGTTTAGGTACTACAAATTTCAATCTTATTAATACCTGATGACGTTTCCATACTGAAACCTATAAAAGTCTTGAATGGGTCACAAAAATCACACGAGCGAGTCGTATCTGTAGTAACACTTATTTATCTAGTAATAAATAGTTTTACAGCTGTCGACAATGCCTGGCGGCAGAGGTTTAGAGATAGAAAGAGAGATAGGTAGATAGAGAGGGTCGGGGTTTGGGATTCAAAGTGAATTTTACAGAATATTAAGAACATTAATACACATACATTACACACACACACATTACATTTACATTTTTTTTTCATATATATATTGATATATATTTATAGTATTTCGATATACTGTTATAGTACTTCATATATCCTTGTAGTTTATCTTTGTAATTAATCAATTATTCTGCAGATAGATACACCTACCACTGTTTGTCTCTGCATCACCCAAAGGTTGACTGGTAGAAAATGCCTATGGCATTAAGTCCGCCTCTGAACTTTGTGCATGAAGTGTTAAACAAATAAATAATAAATATAAATAAACATTCTTACACGCTCCGAAGGGACCCCGACCACATACCCAAACAAGCTTTGGACTGGAATCCCCAAGGGACTAGAAAGTGTGGCCGTTCCCGTCAAACGGTGAGTATCGATATGACGTGGAGCGAGGTGAAGCGTGAAGCTCAAGACCGATTTCGATGGAGAACATCTGTGGACGCCCTCTGCCTCATCTAGGGGACATAGGACATAAAGTCAAGTAAGACAGGAACATTCTGTAAAATTCACTTCGGATCTCACTCATGTTAAATCTTTATCAATTTAAAGGAATTTATTTGTCTTTAATGTGTCTTTATTTAATCAGTCTTTCCAGGCTAAGTGAGAAAGCCTGAAAGAGGTCGAATTTACAACAGTTACATTGTTAATTATGCAAGCATTGCTTGAATATTTGAACGGTGTCTCGTTTTGAATTCGCGATGATTTATATACTTTAAAAAACCATCTTCATCTGCCTAGCCTTTTCCCACCAGACTCTGGTCACACCTGTAACGACTGTTAAAAATAGTGTAAATAGATCCTTAACGAAGCCTAAAGGCACTTGTTCTCCCCTTCTTTGTAATATTTTTTTGTTCTAGACCATACCTGGGAACCTTCTAGTTACGGAGATATTGGTGGTCAAAGTTACAACTTTTTCGCAAGTTTTTTTTTTAAATACATGTTTTCAATGAGAGATTTTTACTTTCAACACCTCCACGACCCCCGTACTATTCAATCCATCCATCACCACAATGCTTTGAGTGCGTTCCATCTAGTCCTATCGTAAAACGTGATTTTTCACCTCAACAAAAAAAGTCGTTTCCCAGCAACAATTTTTGCGTAAAGTTACTTAGTTTGATGTACAGAATGCTTGGTTGACGGCTTCGTGAAGGGTCTGTTTACACCCGGTATAGTATGGAGTTTCCATCGAGTTTCTTGCCCATTCTTTTGCACAGAGATATACACTTTCGAATAGACAAATACAGTACTTTCACAAGTTATTCTGACTTTTGACTGGGACTATAGCTTTGCTCTCTTTATTTTTCTGACATTCAAAAGTGCCTGTAATAGTCAGATTTTTTTTGAATTTTTATTTTTAAAAATTTTATTTTCTAATTTGAATAAACTAACTAAATACATTGTTAATTAAAAACTATTAAATAACCTAAAATAAATAAACTACCAACAAACTACAAAAGGGCATCAAAAATCTCCTCTTCAACGCTGTCAGCTGGTAATGTGCCCAAGAGACTGGCGGCGTTGCCACGTTGTATGGCAACACTTAGCCTCTGGCCAAAGTAAAAGCCAGCCCTTGGGTCACGGGAAGCGTCAACTAGGCGTTTCGAAATTTCCTTAAACAGGCTACGAGCACTCGGACCCCACGACCCCAGACGGCTCGAAAATATAGTTACCACAAAGGTTTCTATATTTACGCCACTTGAGGTTCTCTGCAGCCGCAGCGGCAGCGCCAGCACAGCACAACGAGCTTGGAAGATGTGATGGCGCAAGAGTATCGACGCATTATATATCATTTATTTTTTATAGTCTGATTGAAATAAATGATTTGAGTTTATTAATGTAGGCACTTTAAAAAAAATAAAGAGTTAATTCTGAATTGTGTGTGGTGACTTGGTCAGGTGCATAGTACGACTTGCATGTCTTGGAACCAGCGTGCGTGTCTGTATAATCAGATATAACTATGAACGTGGACGAAGCTATGAGAGTATCTATGGATCGTAGCAGGTGACGTTCTGTAGTTAATGTACTTACTTTGGTTTGAAGTGAACTTCAGAGAATCCCTCCCTATTATTATATGGATGATATTAGATATGGCAATGGAGCGCACCATAATACAAATACAAATAAATAAATACAAATAATTTATTTTCTTTCACAAGTTATGTACTACATCTAGTGGTTGAAGTAAACTTTTAGACAATAATTGCCTGTGTTAGGTCACTTCGCTCCTCCGAAGCTTAAAGTTACGTGGTGCACCAACAATTTTGTATCTTACGAAAACATTTCAAAGTAATTTTACAATAAGAAAAAGATATGCCAAATCTTGATAATAGGAGTTAATCGAACAGATCGCGTCAGAAACACCACCCTGCATTCCATAACTCAGGTTGCAGATGTTGGGGAAAAAACAGCCAAGTAAAAGTGGGAGTGGCTGGCCACGTAGCACGAATGCACCCGGAGAGGCGGGCACGGATCGTCACTGACGTAGGAAATCGCCGCCGAGGAGACCGCTGCGAAGGTGGTGTGACGATCTGATTTTGTTTGTGGGGCGAACGTGGCCAGAGATCACAGATAGAAGTTTGAAAGCAGAAAGGGGAGGCCTTTGCCCAGCAGTGGGACACTTGACAGGCTAGCAAAAATTAGATATGACATTCATCATAATCATCATCATTTCAGCCGAAAGACGTCCTCTGCTGGACATAGGCCTCCCCCAAGTGTCGCCACATTAACCGGTCCCGTGCGACTCGCATCCAGCGGATCCCTGCAACCTTCAACAGGTCATCGATCCACCTAATGGGAGGCCTTCCAACACAACGTCTTCCAGTTCGCGGTCGCCACTCCAGAACTTTCCGGCCCCATCGGCCATCCGTTCTGCGAGCAATGTGCCCAGCCCACTGCCACTTAAGTTTGGCTATTCTTAACATTCACAAGCAGTAAACTACTACTAATAAAATGCCTTACCTTATCAAGAATGATTCATGGCTCAAAACTTCTACGTAGCACATTCAATAAGGTCCAAAGTCCATATACAACACGACGGCATATGATATTACAACCTGCCGACGTTTATATTTTGCATATTACTATACGGACTTCGGATTACAAGAAATAGAAAAAAAAAACTGTTGGACTCGTGGACTAAAGGTTCCGTACTACAACCAATGAGTCAAGATTGACGTGTGTGTTTAATCGTTTTCTTAATAAGTAGCAATTAAAAACGGCGGGAACTAGGGACACCTGTGACCCACGGGTAGGTGTCAAAAATCCAGGTATCCCACTGCTGGCCCAAGGTTATGGTTTAACAACTTTATTACTTATTTATTCCTTATCAAGAATTAAAAGCGTTAACGTCTTACGGCATTTCATACAAACTTTCAAGTGATTTTTTTTCGAAATGACTGATCCCATTTTAATGAAACTTCATACGCATAAGCAGGATACATAAGTCTAAAAACTAGACAGAGAACTTTTCGAAATGTCTTTTAAAAAAAAAGATAATTGGAGATTTCTGTTTCTATGGAAAATCTAAAATCAGTCGGTCTATAGTAGCTAATCACCAACCAAGCAAAATTCTATCTACTTTTTCCACACACTTCTATGTATATTCTCTCTCATCTTCACGTATCTGTGCTGCGGTGTCACCCAGCGATCCCATTCGGTTGAGTTTGGGTTTTCGTTTTAATCTGCTCATCATAATCATCATCATTTCAGCCAAAAGACGTCCACTGCTGGACATAATTAATCTGCTCAAATATTTGTATTTCGTTAGTATTATATTATAATCTTTATTTTTCCAAAAACATACAGAGTTTCAAGTACAGTTTGATATTTGGTATATTGCTCTTGATAGCGGCATTCAGTTACACATATTCTGGTAATCTGTGGTAGACAGACGTAATAGGGATTCTGTTTAGTTTGGTTAAGGAACCCTGAAACCACGCCACCTCTACTTATGCGCCGGCGCATACCATACTTTATATTTTACACGTCGTCACTTGTTCTGCTGAATGGCAAAATATTTAATGGGAGGGTGTACATCGGCTTGGTTGCATAGCAATGACTTTGTAGCTTATTAGTAGTTCAGACAGAAAAGAATTGATAATTAGATGCCTTTGGGTACTCATTGTTATGAGCTATGATATATTGGCATTGCTGTGGCTGTCATTTGTAGATCTTTGACAGTCGTTACGGGTAATCAGTGACCTGAAAATCTGACAACCAGTCTTACCAAGGGGTATCGTATTTTAATAATTTGATAAATGTAATTTTTAATGTATCTAATTCTAATAATTTTAATGAATGTTTGAAACTAATATGGATCTTTTAGACATCTGAAATAAATGATTTTATTTTTTTTTTTTTTTTTTTTAAACAGTACCAACTGGGTTGTGGAGGTCAGTTAGGCAGTCGCTTCGTGTAAAATACTGGTATTCAGCTGTATTCGGTTAGACTCTACATAGTTGGGAAAAGGCTAGGCAGATGATGATGGTGGTGTTGAAACCGGTATGTCTTGGACCTAAAAATTTGAAGATGACATCCATCAGCTTCCATTCGGCCCTCATGGAGGATTCCTCTCATAGGAGGCCTGTGTCCCAGCAATGAGAACAATATAAGCTGAATATGGTAGCGGTGAAGGAAAGCATTATATGGTTTAAGTTCCACGAACCCGAAAAAAACACTATTATTATTATTCTCCTTTATTCATTTTTATACATATAATTTACATTTTTAAATATTTCTATACAAAGTAATATAAAAAAACATTGAAAAATATAAAAAATAGTAGCCCACTGGTATCGGGAACAGGGTCCGAAATACCGGTGGTCAGGGCTCTTGAGAGAGGAACCTCCTAACAATACGCGCCGTGTCCAGAAGTACTGCTTTCTGAATCAAGCCCTTGATCCAGCTGTCAAGCGAGAGCCTCCTCAGATGTTTGTCGAGGCTATTGGCTATTAAGCCATTGGCCGACACGACTATCGGCACAATGACTGCTGTACTCACGTCCCACATGTCGACAACCTCGCGAGCCAGATCTAGATATTTGAATTGTTTATTATTATTATTATTATTATTATCAGCCATTTGTGTCCCACTGTAGGGCAAAGGCCTCCCTTCCCTCTTTCCTCTTATCCCTATCCAGTGCTATTGTTTGCCAATCTTTCTGAAAAGAGTCGAGTTCGTCCCGCCATCTCCTTCTGGGCCTGCCGCGTTGCCGTTTGCTGCTGTTTGGGACCCATTGTGTGGTTACTTTAGCATATAGTTCCATTTAAGCTTGGCAGCCGTGTGACCTACATCGGCAATTTGAGTTTTGGAACGCAGTATCGAGTTCCTTATACGATCAGTAAGTTTAACTCCAAGGATGCTACGCTCCATTGCTCGCTGACAGAAATAAAGTAATATGCTTCCACATTTATTGTGCGAACCGCCGCTCTGTGGGATTCACTGCAGGCTTCTGTTTCCCGATCGTTATGATCTAGATCTCTCTAAAGTTCGAGTGAATCGGTTTCTTCTAGGCAAGCGTGCTCCACCCTAGGCCGCGTCATCGCTTCACATCAGTCGAGTTGCGGCCAAACGCGAGCCTTACCAAACTGCTTAAAAATTGCAAATCATTCTGATTTGATACACGCTTTTAGATTTTGAACTTGATAATTAGTTATCTAGTTGATAAACGCAACTGTATTTTAGACGATATAAGTTATCAATTTCAAAATCCAAATGCGTCTATTGGTGGAGATTTGGCAATATAATATTGGTGGCGTGACAAAAACATATTCCGGCGCGTTGCGGCTTGCGGCTACCTGAATCAATATGTAAACTCCTTTAATTTAACTAGTAAGTAGTGTATTAGGCTCGGCAATGAACTATGGGACTTCAAAGAAATTCCATGCGTCAGCAAAACTGGTGTAAGGACAGACAGACGGTACATTAAGAAGGTCATGTGTCAAAAGAATGTGTTGATACAGAAATTATTTGACATATAAAGATTCTAATAGTGTCAATCAGTTCAAAGTACTATTCTGTAAAGTGCACATCGAACCCCCTAAGTGACAGCATACAGTCAAAGTAAATCAAAAGTCATTTATACAAATTAGCCTGATGATCAGCACGTTTTGGACGTCAGAAATTAACCTGAGACATTGCTTCAAAATTTCAGGACATTACCAGTTCGCAGTGCTTTAGCAGATCGCAGATTTATCGAAATAAGTGTGCGATTAATTGAAAGCCAGGATGAGCAAGCTTGGTGCTGCTAAAGCTTTCTTTTTTTTTAGAAGAAGCCTTTAGGAATAATAGTAAGTACCTGGTTAAATAAATATTATCATCATCAGCATACAGCAGTTCACTGCTGGATATAGGCCACCTCAATCGCACGCCACTCAATTCGATTCTTAAAAACTCTCATCCAGTTGCTACCAGCCACCCTGCGAAGATCGCCACTCCACCGAACCTGAGGGCGTCCCACCTTACGTTTGCTGATTTGCGGTCCCCACTCAAGAACACGTCTTCCCCCACGGTCATCGGATCTATGGCTAATATGACCAGCCCATTGCCACTTCAGCTTACTTATTCTTAAATAAATATCCATAAGATCGTAATTGAATTTATTGGTTCTTAGCAGATGAGCTGCTGTCAGAAAAAATGCATTTCATCTGACTGCTAAGTACCAATTTTGCCCAAACAATCAACTCGTGCGCAATTTCACACACGCATCGCAAGAAATTCGGCGCGTGCACTTCGCTTTGCATGGCGAGGCCGTCCATGGTAATAATAGCGTTGTCTGCGACGATTCTTGTTCGATAAGGAGACATTGTTATAAATAATTTGGTTCGAAGATCGCTTATGGCAATATACCATAGTAACATCGAGCGTGTATTCCCCGAAGGGTTAGGCAGCGCTTTTTCGGTAGACTTGCTTCATCGTCATCATCATTTCAGCCGAAAGACGTCCACTTCTGGACATAGGCCTCCCCCAAGTGTCGCCACATTGACCGGTCCCGTCCGACTCGCATCCAGAGGTCCTTCACCAGTTCATCAGTCAACCTAGTGGGAGACCTTCCAATGCAACGTCTTCCGGTTCGCGGTCGCCACTCCAGAACTTTTCGACCCCATTGGCCATCCGTTCTGCGAGCAATGTGCCCTGGTAACCTTGGTTCTCTTGCGGATGTCCTCATTTCTGATTTGATTACGCAAGAAAACACCAAACATAGCCCTCTCCATTGCCCTTTGAGTGATTTTAAGCCTTCTGATGAGGCCCATTGTGAGTGCTTACTAGTAGACTTGCTTATTGGTATTTATACATTGGTGGTGAAATGTACACTACACGAGTACATTTACCCACTTATATTTAAGTCGCATGTAATAGGAGCCGAGCTTATTGCTATCGAAATTGCTCGAATCCAGGCGTCAGAATACTATTCAGAAATTCCTGATAAAAAAAACTCAATAACACCTTCCTGCATAGCTATTCGCAAACGCTTCTATTCGATTTCGATTTTGAATGTCGTAAGTCTATCTCGCTCGCTTTAATAATACCAAAAAAAGATAGACAAACGTCTTGTCGAATCGAAATCGAATCGAATTAAGCGTTTGTGGATAGCTATCCTGGCCTGGGAATCGAAAGAACTTCATGCTCAGCAATATCGCTTGCGACTAAACCAACGAGGAAGCGACGTCAAATAGTGGGCCATCCATCTTGGTGATTCTATGATGGGAAAAATACTTGCATGGTAGTTCAAGCTCCTGGCACATACTTATGATGATACATCACGTACTGTGGTACCGTTCAAACAAACTTTGGATACATACATGGTGTAAACAGACCCTTCACGAAGTCGTCAACCAAGCATTCTGTACATCAAACTAAGTAACTTTACGCAAAAGTTATTGCTGGGAATCGACTTTTTTTTTGGGTGAAAAATCACGTTTTACGGTATGACTCGATGGAAAGCACCCAAAGCATTGTGCTGATTGATGGATTGAATAGTACGGGGGTCGTGGGGGTGTATAAAAATGTATGTAATGTGTAGTAAAAATCTTTCATGATAAACGTGAATTTAAAAAAAAATCTTGTGAAAAAGTTGGAACTTTGACCCCCAATATCTCCGTAACTAGAAAGTTCCCAGGTATGGTCTAAAACAAAAAAATGATCACAAAGACGGGGAGAACAAGTGCCTTTCGGTTATGTTAAGGGTCTAAACCTTTTATGTCCAACTTAATTGCCCAAAAATGAGATCACTGTCGAGATGACGGTTGACAGAAATGCTTGGAAGAAGAAAACATGCTGCGCTAACCCAAAATAAAATAGGATGATGACAGCGACGCTTGCGGTTGTGATAATTTATTATAATTTTCTAAGGTAACAGGTGCATTCAGGTTTTATTATGGTTTCGATGACCATATGGGTCTCTGAGAGGATTGAATTTGCAACAGGTGCGTTGAAGATTTTTTTTTTAAAGTTCACGGTATGAAGCGAACTACTTAATATACAATTTTGAAATTCGAATGGTGTCTCTTTGTGAATTCCGGGATGTTTTTTTTTTTCATAAATGAGTTCGGTTTAGAATTATTGTTAACAGTCACTTGAGTAAGGTTTCTTTATAAATTCGTCATCAAAGGAGGTATAATATCAAAATGTAATCTGTGATTTATGAAGTATCATCAGTCAAGCTACGCTTCTTACGATACGTTACGTCAACCGTCCCGTGCGCATGCAAAGCAAATTCAGACACGTGAATGCAAATCGCCCTAGTTTTATGTTAATCGAAGATATTTTTAGGATTTTATACAGAGATATTTTATTATACAATCTGAGAAAACGTTCTATATACGAACGTTCACGAAACGAAATGTTCTATAGTTTTGAGGTAACTATTTTCTTGCACTAATTTTAGTTTTAACGAAATAATGACAATGTATGACTGAATGAACGTGGACGGCGCAAAAGGAATACCAAGGATACATAAGGATCGTAGCAGCTGGCATTCTGTCTCCGTGGCTGCTACTGAGACATTCCTGATGGAAAAACCTGATAACACTTTGCTCGACCTTGGAATCGAACGCAGGACCTCTTGATCAGCAGCCGCGTTAGCGACCTCTAGACCAACGAAACAGGACAGTACAGGATTAGAAATCATCGTCCATTTATAAAAATCATTTCGATGCACGGCAGTGCGAAGGTCGAAGTTCTTCGCGCAAATGTATGTCATTCAACTTTAAAGTAGGTGCAAAAAATGTCACAATAAACAAAAAAAAAATGCTGACATTGCAGTCACATACACGTCACACGGTGTTTGCATACGTTGTCATATCAAGTAATGGGTTCAATGCTCAAAAAATATTAGATTTAGAATCTAGATCAATTATTTTTTTTATTTACGTTATAGTTTGTTGCTATCCGTGAGCCTATGCGTGCAAATAAGTAAATCTGTGTTTCCATTTTGTCCTGGGAGTCTTCAAATCTCGTGTGAATAGATGGAAATGGAAATGCGGTACGATTCTGACGGCATCATCACTAAGATAACAAGGTAGGACTACTGAATCATTCCGTTGACTTTGTACCTGACTTAGGTACTTAAAGTTACGCCTAATAAGTTTCGTAATACTTCGGCAATGTTACAATCATTTTCATCATTATCATAACAGCCGAAAAATGTCCAATAGGCATTCCCCGAGCGTCGCCACGTCGTCGACCGGTCCTTGCTTCTTACTTCTCATGTTGACTTAAAATCATCTTACTTTTTTTTTCAGGTATGAAAAATCATAAAAAAATAATTCAAAGTCACTGATAACCCAAATAACCCAGATTTCTTTTACATTGTTTTCTTTAAAGTGCAGTATAGTTCTTAATACCTCTAATGCCTTCTTAGTAGAGTCATTGCACCTTCAAAGATGGCCCAATCGCGTACTGCAACGAAGGGCTCAGTAATCCGCGGACTCATGCCCCGAAGTCAAAAAACGGCACCTTACTTAAATGCAGTGTGACGTATTAATTTCCGATTCACTCCAATATCGTATGATCGCGCGGTTCGACCACGTTGGCAGATTGGCACCGGTCGCGTAGCGTAGCTATTCAGCCAGCCACCCAGTATCGGACGAAGTGCCGGCCGGTCGACACGAGTGCACATGCTACGCTGACAGCCGCTCCCGCCAAAATTACGCTAAACTACTTTCGAAATTTAAAATACCAAATTCCTGAATGAAAGTTTAATATTTTTGAACTGAGAAAGAACTTTGACAAGTTTTTGAAACGTTTTTGTTGTGCTAGTGATTTTTTTTTCGTGATTTTTTATTTGTGTTTTTTTTTGTTAAGTATGGATTTATAAAGTGATCGTGAATGGATGTTATGTAACAGTGGACAGGTGAGTTTTATTGTTTTAATTAAAAGTCATACGAGCGACGGAAACAGGAATTTTGAGTTCGATATTATTGGCGGAGGTTACTTACGTTGCACCAACCGGTTATTTTACAAGGAAAGATGTAATGAAATAGGCGCTTTTATTTTAATTGGTATGATGAGGTGAATTTTAATAATTATTTCGGAAGGTACTGGATTATTTCTGTGAATGTGAATTGCAAAAGACGAACCTTTTTTTGTGAAAATTTTAAAAATAACAGTAAGTATGTGAAAAAAAAATGTGACCTATTTTTAAACATTATAAAACAACATAAAGCAACGAATATAAACGGTATTTGGTATATTTCTACTAAAAATAATTAATTTTGACTTTATTTTAAAGTCACGCTTATTGTATACAGTTTTTTTTTCTTGAAAAAAAAAACGCTCCACTAAACGATAATAACCGTGCCAAAGAATAGTAATTAAAATTAGTTCAGTAGTTTACTTTCCTTATATACAAAAACTAGCTTTCGCTCGCGGCGTCGCTCCCGTATGTACGGTAATTAACCCACGGAAACGTTTATTATAGCCTATAGCACTCGGAGATAATGTAGCTTCCCGTTAGTGAAAGAATTTTCGGAATCGGAGCAGTGGTTCCGAAGATTACCTCCTATATATAAACTTACAAAAAAAATACCTCTTTATTTTATTACATTTATATTAGCCTGTACTGTCCCACTGCTGGACAAAGGCCTCCCCCAATTCCTTCCTCCTACTCTTTTCCAGGGCATCCTCGGACCAGCCCTCTCTTTATACTGGGTGTAAACGGACCCTTCACATATCCGTCAACCAAAATTTTTTTATTACTTTACGCAAAAATTATTGCTGGGAATCGACTTTTTATTTTGGAGTGAAAAATCACGTTTTACGGTAGGACTCGATGGAAAGCACTCATAGCATTGTGCTGATGAATGGATTGAATAGTACGAGGGTCGTGGAGGTGTGTAAAGTAAAAATCTTACATTGAAAACATGTATTTAAAAAAAAAAACTCGTGAAGAAGTTGGAACTTTGACCCCCAATATCTCCGTAACTAGAAGGTTCCCAGGTACGGTCTAGAAAAAAAAAAATGATCGCAGTGACGGGGAGAACAAGTGCCTTTCGTTTATGTTAAGGGTCTATTTACACCCTTTATATTCCAAGATAAATCTTCCTGCTTAGGCCATTAACGACGAAACATTCACACGAATAATTAGTAAAATTGTTTATAAATTAAACTAAAAAAAACAATATCCCGTGTAATTATTTTTTGTAACATCATTATTGCTAGTAATTACCTAATACGCTAATTATGTCTTGGATATAATCACTCAGCATTAGATTCAGATATGTTTCCAAGATAAAACTCTTTTTTTTTAAATGAAATATTCTAGAATGATCCTTTTGCTAAAATACGTAAAATCTAGGAAAAAAATCATACTAGCAAACAGTAAGCCCCTTTAAAAATACGTAGAATTGCATTATTTTGAATTGCAAAAATAATATAGCGTGATGAATTGCGTCACCAAAAACGAAATGATATAAAAAATTGATTAAAAATGAAATCATCATCATGTCTAGCCTTTTCCCACCTATAGGGGACGGCTTCCAGTCTAACCGGATGCAGCTGAATACCAGTATTTTACATGGAGCGACTGCTCATCCGACCTCCACAACCCAGTTAGTACTGGGTAATACGATACCCCTTGGTCAGAATTTCGGGCCGCTGACTACCTGTAACGACTGTCAAAGATCTACAAATGACAGCCAGGACCAACGGCTTAACGTGCTTTCCGAGGTACGGAGGAAACTCGGTATGTCGGTGGTCCCATCCAAAGACCGTTCAAAAAACAAAAAATAACATTTCAAACTAACAAACATAATTATTGCAGTAAGCCCCTTTACAAATACGTAGAATTGCAATTTTTTGAATTGCAAAAAATACAGCGTGATAATTTGCGTCACCAAAACAAAATGATAAAAAAATGTGATTAAAAATTAAATCATCAGGCACAGAAATTGCGTTTGTGCTTTCCCGAAGGACATTTCAGTAATTCACAAAGTTCTGCATTGGATAAGAATTTTCTTTTACTAAGCTAATTTTGAAATGTTCAACAGTGAAAATCCCAAGTACGATAAAATCAATGACAATATTAACTGAGTAAATAGAGTTCGTACTCATAATTATTATCCTCCTGCTTTTATCCTAATTTAGTTGTAACTGGAGCAGAGTAGCTCGAGGCTAAGTTAACCGTCGCTCGGGTCGATTTTCAGGTTAAGCCGCACTTGCCTAGGTTGTTCCGTGGATGGGTGACCACTCATTACATACCGAGTTGTCTCCGTGCCTCGGAAAGCACGTTTAGCACGAAAGTCTGACAACTAGTCTTACCAAGGGCATCGTATTATCCGGTACTAACTGGGTTGTGGAGGTCAGATAGGCAGTCACGATAAGTTGTAACCTCAGAGGCATTTTCGGCCAGCATGTGAAATACTGGCAGAAACCTCCTTTGAGTCTTACTACGACCATCATCATAAATTTTGTCAAACCTTTGCCCAACTATATTGATTTCGGCGTCCAGTCTAAGACTGAACAGTTGAATTTAGTATTTTCTATGGAGCGACTGTTATCTGACCTTCACACACAACTCAATGACTGGGTAGTAAGATACTAATATATTATCTTGGTAATGCTGGTTTCACAAGACGGCAGAACAGTGAGACGGAACAGTTTGGAAGGACAGTGGCGTTTAAATATAGGACAGTCAGCGAGTGATAGCGATGGAGCGTCGACGACGACAACGGCAACATTTAAGCCACTTACTCAAATTTGCACCTCAAATTGCTTTGGATGAGCTAATTGAAATTGTAAAAAATAAAATAAATAGGAAAGAAAAACTTAAAAACAAGTCAGGACGCGCGCACTCGCACTGTCCTGCTCTTTGCACTGCACTGCCCTCGCGTTCACACGAGTCCAGCCACAAGACAGACGAGCGAGAAAGGTGGTGGGGGGAGCAAACTGCCCCGAAAAAATAGACCGGCGAGCTATTAACTGACTTGGTTACTGTAAAGACAGTTCTGTTCTGTGCGTTCAAACAGTACCAGTACTGTGCTCCCCACTGTTCTGCCCTTGTGTGAAACCAGCATTAGACTGGTTGCTTGCAATTCTTCTTCAATACGAAAACATTTTTTTTGTTTCTTATTTTATTTGAGCGTGACGACCTAGAGGAGTTTATGAGAGATTGGCCAGATAAAACCGCACTTAGAGAAGTGGAAGGCTATGGGGGACGCCTTTGTCCAGCAGTGGGACAATAGATTTAAAAAAAATTGAAAGACGTCACTTACACGTGTTACATTAATTTTTGCAGGCATTTCTAAAGATACCGGAATCAGACAAAACAAAATCAAAGCGAAATGCGTTGATAAAAAAAAAATACAGATAACTGCAATCACTCAATTAGTTTTTCAGTATCTTCAGGCGCATTTAAAAACAAATTACTCACAGATGTTGATAAATAAAATACTATGTAATACTCTAGTGTTATTATCAAGTATATTTACTTAAGATAAAAATAAAATATAGCGACAGCTGCTGTACTAGTAGTTATAGGAGACACCGATCATTCCGAATGAGAATTCTTATTTGTTTAATCAACAACGTCAATGCTAACATACAGGATGGAAACACCGACAAACAAACGCTTTTTTTTTCGGATGGGAAATCATTAAATAACCCCCCCCCCCCCCTCACTCTGGGCGGAGCGGAAGGGAGTGTCAGACTTGTACTGACCAAAACCCATCCATGTTCCTTCTTTGCCTTTTGTGTTCCAGGGTCACAGTATCTCTTTCGTACAGTCCCGCAGCCCCGGCAGGCATCGGCCCATGCTTATTTGCTGAGATCTCTTTGAGGCGCACGTGGAACGAACGAACGCGCCGTCGACACGGTCTGTCGTCATAAAACGGCCGGACGGCGAGCTAGCCCATAACTCGCCGTCCACACACACAAACGCTTACAACGTATTCAGTACATCATTCTAAACCCGGCCACATCAAATCGGCCGGAAATTTTTCATCGGTAATTTAAAAAAAATAGCTGTTCCGTACATTTTTTTTTTAAATCGTTGCCCTACACTAGGAATTTCTCTAGTATCGTGGGTGCGTTTAAAAAAATTTAAGCTCACATACACATACAGTCACCAGACCACAACCATTAGTACTACCAGTATTTTGACCGTATAGGTATTGCAGTTTTGTAGGTAATAGTTGTTTTTTTTTTTTAAATTACCGATGTATATGTGAGGGGGTGCGGGCCTGTGGACGGCCAGTTATGGGCTAGCTCGCCGTCCGGCCGTCTTATGACGACAGGCCGTGTCGACGGCGCGTTCGTGTTCCACGCGCGCCTCAAGGAGATGTCAGCAAATAAGCATGGGCCGATGCCTGCCAGGGCTGCGGGACTCTTCGAAAGACATACCGTGACCCTGGAACACAAAGGGCAAAGAAGGAACATGGATGGGTTTTGGTCAGTACAAGTCTGACACCCTCTTCCGCTCCGCCCAGGGGTCATTTGATGATATCCCATCCGAAAAAAAAAAAAAAAGCGGAATGATCTACTGAATTATCTTTGTCAACGTAGCGCACAGCTTTGACCGGTTGAATATCTGAATTCGTTTTGAAAAACAAAAAACATTTTATATACTCCTGCCTGATTCTAAGCCAAGTCTTACCAATTCCTAAGAATGATTTTTGGAAATTCATCCTCTAAAGAAGATGAAATTATTTTTTTTTTGGAACATCGCGTCGTGTTGTCTGGTCTTCACACTGATAACTTTCCAGGAACCCCATTTTTATTCAATGTTTCTCCCAAACATTCTGCGAATTTACAGTTAGTACTAGATAAGACTGGTTGTCAGACTTTCAGGTCACCGTCAGCGTCAGTTACCGTCACAGAAGTATTTCTTTTTTAATTCTTTGATATAACCAGCATGACCATTGTCCTGAGCCTTTATCTTTCCCACTGTTGAGACACAAACCTCCTAGCTGTGATTGGGAGTGAGTTATAATCCACCCTGCGATGATGTCACCAGTCTTCGTAAATTAGGTCCTACAGCATAAAGGTTTTCATTAACACTAGAGACAGGATAGTCATTAGTAATTAATTCATAAACAATAAATTGTATCTGAAATTACAAAGGAGAAAACAAAAATACGTTAAAATATTACAGCAATTCATAAATACAACATAGGAATTAAGATTTTAAACTATCTTGGTCATTAAATGTTTAGGCAACTTATTAAACAATATTACCGATTGGTATCTGGGATATTTACGATAGTATTCACGAGTTCCCGATATTTCGGCGGTTTTATGTTAGTGACCATGAGTTTAAAATCTTATAACATGAAGGTTTCCACCCGATGCCATGTTCTTATGACCAACGTCTCTTCAATTTGTATTTTCATTCATAAAAAAATGCTTAAATTCTTCACTCGTTTAAGTACCTAAAGGTGAGTAAAGTTCATGATAGTGTGTGCACCTCGCTTGCCTTCGCCTTTCACAATCACCATATTCGGCAACATGATTTATTTATAGCTTCATTTTTAGTTTCAAACTTGGGATTGCACTTTAACGCTCAAAATTTCGCTTATTAATGGATTTTTCATAATTTTTCCGTCCTTATCCTAATTTGGCGTCGGCGCAACGTATCTTCTTCTTCCATACTTTTCTATTAGGGACTAACCACACTTATTCAGCTCTCCGCACTACGCATCCGTTCAACTTTCAGCGTCTATTCAGATGCGCACGAATCTCCATACAAAATCTTTGTTTCCTATGGACAAAAGCTGAACAGAGCTGGATAAGTATGGTTAGTTACTAAGTCGTAATTTCAGTAGTCTCCTCTCTCCTAGCCATATTATCTTTCACAAATAAGTACCATCTATCCTCTTCTTTGGTCTTCCCTACTCTTTTCACAACATCATCCATATTGATGCTCAAAACTTTCCTCGTGACATTTTCCACATGCCTCCTTTTTTTTGCTCGCTTAACAAAGCCGAATAGCACTTGTTCTCCCCGTCATTGCGATCATTTTTATGTTTTGCCCATTGTCAAAGTTCGAACTTGTTCACAAGTTTTTTTAATGAAATACAAGTTTTTAATGTAAAATTTTTACTTTACACACCTTCACGACCCCCGTACTATTCAATCCATTCATCAGCACAATGCTATGAGTGCTTTCCATCGAGTCCTACCGTAAAACGTGAATATTCACCCCAAAAAAAAAAGTAGATTCCCAGCAATAATTTTTGCGTAAAGCTACTTAGTTTGATGTACAGAATGCTTGATTGACGGCTTCGTGAAGGGTCTGTTTACACCCGGTATACACTGCTTCCTACACAGTGATATAACAGTCAAAAATCCAGAATTTTCCTACTTCATCCCTCAAAAATAACTATCTACATAAAATTCTCGCATGAGGGTGAATTTTTGCCGAACTCTCCGCCTCTCAGTTATTATCGAGTGGACGTTCGGCACTGACATTCAAATAATACAACCAAGGGCTTCATTGATGAACATGATTAAATTAAAACAATATGGACGATCTACGTCTGGTTTAAATTTGGAAAACGAATTGAATTTTGATAATAATTTATGATCTAAAGGTCAATAAATAAATAAGCCGTTTATTCTCACTGTTGGTACACACGTGTGAGATGTATTGAAAAACTAAGATGGCGGCGTTAGTTCTGATTTCGTCCGCGCGACTAGTGTGGTTATGAATTATGTTATTCTAGCCAAATTCAATATTATAAAAATATGCTGTGATTACCTTTTATCTTATTTTAACCGAGACGTTTCTTTTGAGAGTATTTTTACGAATGTACGTGAGCTCTTAGTGTGGGCCCCAGATTGGCTGGTAAGCTGCCTTTGTTCATTGGTTGCATTAGAAATTAACAGTGTTTGTGACTATTTTTTCGACTGTCGTAAAAATTGTTTTAAACTTTTGACGTTAGTTTTCTTTGAATGTCTATAAGCCATCACGGAGGAGCTCGTGGCTAAATAATAACAGCCGCTCGGGTCGATCTTTAGGTTAAGCCGTGCTTACCTAGGTTGGTCTGAGGATGGGTGACCGCCCATTAGATACCGAATTTTCTCCGTGCCTCGGAAAAAACGTTAAGTCGTTGGTCCCGACTGTCATCTGTAGATCATTGACAGTCGTTACAGTTACCTAGTCAGTGGCCCAAAAAGTCTGAAAACCAGTCTTACCCAGGGCTATCGTATTACCCAGTACTAACTGGGTTGTGGAGGTCAGATAGGCAGTCGCTCCATGTAAAATACTGGTATTCAGCTGCATCCGGTTAGACTGAAAGCCGACCCCAACATAGTTGGGAAAAGGCTAGGCAGATGATGATGTCTATAAGCCATCCCGCCTGTAATCCCCGAAGGGTTAGGCAGAGGTGTACCAATATCATACCTAAATTTCGCCAGTTATGTTTAAATCCCATGTAATGTCCAATTATTAATTTTTATTTATTTATTTACCACTAATTATAACAACATTACAGACCAATTTCAATATGATACATAAAAAAAAAGAAAAACCGACAGACAGACATAAAATAAATCAATATAAATAAAGTAAAAATTACACCCAGTCAAAATATTAATAGCTACAGTTAAAATATTAATAGTTAAGATAAGGTGGGCAATTACAAACTTGGTCGAAGTTTATAGTTGCACACCTTTTTTAATTATTATTTATGCCCTTTGAACTTAATGTCGGCAGGTTTTGCCCAAATATATATAAAAATTATCTGAGTGTTTTTTTTTTACAAAATTATTATAATTCTAAAATTTTTTGAGACTTTTTGCATAAAACTTTTTCTCCCATATTCTAACAGTGACAGTAGGTAAATACGACGTAGTAAACTAGCGTAATCAATGCTTAAAAATAAGGAGCCAATATTTATTTTGTGGGTCAAGTAATGTTAAATTATTTATATTTATATAAAAATATACTCAGATAAAAAAAATCCCTTGAAATGGCTTTGTTATAGCCGTTAGATGATTCCTTGAAAATATTTCGTGTATGAATAGTTAGAAGGTCAAGTGATGAAAATGTTGAGGAATTTTCTGACACATTCCTTTTTTTGAACTGACATTTAGGGTGTAAGTATAGATTAAAAAGAAGGCGCTCGAAATTTTAATTCATTGACAGTTCACTCACTTTTGTTATGTTCAAAGTCCCATGTGTTGAGGGCGAGCTTATTGCCATTCTTCACTGAGAACTTTGTAACGGAAAAGCCTAATAAAAGTTTGCATTACCTGGAGATCCAACCAAGCACCTTAATTACATTTGGACCATTTAAAGTAATTTAAAATTCAAAATTCAATTTGACTACCTCGCTGGTCTAGCGGTCGCAATCGCGACTGCTGAGCATGAGGTTCCAGGTTTGATTCCAAGGTCGGGAAAATCTTTATTACGTTTTTCCGTCAGAAATTTCTCAGTCGCAGCCACTGCGTCCGGATTTGTGAACGGTTGATGGCAACAGGCTCGCCCTCTATTACATGGGACTTAAACATAACTGGCGAAATGTGAGTATACTATTAGGTACAGCTCTGCCTAACCCTTCGGAGATTAAGGCGTAATGTTATATTATGTTAAAATTCAAAATGGCAGTACTGTAAGAGTGTATGGCCTCAATTATGCATTATTGGTGCATGACCCCATGCACACATTCACACACAAAAATCCGTATCCTGTAAAACAACATCTTTATTTTACCCTACTGCGTTAAGTTAAAAAAATATATATATATATTTGTCGATAAATAAATATACATTAGTTTTAGTATATGCAAAACCTAAAACACATGTCTAGTATTTTTATGTAAAGAATCTATGTACAAAATTTCAAAACTGTATCATGAAAAATCCCAAAGTTAAAAGTTTGTTCTGTTACCTGGTTGTCCGCACAAAAACGTGGTCACCACGCAGCACGCTCGGGCGCGCGGCTCCAGCGTCGTCTTGAGCTCATTGATAATAATAATTTGGCAGTAGGTACCTAAATGATTGCGATAGGTACTTAGTATCGCTCGGTGTTCAACCTGTAGCCTTTTCTATATATTTTTGGGACAAAATATAACATCATATGCCTAGCCTTGTCCCAACTATATTGGGGTCGGCTTCCAGTCTAACCGGATACAGCTGAATACCAGTATTTTACATAGAGCGACTGCCTATCTGCCCTCCACAACCCAGTTAGTACTGGGAATACGATACCCCTTGGTAAGACTGGTTGTCAGACTTCTGGGCCACTGACTACCTAACGACTGTCAAAGATCTACAAATGACAGCCGGGACTAACGGCTTAACGTGCTTTCCGAGGCACGGAGAAAACTCGTTATGTAATGGGCGGTCACCCATCCACAGACCAACCTAGGCAAGCACGGCTTAACCTAAAGATCGACCCGAGCGCATGTTATTATTTAGCACGACAAAATATAACATGGTTTAAAAATTATTAGAATCTGTTCAATTACGTACTCTGAACAAACTATACCTATTCAGGTTTCGCATATCCTATAAATAATGTTGTACATCAAGTCCAAAAGGAAGGTAACGTTTTTTTCTTCTAATCAAAAAGGCAATCGCATATAAAATGTCATTATGACCAGACAATAGTTAGCTGGTTTTGCAATTTATTCGTAATTCAAATGACTACTGAACGTTTTGTAATGAACGAACAATACGGAGCCGATGGCCCTGTTCCAAATAGTTGACCGATTTACTAATTAAATGTAAAGAATTTTTTTTTGGAATGTCATTTCTATACAATGTGTAAACAGACCCTTCACGAAACCGTCACCCAAGCACTATTATTATTGCTGGGAAACGACTTTTTTTGAGGTGAAAAATTAAGTTTTACTCTAGGACTCAATGTAAATGAAAAGTACTCAAAACATTGTGCTGATGCATACATTAAATAGTACGGGGGTCGTGGAGGTATTCAAAGTAAAGCTATTATGACATAAAAACTAGTATTTCATAAAAAAAACTTGTAAACAACTTTGAAGTTTGACCATGGGCATGGTCTAGAACATAAAATTTATAGAAATGACCGGGATAACGAGTGCTATGCGGCGTCGTTAAGCAAGTAATTAATTCATGATGACGGAAAAAATAAGGAATGTGAAAAATATCGCGAGGAAAAGAGTAGGGGAAGAGCAATGAAGACGATGAATGGTACCTATGTGTTAAAGATGATATGGCTAGGAGAGAGGAGACTACTGAAATTACGACTTAGTAACTAACCACACTTATTCAGCTCTGTTCATCATCATCATCATAATTTCAGCCGAAAGACGTCCACTGCTGGACATAGGACTCCCCCAAGTATCGCCACATTTTGTGTTGCGCTCATCATTGGGGGGGTTTTGCCATAATCGCCACGCTTGGCAGGCGGGTTGGCGATCGCAGTACGGTTGTTATAAAACACAGAGAACGCTCTGTTCAGTACCACAGAACTTCTTGCTCAAAAAACGCAAACGCAGTAATAAAGATAAATGATAAAAAAAACTTTCTAACATCTACAGGGTGGAAACAGACCCTACACGAAGCCATCAACCAAGCATTATGTACATCAAACTAAGTAACTTTACGCAAAAATTATTGCTGGGAGATGACTTTTTTGTTTAAGGTGAAAAATCATATTTTGTGGTAGGACTTAATGTAAACGCACTCAAAGCATTGTGCTGATAGGTGGATTAAAAAGGAAGGGGTTCGTGGAGGTGTTTAAAGTTAAGTTCTTACATTAAAACATGTATTAAAGAAAAACTTGTAAAAAATGTTGCAACTTTGACCCCCAATATCTCCATAACTAGAAGGTTCCCAGGTATGGTCTAGAACAAAAAAATGATCGCAATGTCAGGGAGAACAATTGCCGTTCGGCTTTCTTAAGGGCTTAACAGACCCTTCACTAAGCCATCAGCCATCAGCCACGAAGCCATCAGCTCGCCGTCCGGCCGTCTTATGATGACAGGCCGTGTCGACGGCGCGTTCGTGTTCCACGCGCGCCTCAAAGAGATGTCAGCAACCGAGTAGGGGTCCGCATGGGCCGATGCCTGCCAGAGCTGCGGGACTGTTCGAAAGAGACACCGTGGCCCTGGAACACAAAGGGCAAAGAAGGAACATGGATGGGTTTTAGTCAGTACAAGTCTGACACTCCCTTCCGCTCCGCCCAGAGTGGGGGGGGTCATTTGATGATTTCCCATCCAAAAAAAAAAAAAAAAAGCCATCAGCCAAGCATTCTGTACATCAAACTAAGTAACCCAGGACTTAAAGCTCAGCATCACTGAACCAGGATGGTTAAAATGATAGTTACAGAAAAAACTCAAACGCCTTAATAAAATAATCGATAAATAACTTTCCAACATCTATAAAACAACCGAGGACCTAGTGAAGGTTGCAGGGATCCGCTGGATGCGAGTCGCACGGGACCGGTTAATGTGGCGATACTTGGAGGAGGCCTATGTCCAGTAGTGGACGTCTTTCGGCTGAAATGATGATCTATAAAACAAAGCAAAATACAGTTTTCAATTCAGTCTATTGCTGTTGCAGATTGCACTGCTGGCTAAACCTGGATAGTCCTTTTCCTAGTTACCATACATCACTGGCACTCACACACGTGGCATTCGTGTGCCAAATCAAAAATATTCGCGATCAAAATTTTAAGTATGAATATATTCCTGATGGACACTATTATTCTTTTAGATCTCGACGAACTCGTGTCGACGGCGCGTTCGTGTTCCACGGCCGCCTCAAAGAGATGTCAGCAACGGCGTAGGGGTCCGCATGGGCCGATGCCTGCCAGGGCTGCGGGACTGTTCGAAAGAGATACCGTGGCCCTGGAACACAAAGGGCAAAGAAGGAACATGGATGGGTTTTAGTCAGTACAAGTCTGACACCCCTCATTTGATGATTTCCCATCCGTAAAAAAAAAAACAAAAGGCTTTTAGATCTCTTTGCGGTGGCTTAATCAGGCCTTTGCTCCATCTACCAATTACCATGATTATGTTAAGATAATCATTACGAATTGAACCTGCGTGCCTAAGTGTCACAAAAGCCTAGGTATAGTCGATGACGGCATAGGATCTCAATGTGAAAGGGCGTCCTTAAAGCCATTACGCTAAATTCTAATCACGAAATTGTTTGCATACATAAATATCTACATAATACAAGACATTCTGTTGAGAGTTCCAATTTAAGAGCACTCATGTGATTTTTTTTTGTTAATGGCATCTCTCCTTTCGCGGCTTTGCGTACCCAAACTGCTCAATATGCGAACTGATGAACATCAATATCTGATGTACATCCTGATTGCTAAGGAACCGGATCTTGATATGTTTATGAGCAGCAGTAAAGCTTGGTGTAATTATTGCATGAAGTTCTTTATCTAATGTTATATTGTTGGCTTACTGCACGCTTTTGTGCATACTGTAAGTGCAGCAAGTAACTGTAACCGGGCTTTCCTGTGAGTGCCTTCAGTGTGAGGCCTCCAGCCAGGGCATAAAAACTAAGCGACTACACGCTAAGGTCACCCCCTGTGGGGTACGAGCCAGGGCTTAGGGCGTCGCTGGGGGAGGACAGCAAGGAACGGACTAAACACCCATGCGAATAGCACCCTTGCATCCTCAGTAGTCGTGGTAGTTGCAGAGGACCATCAAATTTAGTTCTTCAAAATGCTGCTTTTACAGGCTTGCCTCCATTTTAGCACGCATTCCCCAAGGATGAAATGGCATAAAGATAAATATTCATTATGTTTAAGTAATGCATGTACGTTTGCATTTTGACCTTACCGTGTAGTAGTAAAAAATGGGGCATCCGAGCGCGTGGCCATTAACGTAAACATTCAATTGATTCTGGTAGCACAAAATTTCTATTGTGTAATTTTTACGAAAGATATTAAATACAATTCGTTACCTGTCTATAACTTAACCCTTAATTGTTCGCGTGGGGTGTTACACACCCCAACGCATCCTTAAAGGTTTAGAACATTTTAAATTCTAAATTTTAAGCGCTGAAGTTCCCGTTAGCTTCATAAAAACACGTGTCCTGTATGATCAAGTATCGAGTAAAACCGTGATTTTGTATGTATTTCGTATTTGATTTATATGATCGGGGTGTCACGGACCCAAAGTGACCGTTTACGTAACTTTTTAGGTCCGACCAATTAATATATTATGTTTAAAAAAGTCTGCTCGACAACTTAATAAATAATTAATAAATGCTCTTGCAATCAGCTGTTTTGACGTGGAAAGAAAAATTCTAGTGCGAGCAGGGTTTGAACCTGCGACCTTCCGATTCAGTACACCGGACGTCTTCACCAATTAGACCATCGCACCCATCGCATCGAGTTGTGAGCAGGGTGCGATGGTCTAATTGGTGAAGACGTCCGGTATACTGAATCGGAAGGTCGCAGGTTCAAACCCTGCTCGCACTAGAATTTTTCTTTCCATGTCAAAACAGCTGTAGTTCCCTACGCAGGGTTTGCGTATAAAAATATTAAAAATTTGCTCTTGCAATGTCGTGAAAAATAAATTGCATTTGGTTTCTGAGCCCGTCTCTAATCTGAAGGAGCTCGTAGTTAAATAATAACAACAGCTCACCGAAGTTCAGGTTAAGCCGCGCTTGCCTAGGTTGGTCCGTGGATGTATGATCGCCTATTACATACCGAGTTTCCTCCATGCCTAGGAGAGCACGATAAGCCGTTGGTCCCGGCTGTCAGTTTGACTGCATCTTTCATCTTTGACAGTCGTTACAGATAGTCAGTGGCTCGAAAGTCTGACAACCAGTCTTACCTAGGGGTATCGTATTACCCAGTACTAACTGGGTCGTGAAGGTCAGATAGGCAGGGCACGCCACCATAGTGGCGATAAGTCCCCTCTTTGAGGAGTGGCTAGAGAGGCGCCACGGCGCCCTCACCTACCGCCTGACGCAGGTCCTCACCGGACACGGTTGTTTCGGGAGGTTCCTGCACCGAATCGGGCGGGAGGAAACGCCCGGGTGTTTTCACTGCGAGGATCGTCCGGAGGACACGGTGGAGCACACCGTAGAGGTCTGCCCCGCTTGGGCGGAGCACCGCCGTGTCCTTGTAGCGGCGATTGGCGGCCGCGATCTCTCGCGTCAGGCCCTGGTTCAAGCCATGGTCCGGAGCGAGAGGGAATGGGAAGCCGTCACCACCTTCTGCGAAGCAGTCATGCTAGTGAAGGAGGTGGCGGGACGTGAGAGGGAAAGAACCTCACGTCCCAGCCGCCGCGGGAGACGCCCTGGGCGTCGGGGGTCACGTGGTGGCTCCCGGCCACCGTAGGCGCGGGCCTGTGGTCGGCGAGTTATGGGCTAGCTCGCCGTCCGGCCGTCTTATGACGACGACAGGCTGTGTCGACGGCGCGTTCGTGTTCCACGCGCGCCTCAAAGAGATGTCAGCAACCACGTAGGGGTCCGCATGGGCCGATGCCTGCCAGGGTTGCGGGACTGTTCGAAAGAGATACCGTGGCCCTGGAACACAAAGGGCAAAGAAGGAACATGGATGGGTTTTAGTCAGTATAAGTCTGACACTCCCTTCCGCTCCGCCCAGAGTGGGGGGGGTCATTTGATGATTTCCCCACAAAAAAAAAAAAAAGGTCAGATAGGCCGTCGCTTCATGTAAAATACTGGTATTCAGCTGCATCCGGTTAGACTGGAAGCCGACACTAAATTAGTTGGGAAAAGGTTAGGCAGATGATGAGTAGTTCTCTTATCACATAACTTTCAAAATTCGAAAACTGTCTCGTTGTCTATGTACGATGTTTTTTTTTTATACTTTTATGATAAACAAATGAGTTCTCTTTTCGAATTGTGTTCGGTCGCTCGAGTGAGGTTCGAAGTGAACTTCACAGAATAGGTTTGCAACCGTAAACGGTTTAATTATAAGCAATGGTAATCTAAACTAATGATTTATTTAATTGTCAGTATATTAATGAAAGGCGCGTGTGTTTGCAGTACATACAATTCCATTGAAAACTGTCACAGTAGTTCAGAATACAATAAAAAATATGACCTGAAAAGGTCTTACTTATGCATATTTAAAGACCACTGATATGCATACATTATGATCGGTTCCTTTTAAAATCACGTGATGGTTGGTCTTTCGAAAAATGACGACGGGAATTATTTTCAAATACAGGGTGTAAAGGGACCCTTCACGAAGCCGTCAACCAAGCATTCTGTACATCAAACCAAGTAACTTTGCGCAAAAATTATTGCTGGGAAACGACTTTTTATTTGGGGTGAATATCACGTTTTATGGTAGAACTCAATGTAACGCACTAAAAACATTGTGCTGATGGATGAATTGAATAGTATAGGGGTCGTGAAGGTATTTAAAGTAAAAATCTTACATTAAAAACATGTATTTAAAAAAATACTTGTGAAAAATTTGTAACTTTGACCCCCAATATCTCCGTAACTAGAAGGTTCCCAGGTATGGTCTAGAACAAACAAATGATCGCAATGACGGGGAGAACAAGTGCCTTTCGGCTTCGTTAAGGGTCTTTTTACACCCTTTATATTCCAATTGACCCCAAAATAAGTAGGAAAATGCTGACATCATAATTGTCTCGTCTGCTGTCTATCAATGTACTTTTCTCAAAAACACTGGAGGTTTTCATATGATCCCTCCCACATTTCGCCAGTTGTGCATAGGTAATTTGGTACCTAGTGACCTACCATGTAATAGGGGGTGAGCCGGATCTGGGACGTTTGCGCGAAAGACATATGCGCGAAGGACACTTCCGCGAACCCGCTTGCGCGAAAAGACATATGCGCGCATGGACTTTTGGGCGATTAGACTTTTGAGCGAATGAACTTTTGCGCCCATAGACACTTACGCGCATAGACACATGCGCGCAGAGACACTTGCGCGAATGGACACTTGCGCGAATGAACTTTTGCGCAAAAGGACACTTCCGCGACTAGATTTACTCGCGACTGGCTACGGTTAATCTGTAGAGTAAACATAACATCATATTATTTCTTATTTTCAATGAGATAGAGCGAGAGAAGTGGCAACACTGCCCGAGAAACATGTCAAATTATTTTTTCGTATCTACCATGAATAGTGTTGCCAGATATAATTATTGTTTAATCGATTTACAATTTCGATTTTGAACAAAATATTTTTTCTCTCTGTTCAAGCTTTTGGGTTTCATTAATGTCGATTTTTAAGGACATTCTGTTGTTTTAATGTCTATTATGACAAATGTATATTGATGTATAGAACATTCTTGTTACTTTGTACAAAAAAGATTAATCGATCGATTCCGATTTAGAAGAACCTCAGTGTTATGTTTACTCTACAGCTAACCTAACCTAACCATTCGCGCATAAGTCCTTTCGCGCATGTGTCTTTGTGCGTAAATGTCTGTTCGCGCATAAGTCCATTCGCTCAAGTGTCTATGCGCGCAACTGTCTATGCGCCCAAAGGTCCATTCGCGCAAAAGTCCATGCGCGCATATGTCTTTTCGCGCATGTGGATTCGCGCAAGTGTCCTTCGCGCAAATGTCTTTCGCGCTAGTGTCCTGATACCGGGTGAGCCTATTACCAATAACCGGGCAATACCAGACTCTGGGCTTTCTACTGAGAAATTCCTAGAAGAACACCTAAAAACACTACCAACCTGCACATGTAGCATGACTACCATGAAAACGGATTTTGTCGACGGAAGAATCGACGAAAGTTTTTTTTTTTGATCTGTCATTTTGTCGATTCTTCCGTCGATAAAAGCCGTTTCTACGGGGTCATGCTACGCGCGCTGGAAATTGAACCCGAATCGATATCGTGCTCAACAGTTGCGCTTGCGCTTACCGGAACCACGGCAGGACGTCATCACCATGTGCCATACCTTTTCCCAAGTATGTTGAAGTAGGCTTTCGGTTTTACCGAATAGGTACCATTATTCAACATGGAGTCACTGGAGATCATCATCATCACCTGCCTAGTCTTTTTCCAACTATGTTGGGGTCGGCTTCCAATCTAACCAAATGCAGCAGAATACCAGTATTTTACATGGAGCGACTGCCTATCTGACCTCCACAATCCAGTCAGTAATACGATAGTAATGGAGTAACTGAAGGTATTAAATTAAAATGTAAATTTCTTTAAATGAATGGTAAAATAGGTCAACGACACGGCCATGAACGTCTACTCAATCTAGACTTTATTTGCGCAAGCTTACAGTTTTCACTACATCTTTTATCTTGATTGATGCATTCATAACGTTCGTATAATATGATGGGGTGTGACGTTGAAGAAATGAAGATCCTGTAGGTTCTTGTCATAAAATTAATCATCAACATCATTTCAGCCGAAAGACGTCCACTGCTGGACATAGGCCTCCCCCAAGTGTCGCCACATTGACCGGTTCCATGCGACTCGCGTCCAGCGGATCCCTGCAACCTTCACCAGATCATCGGTCCACCTAGTCGGAAGCCTTCCAACGCAACGTCTTCCGGTTCGCGGTTGCCACTCGAAAAAAATAATTGGAGTAGGTTTATTAGGTCTTTGCCCAGGAGTGGGATGACGTAAGCTAACATCATCATCATCTGCGTAGCCTTTTCCCAACTATGTTGGGGTCGGCTTCCAGTCTAACCGTATGCAGCTGAATCCCAGTATTTTACACGGAGCGACTGCCTATCTGACCTCCACAACCCAGTTAGTACTGGGTAATACGATACCCCTTGGTAAGACTAGTTGTCAGAGTTTTTGGGCCACTGACTACCTAACCACTGTCAAAGATTTACAAATGACACCGTAACGTAAGCTAACAGTATCAGGTTTATTAGGTACTCAATTAAAGTTAATTCAATGTTATGAAAGTCGATCGTCAGAGTTAAGTGAAGAAGACTCACCGAATCTCCTGCGCCGGCCGTGAAGCTCACGCTCTGCTGCATAAAGCATAATCAGCCTATAATTTTCCCAATGCTAGGACACAGGCCTCTCCATGAGAGGGAATGGGCTATAATCCACGACGCGGGCCCAGTGCGGGTTGGTAGACGTCACATGTCTTCGAATTTTTGGTTCTAGGACATGCCGGTTTCCTCACGATGTTTTCCCTCACCGTTTTGAGAGCTGATGACAATAAATATACATGTTTTGAAATAATTAATCATGCACCATGGGTAGATACTATTTTGATTTTTTAGGTAAATTTTTAAGCCACTTGTAACATAATTTTGTGTATAGTTGTACCTGATTGTGGATTTTTTTTTGAGTAGCGGCCCAATAGTGGCGGCCCCGACTTACGAACAGTAAGTCGTGGGTTCGAACCCAGCCAGGCGCATTACTTTGTGTAATTTATTTCATAACCACTGCTCTCAAAACGGTGAAGGAAAACATCGTGAGGAAACCGGCATGTCCTAGAACCAAAAATTCGAAAACATGTGACATCTACCAACCCGCACTGGGCCCGCGTGGTGGATTATAGCCCATTCCCTCTCATAGAGAGGAGGCCTGTGTACCAGCAGTGGGAACATTATAGGCTGATTATGCTATGCTTATGTGTATTTTTTTTTAAATTAGCCTCTATTATCCCACTGCCGGGCAAAGGCCTCCCCATAGCCTTCCACTCTTCTCTCTATGCGGTTTTCTCTGGCCAATCTCCACAAACGCCTCTAGCTCGTCACCCCAGCATTTTCTAGGCCTCCCTCGGCGATGACGCCCGTCTTCTGTCACCAACTGCGTGACGACTCTGGCCCGTCGGTCATGATGCATTCTATAGACATGGCCCGCCCAACCTCACTTCAACCCAGCAGTCTTGTTATTGCGTATTACCTGGATAATATACTATTTACTAAACTTATACTGTCACTTACGGGATATCTTCCGTGATTGTTCATTATTTTGAGCTCCCAATCACGGAAGATATCCCGTAAGTGACAGTATAAGTTTAGTTGTAAACCGTGAAAGCTTAAAACAGTACTATTTACTAGTTTTAACTGAAACTTTGTCAACACTAGCAAAAAAAAAAACATCTTACCAAGATGCTGATGTTATCAGAGACAGCTATTTTCTTATAATACAACAGCCTATCATATTTCTTCACGTTATAATACTACCATATTAAGTTGGTGTTATTTTACACAGAATCGTATAATATGTAAATTGTAACACTGAACGGTGTCAAAGTCTTGTCAAGTCAACCATTTTTGTTTGTTTCTAAATGGTTTAGGTAGCTAAAGGTGCAAAGTTCAATTTGTGGAGGCAAAGGTATTGTTTACTTATTGCTATGACTAAGCAGATACATAAATAGCTAAGTTTATTTGATGAATTACTTAATCAAGCTAAGGGGTCGTCCATTAATCACGTGATGTTTTTTATCAAATTTTTAACCCCCACCTCCTTCATGGTGATTCGTGGTGAAGTTTTAGACTACCCCTCCCTCCTCCCACCCAAAATCACGTGTATTTTTTTTGGTACAAAGTATCTTAAAAAAAATCAGAATATTATCTTTAAATACAGGTTAACAGGTATAATCTAATTTAATTCTGGAAAAATAAGCACCGTGATAAAAATGTCAAGGTCACGCACCGCTTTTCGGTTTAGAAATCGCGCGTTCAAAGAAAAAATAAATACACGTGATATCTCACTACACCTGCCCCTCCCCCTAGTGATATTTCGTGATTTTTTCCGAACCCCCCTCCCCCCCTTTCCAGCCTCACGTGATTAATGGACGACCCCTAATACAATCTGTCAAATTTCTTTAATAGATTTTCAACTTTATCGCTAAAGTTTTAGGTTCAAGGTTGATTGGGAAAATTTGACAGTTTAGGGTAGCTTGATGTATATACATGTAACTGTTTTAGTAGAAAAGAATTACAGGCTGTCAAAATAATCATAAATTTAGGTCACACTCACATTTCAGCATATGTTTAAGTTCCACGTAATAGGAGGAAAAATTACACATCTAATCAATTTGATTTTTATACTCTCTGGTATGAAAACTCATTTGAAAATTGCGAATTCGATTCGACTTAACATGGCACAGCCGTAATCATTTTACAGATCATTAAAAAAATGCCCTAGATTATGAATGTAAACGAAAACAGAATGAAAGCTGTGAATTGGAAATCGAGATTTTGATTCGAGTTACAGAAATACGCCATAAGGTGGAAGCGTCAGGGCAGCCCGCGAAATTCATATTGTCTTACTTTTTTATCAACATACAGCCTGACACTGACCTGCTGATTGCAAAAAGCCTAAAAATTAAATTCCCCCTTAAGCGCTATTGTTGTGGTTTAACAGCTCAGTTTTTTTTTTAATAATTCTACGATGCACTAATAGTATTTCTCTTGTTCCAGATTGAAAATGGAGTTAAAATCGCCAAAAGCGAAGAAAAAGTCAAGCATAGCCAAACTAATATCGTGGGGCAGAATGTTCAAAACACCTATGCTCATTCTTTTTTTATTGGGCACCACAAACTGTGAGCGCGAAAGTGAAGTTACAGAACTGGATTCTAATTTCAAAATTCAAAATTTTGCCGGCAGCCATCTTAGGCATAAACATTACAATGGTACAGAAAAAAATAAAATGAGTGACATTAAATATTTAAGGAGGCATTTGAACAAACAAATTGTGAATTTTGTAATGACTGATTATCTTATTGATGGCGAAGTGGAGAACAGAGTGCATTTTAATGGTGTTACTGCTAAGGAGACTTATGTTGGAGCTGATGGGTAAGTGGACTTAGTTTTTTATGGAAACTATATTTTCTATCACCAAAATTTATATTTGTCATCAAGTTGTATCACCTAATAAATAGATCTATCGCCACGAAATATTTTCGTTCTCAGATAAACAAAAATTGTTCCCAGGTATGAATTATCAAATTAATGTTAATATATGTGTAAAATAAGAGATCGATAACCAATAAAATTATATTTTAATTAGTTTTGTGTTTCTTAAATAATAGGGTTTGTCCTCAAAAAAGTAGATCTGTCACCAAAATGTAGTCACCAAACAGGTTAGGTTAGGTTAGGTTAGGTTAGGTTAGGTTAGTTTAGTTTATTTGGTACTAGACCTTATATCTCAGGATTTTAGGTGATTTATTGTGGAACTGATTTTGCATTGTTTGGTGACTACATTTTGGTGACAGATCTACTATTTTGAGGACAAACCCTATTATTTAAGAAACACAAAACTAATTAAATTGGTGATAGCTTAAATGATACCCGTTTTTTATACTTACAGAGTAGGTAAGGTAACATCACCCAATCGCAATAACAGACCGTTGCGAGACGACTGATTTAGATAAAGAAATAATTTATTTTGGAAAATAAAATGAGTAGGTTTGTTTACAGGTCTTATAAATAAATGAAAAGTAGCTAACTAGTAGCGACTGGCTTGTATCATTCTGAAAATGGTGACAGGCGGCAGTGTCGTCATCTATGGAAGTCACCATCGTCGTCTTCCGTAGATGACGACGCTGCAGACCAAACCCGCTGTGAGCGACCCGCCCCGGCTTCGCACGGGTGCATTTTATACATATAAACCATCCTCTTGAATCACTCTATCTATTAAAAAAAACTGCATCACAATCCGTTGCGTAGTTTTAAAGATCTAAGCATACATAGGGACAGACAGACAGCGGGAAGCGATTTTGTTTTATACTATATAGTGATTACTGGGTTTTAGACCGATTACACCGTGGTAATTGTATGATTTAAGTGGAATGCTAAAAAAATCGGTAAATGTGATAATGTGACGATGCACACTCTTTCGACAAAAATAGCCGACGATTAGATTAATTTTGTTGTTTTTCCATACCTTTTGCAATAAATTATTATTTTAATCAATGGTAACAGATTTTCAAAAAGATTTTAGAAAGAAAGAAAAGGAAGAAAAAAAAAAATATTTTTTTGTCGCAGGGACATGACGTGCATCATACAAAATTACAAAAAGTAAACAATAAACTATAAAAAATTAAATTAAATATATATATATGTATATATATTAATCGTTCCGTAATAAGTATTAACTTGTAAAATTATTTTTAATAGTTTGTCAACCAATAAAGAGATAAGATTAAAATACAAAGAACAGACGGCTTATAGGAAGCTGTTGTGTCTAGATGCCAATTTGTATATATCATACAAGACATACAACTTGTAGATTACGAAGAAGTCTCCTTATCCTGACTTTTGACCCTAAAATGGCGATCTTGTGTAACACAGATATGGGTACTATTGAAAAATTATAAATTAGCTTGAATTTCCATGTAAATTTTTATTTAACGATAATACAGTGATAGTAGCATTAATTTGTCGGCAAAAGATTACATCTCTTTTATGTGTTACTAGTTTATACCCGAGGCTTCGCCTGTGTGAAGTTCGGTAATTGTCCCGCGCGATGTTATCCAGGTTAGGTACCTATAAACTATCTGTGTGCCTCATCTAAATCCGGTCAGTAGTTTTTGCGTGAAAGATTAATAATCATCCATACATCCATCCTCTTTGCATTGCATCCATCGACTTTTTTTTTTGGGGTGAAAAATTACGTTTTACGGTAGGACTGGATGGAAAGCACTCATAGCATTGTGCTGATGAATGGATTGAATAGTACGAGGGTCGTGGAGGTGTGTAAAGTAAAAATCTTAAATTAAAAACATGTATTAAAAAAAAAACTTGTGAAAAAGTTGGAACTTTAAACCCCCAATATCTCCGTAACTAGAAGGTTCCCAGGTATGGTCTAGAACAAAAAAATGATCGCAGTGACGGGGAGAACAAGTGCCTTTCTTTTATGTTAAGGGTCTATTTTCACCCTTTATGTAGTTACAGAATTATAATCATTGAAATCATTAATACAGCCCTCTTAGTTCATTTAGCTGTATTCAGTAATTATTTCATGAAAAAGACATATAATGTCTGATGAGATGACGAGTAATAGAGAAGAATGGAAGAAGAAGACATCCTGGGCCGACCCCTAATAAAATGGGATAAGGGCTGGAGAATCATGATGATGATGATGAGAGAGGACTGTAGATCTTGCTGTGTTGTCAAATTGAAACCAATTGTCTTTGAGAGTGCGTTACGCAATTAATGTGTAATTATTTTGAACAATTTTAATTGATAAACACTACTGACCTCAACATTGTAAAAAAGGCTAGGTCAAATGTTTGTTATTGTTTTTATTAATTATAAATATTATGAGTCAATAAGTGATAGTCGAGTTCAGATAGCTTATCTCTCTCACTCTTACTTAATTGCGATGCGGATATGTTCAGTGCTATTCAGTTTATTTAATCAATGTAAAGTCATGAGCACCAATATGTATACACTTTCCTAAATTTAAAAGCTATTTTTGCGAGAAATAACGATTGTTACTTGGAGATAGGATCTTTTTCATAAAAAATATTTTTAAAAGTTGTTAAGTGTTTACATATTGTTCTTGACCGTATTTACCATCATCATCATCATCTGCCTAGCCTTTTCCCAACTATTTTGGGGTCGGCTTTCAGTCTAACCGGATGTAGCTGAATACCAGTATTTTACATGGAAGACTGCCTATCTGACCTCCACAACCCAGTTAGTACTGGGTAATACGATACCCCTTGGTAAGACTGGTTGTCAGACTTTTGGGGCCACTGACTACCCGTTTTTTTTTTTTTTTTTTTCCCGGATGGGAAATCATCAAATGACCCCCCCACTCTGGGCGGAGCGGAGGGGAGTGTCAGACTTGTACTGACTAAAACCCATCCATGTTCCTTCTTTGCACTTTGTGGTCCAGGGCCACGGTATCTCTTTCGAACAGTCCCGCAGCCCTGGCAGGCATCGGCCCATGCGGACCCCTACTTGATTGCTGACATCTCTTTGAGGCGCGCGTGGAACACGAACGCGCCGTCGACACGGCCTGTCGTCAAAAGACGGCCGGACGGCGAGCTAGCCCATAACTCGCCGTCCACAGGCCAGCGCCTACGGTGGTCGGAAGCCACCACGTGACCCCCGACGCCCAGGGCGTCTCCCGTGGCGGCTGGGACGTGAGGTTCTTTCCCTCTCACGTCCTGCCACCTCCTTCGCTAGCATGACTGCTTCGCAGAAGGAGGTGACGGCTTCCCATTCCCTCTCGCTCCGGACCATGGCTTGAACCAAGGCCGGACGCGAGAGATCGCCGCCGCCAATCGCCGCTATGAGGACACGGCGGTGCTCCGCCCAAGCGGGGCAGACCTCCACGGTGTGTTCCTCCGGACGATCCTCGCAGTGGAAACACCCGGGCGGTTCCTCCCGCCCGATTCGGTGCAGGAACCTCCCGAAACAACCGTGTCCGGTGAGGACCTGCGTCAGACGGTAGGTGAGGGCGCCGTGGCGCCTCTCTAGCCACTCCTCAAAGAGGGGACTTATCGCCACTATGGTGGCGTGCCCTGCACGGGGTTGCGACAGTCACTCTCTCCATGTCGCCATGAGATCACGCCGGAGGTCTGTCCGCTGAGCGGCAATTTGTCGCGGCAGCGGAGTTTCCCCCCGACATAGTGCTTCCGCGCGCCATTCATGCAGGCGCGCGAGGACTATCGCCTCCAGATCCCATGGTGGCAATCCGGCAAGGAGGCTAGCCGCCTCGCCGGAGATCGTGCGGTACCCCCGGATTAGCCTTATGGCTATCACCTTTTGGGGCGCGTTCAGGTAGTGGGCGGCTTGCCGCCTCAAAGAACGCGCCCACACCGGGGCCCCGTAAAGGGCCATGGACCGCACGACCCCCGCATAAAGCTTCCGGCAGGAGGCGTTTGGACCCCTCAGGTTGGGCAAGAGCCGCTTGAAGGCAGCCCCTGTCCGTTCCAGTTTGGACTGACTACCCCTATGGACTTGACTGTACTTACACACTTATTATTTAAAACATACATATGTACTAGAAGTTGTGTGATAATAAATCGATCATCCTGGTATGGGCAAATCAAAATGACGTAAATAAGTAATGATTATGAATGTAGATGGCTAAAAGAGTAAAGGAAGTCCAATGAAACGATGGATGGACTGTGTGAAGGATGATATGGCTAGAAAGACGGTGACTGCTGAGATGACGAGTAATAGAGAAGTATGGAAGAAGAAGACATGCTGCGCCGATCCCTGATGAACTGGGGTAAGGGCAAGAGAATGATAAGACAGAACTATGAAAGTTCGGTCTTCGAAAGATACGCTGCCAACTTCTGAAAACTTGCTCAATTAAGTGTGAAGTTTAAATAAAAAAAAAAATTAAAAAAAAAATTCGACAAAAAAGTCCAAATGAATATTAAAAATAAAAAATGAATAGAAAATGTTAAGATAAGGCAGGACAATGATGATAAAATATTTACGTTTAATTTTAAAGATTCTTAGGTGGAAAGATTCATAGCATGAAAAAATGATAAAAATTGGAGATAGGCGTAAATTACAGGACACCAAGTGTCATAAGAACCCAACATCTGTCTTTTGGCGAAATGTGGATGAATTATAGGTAGGAACGCTTGTGTCTTACCCTGCAAGGATAAAGGGCGTGATGTTATACTAACCTAGTGTGTTGAATTGTTTTTTTTTTTAAGTCTTCACTCTTTTTTAAATTCAATAATTTGACGAATAATTTTGAGAGCAGCTGTGGCCCAGTGGTGCCCACCACTACCAACATCTGTCTTTTGGCGAAATGTGGATGAATTATAGGTAGGAACGCTTGTGTCTTACCCTGCGAGGATAAAGGGCGTGATGTTATACTAACCTAGTGTGTTGAATTGTTTTTTTTTTAAGTCTTCACTTTTTTTTAAATTCAATAATTTGACGAATAATTTTGAGAGCAGCTGTGGCCCAGTGGTGGGCAAGCAGCGGTGGCCCAGTGGTGGCAGTCCCGACTTACGAACTGTAAGTCGTGGGTTCGAACCCAGGCAGGCGCATTACTTTGTGTAATTTATTTCATCACCACTGCTCTCAAAACGGTAAAGGAAAACATCGTGAGGAAACCGGCATGTCCTAGAACCTAAAATTCGAAGACATGTGACATCTACCAATCCGCACTGGGCCCGCGTGGTGGATTATAGCCCATTCCCTCTCATAGAGAGGAGGCCTGCGTCCCAGCAGTGGGAACATTATAGGCTGCTGCTATGCTATGCTATGCTGTAATTTGACGAAATCGAAAGTGATTGTGATTACGAGCCTTTTGTGGAATAATGATGCCCAGTCATACAAGCGTTTCAGATTCTAGAAGCTTCGCTGAAATTCTCGCGTTTGTAAGCTGTTTAACCTGTTTGTTTTATCCACCGCCCGTTTTATACCTTAGCAAACACAATATAGAAGTACTAAGTCTTATTACCCGATGACGTGTTATGGTCAGCGCAGACAGAGAGGAATAGTCCCCGCGCGGTCTCGGGCATTTTCTTTACGGATCGCGCATATCTTCGAGGACGCGCGAGCATTTTTTGTCAGGTTCAAGCAATTTATGCACTTTATTGTAATAATTTTAAAGTTTATTTTCAAGTGCGTTAATAAAATCCTCTCCGCTGCGCTCCGTTCTGTCTGCGCTGAGCCTTAAACACTGAAACCTATAAAAGTCAAGAATAGGTCATTAAAACTACACGAGCGAATCGTTTCGTAGTAGTAACACCTAGTAGAAATGGGTGACCCTGGAAATATCATAAACTTATAAATGGTGTAAGGGACACTTACGCGAAAACGGTTACCACGTTTTCAGTACATCATTCTGAGCCCCCACTCAGCCACACACAAACAAAAAAACAGCTGTTTCCTACACGGTCAATATGTATGGAAAAACTACTTTTTTTTTTTTAAATTACCGATTAAAAATTTCTATGTGGCCGGCTCAGAATGATGTACTACTGCATACGTGGTAACCGTTTTCGCGTCGATGTCCCTTCGACTCCGTATAACATTACACCTGTACTTCATCAAGGGGTAGATAATGAGCAGCGGTAGTCGTCAAATTATAGGATAGCAGCAGCCTATAATGTTCCCACTGCTGGGACACAGGCCTCCTCTCACCACGCGGGCTCAGTGCGGGTTGGTAGATGTCACATGTCTTCGAATTTTAGGTTCTAGGACATGCCGGTTTCCTCACGATGTAAAAAGACCCTTCACGAAAGAGACCTTGTTCTCACCATCATTGTGATATTTTTGTTATAAGACGGGACGCTTTCAGACTCGGTAGAGCGACGATATTCGCAGGGCAACCTCCCTGCAGTAGCAACTGGATGAGAGTTGCCGAGAATCGAGATAGATTTGGAGGCCTATGCTCAGCAGTGGACTGTTCTAGGCTGATGATCTACTAGGTGTCGCTTACTATTAATGAAAACAGACAACAGAGTTACAACAATAAAGCATTTTGCTTAGTCTTCTATTCCTAATCTACGAGTTACATAACAACATCTCGGTCATGATCTATCTCAAGGACGTAAATAACGTACTGTTTATAATCCTTTTCATCGTAATCAGTGAAATAGCAAATAGTTATCGACATTTTGTCGTTATCAGCATTTCTAACCGTCAACTTTCACCTATTTGATCTATTCTCATCGTGAATGTGGACGCAAATGAAAATTCAATGACATTAAATGATATTGTCAATCATAACAATATTTTTGCTCGGGAATATTGTCGTTTTCAGCAGTTTAATTGCGTAATATACTCGTAGCAACAATCTCTTTGTTTGAACTGACTTCTTAGGTGTAACAATAGAAACGGGATAATTACCATGTTTACTAATTGATTTGAGTTCCCGATATTTCGGCGCTGTTGCAAGCACCAAGGTCACGGATAAACTAAAGTTATTGCGGGTGGGTGTGATCAATCAGTAAACATGGTAAATATCCCGTTTCTAGTGTTAATAATAATGTTAGTGACCATCATCATCACCATCTGCCTTGCCTTTTACCAACTATGTTGGGGTCGGCTTCCAGTCTAACCGGATGCAGCTGAATACCAGTATTTTACATGGAGCGACTGCCTATCTGACCTCCACAACCCAGTTAGTACTGGGTTATACGATACCCCTTGGTAAGACTGGTTGTCAGACTTTTTGGGCCACGGACTGCCTAACGACTGTCAAAGATCTACAAATGACAGCCGGGTCCAACGACTTAACGTGCTTTCCGAGGCACGGAGGAAACTCGGTATATAATGGGCGGTCACCCATCCACAGACCAACCTAGGCAAGCACGGCTTAACCGAAAGATCGACCCGAGTGGCTGTTATTATTTAGCCACGAGCTCCTCAATGTTAGTGAGCATCATAGTTAAAATCTTATTTCTTAGCTGTAAATCAATTTTCGATGAAATTACAAATTTTCACAAAAAAAGGAAATACATTTATTTTAGTAAGTATAAAAAGCAGGCCAATTCTATGATGATAAACGTTTAAAATCTCATCTCAGGCTCTCCGTGACAGTCAGTTTCAAGAACTTGAAAAATTGAAACTAACATGATGAAGCGGACGTTCTAAAAATATGGGAATCGCCCTTCCGGTTTATCATGGCGTAACGAATTACTTGGTTACTGGATTTTGGAGGTCAAGCAGGCAGCCGCTCTATATAAAATACTGGTATTTAGCTGCGAGCAGCGGTGGTCCAGTGGTGGAGGCCCCGACTTACGAGCAGTAAGTCGTGGGTTCGAACCCAGCCAGGCACATTACTTTGTGTAAGTTAATTCATCACCACTGCTCTCAAAACGGTGAAGGAAAAAAAACATCGTGAGGAAACCAGCATGTCCTAGAACCAAAAATTCGAAGACATGTGACATCTACCAACCCGCACTGAGCCCATTTCCTCTCATAGAGAGAAGGCCTGCGTCCCAGCAGTGGGAACATTAATAGGCTGATTATTATTTAGCTGCATCTCAACATAGCTTAAACAACACTCTATACTGCTAGGCAACACTCCATAAATAATTCATTTATGAACTTTGACAGAGCTTGCGCAGACATCTTAAAAGTAGCCCATAAACCTCAATTAAAAACACACAAAATAAATTATAATGACGAACGACACGAAACTATTCGTTCAACAAAAATGTCCCGATTACCTACTGAATTAAAATAGACCGCACACTCAGATGACAATCTTACTAGTGCGCTCTGAAGGCCGAATTTTTCAACTAAAAACCTAGATTTAGACTCGAGCGTAATCTTGTTTCACTGAGTTAGTTTAAATAGAGCACTGGTTTACAGCTAAGCAACGTTTGCAAGACACATCATCATAATCCAAAAAAAAAAAAAAAAAAAACATCTGCCTAGCCTTTTCCCTATGTTGGGGTCGGCTTCCAGTCTAACCGGATGGAGCTGAATACCAGTATTTTACATGGAGCGACTGCCTATCTGACCTCCACAACCCGGTTAGTACTGGGTAATACGATACCCCTTGGTTAGACTGGTTGTCAGACTTTTTGGGATCGTTTTCAAGACACAGACATCGATAAATTACGTTTAAACTTTGAAAAAAAAAGTCAGAATAACAGTAATTGTCAATACAAAGGTGTGACAAGTAGTGATAACCTAGTGATAGTAGACGCTGAGTACAAACACCTCTTTTCGTGCCATATCATTCTTCACACAGTCCGTCCGTCGTTTCTTTGGCCTTCCTCTACTCTTATACCCATCCACAGTCATATTCAAAACTTTCCTCACGACATTTTCCGCGTTCCTCCGCATCACATGCCCATACCACGGCAACCGATTACCACAATGCACTAGCAACACGATAAAATTTAACCACTTTTGTTTACGAATTAGTCGAATAAAAGCTTGGCTAATTAAAGCTTTTCGTTGTCGAAACCTTCACGAGGTCTCCGACCTAGGAACTAGCCTGGTTCATGAGACTTTTACTGCCAATTCTTTTGCACCACATCTCAAGGCATAGCTGAGTTGCTTTTGAAGATTTCCGATTTTTTCAATAGGCCATTGGCATGATAGTAAAGACTATATGACTGGGTTGTGAAGGTCAGATGAGCAATCGCTACATGTTAAATACTGGTATTCAGCTGCATCCGGTTAGAAGGAAACTGACCCCACCTCGATAGTCTCCAAATCACAAAATTCAGATGGGTCAAGTATTCAATGGCTTTTTAGATGTTGTGTCAAACCTCGAATTATTGTTTTATCTAACCACACGTCAATCGTCAAAACTAAAGACATAAATATCTTTATTTCCATCGATTCTATTCTAGCCCCAACCGCAATATTTTTTGCTCAAATTGCGTCTAAAATTAAACCACTGAACTTTGTTCGCACTCAGTCAAGACAATTTATTTGAGTTTAGCCAGGAATGTTGTTTAATACATCGGCATTTGCTAGCTCTAATTCAGGCTCAGTAAAACTATTTAGAACGAAAATATAAATCTTGAGTTCTTAGATTTGCAGTGTGTGGTCTGCACTTTCATTTGTTTTAGCAGTCAATCTGCTCTGGTTATCGCATTCCACTTCAGGGATTAAACCTCCCAAGTTGCATTACAACATTACACTGAGTTCTTCACCTACCGCCTCCAGTCTGTCTTGATCATCGTCTTGGGTTAGGTTCATCTGTTTTGGCAATGAATCAACTGTGATTATCACAGTCTGTTTCAGGACTTACTCTCATGTAATAAAATGACAATAAAATTGTCATCAATATACAGAATGTTTATGACTTATTTCCTTAGGTTTAACGTTATTCGTTTACCAATATCGTCTGATTCGATATTGTAATCAGCTAATCTATCACGCAAGGTAACCTGAGGTTTGCGGTTACACTGCACTATCATATTGCTATCAGTCGCACCGGTAAATCATGTTTTATTGTCGGCGTTATTGTGTCAAGTTTAATACTTTATTATTGTTGTTTCATTGACTGTAATATCTCTCTCTTCATAATAATATGACCTCTGAAATCATCATCGTCTAGCCCTTTTCGGGTTGGTGCTGCCTGTCTTCTTCTTACATACATCTACATATATTAGTTGCCATCTCAGTTAGACTGGAAGCTGATCCCAACATAAAAAAAAAGAATGGGAAAAGCTAAGCAGATGATGAGTCGTCATTTTAGTATTCCTCTCCTTTCTAGACTTAAATTATGTTTTAATAATCCATTCATCGTTTACTTGATCTCAGTCTATTCTTCAAACTATGACATTCCACTGGCATTGCTGTTGTAAAAATGGATGTCATTGACGACTGCAATCTGGTTGCACCTCAAGAAATCAAGTTTCTTTTAAAGTTCAAGTTTTTTTTTAATGAAAATCAGAGGAGTTGAGGACAGGTGGCAATCGAAATTTCGTATTTACACTTGCGCGACTCTGACAATTGACGAATTGGTTTTTGAAGGTCACTCATTCATGAGCCATCAGAAAAGTATCATCAGTTTAACATACTGAACGGCGTAGATTTCTCACAGTCAGCAGTTTACGGTGGATAGGTGGAAAATTTCAAAAAAACTTTAAAAGTTCGATTTCTCAAAAATAACCCTGTTTGGACCCCAAGTAATCGTGTCAAAATTGCTGATAATAAGGTCTAGTATCACCTATTTTAAGGAATGCACCCAATTACCAATCAATCTGTATTATAGTGAGTACCTATCACTATGGCTCTTGGGTAGCCTGAGTCAACCCGACATATTTTTGACATTTTTTTAAATGCTTGAGATGATCTTATAAGGACAAAACAACACGGATAAAATGTGAGTAATTATTCTAGTTACTTACATACATAAAGTGTTAGTGTAGTTTCTATAATTAGGGTACAGAGTAATCGGTCAGTGCCAGATATACGGAACTTGTCCGTTGGCAGGTGTGGCTTTATAGTGTAAACAGTTGGTTAGGGTTCCTTAACGCGTGGTTCTTGGCAAAGAATTCGTTTTTAATGTTGAATAGTTTGGAATATGAATGGTGCGTTAAACGTTAATTTCGGAATGCATTGTCGCTCTATCTGTTGCAGACTTTTTGGTCAGCCAATTCTTCTTTTTTCTTTCAGGTTGATTGATTAAGTGATTGACTGTCTACCAAAATGAATGCTGAGCTAACATACGTCACATACTGTTAAGATAGACGAACCTATCCGCACAGTTACTTTCGGGTTTCGGGTTGTCATCTTTTTCTTCTTTTCAGGTTGATTCGTCTTCTTACTCAAATTAATCATGAGCTAACATGAGATTTGCGAGCAAAATTACAGTTGACTTTTGTATTTTAGGCTGTCTTGGCTTCGACTTGGCCAGTCTTTCCACAAAGAGATACTCTTTCTATATTCCTCATTGGCATTTGTTCCGCTTCCCATATGCATGAGTTGGGCTATCGTGCATATTACGAGGACCATTTAAAATTAACTGCAGAACATCACGCCACCTCCAACTCTTGGCACGGCGTATACACCTATTTTTATAACTAAGAGTACGCGACAAACAATTTGAACTTCGCTAGACGATAGTAAAGCTGCCACGCCCCCCAAAGAACTCGTCAGCATGCGACTAAATAGTCCAAATAGGCCAAAGAAGAGCACTTATAAATAGATAAATAACTGACCGAATGACGGCCAAGGATTGAGAAAAAAAATGTTTGTCATCGGGCAGATGACATTGTTACCATCGGAAGAAAAAATGGATGAGGCTGACACAGGGAAGTGGAGGTTGGCACAAAAAAGACCCAGCAGTGATCGAATTCAGACTATGGATGATGAAGTAACTGATGACCAGATTAATTGAGAGAGGCAAAGTTGCGCTTGCTGCGGTCTGTCCTTTCTGAAGGAAAGCGAAAGCATTTTATCATCAACCTGTCATGTCCCGTGCTACTCATATGAATAATCTTATGAAAGTCGTAATGGGTAGTCAGGTGCCCAAAACCTGACTTCGTTGCCGGAACTTTCAAATTTCGATATTTCCCAGAAACTGTGAAATCCAATAGAAAAAAAAACAGCCAACCAAGCTGGGAAAAGAATAAAGGAAGATGGGCAACAATCATTCATTGCTTGGTTATTTTTTTTAAAGATTAAAAGCTGTTCGCACACTTCAGAAAATGCCTATAGATCATCAAAAAGTTCGCCAAGCTTGGTAAACTGTCGATTGATGGATAGGATTCGCATATTAGTTTTAAACTCACGTTTAGTATCTTACGGCAAAGGATAATTTAGTGAAACATAATGAAGATTTACATGCTTAGTTTCATATACAGCGTGTTAACAGAATTCACATCAATCTTTTGATCTATATAAAGATTTGATACAGATGTAATGGCGTTGTAATTACGTTATTGCATGTTTAATAGCCACATACACGTGTTACGTAAAACACGTAGTTTTAACGTAAATATTTACGTTCCTACCTTGTGTTGTAAGCATGTGTGTTTTGGCCCGAATAAAACGTAACTTGAAGAGATTGTGATGTTAAAGGTAACAATTAACATTGTAACCTGTAATAGTAGTAGTAAGGACGAGTTCTTTGCGAAAAAAATCGTCTGAACGTGCTACCAATACCAATTCTCTATTTCTCTCACGTCTTGTCCGACCAGTATGTGCGACCTGAAGAGCGCTATCGTTTGTCTCATTCAACTTTTGGTGGTGCAGTTAATTCAGCATGACGGGCAGGTTAGAATGTGTGGCATACCCTGCGTTGGGGCTCCACAACTGCATCGTGTTCAAGATAGGTCGATAATATCCCATCTAGCCTGATTAGATCTACAAGTGGCTAACTCTTTGAACCGACTGTGAACTCACCAACAGTCGGTTCAAAGATTTCCACATTGCCCATTGCAGTTCATGACCAGTGGGTAATTTTTCTGTACTTATGATTCCTCCCTCTAAGAATTTTCGTTTTACCACTGGCAATGTTACAGGTTGTGTTGTGGCAATGTGACTAAAAGAGTGATGGATATGAATGTTGATGGATGGAGGTAGAGAGGATGGGCAAAGAAAAGATGGATGGATTGTGTGAGGAATGATATGAAAGAGAAAGGAGAATATGATGCCGTGACCTCTGACAGGGGAGAATGGAAGTAGAATAGGAAAATGGTAGGAAGATTATGATAGTGTTACTGGTGGTGTTATTACTGGCACTTTTGATCTCTAGGATGTCTGTGGTGACCCTGACATTGAAAATGGCCAGTTCTTAGAGTGAAACTTGTCCGAGGAACCATTACCGTAAATTTTAATTCTACCACTGAGCAGTCGTGTTGTGTTCTGGTTTCCAAAGTATGGGTGCTGTTATTATTCCTGGCACATGAAATATTTATTTATTTAAACTTCATGTACAATAGTGGTACATAGGCGGCCTTAATGCCACAAGGCATTCTCTGCCAGTCAACCTTTGGGTCAAATAGGACAGCATTGTGATGAGGTGCAAAAAAATAAATAAGAAAAATACCATTTGGTTAACATAGATTGATATACATTAATAGGTACATACTAATACACATTAAATTAAAAAAAAAAACGTTAAATATTTCAGCTGAGTCCCTGCGATGTCTAAAGCAGACGTCTAAAGGAAGCGGTTCCTCAAATCCTGCTTGTTTGCCAGCCTATAACATAAAATATCTGCTTCGAGGAACCGGATATGCCATTCAAGGACAGTGTCATAAATAACCATTGATTATAAGAACAATTAATTTTCCTCGTACGTCTTTTTCCCGCTAAAATTATGAAGCATATCAAAATTCTAGTTAAAATTGAGCAAAATACGAAATGTAATACATAGAAAACACTTATACATAGCAAATGACGTCACCAGTCTTGCGTATTTCGCGAAATAAGACTTCGTTGGAAGCATTTGTTTACTAAGAACACTTGAAAGAATACTATTACTGGCTGAAAAAACAAATAGTAATTGTAGTTTACTTTAAAAAGTATAAATCACTTTTGAAAAAAGAATTTTTGTTTGTTTTTTTTTTCGATTTAGGTCAGGGAATGATCGTGTTTATTTATGATGAATAGTATAGCCAGTTGTAATAGATAATGCGTAACCTCCTTTTGTTAAGTGTTTTAAAGCTATGATCTGCGGGTATCGTTTCTTGGGACTAGAAAAATCTTGTCCACCATCTGAAATCCACCTGACGAGTCTTTTTTCTCAAATACAGTGCCAAAGTGGAGCCCCCTGGATTTAACGAGACGAATAACAGAGCTTCTTTTTATTCTTCGTATCTCTGGCACGACAAATTTATATTTTGTTAGCCCAAAACTTCGCCATTTCCACAGCGTCGTTGGTGGCAGCGCAAAGGTCACTTCGGCTGCATGGTTTTGGACTAGAGGGCAGTATAGGAGGTGGAGCATAGCTTGCGACACAGCTCCACACTCGCTGCTATTTCATTGAGGTAGCCCCACTTAACGAGGTTAGACTTCCATCTTCCCACTAGAGTCCTGAGATATTTCAAGGATTTCCTGGTGAACCACAGAAGGTTAGACACTGCAGGAAGATGCTCACTTGGTGGTTAGTAGGGAGTAGGAAGGGTACAGCTATTTTCCCACAGCTTGCATAGGGTAACGCCAATGACAGAGCTGGCAAAGAACAATAGTCAATAGATGCGCTGGGGAGTCTGTCACCTGAACAGACACAAACCCAAGACGACGGCGCCGCTTGCTTTTTTTATTTCTTTTTGACCCACACTAGGAATTTCTCCTGTATCCTGGGTGCGTTTACAAACATTTAAAACTCACATACACAAACAGCCAGACCCCGAACAACTACCTGTAGATCATACAAATATTTGTTCCGTGCGGGGATCGAACTCGCGACACGCAGCGCAGCAGCCAATCGCTCAGCCACTGCGCCAACCGTGCCGGCGCCAACTTGTGATGATTATACTTTTAAATTTTCTCTAAATAGTTTGTTTAATTTATCCTTAGAATCATAGGCAAAGAAGAGTGTCTAAATAAATAAGATAAAAGCATTCATAACATAAATATTTTTACCATAGAAAAAGAACCAGAATTTATGCGAACACATTTTCAGTTTCAGAAGTCTTCATAAATTGCAACTATCAATAACTTATTTGTCAAACAAACAGATTTTATCTGTGGCATGTTTATTTTTTAAATAAAATATGACGAGATAGTAGGCTAATGCGTTCCTTTTAAATGTAGATTGATTAATAGGTTTCTTATGCCTGTTTTCGCCAACAATATGTGACAGCTAGATGGATGCGTAAATACTATTTCACTGTTGAAATTTCAACTCTCTGTGCTGGCGGGCGTCAAGATTACAATAAACCACTTTAGGTGTCAATTTAGATGGTGCCTAGTATTAGTGAAAATGTGTGTTAAGCGATGTCCAACATTTTACATAAAAACGATCGATATAATTTCAATAAATGGGTTGAAATGCGTCATTGCATGTCCGAGAAAAACGAACTGTTAAATTTAATAAAGACACATGATCTGACATAAATACCACATTCATTTTCTGAATCTGAGATCATCATCTTCCTATCCTACTGATAACTGTACTAGGGTTGGCTGCCAGTCTTACCGGATGCAGCTGAATAATATTACATGGGGCAACTGCCTATCTAACCTCTCACACCCCAGTTTCTGATTACGATATTCCTTGGAAAGACTGGTTGTCAGACTTTTAGACAGTACCTGAACCAGGCAACTGGCAATTGTCATAATCTAAGATTTAATCATCATCAGCCCACAGAAGTCCACAGTTAGACATAAGCCTCTCCAATTACACACCACTCAGCTCGAATCACGGAAACTCAAATCCACGGAGAATGTGGCTCCACCTAGCTTGAAGACGACCCACCTTACACTTACCGATTCGAGGTCTCCACACAAGAACACAGCTACCCCAACGGTCATAGGTTCTACAGCAAGACATAATAGTGTAAATTAATTAATTAAACGCTACGAATGATGACAAAAATATTACCTAACACTGACTGAAATATTCAGACATCAGTCATAAATTAAATAAACGAATTAAAATGGCTGGCATTGATTCACATTTTCTATTTTTAAACTTACTAAACATTATCTATGATACGTCACGTCTGTCATGTGTGGTCTTCAATCTATTCGTCTTCAAGGTACTTAGTTTAAACGTAATCAGCATTAAATTTTCCCTGCTGGGACACAGGCCTCCTTTTTCTGAGAAGGAGTGGGCTGTACTGTAATCCACCACGCGGGCCCAGTGCGGGTTGGTAGATGTCACATGTCTCCGAATTTTTGGTTTTAGGACCTGCCGTTTTCCACACGTTGTTTCTTCACTGTTTTGAGAACAGTGGTAACCATTTTGCTTGTTATAAAGCAATTAAACTCAAATTCAAAGCATTTATTTCAATTAGACCATTATTGGCAGAAAAACAAAGAAAGCGAAGCTACAGTCACAGACACAAGGCATAATAACTTGTGAAAGTACTGTAGTTGCCCATTCCAAGACGTAGATCTCTATGGAGAAGAATAGGCAAGAAACTCCATGGAAACTCTTAAGACACATTTAACAACGGTCTGGTCAGAATCTACACTAATATTACAAAGACTTAAAGTTTGTAAGAAGAATGTTAGTATGTAACTTTGGATGTAGGGGGTACTCTTTGGAACTTCTACTGATCCGATTCTGAAAATTGTTTTCTAATAGGAAGCTACATTATTCCCGAGCTTACGCGAGGTGTAGTAGGACCCTTCACGAAGCCGTCAACCAAGCATTTTGTACAACAAACTAAGTACCTCTACACAAAAAATATTTCTGGAAAACGACATTTTTTTTTTTGGGGTAAAGAATCACGTTTTAGTAGGACTCAAAACATTTCCCTGATGGATGCATTAAATAGTGCGGGGTCTTGGAGGTATTTAAAATGATTTTATAACATTAAAAACTTGTATTTAAAAATACTTTGACCCTCAATATCTCCGTAACTAGGAGGAAGGTAAGGTGGTCTAGAACAAACAAATTATCGCAATTCGGGGAGAACTAGTGCTTTTCGGCTTCGTTAATAGTATTTTTACCGCGAGAAAATTGAAAAAATACACCAACTTTCTTTCTGTAGGTAGTCTTATTAACGGAAAAAGAGGACCATAGACTCAAAAAACACAGAACTATCTTTTTGATTATTTCCCAACAGTTAGTGAGAGAGATGAGTATGATTCCTGCTTACAATGTTGCGCCCTAAGTATTGTGTGAGGCTGAATGAATGGAGTCACAGCTTCATGAGTGCAATACACCTGTTTAGGGCACGATAGGTTAATGTGGATATGCTGAGGGCTTCCTGACAATTGGTAAAAGTTGTTTAAAATTTTCATTCCATGATTGGTATGTCGTCCTTGGCACAGGCTAACTGAATTTAAAGAAGAATGGGACCCAGTGTTTAATCATAGATAGATTCATACAACACCTTTTTACCGTGGATAAATAAACTACAGGACGCCACCTGTTACGATTCTGACTTACTGTAACTTGTAGCCAATATTCTCATTTATTAGATATAAATAAATAATATTCTTATCATCATCTGCCTAGCCTTTTCCCAACTATATTGGTGTCGGCTTCGAGTCTAATCGGATGCAGCTAAATATCTGTATTTTACATGGAGCGACTGCCTTTCTGGCCTTCACAACCTAGTTAGTACTTGGTAATACGATACTCCTTGGTTCTTACTAAGCGTATGGTAATAATATTTTTATTAAATAATATTAAACAATATAAATAAGAATATAACAAAAAAATATATATTACGGTTCTTGTGGTGAGTCTGGATGTTCTGGAGTGTGGCTTAAATCAGAACTAACACTATTAACTCGGTTTTATTTTTCAATAAAATTTTCACAGGCAATTTCGTTACACTACAAAGTTTGAGCTATGTCCTCCCTAGTCTAGCGCATAGGCTTGCACAAGGCGGTCAACTGAACTCCCTGTTCATTTCGCGACTCTTTGCCGGTTACGACATAGGGACGGGACACTAGAGAATTTCTACAGCTTCTGCACATGTTTAAGATATCGATATTTAACTGATTTGAGCTGTGATTTAAATATGAAAACATACGATGATTATTCTGGTGTGTTTTATAATGGTGAAATTGCAAGCTGCTCTAGCTGAATTTTATGCCATTAGGTCCTCTGCAAAATAAAACATTAACTATAATCTAACAAACCTTGATTTTTAAACTAAATTTCTTTTGAAATATGTCATAATCATAATTGATAAAAAGTAAAATTTTTACAATCTACTTTTTTGTCGTATTAGATAAGAAGATAGATTTGACGTCAAAACCAATAAGTATCTCACATGTTTCGGAAAAAACAACAAAATATAACCTAAAATACTATACAACTTCCCTAAAAACCTTTATAACCGGCCTCTTCATCAAAACCACCTTGAAAACAGGGTCATTACGAAATTAATTACCATATTTTCTGACAGGTGACATCTGATTCCTTCGCCCGCCATCACTAATCTAGAGCTATTGTCTGTGCCCGGCGAGCCGTCGTTTGAGATACGAAACGCGCGCGTTTAGTTGCGCGCATAATAATTTATTATCTGTGAACGTTGACAGTTGGCGGGAAAAATGAGACAAGATGGCGTCTGTTTTTTTTTCGGTTTTGTGTATTGGAAATATTGAATGGGTGGTAGAATGTTGATGGTAGACTCTTCAATACTTAAAAAGTGGATAAACATATTCTGCCTACATCCATTCAACCTGTAAATATTATACTGACTACTTACTTTCTTAAAAGTATCTACTGGTACCAAAATAATGCTCTTATTTTCTCTATTGAGAATTAGCAAGTGTATTCTTGGGAGTTATAATCATTTTCACAATCATAAAAGCTTCCTTATTACTTGAAGAAAACAAAATCACATTAATAAATAGTTACTTTACAGAGAAAAGAAATTTCTCCGCCACAAAACAAATGAGGATCCGATACTAAATAATACGTTATCTATTATTTTAATCGAATCGTGTATCGATTTAAATATAATACCGATTATTTCGACACGGTACTGGGCGTTATCAACGCAACCATAGATTAAAGAACAACGTTATTAATTAAAAGTAAAAAAAATAAAGCCCATTTCCATTAGCGGGATACGTGTCAATTGAGATGGGATAAGGCGGGTTACACGCTTATGGCTGACGCAATATTATTAGAAAGAAAAAGAAAGGCATGGCGCGTATGGCTATGATGTTGAGTCTAAAAAAGGTAACTGCTACTTTCATTGAAAGCGTGACGTTTGTAAGTCTGTCTAGCCGTTGAGAAAAGGCTATGATGTGATCGACCTCCGATCGATCGAGCGACTGCCTAACAGACCTCCACAACCCAGTTATTGGAGACGATCCCCCTTTACAAGCCTAACCTTTGCAAATGTGCCCAACACTGACAATAAGGGCTGTATCTGGTTTTGAAATACTAGAAGTCAAGATAGGAATATAGATAATACCACATCCATTTTCATTGCTGCTTACATCCTGCCCCTACCTACCTACAGAACGAGAAACAATCTCATCAGAAAGTTAGACCTGTCCATTGGCCTACATTGATGCTCCATTTAGACTACAGCATTGAAATGCACCCAATAACTCCATGCTTGTGTTCCTAGAAAGTCTAGGTGTGGGTTTGGTTGATGATTTTAATGATTATAATTCTGTAAATACATACGCATTACGGTTGTAAATAAAATTTAATCAACATACAACCTGCAATTCTACTTTTTACTACATACCCAAAATCTGACTTAAATATGACTTTATGTGACTTATTGTATAGTGTTTAATACTGTTAACTGTACATCATAACGACTTCTAGACATATTTTTATCTAAAATGTATTCTGTCGTGTTTTGATAAGTTTTGACTCAATTTATTATGTTAATAAACTCGATAACAAACCAGCATTGTGCTTTGCAGTGCCCTGACAGGGTTCATCTACAAAAACCGACAGTAATATTGTAAAATGTGTAATGTGTGTGAGAGCAAATAAATAAATAAATAAAAAAGTTGCAAAAAATGTAAGATGAATTTCAATTTTTTAAACCTTAAATAAAAGGTTTAAAAGTTATAATGGTGGTCAACCGCCACAGTCCGTGCTTGTACAAACAGCCTAATAATAACCTATCAAATGAATCAACACTGCACGGTATAGACTAATTATTTAGTTTTTTTTACTCCCACACTTAACAATAGAAAGTCTAGCGAAAGCAATGATGTTGCATTTTATTGAACGTGGAAACACCCACGGTCAATGGTGAATGATTTTTAATTATGGATTTGTTAATAATGACAGAGTTATATTAGATTCTAATTTGAAGTCAAATTTTGGTAAGCCTTAAGCGAAATATAGACTGCATATAAGCACAATAAGTTTTATTACAAGTAATTAAGTTGCTGAGCATGAGCTCCTGGGTCATTGGGTTATTGGGCTTTTCCATCAGGAATTTCTCTGTAGCAGCCACGGAGTCTGGGTTTGCGCCCGATTGATGACAATGGACTCGCCCCCTATTAGGTACATGGGACTTAAAAATAACTGGCCAAATGTGGGTGTACTATTTATTAGGTACACCTTTGTCTAACCCTTCGGGGATTACAGGCGTGATGTTATGTAATTACTCGGCCGAAGAAGGCGATATATAGAGAGGAATAACATAGGTTATTAAATAAAAAGTAAAAGTTTTCATTGCAAACAAACCAAAAAGAACACGGTCACTTTCAGTTGGCGGTACATCTTTGGATTAGCTTCGTAAAGCAGAGTCATTAACTGTTTTTTTTTAATAAATATTGTTTAAAAAGACTACCTATGTGCTACTTAGTTAGGTATTTATTTCATTCTGTAAGTCACATCCATCACAACTTGCATCGTCTTATTAATGGATTTCACAACAGCGTTACCCGCACTGCCCACATCCAAAAAGGTCCGTTACATCTCAAGCCATAGACAATGTGACAGTTTCCAATTGTGCCGTTGCCCATACTAGGCCTAATTAAAAAAGTAAAACCGCCGCAGGAAACGTCACTTCATATAGCGTTCCGAATTTGAAAAGATTGACAGGCGGTATGGGCTGTGCGGGCGGGCGAACTGGCCGAAATGTGTCGAAAATGTGAAAGATTTTTAATGTGTCATTTTTATAAATTGAATAGTGATGTCGCGAAATATATTCTTGGTTCAGTTGGTTGATAGTCTTTAATTATGTAAGCCTAACAAATGTTCTTTTATTGTTGCTGTATTGTCTGTTAACTAATTTATAACATAATTCAATCGGGAGGATGGGTTTCAACTGTCGAAAGCCTGGAAACCAGTGGTCCAGCTGTGTAAAAAGCGGAATAGTGCCGAAAAAAGTTCGCGAGCAGACACAGTGAGTTTCGTGTGTCGGGAACAGAATCGAGTTGTGAGTGACAGTGGTAGCGGTACTGAGTGCAAAAAACGAACAAGAAAGAGGGTAGACCGATTTGTCTGCTCATAAACACCCACCCGCAATAACTTCAGTTTATCCGTGATCATGGTGCTTGCAACAGCGCCGAAATATCGGGAACTCAAAGAAAACAATAAACATGGTAAATATCCCGTCTTCTTGTTTTAATAATTTATAACTTTTCGCACAAGTGACGAAGCCTAAAGCGTTTGTTGGACTCAAAAGTTCGTGCGTTAAAATCGCGAGACCGCTATCACTCCTAAAACATGCAAAATATTTAACTACCTAGAACAATAAGTTTCTTGGAACACGAATATTTCTGATTAATAGTGACAAAGCTAAGTAATTTGCTGAGAACTTTATGATTTACTAGCTGTTTCCCGCGACTTTCGTCCGCGTAAAATTATTATTAAAAAAAAATACTTTTTGAATCGGATTTTGTTAATTACCAATTTCAAGGGTTTTAATTTTTTGCATGGAACCCTAATTCTTATTTTAAAATAAAAGTAGCCTTAGTGACTCGCTTATAGCATCAGCTATCTGCCGTAAAAGTCCCATCAAATTTGGTTCAGCCTTTTCGCAGATTAGCCGGAACAAACAGACAGACCAACAGACAAAAGACCAAAATTTAAAAAAAAAATTTTTTTGTTATAAGTAAAGAATAAAAATAAAAAATAATTTATTTAAAAAGTATTACAATAAGTGTACATTTAAGCGCAGTAGTATTATTTCTCATACTAATTATAAGTACTGTATAAGTAAGTAGTGTATAGTGTAAAAAGCTGTTATTTTGAAATTAGATGTAGACAGAGTTGCGGTAGTACTCAATGTAACGCACTTAAAACAATGTGCTGATTGATGGCTGTATTGAATAGTGCAAAAGTCGTGGACGTATTTAAAATTAAGTTATAACATCAAAAACTTGTACAAAAAAAACTTTCGAGAAAGTTGAAACTTTGACCTCCAATATCTCCGTTACTAGAAGGTTCCCAGATATGGTCCAGGCAAAAAAAAATAGAGAAAAGAAATAAATGTCACTCTCAGTGCTAATTGACTGCAATGTACTGAACCTTTCATTCCCGGACATAATTGGTGCAACAACATTTCCTTAGTGACTAGCGGTCCGTCCCGGCTTCGCACGTGTGGACATTTATTTTTTAAACATTATGCGATATACACACATTTTATGGCTATTACATTTTTTTTTTCGGATGGGAATTCATCAAATGACCTGCCCTCCCCCCCCCCCCCCGCTCTAGGCGGAGCGGAAGGTAGTGTCAGACTTGTACTGACTAAAACCGATCCATGGTCCTTCTTTGCCCTTTGTGTTTCCGGGCCACGGTATCTCTTTCGAACAGTCCCGCAGCCCATTATTTTACATCTTGGATTACATTATTGAAGTTTTAGTAGGGATCCCTAATTTTTTCCAGTAATAAATATAGCCTATGTTACTCAGGGATAATGTAGCATTCTAATGGTGAAAGAATTTTTGAAATCGGTCCAGTAGTTTTTGAGTTTAATCGTTACAAATATACAAATCTTTCCTCTTTATAATATTTTAGTGTCGATGGCAGGTGTTTAAGCGCGAGCGTTCGATTAATCATCTGACCATGAACTGAACTAGACCAATCAAACAATACTTCACGCCGATTACATCTGGTGCTAATTGTGAGAATCGATTGCTCAAGCATTTATCTAATCTCCGAGGTTTGTTAGCTGCTAACTTATATTGTAAACAGACTGCGTTATGTCAGTGAGCTCGATGCACCTGAAGTGCAGTTTGGGGAAGCTATGTGGCACCTAAGCCGATCTCACACGACCTCGCTCGTCAGCGCGGTCGGGCGGAGGCTTCGAAGCAAATGTAAATAATTGCGGTGCAAAATGTTAATAAAGCAATGAATATTGTTGAATAGCCAAATGAAAAGGATTATGATTGTGAGACCTCATCACACATCACTGGGCCTATTACATCTGCATTACTCCACGAAGGTTGAGGAAGTCGTGGGGTGTTTGAGAGGGAAGACCGACTAGACTGAGGGTCGAAAGATTGAAATCGCATTTCAACATCAACTTCAAGTCGTTCGTGTTTCGAGTTTCAGTCTACAGACCTTCTTGAAAGAAGACTTTTGGCCGAAAGGTGTCGTATACCGACGATTCCGAGGTTGGTTACGCAACACCGTCAACGATACGTGTATATTTGAGGTTTTTTATATGTTCATATGATTATTTTGTGTATTTTGTCTATGGGCCTTAAATAAATAAATCTCTAGATACGATACGCAAACGCTCCATGGTCCACTTGGAAGAGACAGTAAACAATTAAAAATGTCGGACAATAATTAAATACACATGAAAAAATCACACCGCACACTTTTCCTAAAGCAATTAGATGAAAGTATCCGCGCTATGTAGCCGCACATGCTCACACGCGACTATCGATACTCCACCACTAAATAGTCTAATAAAGAAGGTTCAGTCTCTTTAGGAAGACCTTATTCTTTTCTCGTAACGGGATAAGCCTATGAGAACAGGGGCTTAAACAATGTGAAATACTATTATAAACCGACCGCTTTAAAGAGTCCTCGCGAAAGTATTAATTTGAAGGTTGATCAGGTATTGGATTAATTGGAATCGTAATACCTGCGTAGATTATGGTTTTTTAAAGGAAATAACCTGTGGGATATTGACAGGACTTTGTGGACGTTTAATGTGCCTTTGATGGGGCAAGGCGGAGGACTCATTAAAGCGGTTGGTGTATAGCTATATCGATGATGGCAAAATCAATAATGTGTTAGATTGAGTTGAAGTTCACAGGGTGGAAGGAACATCGACGCACAAACGGTGCTTGCAATGCATAATGTAGGCATCATCATCTGCCTAGCCTTTCACCAATTATGTTGAGGTCGGCTTCCAGTCTAACCGGATGCATCTGAATACCAGTTATTTACATGCAGCAACTATCTATCCTCCACCCACCGTGGGTAATACGATAGCCCTTGGTAAGACTGTTTGTGAGACTTTCGGACTGTCAAAGATCTATAATTGCTAGCCGGGATCAATGGCTTAACGTGTTTTCCGAGGCACGGAAGATACTCCGTATGTAATGGGTGGTCGCCCATCCACGGGCCAACCGAGGCAAGCGCGATTTAATTTTAAGATCGACCCGAGCGGCTGTCATTATTTAGCCACAAGCTCTTCCGCATCATCCTGCATAATCTACGCATATACTCTCTAAGTCCCTGCTTTTATTTGACTGTGTTTTCATCATCCTGTGCTAGACATATTCTTTTCATAAGCGTCGCCTCAATATCACATCTTCTATCTTTTTTTTTTTTTTCCGGATGGGAAATCATCAAATGACCCCCCACTCTGGGCGGAGCGGAAGGGAGTGTCAGACTTGTACTGACTAGAACCCATCCATGTTCCTTCTTTGCCCTTTGTGTTCCAGGGCCACGGTATCTCTTTCGAACAGTCCCGCAGCCCTGGCAGGCATCGGCCCTTGCGGACCCCTACTTATTTGCTGACATCTCTTTGAGGCGCACGTGGAACACGAACGCGCCGTCGACACGGCCTGTCGTCATAAGACGGCCGGACGGCGAGCTGGCCCATAACTCGCCGTCCACAGGCACGCGCCTACGGTGGCCGGGAGCCACCACGTGACCCCCAACATCTTCTATCTTCAAGCGGCAAAAAAAGCTGTCATGTTCAATCACGCGACTAATCGCCATTAGAATCAATCTTAAAAACCGTCCGGGCGCCACACGCAATAAATCAATTTTTCTATTAGCGGCTACTTTTTATCTTCTACATCGTTACTAACCTTCTGATCTATCCCTAATTTGAAGGTTCATCAACGTTTCAAACTATAAGTCCCCAGTATAACCTGACCTGTCATTTAACTGAGAGTTTAAACAATGCAAGCTTATGTAACGGTTGATAGGTCGTCGAATGTCCATACATTAGAGATGTCCACGCACATCGCGGCATCATCGCGTGCGCATTTCAATTATCACTCGTTCTCGTGCCGCTACAGTTGAACTCTGAGCTCTTAAATAGCCCAATAACTTCGCAGAAGGCCAGGATAGATTTGTGGAAGATTCATTGGATGACAATTTATATTATGGTCGGCTTGTAGTCCAATGATTGCTGATTTTGTATGGGGTTTTATTACTGTCAATGAGGATTTATGATAGGAAAGATGTATTGGTTATGCCCCATGTAACACGATTATACAAGTTGTAAACGGACCCTTCACGAAACCGCCAACCACGCATTCTGAAAAACAAACTAAGTAACTCTACGCAAAATATATTGCTAGGAAACGACATTTTTTTTGGGGTGATAAATCGCCATTTACGGTAGGACTCAATGTTGGATACCACTTAAAACATTGTGCTGATGGATGTATTGTTTAGTACAGGGGTCATGGGGGTATTTACAGTAAAGTTATAGCATTAAGAACTTGTACCTACCGTGAAAAAGTTGGAACTTAGACCTCCAATATCTCCGTAACTAGAAGATTCCCAAGGATGGTCCAATAAAATATCGTAATGACGCATGACAGGGAGAACAAGCCTTTCGGGACTTTTTACACCCACTAATGCTTGCTATCTTAGCCAAATGCTTAGGTACGGTATGCATTTTTATGTAAAAATAGGTTCTTAGGTAAAGTCTAGTCTGACTGCTGGATTTTTTTTCCATTCCTGTTGCGAAAAATTAAGATAATGTTTTAAGCATAACAACCTTAAAACCTCCATTAACTTTTCCGTTGTACAAACCTCCATTAACTTTTCCATTGTGGTAGGTAGAAATTTCGGAACGCCATCTTTTATACTCCTTTCGCCTCGTCCATACAACTGGTGATCTGATCATAAACATGCATGAAGCGTGCTCCAAAAAAAAGCATAAGTACACTTTCAGTCCTTATTTTTCGTCCCTAAACAACAGACCAATGCATTCGTCCATCTCATAAAATCGGCAGCGAACACTGACCGAAGCAAAGCTCGACCGTAAGCTGAGTTCGAAATTTGAAACAACGTCAACAAGATTAGAGCGCCGCCATGCGCCATGTTACTGAAACGTCAAACTTACAAAATGGATTCCAACGTTTTCCCGCGCTCCTCTGGGATTCTAATGTTGTCTCTGGTTTTGTGGGTAATTATTGTAAGTGATACTTTAAGATTTGTTTGTATAGAGTGATGCAATCTAGTTTTCATGTTTTGAATTAAGTAATTTGTTTTATAAACTTATGAACCAACGGTTACTGGTGACTACTGTTTTCATTCGATTTTTGAAAGGAAAAGATATCACCCCGCCTAATATCCCACAAAATCTTGGAGAACACGAAGCCTTTTACGGTCAGTTCCTCTTGTTACCATAGAATCGTATTACATTCATGATTCCATGTAATTTGTCCATGACAGCAGTATCAGACATCATAATTATGCTCAAAACTTTGACTTTGATATCCCAGGGAATCGTATGCATGCAGACCAAAAAAGGTAAGGTTGATATTAAAACTGATCCTCCAATACATTAGTATAATTATCATTATTTTTATGGGGCTTTTAAGACTTATATTGCTCGTTTTTAAATGGGACAAAAGTGGACTGCTCATAAATATGAAACTGTAAAAAATAAGCAGCGGCTACGAGCACATGGACTTCTTTTACATCAAATGTAATGAATTCATTGAATCACAAATGCGAATGACTAATGTCACTAAAAATACTACATTACATACTGTCAAAAGGGAGACACATCTTTTAAAATTCAAAAGGCAATAAAAAATATTCATCGTACACTGCCAGCTTAAAAAGTTGACTTGGCTCCCAAACTAACACTAAACAAGCAATGTAATGCGAATAAACAAATATATTCATTGAAATACAATGACATCAGGCAACTAACGAAATCAAAGATCGGTCGGACTCCGAATGATAGCAAAAAAAAGTTTCACAAAAACTTTAAAGAGAGCTTTGAACTTTTTGGTGGCGCTTAAAATGTTGCTACATTTTTTAGGTCGCAATTTTTTTCTATGCACTGAGGTAATAACTTCGTGTTTATGGGTACACGTTACTTATTACTTATGGCTTATACAAAAAGCCCCCCATTCATCAGTTCCTATAATAGCGCCTTAACTGAGGAGAAGAAGTAGCGAAACGAAGTTCTTAGCTATGTATTTGTTTATGTACACACAGATCACTTGCCTATGCAGAAAAAAAAACATTTATTAAAAGAGCACTAAGAATAGAATAGAATTTCTCTTTATTCGAGTATCCATGAAGGTATTATGATTTGGTATACACACTAGGGTCACTAAGGTACTGCTTATTTCATTAGAAATCGTATCCATTTAGACCTTAACTTAAAATATAAATAAACATTCAACTCATTTATTTCAGACACAATGAATGATCCATAATTTACAAAAAAAATACAGAATAATATAATGACGCTCGAAGTTCAACTTCATAACAGAAGCGCCATTTTATGCGTCCACACGACCAACGGTACGCTCCACGCTTTTTGCTTACGCGTGTCTCGTGAATCATTCGATAAATAACTTAAAAAAAGTAATTGTTTTGATACCGACTATGATGGGAACAAATTGTCGATGACTGGTGATGTTTCCGGTTGTACAAAAAATTTGTTTAAATGTAGGACATTTTAAGATGAAATGGAATGTTTTGTTGATTGAGGAGAAGCTGTAAAAGAAATACTATGACATGATAAGTTACAGTACGTAAAACTTGAATGTTTTGAGTACTAAGTAATTAACAAAAAATACTAGTAAACTATGAGGGTAACATAATAAATGGGTGTAAATAATATACCCTTAACGAAGCCGAAGAGACCATACTTGGGAACCTTCTCGTTACGGAGATATTGGGCGTCAAAGTTCCAACTTTTTCACTTTTTTTTTTTAAATACATGTTTTTAATGTAAGATTTTTACTTCAAACACCTCCACGACCGCCGTACTATTCAATCCATCCATCAGCACAATGCTTTGAGTGCGTTCCATCGAGTCCTACCGTAAAACATGATGTTTCAACCCAAAAAAAAAAATTCGTTTCCCAGCAATAATTTTTGCGTAAAGTTACTTAGTTTGATATACAGAATGCTTGGTTGACGGCTTCGTGAAGGGTCTGTTTACACCAGTTATTCCATCAGAATTAAACCTCTACAAAGCAATTCAATTCATGAAGACCGTTCCAAAACGTAGATCTCTATGGAGGAGAAAAACTCAAAATACACTCTATTAAATCAAATTAGTTAAACATTACAAATTCCTGGGTCGAGGATGAGGAGAGGATGAGAATTACAGAGTAGTCATCATAAATCAGTTAATAGAAATTCACTACTGCTTCAAGAATAAATGACGAATGAGGCAGGAGGGATAAATTACCTTGTTATGTTCTTCATTCCTCACTATATTGAGCAAATCTTTTATAGCCCGGAGTTCGGACCTACGAGCTCGATCTTAAGGTTAAGCCGCGCTTGCCTAGGTTGGTCCGTGGGTGACCGCCCATTACATATCGAGTTTCCTCCGTGTCTCGGAGAGCACGTTAAGCCATTGGTCCTGGCTGTCATTTGTAAAACTTCGACAGTCGTTACAGGTAGTTAGTGGCCCCGAAAGTCTGACAACCAGTCTTACCAAGGGGTATCTTATTACTCAGTACTAACGGGGTTGTGGAAGTCAGATAGGCTGTCGCTCCATGTAAAATACTGGTATTCAGCTGCATCCGATTAGACTGGAAGCCGAACCCAACATAGTTGGGAAAAGGCTAGGCAGATGTTGATGAGTTCGGACCTACGAATCCCTCAGTAGTAGTAAATACACTAGACAACAAGACAATCACTCAATGACTCGGGAGAAAGTCCACCTACCCCCAAAGAATGCTAATTATTTTAAACCAGACTCATTGCTTCACAAACGCCTACAAAGCTACCGTTAACCACTTATATCATAGCCTACAGCTACTGTCGCTTCATAGAAGCAGTGACGGCCGCAATTACCATAGACTATGGAGCAGCTACCGGAATATTTCGAAACGGACCTCATTTGAAAAAAGATTTATAGAATTTCTGGTGTGAATGGGAATCGTGAAAGAGAAATTGGTGGTCTTGACGGACTAGATAACGAACGTTTTATCATCGATAATCTTTATGGAAAAGTCAAAAATGTATTCGATTGACAAGCTATCGAATAGTTTATGTGAATCCTGTTTAAAGTCGTTGTAACAATACGCAGAGCTTTGCAAGCAATTGGCTCTTAATCAGGCTCTCTGGACGAGTAACAAGAACAGTTGGGAAAGATACCTATAGATGGCAGACTTTAGAGTTAGAAAAACTATTTGGTAAGTTCATGAAATAGAGCAGTTTTAGGTGGCAATAATATACTGGGACGAATCTTATTTATAAAAGCGAAAGTAGTTATTATTCAATCACGCCAAAACTGCTAAACGGATCTGGATGGAATTTGGCACAGAGATAGTTTATAACCTGGATTAATACACTTTATATCTCTGTATATATCTATTATGATCCCGTGGGACAACTACCAAACTCCACGCAAACTGTGGGCGTAAGCTAATAAAGATATAAATATGTCAAGTAAAGCTCGATTATTGAAAGGTATACTTAGTATCACACGCATGTTCCTAGAAAAAAAAATATACCTAAAGATAACTTTTTTGTCAGACAACCTTTCTCATCCGCCATCTTTAAGAAAAAAACGTTCCATACGATAAGTTACATTCCAAATGATTTCAAACACGGCTGGCCGTTAAGAAAGCTATCACTCAAAAACGAACAAGTGTTTGAAATTTGAAATAAAATGAATTAATGATGTATCGACGCCGACAAAGATAGTTTGCTGGTGAGATAAAACTTGGATCGAGTTACAATCGAGTATTGACTCGACTCGGATAAGAGTATAATATGGATATGGCTCGGAAGGGGATGACAGTACTTCTCTTCAAGTCGTCATCTCAGCAGTTAAAGAAGAAGATATGCTGTGACCCCAAATAAATTGGAAAAAGGGCGAGAGAATTACGATAAACCGTAATTAAGTAATTCAAATGCAGAAGCCATGCGTATCTTATGTGAAATCTTTTACGTAGTTTAGTAATTATCAATTTGTGTTTAAGAGAGAGAAGAATTTGAAGATTTTTTTCTGAAGAGCAAAGGCTCCTGTTTCTTTTTAACCACCTGTAAAATTAAGCTCGTCGCTCTCGCCATCTTCTCAAGGGCTTATTTCTCAAAAAGTAAACTTTTGACACAATTCTTCAAAGTGCAAATGCTGCTAAATAGGTGTCAGTATGTACATATTATGTGTCCTACAATCCTGGAAACCAACGAACCGGTATTTATGTGGTACTAACTATTAGGTCTATTGTTTCAGTAAGTTTACAATCTATAAACTTCGCGCTTTGCCTTCGGGTATGAAGTAGAAGGCGTTAAATTGGAAAATGAGAAAGCTACAAGTTTGCTTTCCGGAGTGGTTTATTTTAAGGTCATAATTAAAGTTAAAGTCGCTCAAATGCTTCGTCTAAAAGAAATTAAGTGGCAAAAAACTAATTTGTACCCCGATAACACGACACACCTTGATGAAACTGGTTGTCAGACTTTCGAGCCACTGACTACCTGCAACGACTGTCAAAGATCTACAAATGACAGCCGGAACCAATAGCTTAACGTGCTTTCCGAGGCACGGAAGAAACTCGGTTTTAATGCAGCAATAGGAAAGCGTGGCTTAACCTAAAAATTGAACCCAGCTCGGTTCAATTTTTAGGTTAAGCCACGCGTTATTATTTCCTCTCCACAAGAAATTCATCACCATCATGCTCCACAGCCAGACTTCAACCACTGCTGGCTATAGGCTCTTTGTTTCTGCCAATCTCCACGCACCTCTGCCAGCCTGATCCAGGTTTTACCCGCGATGGCAACAAAGTCGTATCTATCTCATAACCTCCAGACCCCGATAATTGACCGTTAGGTACTCTTAGGTCGTGTTTTAGTCATAACCGTAATCAAAACTAAGCGTGAGGCTAGTTCATTTACAAACTAGACCTTATTAATAGATTTAATGGTCCAGGTAAATTATGAAGATTTTGCAAGTTGCTGTTATCGGGCGTTAGATAAAATCATTCAACTCGTTCCATTTATTACTATGACACTAGCAATCATTAAAGTCTTTGACTTATTCTAGACCGATTTTGATGAATTTAGATTTTAAACTGAACTAGAATCGATATTTTAGAACCGCGCTCCTGAAAATCAGCACTTATACATTTATTTGTATGGCTTTTGCCGACTTTAAATAGTTGGAAAAAGGCTACGCAGATGTGCAGATGATGATAGGACCTTTTTGAACTGCCTTTTAATTCAACGGGTTGTCAATACTGACGTAGCCAGAAAAAAAAACACTTTTTCATTCTTGCAGGCTTTTAGCAAGCACCCCAACTGTTTTAATTTTTGAATAATAATTAAATTCCTTAAAACTTGAACTCCTTTGTTCAAACCGATAGTTTCATTTGATCCATTGGATAATCTTTTAAACCGTAGAGAGTTTTTCTCTACAGCAAACATAACTTTGTATTCCCTCGATAATGATTACCTATAAATCATTATAGTTATAACTTGTAAGAATGAGCATCGTAATTGATTCGACTTATGAGCTCCTCCGATAGAGTTAGTAATGGATTTATTTTGTTTTTGTACTTTTTTCTTTTTAATGCCCTATTGCTGTACGTTCGATACTGGTTGCAACTGGTCCTCGTAGTAATGAAAGCAGTTTCTTATAGAATAGTCGTGAGTTTACGGTTTTTGGTTAAACATCTAATAAATATAAAGTTAACTCAATCGGAGTTTTTTTTTCTTGAAAATCATTAATAGGTTTCAGGTATTTTTTGATACGTAACCATTGGATATACTCAATACTCAATACTCAATACTTTATTTCATTCCATAATGTTAAATAAAACAGTTGGTATGTTAAAACATTGAATCAATTATGGACCCTGTCGGGCACAGCAAAGTTAAATTAATTGGTAATAGGAGAGAGGATGAAGGCGCTTTTTAAAAAGTTAAGAAATATTAAATTAAAATAGTAAAATGGCTTTTGTGGTATTTACATTATAGATCATAATTATATTTAATTGAGTACTAATAAATTTATAAGTCTTAAATGTAATATTTGGTTTTAGTTTATTTTATTGCACCATTATATACTAAAATTATAAGTTATAATAATAATCTAAAATTAACTTTTTTTACAGTATTTTTTAAATAAATTGGATAATTGGATTGAAAGGTGCGCTATTTAGTATAGTTATTTTTAATGAACAGTATTTTCGAGTTTTAAAATAAATAAATTAATAAATTCAAAGTCAAATTTAAATTGAAATGTCGGTATGATATCAGACAAAATGTCACAATGGTTTTTATTATTGTTTAAATTTATCGTCAAAGTATTCGTTAATGGTGTAGTAGCTTTTATTGATTAGTAATTGTTTAAGTTTATTGGTGAATATATTATTGTTATTAGTATTTTTAATGTCTTCCGGTAGTTTGTTGTATATTTTTATAGACATAACAAATGAACTAGAAGAGTGCATTTTTAATCTTGAAGTGGGTATGTTAAGTCTATTTTCATGTCTGAGTAAAATTTTATTTTGGATGTCTCTTCTTTTGGTATAGAACTGGGGATATTTTCGTACAAATTTACAAATTTCAAGTATGTAGAGGCAAGGCAGTGTTAATATTTGAAGTTTTTTAAAGTGGGGCTTACAGGAGTCTGTTTCTTTGATATTTGTTAATATTCTAACCATTTTTTTCTGCAGAGTTAATAATGTTGGCGCGTCTATATAAACACGATAGAATTGGAAACAAAAATGTAATCTGTATGTAATGAACTTGGTAGTTGGTAACGTATTATTGGTCCCAAAATAGATCCCTGAGGCACTCCAGGACTTGATTGATACTACACACTATAATCGATCATATCTACCTATTAGTTTCCAGGTGTAGGTGTACACCAATCTGCCCCACTTCGGCAGTAAATAACGATAACCTTCCAATAGCTTTAAAAATTAAAAATAGAATAGGTACCTCTAGTTCGTCGAGTCGCTTGTAAACAACGAATCGAAGTACAAATCATTGCCACGGTAAAATATGGCAGTAAGCCAATGATTATTTGTAATCAATTCGGCTAGTTGTCGAAATGTTCTAAATCGGGAAACTGGTTGCTGGTAGCGACAACACAGGAACTCCGTATTTGGAAGAGTTCTATGTTAAGTAGTCGATCGCGATAAGAGAAGCATTTGGTCAAGTTGAATCGTAGCTACAATTGATTTTCTTCTTATTCTTATTTACGTGTAAGTTTCAAATTTTAGCCGACCAGTATGTCGGTGCAGGACAGCAATTTTCTGCTATTCTGCTGCGATCATTACTGTCGTTAATCACATCAAACTAAATCCTCGGCTACTCTCATCCATCTTCTATCTCTCACTCTTTGAAAAACATCGCTCCCTCTAACCTCCCACAGGTTCGGTGGAGTGACGTTCTTGGGGATGTCTTGAAGAATTTAAAATTTTCTTTATTTGCTCCAGCCACAACTCTTATTTCATTACTATGTTACGTTAGAGGGTCCAGTGGATTGCTGTAATTATTATTTTTAACAGCTGCAACAACGACCACTACCGAATTTGAATATCCTGAAATAGTTAATTAATTAATTTGATAAATCAAAGAGTTCAATAATAAAGGGTGTTAATAGACCCTTAACATAAACGAAAGGCACTTGTTCTCCCCGTCACTGTGGTAATTTTTTTGTTCTAGACCATACTTGGGAACCTTCTAGTTACGGAGATATTGGGGGTCAAAGTTCCAACTTTTTCTCAAGTTTTTTTTTTAAATACATGTTTTTAATGTAAGATTGTTACTTTACACATCTCCACGACCCTCGTACTATTCAATCCATTCATCGAGTCTTACCGTAAAACGTGATTTATCACCCCAAAAAAAAAAGTCGATTCCCAGCAATAATTTTTGCGTAAAGTTACTTAGTTTGATCTGTTTACACCCGGTATAATTGACCATTTCATGGCACAGAGTTACACATGATGGTACAGAGACGATAAATATTAAACAATATTTTGTTAGAGTAAACATCATGCCTTATTTCCTCGAAGTCTTAGACATTCGTGTACATTCGCATTTGCCAGTTATAGTTAAATAGGGGACGAGCCTATTACCATCAATCGAACACAAACTCAAACTCGAAGCTGCTACTGAGAATCAATATAGCTCAAATCAATAAAGGCAATACTAGATTGTCTGAATAACCAATAATAGTAAGTTACCAAGTTAAGTGTTGACGATGCAACAGCATCTTTATCAGTCGATCGCTGGCACGGAGCAGCGGAATGTCGCCTTAACTAGCGCAAGCCCGGCCAATAGCGGCGACTTTAACAATTATTAGCAATATAACAGTGTTGTGATTAATATTAACTGAAATAGACGGAGCTTTATCTAAACTACTCTCATTAAAACAAAAGGAAATGTCATTGACTAAGCTTTTGCAATCAGGAAAAATGAAATTGCTTAAGAAATTAAATATTTACTTATACAAGTAAATACTCGGTACGGTAAGGTCCGCAAACTGCAACTGTTATTCTTTGATCATCATCTGCCTAGCCTTTTCCCAACTATGTTGGGGTCGGCTTTCAGTCTAACCGGATGCCGCTGAATACCAGTATTTTACATGGAGCGACTGCCTATCTGACCTCCACAACCCAGTACTGGGTAATACGATACCCCTTGGTAAGACTGGTTGTCAGACTTTCGGGGCCACTGACTACCTGTAACGACTGTCAAAGATCTACAAATGACAGCCGGGACCAACTGCTTAACGTGCTTTCCGAGGCACGGAGGAAACTTGGTATTGTAGAATTGTAGAACTGTTATTCTTTGATAGCCCTATGAAATCCACAGTAAATTGATGTTTTGTGGCACACCGCTAAACTTAGTATTTCACATCCCAGGTTTGACGGCATCTATACAAATCTATATAAATAAATAAAATTTAAGTCCCTGTTTGTAATTTCAAAATAACAGCTTTTTAGCCTTGAAATCCGATTCAAATAGGGCAGTAATATTTTTATCATAATAATTTCACGTGAAAGAAGGTCGCGGGCAACAGTTAGTCTGTTAATAATCGCAAATTATACCGTGTTATGATCCTAATTAAAGCTTAATCCGACAATGGAGTAATCCAAGCGAAAGAAAAGTACTAGGCTTGCATACGACCGAAGAGTTAACTTAAAGCGCGGGCGGCGATCCGTCTTCGAGCTTCGAACATCATTCTAAACGATACTAATATACTATTATTAAACAAATACCTACTGTTAAGAATAAATTCGTTAGTTTATTATCTACAACTATTAGCAATGAATAAAGGATCATCTATCCAATAATCTAATGCAATACCCCGTCAAAGCACTTACCGTGGACATAATCCATTGGACCAAAAAGTACCAGGAGTGCATACAAGCGAAGTGTTAGAACTAAGAACATTAGGAGCGGCCGGCCACAATCCGTCTGCGGCCGCGGTCGGACGAAGCAATAAAGATTAACTCGATGCCAGCGCGATAGATGTCGCTATTCTCAATATAAACGTAAGAGGATTTTAGTGCATTCTTTTATTTCGAGAGTGAGAGTTTGTTTTTAATAAGATTGTTAAAGTTTTATTAGGGTCTGTTAAATTAACATGAATTATAAAAAAAAACAGATGTTGTAATTGTTGACTGTCTTGGACAATCAGGCTGTTATTTTTTGTCATCTATAGCAACATGGTGTCTTACATTTGGGTCCGACAATAAGCTCGCCCTGTGATATGCGACTTATACAAATTGCAATATTAATGATTATTTTAATTCGCTTGATGACTACACCCAGTTTACATTTTAATTGCCATAATTGTATTATTTCTATAAACAAATCATCAACTGCCTAGCCATTTTTCAATTATAGTAAAGTCGACTTCCAGTGTAACTAGATGCAGCTGAATACTAGTAATTATCTAAAGCGTCTGCCTATCTGACGTCCACAACCCAGATACTGGTAATTGGTCAACATGACACCCCTTGGCTGTCAGACTTTCGAGCTTCTTACTATTCATAACGACTGCCAGAAACCAGACGACCAAAATCTGCTATCTGATAGATAGGTACCCCTATTTTCTTTAAACAAAGAAATCTCCGAATTAAATAATAAATCTATCATTTCAAAACTGCACTATTCCTCCCTCCGCGCTCCGGCGTGACCCTCAAATGTACACTCGACACCAACTACGCTTCATTTAACACATTCGATTCGCTTGTGGCCACACCGCAGTAATGCCGCGACTTTTGGACGTACAGGCGAGAGCAGTGTGATTTGATATGCTTTAATATTGTTGATATTTTTAAGAAGTTTATTCAGGTCACCGAATTTCGTGCTATTTTATGGTCTTGATCACATTTATTGCCCAGAAGGCCTAACTAAGTAACCTTCACAGCGGTGACGATGATGTAAAAGTTAAAAATGTATGCGACTGACATAGGCGACCGTAAATCCTGTTGACAGTTGTCGAAGAGCGATAGCCACTTGGCTAAATCCTCAGGCCACTCGAAATTTTTCTTCCGAAGCATACTTTGACGTATACGAACACTAAGCCTGGACGCTTACAATTTGTAGCTTTGTAGCTTTGTCTGGTATGACTGACTGACCGAAGAACTAACATAAATTGCCAATCCATGCAATAACGCTGCCAGTAAAGCGATCAGGCTCGATAGCATTCTTGCCCTTTGCTCTATATCTAAACTTTACACCACGAGATCAACCATTCTCGTACAGACAGTAACGTCAAAAGAGTGAAAAGGAAATAATGATAAATTCCTGAACAATACGTTTTCTACTCGATTGTACCATTTGAAAACAGTCAGCATTATACCCCAGAGACACGCGTATTGATGTCAACGCGTCTGTACCAGTGATCGCTAATTTATATTTATTGTATGATTTGTACATTTCTATTGATAAATGACTTTATAATAAAATTGCAATGGACTTGTCGTCATAAGAATCATGAAATGAATCCCTAACGTGAGACATGAAATTTGGAAGATATAATTTTATACTAGGTAACGTAATATTAGTAACACAAGTCAACTTAAATAAAAGGAGCTACTTAAGTAGATACTTTATTTTAGCATTTTTTAAAGAAAATCCTCTAGTAGCACCTTTTTTTTTAATCATTTATCTACGTTCAAAATTTTGGTACTAAGATTTTCGGAAAAATAATGAGTTGCAACTTTACAAGTAAAAAATAACCGTAGTGCATAACATTTTAATTCTTTAACCGTACAGTCATAAATGAAAATTACTTTCATCGACAAAAATGGTTAGAGAAATCATTGAATTATATCTGCCTAATAAAGCCCTTTCAAGTGTCCAATCAATGACTAAGCTAACCTAAAATATTGAGTTAGAATTTAATTCCATCCTTTAATTTTAACATCTTTTTAAACTATACATTATTAATTAAAAACTATTAAATAAACTAACCACAAACTATGAAAGGATCAGTCTCAGGTTGTATGTTGATTAAGATATGATCCGCGACCGTAACAAATATGGCTTTACAGAGTTATAGTCATTAAACTCATCAATACAGCCCTCTAAGTTCATAAAATCCCAAAGACTTTTTCATGAAATTGGCATTAAATGGGATTAAATGAACTTAGAGGCTTGTCTTAATGATTTTAAAGATCATAGTTCTGTAACTACATACGTGTTACGGTCGCAAATCATATTTTGTTTCACATATAGCCTGAAACTGTCCTACAAATTGCAAAAAACCGAAAGAAAAACAAAATCTACCCTGGCCCTTCCACCTTAAGTTCAAACCTTGCTTTCATCGCCCTCTTCAATTAAATCATCGAACTACATCAAAACGACATTTAAATAAGACCTCAACGTACAGTCAGTGACTAAACTCCTTGGCTGCAGCATTTAAAACCGCAGACTGGGACCCAGAGGCCTAAAGTTTCCCTGCCTAGCTCACTCAATGTGTTTGCTAAAAGATTTAGGCTGTAAGTCCCCTGTCTGAGTGAAAGGATGTTTATATTTCAGATTAGATCCACGAGGGGAGAGCTAACTATTGGCTGTACTTGTAGAAATGGGTTAGTTTTAAAAACTGTATGTTTGACAACGACTAGGGTTGGTCATATTACAGGGTGTAAACGGACCCTTCACGAAGCCATCACCCAAGCATTCTGTACAGTCACGAGCACCCATATGTATACACTTTCCTAAATATAAAAGCAATTTTTGCCAGAAATAAGGAATGTAACTCGGAGTTAGGATCTTTTTCATAAAAATATGAGTTCCGGAATACTATGTTGTTAACAAACACAAAATTTACTTCAGAACAGGAGGCGAAAAACACTTTTAAAAGTCGTTAAGTGTTTACATATTGGTGCTCGTGACTGTACACCAACTAAATAACCTTACGCAAAAATTATTGCAGGGAAACGACTTTTTCTTTTGGGGTGAAAAATCACGTTTTAAGGAAAAACTTAATGTAACGCAACTAAAAACATTGTGCTGATGGATGCTTTGAATAGTAAACAGGTCATTGAGGTAATTAAAGTCTATTTATAACCTTAAAAACTAGTATTTAAAAAAACTATGAAAAAATTGGAACTTTGACCTTGTAACTAGAAGGTTCCCAGGTATGGGAAAGAACAAAAAAATGATCGCAAAGACGGGGAGAACAAGTGCCTTTCGGCTTTGTTAAGGGTCTTTTTACACCCTTTATATGGCGTTTAGTTAGTATGAATGAGTGTGTGACTTAAGCAACCTCCCAATTGAGTAACACACTTGCAATTTCATTAAATAGAAATAGAAATATTTGAAGGAAATGCTGATCCAATGCATCATATTACGTTGGAAAATTTTATCTGCTTGACATCGTAAATTATGAAAGGCATGCAAATAGAGGTGTTTAATTCATCTAAGGTACAATCTACAAGTTTCATGCAACAGGAGGCTTCAGATGAGATCTTTTGGTCCCAAATCTAGACTCTATTTTTATTTCTTTGTCAAATAATCAGCATTGGCATGTTGGATTGCCAGCCTTCTGCGAACTTTCCACGTTGACAGCGATGCGGACGAATTTTTTGACACCCTTTTGTTTTTCATACATCTAGGTACATATTTTTATCGTTACTTTACTTAAGGTCTGTATAGTTATCATATTATGCTTATGTGTGTGAAATTAAACAGTTTACTTTTAATTGTAATAATAATTCCCAGACACTATTGAAAAACTTCCTATGGGAAAACTCAATAACACTCACTTATGTCATATCAGTATTTTTTTTACCTTTCCATCACGATAACGCTTTTGGAATGACCAGCCTGAATATATAAGGTCTATCTTTTCATACACGAAATATTTTAAGAGTAACTTCTATAAGTCGTAAAGTCGCCAGAGGAACGAAAAAAAAAATTATCTGAGTGTTTTTTTTTTACAAAATTATTATAATTCTAAATTTTTTTGAGACTTTTTGCATAAAACCTTTACTCCCATATTCTAACAATAACAGTAGGTAAATACAACGTAGTAAACTAGCGTAATGGATGCTTAAAAATGAGAAGCCAATATTTATTTTGTGGGTCAAGTAATTTTAAATTATTTATTTTTTATAAAAAAATATACTCAGATAAAAAAAAATCCCTTGAAATGGCTTTGTTATAGCGCTGATTCCCTGAAAATATTTCGTGTATGAATAGTTAGACCCTATATGTTCCCCAAATCACAAAGTAAAACACATTTAAAACAAACGATATAATCCAATTAGTTTCGGAATCGCCCTCCAAGTACAGTGATGCACAAATTGCAATAAATATCAATTTGTGTGCTATCGACATTAATGTCACTGGGGAGCAAGTTTGAAGTGAAAAGTGATAGCTGTATCAATGGGGTGCTTTATAGTAACCACGAAGAACTACATGGATTCGTTGAAGATATAATTCCTTGCTCTTTTCAAACTTTGGCAGCCATCCATCATTGTGAAAAGGCACATGATTTATTTATTAAATCAAATAACAATGTTAACATTATATAGAAACATCTATAAGTGCCCTTGACTTAATGCTAGTTAACAAAAACAGATAGGTGTTGATAGGTGTTGTGTTGGTGCAGGATGTGTGTTATATCCTCGATGGAAGGGTTTAGGGTGGGTTATTTTCAGAGAAAAGCAGGCGTTCTGTATCCAGGTAGTTATTTGTGAGAAGAAAGTTTGTCACAGATTTCTTGACGGACGAGGTCGAGAGAGAGTAAAGTCTCTATCTCCTGTTGAGCTTATTATATAATTGTGGCCCTTGGAAACAAAGAAACCGTTTGTTGAATGAGTATTTACATCTGCAGTGCTGACAAACAACAATGATGAAAAGAGTAGAATTGGTAAAATTTTTCAATGCGTTTTTTTATGGCTGGCTCACATTAAACTCGTAAATAATTATTTCACCATCTACCTACGGCAGTTGGCTATCGACTGGTCAACTGAATTGATTTAATGTGTTACTCTTACGCAAGAGTGAAGCATAAAAGAATTGAAATAACTTTACAATTTAGGGGTGCTAACTGCTACTTTTACGAGTCGGCAGTTGTTGTTTTATTTGTTGATTATGAAAGCCTTTATCAAGATTTGACATAGGTATTCGGTTTTCATTCGGGTTTGCCATCGGCAAACACCGTTCGTCATTTACCATAGCTGGAGACTGTTCGGGTCAACTCGGTAAAATTCGAGTTAATTTTTGCCGAGCTTTGTCGCCCGTCTGTCCCGATTAAGGGACTAACCAGTACCAACCACACACTTATTCAGCTCTGTTCAGCTTTTTTCCATAGAAAACAAAGTTGTTTTCTATGGACAAAAGCTGAACAGAGATGAAAAAGTGTGGTTAGTCCCATAGGTAGACTCCAGTATAACTTGCTGGAGTCAAAACCTGATAACACTAACTGAAAATAACACATTTTGCTGTATAGCTTTGGTTTAGAAGTTGTCGCCAATTATTGTCTATTCCAAGTATCGACGTTTTTTTTTTCTCAGTTAGTACTGTTAGTGTAGCACCTTCAATGCAACCATAATAAATAAAGTTTTTTTTTTTCATTAAATGTTGTAAAAAAAATATTGAAATTCTATTCCCCAACAAATAGTGGTTTGTAAATTATACCGTCTAAATCTGTCTCAATATTTTATATCAGCGTCCCCTGTGTTGTCATCCCCAGAGACCATAGACTAATAGCCACTCTGCATCCCCTTTGCACTCGTCATAATCTAGTTTTTAGTCTATGGATCGGTGCATTTTTGACGTAGTTACAACGTATTTAAAGTCTCGTTATTTTACCAACCATCTTTAATTACATGTATTTTAGAGGTCAGGAATTGTATTGGATCAAGAGTATCGATATTCCCGAAATTCAAAAGGATTGTGAACACAAGATCTTTCACATCTATCTTATTCAGTTACAATCTCAATGAGTATCCAGAATGTTAGTAGGTAACTCATGACGTGTCATCATCATCTGCCTAGCCTTTTCCCAACTATGTTGGGGTCGGATTCCAGTCTAACCGGATGCAGCTGAATACTAGTATTTTACATGGAGCGACTGCCTATCTGACCTCCACAACCCAATTAGTACTGGGTAATACGATACCCCTCAGTAAGACTGGTTGTCAGACTTTTGGGCCACTGACTACCTAACGACTGTCAAAGATCTACTGACGACAGCCGCGACCAACGGCTTAACGTGGTTTCCGAGGCACGGAGGAAACTAGGTATGTAATGGGCGGTCACCCTTTCAGACCAACCTAGGTTAGCTTAGCTAGCTAGGTTAACCGCTAAATGCTAAGTACTGTTACTGTTAGCCTGCGTCATACCACTGTTGGGCAAAGGCCTCTTCGCAAGACTTCCAAATTTTTTGATCTAGGGCTAAGGTGGATCACGCTTTCTTTTCTTTTTCATGTAGTTAGTGTCTAACCTGGTGTCAGAATGTATGCCGCCCATTGGCCTCTGACTTGGGTTTACATGCCGTCGAGAAATATCTCATGCCGTCCACTGGCCGTTGGTTTCGTCCAGCTCGTGACGCCATCTTCTAAGAGGTCTACCGCAATGCCTTCTAATATTAGTGCAGTGACATTCTAGCTACTCATTGGTGATTAGAGTTTGTAACGCGTTGGGTACATTTAATTAGCACCGTCTTTGAAGTTTACAAGAAATACCTTCACTTCGAATAGCATGCGGTCACTTGAGCGAGGTTTGCAGTGAACTAACTAACAGTGGCGAAGGTTGCATACAACTCGATTTTGACCGGATTCCCTTTAAAAATGGCCCAGTAAGTGTTCTATAGACAAATAATATAATCACGTTAAAGATATGTACTCCAGCTTACCTCTTATAAAAAGAGACCCTTCGCTACTTCAAATTATACAGAATATTTCTATTAAACGTCGTATGTTAAGATCTCCTTACAATCAACATAGAATAACTATCTCTAAACCCATCAAAAAACTGGTTAAAAATCAGAGATAAATGTACAAAATTATTTTAATTACGAGTACATACGATACGGTCGGTATTGAGTCATTAACACTAGTAATAAAAAGCTTTGATTATTGCCTTACCTTTGATTGCTTGAAAGTACTTCTTGATAAGGGCGAAGACACTTAAATAAAGGCGTTGATAGGATGTCAGCAGGCAGTTGTGTGGAAATCTGCTGTCATGGTATGGATGTTCTTCTCCATAGAGATCTACGTTAGGGAATGGGCAACTACAGTACTTTCACAGTTTTTGTGCCTTGTGACTGGGACTGTAGCTATTTTTTAGTGTTGTCTTTGTTTCGACAATTCAAAAGTGCCTGTAACTGGCCTACTTGAAATAAATGCTTTGATTTGATTGATGGACATGTGATGCAGAGGAATGAGATGTCGTGAGGAAAGTTTTGAGTATGAATGTGGTTGGCTGGAGGAGTAGGGGAATCCTAAAGAAGTGATGGATGGACTGTGTGATATGGCTAGAAATTAGATGACTACTGAGGCTTAGGCTACGTTCACACAAAGCGGTTTGATTGAGACTGCAGATGCCGTTTGTTTTTTCATACATGTTGAACTTAACGCTCACAGTCGGCGGCTGACTATACGCTGTGTGTGAACACAGAATTAAAGAGAAGTGTGGAAGAAGAAGACTTGCTGCGCCAACCACGAATAAATTGGGATTAGGGCAAGAGAATACTGATGATTTAAGCATAGGTGAGATGGAAAGAGCAGCAATAGATAAAATAAATGATTCTCCAGACCCAGGGATCGAACTTAGCACACTATCTTCAGCAATTGCACTTACAACCAATAGAACAACGAGATCAGTTTTTTTTACTAATAATTGAAACCCCAATGATAATTGTGGTTTCAATTATTAGTAAAAAAACCAGGTGTCAATGTCTTAATAAATAAACGTTTTATAGTTTCGAGTTAATTAAACATGGTAGAGGTGTGTCGGTGCAATAAAATGTTACGTTGATCTAGTTCCGATAGGAAAATAAGAGTTATCTAAAGATGCGAGAGATTTGTGGATTGTTTTTTTCCGGTAAAAGTAATATTTTATTGTAAAGTATGAACACAGTGCCTCAGTGTGCGTCCACACTGAATGCGCGGTGACTGGAGCCTAGGCGGGCACGGCGAGCGGGGGCGTGCGGTGGCCACAGTGACGCGCGAGCTCTTGTAGCTGTTCGACGTATATCAGGTGTTACAAACTATGGACGAGGATTTGCTATTTTTACTAGACAGTCCGATCCTGAGATGGGAGGTGTTTAACACTAGAGATGGTGTGCAAGAAATAAATAAAAACAGAGGAATAACTGGTGAATTTTTTAACTTATATGAAGTATTGAGATTATACCCTAGAAAATTCTTTGAGTACACTCGAATGCCCGTGTCAACATTTGACTACATACTAGGTAAAATATCACAAAAAAATCACCAAAGAAGATACTAACTTTCGCAAAAGTATTAGACCTGAGGAGAAATTGTTCATAACTCTGAGGTAAGAATAAAACAAGATTTTACTAAAAGTTTTGTATTTATATGTAATAGTAGTAATCAAAGAAGTAGGTAAGTAAAAAGTTGTAATAATCAAATTAATAATTAGGGTAGTTGCCAGTAGAATATCCTCCATAATTTTCCTCGTATCTCGGTTGAGAAAACTGCATCCTTTCTGCTTCGTCTATTATGATTTGGGTAATTTTATTTCGAATGCGTAACTTTTGTAATTCACAAAATTTTTTCATTTGTGGCAGGAGACTCATAAAAAAATGATAATCATCACATTTCTCCGACTGGTCACTATTTGACACCATTTTCTGTTCAATTAGCATAATTTTTTTTCTTTCACATTCTATAAGTTCATCTCTATAATCTGATGCCGTTTTGTTGCGCTTTGACGCGTTTGTGCGACTGCTGCAGGTGGATGTACCTGGACTCATCACGTCAGCGATATTAGATTGCTCAGTTTGACAAGACTCGTTGAGGGATTCCGAATCACTGTCATGCAGATTTCCCGTCATGGCTTCAGGTGTAATGTCATCATTTATGAATTGCATAAGTTGAAAGTATGGCCATGTGCTCTCTATTTCATCGCCACCGTCACCAGAGCGCGGCGTAGGGAATTTCTTTTTTTCTTTTCGAAACTGATCGCGCAGGTTCTTCCACTTCTTACGCAGTTGTTTTTCTGTAACAATAACATAATATTTTATTCTACTTTTTTATTTCAGGTTTTTGTCAACAGGAACTGGATTTAGAGCACTGGCTTACAGTTTTCGTATGGGGAAAAGCACCATTGCGTCTATAGTACACGAAACGTGCCGTGTTTTATGGACCGAGTTAGTTCCTATTCACATGCCGATACCAACAGAACAACGCTTGAAAGCTATTGCAGAAGACTTTGAATCTACCTGGAATTTCCCACACTGCATCGGAGCAATTGATGGGAAACATTGCGAAATAAAAAAACCACCTAAATCTGGTTCGGCACATTGGTGTTATAAAAAAAGAAATAGCAGTGTCATGCAAGCTGTGGCTGACGCCAAAAGGAAATTTGTAGTAGTCGAAGTAGACGGTCGAGGAAAGCAAAGTGATGGTGGTACTTTTATTGCATCAACACTGTATAAGCTTATAGAAAAAAATAAGTATAAAATTCCTATGCCAAAGATACTTACAAATTCTAACGTCATTGCACCCTACGTCCTAGTGGGTGATGAAGCGTATCCGTTAAAACATTATTTAATGCGTCCTTATCCCGAGCGAGTACTTAATAATGAAAGAAAATGTTTTAATATCAGATTGTCTACCGCTAGACAAACAATCGAATGCGCATTTGGAATTTTAACATGTAAATGGAGAATACTTTTTAAACCTATCGAAACAAACAGAAAAAATGCCTTGTCTATAATAAAAGCTGCGTGTATACTGCACAATGTTATAATGGATTTAAACGGCGATCTCGATCTGGATGTCCAACATGTGCTATCTAACCCGCCATTATATGAAGTGCGTCACAGAAACCGCGGAGTCATTAATAATCCATCACGGAGAGCAAAAAGTGTTCGTATAAAATTCACAAACTATTTCTGGGAACAATATCAAAGAATGTAATAACTATTAGGTACTTATAATAAACTTACCTTCACTTCCAGGAAACTGATCTTCTATTTCACTCCATAACTTTCTTGTTATTGTGCGATTACTGTGGTGTGGATGTTTGCTTTGCCATATAGGTGGTTTAGATTGAATCGCACTTAAAAACAATTCAGTATTTACCGCCATTTTATAGACAAACAAATACAGACGCGTATACGCCGAGCGACAAGACCGAACTGGTTTGTTACCCCCGCCACCCGCGCATTGGATCGCTCACTGACTAGGCCCGTAGTGCGGCCAGAACGCGCGGACAGGAGCGTTTGAAAACTACGCGCGCTGTGTCGCTCAGTCCCGTCGCACTAGGCTTCCGCCTTAGTTACTACAATATGGACGCAAAGGCTCGTTTCATATGTTTGATACTTCGCGCCCGTCGTCGCAACCGCGCTAGGCTCGCAGTGTGGACGCACACTCAAGGATTGGTAGGAACTTTCTTCTACGTTCCAATTCATACATCATCGGCCTAGCCTTATCCTGTGTTAGGGTCAGTATTTAGTCTTACTGAATGCGTGCCAATAATTCACACAGAGCCGCGACTTCCTATCTGACCTGCGCAACGCATTAACTGGGTAATACGATGCCCCTTGCCTACGGTGTATTTTATAATCGTCATTATGATTTATCATCAGTATACCTATTATTATACCTCTTTCTAGGATCCAGAAATTTTCGATGTTATACTTTACATTAATATTTGTTTTTTGTTTGTTACAGGCTCGGCCTAAAGCTCCGTCAGCTGACAGATGGCAGACATCTTGTCCAAGTGATTTACACACAAAATGGCGACATCCAAGACTGTGAATACGTAACGCAAGGGAAATCAGCAAGAAACTTCCTAAAAACATTAAGAAAAGAATTAAAATTAGCATTAGATGAAGAAATATATAGAATAGTAAATAAACAACCAAAAAATGTAGAAGATGAAAAATTTTACCGCCATTTTGGAAACGTCACTTTTAGAATACTAAAAGATGGCGACCGATTGCCGCCAGATATTTCAAACTGGTTGGACTATGATAAATTGAAAATGGAATGCTTGAAAAGGCATGAAGAACTACAGTATATGATGGAGAATAAAAACAAAGTTGGAGAAAGCTCTCTGGCTAGGTAGTTGTTATATTTTTACCAAGCAACATTTACTATTGAAATAAAATGAATTTACGGACGAATTTGCTTTCAATGTATTTTTTTTAACATCGAATACGAAATTATGTTAAATTCATTTTATTTATAAATTCATTTTACTGAGGAAACAGTAATTGCTTTTCACAAGGGTTTATCTGTTTAAAATGTCTTGAATTGAAATCTCCAGTACATTTACGCCACAAACTTAAAAGTTTTCATCTAACGATTCAAGACATTTAAATATGGAATGCAAAGCATCCTCACGACGCTCATCTCCTTTAGATTTTCATACTTTTACCTACAATATTCGAATTTCGGAATCCAGACGAACCTGCCAGTCCATGGAATGACCTCTTCACTTTTTTTTCACCGGTATTTAGACTCCAGCATTTTGGCATATATACCTACCTAAACTATATTCTACACTTAGACAAAACTACACCACATTTTCGCAATATCTTTAAACAGGGACTACTGCTTTTTGCTCTGACATATTCTTATTGAATCCTACGTTCATTAACTTACCTCATTCTCTCATAACTTAAACGAATGCTCTTCATCTACGATGTCATTCACTTTTAACCTATGGCTTCTGTTCAAAATGGTCTTAAATATCACATAAACTTTAAAGTTCAGTATCTTATCTACTACCGATCTGGTCTGAACGTTAATATCAGCTTTATGCTTTATGGAAAACAGAATGATGTTCACCTTTACCTGGCCCACTGTTAGTATTCACCCAGAAAGTAACTGTCTACTCCACTTCTGAAAAACCTTCAAATAATTGATAATTTTGTGCAGATAGGACCAATTCATTCATTAAATCATTAGTCAGTCCTTCATTCTCATCGTTCACATCATCAATTCATTCAAAATTAACAAACATAACGGGCCAAACATCTCGCTATTAATTGTTAAGTTCTATATTAATTTATTATTTTCTAAAAATGTTTTCAAGTGTCAAATATTGATTTTACACTATTGGTTTTGGTTCAAAAGTAATTTTTGTTCAGTCAGACGCGAATACGAAGATAAACTTAATAGCGTAATTTAGAAAACTATTTCTTTAAAATGAAGACCTGATGTCGCTAAATTGTTAAGTTCTGATAGATATGATTCGGACTAAGTGTTTGGGCAGATCACCCTCATCAATAAACTTTTTATCTTCTAACGCATGGCTCATGCGGTAATAAAATTATTAGCCTGTCAGCCTAAATGGTAGCGGGCTGGACTATCCAGAGTAGCAACGTACAAATAAAAATCATTTACTGCTAGCTTTGCCTAAAGACTATAATAAACTATCACCTTAAAGATTGTAGAAAGTATTGTTCCAACCTCTATGCTTGGCAAACGCATAACATAATAAAGCAGAAAGGAATGCTTTTGAGCTCCAAAAAATCACAGACTTGTAGAAGTAAAAAAAAATATGACCTTCTACTTTTATCCACACGTAGATAGAAGACTTTGAAAATTCTTTGCTGTAATCCATGTGGATTGTCCACCTCATGTCATCCTCGTACTGGACAATTCTCGGAGCGGATTGCGGTCCACTCTTATTCACAGAGAGGAGGCTGTGAATAAGAGTGGAGGAGGCAGTTTGAGCATTACTGGCTAGTTTGATTGGCTCAATTAGATTTTTGCGACATCAAGTTTTCATTTAACACTACCTCTTTACCAATGTATCATAAATATTTGACCACACAGATCACCGCAGTATCGCTTACAAAAGACTAACATAAGATGAACACGAAAACAGGTCCCGAAGATCATTCAGGGAGAATTTCATAGTGCCGGGGACCAAATGGTGCGGGGCCGGCCATGTCGCAGCGAAGTATGGGGAACTAGGCGCCGACGCAGCTGAAGACCGATGCTGTCGGTCGCACGACCATTGCCGAGTCAACATCGGAATGTTCAAACGGAGATTCGGTTATTTCAACTATAGGCCGTATACTATATCTCACTGCAGATGCGATAGGAGGTTAGTTTTCATTTTTAATTTCAAGGAAAAGGTTTTTTTTTTGTTTTTTTTTCGTCGTGTGTTATTGGGAGTGGCGGTTGGGTGTGTTTTTGAATTTGGAAGGGTATGGTACATATATTTTGTACATAGCACGGATCAGGGATATGACACACTTGGGGTGGACATCGCACTTGATTGTATAAACAACAGTCGAAATACCTAAGGCCGTAAAACAGGATTTTTCGACACTTAAAGCGATATTTTACCTTTCAGTTCAGGGAAAATCCGAAGCTACCAGCTAGGAACAGTTCCTCGGGTCACTTCGCTCACAAAGCGAACGACTTGGGAAATAATGTCTTTTAGCTGAAGGAATATTATAGCATACTAGCCAAAGCTGGTTATAAAATATACACAGAACAGCAGATCCTATTAGACTTTGCACAATAACGCATCTGCAATGCATAACGGAATCGTCATAAAATGGTGGACAATCGAACGCCAACGGCTATGATTTAAATCCTAACAAAGAGTAGGTTGTGTTAGCATAGCTTTCTCACGGTACCCTAAGGTATCCTAAGGTGATAGGATGCAAATATATGCATGACAAAATGACTGACCTCGCTTAGAATAAGGCTCCTGCTTCTACATAAATAAACTTTTAGTGCCTAGGTGTAGAGCTCTTTAACAAATGAAGAAAGACCGTTGATAATTTGAAAACAGATTCTCAGCAGTGAGATTAAGAAGAGAAAGAGAACTCTTTGGAAACGAACTTCGCCGGGAAAAGTGATACCAAAAGGCTACTGCCGCTGGTCAGCTGTGTTGTGTTCAAGTTTGAACCGTTTGGAAGGCCTGTAGACACACGAGACGTTTTAATTTCATACCGGGAATAGCAACGCATCTGCAATGGCTCTAAAATTACAAATGTGTAAAACCAACCACTAACCAGGTCCATTTGATGCTCCTGGTAACTGGTAGTGGGATTAATACTGGTCGACTATTCCAAATTTTCCAATATCATCGGAAAGTAAGATACAAGGGGTAGGATTGGTTACTTCATCGACAGCATTATTTTTTATCATCAGGTGAGTTAGTGGTCAACGAGAGCCTCTGAAAAACCACTTTTGGGATGGTTGTGGTCGTTTTTTGTTTTTCCGAGTGTGGTGATTGGTGATGGTGCTTTCTGTAAGTTGTCAGAGTTTTTGCTTGTAAATATGTGCTTCTTTGTGGTTGAAGGGCAAGAAGGTATATGGAGGTCTGACCAAGGTTAAATGAAGTTGATTGACTCGAAATAGGAATACTCTTTAAAGTCAAATTAATGTGTCTAGATTACTCTTCTTTACACATAGTTAGTCATAATATGGTAATGATTTTATCAAATATTCTGTAGTTCAACAGTAGTTTTGACACAATGTCTTGATTAATATAATATGAATATTATACTCGAGAATTTGGACTAAAAATATTTATGATGAAGACGTAAGGAGCTCATTAAGAATTCCCAACTTTCCTAAGAAATCTTGGGAGTATAAAACTAAATTTAAATAGAAAAAACAGAAAAAACTTATCGCCACTAAAGACGAAATAAAGTAATATCATATTACGTCAATTAGTAAAGAATTAGTAGCATCCCATCACAAAATGTTCTTCACGAAAAATTAACTACACTTTTACAAAGCATCCTATCCATTGCTGCATTCCTTATGCATTTCTGTGATGAACATCAAACTTTAGAATTAAAAACAAAATGGAATTTGAAACTTTGAAATAATCACCCTCAAACTTTTTAGTAGTTACTCCTTCATGTCCAACGATCCTATATCATAAAGTTTATGTCCCAATTCAGTAAAAAACTCAAGATTTTGAGCCATTACCGTCCTAATTAAGATTAGATGAGGCTTATTGAGATTATTACGTTATTTATTTTTATGTTTTCGTTTAGGATATGCGTTATCTAACTAGTTTTTGACGTTTGTGTCCCGCTGACATCAAGATGGCCGCTGTCTATGGTTATTAGATGTGATTTTTTTATCATCTTTGAGATCCCGCCAAAAAATAAACAATTAAAAGGTTTTCAAGGCCCTTGATGTACCACAAAGAAAGTAACCAGAAATCGTTTAACAGAAACCAAGACTTGTCAAATTTTGACAATGGATACGTAGGCTGCTCAGCTTTGATTCTCCTATCCTTTAGTTGTTCGACGAAGCAGAGGGCCTAGCGACATTCTTTCAGGGAAAACGATGCTGGAAAAGATAGAAATATATTGGATGGCTACGGAAAAGTTTATATTAATCCTGTTAAAAAGTCGTTGAAGAAATACGAAACGTTTAGAAACCGATCACAACTTGTCTAGATCCTTAGATTGCTAACATAAAAAACAATTAAATCATCTTAATACCTTTGTTTTGCAAGATTGAAAAGTACCTTGTCATATTGCATAACTAGTTAACATCCCGATAACAATTTCGTAACCAAACATATATTCCGAGCAATTAATTTCATCCTAACACTACGAGAGGCAATAAAGCAATAAAACATGTGGTGATCTATAGATCATTCATACGTTACCAACGATCTTACAGATCTTTATAGCTCTTCGGGATCTATAAAGGATTTACAGCGACTATCCCCACGATATTTACGATTTTTTTTAATATCATAAACACGTTGGTGGTCCATTTTATTTTTGACGTTGTGAAATTAAAAAGGTAGGAAGAGGTCATTATGGTCTGGCATTTGACAGTGAACTTGTCATTGCTGGAAATTAAAAAGTAAAAGAGATGGGCGTCGTGGGCATGGACAATCGAATGATGCCGAACGAATGGTTAAAACATATTTGAAGAAAGTACATTATCGATTTGAAATTACTGTTTTATGATTCAGTGATTTGATCAATTAAAACAGGTGAATGGTCGATAGATTTTTTCTTTATTCGCAATACTTGATGGTCAATTTAGATTGACTACGGTACCTAATACAATTATTTGTTTAATAACTACAATGTCAGTGAGCGTAGTGGAAAAGTCACTTTGGAAACAATTAAATTATGTCTTTTTTTTAATAAAGCTTTGTTACTTTTAAGTTCTCTTTTAATTGATTGGAGAATAATACCCGTTTTTTATAACTTCACGCCACGCCCAAATGAATTCATAAATCTGATTTATTACACTGTTAGAATTTTAACTCCTAACCACGGCGTTGAAAATTTAGGAATCCACTAAGATGTCGCTCAATGTTGTAGTAGTGTTATCAAGCAATACTTCCTTTTATATTAATTGCAGGATACGCCCGATTACTTTTTACTAGAATCTTAAGAAACAATCTAATTGACCCACCATTTTGTAACCATTCGTTCGACAACCCACCAAGAATCCGCCTCCTATCTCAGAACAAAACGCGACACCATGGAGTTACTTCGCGTTCCTGGCACAAAATGGTGTGGCAAGGGGTTCTCTGCTACACGGTACTCTCAACTCGGCGGTCACACAAGGACTGACCGCTGCTGCAGGGTCCACGACCTTCGCTGCCCCTTCTGGATCGGCGGTATGGAGAAGAAGTACGGAATTTATAACTGGAGAGTGAACACGCTCATGCATTGCCGATGCGATGAAAGGTAGGCTGTAGCAGTCGATGTCGTTGCTTTGAATGTGCGTTTTTTTTTTTGAGCTGTCATTGTTGTCTGTGGTGGTTTTGGCGCGTTTTTTGCTTTCATGTTTGTGTTTTTTTTTTTTGTAGATGTTGACATCTTGTGAGCAAAGTTTTTGCCTATGAATATCTGCATCACTGAAAATAAATTAAAGTTACTTTGACACCTCGAGCGCTCTTTGCTCTACTTAATCGGTATTCTTTATTAAAACGTAGTGTCTTTAAAATAAAGTATGTTTAATAGTTGCTTCTTTTTTATCACACATTTTTGCTTTGCCTTGTCTGTTTATACAGAATAAACAAGTGCTAATAATTTCAAAATATGTATGTAGGTATTTAAGCAATTATATTTTGCATGATTTTGCACTTATTGGTCCAGGTATTTTTTGTATATTAAGGTATATTTGATATTTATCCTAATCTACCATGTTTATTTAATTTAAGCTGCGTTTTTAATCATTCTCTTAAGTAACTAAACGATGGAAGTAAGATTATTACTTAGTAGCCTTATTTACAAAAATAATACATTTAAGTTTTTTTTTTAACCAATCAATTTTTTTTTTTTAATTTAAAAACGGTCATTACACAAAAATATCACGTAATTATTACAACTAAAACCAAACATTAAAATTAATTTACGTTCATAATGACAAACCTCCGTGATCGCAACCTTTTTTTATTTAAATGTCCCCAAATGGTGAAAGAACATTAATAGAGCCATTTCCTTGCCTCCATCCTCGGACCGTACAGAATTGATGCGTTCTAATGAAATAAATAAGAAAAAAAAGACCTGAACGTGGTGAGATAGAGCTGGGGAAAAGAACAAAGAATAGCATAGAGACATTTCGAAGTTTATTTTTTTTTTTAAATCCTGATCGTGATTTAGAAGGATTTTATAAAGCTATTTTATAATCCTGAAATGATTAACTAACAATGATATATTTTAATGTATGAATGTTATTTATTTAATTTTAACTCAAATAAAAATAAAATGTTGGTAAATATAGATGAAATGGATTCACCTCTGCCATTTGGGTATAAAGGCATGTTATAAATGTTAAATTTCACCAAGCATGTCATTATTGACTGCGTAAAATATCGATCAGTAGTTAATTATGATCACAATCACATCCCTTTTGCAACAAAAGTGTTATTATAATAATCAAAACAAAAAAAGGAGCGCGACAACACAAACGCACAGATTAAACATGACCACAGACAATCCACTCCACCTTGCTCTATCCAACAAAAGAGGTTCAGATTTTATCTCGCACCTTCTAATTGGTGGTCATAAATAAATATCTCTCGCTCAATATCTTCGAACGTCTGTCTGTTTGTACGTGAAGTGATAAAATGCGGGTTTATAACTTAATTATGGAGAATTTAAAATCTGAAATTGTGTCGTTATGTTTCATGATTAGGTTAAAACTCCAAACAAAGCATTCAGGTGAATACCTGTATGCTGTTTTTATGCTGCGAACACTTACGAAACTAGAAAGAGCTCGTAACTTTTCCTTACATGAAGTCATTTTTTTTAATAGTTTTATTACTTCCATTTAATCAATAAAAAAAATTTAACAAAATCTTTTTGTTTATTAAGTTGATTCGCAAATACGAATACATATAAATTAGAGATAAGGCATGTTCCTAACCAACATGTGGTAGCAGTTAGCAGTCATCAGTAGACTTACACGCACTGACATAAAAAGGCAATGATCGAATTAGTTACATTCAAATTCTTTATAAACAAAAGGCTGCTTCAAATTAAATAGATACAGAACCTTTTAAAATAAATCCCAATATTTTATTCAACGTGATACTAGTAACAAAAAGGACAATCAGAACAATTTTTAACTAGGTGTTTATGGTCCTCCAATTGTCAAAAATGACCGTTTTTTACGTTCGGGGTAAGGGCAAAGGAAAAAATCCTACACAGCCTTTTATCCGATAGATCGAATCGGAGATCGGTTGGATCGATAACATTCGTGTTACTTTTGTCTGATTTACTAAATTTTAGTTTTAGGATTCCGTTACCAATTCTTATTTGGAGTTTTTGTATGAGAACATTACACATTTACACACGCGTACATGCGCGTGCATTTACATATTTTTTCACATATTGCGGTGTGAAAGAAATGATAGAAAAAAAAAAAAAAATCTTATTACTCTCTAATACACTTCCGCCTACTCCTTTTCGGAAATGCAGGCACGCGTGATGTAACGTCACTCCTCGTAACATTTAGTATTCAATACTTCTTCGTTACTCATGTTTGAAAACACGTTGTCTCTGTTAAATAATCATTGAAGAAGTTTAATGAAGAATACTAAATTAGCAAGAACACAACAAAGACATTTCATCAGCGCCCTATCGATTTTTTCCACATTTTTGCACGCAAACCGTTTACGTCAAGTTGACGCGCGATGGCGCCATTTTCTCCGTTCGAAATTCGAAAATCGCGCGCGGCTCAATGGGCGGGTAATGGCGCGGAAAGCATAGACTAAACAGGTGTCCGCTTCCCCTGTTCCAAGTTTATTTTCAGTCTGTGCTAAAATTGAAAATGTTGCGAACTGGGTGGTTATTTACTGTATAAAGGAAGCCATTGTTAATTTATTTGTAACTGGTGATAAGAATAGAACTTGAGTGACTTTTACTTTGTTTTGTGCACCGCTTGATAGATTATTTAACTGCTCGCGATGCTATCGTATTAGTGATTTCTAAATCGTAACAGCCTATTGTTACGATTTAGAAATCACAGTTATTTAAGTTTGTGATTAGTTTATGAAACATACAGGTAGGCTTTGTTTCAAATTGATTTTCAAAACTGCCACAGACTGAATATACCAACATTGAATATACTGGAGCAAAAACCCTAATCTATAAAGCAAAAAAACATAATTCAAAATCCCCAAATAGAACCCTCACTTTTTCGCGCCAAAACCGCTGTCAAAAAACTGTCAGCGACGCCATCTTGGCGTTTATGGTCGCGTTCCGTTATCGCCACGCTCCGTAGGATTTATAATGTGTGAATAATACGCGCGGAGGTTAAATATGCCGGCTGACAATACATAAATTATTAGAGAGGGGCGTCCTCTGGCGGCTAGGTGAGATAACTATATTCTTGTTTATCGGCCTGGAAAGGTTTCTTAGTCGGGGACAACAACAATGGGTATCTATTTGTTACGTCATTTATTTGAATGTATTTATAAAAGGTGGTTTTAGGAATTTTTTTAAGGCACAGTGACCGGGTCGTTGTAGTTTTTCCTAGGATTACAGAGCTAATCTTTTATTTGAGTTCTGTGGTCCGAAAGGGGCTCAACATCAGAATGTGGTTACATCTCTCAGAGGGCTACACGTCTCATATTTGTCCGAAATCTATTCAATTTTTTCGTTAAAACGTTCAGATTCAGGTTCATATAATTGCCTGAAATATGGTAATTTAAAGATTTTATAACACATACATATTCCGCCGAATCAGTCGAATCAGTTATAATAGAGCCCGATACAACTGTCTGGTAGAATACCTCGCGAAAAGCACACTTAATATTCCAAGAATATTTTCCTTCCTCCATCCCTGTAACTCACTCAAGTGACCACACACACTTCGAAAGTGAACTTATTTGTTTTCACAAATTCCCACCTCTATACCGATCGAATTTCAAAATAATGCATAGAGAATATTTACTCTTAAAATAATCAGCTTAAAACAGACTGCCTACCAATGGTAACTGTGCGTAAAATGGTGCTGAAAATAGTTCAGAAGTTACAACTAAATAGCTTGTACGGTATGTATTTTGTCTACATTCACAGTCTACACTACTCATGTGGCGTCCAGATCTAAATATGTCAGAAACGTGGTAGAACCTAAAATATACACAGCACTATGATAAATCTGTTGTATGAATTTTTAAGTCGTTTTTTTTAATTATTTTTGTCTCAAAGAACTCTTAAACAATTCTAGATGTTTGAAGTAAAATAAGTACCTAAGTTAGGAATAAAATTGGTGTACTCTATGATTTCCTTCTGGTTACCAGGAAAACCCAACAAAAAAAAGCCGATTAATAGATAAGTTGAATGAGAGGCACAGCAAAGTCCATTGCACTTACAACAATCACCAATTCGTCCGAAAAAACCTAATTATTGGAAGTTCTCCTATTGGAAGAAAATATTAGAAACGGTTTGGTATCCGTAGGCACTTCTGTGGAGCATGAGGTCCTGGTATCAATTTCCAGGCAATATTGTAAATACTCAAATTGCATTCCACGGGTATTGTTAGGTGGTAAACTTATAATTAGATCATATTATTGACCCTGTCGGGCACAGCAAAATAAATGAGTTAGGAGACAAGAAGCATTTGTTTTGTTGCCTGGCCGTGTTATTTTTGATGTTTCAATAGGCTCCCAGCCTATTACAAAAGACCTAACTGGTCAAATCTTGGTCTACTAGATACACCTCTGCTAACGGGGGTTTACAGCCGTCAGGTTATGGAATAAACAAGAATCAACAACAAAGTCTCTTTCTTTTGAAAAGTACACGAGAGCTTGTCAATCAACTTTTCTGCAGAGAATTTTCAAAATACTATATTGGTTTCTAAACTCCTTTACCTGGCTAGAAACTATTGGGACTGACAGATTGGTCTCCACTACTATTATCGAGTCGTATTGTGGACAGCGCTCAGCCATTGCCGTATTATTTTAGTAATCGGTACAGCAATACTGTTATTTGTAACCGCGTTTTGTAGTCGACTGTTATCAGGGCTGGTAGGCAGAAAGTTTCAAAATAATATTTTGAGAAAATTGTTTATTATCCGACTGCAAGGACGCCCAAAAAGAGGGTTTTGTTTTTTGGTGGTATGTTGGTTCAACTGTAATTTATTTACCGTGCTCTTTGCCGACTCTGCTAAATGAGACTTTCATAATTTAAATATTTTAGTAACCCTGACTCATTCCTCCGGCTCCTTTATTTATGGCTATTTCTAGGTACTTTCTTTTTCTGTTTGTCTAAAACCTAGATACAAAAAAAAACATCTACAAAAATCTCTTTTCCAACTTCCAATACCTAAATAAACGCTCATTCTGGCTTCCCTAAATGTAGATCCTATGTAGGCGTGCTTCTAGCCGTGCAGTGAATACTGAATGCAGATCACTAGCTTGATAATAGACAATAATCTCTATACCACATTGACAGCTGTCAAAAATTGCGCGCCAAAATAGACTGTATAATGTAGTAGTAGGACTTTGTGTTCTACACTTTGTACCAAAACGGTAAATAACGGAAAATTATAATTAAAATGCAAGATAAAAACTTCGTGTCTTTCTTCAATGTTTGACTAGAATACTGATTAGTTTTAAAATGTTAAAACTAGATACAGTTAGGCCGCATGTCAGTGATTTCACATATACAAGTATTCTTCACCTGGCCTAGCGTAGTACGAAGTTTCAATAGAGAAACGGCTAGCTTATAAGGATTTTGTAACACTGACGCTGACGTGCGGCCTACGGTACGTCTCGCTGGCCAAAACTATTTTAATAAAACAAAAAAACTTATGAGTCACACACAAAAAAAGTGAGATTAAAAAGGTACCTAATCATTTTCTCTATTATAGTCGAAACCTAAAAAACATTTAAAAAACACTAGCGACCCGCCCCGGCTTCGCACGGGAGCAATATATACATATAAACCTTCCTCTTGAATCACTATCTATTAAAAAAACCGCATCAAAATTCGTTGCGCAGTTTTAAAGATTTAAGCATACATATTGACAGACAGACAGCGAGAAGCGACTTTGTATTATACTATTTAGTGATAGTGAAGTTCAAATTTTAACGCAACCCTAAACATTAAGACACAATGAAAAAACACTTTAAAACCGCAAGTTACTAAAGTTCTAAGCACTAGTTATAGGGGTACCGTAACAAAACCTTCTTTCTCAGATTGACTTCAACCCGTATGGTAGTGAATGGAAAAAGCTTAAAGTAATAAGAAAACGAATTGAATTTAGTTTTTAAATGCTTCAAAACATTGTAAAACACACATTCTTCAATAAAACCTACCTGCTTACTTTGTAAGAGACAACTTTATGCACGAGTGTATGCCCCGAGCATGAGGTCCTGGGTTAGATTCAAGTGTCAGGCAATGTTACTGGAATAACCATCAAAAATATCACAGTAGCATTTCGAATCGACTGGATTCGCTAGCTAATGTTCGACACCAGAAAAAAAAATTGTTGATAAAACCAACTTCAGACTAACTTATTTTAAAGATTAGCGCCAACAAACCAGCCAGACAGCCAAACAACATTCCTTTTTCAAATTCCAATACCTTAAAATAACATTCGCAAAACACACGTTCGTTCATGATCAAAGTTAAAAACAAATGCAGCCACAAAGCATTCTAGTTATGCGGGCGAAAAAACCGATCATTTGCGCTGACCGACCAATACTGGCAACACTAACGACCAAAGACTAACAAGTCTTTGTTTTTTTTTTCGCTAATTCTTTTCGGGCGGTCAAGGAAAGGCGTAATCCTTCTTTTGTTCTTACGTTGCCCGCATTGATTCGGTATTTGGCGGCGCGCTTGTAGTATAACTAAGCCACTTATGGCTTACGGGTGGTTTAGGGACGGGATAGTGTCGATAGTTTAGATATGTCCTTTTTTTCAAGTTAATGTGTTGCGTCGTTTTAACTTCATGTGCCTTACCTTATGTATTGCTAGACTTAGGCCTGCACAATAATTCTCTGTTAATTGTCATTTAATTTCAAATTAAATTGGTCAAAACATTTTTTTTCTCTGGGACCTTTCAAGGCTTTTGTTTATTGGTTGCATTTTTGTCTTATTATCAGCTGCTACTAAGCTATAAAACAGTCTTCACTAATTTCTTAAAATTTTTGATAAACGATAACCTTATAAATATCGACACATAAACGACGACATTATAATTTATAAGTATCGACTAAAATATCGACACAGTCGCATCTCTAGCGGTGGTCAGCAGCTTGACCAGAACTTTGGCAAATGAAGCGAAAGAGAAAGCGCGACAAGCTTGCGCGAGGTATGGACTCAGAGTAGTGAATCTACAGAGACTCGGACGCATTATTATTTTGAAACATTTGTAATAAAATTTACAAGTTAGATTTGATTCACTGTTAGAGTCTAGTGGAAACTATTATAGGTATTGTAGTCCAATTATTGTTATCCCTCAGTTTCTGTTATGATGATATTGACTTGACTTCAAATTCCAGACACACATAAGCAACTGATATCTATGAATTGGTTAGAGTCTAACAAAACAATTCTAATCATTAGACAATCACTAGCAACTAGAGTGGATTTTAAACCATTGACGGTTTCCACTTTATTTTACAATTACAAATCTGACGAACATCTTCAAAACAAACAACTATAGTTAAAAACCGAATAAACTATATGTTACTCCTTGGGTCTATTCCCGCCATAAGCGATCTTTACTCCATAAACGATCACTAAACATCCCAACCGAGGGGAAGAAGCTCGTTAAATAAGAAAAGGCCGCGTATGTGTCGGCTTCCACTAATCCGTTGTTTGATACACCGAAACTAACGTTTACCTTATAATCGCAATTAGGAAGAAACGAAGAAACTAAACATTTAGTAAATGTTGCAAGTTGAAATATAATTAATGCTCTGCAGATGTTTTCACTACTGGCAATAGTGATAATCTTTTTATACCAATCACTTCGAAATTCGAGTGTCGAGGATGAGAATCCACGAAGATTGCGAATTGTGTGAGAGATATCGATATCTGGTGACATAAGGTTTAAAGTGAGCCGAGGCGCAGTGCTTCTTTGTTAACAATTAGCCTTAAATCAAAAAGTGGGGCGACCCAAATCAAGAAATCAAGTAAGATAATTCTGTTCTACAGCCCTTTTAATATCCTGCAATTGAGTGCTGCATAAATACATTTAAATCTTTTTTCACTTTTTTTTCAGCTTGTATTCTCTGAACCAAAGCTTACTCTGTGGTCGCAACATAAGTGCATAAGACGTACGGTCTTGTTAAGTGCAAATGGTCGATGCTTTGTCAGCCCTCTGTAATCTGTACATTACAATTTAACATTTGCTCAGCAGGGCAACTGAGTACTTGTTTAAGTTGTAATACTGGGTATTTTATACATCTTTTACTTTTTATTTTGTTATAGAAGCGTGTGTAAAAAGTATAAAATAGTCTTTGGCTTATAACTTTGCTAGTTAAGGTCTTATGCATATTTGAATTTTAAGAAAAAAATTAAGAGTGAATTCTGAATTAATTCTATTTTTTTTTCTTTTTAAAATTCCGTTCCATTCAATTCTATTCGATTAAAATTACTCACTGCGAGACAATGTCCAGCCTGATAGGCTGGGTTATATAGTGACGTCATAAAAAAAATATTCCTCATGACCAGGGCCCAGGGGTATCCGAAAATACACCATATGATTAGTTCCACGATTTTAGATATTTTTCGAGTTATAGTTTCTTGAAAATTGTATGGGATTCGTTTTAAACATTTTTTTTTCATGCGGCGTTTTGTTACTATTAGAAAATTCTTTAGTTAACGTTAAAGAGTGTAAATAAAGATAGTTTTTTCTTAGTAATGAATGATTAAGGAAAACATATTGAAATGTATTAAATCTCGTCATTTTAACCGTTGAAAAATTCCAATGGACACATGGCTCGTAAAATCGAAATTTATTGAAAAACGATGTTTTTTTTGCTAGGCTATACTTAAAAGGTTTGACCTTTCTGAGCTTAGTTTAGTGTATAACGACCACAGCTTTGTCAGACGTCAGTAATCCCTTGTACCCACCGGTCAAGATAAAATGTTGTTCTTTCACACAACACCTTAGAAAGCTTGCCTAGAAAAATACTTCTTACACGGGCTTTTACTTTAATCGCTTTAAATAAACTGATGAAAGTCTTTTGAAAAAAAAAATCTCGAATAGTTACGTAATTCTTTTAGGACGCAAATAAAGGACAATTTTTATTTGGTCTTATGCTGCCCTCAGTTGGGGAAAGCATCAAGTCCTTCCTAGCAATCGTTTTCTCTTTTTGAAATAGAGACCAATTAGTTCAGCCTGGCTTAAGACTCGCTAAAGTAGACTCATCTTTCATGGGGTAGGTACTGTTTGAGATGCTATAATAAAATTCCACAAAGTATTCTTGAACTGAATGAAACGAAATTTAAAACATGCATTAAACGCACACTATGTAAGAAAGCATATTACAAGTTGGACGATTATCTCACTGATAAAAATGCTTGGCTCAATGCCGGTCCTGCTCCACAAGAACAGGGGCGCCTAAATTGATAGCATTAAATAGTATTGTTGGAGCTGCTGAAGATTGTATAACTATCTTTGCATTGTATAGATTCAATCTCTTTTGTATTATATAGCCGCCTAGCCCATATTGTGTGAGTACTATGTACTAGAAAGCTGTCATTCGCTGGAAACCTGCGTCTTTTCATGACTTGAATGTGCCCTGGCGGTTAGGATGTTATGTCATGCTCACTCAAATGTCTCGCTGATGGTGGCACGTGTGTCGGATCATTTATTTCCCTTCAAAATGGTTGAGTTGAATGGTGCTGATACATGCGTCATGTTCGTGAACGGGCGCTGTCAGTTGTGACTGGTCATCTCTTATTTGCCACGGCTTATTTGAATTAATTATTTTATTTTTGAATTATTTTTATTATGGACACTTTTAACGTACACATCTTGCTGCATCGTTCTCACATAATGTACCATCTCAAAATGAATGATGTAACCAAGGTTTTGTTAAAGTATTCTGATTTAAAAGAGTGTCCATGGAGTTTCTTGCCCGTTCTTCTCCATAGAGATCTACGTGAGGGAATGGGCAACTACAGTACTTTCACAGTTTTTGTGCCTTGTGACTGGGTCTGTAGCTATATTTTACTGTTGCCTTTGTTTCGACAATTCAAGAGTGCCTGTAACTGGCCTACTTGAAATAAATGCTTTGATTTTGATTTTGAACAATACAACACAACACATAACAACAACCAAACAATCAAAAAAACAATCAATCAATCATCGATTGTCCTTACATACATTATATAACGACAATTTTTTATCTTCTGCTGCCCTCAGCTGAGGAAAACTTCTAAGTCCTGCCAAGAAATCGTTTTTTTTTTTTTAATTATTTTAACAAACTTCATTTTATACACCACTACGCCAGCGAAGCACGAGAACTATACGAAAGATTCTGAACCACATTACAAATAAATCCAAATATAAACAACGTCATGACTTCACGCCCATAACCCTCGAAGTTTAGGCAGCTGTGTATTTAGAATACCCTCATTTCGTCAGTTAAAGTAAAGCAGTCCAGCCAGTAAAATAAAAACCGGCATAAAACAAAAAAAATATAAAAATATCAGTGCAAGACGTAAGAATCCCTTGTTCTTGGCATAGGCGGGGTACTTTATCCGAATATATTACTGGATGCACCGATAAGTACCCTCGTACTGGTATCTGAACGCGTGCGTTTGACAGCTAGGAGCTGGACGTAATGGCGTTTCGCGCCATTTGTTACCGCCTTTTTTGTTTTGTTGGCAGCATTGGAAATTTTGACGTCGTTATGTCTAAATTGCTGATCCGTTTGTTTAGTATAGTGATGTGCCTTCGTAAGGCCGAATCAAATTCGAAGATTTATGAGATTTTATGGTTTTAATTTTTTTTTGTTTGTGCGTGGGAAAGATTGTAGACAAAAATTGGCTAACCAAAGTTTTCATCACCTAAACTTAAACTTAAACCGCTTGGATTTATTAATAGACTTTTTGTTAAATACGTCCAAATCACACACAACTAGCTAGTAACAAAGTCTACTATCAGTTACTTCCTGAAACACATGCGCAAAGCTACAACATGTATCCCCACAGACATCAAAATTAAACGACGATCGAATAAAACCTCATTGTCTATTAATTCCCGTTCGGCTGTAAAATAAAATTTCGCTGATGTAACACAATAAAATGGCCATTGGCGTAAAGAGGTTCTAAACCCACAGTTGACAATAAAGATGGTGGTCACAGTACTGGTCTTCATTTTAATATCGAGTGTGGACGTTAATGTTGTGATAAAACGTTAGAAATTGAGGTCTAAGGAAGTGTAAGCAGGCTGTACAGGAATATATGGAATATATGGTGACGAGGATTTTGGTTTCTATTTAATTTTCTTTAACGTTTTTCTTGTTTGACTTTGACAAAATTTAAAACGATTTCACACCAACAAACACGCCCAGACACAGACACAAACTCACACGCAAACACTCTCAAATACAATAAGTACAGGCTCCGCTTAACCGCTTTTAATTTATTACAATAGTTCTTTTTTTTTTTTGTTAATCTTATTGCATAATTATGATTCTGTAATAATACCTCCTTGGCTCCTCCTAGAGGAGATGGCACTGGCTCTTAGCACACAGGTCTATCAATAAGCACAAGTCTCAGGGACTTCATAATATTTTCTAACCAATTTCTTGTGTAATAAAGATTATTGTTATTATTGATATTGATTCTTGTAAACTTTCGAGCGATCATTTCTCATGTAACTGATTTTTAAGAAAGCCACTTTTCAAATGAGTAAAAAAAAATTGCACACTAATAAGAGTCTTATATGAACCAAATTTATACGCTTGTTGTGTTAGTAGATGAGTGTAACTGCTATTAACACACCTCATGCTTCACGAACATAACGTAATCGATTGCGTTATCAATCTATCTAAAGGCAAATGCAACCATAGTTAGACCAGCAGTCAGACTTTCAGATTTATATGATGACTATCATAAACAATGTACTTCCTAGACTTTGACAATCACCAATTTAATAATAATAAATAATAAAATCTTTATTAACAGGTGATTGTAAGTAACATCAGTGTAACTCTGGCTCTTGTACTAGGATTCCCTGTATCACAAGAGCCAACGTTAATGTGAAAAAGTTTCATTGTTCTTCCAATATACAACTACAAAATGCATCTTCCCGCATCGATAGCCATGGAAAACGGCCCATAATCTCTACTATAAATCAAAAGTTATTACTAGTCATAATATTGACATTATACTCCACGAATCTGACACTCACTATTAACTTTTAACACTGCCATCTTTAATATGAAGATTTACAGCTTATTATAATGGTGTCTGTCAAGCTGTCAGTTTATGACGGTCGCGTCATAAATTGGCGGGAGTGCACTCGCCATCTTGGATTTTACGAATGTGGAAACATGTTGAGGGAATTATCATAGATGGTTTATGTTTTGGTTGTCAACGTTTAGGTTTTAATACATCGATGTTGGAAGACATTTACTGAACTATTCAAATTTTCTTCTTTTGTTTTTAGTCGAGATTCTTTGTTGATCGCGCATATTGTCTTATATACCTAAGTTTTTAGGTTATTTCGGCTAAAAAAGAATGGTGGATATTAGCTAATCTTAGCCAATAATGTACCAGTTTCTTACCTATTGAGGTACCGTTTATGAAAGTGACAAACACAGGCAAAAAACATACATTTATAAACGAATGAACAGAAATGTTGAGGTGATATTAGGAATTCTAGGACATTTGAGAAATAGACTGTAAATTCTATTTCACTGGCCTGATTTAGGTCCGTGTATGTAGGTTTCTTTAGGGAGGCCAATTATGAAGAAATTTTAAATGAATCTTTGAGAATGGTTACGTTAATCAATATGCGATAATCTGAGTTAACACATTTTTATTAAATTCTGATGAAGTTTAGATCCCTTTGTCAATTCCCTAAAAGCACCACCTTATAAAGAGGGGGAAGTGTCAGCATTATGTACAGACGATATTACATGAACCTACTACAATCTGTCAAATTTCTTTAATAGATTTTCAACATTATCTCTAAAGCATTAGGTTCAAGATTGATTGGGAAAATTTGATAATTTCTGGTAGCATGATGTGCTGGCGTCTGTACCTATGTCAAACCACAGAAAGAGTAAAAGTGTCTCCACCTTAGAAAATCAAATCGCTTCTTTTGGGTTAACTCGTTCCATCGTCAACCTCATCTCTGTCCTCTGGACTAGGTCAAGAGGTCAAGAGTAAGCCCATTTACAATAAAAAAATAAAAAAAATAAATCGCAACATACTGTCAACCGTCTAAAATATATTCTCAATGTTCACAGGTTCCGAGCATGCCTCAAACTAGCAGACACCTCAGTATCCAACATGGTGGGGAAGCTCTTCTTCAACGTCGTCCAGACGAAATGCTTCATCCTTAAGCCTGTCAAGATGTGCACGCAACGCTCCTGGTGGGGCAAATGTCTCCGAAGAGGTTATACGAAGCAAGCCTTCTTGAGGGACAACCTACCTTACTAGAATGTATACGGCATAATACCTTTGCCATTTAAAACTAGGCCGTGCAAGGTCTTGCCTTTAAAAATAAATCCATTGACAGTTCGTTTTGTCGATGATTTCGATGACAGTTCAATGTTGCCAGTGTTACCAGTTTAATTTTAGGGTAATTTCCCAAAGTGTGGGTAATTGTTAAGAAATGTGGCAACGCTGAATTTCCAACTATATAAAGCTATTCTTAATAATATTTATTTCTGTGATCGTATGAGTAAATTAATGTATTTTTAAATGTTATCATAGATGGGTTCCGTTTCTCATAGAAATTATTATATTTGTCGAATACGGGTTTCGAATTATAATAAAAATCTTTTTGTCTATAGGTATTGCTGGTCTTATGGGTTATAATGTTTAGTTTATTTAAAAAAAGGGTTTCATCTTTTTAATTTAATAACTAGGTATTGAAATGACAAATGGTACTTTATCTGCCCAAAAATAATAAATTCTACTCGACGCCGACGCAGCGGATTCAGCATTTCAGTCAATATGACTCCTTTTAAAATCTCAGAGACCAGTATCTATTTATTTCTCAATCCGGACTCTTCATATTCCATATTCACTGCCATTTTAATATATTTCGTCTGCCTGTTATGCCAAGAGAAAATATTCCTTACTGTGGAGAATTTTCTATATGTTCGAAAATTCAATATACAGGGTGTAACAGAAAAGGTATAGTCATATGAAAGGATCTTCTGCAGACCATCAAACGGACCAACTTCCTCCATAGGTCCAATATCGTAAATGCGAAAAAAATATCAGCGGTCCCATACTAAATTTCAATACCTACTCGACCCAAATGTATGGGACATCTTGTTCAGTTTGATGGTCTGCAGCATGTCCTTTCATAAGACTATACCCTTTCTGTTACACCCTGTATAGAAAATTCACTGGTGTGCACAATGTATTGATTCTCAAAGTGCACGGTTTTTTATTTTTGTAATTTCAAAATTCTCAATTTACGTAACTGATAGAAAAAGGAATCTTTTGATTTTATAAAAGAATATAAGACATAAAGGACTATTTTCGCTTGGCTTTCAACTGGACCTACATAAAGATTCTTGGTTTTTTAAATTGTAAATATGTAACTAAACAAAACAAAATGGACTCTATTTATTTGTTTACGAAAGATAACCATAAAATAAGAAAAATAAAAAAAAAATGTTTTTGTAAAAAAATACTTCCCTAATTTTGAAACTATAGAGTTAAATTAAATATAAAAGTTATGCAAAGGGTGATATAGGCAATGTTTGCCACAGGTGAAAACACGAAAAAATTGTATACAGGTTGTAATGGACAGCCCTCCCCAAACTGAAGGGGTGAGTAACTGAAAAAAAAAAAATTAAAAAAAAAAAAACCGGGAAAAATTCCGGTGGAGTATGATTCAAAATAAGAAGCTGAATGCACCCTGTCAGTTTGTTGAAGGGTGTGTCTTACACCCTGTATAGTACTGAAAAAAAAAATGTTTGACAACAATAATTATTGTCTATGGCACCCAAATGTTTGGCAATAAAACTTACTAGATTATAGCAGACTTGTAGATATTATAGTAATATCTCAGGTGAACCCGGGAGTAGACTTGTATTGTAAAACAAACAGGCTTTAGAACTACTTCTGTCAAAACAAATATCAAAAAGGAAATGAATTTTTGTATGTGTCATATCGATCATCATAAAATGAACGAAGTATACCGAGTTTGACAGATTAAAGTTCTTAAGCCATTTAAATAACTCGGTCTAATCTCAATTATAATGTATAAAGTTTAATTAATAAAGTAAAAAAGTAATATAATAATGAATTTAAATTATTTACCGCTAAAAACTTTATTTTTATGGGAATATCTATCACAACATTCAAGAAAGAAACATTAACTTATCATTTTTTGTAGGCAAAGGCCTATTCGGGGCATACCGTCATATGCCTACTTTGACAGAACCCAGACATATGTAGATATACCTAAATAACGCACCACTACTTCGCGTGCCCGGCTTAAGCATTTTATGCTTAACGTTAGCTACGTTGTCGCGTCGCAGCACTTTAATTTGTTTTGTGTGTGACAACAAATGATACAACGTTACAACTCAAGAACTTAATTCTAGACGTTTAATGAACAAAAACATAATCTATTTTGTATAGTAACTAAATAGTGCTTATGACGTCATAGTAGGTAGTCAAAAAATTAGCACGCTAGGTTTTCATAAGAATCATGATACTTGCGTTAAGTAGGTATATCTATATTTGTGAATAAAATAGTCTTATAATATTTTCCCTAATAGCGCCCCTAGTGGTGTGATTTGTAACTATTTTCTCTGATAAACTTCTTTGATAATAAAAAGACTAATTTTGTGCCAAACATAATCTAGATCTTCCATTTTTCTCTATTTTCATATTACTACGTTTTTAGCGGGCTATAGTTGTAAGAAAGGCGTGCGATGTTCCTCTATTCGACAATATTGATGTTTAGTCAAATAAGTATTTTGTGATTCTCACATTTAGATGTCTTAAATGTTAGTTGTAGATTAAATAAGTAGAACAAGCAATAATTTCAATATTAAAAAAAAAAACTTAAAAAGCCTGTAGATACTGACCTACTAAGAAAAATTTTTAACAATAAAGGCAATTTAAGGTGGAAGCACCAGGGTAGCCCGGAAATACAACTTTTCTTACGCGGTTTTTTTTATAAAACGTTGCCCCACACTAGGAATTTCTCCTGTATCGTGGGTGCGTTTACAAACATTTAAATTCACATACACAAACAGCCAGACCCGGAACAACTATCTGTAGGCCATACAAATATATGTTCCGTGCGGGAATCGAACCCGCAACACGCAACGCAGTAGTCAATCGCTCAGCCACTGCGCCAACCGTGCCGTCGTTTTCATTAAATAAACATTCAATGAGATTTAATGAACTTAATTGATGATTTTAATGATTATAACTTTGTAAGGCCACATTTATTACGGTCGCGAATCATATTTTAATCAACATACAACACTGACCTGCAAATTGCAATAAAAACAAGAAAATCTGAATTTCGCGGGCTACCCTGGTGAGACCTTTATTGGTTCTCCCAGACTAGGACTAAAACAGAGCCTTTTTCGTAAACATAAAATAAAATGTAGGTATGATCTGGAATGGTGGTTTGTGTTTTCTTTTCCGCGTGCACCTAGACAAAAAAAAACAAAACCGCTAGCGCAGATGGTTCAGTAGATTAGTGATCGCAGTCATGCCCATTTTACCCCTCATTTTGAAACCAGAAGGATGCAGTTGCCCAATCGGCCCCCGATTTGGAACCTCACTTGAGTTTAAATGTTGGTAAACGCACCCATGATACAGGAGAAATTCCTAGTGCGGGGCAACGTTTTTGAAAAAAAAGAAAGAAAGACTTGTTGTCATTTCGGTATTAGCTACCGTCTGCGGTAGAGAAAACCGAGCGGGTATGCGGTAATATTACTGTTCACACCAAAGCGGATTTCGGTACCGTCTGCGGAACTTGATACTAAATACCTGAGCGAAACCCGCACGGTATGCACTTCTACCCACAGCGGCAGCGAATACCGCTCAGGTCGCTCTAACCTCGGAACTTCATACTAAATACCTGAGCGAAACCCGCACGGTATGCTCTTCTTCCCACAGCGGCAGCGAATACCGCTCAGGTCGTTTTAACCGCGGAACTTGATACTAAATACCTGAGCGAAACCCGCGCGGTATGCACTTCTACCCACAGCGACAGCGAATACCGCTCAGGTCGCTTTAACCGCGGAACTTGATACTAAATACCTGAGCGAAACCCGCGCGGTATGCACTTCTACCCACAGCGGCAGCGAATACCGCTCAGATCGCTTTAACCGCGGAACTTGATACTAAATACCTGAGAGAAACCCGCGTGGTTTGTACCTCTACCCACAGCGGCAGCGATTACCGCTTAGGTTTGAATAGGGCTTTAGTTTTCGAACTTTCTAAATCGGGGAGCTCCCAGCATTATTTGTATCTTTTGCAATAGCCCGGACTGTACCAATGTATGTAACGATGTAAATAGTAATTATGTAGAATGAATGCATGCTGGTAATGTGAGCAATCGTTTTAATAATATTATAGAGATCTTTTATTTTTGTTCCCATTATTGTAAATGATGAATTAAATAAAAAATATCATGCAAATAATGTTGTGGTGTTATTTCCTTCTAAAGGTTTGGTTAAATCTTAAGGGCCGGACTCCACCGAAGCGGAGATGAGACCAGAGGAGAGGAGAGGAGATGTGTTGACCACCAATAGAATTTCGTTATTTACACTTTTCGTCTTCGCTTAGCTTTAGTGGAAACGGTTGAGCAGAGAGGAGAGATGTCTCGTAATTGTTAAGCTAGCGGAGACAAGAAGAGAAGTGAGTAAGGATAAAATGCGGACTCTGCTCCGAACACTGACACTGACAGATATTTCAGAAAGTATTTACACCAAAACGACTGCCTATCTGACCTCCACAACGCATTATACGAAACCCCTTGGTAGGACTGGTCATAGATTTATAAATTACAGTCGACCGAGGCCGGCCCAGAAAGAGGTGGCGAGACGATCTGGACGCGTACCGCGAAGGCTGGTTCGAGGAGGCGCGGGAAAAGATCACATGGAAGGAATTGGGGGAGGCCTTTGCCCAGCAGTGGGAAACAAAAAAAAAAAAATGTCGACCAACCAACGGCATAACGTGCTTTATCGGCGATACAACATCATTCAGGATAAGACGGTCATTGAAATTTGCCATCTACATATATCCTGAATTACACATAATTAAATATTAAATTTGTTTTACTAAGTTATCCTAAGTAATAATAATGTCATGCAAATTAATAATGTCATAGGTCAAAGTAATTATACGTCATATTGAATTGAGTTATTGCACAAATAAATTCTATAATTAAAATACAATATATTTATCTTCTAAATAGTCTTTTACGTTATTATAACATGTTTTAATTAGGAAGTTAAAGTAATTAGGTAGGTACCTACTTGAGTTTAAGTAATTACTTCTGCTGATAAGATAACCAATGAGTTACTAAAAAATACCATAGAAGAGATAATACAACCATTTACACACATTTACAATGAAATTTTGGATACAGAACCAATTCCTTCCCAATATTGAAGATATACTATAATACTACTCTTACACAAAAAAGAGAAAAAAACGAGATTAACAATTAAAGACAGTTTGATGCCAAACTTCTACAAAGTATTCAGCAAAATAATATCACACCGCATGTCTAAAAATCTAGACAGTAATCAACCCAAATAACAAGCGGGATTCCGCTCAGATTTTTCAACAATATTGATCAAATACATACTGTCAAACAAATAATTGATTAATACAATGAATACTACCTGTCTTTCGTCGATTATAATAAAGCATTCGACTCTTTGAAACATAATTACATATGGGATTCATAAAAAAACCAAGGAGTGGAATTTGGAAAGTTAGTTTTATTCATTAGGATTATTAAGAAAATATACGTCAACAGCACAGAAAAAGTGCAACTCGAAAACATTGGAGATCAATTTAAAATACAGAAGGGCGTGAGACAGGGAGACCTGTTGTCACCAAAAATATTTAATGCCGTTTTGGAAAATATCTTTAGGCAACTCAACTGGGATATCCTCGGCAATAAAATAAACGGGGTAAAATTTTAGCACAGAAGATCCCCTCACACTACGAACAATGCTACAACAACTAGCATCAGAGATTAAAAAGGCGGGATTATAAAGAATAAAAGCAAAACTAAAAAAATGACAAACAAGACCGAAGTCGAAATTGAGGTAAAGATGAGATCGAATATGTAAAAGAATATGTATACCTGGGTCAAGTCATATCGGTGAAAGACTTATTGACGAAAGAAGTAGAAAGACGTGTAAACAACACCTTGCAAAGGTGCTGGTCACTCAGGGAAATCATGAAAAATTAATCTGAGCCTATCTCGGCAAAGATAACCGTCTACAGCACCTGCATACTTTCGTGCTTCACCTACGGCTGCCAGACCTGGCTACTAACACAGAAGATAGAACACAAACTAGATGTATGCCAAAGAGGAATGGAAAGGAGTATTATGAGTCTAAGGTTGAAAGACAAAAGGAAAGCTACAACAATTAGGAACACCACAAAAGTAGCAGATGTCGAGAATCAAAACTCGACATCTTCGGGTGCTGCAGGCAGTGCGTGTGAGCTGCTGAGCCAGGCGGTGTGGTGCGCGGAGCGGCGGGCGCAGCGTAGGAGACGGGCGCGGGCGGCGCGAGAATACTCGATAGTAGCCTTATGGTCTGTATACCTAAAACGTACTGGTAGGTAGAATTTCAAGGAAGCTTTTACTATTTAAATCATAACAGGAGCAAACATAATTATGTAAGTAGTAGCTAATGCCCGCAGGGTGTTCGGTAATTTGTCCCATGAGTCATAGTACCGGGGTAAATTCTATGTGTTAACCCGGGCAGGTTATACACTATCTGTATGCCAAATTTCATCCAAATACGTTAAGTAGTTTTTGCGTGAAAGAGTACCTACCAAACATCCATACATACCTACATCCTGATATAGGAGTGGGATGCATCCAGTATCCAGCTGGGAACACAATACCTCTCAGGCGTTGTCTTAGTAGAAAGCGATAGTCGCGATCATATTTTGTTCGAATTCGCGGCACCGGTCACTCATTCATGAGTAGCCCTTTTCAACGAGGATAACACTGCCATCTAGCGGTCGGTAGAGTTATTACAACAGCAGGTTGTCTAGCTACCTGTAACTAATTCTAAGTAGTCTGTGTTATTAATACCCGTAGAAGAAAAAATATTTACATTTGGTTAGCATCCATTACAAAATATTTACATGTAGTACTTAATATCGGACTACTAATGCTACTCGCCGTTAGATGGCGCTAAATAAAACTATGAAGTAGGTAATTTTTTTATTACATTTAGTAAGGAACATAAAACACATAAATTCACACCATGTAAACATCACCATCTTGATGTTTCAGCAATAAAACATTGTCTCCGTCCTTCAATTCATACTCAACCTCTTTTAAAATATCGATTTTAGCGCCATCTGCCTCCGTAACCTGAACTAATAAGTTTTGTTCAACGTTTTTGCTTTTGGCCTGTTTGCCGTGCTTCGCCGCTAGGTGGCGACGTAGTCCTCTTACTCTTGTATAGGTGGCGCCACAGTGCTCACAAGGGTGGGATTCAGAACGGACGTGTGTTGACGAAATGTGTTCTTCTAGGCTGATTTTGTAGCCAAATTTCTTGCTGCAGATTGTACACTGAAAACAAACAATTTGATGGATTACTAGGTCGTATTATTTATTCTTGGATTCTATGACCATCATCTCCCTAGCTTTTTTCCAACTATGTTGGTGTCTCCGGTGCCTTCTACTCTAACCGAATGCGATTTGACCCTGACTTTTGAACCCTGTCACTGGGTAATAAATGCGATGCCCTTAGATAAGGCTGGTCGTGGTCAGACTTACGGGCTTCAGACGACCCGTAACGACTGTCAGAGATCTAAAATTGACAACCGGAAATAACAGCTTAACGTTTCCGAGACACAGAGCGAACTCGGTATGTAATGGATGGTCACCGATCCACGGATTGACCTCGACAAGCGTTGCTTAACCTTGAAGATGACTTGTACGGCTGTTATTATTTAGCCAGGGGTCCCTAAGAACAGATCATAAGTCTAGTATTTTACACACCTCATATTTTTTTACACCTAGATGTCTTCTGCGATGTGCACGAAGATTCGAGCTCGAAATACATCTTTGAGGACAGATGTCACAGATATATGGTCGTTCGCCAGTATGTTTTCTGTAACACAAGAATTGAATGCATAACTTCTTAATAGTACCTAAAAATATTGCTCATAGGATGATCGATGTGGCCGAACACCTCAAAGTAACCTGCTAAACAAATATCAACTTTACACTAAGTGTAAATAATAATAAGTAGATTTCAGCATATTAGTACTATAGAAAAAGTCATGAACAAAAAATTTTCGAGTGCAAACACAACTTTATCAGCAGGGACTAAAGTGTCTGTTTGGTTTGGTTCAATGGTTGTTGACAATCCAGCAGTGGATATCTTTCAGTTAATATCTATACCTAATATATATATATTATTCTAATGTTATAAAATTGGGTCTGTCTGTCTGTTAATTTCACGTTTCAACAGTTGAACAAAATAAGCCAAGGGCAAAAGCTAATATAATTTATTCAATTCAAGTGAGATACATACATTGCATAATTAAAAAACTATCTTAGATGAGCTCATATAAGCAGAAATGTCGACAATTCTATCAATACAGCAAAAAGGTCATCATCATCTGCCTAGCCTTTTCCCAACTATGTTGGGGTCGGCTTCCAGTCTAACCGGATGCAGCTGAATACCAGTATTTTACATGAAGCGACTGCCTATCTGACCTCCACAACCCAGCAATACTGCTATAAAGGTACAGACCTAAAAAGCAGAAATACAATAATGTGTGGTGCATATTCATCAAATATTTTAAGATTTTAAACTTTCATGGTCACTAAAATTATTATAACTAGAAGACGGGATATTTACCATGTTTATTGTTTTCATCAAATATTATATTAGCGAAGTAAATAATCAACCATCAGTTGTGTACTAGCACTCGCCAAAATCAGTTGTTTTATTTTACATGACTCACAACAGCTAATAAACACGTACGCAGTAGGTACACTTACAAATTTAATAAATGAATAATGAAATTATAATGTGTGTGTGTGTTTGTGGGTCTGTGTATGTATGTATGTATGTGTGTGTGTGTGTGTGTGTGTGTGTGTGTGTGTGTGTGTGTGTGTGTGTGTGTGTGTGTGTGTGTATGTATGTGTGAGTGTCTGTATGTATTTGTGTGTGTATTGTAATGTATAATGTAATTTTCCTGTGTTGCATTGTGTGTACATAAACAGTAAAATAAATAAATACCTATTAACGAACGGGTGTTTAAACATGCATCTGTCGGTGCTGGCTACAAGTTGTCATGGTCTGGATGGTATAGCTGGTTTTTTAAAGTTCACTTTCGTATGTTGCGTCACGACAGTGTACAGTATAAACAATTGACATACAGAGAGGACCTCACAAGTTTGGTACAGCTGGTAATTAAGTTGGCAACAAATACAGACGGAAAGAGGTTACTTTGAGAACAGTTCTTTGTGCTAGTTAATCAATAGTGACTGTTACCTAATATGCACAGTGAGTGAAGACCGCTGCGTAGCCCTAAACTCGCAGTGTGGACACTGATGAGTCTTGATACCTGTGTGAGTGAGCTTGTGTTTGTGCAAATAGTCCTGACGAGTGAACACACGCCCGCATATCTGGGGAATAGACAATTAATAATTGTTTTTGTACAGTTTTTCTTATAGACCGTTTTACCACTGCTTAAAATTTGGAGATAACTAATTACTTAAGTGATACTACTATGAAACGACTCCTTCTTCTAACTACGTGGTTAGGAGGGAGCCTGATAGCTTGGAGAAGCTTATTATGGCTGGTGACGTGGAAGGAAAAAGGGGCCTGATGGGACAGATGTGGTGAAGGAAGTCTGTAGAGGGAATTTCCAGGCAACAGTCTGCATGGCCGAAAACCGTCCGGCATGGAGAGTATTAGTGGAAAAGGCAACGACCTGATGTTGTCACGACCCCCAGTCATGAAGAAACGAGAAAGAAAAAGAATTACTTAACTATTTATTTATTTTATGAAAGGTAGGTAGGTGATTAGGTTAGACTTTATCCAATTAAAATATGGTAACAAAGAAGAGCAATTCTTGAGATAAATTATTGTGACAAACAACTGTGTTGATAGCAGAGATGCTATCATCATTTTTTACCTCATGCTCTGTAGCCCGACTTCACCCATCCCTGGGTATAGGCCTGTCTTTGCTTGTGCCAACGTATATCATCATCTGCCTAGCCTTTTCCGAACTATGTTGGGGTCGGCTTCCAGTCTAACCGGATGCAGCTGAATACCAGTATTTTACATGGACCAACTGCCTATCTGACCTCCACAATCCAGGTGGTACTGGGTAACACAATACCCCTTGGTAAGACTGGGGTTGTGCCAACATATATGCTAGCTAGAAATAAATAAAAGCGGACAATACTAACATCACAGACAAAATTCTTCTCCTTCCCATGTTCAGTCATATGCAATTTTAACAATTCCTTAGTCTTAAACAATTTTAAACACTTGCCACACTTAAAAATATGTTCTGGCAACTCTGTCAGAGTGTTGTGTCTATGGTCTCGCATATGATACTCATACATGCACCTCTTTGGAAGGTACCGGTCACATAAAGTACACTTGTAACCATCTTTCAAGCCTTTACAGAAATTAACCTCGTGACTTATTCTTGTTTTTCTACTTTTAAATCTTTTTTCACAGCCAAAACATTTGAAAAGTGTTCCATCGTTTTCTATGCCATGTAATTCTGCATTATGGAGGGATAGGTCCTCTATGGTTTCTAGATCTAGGCAGCAAATATTGCAGTAAGTAGGTGAGCGTTTGTGTAGATACTTTTTCCGGACTTTTGGATTGCTTTTCAATTTTTTCTCTTCTGGTTCCTCAAACTCTAAAGTATCGTCAAAATAAGTATCCATACCATCGTAGACCTCGTCTAATTCTTCACGTTTTATCTCATCGGATGTCAGATCTTTAATATTAGATTCCTCAAACCCTTTCTGAAGTATTTCTCGTAACTTTCCATCAGCCACTTGACAAAATGTTTTATAATAGTAAAATCGCTTGATTTCGTTGAAACAGTCGACGCACACCTTATTTAGATGAATATCGTCTAGTTCTATTTGTAAACAGTCTTTTATTATATCCGCTATACAGGTTTCTGTGGTGTTTTCTGAAAGTTTATGCAGCATTTCGATGTTTGCATTTTTGTTCCAGCATAATCTGCATACATCTTCATGGAAGAAATATTCGTAGTTGTACACTTCACTGTCGGTTGATATCTGACACCAGTGCATGATGTAGAGTTATTTTTTAATTAATAAATACAAAATAAACCGAATAAACACCACAGAAACAACTCGCTTTGTTGATGATTTTGATTAACTTGTCAAGTTTTCTGTCAACGTGACATAAGATGTCGCAATGTTGCCATATCAAATAATATAAAACAAAAAACATCGAGATCTATTTTGTTTTAGAAAGTGTAGAATCTCGGCACACAATCACAACACACATAGATTATTTCTCGGGTTCATATAAATATTGCATCTATTGGTAGAGGTCATAATAATTTTATCAGCCGGAACCAGTAAACATTTACCTATTGCCATTTCTCCAAGCCCTTGACACGTTCAATACACAGCGCCATCTGTTGTATCATCGTGGAACTTTCTAAAATGTCAACAAAATATTTTTCTAAAAATAGAATCCAAATGAAATCAGGTTTATTGAGATAGGTACCTCTGTAGATAAATACACACGATTTATTTATTACATACGATGCTACTAGACAAAACATAATAATTGAACTATGTCAACATTAACGGAGTACCCGTTTATGTTGTACAGTAAGTAAGTAAGTAAGTATATTTATTTGTATAAAATGTGGTATATAAAGAATGTTATAAAAATGTTATAGAGCAGGACACATTCCGCCATAATAATAGCATGCAAAATACAAAATACAGAGAGACTATAGTCTCTCATTGCGAATTTGCGACACATTACGATTGATAAAACTCTCCCAGAGTATTAATGTTATGTGACGTGATTCAATAGCTACATCCTACACATTTCTTTTAAGTTCTGAGGTTTTAATTGTTGATGGCAATAGGCTCACAAGTCACCCCCTATTATAACTGGTGAACCCTTCGGGAATTACAGGCGTGGTGTTATGTAGGTTTTTTAAGGATAAGGCTTAGGTATCGCCATCAATCATGCACAAATGCAGACTCTGAGAAATTCCTGGTGAAAAAACCGAAAATCACTTCGCCCGACTTCGGTATTAAAGCCAGCAGGACCTCATGCAGTAGTAGTGCTCGCGACCACAGGGCCTTTGAAGCAATAAATCACTCATGCAGCCCGCACAGTCCGTTAGGTTAAACCAGGGATATTTGCACGTGCACGGAGTAACTGCCCGCTGTTAAAATATCTTTGGAAAAACTGTCGCATGCGCCCGCACCTTTTAAAAACAGAATAACGGAGTGTGGACCCGGTGGACCCGTGGGAGCTTTAGGCTTGGATCTCATCTATCAGCACGGAATCGTATTTTCCATGTTCCTTTCCTTTTCTGGCGCTCAGACCCGTCATTTGATAGAGCGGGAGTGCTATCGCACGCTGTTTCTAGAAGCAAGGAAAAATGCAATTCCGTGCTGCTTGATGAGGCGCAAAATAATAAACATGCCTTATCAGCTCTATCTGGAAGTTATCATTTCACGCCTTGACGGCGTCGGCCGGGATAGGACATAAAGACTAGTTTTCCGGTTTTCCTCCGTGCCTCGGAAAGTCGTTAAGTCGTTTGTCCCGGCTGTCAAATGTAGATCTTTGAAAGTCGTTACAGCCTACAGGTAGTTAGTAGCCCGAAAGTCTGACAACCAGTCTTTGTAAGGTGTACCGTACTAGGTACCCGGGTTGTGGGTCAGATAGACAGTCGCTCCATGTATAGTACTGGTATTTTCAGCTGCATCCTGTTAGACTGGAAGCCGACCCCAACGTAGGAAAAGGCTAGGTAGAGGATGGATGGATGATTTGGAATTCGGACATCCACTCGGGGCCACGAGAGCAAGGCAAAAGCTGTCTATTATAGTTAGGTACATACAGTTTTGTTAGAAATAACAACATCAGTAATTAGTGCATAGATTTAATGTTGATAATCATCACACATAGTTTTAAAATAACCAAACTATTTTTAATATAAACATTTAGCACTTACATCTAATAAGTAACATATTAAGCTATACTATACGATCTACTTAGATGCCTACACAATAAGAAGAGCTGAATCTACTTGCAGGTTTACTTGTTTCAAACTTGAATTACTTGCAACATGGATTTTCAGCAAGGCTGCAAATTTCATTTTTCAAAGGTAATTTGCTGCAAGAAAATTTCCTGCGCATTCCATAGACAAGTAGTGTGTACTTAGCACTAGGTTATAAGTCGATTGCTTACCTATAGAGGTTAACCTTTTGAGCGCCAAAGACAACGCACGCGCGTGCCGTCCACGCCAAGCCACAATTTCACCTACCGTTTTGTCAAATATTTGTGTCGTTTCACGTACAGGGCACGCGCTTGCTTGTCACGAATATGTGACAGTGGCGTTCAAAAGGTTAATAAGCTGTGCAAGCAGCTTAAAAAAAAACAATAACTGCCTTCTTTTCAAGGCTTTGATGGGCAGTGACGCTAATTAACATTAATTTATTTCACGCAATGACTGGACATTTTCGAAATGGCTCAAGCAAATCGATATAAATATATATCGAATTTAGTACCCTTTTTTCGTTCCAAATAAAACTGATTAAATGATTTTCGTCTTGTTCCCGCAAGCCAATGGTAACAAAACCAGTTTAAGCTGGCCTCTTGAAAATATTGAAACTGCGTACTACGGCTAAACCAGCTGCACTCGTAGCATGGCCACCAAAGAAACGGGTTTTCTCGTCGGAAGAATCGACAAAATGACAGATCTACAAAAGAAATCTGTCGATTCTTCCGTCAATAAAAACCTGTTTCTACGGTGGTCATGCTACGAGTGCTGAAGGTCAAATGTTACTACCAACATTTTTTTTTTTTAATAAAATGTACTACAGCCTTTGAAAATAATCACTTGGCCTGCAACTCTGCTCGTTTTTTGTCTTTTTATTAGGTTCCGTACCCTGGACAAGCAGTTTTTAATTATTGTATTAGAAGCCTACATAATATCATTAAGGCAAATAATTTTGTACATGTAATGTGGATAAGTATTTTATATTAAGGCAAATATTACCGGAAAAAGACATACATGCATCGTAAGTAAGAAATATAGTTTATGTATAGTGAACAGCACCCAGGCTGAAAAACACAACAAAGATACTTTTGGCGCCACATCAAAAAAAGTCAGAAACGGCACATGACTAACTATATAAGAATAATCCAGGAGCAAATTCAGGAGAGGTGCTACTCTAAATGGCTGAATATGTAAAAACCCGTATTTTAAGATATAAAAATATGCATAACTTCCCTTTTATTCAAGACCATAGACATAATTAATCTAGCGTAACCTATTTAGTTGTTTGACTTTATGGGGACATTCATTAAGTAGTTTCTACTACTAGTTAAAATATGGAGCATAAGTTGTAAAAGTTTAAATATATTTTTTTAATGGATTATGGAAGAAGATACATATAAAAACGGAAAAAAAAATATTTTAACTAAAACAGAACTTTTAAGCTAAGTATTTATTAACTATTGCTAGAACATCGAGACAATAACAGAAAGTGTAGTATAAAAAATGTGTCACTGGCATAAACAAATTCATGTTACTCAAATAAATCTAATCTGCATATAATTATATTTACTTCTGCAACTAAATTACATAGCAACTGACATAAAACCGCTAATTTGCTTAAAAAAAGTTTCTTTTTTTACGCAAAAAAACGAAACGTCACTCGACAAACCATAGACAAGAAAAAACGCGCGAAACTTGTTTTCGACACATTGATTCGAACAAAATATAATTCAATCTAGTTTAGCTTATTTATTTAAAATTCTTAACTTAATTCTAGATTATGGTACAGGATTTTTTACTCGTCTGCCCTTTCCTGGTCTCGGTCCTTCTTTTTCTTTTTCTTCTTCTCCTTGCGTATTGATGAATCGGCCTCTGTTGTTGTTTCAGCTTCCATGGTGGCGTCACCAGAGCCGTCCTGCAATCTGCAGGAAAGAAAAAACAATACATTAAAAAAGTAACAATGTATCCTTTAAAAAATAAAATAAATTAAAATAACTTTAAGTCTTTTACACGCAGAAAACTACTAAATGCCACATGAGACATTATCCTTTCACACTATGTACTGCTATTTACTATAATTTTCTTTTCAGACAACTCTGTAGAAGCTAAGTCAACAAGGTCAACTCGTCCACAGTCAATATCATGCTATTTTGTAAAGTGTAGTACTACAATTTTTTTCTACTAAATGAATTAAACACATTAATCTTTCGACCTCCACGTCAATAACAGATAATTTTAAGGTGGAAGCATATAATGAAAAAGTTATTCAACGGGATTAAATCAACTGAAAGGGTTGTATTGATAAGTATAACTCTGTAAAGCCATATTTTTTACGGTCGTAAATCATATTTTAATCAACATACAACCTGACACTGACCTGTAAATAGCTAAAAAAGTGCTTCCACCTTACAAGTAACTGTTCTACTTCAAGTCTGCCACACATGAAGATACCAATATACATTGATAAGAATAAATTACACAATAAAGTTTTGTGTCAACTGTACTGGGATATGCAAACAATTGGAGTCACAGCTCTAACCTACTTTAGAATAAATATTCAACTGCATGGCTCACAGATGTCGTATTGTCATTAAAACCCAGATGTGTGTACTCTACCAATCATATTCACATTATGCTAGTGATGCCCCCATTTGGCCTGGATTTATATATATAAGCGGATTGAAACCAATTTGTAGAAACATCTCGGCAGATGTTGTCTCAAATGTGTTACGGTTGGCTACTAGTCTCACCAGAAGCAGCTGAATACCAGTATTTTAACAGCAGTAACTACCTGTCTGAGCTCCACAATATACTCTAATTTCACAAAAGAAAATACTCAAAGGTAAAATAGAGATTTTCCCGTAAATCATGAACACACATAATCGGTAACTTACACATGATTAGGCAAGCACAATGCTTTGCAAAACTTGTGCTTCTTGCTTTAGTCTTTTCTGTAAATATAAAAAAGTGTACTTACACAGCCTCAGGCGCTTCACTGTCTCGTTTCTTCTTCTTTTTCTTTTTCTCTGACTTAGCTTCTACAGAGTTATTAGGATCATCTGCATTAGCCGTGCTAGCTGTCCTCTTCCTACCAACTTCATCATCAGCTGCATCTCCGTTCTCATTCTTCTTAAAATCTACATAATTGTTCAACCAATCAGATGGCGTATTCTCGTTTGGTTTGCCAAACTTGTCCAGTTTTCCTTGTGTTATCAACTGTTTCTTGTGCGATGCTTTTGGTCCTAAGCCCCACTTTCTTGGGTATGTGTCTCTTTCCATGATTACTCTCTTCAGCTTGGCTGCTACTCCGTGATCACAGGATGCCATGGTTGATGTTGTCATAAGGGCAATTGCTAGCGCAACCGCTTCTCCTTTTGTTGTGACTATGACTATTTCCTGATCTATTTCAATACCATCTTCGTACCTCAAGATACCAGGTAGTAGGACTTTAGCTCCGTAGCATACAGCGTTGACTGCACTATCTTTTATGAATATTCTCTTGTGAGCTATTAGTAAACCTTCCAGAGGTTTAATTACTCGTCGGAGGTAGGTCTCATCTTTATGGTTTTCGAATGCCCATTGCGCGTCTAAAATGTCGTGCATGGTGACCATGCCTTCCTGTTCTCCTTGGATGCCAGAGCGGACTCTCCTGAGCTCAATCATCTGTCCACCAACACCAAGCATTAATCCTAAATGTACGCACATGGTACGGATGTAGGAACCAGCCTCACAGCTGACCCAGAACACACCAATGTTGCGTTCCTTGTCGAAATCGAGGAGTTTGCTGTCGTATACTGATCGGACACGAAGCTGACGTTTGACAGCAGAAATGAGAGGCGGACGTTGGAACAGCGCCCCGCGCAACTTCTCAAGGCCTTGGGTAACCTTCTGCACATTTTCAACGGCCGAATGTAAGCTGAAGACTGCGACGTACTCCTTACCGGCATTCTGCTGGGATTTAACGAGTCTCGTCGCACGGTCAATACACACGATCAAACAACCTGTCACTTTAGGATCCAATGTGCCCGAGTGTCCCGTTTTCTCGACTTTTAAGATGCGTTTTATCCACGAAACCACCTCGTGCGAACTCGGGTTGCTTGGTTTGTCAACATTAATGAAGCCAGCTTTCACGTATTCGGCAATCGGACGCTTCAGTGGCGAGTGACCGAATGGTAGCGGCGTGTAGTGGTTAGTGCGCACATTGAGTCGATCGAAATTCTTCAATAACAATGGCCAATATGCTGTATCCAACTTGGTTACAGCTTCTGTAGGTTCGATTTTAAAGTCTCCTAGCTTCTGATATGTGCCTAGAGACACTTGTTCCTTGATTTTCTTCTTTTTCTTTTCCGAAAACACTTCTGCGCCGGGTTGAAGAACCTCCGTCATTTTCGATTAGTGACTTGTTTCTTTCGTGATTACGCACTATACTCGTTCAACACGATATTTGGGTCAGCTCCGCGTGCCAACCGATACTATTGTTAGTAAATTTTACTGTAAAACGCACAAACAAAGAGTTGCACGTGCAATTTTAAATTTTAGGTTAGCTTCAGCTTCCTACAATCAAGGAAGCTCGCGAGGTTTTAGTTAATATTTTGGTATTGAATTCAGCAGAGGGCGCTTGAGTTCGGAATAATTTCAGGTGGAGCTGCCAACTGATAAATTTTATTTGGATACATCGACTTTTATTTTCTTGAAAGCAGAACTAAGTGACGAACTCAACTCAAGTTGGTCACTTCAAGTTGGTTCACACAGTTCTAATAATTATTAAATTGGTGTTATCTATAATAAATTTAGATAAATAGCAAGCATGGCACACACTTAAAGGTCATAATTACATGAACACCCACGAAAGGTTCAACTATTTCATCTTAAACTTTATAATTGCTTTTGTGATTACTATTTAGGCTAAAAATATAAAAACAAAAATATAGTACACACATTTAATGAAAAGTTTTGTTCTTTTGTCCATGCGACTATCCGAAAAAAATGCAAAATTACAAAAAAAAAAACCAACGATTTCGTTTTACCAACATGTAGAAAACATCTGTCATTTTTGCAAGTCAAGACAAGCTTTGATACAAAGCGTGTTATTATTTTAATTTTCCAGTTTTTATGTTTTAATCTAATTGAAGAGAAAAATGGCAGGCGTGTTATTTGAGGACATATTTAATGTAAAAGATATAGATCCTGAAGGCAAGAAATTTGATCGTTGTAGCCGTTTACATTGCGAATCAGAATCGTTTAAGATGGACCTTATTTTGGACATAAATTCCTGGATTTATCCAATGGAACTGGGTGATAAGTTCAGATTAGTGCTTGCTACAACTCTCAGAGAGAATGGTTATCCTGATGGTGGGGAATGGAACCCTCTAGAAACGGAGGGAAATCGCGCCGACAGTTTTGAGTATGTCATGTCTGGCAAAGTTTACAGGTTAGTTTTATCAACAAAGTTTAATGAAAATATCTTTTGACTACAGCGGTGCTTAGAGAATTTGGTTCTCTTTAGGGGTGCGTGAAGTACATTGTAAATATTATTTCCTTTAGTCAGGAGTCTGGCAAGAAATAAGGAGTTCCCACTCTTGTTTAAAGAATGTTAGGAAATAAGTTATTTTATCAATTACTTACCAGGCTTAGCCTTATTATGATAAGAAAACAATATTAATGAACCAAATCGTCAAGAAACACCCAAGTTTTGTAAGGTGTAAACAAAAACATAGCAGTGTTAAAGAAAAGTGTTGCCATGTACTTTGCCAATTCTCCATTGTGTTGTAACTAGTACGTAAGAACTATACAAAAACATAGTAAAAAGATAAATTGGAATATTGAATTATTACCAACTATTCAATTCTGCTACATAGCTAACAAGATAATAGCTGAATTGAAACAATATTGGGGCGGCTGCTGCAGGTGCTCAAAACCTCAAATGGCACAAATACAATAACTTAATTGTTAGTTATGTGTTTGAGCCGTTTGGGGTTGAAACACTAGGACCATGGGGTCCGAGTGCCCACCTAGTGTTTCGGGAAATCGCCAAGCAGTTGGTCGACTCTTCATGTGACCAGAGGGTGGCCTATTTTTTGGCCAAAGAATCAGCATTGCAGCGAACGTGGCAATACTGCCAGCCTTCTGGCCACTTTTCCTGTTGACAGCGATGTGGACGAATTTTATGATGGCCTGTAACCCTTTTGATACTTGTACATATTTTAGATTTATTTTTAGATTTGTTGTTTGTAAATAATGTAAATATTCTTTGTCAATATTATATTGTACTGTTGGCCCAAAAACATACACTCAATGTGTTCTTTATGCTGCTACCCATAGCACTATGGAAGTAGTGAAGTTTTATGCCGACAAAATTTTGAAATTCTGTTGTGCCAGTGTTAGGGAGCAAAAAAAGAAACAAAAATTTATTCAATTTGTTTATTTATATTCTCAGGATAGAAGGCGACGAAGCAGCAATGGAGCCTGCATCTCGGTTAGCAGCCTACGTTTCTTTCGGAGGCCTACTTATGCGTTTACAAGGAGACGCAAACAACTTGCACGGTTTTGAAGTTGATCAGCACATGTACTTGCTGATGAAGAAACTAGCTTTCTAAACTATCCAATAATTATATTAGTTACATTGTAAGATTATTTTCTAAGAATAAATTGTATATTTTATAACATTTGGCGGCTTTTATTTTTGCTCAAGTACCTTATGTCAAGTTTTGAAGACTACGCCATCTAGCGGCAATATAATGAAACGAATAGAAATTGTAGTTACTCTATTCGCCAATAGATGGCGTTATAATTAAAACATCTATTCGATACAAGATGGCAGTCATATCTCGAAAACAACGAGCTCGTATGTAAGATAACGCTAGTATTCCCCGTAAGGGTAAGTAAAAGTGTCTAGAGCATACATATTTAGGCAATTGTGTTAACTAATTAGTATGTTTAGTGTTTGTTTGTTGCCATCCGTCAGAACTGGAAGAGGTTGGCTCGAGAACGTGAAGAGACAAAGTCCACAATCAAAGAGACGACTATACCCAGTTGTTAGTGAAGTCTGATTTTGGACGATGATGTTATTAGTTCCAACAAATACCAATTACATGGTATTTGTATTCCAGATGAACAAATTCACTTGGAATACAAATATAATAATACCATCAATAGCATACTGATTTTCCTCCGTGCCGAGCGAACCACGTTAAACTGTTTGTCCCAGCTGTCATTTGTAGATCTTTGGCAGTCGTTACAGGTAGTCAGAGGCCCAAAAAGTCTGACAACCAGTCTTACCAAGGGTATTATATTACCCAGTACGTACTGGGTTGTGGAGGTCGGATAAGCAATCGCTCCATGTAAAATACTGATATTCAGCTGCATCCGATTAGATTTAGACTGGAAGCCGACACCAATATAGTTGGGAAAACGCTAGACAGATGATGAGTATGTTTGTGACCCTACCTCCTTGCCGTCCCCTCCAATACAATCCTCATTAAAATATCAAATTCACAAACTTGTTTCTCTAATTCACATATCACACGCTTCAATTATTCCGACCGTATGTCACCCCGGGGTGTTTTATAATAGCAAGCGGGTTCCATATTGTTAACAATAGATGGCGCCTGCGACCCACTGCTGAGTTGGTAACCGCCTGTGAAGATCGCCAGAGGCGGTGTGAAGGGAGCGTTACAATATTTGTTTATGGTAGAATGTGACTTTATCATTTTCTTTTGTATGATGTCATTATGCTAACACATCCGTTGGTCTATAAGTGGTTACAAGCGCTATAACTACTGAGCATAAGGTCTTGGGTTCGATTCCTAGGTCGGGCAAAGTGTACCTGTGCGTGTTGCTGTGGTTTTTCCATAAGGAATTTCTCAGTATTAGCCTGGGCCTGGTTTGTGACCGGTTGATGGCAAAACGATCGTCTCTTAATAGATAAACACAGACATTAATAATGGCTAAGGAAATGTGTGTGCCACGACCAGAACTTTTTATTTACCTTCTATGTAGACCCATATTATGCGAATAAATTATTTGATTTGATTCGACCGCAGAAGCGACTTGTGGTCGAAACCAGGGGCGTCTAAAGTATGACCTTTAAAGCAGAGACAGAGCTATACAACCTTAGTTTTAGTATATGCGAAACCTGAAACACGTGTCTAGTATTTTTATGTAAAGAATCTATGTACAAAATTTTAAAACTGTATCATGAAAAATCACAAAGTTATAAGCTTGTTCTGTTACCTGGTTATCCGCGCAAAAACGTGTTCACCACGCAGCGCGCCCGCGCGCGTGCCTCCAGCGTCGTCTTGAGCTCGTTGATAATAATAATTTTCAGTAGGTACCTAAATTTTTGCGATAGGTACTTAATGTTGCTCGGTGTCCAACTTGTAACTTTTAAAAAATATTTTTGGGACAAAATATAACATGGTTTAAACATGATTGGAATCGATTCAGTTACTTATTCTGAACAAACTAAATTCAGGTTTCGCATATACTAAAAATAATGTTGTATAGGTTGTCTGGCGCCATCTCTTCCCCACACTGGAATTACTCCTGCATTAAGACGTCCTGGTAGGCCATCAGGAAGAAAGTTTGGTCGCACGACTGTCCGACCAGTTTTGTTCTAGATAGCGGCCGGTCATGCGACAAAATGGCTTCCACGCTATTATGAGAAAAAGAGAGGCCTTCTTACTACAGCGCCTGCATGGTAATGACAACAGCATTTTGAAGATGATTGCTGCCAAACCGGACTGTCTCTTCCAGAGACACTGGGTGTGGACAGTCAGGTCTGAATAAATTGTAAACACTAACAATACTAACCTAATGTTACTAACACTAAAATACTAACAAAACCATTGACTATAATCTGAAATAAAGTTTTATTTTTATTTTTTTCGTATTTTTCACTTTCACAAAACATCCTAGCGTTCTCAATCAATGCTACCAACTTCACAAAAAAAAGCTGCGTCACTCAAAGACTGATGACGCAACGTTCACATGGGTGACATCACAGGGGGCGCCACGTGGCACTAACAAGGACCGTGTGCCCGACCTTTACGTGCATTGTTTTATATTTAGTTTTAGTGATCATTAGTACTGCACAGTCAATGGTTCAGAAAAATTGTTTACCATTGATTTTTTGAGGGGACTTTTGACAGATTATGACTATTTTGCGGTTCCATTTATAAAATATTGTTCTCGAAGTGGTGTTGGAGAATTTTTGTCATGTCTGTTTTTCGTGATGTCTGAGACTATATCTATCTATAAAGAAGTCAAAGTGATTACTCAAATAAAAGTAATAACTTAAGATACGATTTCTGTTCTGTAGTTTAGTAATTGCTTGAAGTTAGAACCAGTTAGAACTGTCAAAAGTTAGAAATCTGCCTCCAGTACCTACGGGGCGCAGTACATCATTCTGAGCCACATAGAAATTTTTAACCGGTTATTAAAAAAAAAAAGGTCTTTCCTACAAAAGTGCAATACCTATACCAGTCAAAGACGACACGGTTGCCGCAGTGGCTGAGCGATTGACTACTGCGCTTCGTGTCGTGGGTTCGATTCCCGCACGGAACAAATATTTTATGGCCTACAGGTAATTGTTCCGGGTCTGGCTGTTTGTGTATGTGAGTTTAAATGTTTGTAAACGCATTTACGATACAGGAGAAATTCCAAGGGCAAAGTTCCTTGTAGGGCAAAGTTTTAAAAAGAAAAAAAATGGAACAGCTGTTTTTTTTTTAAATAACCGATGAAAAATTTCGATATGAGAGGTCTCAGAATGATGATGATGTACTGAATACGTGGTAACCGTTTTCGCATCGGTGTCCCTTCTGAATACCAGTATTTTACATGGAACGACCGCCTATCTGACCTCCACAACCCAGTTAGTACTGAGGAATACGATACCTCTTGGTAAGACTGGTTGTCTGCAAACTTTCGGGCCACTGACTACCTGTAACGTCTGTCAAAGATCAACAAATGACAGCCGGGACCAACGGCTTAACGTGCTTTACGAGGCACGGAAGGATCTCGGTAAGTAATGGGTCCCATCCACGGGCCAACCTAGGCAAGCGCGCCTTATCCCTGAAGAGCGAACCAAGCGGCTGTTATAATTTAACCAAGAGTACCAGGGTCTAAATTGTCATCTCTCAAAGCCTTATGTTCCATAATGGTTGTAGTTTAGTTTATTTATTAATAATTATCAAAAATCACAGGTCATATTTTGAAAAAAAGTAAAAACAAATCATTAGACATTAAAAAGACAAATCATTATTCATTAAAAAGAGCATCGAACACAAATTATCATGAATTAAAAAAAATAATAATAATAACACACAATAAACAGAATAATAGACCACATAGTAAAATAAAAAAAATAAATATTTTTTCTTTCTTTCTTAGTATAATAATCACATCAAATTACCTAAAACCATTATTTTAGGTCATATCATTGTCTACGACGTAGCTACCTACTTGCTACGAATTGTAGGAGCATGTTAGTAGTACCCCGTTCTTTGTGAAAGAGCCGCTAGTCCGAGAGTCCGCTCGGCGCGTAGTACTACGATCACGACTCTGACTACGCTACGCCTACGATTTATTCGTAGCGCTACGCCTTGCGCGGACTCACGCTACGTCGCGTAGCGTTGGGTCTACTTACGCTACGCAACATAACGAAAGAATTATCGAACCTTTTATGGATTTTGATTTTTATCTGTTTATGTTCAAGTTAATAGTTTTTCGTTTCTCTTGCCGACTGGTCGACACTTCGCGTGACCAGAGGGCTGGCTCTATCTTTGGCCAAAGAATTATCATTGCCATTCAGCGTGGCAATGCTGCCAGTCTTCTGGGCACATTTCCAGATGACAGCGATGTGGAGGAGTACTTTGACTCCTAAGTCTCCTATTGTCGTCGTTGTATATGTGGTAGGTACTTACTTTTAGTCTTAATTTTTATTATTATTTTAGTTCTAAAAAATGTTTTTAATTAGCTATATTAGCCCAGTTGAAATAAGGTTTGAAATACAACAACTGGCTGGAAGGTTTATGCTTGTAGTACCTACCTAATTTAGAACTGATTTTGTTGTGAAACGGAATCTGTATTTTTATCGTATTTTTTATTGTACACAGAAACAACATCACGCCTGTAATCCCCGAAGGGTTAGGCAGAGGTGTACCTAATAGTACATACACATTTCGCCAGCTATGTTAAAGTCCCATGTAATAGGGGGCGAGCTTATTGCCATCCGGGCACAAATCCAGAATCCGTGGCCGCTGCCGAGAAATTCCGGATGAAAAAATCCAATCGACCCGGGTATCAAACTTAGGACCTCTTGCTCAGTAGTCGCGCTTGCGACCAACTATGCCTAGTTGATCTATGTCTTATTGTAGGTAAGTACAAATGCGAGCTTAAGCTGATATTTTGAAAAAATGTGGTTATTCTATTTCGTGTAACTTGTTAAGTATGTGGAATAGAAATTTAACGTTTTGGTATATGTTTTTTGACTCTTTGGTTTAGTATCATGTACCTAAAAGGAATACACGATTCAATGAATTTTTCTCGATACAAAAAAATTGCTAAATTATATCTATTTTCTTACTTTTTTCGACATCACGGCGTAACGCTTAAGAGTTATTCAAACTTTAAAACATAGAGAATTATCATTTATCATATAAAATATTACTCAAAGTAATTTTAAATTTAATTCATTTATTTTGTTAAAAAGGAGTAAATTCGTTTCGGCACATATGTCGTTTTATTCCGAGTGCACGCACTCTATTATATTTGCATCGCTTTCGCTCGCTTAGTAGATCAGTCGAGCTTCGATTTATTTTCGAGGTAGTGCCTTAACCCAGAATTGGGTTCCCCTACAGCCAACCTCATTACATGCATTGTTTTAAATCAATTTCTGTTATCATGAAACCAAACTTTACCTAAATCCGTTTAAACTTTAAACAAACTCACTTTTATCTCACCGTCTCCCATCAACTTGAGGGGTTGGGGGGGGGGGCGCTACCCCTGCTAAAGGAGAAGAGGGGAGGGCTGTCAAATTAGTCCAATTTGTGACAAAATGGCGGCAGCTAACGACGCTCGCGTAATTATCAACACGAGTTGCTCATTGTTATAATGTCTAAGTTTAATTAAGGATGGACTGTAATGATTGAAGTATCAGTAAAAAATGAGGTTATAATGTGCTAGGGGTCTGTACGATTTATCAAAAATCTAGACTTATAATGGGTGTAAACAGACCCTTAACGAAGCCGAAAGGCAGTTGTCCTCCTCGTCATTGTAATCATTTTTTGTTCTGTACCTGCGAAACTTATAGTTACGGAGATATTGGATGTCAAAATTCGAACATTTTCAAAAGTTTAAAAAAAATACAAGTTTTCAATGTTATAACTTTACTTTTTAATTAGGTACATATATTTACATTATATACAGACTACAAATAGAACTAAACTAAAGATAAAAATACGACTAAAGTAAGAAAATATAAACTTCTAAACAACGACGACAATAGGACACTTAGGCGTCAAAGAACTTCTCCGCATCGCTGTCATCTGGAAACGTGCCCAGAAGACTGGCAGCATTGCCACGCTGAATGGCAATGCTAATTCTTTGGCCAAAGAAAGAGCCAGCCCTCTGGTCACGCGAAGTGTCGACCAGTCGGCGAGAGATTTCCTTAAAAAGGAGACGCGCACTCGGGCCCCATGACCCGAGCGTTTCGACCCCAAACGGCTCAAAACTGTAGTTACCAATAAGGTTACAGTATTTGCCGCTTGAGGATCTCAGCAGCCGCGGCACAGCCCGCCGTGCTTGCAAGGTAAGATGACGCGAGGGTGTCGACACAGGTTGCGTCCCACACCAAAGGCCTACCCACCTTCCAAGGCACCAACGTCATGCCGTCTGGTCTCTTGCCATCGTCACGTACCAAGCCGTTTAAATAAATAAAACTTTAAATACCTCCACGACCCCTGTTTTATTTAATTCAGTGTTTGGAGTGGGTTGCATGAGTCCTACCGTAAAATGGAATTCATTATCATCATCATCTGCCTTGCCTTTTCGCAACTATGTCGGGGTCGGCTTCCAGTCTAATCGGATTCAGCTGAATACGGTTTTTACATGGGGCGACTGCCTATCTGACCTCCACAACCCAGTTAGTATTAGATATTACAATACCCCTTGGTAAGACTGGTTGTCAGACTGTTTTTTTTTTGAGCCACTGACTATCTGTAACGACTGTCAAAGATCTACAAATGACAACCGGGGTTAACTTGCTTTCCGAGGCACGGAGGAAACTCGGTTTTGTGTAAAAGGCCTTCTCTATTTTTTCTCACAAATCCCTGTCCTTGCCTATATTTGTCCAGTCGTTTAAGAAAGTACTACGACCATCTAATTCTGCAAATAGTCGGTTAGAAATTGAAGAATAATTCGTTATATGAAGCTCATGAGATGTTTGACAACGCAACGTCGCAATTGTCGCAGGCCTTGCAGAGTGCAGGTGTCATAGACGGCTTTCGAATTTATATCAGGTGGACTGAGAATTCATAGGTATACTCTATTAAAAACATCGGTTCAAATATTTTAATTAAAATAGGTAATGATATGGTATGGTTTCTTAAAGAGGTTTATTATAAAGGGTGTAAATAGACCTTAACAAAGCCGAAAAGGAATTGTTCTCCCCGTCTGTGCGATATTTTTTTTTGTTGTAGACCATACCTGGGAACAATAAAAAAAGCCCTTTCGAGCCTTTCCTTGACCTTCTAGTTACGGAGATTTTTGAGATTTTTAATTTTTGCGTAAAGTTACTTAGTTTGATGTACAGAATACTTGGTTGACGGCTTCGCGAAGGGTGTGTTTACACCCTGTATACAATCATTTGCCTCGCCTTTTTCCAACTATGTTGAGGTCGGCTTCCAGACTAACCGGATGCAGCAATACCAATATATTACATGGAGCGACTGAAAGAGGGTTATTTACATACGGGGTTGATTTACGATAGTACTTAGGGGTATTCAAATTAGTTGACGCCATATGCCTAGTATCGTAAAAGCGCAGAAAAATAACCCGAATAACAATTTGTAAAAACGTCAAAATTAATCATTGCACAGCCCATAAATAAGAGACAACAAAAGACAGCATTCAGCCAAAAAAAAAATTAAGCCAATTCAAATTAAAAAATCACCGGACATTCATATAATAGAACAGACTTACTACACGCTGGTTGGGTAGACGCCGACCAATCAGCGCTCACGATGCACGGAGGCGGGAAGTGGCAAACGTCAAATGCAAACGAGTTGAAAAAAAAAAGAAAACCTGTTTCCCGCGTACGCTCGTTTTGTTTAGTCTGTGGTCGCTGGTGGCGTAATGATTTCGTCTGAGTTATGACAAACGCAGATTTTTATGCAATATATAATGTTGTTTTTACGCAAAATGAGCTTTTATCGATTAAATCTTTTAATAGAATGTCTTTTTGGGCTAAGTAGGTAAGCGTTTAGGTTAGACTATGTTCTTCTTTGCTTATTTTATTCGGTCTAGGTTACCTGCATTGCAGCTTTTTACCTGTAGGTTGCGTGCGGTGACGGTGACATTTATATGATTCCCTTCACAAAACTTTGAGATTCAATCACATATGATTAATCAGCCAGTAAGATCTGATAAACTAGAATCGTTTAAGAATATCTGCTTATCTTTTACGGCGGAATATTGCGTATGATGACCTCCTTTTTATAATCTCTATCAACTATTAAAACGAAACAGCATTCAAAAATACAATGTCAAAATATGCCCGCAATTATTCCGAATAAAAAAAGCTTGTAGGGAGGCACAGGCATCTCTCATCTTTCACATACAGCCTAATATAATACCTTTTACAAAAATTCGTGTCAAAATACTTCATGCTGTTATCGCTCACCTCAGCCGGGATTATCCCCCCTCCCGCCGCCCTCTCGCCCCTATCCCTCTGGATGTGAGGGAGCGGGACACGACATTGCCTGTCAGTCAACGTGCGACGATCGCGTCGAGATAACGTATTTAACTTACCAAACTAATCTATTATGATTAAAATCATAATTATTAATCAAAAATGACATTTTGAAATTAAACTTTTAAGTTTAAAATGTTTTTGTAAGAAAAAAAAGTGCAGTTCCCGGAAATGGTAGTGACGTTTCGGTTGTTCGATATTTGAAAAATAACAATGGCGGTGTTTTTGTGTATTTTAGTTTTTATATTGATGTGTTGTGTGATATAATAATGTTTAGTAATGATTATTGGTGCTGTCCTGCTCTTATTGGATTCCTGTAAGGTAAATCTTGTTTTAAAAATATTATTACCTGGTCTAATATGGAACCAAACAAACTTTTTGATTTTCGAACACCAACTTAATAAAAATATATTTTTCAGAAAATGGAAAAACAAACTTAGCTCTAAGACTATAGGCATATTTTAGAAATTCTAGTTTAATTGTCCTAACAAAGACGTGTCTGCAGTTACTGCAGTATTCTTTTGTGTAAACAATAATTTACTAAATAAACTTAGCACTGAAAAAAATTAACTTTTTTGTAAGTTAGTTGTGTTGTTAACTTTGTTGTAGTTGTAGTTTGTTGTAATAATTTTTCACTGGCAACTTAACAAACCAAAAACCAAAGTAGTCAATAAAGTACAAATTCTTAGACTCTGTAATAAACATATAAAAAAGTGACATTATAAATATTCCGATTTTCTTTTGTTCGGCAAAAAATAAAAATCATGCTAGGTTCTCCTATGACATTACTTTCAAACATGTAACTATCTAAATAATTAAAAATAACTTTATAATAATGAATATCTACTAAAATAAAGTATGGCGGTGTAAAAGATATAACGTTTATAAGAAACCAGCTGTAAGTTAGTACTTACGTCCCAAGAAATACAACAGTGAGAGATATGGCGACGCTCGTCCGTCGCACCCTGGGCGGTCGAATCGTTGATAGCAAAAACAACCTTGCTGACTTGCCATATTATCACTGTAGTTGCTGTTTGTATTCTAGTATACTTAAAGCTAGATTAGCAACCAGACAAAATGAAAAAAAGATTATTTTAAATACTTTATCAAAGAAAATCTTAAGCGTTTTTAGAAACTTGTTGTTAAATTCGTGCTGAAATGATGTTGGTTGATGTTTTGCTGGCTAAAATGACCTTATTATCAATTTTATACATACCTACATTAACATTTAAACCATTATCACTCTTAAAATAAAACCTTAATACCGAAATAGTTCCGTACCTAAGATTTTACCCTGACGAACACCATATTTGTTCTAGGAAGGCACTGAAATTATTTAGTAATTTCGCGGTAATCTGAAACAAAAGGAGAAAGATGTGTTTATTTGAAGATACCACTATCGAATTTCAGGTATCCAGTCTTACACTTGCAATAAGACAGGCAGCCTTTCTACTGTCTGTTTTTCTTCTAAATTTTATTCAAAATTATAAAGTTCATGTAGTACTTGTACTTCTAAAAGAAAACATAGGGTGTTAAGACAGTTCTCATATTGGAAAACGATAGAACGAGAAGGGAACTTTAGATACCCCGCATATTTCCGACGGGGTGAATCAGAATTCGAAGTAAAGGTGGCCTCAATCGATTTTTAATGGATAGAAAAATAAAAGGAGTGGAATTTGGGAAGGACTTTGTCATAAGCTTCCGAATACTTTAGCTCTAGTGTTGTGTAGAAACCGTCTAGTCAGTATCTGGTAGTAATGGATCTACCTAAATCTAATTTTAACATTGAAGCGATCATTAAGCGATGAACGATACCAAATTAAAGTAGAACTGGCTTAAATATAAGTAGAATTGCTTTGTTATCATCAACTCATCATCTGTCTAACCTTTTTTTCAACTCTGTGAGGGTCGGCTTCCAGTCCAACCAGATGCAGTTGAATACCAGTATTTTACACTTAAACGGTGAAATGGTAACTAGGATGATTTCACATTAAACACGCTTCATAACTGTAAACCACAGCAATTTATTTAATTATTTAACACTTTAAGCACAAAGTACAGAGGCGGACTTATTGCCATAGGCATTTTCTACCAGTCAACCTTTGGGTGATGCAGAGACAAACAGTGGTAGGTGTATCTATCTGCAAAAAAAATATTTATTACAAAGATAAACTACACGGATATATAAAATACTATAATAATATATCAAAATACTATAAATATAATTATATCAATATATATATGTTAATAGAAATTTACACGGATATACTAAAATAAAAAGACAAACAATGAAGAAAACATTAACGTTAGCCATTCACAAGATAAATTATCTAAAATACAGCTACGTGCAGCGGTACACTGAGGGTCAGAATATAATTAATTATTATTCTTATTTGTTATTAACCTTCTTGTCAACACAAACTAAAAGCATAACGAGTTAATGTAAAATTCTATTCGTCTTTCGGAGCTTTTCTGCCGCAGCAGCTTTCCGACGGCAAAGTTGCCTATTTTTTTAAAATTAATTCATTTAGTTCAGATTCGAGTTGTGACGCGGATGTATGAGGAAAATGTCGTGAGGAAAGTTTTGAGGATGAATGTGGATGGCTAAAAGTAGAAGACTGAAGAAACGATGAATGGACTGTGTGACGGATTATATGACAAGAAAGGAGGTGACTGCTGAGATGACGAGTAATAAAGAAGTATGGAAGAAGAAGACATGCCGCGCCGAACCCAAATAAATTGGAATAAGGGCAGAAGAATGACGATATAACGTCAGGCGAGGCTGACTGAAAACGAAAGATTAGAAAACTGGAAAAATGGTCCTTACCATTGCTCGCAGAACAGATGGCCGATGGGGCCGCGAAGTTCTGGAGTGGCGACCGCGAACCGGAAGACGTTGCGTTGGAAGGCCTCCCACTACGTGGACCGATGACCTGGTGAAGGTTGCAGGGATCCGCTGGATGCGAGTCGTACGGGACCGGTCAATGTGGCGATAATTGGGGGAAGCCTATGTCCAGCAGTGGACGTCTTTCGGGTGAAATGATGATCATCATCATTCAGGAGACACTTCCATTCTCTTGGTATATCATTTTTTACCCTATCTATTTTGCGTTCTCCCTTCCTTATAACTATCTACATTCACACTAAAAGTGGTACGAGGTTTCATAGAATTACTTGGGACTGAAACATGCTGGTAAAGTGTGAGTATGTCCTATAGGCACCTATGCGTAACACTTCGGGAATAAAGACTTCGTGGATGTTTTATCGTTTTATGTTTCTATCTTCAGTAGTTCAGGCGTTGTCTGTAGGCAGTGAAATTGTCACCTATTTGTCAATACGTCCATTCTTACCTCTACTAACACAGAATTTGTCAAAGACCTCTCTCTCGTTGACTGTCCAACGACTTGGTTTTGCTGTAAGTACGTACTTAGTATAAGTCACGTATTAATTGGTAATTGATATTGTGTGTGGCTACTACTGTCAAGCATGCATGCGAGTCATCATAACTCACCAGCAACGATAAGCAGCTGTTTCTGTTTAATACTTCAGAACCATAAACAAGAATACTGGTGACCATACTTATTGATCGCTCATAAGAACCAGAAAGCGATAATAATAATTTTTCAAAAATGGAACACTGGAACGTCAAAACAGTTTCGAATGTCGAACTGAAAGAAAAAAACAAAGCTTTGTTCGTTTGTGAGCGTTCGATATTCGAATAGCTTTTGTTCTTTGTTTGAACGCGACCGTTAATAATATGTGACGGGTCGAATTATTAGCGGGTCAGGACCAGAATGTCGTATTGTGAGTTAAAGTACTTTTAAAATTTTGATGTGTTAAGTAAATTGTTCTTTGATATGGATGCTTCAATCATTCTAATGTTGTCAGCATTATGCCTTTCAGTTCCCACTGCTGGGATACAGGCCTCCCATCTAAATGAGGGACCAGCCCGTCCATCACGCGGGCAGCGTGGTTTGATGGATATCACAATGTCTCCGAATCTTTGAATGTCTGGTTCTAGGACTTACTGGTTCCCTCGCGACGTACATATAAGTAGGCACTTCTCCCAAATGGCGACAGATTACACTGTCCTCTGCCATTAGCTGTCCTGCCATCCAATCACATCCTAGGTAGAGCAAACGGATCCTGAAAGATTTCTCCTTCTATCTATATCTACGCGAAAGCTTCTATTAAAGTTACGGTCTGCCAACTTGACAATGAGGTATCTCTAGTGAGTCTACTTTTTAGTTCGTATATCCAAAACGTAACATGACAGCACTAATGGAAGTATATTTAAAATTAAAGCTCAGATTACTCTTTCAAAGGAATTTCTTTGGTGCTGAAGATTTCTTAACGCCTACGGTCGGTAACTGACTACGTTTCTTCTTTTAAATTATCATCACGGATGTCATCTGTGTTTTGGTAGTGATGTTTTTTAACGAAAACCTCTTTGGCTCTGTTTAGTTTTTTAACAGCCAGTCTTTATTTAGACTTCAATCACTACAGCCTTCAAAACAATGACCTTTTCCATACGTTACCATAGTAACGTAAGGAGTATTGCCACATTACAATTACCGCCACACGATACCCGACCCGCACAAAAGCCTATAAACCACTTCCAGCCCTCATTTTAAAAAACGAACATCAATTAAATTGACAAACAGCGTAAAATGCAGCGCAAACACAACCTTACGGCCCTTAAATCCTGAAGGGCGCCGAAGTGAGATAGGGCACGTTCACGAGAAGCGTTCTGATTGGCTGCCTGCCATCGCCACCACCCTCGAGTCGACCAATCGCGTGCGCGCGCCGCCACCCCTGACCAATCAAAAGAGGAGGACAGAGGGGTTCCATTAAAAAAAAATATTTGTCGTTTTAAAACGTTTGACAGAGAAAGTACATCGTTGTTTGAATGTCGAAGAAAAAGATTGATTTGTAAACAGCGGTATTTTTTGATAGTGGCTCATGTTGCCGGTGTCTTTTTGTGTTCGTATTTCAGCGTTCAGGTTATCGTACAGGACATCCTGATGTTCTGATGTAAATCGTGAGAAACTTACAAGCATTCGACGACATTTATGTAAACCACCTTTTAATGCCGAAGGGACAGCTGGGGCTTTTGGTCCTTTGGGTCGGAAGGACTGCTCAATTTGTAAAGTTTCAAGTCAGATATATCAGATTCTTTCTTGTCTTATGTATTACCTCATTCTAGTTTTGGTTAAGAACTTTGACTTTGAACGCTATACACCGTGACTTTTTAGTCGTCTTACAACGGCAGCCCACTTCATGTATCCAATGAAAACGAAACATTCATAAAAAAAAAAAATGGTATTTATGAGAATATAAAATATTATTCAGTATTATGACGCATGACGTAGTTAAAATACCATGTTGCGAGCGATGATCTACTGGACTCGAGTGCTGGGTAGGTAATGTTCTCCCGTTTGACACGTAAACATCATTAACAGGATGTTTCATAATTTTATTATTATTTTTCTTTGTACCTATTATGGAAGATAAAAAAAAAATCGCGCCTAGAGCTATTTTATGTTGGGTACATTGAGTGGACGACCTTTGTAAGACGACTAAAAAGTCACGGTGTATATGAATATTTCAATTCGAGAGATCCATTCTCATGCTTTCAACGGTGAAAACTACTTTGAAGATGCTACATTGCCAGTCACTGTACTTGAACACACACCATTTGAAGTTCCTGCAGAATCTGCAATAAAACATGGAATAGTAATTTTGTTTTATGAAAGAAAACTGATGGCTCAATTAATTTTAAGTAAGCAATAATTTTAGCAACAAGCCCTAGGTCATTGCCTGTTATCATTTGGTAATTAAGTACCAGTTTAATTGCCAAAGATGGCGACGGTTCTGACCGTCCACGAAATTTACAAGTAAGAATAACTTGCTAAAAGGATACAGTTCTTGACCGGTTTCGGATTAAAGGTCGTTCGTTTTATTTCCCTTTAATAATATAGAAGCTGGTGGCTAAATAATAACAGCCGCTCGGATCAATCTTGTGCTTGCTTAGACTGGTCGGTGGATTACATACCGAGTTTCCTCCGTACCTCGGAACGACTGTCAATTGTAGATCATTGACAGTTGATAAGTAGTCAGTGGCCCAAAAGTCTGACAACCTTACCAAGGGGTATCGTATTGGATGACTTTTATTGATTTTTGTAATTTAATGATTTTAATGACTTTTTAATGACATTTTTGTATGATTTTCTACTTTACTGTTTTTATTTAATCTCAATTTATTATTTATTATTATTTTTTGTTGTTGTATATGGGTATTATGCCTGAATTAAAAAACATTTTTTTTTTAATTTTTTTTTTATTACCCAGCAATAACTGGGTTGTGAAGGTTAGATAGGCAGTCGCTCCATGTAAAATACGGGTATTCAGCTGCATCCGGTTAGACTGGAAGCTGACTCCAATATAGCTGGGAAAAGGCGAGGCATATGATGATAATTTCTTTAATGAAGTGTCGTGACTGTCAAATGAAAAGCATGAAACTGAAGATAGTAAAAACGCATGTGTTCAGATGTCTAGTTTACTACTATTTTCGTCTATGACAATCAGCTGATATTTTATTTAAACTTACGTAATACAATTTGTGCGCGTAACCTACTGACATTGGCATCACAAACCCATTTATTTAGTTTTGCCGTATTTGGTGTATCGTGTGTGCGTACTTATTGTCATGTTGCAGTGTGGTTTCGAATCAAGGATTTTTGTGGTCTGTCCATGGGTGAATTCGGCTTATTGTTGATTTTGCTGCGGACATTAAATTATTTATTTAAAAAGAAAGAAAGAAAGATAATATATTAATTTGTCACACACACATGCATCATACAAAATTACAAAAAATAAACAATAAACTATAAATTCAACAGGACGGAACAAAAAAAAAAGAAAAAAGTTAACAGCAGCGTTTAAAACGTTGGTTCTTGAATTTTCACAAGAATCCTTATTGGTTTTACTAGCTTATGCTTGCGGCTTCGCCCGAGTGGAGTTCGGTAATGTCCCACGGGATCGTACCGGGATAAAAATCCTATGTGTTAATGCAAGCTATAAACTATCTGTGTGCGAAATTTCATCTAAATCCGGTCAGTAGTTTTTGCGTGAAAGAGTAACAAACATCCATCCTCACTAACTTTTGTATTTATTATAATAGTAGGATTAACGTAGGATCAATAGTCATCGGATAGTCATTCGTTTTCATTTAGTATCACTAATTCTAACTGGTCTTATGATACGAACCTCTCCCTCTCCCCCTCTCCTCTCTCTCTCTTCTGGTCTTGGTTCGGTGTGAATGTGCTATCATCACATTTGTCACGAATGTCGAGCAGTGTCACAAACTGTGTGCCACCTCCTATTATACCCCCAGTTCCCCGAAACATGCAGTCTCACCTCTGTGCTGCCACCGACGAATATAAAATGGTGTCGTGCTAGCGTCACGGAGAAGAAGAAGACTATGATAGTCTTTTTCTTCTTGTCGCGGATTTACCAATAAAACAAGGTAACATGGCTTCTAAAGTAAACCTTATTGTTTCATGAATTGGTAAAGCTGTTGGTCTGCTCAAAAATACGCTGATGGATTGACATACTGCATGAAATATAATCATGAGTGTCTGTGGAAAAAACACTGTTGTTTCGTTTCTACATACACGTTTAGAAAGACGTAAAAAAACCCAAATTCATTCAGTTCCTGCAACACCAATGATATTTCGGCAACTCAGCTATTATATTCAGGTCACCGGTTTACATTACTTGAGTAATTGCTTGCTAATGCTTCTAATGCGGTGTTGCTTATTTTTAAACGAGGTCACATATTACTACTTTTACACACGAGGTTTTGAATATTTTAGTCTTTTTTACCTCCGACGCAAAAAGAGGGGTGTTATTAGTTTGACCGCAATGTGTGTGTGTCTGTCTCTGGCACCGTAGCTCTTAAATGAGTGAACCGATTTGGATACAGTTTTTTTTATTTGAAAGCTAGTTTCTTGGCGATGGTCCTTAAATACGTTTTATCAAAATCGGTGCAGCCATTTACTAGATATGGGGGATGAAAGTGGTGATGAATAATCGAATATTTTCAAATATACCCAAGTGGGGTATCAAATGAAAGGGCATGATGTGTATATTACAATTAAACATGTTTTATCAAAACCGGCTCAGCCATTTTATTGACTTTTCAAATGTTTGTTAACTTTTCTTTGCTGCGATGGGGTTTTTTTTAAGGATTTTTCAATTCGAACCAGTAGTTCCCGAGATTAGCGCGTTCAACCAAACAATCTCTTCAGCTTTATAATATTATTTCTAGCTTATACCCGCAGCACGCCAACGTGAAGTTCGGTAACCGTCCCACAGGATCATACTACCGGGATAAAAAGTATCCTATATGTTAATCCAGGTTATATACTATCTATGAGCCAAATTTCATCCAAATACATTCTGTGGTTTTCGCGTGAAAGAGTAAAAAACATCCATCCATCCATCCTCACAAACTTTCGCATTTATAATCATCATCTGCCTAGCCTTTTCCCAACTATATTGGAGTCATACTTCCAGTCTAACCGGATGCAGCTGAATACCAGTATTTTAAATGGAGCGACTGTCTATCTGACCACCACAACCCAGTTAGTACGGGTAATACGATACCCCTTGGTAAGACTGGTTGTCAGACTTTTTTGGGCCACTGACTACCTAACGACTGTCAAAGATCTACAAAGGACACCGGGACCAACGACTTAACGTGCTTTCCGAGGCACGGAGGAAACTCGGTATGTAATGGGCGGTCACCCATCCACAGACCAACCTCCACCTTCCACTTTCACATTTATAATATTAGTAAGATATCTATTGGAGTTCACCTGCATCGGTTTAGACTGAAAACCGACCCCAACATAGCTGAGAAACTGGTGAATCTTTAATATTCTACACAACATTTTAGTATATGCGAAACCTGAATATAGTTTGTTCAGAATAAGTAACTGAATCGATTCCATTTATTTTTAAACCATGTTATACTTTTTCCCAAAAATATTTAAAAAATTTAAAAGTTTAACACCGAGCGACACTAAGTACCTATCGCAATATTTTAGGTACCTACTGCCAAATTATTATTATCTATGAGCTCAAGACGATGCCGGAGGCGCGCGCTGCGTGGTGACCACGTTTTTGTGCGGACAACTAGGTAACAGAACAAGCTTGTAACTTTGTGATTTTTCATGATACAGTTTTGAAATTTTGTACATAGATTCTTTACATAAAAATACTAGACACGTGTTTCAGGTTTCACATATACTAAAACTAATGTTGTAGATACAATATTGTCTGTTTGTTAGTAATTAAATACATTATTATCATTCCTACACATTTTATTGACATTTTCACTCCATGCTTGTTTTGTTGTACCATGTTTAATTGTCGTTAATTTATTTCCCTCCTTGCAAGTGTTTATTAATAGGGATGTTTCCTGAGTAAAAAAAGTATGATTCTATTTAGTCCGTCAGTTAGATTATCGAAAAATATTGGAAACGTATTTTTTGTTTTAGGGTTCCGTACCCGAAGGGTTAGCAACGGGACCCTATTACTAAGCCTCCGCTGTCCGTCCGTTTGTCTGTCAGCAGGCTGTATCTCATGATCCGTAATAGGTAGACAGTTGCAAATTTTCACAGAATGTGTATTTCGGTTGCCGCTTTAACAAAAAAAAAATATTAAAAATTAAAGGAAGCGAGTCCGACTCGCACTTGGCCGGTTTTTTGTAAAAGTGCCTGTAACTGGCCTACTTAAAAGAATGCTTCGATTTTGATTTATCTATGCCAATGTATTCGATTTTCCAATCGCCCGTCCGCTATTACCAAAGATTTAAAAATAAATCCCGTTTCAAAAATGGAACTGCTAATAAAAACAGAGGGCGTACTGTCCACAAATCCGTTGAAGTACAGATTAAACAATACTTAGATTTGCTTAATCCTTGCTCGAGTGTGCGCGTGCGACGGAAAGATAAACATGTTATGAGAATAGTGCTAAAAATAATAGAAGACATACTTTTTTGAGTTATCTGTTTATTCGTTTTATTTTTACTGTGATTTTGGGCGGTAGTGCGAGTGAAGATTTTTTTCTGAGTAAAATTATGAATGAAAATGATTGGAGTGTATGGCAGTGGCGAAGGTTCCATATAACACGTTTCCTACCGGCTTCCCTTTGAAAAATGGCACAGTCAGTATTCTATAGACAAATAATATAATCACATTAAAGATATGTACTCCGGCTTACCTCTTACAAAAATTGACTCTTCGCTACTGGTGTATGGTCTACTCGGAATTCAGTGATGACGGTTACAGGCGCTCCCTAGCCGGGAGCATTCACCTGTGGTGCAACAGTTTAGATTCGAGCATTACGTCAATGAGTGAGGAGAGGACAGAGTATTACAGTGCGCTATCTGTAACTCTTCTTCATCACCATCATCATCTGCTTAGCCTTTTCCAACTATGTTGGGGTCGGCTTCCAGTCTAACCGGATGCAGCTGAATACAATTTACATGAAGTGACTGCCTATCTGACCTCCACAACCCAGTTAGTACTGGGTAATACCATACCCCTTGGTAAGGCTGGTTGTCAGACTATAACTGTAACTCTTCTTAGTGTGTCGAATAATTCAAATTGAGTGAGCCCAAAAGGCGACGAGTTAGGCACTTTCAGTGGCGTCCATCAGCTCATGATGTGCGAATAACAGGACAGGTAGGAGACGAAATCAAGTGTCCCATCGCTTGAGGTGCATCACTATGAAACTCCACCGGAACAGGATGTCCTTGGTTCGGGCAACCTGTGTCCGGAGTCTATCTAAAGACTTTCAGGTCAGCCATGGCAAATTGTGTCCAGGTAACTAACGATACAATTTGTAACAATCACTAGTTTTTGTACAAAATCGAATCTTTGTATGTTCTATTACAAGCGAAGGCGCCATTTTTTTTTAGAATAGAATAGAATAATTTATTTGTGTAAAAGAATGGTACATTAAGGTCTTATAAATAGGTTTGTGAACTAACACGTTTCGCCATAAAATGGCATACAAATATTAGAACATTTTAAACATAGAATTTTATTACAGCAACAAATATTAGTGTATATATTTATATTTTTATATGTCTAGTTAATAAAAATAACAATAATAGACTCATTTAATAAAAGAAAAATTAAATCAACTTAAAGAACTCAGAAGCCATATCATTTTTTTTTTTCGGATGGGAAATCATCAAATGATGGGGTCATTTGTTAAGGATGTTGTTACACCCGTTAGGTAAGCCCCTGATTTACTCTCCGGTAATACAGACGTGATATTACGCATCACTCCCTTTTGGTCTCACTTCAGTAGTATTTTTTTGTAGAGTTCACTTAATATTTTTTTAAATTTTATACGCAAACCCTGCGTAGGGAACATAGCTGTTTTTGACATGGAAAGAAAAATTCCAGTTCATCCGAGATCTGTGAGCGGGGTGCGCTGGTCTAGTTGGTTAAGACATGACTGAATCGGAAGGTCGCAAGTTTAAACCCTGCTCGCACTGGAATTTTTCTTTCCATGTCAAAAACAGGTCACTTTATACCTCACTCAAATGACTATTCGCTCAAAAAATCTTTCAGACTAACAAGAATTGTTGTGGTATACAACAACTAAAAAGCCCGACTACTGAATAAAATGTAGCCTGCGTTACCCGGGCCATAATAACGAATCGTTTGACAGCTTATTCATCAAAATCGGATGAAAAGCTTAGGCGCTACGGAGGAAGATACGTAAACACTAACGCACGTATACATATAGAATGTGAAATCATCAAATGACCCGCCCCCCCCCCACTCTGGGCGTAGCGGAAGGGAGTGTCAGACTTGTACTGACTAAAACCCATCCATGTTCCTTCTTTGCCCTTTGTGTTCCAGGGCCACGGTATCTCTTTCGAACAGTCCCGCAGCCCTGGCATCGGCCCACGCGGACCCCTACTCGGTTACTGACATCTCTTTAAGGCGCACGTGGAACACGAACGCGCCGTCGACACGGCCTGTCGTCATAAGACGGCCGGACGGCGAGCTAGCCCATAACTCGCCGTCCACAGGCCCGCGCCTACGGTGGCCGGGAGCCACCACGGCGAATGCGCCTCAATAGAAACAGACAAAAAGAAGAGCTTCATTGATCCCAAATAAATTGAGATAAAAGCAGGAGAATGATGACATTGGTCACTATGGTCTACTTCAATATTTTTTAAACATAGACTGAAAATCATTTCAACAACGGAAAGTCTATAACAAGAACCCGAACAGTTCGGAAATACTATTTAAAATCAGACTAAATTGCTCACAAGCTAGATATTAGTAGCCATAGTAATTATTATAAGGTTTCTCGTAATTTGGAGTATTTGTATGTATTATAATATAGAGGAGCTCGTGGCTAAATAATAACAGTCGCTCGGGACGATCTTTACGTTAAGCCGTGCTTACCTAGGTTGGTCTGTGGATGGGTGACCGCCCATTACATACCGAGTTTCCTCCGTGCCTCGTAAAGCACGTTAAGACGTTGGTCCCGGCTGTCATCTGTAGATCTTTGACAGTCGTTACAGGTAGTCAGTGGCCCAAAAAGTCTGACAACCAGTCTTACCAAGGGGTATCGTATTACCCAGTACTAACTGGGTTGTGGAGGTCAGATTGGCAGTCGCTTCATGTAAAATACTGTTATTCAGCTGCATCCGGTTAGACTGGAAGCCGACCCCAATATAGTTGGGAAAAGGCTAGTCAGATGATGTATGTATTATAATATAATATTAGTTTATTTCATGTTACTGTATATTTGTGTATTAGTATGTACCTATTTATGTATACTAATCTATTTATTTTATTTTTATATTTATTCAAAAGGAACAACAAACAGCTGCAATATAAAACATAGAAATAAGAAATACACAAAAAACTCATAGACAATATTGCAGCCCACAACGCTGTTCACAGATTAACTATAGGATATATAACAGTGAAAATAATCGCTAGGTTACAAGTAAAAAATACAAAAAAAAAATAGTACAAAATAAAAAAAAATAAAAACTGTGTAAAAAGGTGTATAAATATTCAAGAAAGCTCTCTAAGTATAAGACTTTGAAAACTTACAGGGAGCACATGCAAAAATATCAATGTGTTCAAAAGTCTTATTATAGGAATCGACCATTCTGCGATTTTAATCTATGTTAAAAAAAATGGTATTTTTTCACAATGCTGTCCTATTTGACCCAAAGGTTAAAAGGTAAAGAATGCCTTATGGCATTAAGACCGCCTATGTACCACTCTTGTACATGAAGTGTAAATAAATAAAATCAATTTCTTGAGCTAACCGAAGCGTTGCAATAAAAATATCATCTGTATCAATCCTTAGCGTAAGCCATCCCACGGTACAAATCTCCTTTGACATTACACACCTCTTTACACCTCAAGAATAATTCATGTCGACCTTCGACATTAATTTCGCAACGTAAAGTAATTAATTTTCAAATTGATAGCTGGCGAGACAAAAGCCCACTAATAATACTTTAACAACTCGTCTACGCTATTGCCGACATTATAGACTTTGCAATAAACTCGACGGGTTCGTGGGTAGGGTCACCATCCGTAAGGATTTGTCCGGATATGTATGTTTATTGGTCCTCTGTCTCGAACTCTTCAATTTTACCGACTTTTTGACATAAAACTTTTTTAAGAATTAGGAGTACTGAAAGACGAAAGATTCATCATATGCCTCACCTGTTCCCAACTATATTAGGGTCGGCCTCCAATCTAACCGGATGCAGCTGACTACTAATATTTAACATGGAGCGACTGCCTATCTGACCTCCACAACCCAGTTAGTACTAGGTAATACGATACCCCTTGATAAGACTGGTTGTCAGACTTTCGGGCAACTGACTACCTGTAACGACTGTCAAAGATTTACAAATGACAGCCGGGACCAACGGTTTTATGTGCTTTCTGAGGCAAGGAGGGATCTCGATAATGTAATGAAATTAATGGTCCTCCTCGGCGTTGTTTCTTCGGCCTTGAAAATCGAACCTGGCTGGTGGAATTTAGCCACCGAGCCCCTCAATTTTTAAAACACTCTTTTTTTAAATTTCGAAATGGTGACTCTACTCGTAATTCAGTGTCGTATCGGCGTAGGTAGAGACGTAATAATTTATACTAAAGCGGGCGGAGCGTACTGAGACCGCCCACCCGCCCCGCGCCTCGGAGACGCGCGGTGCTGATAGCTCTATCTATTTATATTATAAACCGTCGTCGCGACGAGGCGAAGGTAGCTCTGCGAACGGCCAACGAAGAAAAAAAATAAAAAGTACGCGTTCTTTTTGGTGGAAAATGTGTTTTATATCTTCGCAGGGTGACTAGCAAATGAGAGTACAGACAGACCGCTTTAATAAGTCTTCGTGAAGGTATCAATTTAAAAGGAATATTCTGAAGGTTGATCACGTATTGGTTCAATTATTACCGTAATACCTACGTTAATTATGGTTATTTTAAAGCAAATAACCTGTGGGATATTGTTAGGACTTTGTGGACGCTTAATGAGCTTTTGATGGGGCAAGGCGGAGGACATATTAAAGCGGTCGGTCTATAGCCGAAGATCGGAATCGAAGTGGCAGCAATGGTGTACAATAAGGGAACGAATATCCGTTGTCCAGCAGTCTAGTTTTGGACGGCTGCTGAGAACTTTGCAAATAATAAAACGTTATCTTTGTAAAAACTAGAACATTCAAAACTCAAACTCAAAGCATTTACTTCAAATAGTCCAGTGACAGGCACTTTTGAATCGCTAAAAATAAGCTACCTACAGGTCAGCCACAGGATAATAACTGTTGATAATCTGTAGCTGTCCATTCCAAAGCGTAGATCTCATGTAGAAGAATGGGCTAAAAACTCCATGAATACTCAAACTACATTGAACTCCAAAATGTTAAAAGGTTCAAAAAACGAAACAAAAGTATAATAATATTTTTTTGATTTTTATTATTACAAAATGGGCCTGCTCTCGACCTCGATCACGCCTGATGGAAAGCGATAGATGAGGTCTATGATGTGGTACCTGTAGTTTTTTTCACGGACAGCTTCTAATGATCCCTGGGACTCAGGGATCCTGGAAAAGTATTTTTTCTTACTAAATTGGCTTTCGGTTAATAAAGCCAGTTCAGTTATTAGTTAAGAAATGTTATTATAACTTGGATGACTATTTTAATGATAATACTATTTGATTAAATTATGATATGATGAATTATGAGATTATGTAATTTTATAAATCTATATTATTAATGTAACGGACGAATAATTTCTCGCATGTTCTTTTGTTATGATCTTCTTGTGTGTGTTTTTTGTTTTTCTTTCTTGTAGTGGACATTATTAAATTGATTATTTTAATGTATTTGTATAAAATTGATAGAAAATTTTGTTAACTTTGATGAACCTGACTTTAATATTTGTATGTCAACAATGACAAAGCATAGTGCAACACTTATCTATTTAAGACCTTGACATGTATGATTAATGTATATATGTTCTTCACCTATGTTTTACAAATAAATAATTCTGATTCTGATTCTGATTCTGATTCTGATTAGTTCTGCTGTTAGATTAAATACTCGTCTAGGAAGGTGTAGTAAAAATCAGTTACTTTACTGATTATTTTATATTCACGAGGAGCTCGTAGCTAAATAATAACAGCCACTCGGGTCGACCTTTAGGTTAAGCCGTGCTTGCCTAGGTTGGTCTGTGGATGGGTGACCGCCCATTACTTACCGAGTTTCCTCCGTGCCTCAAAAAGCACGTTAAGCGGTTTGTCCCGGGTGTCATTTGTAGATCTTTGACAGTCGTTAGGAAGTCACTGGCTCAAAAAGTCTGACAACCAGTCTTACCAAGGGGTACCGTATTACCTAGTACTAACTGGGTTGTGGAGGTCAGATAGGCAGTCGCTCCATGTAAAATACTGGTATTCAGCTGCATCCGGTTAGACTGAAAGCCGACCCCAATATAGTTGGGAAAAGGCTAGGCAGATGATTATTTTATATTCACTTATCTGTCTTTGTCTCTAAAAAAAGTAGCCATTTTAAATCACACCTATTCCAAATTCAAACCTCATTTTTCCAAACTACACATCCTACCACTCCACGAATTTTAACTCTACGTCAAACGTCACAGAGTCTTTTATTTATTGGTGACAAAATTTGGTCCTTTTACTACGTGACAAAGACAATGAAAACAGCAGTAGGTCCTTCGACGCGTCGCCTTTCCCACGAAGGACGAGTATTTGGGGAATTGTAATGAGTTATTTTACTTGTATAGTTTTGAATGGCCTAGTGGGCGGGCATCGGTGAATGGGCTTGAGAAAATAATTATGAACATATCCGAAAGGCAGTTGTTCTCCCTGTCTTTGCAATCATTTTTTTGTTCTAGACCATACCTGGGAACCTTCCAGTTTCGGAGATATTGGGGGTCAAAGTTCCAACTTTTTAAAAGTTTTTTTTTTTGAAATTCATGTTTTTAATGTAAGATTTTTACTTTACACACTACTCAATCCATCCATCAGCACAATGCTTTGAGTGCTTTACATCGTGTCCTACCGTAAAACGTGATTTTTCACCCCAAAAAAATGACGATTCCCAGCAATAACTTTTGCGTAAAGTTACTTAGTTTGATGTACAGAATGCTTGGTTGACGGCTATGTGAAGGGTCTGTTTACACCCTGTCGGTACTTGTAGTTCACCTCACTTGTACCAGAGAAAGTGCTTTTCTTTCAATACATATTCATGCACACAGTCTAGACCGTAATAATACGTCATTCATAATTATTTTCTCATGACCATTCACCGACGTCCGCCCACCAAGGCTCCACAGGACTACAGGATGTAACATAATAATCAAACACACAACTGTGTGGTGACTCAGACCACGAATCTGAACAAATGATATGCAGTGATAGCTTTGGTGTGACCGTCGGACTGCCAAGTCATTGGTCTCAGGTTCGAACCCAAGACAGGAGCCTCTAATTTTTCAGCTTCATGTGCGTATTGTTGCTGACGAGCTGTGGGCAAAAATAACCACGATGTCGAGCCCTGACACGGCCAGAAGGCGACGCGGTAGACCTCGCAGGAGATGGCGGGACGAGCTGAACAAAACTAACGACCAGTGATCCACATTGGCCCTGGATCGAAGAATTTGGAAGTCATGGAGCGTGGCCTTTGCCCAGCAGTGGGATGACGCAGGCTAACAGTATCAGTGCGTATTGTATAATTATTATATTGCTTCGGTGAAAGGAAAACATCGTGAGGAAACCAGCATGCCTGAGAGATATTTACGGCATGTTAAGCCAAGTCAGAGGCTCATGGGTGGCATTAAAACTCTGACACCAGGTTAGGCACTAACCACACGATAAAGAATAGAAGAGTATGGAAGTTCTTCTGGCAACAGTAAGTTTTGACGATGGCAAAACCTATCTAGCACGCACACGGCTTGTAAAATAAATAACTCACGAATTTTGACACTCCTCTTTACAATGAGCGATTTGGCTTTCACATTAAAAATGATTCGGAACAGTAATCGGGGAATTAGCAATCACCAATACGTGACTTGCTTTCAAATGCATTACTCTCGATTTAAACACATTAATATGGATTAAAATGTTTTGGATGGATTATTGCAGCTTGCAATGCAATCGATGAAAAGGCACGATTATTTGTTGACAGCCTCGTTGCTCTCGTCTTCGCAAGCGCGACTACTGAGTATGAGGTCCTGGGTTCGATTCCCAAGTCGGGCAAAGAGTTATTAGGTTTTTCCAACAGAATTTTTTCAGTAGAGGCCACGGAGCCTGGATTTGCGCCCGGTTAATGGCAAAAGGCTTGCCCCCTATTACGGGGGACGTAAACATAACTGATGCGGGTGTACTAATTACACCTCGTTCTAACCCTTCGAGGATTACAAGCGTGATGTTATGATGTGAGATGTTGTTTCATCTGCCGCCAGCGAGTGAGCCGGGCGACCATTATCTCATCTTTTCATCCCTTGGTTCACACTGCGAATTAAATAGCTAAGCTACGTCAGCGATACAAACGATGCGAACGAAATATCCGACGATTGCAGAGATGCTGTTAATTCAACTCGCCCGGTGCGCCCACTCGCTCGCTCGCCCGTCCGTAATTTTCGGTGTGAACCCACATAGTTTAGCTCGCCAAAGCTTCGCTTAGTTTATAGTTTCCCTCGCCTCGATTCGCCCGCCAGCTCGCTCTCTCGCTCGCTAGCTGGCGGTACGTCCTACGCATTAAAGGTCAATGTTCCAACTTTTTGACAAGTATTTTTTTTTTTTAAATACAAGTTCTAAATACAAATACCTCCTGGTCCCTGTACTATTCAATGCATCCATCAGCACAATCTTTTGAGTGCGTTACAATAAACCCTACCGTAAACCGTGATATTTCACACCAAAAAAAAAGCAATCATTTTTGCGCAGTGTTACTTAGTTTGATGTACATAATGCTTGGTTAACGGCTTCGTGGATGGACCGTTTATATAAATTATACAGTTTTATAATATGACAGAAATCTGCAATTCGTCAGATAAACGATAAATCACTAACAAATAAAACAAAACACTTATTTATTTGTTAACCAACAATATAAAACACGTAAACCACTACCATCAGCTGTCCCCAACTAAAACGGGCGGGAAATATATCGTCATCGAATCACGTCGTAATACGGCAAAGGGATTCAGTGGCACGCACCTAAGAATCAATACTGAACTGATGTCCGACCACTTTGTGTGAGAATCTTTATTTATTATGCTCTGTTGTTACATTTAAATAAAATCAATGTAAGCGGATGTTAGGGCGGGACATTATTGTAATGGTGCCTGCTGAATAGTGCGATGCTCATCATCTGCCTAGCCTTTTCTCGACTATGTTGGGTTTTTTAGAAATCTGAACACATGTGTTTTTACTATCTTCAGTTTCATGCTTTTCATTTAAAAGTCACGACACTTCATTGAAGAAATTATCATCATATGCCTCGCCTTTTCCCAGCTATATTGGGGTCAGTTTCCAGTCTATCCGGATGCAGCTGAATACCAGTATCTTACATGGTGCGACTGCCTATCTGACCTCCACAACCCAGTTAGTACTGGGTGATACGATACTCCTTGGTAAGACCGATCGTCAGCCTTTTGGGGTCACTGACTATCCGTAAAGACTGTCAAAGATTTACAAATGGCAGCTGGGACCAACGGCTTAACGTGCTTTCCGAGGCACGGAGGAAACTCGGTATGTATGGTCCCCCATTCACGGACCAACCTAGGCTAGCGCGGCTTAACCTGAAGATCGATCAGAACGGCTGTTATTATTTAGCCATGAGCTCCTCACGAGCTGAATAATGCGATGCTGTGGCCTTTATGAGAATTAATGTAAGTACCATTTAGTAACCAGATTGTGAAGGTCAGATAGGATGTGAGCATAAGCAGCACTTAATGTTCCACAGACAGGCCTCCAGTACCAGCGTTAGGACCACTGCCAATCATTCTTCATTCTCCTCCCCTTATCCCAATTCATTTGGGGTCGGCGCAGCATGTCTTCTTCTTCCATACTTCTATATTACTAGTCATCTTAGCAGTCATCTCCTTGCTAGCCATATCATCCTTCACACAGTCTATGCATCGTTTCTTTGGTCTTCGTCTACTCGTATAGCCATCTACATTCATACTCAACATTTTCCTCATTCCTCCGCATCACATGCCCATACCACGACAACCGATTACCACACAACTGTTCAGTCACCGGCGCCACTTTAAGACTTCCTCTTATGTACTAATTCCTTATTTTATCCATTCGCGTTACACCACACATCCCCCTTAGCATTCTCATCTCAGCCGCATGCAAATTCCTATCTTTCATCCTTTTAATCATAATGAAGTGTTCATTTTTTGCTGAACCAATGTATATTAAGAATTTCATCTTTACTTTAGCGTCAGCCCCAGACCTCGGCGACCCGGGCCGACGCCCCATCCTGTTTTTTTCGGATGGGAATCATCAAATGACTCCTTCCGCTCTGGGCGGAGTGAAAGGGACTGTCAGACTTGTACTGACAATAAAACCCATCCATGTTCCTTCTTTGCCCTTTGTGTTCCAGGGTCGCGGTATCTCTTTCGAACAGTCCCTCAGCCTCGACAGGCATCGGCCCTTGCGGACCCCTTCCTGTGTGCTGACATCTCTTTGAGGCGCGCGCGTAACACGATCGCGCCGTCGACACCGCTTCGCGCCCCCCCTAACCCCCGACCCCCTGTAAAAGATAGTGTACCTTGTCACTTCATACAACTAAAATAAGACTGACGAAATGTGGGTGTGCTATACCTACCCCTTCACAGCATTAAAGCGTATGTAGTGAAGCAGTTATTGTACTTCTAATTCAGTTCCGCATTTACAGGTTTACAACTTTATGGCTTGTCCCAACCGGATTGTGTTTGGTATGGAAATTGCAATTACTATGTAATTGCACGTTTTAAGTACTAGGTGGGTAGGTCGTGACTTCTGAGACTGGAGATCTAAATAGAACTTTAAAGCTTAATAGATTTATGTGTAACATAAAATCACGCCTGTAACCCCCGAAGTGTTAGGCAGAGGTGTACCAAATAGGCAGACGCTCTATGAGAACAACTGGTATTCAGTTGCATCCGGCTAGAATTAAATCCTTTACAACTTTTGGTAAAAGACTAGGCAGACGATTATACAATAGGAATTTTGACAGACGATAATACCGAAAATCTATTAGCCAGTCTTACTAAGGGGTATCGTGTAAAATAGAATAATGGTATTCAGCTGCATCTGGTTAAACTGGAAGCCGACCTCAACGTTCTTGGAAAAAGCTTAGGCGGATAATAATGACGAAATAAGAACAAGTCAAACTATGCTCCCTTGTGGAATTCCAACATAGTGTAGTATTAGGTGTACTTATTTCGCGATATCCTAAATTTTCATTTTAATTTTTTTATGTAGAGCACTTATTTTTATGTAGAACTGATAGCATTATATCATCAAATCAAATTGATTAGCACAATCATTGAATATTAACATTATCAAATGCTTGGTTCAAACCTCTTTTCTCTGATAAGCTTGCACTAAGCAAAATATGAAAAAACTTTCTGAATTCAGTTCAAAAACATTCCACTTTCATATACCTACAGATATTATCACAAAAATTACAACTCTTAACCGACGCAAATGACATTTGCGCCCAATAAAAATCTCTAGTCATAATTTGACAGGTTATCGTCATCGATCGGCGTCGGACAAAGGCATTGAGTTATTCAGCCGCACGTAAGGGCTGTTAGCTTCGCGAACCTCCTTTGTTCATTTGTGGCTTGTTCCATGTTTTAATGGCCGTCGCGTAAGTAAACGATTATTATTTTATTATAATAGTAAATTACTTTTATTTGTGGCAGTTGATTGCTGTAGCTTAATTTCTTTTGTCGGTTTAGAAATTTTACTTGTATTTAAATGGTGGGAGGTATTTTTTGATGTTATTTTAGTCTGGAATGAAGTTGGCGAGTTAACAAAAAAAACTTGACTCTTGAATTTCGTTCTTGTCATCAATTTTATTGATGAAGAAAAAGGCTTAAGGACAGTAAAAGGCTCCTTCGACGCTTTTCTTTTTTCATTTCGATCGTCAGTCAAATGTATTCTAAAGTGAACTCACTTAGACAATTAGGTGTACACACAATGCGTTTTTAATTGTACCACGATTGTAAACTGTTTTGACAGCTTCGGTTGCTGAATAAATGATGATGTAATGTAATGATGTCAGTCCAACACATTTCTGACTTCTCCGATAACATTTTGAAAGAAAAAATGTCTCGTATGCCCTTAATAAAATAATTAATAAAATACTTTTTTTAAGACATCAGAAGCACCTTACATTACTCGATGTATTTACTTAATAAATGACGACAGCGGATAAAGTTTTAAACGTGTTCTATCTATGTTTTTATTATAATGATTTAATAATTATGAACTCATCACTTTAAATGGAAATCAACTTGGTATGTATGTAATGCTTAGTATAGGAAATCATCTTGATTGATTCTTTCATTTGTTTTAAGGTAGAAAAGTTGCTTACTTAGTTACATCTTCATCAGTAACTGATCGACTTTATTTTTTTTCGATTCGACCTCAAAGCTACAATATTGGCTACTCAGCAAAAAGGTATGAATACAATTATTACTTTTTATTTCATACCAGCCAGTATGAATCATAAAGCGACCTTCGACGCTTAAAAACTTACACCATCATTATCATAATAATTTAATAACATTTTATTGTAAAATATATATAAATACTAAACGTAAACACAATCAAGAAATGAGGCCATTGTAATACACATGTGCAGCCTTGCAAGCCATCTTTACTGAAATGCTGACTCGACTAAACTTTGACATTGGTTTTAACAAATAATTAAAACAAGGAAGTTAATGAAATTGTCTTTGATACAAGAAATGTGTTCTCCGTTCAAACATGGTACTGTGTTCAGAGAGTTGAGTTCGCGAGCGTTTCCGTTATTTAAAAAAAAAAAAGTTTGTTTTCTGTTCGAATTTTTGAATTGTGTAGTGTTGTGCTTGTGCTGTCTATGTGGTTATCGTTTTTGAAAAACAGATTTTATTCAATTTGGTGAGAAATGTCAGGTGAGCATCGAATATACACACTATGAACGTAGAACTTATAAATAAACTTAGGTGTTTACAACTGGAGTATCGCTAGTGAAAACGCAGACGTTGCTTTATTTCATAAAAGCTGATGTGAATTTTAAAAGAAGGTACCTAAGGTACTATTACAAGAAAGGTACCTAACTAAGAGCTTAGGCAACTTATAGCTGTAGCAATATTTAGTCGCCTCTTTTAAACAGAAATTCAATCTAATGGATCCGTAAATATCGGGTCCACTGATAAGTAATTTCTACCAATGATGGATAAGAACTAATCGGAATAAGTCTTTAAAGACTACCATTCATACGGCTTTTAATTTCATATCCTACAATTTTGTCAATGGTGTTCTGACTTGTCCGCTCTGTGCTCGGAGTTTTTCGACCAAAGTTGGGTATGCTAGCCACTTGAGAGCACATGATAGAGCAGCACACCAAAGCTCTCGACAACCTCTCTAGAAAGCCATCGAATGCAGTCGCTGTGGCCGAAATCGGCTAGATGGCATCATCATCAATATCATGATCATCAAATTTGAACAATTGATGAGAGATTGGAAAAAGTGATGATGATGAGGGGTTGGTGCATATGACCTGCTTGCAAAATGTAATACCTGATAAAGGAGGCGCCATGTCAGAGACCTCCTTTCGAGTCATATCATTGGATAGTAGAGGTAGACCAAATAAACGATGGATGGACTGTGTGAAGGATGATATGGGTATAAAAAATGACTGCTGCGATAACGAGAAGTAAGTGCAAAATTGCATGTTTGTCGGTCTTTTACAGACTGTACTTCGGTGAGTGTGCCCAAGAGCTCCACGAGCTCATTCCACCATCTCCCTTCTTCCATCGGGAGTCCAGACGTACTGCAGGTTATCACCCATACCTTGTCGATGTTCCACACATTCGCACGAAGCGCTTTGCTACATCATTTATTATGCGCACAGCCAAGGAGTGGAATTCCCTGCCTGCGTCGGTGTTCCCAAGTTCATATGACCCCAATTTATTTAAGTCGCGAGTTAATAGTCTTCTTTTGGGTTAGCTCCTTCCATTTTCGACCTCATCTCTGTCCTCAGGACTAGATTGAAGTCAAGAGTAAGCCCATTTAGTATTTAAAAAAAAACATGGCAGAAGAAATGCTGCGCCATTCGCTAATAATTTGTGATTTGGGCTGGGGAATCAAAATCCAAATTCATTTATTCAAATTAAGCTAGTATCAGCACTTTTTGAACGTCAAAGTTTACATGAGACAGTCTCCCAAAACGTCCGCCCTTCGACACTTGGGAAGAAGAAGTGGCGGGACTAACTCCCCAGCAACACATCTGTCTGTTAGGTAAGAATCACGATGATCAACACATCTAACGTCTTCAATTTCTTGCAATCTGTCCCAGACATTTGTTTTCTATTCGATAGCCTTATAAGTGCCACTGAGGACTTATTGTCTATGATTCACCTTTGTCCTTTAGATAGGTGTAGTAAGTATTCCTATTTGCTTTATATTTATTATAACTTGAGGGACTTTAGTAAATTAGTCATGATTTGTGTATTCTTTCTCTTGGTAACAGTCTATATCTAGAGGTAGGTATTATTCTCACAATATTGGTTACTCGAAATGTACAAATAAAGGGTGTAACAAGACCCTAAACGAAGCCAAAAGGCACTTGTTCTCCCCGTCATTGCGATATTTTTTTTGTTCTAGACCATACCTGAGAACTTACTAGTTACGGAGATATAGGGGGTCAAAGTTGCAACTGTTTCACAAGTTTTTTTTTTAAATACATTTTTTTAATGTAAGATTTTTATTCACCTCCACGACCCCCGTACTATTCAATCCATCCATCAGCACAATATTTTAAGTGCGTTACATTGAGTCCTACCGTAAAACGAGATTTTTCAACCCAAAAAAACGTCGTAAAGTTAGTTAGATAGATGTACAGAATGCTTGGTTGACGGCTTCGTGAAGGGTCTGTTTACACCCTGTAGTGTCAGGCCTCGGCTGACATTATGAATATACATTCAAGACGATTGGGTGCGTTCCTTGAAATGGGTGACACTAGACCTAATTTGCAACAATTTTGGCCCGATAACATAGGGTTCAAATTAGGTTGATAATTGACAGAGCGATTCGAATGATTTTTTTGACGCCATTTAACTATTTTTCCTTTTTTAATACTTGTAAGTATTTTTAATATTATTGTAAGTCTATTCATTTATCATATAAAAGTCTCGTGTCACGGTGTTTCCGAAACGGCTCGACCGATTTTTATGTATATTTGGTAGGTATGAGAATAGGTCGTAAAGTATACAGGGTGTAAACAGACCCTTCAATGTATAAAATATACGTGTACTATTGAATAAATAAATAAATAATAAATAGCCGTCAAACCAAGCATTCTGTACATCAAACTAAGTAACTTTACGCAAAAATTATTGCTGGGAATCGACTTTTTTTTTTGGGGTGAAAAATCACGTTCTACGGTAGGACTCGATGGAAAGCACTCAAAGCATTGTGCTGATGGGTGGATTGAATAGTACGGGGGTCGTGGAGGTGTGTAAAGTAAAAGTCTTACATTAAAACATGTATTTAAAAAAAACTTGTGAAAAAGTTGGAACTTTGACCCCCAATATCTCCGTATCTAGAAGGTTCCCAGGTATGGTCTAGAACAAAAAAATGATCACAAAGACGGGGAGAACAAGTGCCTTTCGAATATGTTAAGGGTCTATTTACACCCTTTATTTCACACACACACACCGCTCGGTGATTAGGGGGTAAGTTGTGTAGGGTAAAAAAGCTGCATTGCAACGCATGCATGGTTTTATAACATTACTAGCTTTGCCCGGCGGGGAAGCTAGTAATGTTATAGAACCGTTTAATAGAAGAAAGAAAGAAAGAAAACATATTTATTTGGCCCATGCCACAAGTGCACACAACAAGCCCAAAAAAATATTAAAATCTTTAATTTATACAATAAAAGTGACCCAGTGGCGGAGACCCCGACTTACGAGCAGTAAGTCGTGGGTTCGAACCCAGCCAGGCGCATTACTTTGTGTAAGTTATTTCATCACCACTGCTCTCAAAACGGTGAAGGAAAACATCGTGAGGAAACCGGCATGTCCTAGAAACAAAAATTCGAAGACATGTGACATCTACCAACCCGCAATGGGCCCGCGTGGTGTATTATAGCCCATTCCCTCTCATAGAGAGGAGGCCTGCGTCCCAGCAGTGGGAACATTAATAGGCTGATTATGCTTATGCCTATGCTATACAATAATAATGTTAAAACAAAACAACAAAAAAAAGGAGATAATATTGTGTGTCTCACGGCTGCGCCAAATAGGCCCAGGTAATAGGTAGGTACTCAATCTGAATCAAACCACTTCACGTATCTATGAAAAACATATTTGTTAATAAACTTTCATATCTCTTTAAGCGCTTGATTTCAGCGCCACTTACCGACGAAGCCTCCTGATTGGTCAATGATAAGATTACCTAATAAAAAACTACTTATCATAACGTTGTGTCAACCTCGATATTGGTAACACGTATTTAGACATATCGCTTTTTTATAATGTGTTCGATCTGCATACAGAACAGGGGGTCTAAAAAGGCCGCCTTAGCAGAATTCGAGGGTCTCATCGCACAATGCCAACTTTTCAAAATGCCAACCGGTCTAAAAATGCCAACTTCTCAGATTGCCAGCCCCAAAAATGCCAAATTCTTAAAATACAAACGTAGTATAGAGAATTGAAACCTAGACAATTGATCTGCTGAGAAGTCAGCATTCAAATTATTCGCGTTCAGAGAAATAGCTTAATACGGCCTTTTTAGAACCCCAGCACTACTGCAGTGCTATTCTGTAAAGTTCACTTCGAACCTCAGCCATATGAGAGGTGATACACTCGATCGAGTCGGCACATTAGATTTTATTGAACAACAAAGCCGACCCAAAGCTCTTACTTCACCTGCCAGGGCTGCGGGACTGTTCGAAAGAGATACCGTGGCCCTGGAACACTAAGGGCAAAGAAGGAACATGGATGGCTTTTAGTCAGTACAAGTCTGGCACTCCCCTCCGCTCCGCCCAGAGTGAGGGGGGGGGGTCATTTGATGATATCACATCCGAAAAAAAAAGCTCTTACTTCACATATTTCTCTCGCACCAATTAACAAATTCCTTTCAGCTGAGCCCAAACATGGTTCAGTCGTAGGAGGCATCTACTATGGCTGACACATGTTAGAGACAGCTTAACCTAGTGGCTTTTTCCCGAACATAGGTATATTCTATTTTGCTCTTCTTCTTAGCGTGTCGACGGCATCTAAATTGAATCGGTCTACAATTTGGTGACGTTTTTGGCACTTTGACACTACCGATGTGTGTAGGCACCCCTGACCATATATATACAGTTTTTTGACATGGAAAGATAAATTCGAGTGCGAGCAGGGTTTGAACCTGCGACCTTCCGATTCAGTACACCGGATGTCTTAACCAACTAGACCATCGCACCCCGCTCACAGTTCTCGAAATTTTCGTTCCATTAACAACGTCTTACGGTGACGTTAGCGCCATCAATTTAAGAAAGTATCGAACTAACTTAAACCAACACGTTGACATTGCAGTCAAATCAATGTTGTATAGAAGTCGCCATACCAAACTAATTTTTAATATTTTATACGCAAGGAAAGGAAGGAAGGAAGGAAGGAAGGAAGGAAGGAAGGAAAGGAAAGGAAGGAAAGAAGGAAGGAAGGAAGGAAGGTCGCAGGTTCAAACCCTGCTCGCACTCGAATTTTTCTTTCCATGTCAAAAACAGCTATGTTCCCTACGCAGGGTTTGCGTATAAAATATTAAAAATTATATACAGTTTTGTTCTTGACGTAGTAAAACTCTACGTCAACTAAGAGTGCATAAGTAGAAGTAACCCTGGGTCCCAAACTAGGCAAAGCCTGTATCTTGGTGGCCTAGTATAGACAGAAAAGGTAGATTGATTTATTGACTGTACAGCGTGACACAGCACAGCAAAACATCGGTAACAAATAATTATGAATACAGTCATCATCTGCTTAGCCTTTTCCCAACTATGTTGGGGTTTTATTTTTATTTATTTGGAACAAAAAACAGTTATACGTTACAATATTAATAATTAGCTTAGGTATAATAGTAAACAAACGCATAACCCACACTATTGTCCACGGAATCATATAGATTTTAAAAGAAATAAGGAAACGGACGGGGGTTGGCTTCCAGTCTAACCGGATGCAGCTGAATACCAGTATTTTACATGAAGCTACTGCCTATCCGACCTCCACAACACAGTTCGTACTAGATAAGGCGATAACTCTTGGTAAGACTGGTTGTCAGACTTTCGGGCAACTGACTACCTGTAACGACTGTCAAAGATCTACAAATGACAGCCGGGACCAACGGCTTAGCGTGCTTTCCGAGGCACGGAGGAAACTCGGTATGTAATGGGCGGTCACCCATCCACGGACCAACCTAGGCAAACGTGGCTTAAGCTTAAGATCGACCCAAGCGGCTGTTATTAGTTAGCCACGAGCTGCTCAGTAAATCTCTTTACAAGCCACTAACTATACATTAAGGGCCTAAAATGTAAAAAAAAAAATAAGTTCTGCCAACTTAAAACACTAGATATACATCAGCTGAAAGCTTACCACGATTTTTACAACAATTTTGCTTTAAAAGGCAAAAATTTACATTCCATCACAATATTTATCAACAATAAACCACCACACCATAGCATTTTTAACCTTACACTTAAGAAACCGAAGTTCAAATTCAGATGCGCGTGCGCATTTGACATATATGGCGACGGTACACGGTCGGCAAGGTTTACAAACCATTTCTCTCAATTAGCACTGAGATCACAGTGATGACTGACGGGGTTTGGGTTCCGTATAGATGCAAGCAGATTGAAAACTTTACGAAAAACGAATTCGAGACGGATTCTAGATAAGTAAAGGTTAAGTATCTCTACTAATATTATAAAGATATCTTTGTTTGTAAGTTTGTGAGTAGGGGGTAATCTCCGGAACTAATGTTCCAATTATTTAAATTTTAATACTATTTTCATCGAGGAGGAGGAGCTCGTGGCTAAATAATAACAGCCGCTCGGGGTCGATTTTAAGGTTAAGCAGCGCTTGCCTAGGTTGGTACGTGGATGGCTGACCGCCCATTACATACCGAGTTTCCTCCGTGCCTCGGAAAGCACGTTAAGCCTTTGGTCCCGGTTGTCATTTCTAGATCTTTGACAGTGGTTACAGGTAGTCAGTGGCCCGAAAGTCTGACAACCAGTCTTACCAAGGGGTATCGTATTACCCAGTACTAACTGGGTTGTGGAGGTCAGATAGGTAATCGCTCCATGTAAAATACTGGTATTCAGCTGCATCCGGTTAGACTGGAAGCCGACCCCAACATAGTTATATACTTCAGTATATATACTTCAGTTAAAAGACAACTTAATGTTAATTTATGCAAGCATAAGCATAATCAGCCTATAATGTTCCCACTGCTGGGACACACGGCCTCCTCTCTAGGAGAGGGCATGGGTTATAATCCACCACGCGTGCCCAGTGCGGGTCACCTGTCTTCGAATTTTTGGTTCTAGGACATGCCGGTTTCCTCACGATGTTTTCCTTCATCGTTTTTGAGAGCAGTGGTGATGAAATAAATTAAACAAAGTAATGCGTGGGCCTAGGTTCGAACCCACGACTTACTCTTCGTAAGTCGGGGCCGCCACCAATGGGCCGCTACTTCTCTCAATTTATGCAAACGGTACATAATTTCCTGTTTTTTTAGCATGTGAAATCTTCAGTAAGTATACGATTCTTTTAACATACTTCCCAAAGAACAAAAATACTTTTTCTTTCAACCATTCAGTAAGGAAAGAGCAGCTATGTTCTCAAATGCAAGATAAAGACCCGACACAAAATTACAAGCTTTCTTAAACACAGCTACAAGAAACACCACTTAACTATAATAAATAATTTATTATCATATCTAGTCAACTCGCAATACACATGTCCGACTCTACGGGGCCCTCCAAAATTGTCCATTAACTGAGAAACCGGTCCACAATAAAACGTTTGTTTGAATACCGAACGCGCGGTAGCCATCTTGTATGCAAACACAACAAAATGGCCGCCAGTGGAACCTCCTTTCTGGGAATGATGAGTTTTTTTTACTTTTTTTTGGTATACGATCTCTTTGCATGGATTTATGTTTGTAAACTTGGTATAATGAGGTAACTGCGTATGGAATGGATAGCATGACGGTTGTGTTTTTGGGTAGGCTGAAGGTTGACTACCTTGTGTTGTTACTTGTTACGCTACAGCTATTGGGCGTAAACTATTAAGCTATAGCTTCCTAAGACCCTAGTACTTAAAACGTCTAGGTACTCTTAGACGTATGCTTCTGCCAGAAAATCTTAGTAAGATAACTTGCTCTACGGTAACGAGAATCTTTTAGATGGGCCAGAGCCTGCTCTGAAAACAAAACGCGTACGTCGTCTAAAAAACTATCATAACTCAAAAAAGTAAGTTTTTAGATAATACCCAACTCGATTTCAATTACCCTTGGTCTATAATTGAAAATAAGTCACCGAATAACACAAATAAATAAATAATAAATAAATAAATGTTTATTTCAATAACTTAAGAATACGTAGCACAAACGAAGCATAACTGTAATAGTTTTTGCGTGCTTGCCAGCACTCAAAAATCTTTAAAGTGCGTATAGAAACCTATATCCCACAATTAATTGCTATTTCTGTGTTACGACCATAGAGTAAAGTAATATAAAGTTACGACAGAGTTTTTGAGGACGTGCGAAAAAGTAATTCCCTTAACTCGTTTAGAAGCCATTTAGGACTTGCTAAAAACACTAAAGACAGTCCCTCTTGTGTAAAAAGAAACTCGTATAATCCGGTTTTATCATAAAAAATATTCAAAGAGGGTTGGAAAAAATGTTCTACAAATCGATTCGGTCAATCAAGTTAAATAAAAATTGCAATAAATTGTGAAACACTTGTAATTACAATCGTTTCCATATTAAAAAAAAAATATAATTATAGAAGCGAAATATAAAAGCGCGCTTGTGATGTGTGGCGAACTAATTTTCTTCCAAACGAAAGGATATTTAATGTATTTTTATAGCTAACTCGAAACTGAAAAGCAATTCAGCCTGAGATAAATATGTATTGTATGTATACAAAAGTGTGTATTGTAAAATAAAAATCAGGAATCAACAGCCATAACCAATTCGAATCTCACACAATTGAGTTCAGTAAGTTCAGGTAGCCACACACGCTAGGTTATGCATGACAGTCATAAATATGCATGCAAAACTGAGTTCCGTTCCAATGATAACTGTACAGTTCTCCTCTACACACGTTCCTGCATGCACCGCCTCCATAACCCATCATCTATGGCGTGCTTTGCAATCCGAAAACGAACTCGTTTGTTTTTAAGGCAGCGGATTCACAACTCGACAGCGATTGTATTTTGAAAGTGATGTGTAGAGAATTACGAACCTGATTAGGGCAATCCATTAATCTTACTTACACCGATCGTAAGCCATTCATTCAAGTTCCTAATTTAAAACGCATACCCCGAATATTTTCACGTCCTAATAGAAACGTACGCACCAATTTGTTTGCACCGTAAAAATCTACGCACCTTGGGATCAGTCTAATGGCGAATTCGTGACTTCCAGAATGCATTCCGGTGCAATAAAAACAAATATAGTTTCTAACACAACAAATAAAATGAAAAAAAAAAGAGAAAAAGTGCCGCCATATTTGAATTCTCGTATGCACGTTCCACGTCGCCGAAATCTTTATAGATAGGTTTCGTGCGTGAGGTAACAGAGTTTTGGAGCGATAGACTTTTTTTTCTTGTCTATGATATGTTTACGAGAGTCGTTTTTTTTTAAAGTCAACTCGTTCATTCATTCATGTTTTTATTTGACATTAGGTGGGGTTATAAAAACAGCTGTTGCATGCGGTTTATGTATGTATGTACTTGAAAGGTTTTTTTCTGATAGTTTTGTAAAAGCTGGTGTAATTTTTTCCGGCTTTTCGATCAGTGTATAATTATGTATTATATATATGGTCCTCCTTACCGATTTCGGTAACGGATGCTATTTCCTTACGTGTGCTCTTATATGACTGGCCAGACCGAATTTGCTCTGTAATAAACTAATGTATTATAACATCATAACATAACATTACGCCTGTAATCCCCGAGTGATTAGGTAGAGGTGTACCTAATAGTACACCTACAATTCGTCAGTTAAGTTAAGTCCCATGTAATAGAGGGCCAGCCTATTGCCATGAACCGGACACAAATTCAGACATCGTGATTGAGAAATTCCTGATGAAAAACCCAATAACACTTTGCCCGACCCGGGAATCGAACCCAGGACCTCATGCTCAGCAGTCGCGCTTGCGATCGCTAGACCAACACACAGTCAGGCACTAGTTGCCCGGCATTTTGCTGAACTGGGGCTGCAGTCTCGACATAGATAGCGACAAAAATCGGTCGTTAAGTCATAACGATGTCAAATTTCTTTAATAGATTTTCAACCTTAACGTTTTGAAATAAAGTTGAAAGTCTATTAAAGAAATTTGACATCGTTATGACTTAACGACCGATTTTTGTCGCTAGGTATGTCGAGACTGCAGCCCCTGGTCCTATTTGGCGCAGCTATGAGGCACACCGTGTTGCCTACATTTTTTTTTTTTTTTTTTTTTTAGTTTTTTTTTTTTTTTTTTTGTTTTATATTGTGTGCTTGTGGCATGTGCCAAATAAATGTATTTTCTTTCTTTCTTTTCTTTCAGTGTATTATTTGATAGGATAATATAAAAATGCGGTTAAAAAAGCTCAATCACAGATTGTGTCCATTAGCCGGTAGGCGCACTTAAATTAGTTTTAGTAAAGCAAGTTGCACACCGTGAACAGTGAGCTGGCCTAGCGTAGAAAGGAGTTTCAATGAAATCGTTGGCCACTTTAACTGGTTTACTTATCACTACGATGTGGTACTTCTCCAACTTTGTACCCTAAACAACATTATTTTTAGTATATTCGAAACCTGAATACAGTTTGTTCGGAATAAGTAACTGAATCGATTCCAATCATTTTTAAACCATGTTATATTTTTTCCCAAAAATATTAAAAAAGTTAAAAGTTGGACACCGAGCGACATTAAGTACTTATCGCAATAATTTAGGTACCTACTGCCAAATTATTATTATCTATGAGCTCAAGACGATGCTGGAGGCGCGCGCTGCGTGGTGACTACGTTTTTTTTGCGGACAACTAGGTAACAGAACAAGCTTATAACTTTGTGATTTTTCATGATACAGTTTTGATTTTTTGTACATAGATTCTTTACATAAAAATACTAGACAGGTGTATCAGGTTTCGCATATACTAAAACTAATGTTTTATGTGTAACTAAATAAAACTAAACCATAAAACTCAAACAAATTGTGAGTTGTTTCTGTACTTCATCATCTACATAGCTTTTACCCAACTATGTTGGGGTCGGCTCCCAGTCTAACCGGATGCAACTGAATACCAGTATTTTACATGGAACGACTAATATGAATTACGTTTAAATTCGTGAAATGGCCACAAAGTGATAATTCGGAATACTAACTGCGTCAATCACCATTTTAAGAATTTTAAATGTATTTATTTATTTATTTAACACTTCAAGCACTAAGTACAGAGGTGGACTTAATGCCATAGGCATTTCATTATCATCTACTTATCCTTTTCCCAACTATGTTGGGGTCGGCTTCCAGTCTAACCGGATGCAGCTGAATACCAGTATTTACATGGAGAGACTGCCTATCTGACCTCCACAACCCAGTTAGTACTGGGTAATACGATACCCAGACTGCCATAGGCATTTCATTCATATTATTATCCAATTATAATTCTGCTAAAACGGCCATTTTAGACCCCCAGATCGCGTTAATTTTCATGGTGAAATTAGCTCTGTGTGCAAGATCCTCTGACCCGCTAACAAATTAACCCACACCAGTTTTCCTTCTCCGAAACAAAATTACGTAGTCCTAAGCAAGCGTATCATCGCACAACTATGCGCAAGAGTGTTGCAGTACGTGACGGTAACGTAAATACCGACGCACTTCGGGTAAGTTCGGCTGGAAGCACGTTCGGGCAACTAACCGGTTAGTTGTTGCTAATAACTGTTACAATGTTGTAGTTGTCGCTTAAAATGTGCTACTTTGTTGTTGCGTGCCTGTTTTAGGTGATTGGCGATTGTTTTTGGCACAAGAAACTTTGATATGCCAATTTTCCTTAAAAAAAAAAAAAAAAAAACTATCTTCTTTTTTTTTTTTTTTAAAACGTTGCCCCACACTAGGAATTTCTTCTGTATCGTGGGTTTACAAACGTTTAAACTCACATACACAAACAGCCAGGCCCGGAACAACTAATTTTAGGTCATACAAATATTTGTTCCGTGCGGGAATCGAACCCACGACTCACAGCGTAATAGCCAATCGCTCAGACACTGAGCCAACCGTCCCGTCACTGTAATTTAGTATTAAGTATTTAAAAAAAAAATACCAATGTCGATTCCAAAACCATTTCGAGATTTTATGTTTCAGATATAAACGCTATCTTGACATTTTATTTTTAGATCTTAAAATGTCAAGATAGCGTTTATATCTGACTTTCTTATGAATAACGTCATAAAGTAGCCCGGATCGGAAATTATCATCATTCTTTCTTGAGAATGATGATGATCCTAATCTCAGGCGCAGCATGTCTTCTTCTTCCATATTTCTCTATTACTCGTCATCTCATCAGACACCTGCTTTGTAGCCATATCAACCTTCACACAGTCCATCCATCGTTTCTTTGGTCTTCCTCTGCTCTTGTACATTCATACTCAAGACTTTCCTCATCAACATTTTCTTTATTCCTCTGCATCACATGCCAGTTTTTTCAGTCACCGGCGTCACTTCGACACACACTCCATAATTTGAATAACACAACACAGTTAATTGATAACTAGTGTCCGACTTATATTGAAAAAGTCGTCTAGCTAAAACAACGTAATGAAAATTTGCAATTCCGATCGCATACGCAGCAGAAATAAATGACATTATTAACAGCAAACAAAATTTGTTGAAAAAACTAAAAAACCCGACTGAAAAAAACTGAAAAGCATAAAACAAGCACGTTTTAAATTAAACAAAAGCTGGAAGTAGGCGGGGCCCATTCCATTTTCATAATTTTCATAAGTTTATAATTAAAAGCCCCGCCTGCTTCCAGCTTTTTTTATTTCCAGCTTTTTAGTTTAGTAACGTGAAAGATTTCGCAGTCTCCTTTTTTATATGATTTGTCACTTTGAATTACTTTTAAACATATAAGTTTTATATATTTTTGTAATCACCGTTTAAAACCCTTCGTTTTGATACCCAACTAGATGGCACTGGAAGAAAAAAAAATTCGAAACGGACATACATACATACAGGTCAAACACATATAACCTAACCCTCCTTTCGGGCTTCGACGCAGTCGGGTAAAAATACACACTTTCCTAATTTCTAACTTCCCTTAAAACATCGCCAGCTATTAACAGAATTGCTCCAGATGTTTGCAATGGATTACCAGCCCCCACACAACTAGTCTCATACTAATCTTATAATCCTGGAAACAGTTTGAGTAAAAAATATGGAAGCCGCATTGATTTATTTCCTCTTCCGGTGATTTACGCTTTGTTTTCTCACCTTTGGACGACTGTATTTTGTTTTTAAAATAAAGGGAAAGTGATTTACTTCGGTTCTACTAAAAGATGTAATATTGTCTATGGCGTAATAATGGTGCGCTAAACAGTCAAAATTATCGCTGTCTCAATTATTTTTTGAGTCAATAAACATGAATGATTTTGTCGATCAATAAATCCTTTAAGATTAATTAATAAATAAAGCGTTTTGGTAAAGGAATCGTCTCAAATTTGTGTTATTATCTAAAGATCACTTTGAAATTCGAACGGCGTCAAATCTGCAATAATTTTACTTGAAAAACAATAAGCAGCCGGAAAATTTAAAGTTTATTACGGAAAAAGAGCAATCATGACATCTAAATGCTATTAAAAATGCTAATAAAACTTTTACTGTAAAGAGTTTTCTGCCGAAAACAAAAGCTTCCCGCCAATTTTAAACCGTCAAATTGGATGCATAGACAAGAATACATTTAAAAGGCAAAGGCAATCTTGTGTCCTTGTTATAAGGACTCCTTTTTTGAAGTGAAGTGTAAAATTAAACCTTGTATTGAAGAGAAAAGAGGTTTTATTGTCTAATCTACATAATGCAATTGTTTAGCTGTTTGTGACTAACGTGGGAAAGGAAGGCGTTTGTGAATGAAATTGTATAATTGCATCGGAGAGGTATACGGTTTCAGAACCATATATTTTAAACTTTGACTCATATGGTGGTCTACGTAACAGTAATTACGAGAAGTTACTTAATTCATTCAGAAATGAATGAAAGAAAATAAATATTATTGTACCGTATTTTGCCTTTTTTGGGACTTTTTCAAGATCTAACATTTATCATTTCATCGCTTTTCGTTTATTATCTCATCTAAATTGTATCAATGTATAGTAATCAATGAATTGTCCCATGTCCCATCTCATTTTCTATAAGTCACTGGGGCTTGGTAATCTAAAGTTTACTTCATGATCTTAAAATTAATCATCCACCTGAAAAAAAAACTTCATTTCTGCACTCCAATCTTTTTTCTATCCAAACATTTCGCATGAAATTGCACAGTTTTGCATTTCCAAAGACAATTGGCTTGACAAACAAAAGTGCGACACCTTACACCAGTCAGTTCCCACGAACAAAGTTACAGACGCAAATTACTGAATGATTACTACACGAAACTTATGAATGACTCCGCAGGTGTCTTTACTATGTCAAAAAAAAAAAACAAGTAAACAAAACACAGTAAAACCTGTCATAGACACGTGCGTCCTTTGCGGCCAGAGACAATGGCATTATCGGCTCTGTCCTTTGCTTGTGAAAAAAAATTAAACAAAACCATAGATATTGACTTTTGGCGCGGATTTTTATTGACTTGTTACTTGTTCCCACGCGGTGACAGTAAAATTTTGGACATTTTAGGGTTCCATAAAAATGGTATAGCTCATTCGTCTTCGTCATAATTTTAGGACACTTGCTTTAATGAAAAAAATATAAACAAAAACTTTCTATTGAGGCAAAGTTTAAATTATAATAGTCTTTAGAGTAAGCAAATTACTGTCATTGATAAAATAATAAAAGGTGATATAGGTAGGTACTTGGTGGAAAAATGCGATCGAATAAAGGTTTAATAATTAATGGATACAAAACCTTTGATGCGATATGTCATGAGAGTCTATTTAAGGATGCGTTTCCACCAGAGACGAGCGCGGATGCTTAGCGAGCGATGTGTGTGGAACTAACCAATCACATAGCTAGAATACCAAACGCTGTAAATTTTTAATTTGACTTGTTTTATTTTTCTCATAATCTGGCCAGCTACACTACGGTATGTTATAACAGAAAGTTTACTTCTTTATTTATGGTTTTACCTACCGACAGAACCCGAGACATCTAAACTTCTTTACGTGAAACCTCTTTTATCTTTGGTTGAAATCCTTTAATCCTTCACAGGTGAATAGTTATCCAATTTTAAAGGTTTACAATTGGCAGACGGCACATCTGTGTTGTCTTAAATGAGGTAACTTTTTTTATGAAGAAGAAAGTAATTTTTGCGTGGTCAGGATTTACTAACCACTATTGTGAAATTTGCAACATGTGGGCAGAATTATTGTCGTGAATTGAACAAAAGTTACCAAAGATTACGTATTTTGGCAATGTACAGACAATAGGACATCAAGCTACTGCAATCTGTCAAAGGAGAAAGCCGATTTTAGGCCCAAGAATGCCCAAGAAATTTGTTTAAAAAAATTATCTCTTGTAAATTTTACGTATTTTTTTTTTTTTTTAATAAAAGAAAATAAAAAAAACAACGGTAATAAACGTGTTAATTAACTCTGCTATTCACCACGCGACAGAAGTTGGAAACATTTTTGAAAAAATAAAAAATATTGAAACAATAACGAAATTCTGTATCTGTTACTGAATAAAGTGGAATTACGTTTTTTGTGCCAATAGGATATTTCAGTTTCATTTAAACAGGATCCTAAGCCTTAATAGCGAAAAATTAAAAATTTGTTGCAAAAAATTTACGTGACGTCTTTGTCCTTTTGTGTAAAAAAATTCCAATGCATTTAATGGATTAATATGATATTATGTATTGTAAGTCGATTATAAATGTATATTCATTTATAATCGACTTACAATACATAATATCATAAATTCAATGATCTACATTATGCGCCGATCAAAAAAAAACCTTATAATTTTCTTTTATTAATAATTTATTTGTGGTGTATACTAATATTAGCATTCGGTCTTACATGTGGGCACTCAGGGTCTAAACTTTATCGCCAAAGCATTAGGATCCTAATTGATTGAGAATAATTGACAGTTTCGGGTTAGCTTGATGTGCTGGCGTCTGTACAAATGAATTAAAACCCTGCCTTACTAGTGATAAAGCTTCTAATGCCTGTAACCAGAAAGCTTCTGCGAACGGCCTCAATGCCTCGAAATTGAATTCTTAGGACAAAAATCGACAATAAGCTGTTTATTTTTTTGTTTGTCATTTGTTGATCTTTGACAGCCGTTACAGGTAGTCAGTGGCCCGAAAGACTGACAACCAGTCTTACCAAAGAGTATCGTATTACCGAGTACTAACTGGGTTGTGAAGGTCTGATAGGCAGTCGCTCCATGTAAAACAGTGGTATTCAGCTCCATCCGGTTAGACTGGAAGCCGACCCTAACATAGTTGGGAAAAAGCTAGGCAGATGATGGTGAAGCTGTTTGTTTCTTTCTAATTTCTGCCACCATTCTATAACAATAAATTCTCCTAACTTAATCTACCAAATATCCTCGTAAAACCTTTAATCTTGCACAAAAACGTCCCCTCCGCCATTGCTCTCTCTCACTTTATACAAACGACAAATCTCCAACAAAAATAATAACATACTAACGTTACGCGACGCGAGACCACCGTAGCGGTGATGCCCGGATCCTGAGTCACACGTGCGCGTATAGTAAAATACGGTTTGAAGCTTACGTATCGAGTTACTTTGCGTTTTGTTTTGTAGTGATAGTAAGTGTGGTGGAGTAGTGTAATGTATTATAAGGGTTTTTATAGGTGGACATTGATTACATTATTTTTAGTTAAAATTTTATTTAAATAAAAATATCTGATAAATGAATGTAGATAATAAAAAAATAGAAGTTGTTCATGTTTCAAAAACAGAAAACAATTAAATGGCATCAAAAGATTTGTCCGCATCCCAGACAACGGGGAAAGTGCCCGGCAAGCTGGCTGTATTGCCACGTCGGATGCCAATGGTGATTCTTTGGCCAAAAAATAGTCCTGTCCTCTGGCCACTAACTAAGCTTTCACGGTTTACAACTAAACTTATACTGTCACTTACTGGATATCTTCCGTGATAATGAGCAATCACGGAAGATATCCCGTAAGCGATAGTTTTAGTTTACCAGCATCATAAGTTTAATTATAACAAGACATTGCATGTTTTTTTTTCTGAAGGCTAATGAAGTGCAATTATTTTATGAGAGAAGTTGAAAAAACGACAGCCTTGGCGTGGCATCTCTGTTCCAAATTCAAAACAAGTGACAAAAGTGACAAGTCATAAACAAGAATTACCTCCGCGTTTTTTTTTATGGCCAGGCGTGGGAAACTGCGACTCATAAAATAATAAATAAATTACCTTTATTAGTTGCGTGTCAAAAGTAACTGCTGGTGTTGGAAATATTTCGATTAGAAAACCTGATTCTTCGGTTTTTTATCATTAAATAAGCCGTGCGTTCGATTGGATTTTCCATCGGCACTAATTACGAACTTCCATGTAAACTTTCGTCCTCTATTGATTTCATTTAGGGGATGAATTTTAGCCGTGGGAACGGCTATTCATTGCAAAATAAATCTTCGTATTTTATTTTCTACCGATTTGTTTGTTATCTTCGTTTTCTTTTCTCTCTTAATATGAAACAAACAAAAAAAAATTGAATCCAAGCCAACTCCAACAGAACATCTCGAGGACACTCAAAGATTCAAATTACGAATTGTACATTTTTTTTTGCACCAGCATCAAATTGCGACGTTGCCCTTTTGCTGAATGAAAAAGAAGATGGCGTGCGATATGCAGATTGTATTCATCGAGAATTTTATTGATTTTCATCCTTTTGAACTGAGATATGAAGTGTGCGCGCGCATAATGAGTTGTTTTGTTTAATTATGAAGTCTTAACGATCGTTTTGAATAAATAACAGATAATGTGTTACTTCGGTTTGTTATTTCGCACATGAGTTTGATTATTGAGATCGATAAAATTTACTATAAAAGCATAATCAAAAGGACTGTGACGGACATACACCCTCTTATAAAAGCTCGTAGTACCTAAAGTTTTGCTTACTATATGGTCTTACTCGACAGATTTTTAAAGCTTAGCTAAACTAGCCTACTAGAAAACGCTTACTACAGTAAAGCCATCTCTGGTTTCTAATAACCCAATAGATGTTTTTCTGGTTCACCAAGGTGTACCACCACGTCCACCACAGTAACCATGTTCAAATTGATGTTTTAAAGAGTTGGGAAAACTCTTTCCCAGACACCTTGGTAAGACTGGTCATCAAATTTTCAGGCGTCTGACTACCGATAAGGACTGTCAAAGATTTGACATCTACAACCAACAGCTTTATATCCTTTTCGAGGCTAAAAGAAATGTTACAACCAAATAATAGGAATTAATAGGTAAGTAACGACCAGCAACAGCGACTTTTCACTCATCAGAGCTGAGGAGTCGAGATAATCTTTAGCCCGCACACAATGACATCCAGTCCACCTCGCTTGCATCTACCTCTAAACGCATTAGAACCAGATAATCTTTGACAACAACTCTATCAATTTACAATGCGTATCCATCGAATCTTGTCAAAACTATACGGGTGCAACGGTGTCTTTGAATTGGTTACATCCTTAGGTTACGCGACGACACCGTTATATAAATAATCATCACCATCATGCGGCTCTTGTTCTAGCAAGCATTAAGATGCTTGGGGTCGACGAAACATATTTGCCAAAATAATGATACTTTCAAATGGTGCTGGTTATTATAGGTATTAACAAAAAAATGAGACGAATAAGTAATAAATATTAATGCCCATTTATACAAATATTTATGCCCGTTTACTAAAACACTAAGCGAAAACTTAATAAATGTCTCTAAAAAAAAGGTACGCTGCTGGATTTTTTGTAATGCTCATTGCAGTGGTAAAAGTTGAAAATACTTGCTTTTGTTTAGGAATCATTCATTTAATTCTGGTGTTACAAAAAACAGGAATTAATGTGAGAAAAGTCTACGATTATACTATAGAAACTTACTGAAAATACCGGGATGCTTCAGCTTAGGACTTCGTTTGAAGAGTGAAGAAACAATACAAAAGCGAACAGTCATAAAATAGATATTAACAAGTTTACAATGTAAGATTATGCGCAGTTCTAGCGTTTGCCTTGTTTTATCTTTACTGAAAGATTCTTGAAAACAATTACTTGTCACAAAAGGAAACCTCCTACTTTATGTCAGTTTTGGAGTCATTCAAATTGGCTCAGTAATTTCAATGACTCCGAAACTGAAATAAAGTAGTAGTTAGTAAAAAAAACTCCTTCATAAAGTCACGATTTTCTAGATAAAAACCGCTTTTCTTACATTTATTGCCCGCCCCTATCCAAGCCCTGCCCCTTAAGAATAACGCTTGATGACGTAACACAACAATGTCTTTTATTGTCAATGTATTTGCCCTCGCTATTGTTAGTACCTTTCATTTGTTTTTTTTATTTCGGAAACGGACATAGGAAAGAAGGTGGATGCTGCCAGTATCGATTTGAACCTGTTCGCGTAAAGTGCAGTTTTATTATTTTATTTTCTTTCTGTTGTGTTCGAAGACTGGTTTTTTTTTTGTTTTATGGTTTTAGTAATGCGGGTTTAAAAAAGATAATTACGGATCTATTAGAGGGATTATTAGTATTAAGGTTTAAATTTGTTTTATGTTTTTTCAAAATGAAGTACCCGAGGAAAAAATTGTTTACAAAATGCGACTCGGAATACGATACGGGTTTATGTAAGTATTTTAATGATCATTTAAAAGAAATATTTTTTGTTTCGTCAAGGTAGTACATTACATAATAAGATATGAGTAGGTATTTTATTTATTTATTTTACGTGAATATAACGAAAAAAATAAAGCAAAAAGTCTAGCTATCCACTAAAAATACTTCATTTTGATTTACACAAACGCGCCACATTGGCTAGCCGTAAAACAAAAATATTCGCGCGCAAAATTCGTAAATGGAACGTACAGAATCCGATCGGGCGCTAGTTTATGGCACTGAATAAATGACGGCCATATGTCGTTTGTCGATAGTAGGGGTGGCATTCCTTTTTACTTGATATGTTGTGCATTTGTATTTCTTTCTATCAAAAATCTTTGATTATATCTGAAAAAAGGGAAACAAAACTCACATCGTTTTCCAATAATTTAAAAAGAGTCCGATAATTGAAATACTTAGCCCCGACCCACTATCAAAGACTAAATCGGCAGATGTGGCTCAACTTAAAAGAGGTCTATAATACCTAGTTATTTGCTATTGACTAATTACATATACGTAAAGAGAATATTGCGAACTTTTGAATTTCCTCAATTACCTAAGTTTTTATTTTCAATATATCTCTGTCACTTACCTCTATTGCAAATTGCTGCAAACAAAAAGAAAATACATAAAATCAAAACTCTTGGCTTCGTACAGGATTTTATTTTTCCGTTTTATTTTTAATTTTTTAGTTTATTACTATCGTCCTGTGTGAGTCTCACCCATTAAATACTTTTTCTTTCTTTCTTCATAAGCGAGCATTAAAACAACATCCAGCAGGCAGCCCTAAGCCAAGTCTAGCCAATAACACTGAAGGGAGTGGTTTATTTCGACTAACTGTGATTGAGTTTATTACGCCATTGCTGTCGAAGCTCATTACTATGCTTTGCACTTACCAATAATACACTACTAAGAAATCATAAATTCTCATGCAATGGAACTTGTAATTTAAGGTTATGGATATTGAGAAACATGGAATTACACAGTCTCACAACTTTTTGTTTGAAAAACTATTACCTACTGATACAAAAAGAAAAAAAATAAGATCACTGGAAATACCAAATGTTTGAGCTACGGTCGTCAGCACGCTGCATGCTCACACATGAACACTTCTCCCAAATTATGGGGTTATCTTCTTCATAAATCCGATCTCACAAAAAAATAATATGACATTAGAGCCGCCGTTATAATTTTGACATAATAAATGTTTAAAAATACTATCAAGTAATTTCCAGCTCACTCTATACGTCTAAAAAAACTTCTAGCTAACTAGAATATCGAGTTCGAGACCTACGCAGAAAAATGTTACACAATCGTCGCAAAACCGTTGTTTCACCCCAAAAATATATACCAAGTAGACAGATACAAAATACTTACTACAAATACCTACAAACGTTGTATCTATCTCCTTGTCCCAGGCATCATTTGTAAGCATTAGCACTACGAGTCTACGATTCACTTGAATAATTCATCACGATGTTGTTTTCCCGCCAAAACTCTATGGTTTGTTATTTTTTTTCTAAAGCAAAGGCGTGGAGTGCCTTCAGCCTCCTTGCTTGTTATAAATATGCATGCGGTATCGTTAGCGTGGATGATAATTTTTTGAATGTATAATGACGTCGTTAATTTTGGCGTGGCGTAGGTCAGGGATGTTTTGCACGATATGTTGCACTTACTTTCTTTTTAGTAGGTATCCTTAATTATAAAAATATTTTTAAACAAAATGTCTAGGTGTCGACCTATTTAAAGTTATTTTTGTCCATAATAAAAAATAATTGCTTCAAACACCGATTGTTTATCAATTAATTTCCTTTTTTGGGCAGTAACACAATCCAGTATCTGTGGTCTGGATTTTTGCCTGGTTGATGGCAATAGGCTCCCCCTAATACATGGGACTTAAACATAACTGGTAAAATATGGTTGTACTATTAGGTACTTACACATCTGCCTAACTGTTCGAGGGTTACAGGCGTGGTGTACACCCTGGCCTAGCCTATAACCATCAACCGGGCACAAATCCAGACTCCCTGGCTGCTACTGAGAAATTCCTGGAAAAACCCAATAACACAGCCCGATCTGGGAATAGAACCCAGGAACTCATGCTCAACGGTCGCGCTTGCGACCACTAGATCGAGTGCCACGAGGCAGTGTAATGTAAGCTGAAACAGAAAAGAGTCCAGAATAATCAACACACCTTCTTTGTTCTGCGACTCAACGTATACTCTCACTCAGGCACACTAACACACATGCAAGCACTCAACACACACACACACACACACACACACACACACACACACACACACACACACACACACACACACACACACACACACACACACGGCACACAAACACACATGTAAGCGCACAACACACATACACAAACTCTACTAATGCCAATCTATGTTACACATGTTTTTAATATTTGTGTTTCTTTTGTTATGGAACAGCGGATACGTTCTTCTATTACATTGTTTGCTTAAAAGAAGGCTCCAATCACAAACTAATCATTGTAAGCTTGTTAAGAAATAAACTTCTTTTTATTTGTTCTAGCCTGTCGAAAAGACAGCTCCCGTCCTTTGGACGCAGCGGCCATCATGAAAGAAAAGAGTAAGAACGCTGCTCGCTCCCGAAGAGAGAAAGAAAACGCGGAGTTCCTCGAGCTAGCCAAGCTGCTCCCTCTGCCGTCCGCGATCACGTCACAGCTGGATAAGGCGTCCGTTATTAGGCTGACGACCAGTTATCTGAAGATGCGGCAGGTTTTTCCAGATGGTGAGTTTATTCCTTCTAATGAATTATTAAAATGTGATGGTTTACAATTAGATGTTCGATCCTCCATTATGGCGGTTGGTGGTTTGTTGATGTATATCAAAACGAAGTAAAATCGACGTAAAGAAAGAAAGAAAGAAAACTTATTTATTTGGCACATGCCACAAGTGCACACAAAAACAAAAAAAAAAAAAAACTTTCATCCACAATAAAAAACTTAAAACTAAACAGCAAAAAAAAGAGATAATATTGTATGTCTCTCGGCTGCGCCAAATAGGCCCAGTTCAGCAAACTGCCGAGCAGCTAGTGCCCGACGCTGGTTTTCAACTGGACCTGAGATGGTGACGGACATAAAACAGTACCTTACATAAAGGGAATCGATATAGCAGGAACGATTCGGTTCATTGTTATTGTACCTATATGCTCCATTGTGGCGCATCGAACCGTTTCGGATCATTGGTACACAGGTCGGCTCATAACGTAATACCTACTTCTGGGTCTTCAATCTGGGTACATTTAGTGGTTAGTCTAAGCAGACCACAGATTTACGAGGCGGGAGTGCTCGGTGGAAGCTTCTATATCAGGCTACGCTAAGCGAATTCGTGCTCCGAAAGTGTTCGACTCCTAGCGTAGTCGACGCAGCGTAAGATGCAAGTGAACTCGGGCAAGTCTTGGCTCTATGTGAAAGAACTCGTGCAGCGGGAATACTACCACCATAACTTCCTATGTCTGCCACTATACAGCATTGCTATGGTCTGGTTTGCTGGAGTGTAAAGGGATGGATCAGGAGGGAGGGATGTAGCGGCACTACATAGAATACTACGAAAAAGTACTACAGCGCCATCTAGGACACAGACGATGAACTAAACATCGAAATATACCTAAACCCTTCATCGTTGCGGGACTGTTCGAAAGAGATATTGTGGCCCTGGAATACAAAGGGCAAAGAAGGAACATGGATGGGTTTTAGTCAGTACAAGTCTGGCACTCCCACTCTGCTCAGAGCGGATGGAGTCTTTTGACGATATCCCATCCGAAAAAAATAACCTACATCGCGCAAGTAAAGTTTTCCGCGACTTAAGACTTTATAGAAGAACCCGACAACAACTGTCGGGCAGTAGCCCACCAGACATAACACCCGTCTGGTCGGAAGGTTCTTCCTTTTCTATGAAGGATGAAGAACTTTGCGCCCTGTTCTCCATACCACCAAAGGTGCTGGCACTTAAGATCTTTCAGATTTGTTTCTGGGAAGTAGTCATCTTTTGCCTTTAGTAATTCAAAGGCAGAAGCGATCATTTACCGTAGCAATTATCAGGTGGAGCACCAGCTTGATGGTAGCCATAATGCCATCGAAAACGAAAATACCATGATTTTGGTTTTGATTCCCAGCTCCGATAGAGTTACAACTATAGCAGCCCGAATCTCGTCTTACATTGCAGGCAGAATTATGTTATATTCTCTTCTTTCCCCAGGTCTCGGTGACGCATGGGGTGCAGCACCACCTCCCCCTCAGCCCAGAGAGCTTTCAATACGAGAGCTGGGCTCCCACCTGCTGCAGACCCTGGACGGGTTCATCTTCGTGGTGGCCCCTGATGGCAAGATCATGTATATTAGTGAAACGGCGTCCGTGCATCTTGGGTTAAGTCAAGTAAGTATCCTTGATTGAACCGCTCTGAGGTCGTTTGAGGAATTTGATAGAAAATATCCAGTGTCCTAAAGCTTATGGCTAAATAGTAGCAGCCGCTCGGGTCGGTCTTCAGGTTAGGCCGCGCTTGCCTAGGTTGGTCTGTGGATGGGATGGATTTACTCGGAAATCACGCCAAGCCGTTGGTTCCGGCTGTCTTTTGTGGATTTTTTTTTTAAGGAAATTCTAGATTAAGAAAAAAGATGGACTAAATGGACTTGTTAGGAGACTACAGACTATGTAGAAAAAGAAATATTTTTTTAAATTGTAATCACCGTGTTTAATATACATTTGTCGGATATGTCATGATTTATTCCGTTAGGCTCGTACATCATGTGGGCAGACGATGGGTTTCGTGCTATGAAAACACACTGGGTGCGATACACTGTTTCTAGCAAAACTAACGAATTACTTGAGATTACAACTTAACACAATAACACGGGGCACAATGAATCGGGTACAGTTCCAAGACGCCTCATCTCCGCCGCGATCAGACATTGACTGTCGCCCTCGTCTCGAGCTGAACATCAGTGCTCTGTAGAAACACGCTGTGGTGTGGGTAGACTGGTAAATAGGTCGCATCATGTCACCAGTGCCCACCGGCGCGTTTGCCGATTCATTTGATGTCCGTACTTGATCGGACACATACATATCATTACTTTTGGATCACGCTTCGTATGTACTAACCATTGTCTATCCCACAGGTAGAACTCACAGGCAACTCAATATATGAGTATATCCACCAGTCAGATCACGAGGAGATGACAGCAGTCCTCAGTCTACAGCATCCTCACTCGTACCTACCACACCAATACCCGAGCCTCGGGTGAGTAAAAGTATCCTTGACTGTTGTCTACTCTGGGGGGTTACTATGACGTCTTAAAGGAGAAGTAATTCTAGTGTGGGAAAGAGGCAGAGCTATACAGCCATCTCTTTCCCACAATGGAATTAATCCTGCTTTAAGAGCGTTAACGTCTTACGGCGTTTCATGCAAACTTTCAAGTGCTTTTGTTTCGAAATGACTGAACCGATTTTAATGAAACTTCGTACACATAAGCATGATACATAAGTCTAAAGATTTGACAAAGAACTTTTCGAAAAATAGTGCTAGATTAGATTTTCCATAGAAACAGAAATTTCCAATTTTCTTTTTTTTTTTTTAGAACATTTCGAAAAGTTCTCTGTCAAATGTTTAGACTTATGTATCCTGCTTATGCGTACGAAGTTTCATTAAAATCGGTTCAGTCATTTCGAAAAAAAAAACACTTGAAAGTTTGTATGAAATGCCGTAAGACGTTAACACTCTTAAGACGTCATGTTAGGCCACCTGTTCTTTTTAGGATAACTCATCATCATTCTGCTCCCCTTATCCCAATTTATTTGGGGTCGGCGCAGCATTACTTCTTCTTCCATACTTCTCTATTACTCATCATCTCAGCAGTGACCTATCCATATCATCCTTCACACAGTCCATCCATCGTTTCTTTAGTCTTTCTATACTCTTTTACATTCATACTCACTTTCTGAAAACTACTACCCTTTAATTATGGTAAGAATCCTTCTTCTTAAATTTGCTAACGGTTGGTTATTCATACCCAATTGTTATATCAACCAGCAAAAATTGAACAGAGTATTCAAGTGCTTATGAACAGTGAACACGCATCACAGTAAAATATTTTGATTTATATTATGTGCTGTAAGATGATATCGTTTCACATTACCGGTAAAAAAAAAACCTTATCGTTAGCGGTAAAATTGCAAAATAACATATGATAAATTATTTTGCAGTTTTACCGCTAACGATAACGTTATTTTTGGTGGTATCGTTATCTCGTCAAAACTTGTTCGTTCTAATTAGACACCCATTCTTTTTAAAATTATGCCGGAATGGGGGGTATCCTTCGTCAGGTACCCAGTAGGAGGCACGTGGGGGCCAACGGTGGACATCGAGTGTGAAAGAGCTTTCTTCATCAGAATGAAATGCGTCCTTGCTAAGAGAAACGCTGGACTTACCACGTCAGGGTATAAGGTAAGTGCTTTGGCAATTTTTTTTTTAAATGCTTCCATGTTTTTTTATTCAACAGGTGCTAAGACTCTATGGTAAGTGGTCACTGTTGTCTTTGGTCATCTACAGACATTATCTGCCTCAGTATTTTCCCAACTCTGTTGGGGTCGGCTTGCAGTCTAACCGGATGCAGCTGAATACCAGTATTTTACATGGAGCGACTGCCTATCTGACCTCCACAACCCAGTTAGTACTGGGTAATACGATTCCCTTTGGTAAGACTGGTTGTCAGACTTTCGGGCCACTGACTGCCTGTAACGACTATCAAAGATCTAAAAATGACAGCCGAGACCAATGATTGAACGTGCTTTCCGAGGCACGGAGGAAATTCCAACCTCGGACCAACCCAGGCAATATTATTTAGCCACGGGCTCCTCCACACTCAAAAATAAATCGACGCGAATAACTAACGCTGTGAAAGAACTACATATAATTCCTTCCACCAGTCCCCACTATACTGTCAATAAAATCTGTCAAAAATCTTTTAAAACTATACTCCTAGTACCTATTTTAATTCTAATAATTCGCTCAATTTAATACAAATGCTTAAAACAATACCGGCACGCGTTGCATTATTCAAACCGAAGGGGGCCATGTTCAACAAACTCAATTGTACTCACATACGCTATGGGGGTATTAACGGGGTCTACGGGACATGGGGTTGTAAGGGGTGAAAATGTTTTATTAGTATTGGTGTTAATCGAAGGGGTTTTAGAGAACTACAGGTTGGTAATCGGGGATTTCGTTATGGGACGAATTTGGACCGCCTCGTTGGTCGAGTGAGATGAAGTCCTGGGTCCGATTCCCGGGTCGGGGAAAGTGTTATTGGGTTTTTCTACCAGAAAATTCTCAGTAGCGGCTACGGAGTCTAGATTTGTGCCCGGTTGATGGCAATAGGCTCGCCCCTTATTACATGGGACTTAAAACATAACAGAACAGCGGTGGCCCAGTGGTGGAGAGCCCGACTTAAAAGCAGTAAGTCGTGGGTTCGGACCCAGCCAGGCGCATTACTTTGTGTAAGTTATCTCATCACCACTGCTCTCAAAACGGTGAAGGAAAACATCCTGAGGAAACCGGCATGTCCTAAAACCAAAAATTCGAAGACATGTGACATTTACCAACCTGCACTGGGCCCGCGTGGTGGATTATAGCCCATTCCCTCTCATAGAGAAGAGGCCTGCGTCCCAGCAGTGGGAACATTAATAGGCTGATTATGCTATGCTATGCTAAACATAACTGGCGAAATGTGGGTGTATTATTAGATACACCTCTAAACCTCGTTTGACAAAAACCTCAATAAGATTTTCATCCCTGTCTCCACCTCACCGATGACATTAACTTCAGGTTATACACTGTTCGGGATACCTGCGAGCGCGACGGTTCGGGGAAGGTTCGGCACCGCTCGGCCTTATTGCGGTGGGCCACTCGCTGCCGCCGTCAGCCGTCACAGAACTGAAGCTACACTCCAATATGTTCATGTTCAGAGCTTCGCTGGATATGAGGCTGATATTCTTGGATGCCAGGTATGTGGAGACTTGTTTTACTTTGTATATGTACAAAATAGAGTCATGGGGTCTACGAAGCGCATGTGAAATGGCAACGACTTGTCAAATTTGCACCTCGGAAGTCGTGACCTCTTTTTTAGGGTGTTACAACACCAATCGATCGACGTTGATAGATTGGTGTGGTAGCTTTGGCTGACGTCGACTAATCCATTACCATCGATCGCCGATCGATCGATTGGTGTGGTAACACCCTTACGTGTCGACATCCTCAATGGATGTCCTCGGCCGTGGGGTCTGTAAGACTCCCACTGACTACACCCACGTGGTGTTCTGGCTGGAATGCGGGGACACAATTGCATTCTCCACAATCACCCCACACCCTTACGTGTCGACATCCTCAATGGATGTCCTCGGCCGTGGGGTCTGTAAGACTCCCACTGACTACACCCACGTGGTGTTCTGGCTGGAATGCGGGGACACAATTGCATTCTCCACAATCACCCCAGACCTCGGAAGTGCTAATGTAACTCTTCACACACACATCATATCTGGATCAACTTAGACCTTTACAGACTTCACATGATCAAAATCAAAGCATTTATTTCAAGTAGGCCAGTCACAGGCACTTTTGAATTTTCGAAACAAAGACAACAATGAAATATAGCTACAGTCCCAGTCACAAGGCACAAAAACTGTGAAAGTACTGTAGTTGCCCAATCCCTAACGTAGATCTCTATGGAGAAGAACGGGCAAGAAACTCCATGGACACTCTTTTACTCGTGCCATCAGGTATTCGTCATATTAGGCTTAAAACATAGGCCGCCTAGGTTTCCTGACTTCGAATTCAAGAGACAATCGATTCATTCAAAAATCTCACTCATAAAAATAGTGGTGCAAAACCACTACACAAACACTATCGACAAATAAAAAATAAAAAAAAGCACACAATTCAAACTACAATAAACAATTTGATGCGAGTTAACAAAATCAGCGCAGAGCCGTAACGTTGCGACGCCAAACGATTTCACAGTCGACGCGTCGTGGGCGTTATCGATATGTTTTGTCGATATTAGCACGACACTAGTGGATTATTATATCGATGACAAATACAGTACAGAATAACAAGATTTTATGAGAATTATTTATCTAGCGCATAGGTTTTCAAACCAATTAATAGATGAATTATTAAAAGTGCAAAAGCCATTGATAATAAATTTGTGCTATTCATTACCTACTTAGAATTTTTGAATATATTAAGAAAAGAAAATAAGTCACTAAGACGTCTGTCATTTACTGGCAACAGATCCAGCCTCCGTAGCATGACCATCGTAAGCAAGGATTTCTCTGACGGAAGAATCGACAAAATGACAGATAGTGCAAAGAAATCTGTCATTGTGACACTTGTCATTCGTCGAAGAAATCATTGTCTACGGTGGTCATGCTACGGGGGGAGGGGGGGGGGGGTTGGTCCTGATGGCCTAAACAAGGTTTTAATTACTTTCAAAGCAACAGGATTGGTAAAAGGCCTTCAGTAGCTTTTCTGACAGTTCCATAGGTACATTTTTTATAGTCTTTTATACGGGAGGGTGGAACGGACACCAACGCTAAAACGGTCACCACGTATTCAGTACATCATTCTGAACCAAGATTTATGTAAATGTTTCATCAAAAAAACTTGCATATTCCATACATTTTTGTTCCATACATTTTGACCGTATAGGTATTGCAGAACCTCATTATCACTTTTTGAGTGTTACTTTGCTTAGACCCTCAGAGCTACTTCATTGAATTGTTGAAATTACCCTCAAGTATTATCCCAGCAGTATCCATATCTTCGTATTTTTTTTTGTGTTTTCTCAGGTACGTCTATAGCAATTTCCATTTCCATAATTGTTGTAGGATTTTTTTTTCTTATGTATTGTTAACAAAACATTTATAAAGTTACTTTATCCCATGTAAATCCATCATATCAGTCAAGTCCTTAGCCCCGAGTCCTGCGCAATTCTCCGAACCGCTAACTCGCATTGTTGAGCAAGGTTTACGCGGTCCTGATTGGCGTGAACTAATAAATGGTGAACTTACGGCCGCTGCGCTTGTCCAATGTGTACGACACGGGAGAGAAACTTAGGTGATTTGTTTTACTCAAGTAGGAATGGTAGAAATAAGAAAATTGCATAGAGAATTGTTTAGGACCATGAATGATGGAAATAGTTTGTGATTAATAAATATCTTTGATCAAAATATCATCGTTTTGTCTTTTCTACACACTGTCAACATTTTCTAATCCAACTTTTCTCTCGCAGGTATGCTGGAAGAAATTTCTTATGAAATAAGCAGTACCTTCTATCTTAATGTAATGTCCTACAAGTATGTTGAAATAAATAAATCATGTTTCTATGTAACTAAAACTACTTCAACAGTTTGTACAACTAATCGTGTTATATATTCACACAATTAGTTGTACAAATTGACCGAAAGCACAATTTTTTGAAATTTAGGAACTTTTATAAAACAATTGTCTCTGTCTCGTCTACATAGTAAAAGATTACGATGGAAGATTACGACAGCTAATAGTAATAGTAGTTGTTAAGCTGTCCACTATTTTAAGTACCTATAGTCTAGACTTTTACCAGCACTTATAATCATGACCCTAGAAACACTGATATTATTTATCCTAAATGTGCAGCTGAATATCACTATTTTTTATGGAGCGACTGCCTATTTCATGTATTGTCTGATGTCCACAACCCTGTCACTAAACAGCACGACGATCCTGGTCAAACTAGCCGTCAGACTTTCGAACTTCTGACTACCTGTAAGGACTGTAGAAGATACAGTTTTTGCTCTTTCATATTCAAAAAGATGCTAACGTTTGACACGGTAAAACCACATGTCGACACTTATGGAAAACACATAGGCTCTTGGCCTTGTTCATAAGCCATTCAGATTTGTGTCGTTTGGTCACAGCGACGCTCGTTTCGATTCACGCTTTATGTAATATAAGACAGCGATTAAGTTAAGATGAAGTCATCATCTGCCCAGCCTTTTCCCAACTATATTGGGGTCGGCTTCCAGTCTAACCAGATGCAGCTGAATACCAGTATTTTATATGGAGCGACTGCCTATCTGACCTCCACAACCCAGTTAGTACTGGGTAATACGATACCCCTTGGTAAGACTGGTTGTCAGACTTTTTGGGTCACTGACTACCTAACGACTGTCAAAGATGTACAAATGACACCCGGGACCAACGGCTTAACGTGCTTTCCGAGGCACGGAGGAAACTCGGTATGTAATGGGCGGTCACCCATCCACAGACCAACCTAGGCAAGCACGGTTTAACCTAAAGATCGACCCGAGCGGCTGTTATTATTTAGCCACGAGCTCCTCCTCCTCCTAAAGTTAAGATGAAGTAAGATTGTAGATATTTGATAATGCAAATGGAAAGTGCGATACGTATAAACCTGTCCAGAGTAACCTTAATTATTTATTAGCTTACTACTGTTTCTCATAAAAAAAATCTCTGAACTAATGTGCTGTGTTGGCTGTGATGTTGTTCCTCGCCCAGATAACGACAATACACAAAAAATAGTCGTAAAAATCAACATGGGCAAGATTTATGTACTAAGAGTTTTGTCTATGTCCTTTCTAAAAAAACTGAATTGTTTCATCAAGAAACAAACGAATATTATAATAAGTTATATCAGCCCAGCCAACTCCTTTTTTTTTTTTTTTTTTTTTTTTGTTTTCGGGGGGAAACCTTCAAAAGGCGACCGGTCTTTGGGGATAAGACCGGGGAGTGTGGGATTTTTACCGCACTAAAACCACCCCGGTGGTCACCATCCACACATGAGAGGAGGCACCGTTTCCTCTTAAAAGACCTGTCCAGAGCCCCCTCTGTGCAACGCCTCTTAAGGCACATCCCTGGGGCGACTATGCAGAGATCTCCCCTGAGCCTCGCTGTGCAAGTGTGCACGGCAGCACGTGACCACTGTGCTGCCGGTCATATCCAAGGTCACTTGGTGAGCGCACAGAGTCCCCACTCTGGACGCCCGTGACCCAGTGTCCCACCTGCTTTAGTTAATGCAGGCGGGGTTTCGGCGTGTTAAGCGGCGAGGCGGTTGCCTCCCCGACGACTTCTTCTCCTATTGGGATCGGCTCTCTCACGATCCCGCTCGGCAGCCTCCTTTTGAACCATCACGGTCTCGCAGAACGAGGTCACCTCCCTCCAGTTGTCAGACTCCGCCAGCATAGCCCCAACTATGGCTGGCAGAGACAGGTCTTGCCCGATCTTGGCTACCAAGACCCGTCGTTCAGAGTCCCATGCAGGGCACTCCTCGAGCGTGTGCTGTGCTGAGTCCAGGTTGCCTCCACAATGATGGCAATTTGTTGTGGCCTCTCGCCCAATTTTATTCAGGTACTCACCGAAGCAACCGTGCCCGGTAAGTACCTGAGTAAGTCTATAGGAGATACGCTCCTCTCTTTTCAGCCAGGCTTCGAAATGCGGCAGGACGGCTTCGACAACGCGCTTACGCGAATATTGCGGCTGTTGCAGCCGCTCACGCCACTGCTCGAGCGCGTGTCGCCGTTCCTGCCGCCTCAGCCTTGCAACCGCGATTCCTGGTACACTATTACCACTTTGGCGGATATCGCGGATTCGGCTATAAACCCTCGAGTCCATATCTGCCAGGATATCCAGCGGTGGAAAACGAGCCAGGAGAGTTGCCGCCTCAAAGGACACAGTACGGTATCCTCGTGCAATACGAATAGCCATTTTTCGCTGCAGGCTGTTGATTTTAGTCCTGCAGCGCCGGACGCCCGACAACCTATTTGACCAAACAGGCGCCCCATAGAGGACCATCGATCGCACGACCCCCGCGTAGAGGCGGCGAACTTCTTCTCGAGGCCCTCCGAGATTGGGTAACAGTCTGTGCAACGCACCCACTGCCTTGCGCTCAAAGTGCTCTTCGAAGCCCCACCGACCATCCAAGGTTAGGCCGAGATACTTAATGTATCGTCCCACCTGGACTTGCGCATCTCCCACTCTGACTAAAGAGCTGGGCGGCTCTCTACTCCTCGGCAGCTTATGGAACCATAGTGCTTCAGTTTTATGAGGCGCTATCTCTAAACCCAGCTCGCGGATCGATGCCACGACTTTTTCTAATCCGAGTTCTGCAAGTTGAGTGGTTTCTTCGGTGGTGTCCCCGCCGGCTAATACTAGAGTGTCGTCTGCATAGCAAACGACATTAACGCCAACGGGGAGATCAATACGCAGGACAACATCGTAAGCGAGGTTCCATAAGAGAGGCCCTAAGACAGATCCCTGCGGAACCCCACACGTAATCTCCCTGCGATTAACGCTACCGTCCCGACCCACATAACAAATGTGTCGGTCGCGAAGATAAGCCCCGATGATGCACTGCAGGTAAGGTGGCACTCTGTGATGTACTAGTGCCGCCCTGATCGCATGCCAGGGCAGAGAATTAAAGGCGTTGACGATATCCAAACTTACTGCCAACGCCACCCCACCCCGGGATACTACCTGTTCCGACAGCGATCGGACACGTTGGATCGCATCCACTGTAGAACGCTTCTGTCGGAAGCCATACTGGCAATCGGCGAGGTCTGGACCAACACGTGATAGATGCTCAACGAGTCTTTCGGCAATTATTCTTTCGAATAGTTTGGAGACGTCGTCAAGCAGGCAAATTGGTCGGTATGCAGAGGGACACTCTAGGTCCCTGCCTTCTTTCCTCAACAAGACCAATCTAGCCTCCTTCCAGCTGGAGGGGAACACGCCCGCACGGAGGCAGCTGTTGAACAATCGTCTTAGGCGGTCCCCCAGAGCAGCCGAAGCTAGAACCCAAGCCCGGCCAGGGATACCATCCGGGCCTGGTGCGGTGTTACGAGCCCCCAAACGTCTAACGGCTCTGTCCAGCTCGCTTTCTGTTACCCCTAACTCGTCAAACCAGTCTGCCGATGACAGTAGTGGCGAGGGTCTGTCTCTAACTACTGGAAAGAGCGTGTTAACGACTCTCTCCAGCAGATTTGGATCCATGGTTTCTGTGATTGGGGGTACCCATGGACGTAATTTAGCCATGACCAACCTATATGGCCTTCCCCATGGATCCCTGTCCAACCCATCAATAAGTTCCCGCCACGATCTTGACCTAGCATCAGCGATGGCGCGTTGGAGCTCCATTGTCGCCTCTCGATATGCTCTATAAACTCTGGCAATTTCTTCCTCCGTGGCACTTGGCTGTCGTCTGCGTCGAGTGCGCTGATACTGGCATCGGGACCTTAGGCAGGACACGCGTAATAGCGCAATATCTTCCGACCACCAGTAAACTGCACCAAAACGCTGGCCGCTCCTGACCCGGGGCATGGAAGCGTCACAAATGGATGCCATCTTTTCCTGAAACCAGGCCGCCTCTTCCTCTGGATCGGACGCAGCTCCCTCGGAGGGAGTATCTTCCGGCCAAGCTGTTATATTTGCAGCTGCGACGAGCATGTCTCGATTGAGCTGCTTCAGGGCCCATCGTCGCGCCGGTGGGTTTGAATTTGACCGGGTGGGGCCGCCAGAAGGCCGGAGTGTCACCTTGAAGACAATGTGGCGATGGTCAGAGAGTGTGACCATTTCCTCCGCTACTCTCCATTCCGACACCATGCGAGCAACAGAAGGAGTTGCCCATGAGAGATCCACAATCGACTCCCCCTGCCAACGAACGCATGTGGCAACAGACCCCTGATTTAGAAGTCGGAGGTCAAGTGACGCGCCCAGTCTTGTACAGCTTGTCCTCTGGGCCTGTCCCGGGAGTTGCCCCAAACTCTGGAGTGAGCATTGAAGTCACCCATGACGAGTACCTGCCGGGGTGCACATTTACACCGGATGCAGTTCGCAACCCCATCTAGATATGCTTCGAATTCGGTGAGAGAAATGTTTGGAGACACGTAGCAGCCCACTACTGCCAAAGGTCCCCATTCCACAGCAACAAATCCTTGCCCTCTATCTAGAATAGAGCAGTGAGGCCCACCGCTCCCGGAAGCCCAATAAATTGCGACAGAGTTCGCGGTGTCCCGGAACCAGCGAGGGTGATCCTGAAGACCATAGGGCTCAGCTACCACCGCCAGGGCAACCGACCACTCCGCAATAGTTTGCATAAAAAGATTTTGCGCGTTGCGGCAGTGGTTCAGGTTGCATTGGAGAACATTTAAGGCTGAGAATGTGAAGTGTCCATTTCCTCCTCAGGGCCTGCACCCATTGGTACCTGTACCGATCTTTGCAATGGAATGGGGACATGCGCAGCTAGATTTTTACGCGGAGCGCATTTTTTTCCGCCCAGTCGGTGATCCGCTGGAAGACCGTGATCTGCGCACAACGGACACCGCATGGTCAGTGACGTGCATTCTCTCGCTTTGTGAGCTCCCCCGCAAGCATAGCATTGGGTGCTGCGGTCAACCGCACTTGTGCACCGACGGCGGACGTGCCCGGGCTCGAGGCAACGGAAGCACATCATACGACGCGCCGCTAAAATCTGAACACGAACAATCGTCCATCCTAAGCGCAAGCGCTTATCGGATGCCAGCTTCCTTATTGCCGCCAAGGGGCCACGGACCCAGACGTGTCCTAGAGAAGCAGGTGGACGACGGATTTCACCCACCTTTACTTCTTCGGGGGAACAGTCGCCCACTTCAGCAATAGCAGCTGCCACTTCCTCAGGCGTCACAGCGTCATCGAGATCCATTATTCTCGCCTCAGCTCTTTTTGTTGGACGTGAAATTTTAACATCAAACTCAGTGAGGACCTCGCGCATACGGCTGGCGAGATTGTCTGCCTTGGCGGAAGAATCGGCGCCAGGAACGGTAATGACCATACCGCCATCAGCTGCCCTTTTCTGACCAACGGTGTCAATGCCAACATCAGCTAAGCGAATTCGCTGCCTCACCGCCGACATGACCTCCCCGAGGGTGGCAGTTGATCCATCCCTTAATGAGACTGTTATAGCCGCCGTGGCGGGAACCCTAGGCAGTTTCACTGATTGATTTTTCCCCTTTGCAGGAGTAGACAACGCTAAGGCGGCAGCCTGTACTTTCTTTGCCTTTCTTTCACAGTAGACCAAGCCTCCGTTGCATCCGGCAGAGCCTGTGAAGCCTGGGTGGACGCCGTAGGCACAGCGGGCAACTCCACTACTTGAGCTACCGCCTTGCTTTTACCTTTGCCTTTTCCTTTACCCCTGCCGTTTTTCTTTACGGAATTAGGAACCAGACACGGGTCGGCAGTGACAGCCGTTGGCAAAACCCTCCTCGTATCAGCGGCAAGTGGCGGACGCAAAGGCTTCTCTGGAGGCAACCTCTTCTCTATAGCGGCCAGTTTAGCGTCAACCATGCTCCCAATTTCTAAGGCTATAGAACGCCGAAGCTGTGCCTCTGACTCGTTACATTCAGAAGGTACGGTGGCAACAGCCTGCCTAAGTCTCATTGAAGGAGTGGCCACTGCAGGGCTCGTCGTTCTTTCACTATGGCAACTAAGGAGGGTCACCTGCGCTGTCAACTTCTCGACCTGCGCTGAAAGACTGGTAAGCCGAGCCTTTAACTCAGCGTTTTCTGTTTCCAACCTCTCAACGTTGACCTCAACGGCTGATCGCTTGGCCAACTCATCCACTGCGGCTTGCACTGTCACGACCGCCAACTTGAGACTGTTGACAAAACTCCCTTTGAGGTTGCGCGATTCGTTTGCAACTTCCTCAATTTTTCTAAGATTGTCTTTGATGCATGAGTTAAGTTCCGTCGTTTGTTGTGCCTGCATCGTTTTGGCCAACATTTCTGGTTTTGGCATATTTTGCTTTGCCGTTGCCCGAGTTTTGGCCTGCTTAGCTGGTGGACTCGCAAGGTCGGTGTTTTCACCATCCTGTCCGCTGTTGGTCGGTGACTTGCTAAGGCTCAGCGGCGTAACAGGTTTCTTCTTGGTCCCAGACATCTGCGTTCGCTTGCGCATGCGGTACCGAGACGATCTCGTCGACGTTTCAGAGGCGTATGACATTTGCGAGCAAGAAGACTCGCAGGTGTCACTTACCACCTCTTTGGCAATTGGGGTAGGTGGGCGTACGAATTGTGTACGCGTTGATACCCCCTTTGGCACTTTCTGTGCCTTCTTCACTGGTACATTCTTTGACAACCCTATGCTGGCTAAATCCTGTGAGCTATAATCTCTCCAATTGTCAGAAAGCAGGCTTGCGGTAGTCTGCTCTTGGTCCGGTGTCACGGATGTATTAGGAATAGAACCCAGAACACTCTGGCTCAATGCGCCCTTAAAGGACGGATAAAAATGCGATTGGGGTTTAAAGCGATCATTGTCCCCCCCAGAATACGTGGGACTGACCGAGCTCTGCTCGGTGAGGGATTCTCCTGCTGCGGAGCAACAGGTACCCTCCTGGGGTAGTTCTTTTAATTGATTCGCTTCCATTATTATTGCTGAACTCAGCTTTGCCTTTTTTATGGGGTGGGGTCCCCAGGTAAAAGATTTTTAAAAGGGTTTTCTCCCCAAAGTTTGCAGCAGCGACTGGCTAGCAAACTCTTCTCTTCACTGTCATTTCGGGCGACAACTCGACATCCAAGGACTCCTATATTGTCCGCGAAGCTACTGATTCACCTGACAGTAACGTCTGATGAGCAGACGTTTACTGAAAATGAATCTCCCCTTCTCGCGCGATTGTTTAGGTTATGACATGCAACTAGCACCTTCAATAAATTCTGGGTACAGTGAACCAAACACCGTTATTTGAGACGATGCGCGGCCGATGCTGTTTCCAGAACTCCAATCTCACCACGTACTGCCCAACGACCCGCTCCGTGAGTCATTGTTCGGTACTTGGCGAAAAACCCCAACCCAGATTCGCTCCTCAAAACTTTGAGAACCGAATCACAAATCAAGTGTCGTCCGATAACTCCGCTCAGTGAGCCATCGCACGACACCCGAAGAAAACACCCTATTCACTCTCCAAAAGTTCGGATAGTGAATCGCGCACAATTCAAGTCAACAGACGGTGCGCCCTCCGCAGAAGTCCGATGTAAAGGACTCTGCCTGGTGTCCCGCTTAGTCTGGTCTCTCACTTGGACCTTTCCGGCATGAGTAACTCTACCGGCAGAGCCCCAAGGTCATTGAGACACGCAAGCCCCACCACGACAACAACGTGGAGACACCCTCGGTGGGGAGCCCAGCCAACTCCTGCCAGATTTAAAATTCTATAAATAACTTGAAAATGAACGCAAAAAAAACAGATAAAGTCAATCTTAATAATTATAGCTTAGCGGTTTTTTATAAAACCAACCAACGCCACCAGTCTCTTGGGGACATTTTCAGTTGACAGCGTTGAGGAGGAGTTTTTTGACGCCAGTTTTTGTTTATTGGTAAGTTAGTTAATTTAGGTTATTTTAATATTTAAATGTATGTACGATCTATCTTTTCATACACGATATATTTTAAGAGTAACTTCTATAAGTCGAAAAGTCGCCATAGCAACGAAAAAAAAATTATCTGAGTGTTTTTTTTTACAAAATTATTATAATTCTAAATTTTTTGAGACTTTTTGCATAAAACCTTTACTCCCATATTCTAACAATGACAGTAGGTAAATACGACGTAGTAAACTAGCGTAATGGATGCTTAAAAATAAGGAGCCAGTATTTATTTTGTGGAAAATATACTCAAATAAAAAAAAAATCCCTTGAAATGGCTTTGTTATAGCCGTTAGATGATTCTCTGAAAATATTTCGTGTATGAATATTTAGACTCTATATAATATTTTTTTATATTTTTTATACGCAAACCCAGCGTAGGGAACTATAGCTCTTTTTGAATATTGTTATGAATTAAATATTATTTTTCGTGTCGTTTACCACAGCGTGTCGACACCACTGGAGAACGCACTGGCCCTGCATTGTTCTGCCACTACAGAGTTATACCCCGTTTCTAAGAAGCGATGAATTGCCGCCCGTTTGGCTGTATCGCTTGCGCGGTTATTTTAAACTATTAATTATTGCTCGCTTATTTCCATGTCCATTGCCATTGCCCATTTGGGAATAGCGAACGAGAAAACTTTTAGTGTTGGGAGTGTTGTTTTGTCGATATCGGTGATTTTAAATACAATTTTTTAGCGAAATAACTGGTGTCAAAAGATTTATTTGCGAGTTGATTTTTTTAAATTTCATTTTTATTCATGAAGGGTATTTTGTTCACTTTAAATTGAAAATAAAAACACAATAATTTTACGCCATTTATAAAGGGTGTAAATAGACCCTTAACATAAACGAAAGACACTTGTTCTCCCCGTCACTACGATAATTTTTTTGTTCTAGACCATACCTGGGAACCTTCTAGTTACGGAGATATTGGGGGTCAAAGTTCCAACTTTTTCACAAGTTTTTTTTTAAATACATGTTTTTAATGTATATTTTTTACTTTACACACCTCCACGACCCCCGTACTATTCAATCCATTCATCATCACAATGCATCGAGTCCTACCGTAAAACGTGATTTTACACCCCAAAAAAAAAAGTAGATTCCCAGCAATAATTTTTGCGTAAAGTTACTTAGTTTGATGTACAGAATGCTTGGTTGACGGATATGTGAAGGGTCTGTTTACACCCGGTATTTGAAGTACTCTGGGCAACTGGGTGCTCTGGTGAAAATAGAGAAAACGAATAATCCCAGATGTAAGACCTAGCTATATCGATTTTTCACCCCATTTCGCTCCTTTATTGCAACTATCATCGAAATCGTTACAGCCGTTTTCGAGAACGTAATCAATGCACCAAATATTCCAGGTACTAGGACGACATAACTTGAAGGATATTAAATGTCAAAACACAACCACCTGGGCCACAGATGTTGCAATATGACACCGCAGATAACATATTTGGACATAGAGCTAAGCTTAGCTAAATCTATCGACTTATAGGTTTATCTATGGGCGACTTTTTTGGTCATGGAGCATTGTCTATGATATTGATGAGTCATTTACAGGGGGTGGACCACACTAGGATTTTTATCTAGAAATTAGCTGTTACCCGTGACCTGATGTCTGATGTATTCCTTCACCGAAGCTATTTATAATTATACAATATGCATATGTCTTCCTGGTTCTATTTGGCATCGGCCCAACACATTTTTTCTTCCATTCTCCCCTGTCAGACGTCACGGCATCATTTACTCCTTTCTCTTTCATATCATTTCTCACACAATCCACCCATCTTTTCTTTGGCCTTCCTCTCCCTCACCATCCATCAAAATTCATGTCCAACATTCTTTTAGTAACATGCGTTTCATCAGTCCTCATTACATGTCCATTCCAAGACAAACGACTTCTTTTTAATACGCATATGAATCCGAAATATCAGAAGTGTGTGACTTGGGTTCGAACTCGAGACCTATGGCTCGGCAGTCCGACTGTCACACCACTAGGCTATCACTGTCATCAAAATGACATTAGCTACCGAAATTTTACGTCCATCCAATACAGTCTTGACTTTTTCATTTTCGTTACTCATCATCATCTGCCTAGCCTTATCCAAGCTATATTTTGCCTGGCTATGTTGGGGTCGGCTTCCAATCTAACCATAAGCATAAGCATAATCAGCCTATTAATGTTCCAATTGCTGGGATACAGGCCTCCTCTCTATGAGAGGGAATGGGCTATAATCCACCACGCGGGCCCAGTGCGGGTTGGTAGATGTCACATGTCTTCGAATTTTTGGTTCTAGGACATGCTGGTTTCCTCACGATGTTTTCCTTCACCGTTTTGAGAGCAGTGGTGATGAAATAACTTATACAAAGTAATGCGCCTGGCTGGGTTCGAACCCACGACTTACTGCTCGTAAGTCAAGGTCTCCACCACTGGGCCACCGCTGCTCTCAAAAGGAACAACTCTCCAGTCTAACCATATTCGTTAAAATAGCTAATAGAATGTAATTTTCTTGATCCTTTTGACTAGGGCAAATTTTTTTAATGCGTTTAAAGTGTGTATAAATACACGTCTGCCAGCCTCTTCGGCGAGTACAAGCGTGATGTTCTGTTATTTTAGCTTAATTTTGGAGAACCCCCATTTCAAAACTGTAACCCACTGCATTTTCACTTCACAAAAATATAAATCGCTCTTAAATCTAAGGCAGTAAAATCAAATTTTTTTCACCTTTAAAAAAATCGAACACACCAAGCAATTTTGTTAACCGCGCTCTATCCTTCGTAAAATCACCACTTACCCGTATCTCATTAAACTAAGGTCTATTTTTGCTTGACTTAACAGCAAATGTAATGTGGTGTTTAGTACGTGCCAAAGTGTGCGAATGTCACTTCCGTGCAGTCATCAAAAATGTGAAGTTTGTTGTATCGGCGATATTTTATTACTATGGCAAGCCATCCTTCTGTATTTAAATTTGCTTACACAGTTTTTTTTTTTTTCTGTACTGAGTCAGCGGCCCGAAAGTCTTCAGTCTTGCATAGGTTAGTCCGTGGATGGGTGACTATCCATAACATACTGAGTTTCCTCCGTGCCTCGGAAAGCACGTTAAGCCGTTGGTCCCGGCTGTCATCTGTAGATCTTTGACAGTCGTTACAGGTAGTCAGTGGCCCGAAAGTCTGATAACCAGTCTCACCAAGGGGTATTGTATTACCCAGTACTAACTGGGTTGTGGAGGTCAGATAGGCAGTCGCTCCATGTAAAATGTTAGTCTTCGGTGCGGTTAGACTGGAAGCCGACCCCAACATAGTTGGGAAAAGGCTAGGCAGATGATGATGAGACTTTTTTTCTACTTACTAGTTTCGTGGTCCAAAGCGCGACTACTGAGCACTAATGCTACTAAATTCGATACCTGGATCGGGTAAAAGGTTATTGAGTTTTCCATCTGCCTTATTGCTTGATCTAGTGGTTCGATGTCTTGAGTTCGATACCTGGGTGAGGTAAAGGGTTATTGGGTTTTAAGGTTTTTCTGTGCGAAATGTTTTTTCAGTAACAGAACAGGAAATTGGAATTAGTAAGGCCCGAGAAAATAACAGGTAGAACCTAATTACCTGTAGAAATATGGTTCTACATACTATCTTACTAATATTATAAATGCGAGAGTTTGTGTGGATGGATGGATGGATGGATGGATATCTGTTACTCTTTCAGGCTAAAACTACTGAATGGATTAATAATAAATCGTTTATTGGACTCAATAAAACATAGCTTACAACATCTGTTTTGATATGGAAAGAAAAATTCGAGTGCGAGCAGGGTTTGAACCTGCGACCTTCCGATTCAGTACACCGGACGTCTTAACCAATAAGACCATCGCACCCTGCTCACAGCTCTCGAAATCTTCGTTCCATTACGTCACCGTAAGACGTTATAAATGCGAGCAGGGTGCGATGGTCTAATTGGTGAAGACGTCCGGTGTACTGAATCGGAAGGTCGCAGGTTCAAACCCTGCTCGCACTCGGAATTTTTCTTTCCATATCAAAACAGCTGTAGTTCCCTACGCAGGATTTGTGTATAAAAATATTAAAAATAGCTTACAACAATTTCATCTATTAGGGTCTAAGCAAAAAAAAGGCTGCAAGAAACCAAATGGACGCCTGTCTTCCAAACTTCGTAAAGAACCTCTATCTTAGAAGTCAGTTAGCTTCCATTGACACAGTCAAAAGAGAAGCTTGGTTATTATAAACAAATAATATGACAATTCCGACTGGTAGTAGACTATAAAATTTAGATATTATACAATAATTTTATTAAAATTTACCACATCGATAGTTTATAACCTGGATTAACACATAGGATACTTTTTATCCCGGTAGGAGAACGTGGGACGATTACTGAACACCATACGGGCAAAGCCGCGGGCATTAGCTAGTAATTTAATAAAAAAATAATTAATGAGCATCCACAAAAAAATCACTACAAATTTAATTGATATCCACTCAAAAAAAAACAGGGTAGATATGTCCCCAAAAAAAAACAATGAGTTGAGTACTTTTCGGGACAAAAAAAATCACGTCCGTTAAAACGCGAGGGGTTAAAACAAAGACTCCCCGAGTGGGGTATAATTGACACCCCTCGGGACTGGAGTATTAATTGCCACCAAAGTATCGGATGTCCGCTGTTAAAACAATGATCAATTAACTATAAAACTAAACGGTCTTTAGTAATGGGTAGTTGAGTTTATAGTTACTTATTAGGAGCGTTAACGTCTTACGGCATTTCATACAAACTTTCAAGTGATTTTTTTTCGAAATGACTGAACCGATTTTAATGAAACTTCATACGCATAAGCAAGATACATAAGTCTAAATACTTGACAGAGAACATTTTCGAAAAATAGTGTTAAAGCTAAATTAGGCCGATTTTAGATTTTCCATAGAAACAGAAATTACTCTTAAGAAGTGGACAATCCTCAATTAATCGAGAGTTCACACAGAAAAGTCTCCTACGAAGATATTTCAATATATTGTTTTCCATAGACAGAATAAAGCGAGCAATATCGTAATCTGCTTGAAAGAACCAAGCTTAGTGAAGATACCGACGCCAGCACATCAAGCTACCGAAACTGTCAAATTTACCCAATCATCATTAAACAAGAAATTTGACAGATTCTAGTAGCTATCTGTACAAGTCTAGCTTGACAATTTTGCGATTTTGCATAACGCGGCCTAATTTTTTCTGTCATTAATTCTATTGATAGCCTTTCTATTAGATTCTTATATCTTTTTGTCTCCATACAAATCAAGCTTCGATACGTGGCATACATGATAACGTTTCAAGACAAATAAACATCCTGGAACTACTAAACTTAATATTTTCTTGTAACGGTTATCTCATAACGATAAAACTTACAAGTTGTACCGTTAATTATTACATGTTACAACACGTTATCGTTTAACGGTTAAAATTAACATGTTGAAACTGATTACTTTATTTGAGGGTTGGAGAAGGCCGTGTCTTTCAATATTCAAAGTATATTGATAAGCCGGTAATATTAACACACTATTTCAAACCTTTGTCGGGACATCAATTATCGTGTATAGTAAGAAAATATGGTTTGGAAAATCAGTTTTTTTAAACACTTTGTCCGATAAAAAGTAGATAAAGAAAGTAGCATATTAATAATGATGCAGACAGATCAATGTAACCAAGTGAGTCCACAAATTTTCTTTCGAAGCTTCGATTAGTTTGTTAAAAAAACGAGAGCCTAGCTAGAATGACAATCTATCAGCAACAAATATGATTTAAAAAATAAAAATGTATTATATCGAGAGTCCTGTTTCAAGTCGTTATAGAAATATTAGATGCATTGAAAGCGCAATGCGCAATAAACATAAACCTCATTTTTACGACATGCATATTACGCTTCCCTTTGCCAGCCATAAACTGAAAAATACACTCTCTAAACAAAAACCGATCACCGTTTTTTCTCCCCAATCAAGCAAACATATTGTTTTTCAAGCGTAAAAATTGTTGACGCTCAAAAAATATCGCACATCACTTCCGGCAATCAGTATTGAAAAAAACCAAAGGGACCGACCCCTGCAAGTACTCCAGTGTTAAGGGTTAACTAATTACCGAGGGGACTGAGACAAGTATGGGGTAGGTATCGAGGCGTCGTCGGCGAGCGGATTTAATGGGATAAAGGAGGAAGTGATTCTGTCTTTTGTGAGTTTTGATTTGTATTGAAATGGTTTGATAGAGATTACTCAATTTTAGCGTAGAGACATATTTCATTTCAGCAGAATTATACTGTCGACGACATAACTAGATAGCTTTACAAACAAACTACGATCTCCAATCCTTAAATAAATCAAAAATCTGAACACGTTCTGATTACGTTACTAATAGTTATTCCGTTATTTCCAGGGTGGCATCGCTAACGGGCTACGAGCCTCAGGACCTGATAGAGAAGACGCTGTACCACTACATACATGGAACCGATGTCTTGCATATGAGGCACTCGCATTGTACGCGTGAGTATTGTGGACAAAATCGTACACTGAAGGTAGTAGTAGAATTCTAAATAGTCGTAGGTAGTAAAAGAACTGTTTGTGGTGGCAATGGGAAAAGCATTATCAATATAAAAGTTTATGTCACAAAGCATCGTTGATCTCTTCTTTTTCGCATCGTTGGCAGGATACCATCTTAAATTTTATTGATTCGAAACTTCGCCACCTCGACGGGATTGTCGGTGACTGCACAAAGTTCCTTATTTTTTGGGGCACATAGCGCAGGATAGCAACCAAGTAGAACATTGTTTGCAGCATAGTATAGATCCATAGTATTGTTTTGAAAACTTTCTAAGCTGGTCTAATGAGGCGTTATAACACTCTTGGAAAATGGCATAGCAACAAATCTGTAGTGCCATTGCAGGTAATCGACAGTCGGCCATCTTCATCATACCGTCGATTTGCCATTCATTATAAGGTTTTAGCAGTCCACTACTGGACATTGGTGTCTCCAATTGCACGCCATTAAATTTAGATCTCAGCAACTCTTATCCAGTTGCTACCAGCCAATCTGTCGGTGGTTTGTCGTCCATTATATAGAAAAACTTATCATTGGAGAGTAATAAATATTTTTTTTCCCTATTGCAGTATTAACAAAAGGTCAAGTAACATCTCGGTACTACCGTTTCCTGACGAAGAGTGGCGGTTGGGTGTGGATGCAAAGCTACGCGACCATCGTACACAACTCACGGTCTTCAAGACCACACTGTATTGTCTCTGTCAATTACGTGCTCAGGTAAATCATCATTTGTCTAGGTTTTTCAACATTTTTGGTGTCAGGTTCCAGACTAACTGGATACAGTGGAATAACAGTATTTTGCACGAAGCAACTGAAAACGGAGGAACTTAAATGAAGTCGCTTTCTAGTAAGCTATTTTTTAAAACAGACTGACAAAAAGAGTGCGGAACTAACTAATCTAACTTTTCCATTTCAGTGACATCGAAGAGAAACACCTAATCCTAAACATCAGCCAAGGCGCCCCAAAGCACGTGAGCCCCGTAGATTGCCCTACGCCATCCCACGTCCCCACTACCACCACGTCACCACAGATGCCCCACGTTCGACACACAGACAAAATCAACCCCGTACAGGTCCCCGAAAGCGAGTACAGTGACTCCAGTGGGGGGTATACATATCCTGAGTACCTCCCTGTAATACCCGCTTATGAAACCCAAGAAGAGTACCACCAGCAAAATGGATCCTATCAAGAAATATTTTATGAAAATTACACAGACACCAATGAAATTTTACCGAACTATGTTAGCTACCCACAAAGTCAAAGACCGTTTTCTGCCAGTTCTTCCTCTTGCAGCTCAATAGAAGGCTCAGAAATACCTAACCAGTACAACTATACTAATTTAATATCGTTTTACGGTCATAATCAGAATCAAAATGGAAGGCCTGTAGTTGAGAACTTTGGCGGGAGTTTTGCTAAAATGGCGGCCAGTCCAGCGGTGCAAGAGGGGGGATATACGAGCGTTATTGTTGATAATACGCAACAATTTCATCATCACGGCGGAGGAGTGAATGAATTTGTTCATTGACAGACTGTTGAAGTGAGAGTGTAAATAAATAATATAAAATGTAAGTTTTATAAAGTATTTTTTAGGTTTTCGACTCAAAAACGTCAACATGTAACGTATTATATCGGTTTTTTAAGGAGTTTGATTTGAATCGAGAATGATTTTTTGTTTTCAAAATAGACGTATAAGTTTGATCTCTTGGAATAAGTCCAAAGTTTGCTATTTCCATTTCAAATAAAAAATTGACTCTATAAGATATTTCCTCATTTTGAATCATCTTTAGTAATTTGATTGATTTGAAAGACTGCATTTTTATTATTTCATGAAAACGAGTGATTGAATTCTCATTGTAGTCGTAGGATAACATTAAAACCGTTACTGGTTGAATAACGGTTATCGGAAACCGTCACTGTATAGTGTATCAATACGATAAAATATCGATAATATTGTAATATATTGTAAATAAATTAAAAATAAACTAGATTTAAGAATGATTATTGTAAGATAATATAATATTTATGGATATAATTTTCAAATTATGAACGATTGGCAAGATAAATTACAATTATTTTTTGTTCGACATAGCCATTACTTTTTATTTTTGTTTTCCCGCGCTGGTTGTGGGAAATTTTATTCATTTGTATTTGTGTCATTCCCGTTATGATTGTAATGAATAAAATTGCGATCTGAAAAAAAATAATAAGGTATTATCACTAGGTATTCTAACTATACAAACCAAACACGAAAAAAAAAAGTGTTTTTCTTTAGGCGTGGCGGCCATTGCTCCCGCCTTTTTGGCTACGCCCAGTATGACTCAACGCATACTATTATCTTCGCGATAGCGTTCAACCAATACGATGCAATTTGGCCTCGAATATTCTAAACGAAAGCTGCTTTTGTGAGCTGGTAAAATCAAAAAGTTATGGAAGAAAATGAAAACAACATTTCACCTAACGTGCCAAATTTTTCATCCATTTAAATAAAAAATAATGTTAGTCCTTTAAGGGTTCCTAAGCTATTGATCCGATTGGGATGATACTTTGATGGGTTCCCTGTGTGCTTTATTAGCCCCAATCTATACACCGTGACTTTTTAGTCGTCTTACAATGACAGCCCACTTCATGTATCCAATGAATACTTTAATTCATATAAAAAAAATAGGTATTTATGAGATTTTAATAATTAAAAAAATAAAAATATTCAGTATTATGACGCATGACGTAGTTAAAACACCCTGTTGCGAGCGATGATCTACTGGACTCGAGTGCTGGGTAGGTAATGTTCTCCCGTTTGACACGTAAACATCATTAACAGGATGTTTCATAATTTTATTCTAATTTTTATTATTATTTTTCTTTGTACCTATTATGGAAGATAAAAAAAAATCGCGCCTAGAGCTATTTTATGTCGGACACATTGAGTGGACGACCTTTGTAAGACGACTAAAAAGTCACGATGTATATTTATTACTTGGTATTGCAACGCATCGCTGGGTAGGTACAGCTAATAATTAACGAAAATAAGTTTTTTTTAATCTTTTTGTGGTATGTCTGAAAAAAAGCCTTTAGATTTGTCTCATAGGTAAAAATAATAATTACTTAATATCAGTGGCACACCCATCTTTTCATTTTCATTGAAGAAGTTTTATTCCGAGGAAAATAATGCCTTTTTCCAAAAAAATAACGATAAACATCTTGTCAAAAAGTTTACATTTTTATTTTGATCTAGTGGCGTTAGTGATGTGACGAATTCTATGTATTGAGTCGAGGCTTCTCGTCGGTGTATATCAGAAAATAGACAATAATAGCTAGTAGTTCTTATTTATCTCATAATACTTTATGGTTAATCTACTCTTTCCTGTGTTTATTCAAATTATACGTTCGGAAGAATATTTACGTTTGGTTATGGCACCACTATCAACTAAATATTCCCTTACTAAAGTTATTCGTGGTCATAAAAAAGGAAAAAATAAATGGAGGCATCGATTTCAGAACCACCTCATTAATTTCGTCTGTTAAAAAGGACTGGTTCTCGAATTTGTGCCATTTAATCAACTTCCTCTATTCTCAAGTTCAGAGGAATAATTAATAAAAAACAAGGTTTTATAAAAATCTGCTGCTTGTTTATGAATCTTTCAAAAACGCCTCTCTGTCATATTCCCTTTCCATATTTTTAAAAAGTCCTTTCAACGAATGACCAATCAGTTCCTCCAGTTAAATTCCCAAGAAAAATATTCAGGTATCCATCTCCACTCGTTATCAAAGAGTAGAAATCGACGCTTTTTTTTCAAATATAATCGTTACGATAAAAAAGTGTAAAGACTTCGTGAATTAAGTGCCATTTTATCGGAGTCTACTAGTCTATAACTGTAAATATGAATATTACCTACTTATAATAAATAAGTTGATTCGTACTGAAAATGCCGATAACGCTGTGAGCAAAATAATTAACGATAAAATAACTGTTTTACCGGTACCATTCTCTAAACATAGTTTTGAAATTCGGACCTTTTTGACCTACAGCGCTACAGGTATCTTTTGGTGCCTTGAATGAACAAAGAGGCACAAATATTTTTAAAATTGTCTGTGGCAATTGTATTGAAAAACAATATGGCGGCGTAAGTTCTTATTATGGCTACGCGACAATAGATCCATGTACAACTATAATGAGCCCGTGATAATTAACAAAAAAAAAGAAAAGGTATTTTTATTTTAAAGGTAGGTTCTTATTATGGTCACGCACGCACAATTAAAAAATAATGAACGGTCACATTGAGTTCATCTTCTGAAACATTTTCTCGAAGCTTTATCGGCATAATAAAGCGTGATTTATCTCCATAGTGTTCCATGTATAACATTTATTACAATACTAATATTTATTTTTGTATTGTTTTAAGTTAATCTTCGATTTATTTCTTAAATTCAGATATTACTACTTCAAATTAGTCTTAAAAACCAATAAATAACAACCATAAACTGTCAGCCTGTAGTAGGAGGGAGGCGTACGAAACGCCTGGTTTTTCACACTCTGTGGTAACAACGTGGTTCTGCAGTTTTTTTACCTTTAACAGCTGCAATTATTTTACCTCTGACAGCTGTAATCCAACAACAACCTTATTTTCATAAGCATAAAGCTTACTATGATGATGCAACATTAGAGGTATAAAAATTCGCTGTGAAAGAAAAGGACTAGTAGGGACAGTCGCCAGCATATCAAGTTACCACAAACTGTCAAATTTCTCCAAATCATTTTAAACCATAAAATGTTAAAGGTTAAGTTCAAAATCGAATGAACAAATTTGACAGTTTGTGGTAAATTGATGCGCTGGCGACTGTACCACCTTTATAATAATTTCGGTAATCCTTTTATTTTGTAAAATATGTCTTTTCAATCTAGTTTTAGTTATTTTAACAACAATTGTATAAAATTGTGTAACGCCTAGTTGATAGCTAAATATTTGGCGAGTAATGAACAAACAAATTGTGATATCCCAAACATATTACCTATTTATGATATGAAATAAAGTGCATTGAATATTCGTACTTAGCTGTTGTTTTATTTATTCAAACAGTATGGAAGTTAGATCAAGTTCCTTTTAACTGGTAATACTTGTTGTCTTTGGTCATTACCAAATGCCGCTAATTGAGTACCTATAGTTTCAAAGGTCGATGGGTAGGAAATACACTATGTCGGCGAATATAATTATAAGCCGCTATTCCTGCTAGTTACCTTCAACAACAGACAGGACAAAGAGATCCTGTGCGTCAGTTCAAATGCGTCACGATTGTATTCCGTTAGGTACATATTTAGTTGCAGGAAAAGTGAAATTGAGTAGACAACCGTAACAAAACCACTGTTTTAAGCTTTCATGGTTTACAACTTACTTTATACTGTCACTTACGGGATACCAAAATCAGGCTCAAAATAATGAACAATCACGGCAGATATCCCGTAAGTCACAGCATATGTTTGTAACAAAAACATTAAAAAAAAAGTGTAATGATTTTCTTTTTTTACTTCTTACATTGGGATCCGTTCTTTGAGTAGTAGGTAATTAGGTATGTAGGTACTCGATTCAGTATTACTACGCGTTGCCGCGTTGGTATTTATTGCCCATAATTTCAAGTAATGATTTTAATTTTACTTTTGCCTACTACTACTGCCATCTATTGTCGAATAGCATAACTAAAACAGCAACAATCTTCATTCGGAGATCGTATGACAGATTTCGGTCCCACTGGTGAGGCCAGCACGAATTGATTAAAATAATTAAAAATTGTTCCCGTTGGCCCCACCGTATTTTTGAATAATAATAATTACTTAAAAACATTGCATGGGGTCGAGTTGAGTTAGTACAGTTCTGCTAGTTATGGGCAGTAACCTACGAACAGTAGTAGGCGGGCATGAATGCAAGAAGGTATTTATTACTAGAAGACCGTACCTCTGTACCCAGAATGATTAAAATGCTTATTATATGCCTCACCGGCAACAAACGGGAACTTTTATTCCAGTTTGTCGCCAAGGATAAATAACATCGCCGAAAGGCACTTGTTCTCCCCGTCTTTGTAGTCATTTTTTTGTTCTAGACCATACCTGGGAACCTTCTAGTTATGGAGATATTAGGGCTCCAAGTTCCAACTTTTTCACAAGTTTTTTTTTTTTAATTATTTATTTATTTATTTAACACTTCAAGCACATAAGTACAGAGGCGGACTTAATGCCATAGGCATTTTCTACCAGTCAACCTTTGGGTGATGCAAAGACAAGCAGTGGTAGGTGTAAATCTGAAAATAATTTTAAATAATAATAAGATTAACTACAAGGATACATAAAATACTATAAATATATATCAAATACATAAATTAAAAAAAATATAAAAAAAAAAATGTAAAAAAAAAAAATATAAAAAAAAAAAATGAAAAAAAAAAAAAAAAAAAATGTTATGTTATGTCATAAATTAATGTTTTAAATGTAAGATTTTTACTTTACACAACTCCACGACCCCCGTTGTATTCAATCCATCCATCAGCACGATGCTTTGAGTGCTTTCCATCGAGTCCTACTGTAAAACGTGGTTTTTCACCCCAAAAAAAAAAGTCGATTCCCAGCAATAATTTTTGCGTAAAGTTATTTAGTTTGATGTACAGAATGCTTGGTTGACGGCTTCATGAAGGGTCTGTTCACATCCTGTATAAGACCGTGATCAGAGCTGTCGTACTGTATAGATCGGAATGTCTTCTTCTAATTAATTCCCACTGACATCACCAAGGACTGGATACAATTAATTGTTTCATTCCTTCATTTTTCTAATTTCAAGGTAGTGGGGCCAACGAAAGGACGGTTTTGATTTTTCCCGTTGGCCCCACTAGTGGGGCATGCCAGTGGGGTCAACGGCTTTTTCAGTCATATTTAAGATAAAAGATGTTACGTACGCACAGTAGTAGTAGAAACTACTACCGCCATCTAGTGTCGAATAGAAAATTTTTCCTCGTAAAAAGATTTTCTACCCACCCCCATACAATAGAAGGCGTGTGAGTTGAAGTATGTATGCCTTGTGACTGGACTGAAGCTTCATCTTGTTGTTCGTCAATACAAAAGTATGTATAGACCGACCGCTTTAATGAGTCCTCCGCCTTTCCCCATCAAAAGCACATTAAGCGTCCACAAAGTCCTAACAATATCCCACAGGTTATTCGCTTTAAAATAACCATAATCCACGTAGGTATTACGGTACTAATTGGACCAATACGTGATCAACCTTCAGAATATTTCATTTAAATTGAAGCCTTCGGGAAAAATCGTTAAAGCGGTCGGTAAATAACTAGTCTATTAGAAATAAATGCTTTGATTTTGAGGAATTGTAAAAAAAAACAGGCAAACTGATTAATTAACACGTTTATTGCTAATCGAGCTCAAACTCGATGATGTCGCCGAGGTCAAGATCTCCGTCGCCGTCGCTGTCGCTGCTGTTACCCTCCGCTGGCTGTAACGGACACAAACCATAATTAATTTAAACTCCATTGGCTTTTACTTTGGCCAGAGGCTAAGTGTTGCCATACTACGTGGCAACGCCGCATTGAGGAGGAGTTTTTTGATGCCCTTTTGTAGTTTGTTGTTAGTTTATTTATTTTAGGTTATTTAATAGTTTTTAATTAATAATGTATTTAGTTAGTTTATTCAAATTAGAAAATAACTCCATCAAAATAAAGTTCAAATGCAATCCTTTTCAGGAGTAAACAAAAATCAACTTAGAATACAGCAAGCTACAGTATATAGTGCGGCGATTTAGTTAGCTGTATCCTTCAAGCCCTACGTGCTACCCGTTATAATTAAGAACTTTCTCATATACGATTCTGGAAAAAAAACTTGCATGAAAAGTTACGAGGGGCATTTGAAAAGTTCGTAGCATAGCCAGCAAAATGAAAATAAAGAAATTTGATTATTTCTTTTTTTCAAACTTTTCAAAAGCCTCTGTTATTTTTTTCGTGAATAGGATACGAATTTCTTTGGGAAAGTCGTTTAATATGACGGGTAAACTCACGTCCTTGAAGAATACTGTCATACAGGTAACTAAATCGGCCTGTATAAAACCTGGCTGTAACAGATGCACGTAACATTATATCCATGGTATAATAATATACTTCGCCTGGTATTCTCTTCCCACGATGGCCCAAGACTACGCCACGATAAGTGTTACCATTGATTGTCCTTTTCAGTAAATTTAGGGACTCTCATTTAGTTAAAGAAAATAAAATAAAAGAAGCCGGTTAAACCTCATTGTAGGTGGCGTATCCATAGCTTAGTTCCAATCTGACGAAAGAGGTCAAGCTATTTTGACGTTAAGGGTGGAAGGGACACCGACGCGAAAACGGTTACCACGTATTCATTACATCATTCCGAGCGGCCACAGAAATTTTTCATCGGTTATTTTAAAAAAAGTCTAAAAAAAATTAGAATTATAATAATTTTGTAAAAAAAAAAAAAACACTCAGATAATTTTTGTTTTCGTTGCTATGGCGTGTTTACGACTTATAGAAGTTACTCTTAAAATATTTCGTGTATGAAAAGATAGACCTTATATTAGTAGTTATCGGTCTTCTCGGCTTACTGGTTACCGCTGTGAAGATATTTCTTGAGTAAATCATTTTCGAACTTAAATATCACGTTATCACTTACCAGCGTGCGTGTATGACCAGATGTATGAACGTGGACGAAGCGATTGGAACACACCATTCGCTTCGACCACGTTCATACATCTGGTATGGGTATGTAGTTCAGCCTTTCGTGTTAAGAGTTCAATAAAATCTTGCATGCAACTCTTTTTATGAATACGGTTAGTGAATATTATACAGGCACAAACATAAACTTAAAATAACATCACGATAATAAACCTAAAATGGTTAAGCAGAGGTGTATCTTAAGTACACCCACATGTAGCTACATGCACAAATACTTAAATCTTATTTTGTAAATACAGAGAAACTACCACCGTATGCACACAAATCCCTGCACTGAACAGAAATGTATCAAAATACCGAAAATAATTTGTCATTCTCCTGCTCTTATACAAATTTATTTGGGGTCGGCGCAGTGAGATGGAGAGCAGCGGTGGCCCAGTGGTGGAGATCCCGACTTACGAGCAATAAGTCGTGGGTTCGAACTTAGCCAGGCGCATTACTTTGTGTAAGTTATTTCATCATCACTGCTCTCAAAACGGTGAAGGAAAACATCGTGAGGAAACCGGCATGTCCTAGAACCGAAAATTCGAAGACATGTGACATCTACCAACATGTACAGGGCCCGCGTGGTGGATTATAGCCCATTCCCTCTCATGGAGAGGAGGCCTGTGTCCCAGCAGTGCGAACATTAATAGGCTGATTATGCTTCTTCTTCCATACTTCTCTATTACTCGTCATCAAAAACCTTAAAAAACTATTATTGCTGTAGCGGGACTAAAAAAAGCACTACGCTCCACAGCAACATAGTATAAAAAGTACTACAGCGCCATCTATGACATACAAATGAAGAACTGAACATTATCATCTGCCTAGCCTTTTCACAACTATGTTGTGGTCGGCTTCCAGTCTAACCGGATGCAGCTGAATACCAGTATTTTACATGGAGCGGCTGCCTATCTGACCTCCACAACTCAGTTAGTACTGGGTAATACGATACCCCTTGTTAAGACTGGTTATCAGACTTTCGGGCCACTGACTACCTAACGACTGTCAAAGATCTACAAATGACAGCCAGGACTAACGGCTTAACGTGCTTTCCTAGGTACGGAGGAAACTCGGTAGGTACAGTCACGAGCACTAATATGTTACACTTTCCTTAATTTAAAAGCAATTTTCGCAACAAATAATAATTGTAACTTGGAGATAGGATGTTTTTTTTAATAAAAATATGAGAATACTATTTTCGTAACAACATGAAATTTTAATCAGAACAGTAGGAAAAAAACACTTTTAAAAGTTGTTAAGTGTTTACATATTGGTGCTCGTGACTGTACATAATGGGTGGTCACCAATCCTCGTACCAACCTAGGCAAGCGCGGCTTAACCTTAAAATCGACCCGAGCTGCTGTTACTATTTAGCCACGAGCTAATGAGGTATTTTGTGCTATGCTACTAATGATGGATGATGAATGCTGAGTGTCCCACGCAGTAAGTGCGTCCGTCGGGCGTGCACTCACCCGCCGGCGGCGCGCGCGGCGTCTCCTGGGCGCGTCGTTGTCCTCGTTGGAGGAGCCCGAGCTGCCGCCGTCGAGGTTCATCACTGCGTTGCGTAAGAGAGACGACGCCACTATAGGTAACGTTTATTTGTAAAATAAAATAAAAAAAACAAAAGTAAAAAAATACAAGGTGTAACTGAGGTAAGTCTTGGAAGGAGATCATTGAACTCATCTAAATCTATAGTACAAATAAATAAAATTGAAGTGTCTGTTTGAAATATCAAAATAAGAGCATTATACTGGATGCATATGAAAATAATTACGGCACTTATAACAAAAACACATTTTTTTTTTCTATTTTTGTGTCTGTCTGTTTGTTCCAGCAAATCTCCGAAACGGCTGGACCGATTTTGACGGGACTTTTACTGGCCGATAGCTGATAATATAAGGTCTAATATAGGCTCATTTTATTTTAGAAAAATAATTAGTGTCCGTACAAAAAAAATTAAACCCTTGAAATTGTTAACATTATCCGATTCAAACAGCTAATCTCCGAAACGGCTGGACCGATTTTGACGGGATTTTTACCGGCTGATAGCTGATGTCATAAGGAGTAACTAAGGCTTTTATTTTAGAATGAACAAGGGTTTCTTGCAAAAAAATTAAAACACTTGAAATCGGTAACAAAATTCGATTTAAAAAAGAAGAAGTCATATTTTTAATAATAATTTTATTCGAACGAAGATCGCAGACATCAGCTAGTTATTGTTCTAAAAGTAATCTCCAAAACTTTTTCCTGTTTCATGTTGATGTTTAAATCTATATATAAGGTCTATCTTTTCAAACACGAAATATTTTAAGAGTAACTTCTATAAGTCGTAAAGTCGCCATAGCAACGAAAGAAAAAAATATCTGAGTGTTTTTTTTTTCAAAATTATTATAATTCTAAAAATTTTTGAGACTTTTTGCATAAAACCTTTACTTCCATATTCTAACAATGACAGTAGGTAAATACGATGTAGTAAACTACCGTAATGGATGCTTCAAAATGAGGAGCCAGTATTTATTTTGTGGGTCAAGTAATTTTAAATTATTTATAAAAAAAATATACTCAGATAAAAAAAATCCCATGAAATGGCTTTGTTATAGCCGTTAGATGATTCCCTGAAAATATTTCGTGTATGAATAGTTAGACCTTATATATATAATGGTAAACTGACTGACTGACTGATTAGGTAATATATCAGCACACAGCCCAAACCGCTGGTCCTACAGACATGGAACTTGGAGGGTGTTCTTTGTGAAGAGTAAATATTTACAAAGAAAAGATTTTTGGGAATTCCACCCCTAAGGGGGTAAAATAGGGGATGGAAGTTTATAAGAAAGTCCGTCAGTTTTGAAGTTAGGATCTTCTAATTTTATGTTTAGGCTGACGATTGAGAATGAATTTATACGTGTTACAGCGTTTTTGATAATTCTACCCCCGAAGGGCTAAAAAGGGGGATGAAGGTAAGTAATCGGATATTTTCGACATCCACGCGGGCGAAGCTACAGGCAAAAGCTAGTATTAAATATGCAGAGTTGCGCTAGCTAATTTATTTTGAACTTTTATGAAGGTTGTAAATAGACTCTTAACGAAACCGAAAGGTGCTTGTTCTCCCCGTCTTTGTGATCATTATTTTGTTCTAAATCATACATGAGAAACTTCTAGTTACAGAGATATTGTAAGTCAAAGTTCCAAGTTATTCACAAGTTTTTTTTTAAATACTAGTTTTGAAGGTTATAATTTTGCTTGAAATACCACTATGACCCGTTTACTATTCAATGCATCCATCAGCACAATGTTTTGAGTGCGTTACATTGAGTTTTACCGTAAAGTGATTTTTCACCCAAATAAAAAAGTCGTTTCCCAGCAATAATGTTTGCGTAGGATTACTTAGTTTGATGTACAGAATACTCGGTTGACGGCTTCGTGAAGGGACCGTTTACACCTTGTATGGACATTACTCGACAAAATGCATGGACCAACTTTTTTTTTAGGATTTCAGCGTTGCTGCCTTATGTAACTGTTGTTCAATTATTTCAATGAGTTCAATAATCCTTTTTGATATCAATTACACCATGTATATACCGTGACTTTTTAGTCGTCTTACAACGGCAGTCCACTTCATGTATCCAATTACTACTAAACATTCATAAAAAAAATAGGTATTTATGAGTTTTTAATAATTTAAAAATAAAAATATTATTCAGTGTTATAACGCGTGACGTAGTTAAAACACCATGTTGCGAGCGATGATCTACTGGACTCGAGCGCTGAGTAGGCATGTTCTCCCGTTTGACACGTAAACATCATTTACAGGATATTTCATAATTTTATTCTAATGTACCTATTATTTATTTTTCTTTGTACCTATTACGGTAGGTAAAAAAAAAATGCGCCTACAGTTATTTTATTTCGGGTACATTGAGTGGACCACCTTTGTAAGACGACTAAAAAGTCACGGTGTATAATGTTAATACCGTACATTTTTTTACTGGTCTACCAACCATTGTCCACGCTGGTTTTATTATTATCATCATCATGATTAACATTATATTAAACCATAGCAGTCTTCTGCTGGACATAGGCCTCTCCAACGGCTGGCCCATTCTCATCGAGCTGCTACCAGCCACCTTGCGAAGATCGGCTAATTAATGCCATCCTATGTTCTTTAGCCGTATCATCATCAGCCAAGCCTTTTCCCAACTATGTTGGGGTCGGTTTCCAGTCTAACCGGACGCAGCTGAATACCAGTATTTTACATGGAGCGACTGCCTATCTGACCTCCACAACCCAGTTAGTACTAGGTAATACGATACTCCTTGGTAAGACTGGTTGTCAGGTTTCGGGCCACTGCCATAGAGACTTCAGCTTGCTTTTTTATTGGTTAATAAAAGTATGTACGGTATTAACATCAGATAAATAAAAATAAAAACTTTTACGTAGCACTTACAGTCGTCGTTATCATCCGATCCTGAATCAGAACCGTCGTCATTCTCGGAGCCACCTGCTAGCTCTTCGTCGTCGTCTTCCTCCTGGAATATAAACAAAATTAAATAAATTATTTTATGCTTTCACGGTTTACAACTAAACTTATACTGTCACTATTTTGAGCTCCCGATATCAACAACCCGCGGTCATGGCGCTTGCAACAGCTTCAAAATATCGAGAGCTCAAAATAATGAACAATCACGGAACATATCCCGTAAGTGACGGTATAAGTTTAAATGAATGCATTTTATTTCCAGAAGGTGTTTAATATCATCATATGCATCGTGTTTATCGCCATTATTTTATATATCGCAGTCGCTTCATGTGAAATAAAGAAAGAAAGAAAGAAAAAATATTTATTTGTCGCAGGGACGTGACGTGCAACATAAAAAAAACCCCACAACCCAGCCTATCTGACCCCCACAACCCAGTTTGTACTGGGTAATACGATACCTCAAGGTAAGACTGGTTGTCAGACTTACCTCGCCCCTAGAATACGGGACTTAAACACAACCGTAGAAATGTGGGTGTACTATAGGATACATATCTGTCTAACCCAGGGATTCCCAACCTTTATCGGTTCGCGGCGCAATTTCAGGTTTAGTATTTTGTCTCGGCGCGCTAGCCAGTCGAAATAGGAAACAAGGTTCTCAGTAGATAGGCACAAAAATTAAAACATAATAAAATGATAAATAATATTGAAAGTCAAGAAAAATCAAATCAGAACGTGAATTTTTGTTTTAAGGCTGCTGTCGCAAGAGTTCAGTGAGCCTCTCTTCTTGCGAAGTGAATTCTGGTGGATCTTGTGCATGGAAAGGATCTTGGATCCACGCAAATTTTTCGACATCGCCTTCGGCAAAGTACCCATTTCGAAAATCATTCAGTGAGCTTCGAAAGGAGTTCCGTCAAAGTCAAAAACATTTATTTCAATTAGACCTTCACAGGCACTTTTGAATGTCAAAAAAAACAAAAAGAAGCGAAGCTACAGTCACAGTCACAAGACATAATAACTTGAGAAAGTACTGTAGTTGCACATTCCAAAGCGTAGATCTCTATGGAGAAGAATGGGCAAGAAACTCCATAAAAAGAGTCCGTGAAAAGAGACATCAATCCTTGTGACACAACAAACTCTTTAGATTTTTAAACTAAAAAGCTTGCTGTCTCATTTACATCGCTGACGCGTTGTTAAGGTCAGTTTCTGGAGAACAGCAAATAAAAATTTATAGAAATGCCTCACGTACGGCGCCCCTCTTTACTCTGGTGTAACCCTATATGAATCCCGGCGTGATATTATGTAAGTCAGACTCACCGCATCGTCGTCGTGATCCCTCTTGCGTCCGACGTCGTAGATCTTGACGACCGACTCCTGCATCTGTTCGAATTCACCCATGTTCTCCACTAGAGATATCTGCGTGCCGTACCTCGACACACCCAACGCGTAGATGTTTCTTTTTACGTCGATTGTCGCTGTAAAATGAGATATAGCTGCTTGTTATAAGGTGTTTTTTTGCTTACGCAATTTTTGCCAACTCGAACACTATCTCAAAATGTGATTGTCGCTGTAAATTAAGATTTAACTGCATTTTTATAAGGTGCTTTTTATTTTGTTGTGTGATTTTCAGCCCATGGGCGGCATAAAAACTTACACCAGATTAGGCTCTGACCACTCGATAAATAAAGAAGATCGATAATAAAAAAACAGGAGGAGCTCGTGGCTAAATAATAACAGCCGCTCGGATCGATCTTTAGGTTAAGCCGTGCTTGCCTAGGTTGGTCTGTGGATGGGTGACCACCCATTGCAAACCGAGTTTCCTCCGTGCCTCGGAAAGCACGTTAAGCCGTTGGTCCCGGGTGTCATTTGTAGATCTTTGGCAGTCGTTAGGTAGTCATTGGCCCAAAAAGTCTGACAACCAGTCTTACCAAGGGGTATCGTATAACCCAGTACTAACTGGGTTGTGGAGGTCAGATAGGCAGTCGCTTCATGTAAAATACTGGTATTCAGCTGCATCCGGTTAGACTGGAAGCCGACCCCAACATAGTTGGGAAAAAGCTAGGCAGATGATGATGGTAATAAAAAAACAGCTGTTCCCTTAAGAAATGCAATACCTACACGGTCAAAATGTATGGACCATCAGTTTTTTTAAAACTACCGATGAAAAATATCGATGTTGGGGTGTTCAAAACGATGAACTGAGTATGTGGTAACCTTCTGTACAGTTTAAATAAACACAAGAAACGACGGATGACTTACCTATACTAGAATAATCATAGGGATCCAAAGTCTTGAAGCTGGTGTCGAACTGGTTTCTCTCTTCGGAGTCCTGGTCTGAACATACGGCGTACAGCGCGGTGCACGTCGGATTGAACAAGACCTGGAAGGAAGCTATCTCTGTTATATATCTAGCTAATCAATTTAATGTAAAAAAAAACAGTTAAAAAAAAGAAAAACAACATTTTATTGGAAAGGGAAAGATAGAAAATCTTTAAGTCTACGTTTTTCAATTAAGAGCGTTTACTGCTTACGGCTTTTCATACAAACTTTCTAGTCCTTTTTTTTTCGAAATGACTGAACCGATTTTAATGAAACTTCATACGCATAAGCACATAGGCACATAGCTACATAGGCCTAAAAAGCTATCAGAGAAAAAAAAAAATTGATAATTGGAAATTTCTGTTTCTATGGAAAATCGGTCTAATTTAGCTCTAATACTATTTTTCGTAAATTTTCTTTGATGATTGATTTTCGAAATGTATTTAAAAAAAAAAGATAATTTGAACTTTCTGTTTCTATGTAAAATCAGTCTAATTTAGCTGTAACACTATTTTTCCAAAAAGTTCTCTGATAAGTTTTTAGACCTATGTATTCTGCTTATGCGTATGAAGTTTCATTCAAATCGGTTCAGTCATTTCAATCAAAATCAAAAAAAGGACTTGTAGTTGTATGAAATGCCGTAAGTCGTAAACGCTCTTAATGTATGTGTTAATGCATATAGTTAAATCCTCCTAGCTAGTAAAAAAATAAAAATAAATATTTGAATGATTATCTTACCTCTGATTTGTCTAGCGTAGGCACAGTTCTTAATAAATGGAATGTTCTAAGATCCCAAACTTCAGTATTTGATATTACCTGAAAAATAGTAAAGGAAAATTAATACCAAAGATAACGGATGACGTGTCCGTCAGTAATTGGAAGTACTCTGATTTGTTTCGGTATTTTATTGAAGATTTTGACCGACACGCAATCAAAACTATGCTATATAAATGTACGTAAAATGTACGTTTTTGTACTAAAATAGGTATAAATGTACGTGTCTGTATGCGTAGCAAACATCATTTTAAAGTAAGCCGCCATCCTCATGTCAGGTTAACGGGTGAATTTTAATTCAATTAACTTTTTTCAAATTTGACATTAGGAACGAAATGTACGTCAATTGTACAGACGCCACCACATTAAACTATCCGAAACTGTCAAATTTACCTAATTAACCATTAATATATATTTTCTTATTATTTTTTTTTTTTCCTGGTGCTTTAAATTAAATATTTATTTTTATTTATTCTGTATCGGTATTTAATTTATTTTTGATTTTTTAATTTAATTTAATAATGTTTCTTATTTAATGTAATGTAATTCTGATATTTAGGTTTTAGCTATAATTTATGTATTTGTATTTTTGTCTATTTTTAGTTTTTATATGGGTCTTGGACCTGAAATAAATGGAAATTATTATTAATATTATTTATTTAGCGATAAAATTGAAAATTTATTAAAGAAATTTGACAGATTGTATTAGCTTAAGCACGTCTGTTTTTAAAGGTACAATATTTTAAAACTTCTTAAATGTTATACAAGCTCTGATATTGTAAAACGCACGTGAGCCGCCACCCTCTGACGTCAGAATGGTGGGTTGAATCTAAACCAATCAAACTATTTAGATCAACCAAATAACAAATAAATGTACGTGTAAAGAAATTAAGACCTGTGAAGGATCTTAATTTTTTTTTTACGAAAAACTAATCATCTTCAAAAATAAAATAATACCAGCTATCAGCCAGTAAAAGTATCGTCGAAATCGGTCCAGCCGTTTCATAGATTAGCCGGAGCAAACAGACAAAAATTGTCTTCTTCTAAGTACCGTATATACTTTCATAAGCATTCAGAAAAAGCTGTTATTTTGAAATTTCAAACAGACACTTTAATTTTATTTATTTGTATAGATATGTTGGAAGGCCTCCCACTAGGTGGACCGATGACCTGGTGAAGGTTGCAGGGATCCGCTGGATGCGAGTCGCACGGGACCGGTCAATGTGGCGACACTTGGGGGAGGCCTATGTCCAGCAGTGGACGTCTTTCGGCTGAAATGATGATGATGATGTATATTATTTACCTCTAAACCATTGGGATGGAACACTCCGCTATGCGTCTGATTGAGTTTATCAAACTTGTGGATTTCTTTTCCTGTATTAACGTCCCATAACACGCCGTCTGTAACAAAGAAATATAATATTATTAGCTTCAGCCCGCGACTTCGCCCGCGTGTCTTACACGAAACAAATGAATGAGTTGCGAGCAGGGTGCGATGGTCTAATTGGTGAAGACGTCAGGTGTACTGAATCGGAAGGTCGCAGGTTCAAACCCTGCTCGCACTAGAATTTTTCTTTCCATGTCAAAACAGCAGATTTTTTAAATTCAGAAACAAACATAAGCACTCTCACTACCTCTTTGACTCTGTTGGGGGTTGATTTTGAAAAAACTGAGATACACGTGTCTCATAATATCAATTGAAGAGTGTGTACACCAATTTTCGAGTCCAGACCAGAGAATATACATAGAAAATTCAACCCCCCAATTCACCCCCTTAGGGGAGGAATTTCAAAAAAACCCTTACTTAGTGGAAACCCTACCTACCGTGGCCTACCTATTGGTATTATTGTGTCGACACAATGACAGATTTCTTTGCACTATCTGTCATTTTGTCGATTCTTCCGTCAAAGAAATCCTTGTCTACGGTGGTTATGCTACGGGGTCTGATCGAGCAGTGATAGCATAGTAGTGTGATCGGACTGCTAAGTCACAGGTGCCTGAGAGATATTTCTCCACGGCATGTAAAGCCAAGTCAGAGGCCCATGGGCGGCATAAAACTCTGACACCAGGTTAGGCACTAACCACACGAAAAAGAAAGAGGTACCTGATAACACCAGTTCATCAGTCGGGTTGAAGGTAGCCCTATTCTTCGCGTACTGGTTACTTATCGCTGGGGTGAGAGTCATCAGTTCTCTGCCGGTGCGCGTGTCGAATATCGTGGCCGTCTCGCCTTTAGTACCTATTATTCTCTCATCAGACATCTTGGAAAATTCTACGTATTCTTCGTTGTCTAATTGGAATCTGAAAAATAAAGATTTTTTTAAGGTTGACGCTTAGTTATAAGGGGGTCGTCCATTAATCACGTGAGGCTCAAAACAGGGGGAGGGGGGTTTGGAAAAAAACACGAAATATCACTAATGGGGAGGGGGTGTAGTGAGATATCACGTGTATTTATTTTTTCTTTGAACGCGCGATTTCTAAAATCAAAGCATTTATTTCAAGTAGGCCAGTTACAGGCACTTTTGAATTGTCGAAACAAAGACAACAGTAAAATAAAGCTACAGTCCCAGTCACAAGGCACAAAAACTGTGAAAGTACTGTAGTTGCCCATTCCCTAACGTAGATCTCTATGGAGAAGAACGGGCAAGAAACTCCATGGACACTCTTTTAAATCAGAATACTTTAAACCGAATAGCGATGCGTGACCTTGACATTTATATCATGGTGCTTAATTTTCCAGAATTAAATTAGATTATACCTGTTATCCTGTATTTAAAGATAATATTCTGATTTTTTTCAAGATACTTTTTACCAAAAAAATACACGTGATTTTGGGTAGGGAGGAAGGGGTCATTCATATGTTGTATTGTATTACATTCAACAGCAAAACTAAATTTGTTTTTCATACCAAGTTAATGAAAAACAAAGTTACTGCTGCAGTTTGATGAAAAAGTCCCATATCTCAAAAACTTAACATCAAATCTTATTAAAAAATGGTGGCAAAGAGACGACGCGAAAACGGTTACTACGTAAACATCATTCTGAGCCACCAATCATTAAAAAAATAGCGGTTTCCTACAAAAGTGCAATACCTACACGGTCAAAATGTATGGAAAAGCTGTTTTTTTTTAAAATAACCGATGAAAAATTTCTATGTGACGGCTCAGAATGATGTACTGAATACGTGGTAACCGTTTTCGCGTAAGTGTCCCTACCACCCCGTATAGGACACTCACATTTCGCCACTTGTGTTTAAGTCCCGTATTCTAGGGGCGAGGTAAGTCTGACAACTTACCATGAGGTAAGACTGGTTGTTAGACTTACCTCATGCCATATACGGGGTGACCCGTATAGTAATAGTGGTATGAGGTAAGTCAGACAACCAGTCTTACCATGAGGTAAGATGTAATCATACTTACCTCATGCCAAATACGGCGTGACCCCGTATAGTAACAGTGGTATGAGGTAAGTCTAACAACCAGTCTTACCATGAGGTAAGACTGGTTGTCAGACTTACCTCATGCGAGGGTGACCCATATAGTAATAGTGGTATACTTACAATAACTCAAACTCTTTCATATTCCATAACGCCGACAGAGGTCTCCAAGGTGTCGTTGCCGACGCTAGTAATAATAACCCGTCTCTGCTTGCCTGAGTATAAATAAAAACACGTCTGTATTACCCTATGGGGTAAGCACATAGGGCTGCGGGACTGGCGAAAGAGGTACCGCGGCCCTGGAGCACAAAGGGCTAAGAAGGAACATGGATGGGTCTTTGGTTTTTTGTGAACGCGCGTTCTTATTTAATCTCACAAAAAACTTCGCGTCCAATTGGCAAATTCTCAGGAGCCTTAGGCTAAACGCGCACCACGATTTTTTGTCGCGCGATAATTTTGACGCAGGAATGCAACGTATGAGTTAGTAGGGCAGTGCACGCACATGCGAGTAATAAATCGCAGCGATTTTAATATTGTGATTTGTCACAATTTGCTGCGTTTGCTCGCGACGCGATTATCGCGAAAGTAAACTATGTTATTTTTATATATTTATTTTGTACCCTATCACAATTTTAATTTTCTTATTTAACCCACAGGTTGACTAGTAGAGAATGCCTTGTGGCATTAAGTCCGCCTATGTACCACTATTGTACATGAAGTTTAAATAAATAAACTGCAGCGTATGGAATGGTATGGTCCCGCGCGCACTGCGACAGAAAAATCGCACTCTCGGGCCGGCCGGCGCCATTTGTATTCCGTTCTTTCGAGAATAAACATGTCGGTGCCTGGATCTCCACTGGAGTCTCAATACGTAACGAGGCTAGACCTGGAAGTTCATTGTGTTTCTTATAAAACAAACTTTTAATAAATCTATCCGCTGTAAAAGGATGAGTCCATATTGACGATTCTTTTTCTTTTTTCTTCTTTCCCTTCGAAGTAGTAAATAAAGGGTGTTAATAGACCCTTAACATAAAATAAAGGCACTTGTTCTCCCCGCCACTGCGATCATTTTTTTGTTCTAGACCATACCTGGGAACCTTCTAGTTCGGAGATATTGGGGGTCAAAGTGCCAACTTTTTCACAAGTTTTTTTTTAAAGACGTTTTTAATGTAAGATTTTTACTTTACACACCTCCACGACCCTCGTACTTTTTAATCCATTCATCAGCACAATGCTATGAGTGCTTTCCATCGAGTCCTACCGTAAAACGTGATTTTTCATCCCAAAAAAAAAAGTCGATTCCCAGCAATATTTTTTGCGTAAAGTTACTTAGTTTGATGTACAGAATGCTTGGTTGACGGATATGTGACCACCCGGTAGAGACAAGCAACTTGTACCGAATCTATGATGAGACTAAGCAATGACCACCGATTTTTCATTATTATTTTTATTATTTATTTATAATTATTAACTTACACACACTATCTTCACTATCTCATCGCAGTGCGTGCACTGTACTTTTTGCGATATTTCACAGCGCGATTCTAAAATCGTGTCGCAAGAACAAAAATCGTGGTGCGCGCTTAGCCTTAGGAAGGATATTCTTGTTACGTTGGCGGTTTTGAGTTGAGTCTAGAATGTTCTACTATAGAATTGGGTAAAAGATTCGAGAATAATCTTAGAATGTTCCGGAGGTGTGAAGAAGGTTTAACCCTAAAAGCGATCGACGCCCTCAAAAATGGGCGAAAAGACCTGCCCCCGTAGCATGACCACCTAGACAAGGATTTGTTTGACGGAAGAATCGACAAAATGACAGATAGTGCAAAGAAATCTGTCATTGTGTCGACACAATCTGTCATTTTATCGATTCTTCCATCAAAGAAATCCTTGTCTACGGTGGTCATGCTACGGGGGCTGGATGTCTTCTATGAGAATTGGAAAGACAAAGCGCAGAATCATATTCAATAGAAGGACTGGAGGGAGGTCTTTGCCCAACAGTGGGACAGTAAGAGCTGAAAAATATCATGTTTACCTGCATGTGATAGATGTACGACTCGTGGACTTGGTAAGAGTTCTCCTCCACGCCGCTAAACAGGTTGAATATCCGAATGTCGCCGGAAGAGGTCGCTGCTAGTAGCTGCTGTTGCGTTGGCTGCGGGACAAATATACATACTTTAGTACTTAGTGGCTTATGAAAATTAATGAATTTGTGATGAAGGAATTTTGAAAAAAAGGAATAAAAATTAATTTTAGGAAGAGATTTTAAAATCCTGGAAGGCCTCTTCATCATGTGACTAGCCTTTTCCCAACTATATTGAGGTCGGCTTCCAGTCTAACCGGATGCAGCAGAATACCAGTATTTTACATGGAGCGACTGCCTGTCTGACCTCCACAACCCAGTTAGTACTGGGTAATACGATACCCCTTTGGTAGGACTGGTTGTCAGACTTTTTGGCTACTGACTACCTAACGACTATCAAAGATCTTCAAACGACAGCCGGGACCAACGGCTTAACGTGCTTTCCGCGGCACGGAGGAAACTCGGTATGTAATGGGCGGTCACCCATCCACATACCAAGCTAGGCAAGGACGGCTTAACCTAAACATCGACCCGAGCGGCTGTTATTATTTAGCCACGAGCTTTTTTTTTTCAGTTACTATACCTTTATTTCAATGTAAAATTATATTCTCTGTACGCAGCGCTCCATTTATGTAAATAGTACGGTTAAATTAAAAAATAAATTAAAAATGATGTTGAAATACTGTAGCGAACGACGCGTGAAATCAGCTGTTCAATTCTAGCCTAGCCTACAGAGTTCATCGAACTCGTCGTCGCACTTACCGTTCGCTATATACATTTTGTCACGGTTTTCTCATACGCAGTGTATCATCATACATTGCGTCGTATGAGGAAATAAAACAAATCAAATTTATTGGATTCCCATAACACATCATCTTAGTATGAAATACTGAATTCACCCCATCAGTCAGTATTTTCACCATATCCCTCGTTATTCTACGGAAAAAAGTACACTCACATGGAAGATGGTGTGCGTGAAGTAGGCGTCGTCGTCCTGCAGGCGCAGCGTGCGCACGGGCGCGAAGTGCGCGTGCGCCAGGCGCGCGTGCTGGCGGCGCGGCGCGCCCAGCCCCAGCTCGCGCCGCGCCAGCCGCGCCGTCACGTTGCCGCCGCACGCGCCCGACGACAGCGCGCCGCCGCCCATGCGCGGAGACGGGCACTTGTGCGGCCTGAGGGGGGGAAATATAGTACATTATTCACCATAATTTTCCTTTCACTAAAAAAAAAAGAAGAAAAAAAGTGTTTACCTACCAATAAAATATTTTGTAAAATGTAACGTGAAATGTAATGTTAAAAGAAATGCTAAATTAAATAAATAAATTTAAATGTTAAATGTAGTGTACTAATGTACTATGAAACGTTTTAAACTGCATGAAATGTATGTATGTACTAGGCACTGTCTCAAAAAAGATTTAAAAAAAAAATTAAATAAAAATGCCACATGAAATGTAAAATGTAATGTACCTACATCGCCTATATGTTTTATGAAATCAATCAAAGAAATGAATATAAATGTATTTTAAATGTAATAATGATAGATGATATGTTTAAAGAAATTAAGTACTATAATATGTAATGTTAAATGAGATGTAATGTTTATGAAATACTCTCAAATGTAACGTTTAATGAAATACTAAATTAATTGTATTGTGAGAAATGTAATTGTTAAGGCAAATAAAAGCTAAAATAAATTAAGGGGAGAAAATATAGTACATTATTCACCACAATATTCCTCCTCGTACTTAAGAAATTAGAGGCGACCCCGACATATATTTTACCACTTTGGAACTGTCTGTCTTTCAAACGATTGAGTTTGAGAAAAAATGGTTTGAGAAACCTCAATTTCATTTTTAAATGCCTATCTATAGACACCCCGCACGTACAGGTTTGATGACTTTTTTATTTTAGTGTCAATACTCAATACTCAAATTTTTATTGCATTCCATAAGTATTACATAGATGGTGTAACAAGGTAAAAGATCAATATGGACCCTGTCGGGCACAGCAACATTAGGAGAGAGGAAGACGGCTAAGCAGCAATTCAATAATATCATATAAATTATTAGAAATTATAAATTTAATTGGGAGTATAATTATGAATATATACATAATACATTATTAGGTTTGTTCATATAGGTATAGTATATTAGTTATTTTTAATAATGTATTGCATAACAATAATGTAGGTAATTATTATGAAATTATTATTGTCTTTTCCATGTATGGGGGGGCCCCCCTCAATCTTTTATTTTTTTGTATAAAAATCGTAAAGCGGTTCACAGAGTACATCTACCAACCAAGTTTCAATTGTGTAGTCCTAATAGTTTAAAAATAAAGTGGTTGTGACATACAGACGGACAGACAGACATGACCAATCTATAAGGGTTCCGTTTTTTGCCATACGGCTACAGAACCCTAAAAAGGGTATTCAGATCACCTAGTTACGTCACATTTTTGATGACTTACTCGAACAGATTGAACTGTGGACAGGTAGCGACAGGGTTCTTGCACAGCGAGTGCTGGTTGTACAGGTACTCGGTGATGATGGTGTGCAGCGTCACCCGGTGCGGGTTGGTCGTGGGCTCGCCGGCTGGCACGCTCAGCTGCTTCTGGAGGGAGCGCTTGTGTTCCGATGTGGGGGTTGACACTAAGGGCGGGTTTTGTACTTTTCTGCAACAAATTTTAAGCAATATTATTGTTTAAATTGATGTGGTTATACAACCTTAGTTTTAGTATATGCGAAACCTGAAACACGTGTCTAGTATTTTTATGTAAAGAATCTATGTACAAAATTTCAAAACTGTATCACGAAAAATCACAAAGTTATAAGCTTGTTCTGTTGATTGTCCGTGCAAAAACGTGTTCACCACGCAGCGCACCTCCAGCGTCGTTTTGAGCTCATTAATAATAATAATTTGGCAGTAGGTACCTAAATTATTGCGATAGGTACTTAATGTCGCTCGGTGTCCAACTTGTAACTTTTTAAAATATTTTTGGGACAAAATATGGTTTAAAAATGATTGGAATCAATTCAGGTACTTATTCTGAACAAACTATATTCAGGTTTCGCATATACTAAAAATAATGTTGTATAAGGTGACTGGTAATTAGTGACCGATACTTCAACACGTGATTGTACTCATGATAACAAACAACTTTCCCAAAGAAACATTTTTTTTAATACTCATTCACTTTTATCACAATAACACAACAGCGGCGCTCGAGGAGGAGCTCGTGGCTAAATAATAACAGCCGCTCGGATCGATCTTTAGGTTATACCGTGCTTGCCTAGGTTGGTCTGTGGATTGGTGACCACCCATTACTTACCGAGTTTCCTCCGTGCCTCGGAAAGCACGTTAAGCCGTTGGTCCCGGGTGTCATTTGTAGATCTTTGACAGTCGTCAAAGATTATTATCGTCATTGGTTAGGTAGTCAGTGGCCCAAAAAGTCTGACAACCAGTCTTACCAAGGGGTATCGTATAACCCAGTACTAACTGGGTTGTGGAGGTCAGATAGGCAGTCGCTCCATGTAAAATACTGGTATTCAGCTGCATCCGGTTAGACTGGAAGCCGACCCCAATATAGTTGGGAAAGGGCTAGGCAGATGATGAACACAACAGCGGAGCATTACGGAGCAGGCTTGCGAGCCGCGCGGGTGCTCTGCCTACCCACTGTTACACGGTACGATAGTGATGAGACAGAACGGCGTCATGCGGCTAACAGCTGATAGGTCACAGGCGCCGCTGTTGTGTTATTGTGATAAAAGTGAATGAGTATTAAACAAAATATTTCTTTGGGAAAGTTGTTTGTTATCATGAGTACAATCACGTGTTAAGTATCGGTCACTAATTACCAGGCATGCTATATAAGAGACTACTTTTTGCCATTGAACAACGCTATTCGACGGCAGAAACACGAATAGTTTCTTTTTTCGATTGTATCATAGACAAAAACACAAATCTAACAACACATGCACAATCAGTCTACTGGTATTTGTACCGTGCTGGTGTCGAACCCGCGATACGTAGCGCTGCAACCAATGGGGAAGGTGAACTGAGGGCACTAGAATACCTAGTTCTAAATATCGTCATTGTATATTTCAAAATAAATCATGTCATGTTCGTGAACGGGCGCTGTCAGTTGGGACTGGTCACCTCTTAGCTGCCATTTATTTATTTTTTTCATTGTTGATTTAATCTTTTACTCTGGACGCTCTTAATGTGCAAGTCTTTCTACATCGTTCTCACATATATGTATAATCTCAACATGAATGATGTAACCAAGATTTTGTTAAAATATTTTGATTTAAAAGAGTGTCCATGGAGTTTCTTGCCCATTCTTCTCCATAGAGATCTACGCTTTGGAATGTGCAACTAACAGTACTTTCTCAAGTTATTATGTCTTGTGACTGTGACTGTAGCTTCGCTTCTTTTTTTTTTTTGGCGTTCAAAAGTGCCTGTTATGGTCTAATTGAAATAAAATGCTTTTGATTTTTTTGACCTCATTGGTCAGATTGGGAGCTCTCTGTAGTCACGTCATCTACAAAGAGCTTTGATAGGCCTTCCCCATTGTATTACGATAATAATTGGACCAATACGTGATCTGTTGATCACGTATTGGTCTAATTATTATCGTTTTATTCAGAATATTCCATTTAAATTGATACCTTCGCGAGGACTCATTAAAGCGGTCGGTCTATAATTTATTTCATGTGCTCCGCATTTTTTGTCACATATTTGTGTCGTTGGCTTTCAGGGCACGCGCTTGCTTGTCACGTATACATGACAATAGCGTCATCCAAGAATCATAGTCAGTTTACCATCTACTCATGCAAAAAAAAATATTAATAATATTTTGAATACCTTTTAACAACTAAATTCATTTCCGTACGAAGCCAGGGGGGGTCGCTTGTGTAAAAGAAAACATCTCTTTTCAATCTTTTGTCAGATATCAACATGGTACCTCGTACATACATAGCGAGACCTGCTCTCGAGGCAAGCTAAAAAGCTCTAGCTAAAACTGGGCGTAATATCATATGTCCAGTTTCACTCTTCACTCATACAATAATGGGTGTTAAAGCAGGGCTCGGAAACCGGTTGAAATTCTTCACCAGTTACGGTGATTGACCCCAAACCGAAATCGGTTTTGGTTAAAGGTCACCGGTCACCGGTTTTTACCGGTTTATTCGGAAAACCGGTAAAAAAAAAAATGTTTTCGATAGTGAAAATTAACCGGTTAAAACCAAGTTTGATAGGGTCCTTGTCCCCCACTCACATAATAATCGGTGTAAAAAGCAGGGCTCGGAAACCGGTTGAAATTCTGCTTGTCTCTGTATCACCCAAAGGTTGACTGGTAGAAAATGCCTATGGCATTAAGTCCGCCTCTGTACTTTTGTGCTTGGAGTGTTATATAAATAAATAAATTCTTCACCAGTTACGGTGATTGACCCCAAACCGAAATCGATTTAGGTTAAAGGTTGCACTTCACCGGTTTTTACCGGTTTATCCAGAAAACCGGATTTTTTTTAAAAAAAAATGTTTTTGATAGCGAAAATTAACCGGTTAAAACCAAGTTTGATAGGGTCCTCGGCCCCCGCCACCCTTGCTCGCTCGGTCTGGACGTTGGATAAGTTAGAAAAGCAGACGAAAAAAAATTACGAATTACGGAATTAACCGGTTAATTTGGGTGTTAAAACTGTTTGTGCTTATGCAACCGGTAACCTTTATCATTTGGGTTACATAAAAACAATTCACTTGTTTAACCGGTAAATGAAGGTACGATATATTTACCGGTATTTAATCGAAATTAACCGCTGTTTTTAAACCGGTTCTGAGCCCTGGTAAAAGGACCCTTAACGAAGCAGAAAGGCACTTGTTCTCCCCGTCATTGCGATATTTTTTTTGCTCTAGACCATACCTGGGAACCTTCTAGTTACGGAGATATTGGAGGTCAAAGTTACAACTTTTTCACAAATTTTTAACAAGCATAATCAGCCTATAATATTCCCACTGCTGGGACGCAGGCCTCCTCTCTATGAGAGGGAATGAGCTATAATCCACCACGCGGGCCCAGTGCGGGTTGGTAGATGTCACATGTCTTCGAATTTTTGGTTCAAGGACATCCCGGTTTCCTCACGATGTTTTCCTTCACCGTTTTGAGAGCAGTGGTGATGAAATAACTTACACAAAGTAATGCGCCTGCCTGGGTTCGAACCCACGACTTACTGCTCGTAAGTCGGGGTCTCCGCCACTGGGCCACCGCTGCTCTCTTTTTAATACTTATTTTAAATGTTATAACTTTACTTTAAAAACCACTACGACCCGTACTATTCAATGCATCCATCAGCACAATTTTGAGTGCGTTACATTGAGTCCTACCGTAAAACGAGATTTTTTACCCCAAAATAGTCGTTTTCCAGCAATAATTTTTGCGTAGAGTTACTTAGTTTGATGTACAGAACACTTGGTTGACGGCTTCGTGAAGGGTCCGTTTACACTTTGTATAACATAACACACATAACAGAACATCGCAAGTATAAACACAGAAGTGTTAAGCATAGGTGTTCCTAAGTAGGCACATCCACATTTCGCCATTCAAGTAATAGGGGGCCAGCCTATAACCATCAATTGAGCCCAAAACCTCTCCGTGGCTGCTACTGAGAAATTCCTGATGGAAAAACCTAATAACACTTTGGCCGACCTGGGAATCGACCCAGGACCTCATGCTCAGCAGTCGCGCTTGCGATCACACTATGCATACATAAAAAAAAATAGACACGAACATAGAACCTCCTCCTTTTTGGAAGTCGGTTAAAAATAACCAGCTGTCCCATACATTTTGGTGGAGCGAATAATTCATTTTTGTATAGGACGGTTGATTATTTCTCGCGATTTCATTGGTTGACTGAACATGTAATTCAATGGATGTAGCTCACCTAAGTTTTATAACCGGCGGTATGGGGCTGGCGTCGTCAATGTGCATGGAGTTGTGTGAGCTGTTCAGGTCCAGACTGTCGCGGTGGAGTGACCCACTGCTGTTCGTGCGGGAGACTGAGAGGCGAGGCTGTGGGCGAAACGAGCAATGTATAAGGTTTTTTATACGTATTAGTTTATTATTTTATAAAGATTATTTTGTGTATTTTTATCTATGGGCAACTGAGGCCCATAGATAAAAATACAATAAAATGATTGATTGATTGATTGATAACCAGAGGTCGGAATTAGGTGAGTTATTTATGTACTTGCATCGAAATGTTGATATTAATATGGATCTTCCCGGGATTTATAATACAATCCCGTGTGGCCAACAATATTACAAATAAACAATAATAAAAACCTCAGAGATAGATAACACAAATAAAAAAAAAGATAATTAGCATACAATTTTTATTAGTATTTGCATTAATTCACAATTTTTTTTTTTTTTTTTATTTACTTTGCCCCACACTAGGATTTTTTCCTGTAACGTGGATGCGTTTACAAAGATTTAAACTCACACATCCACAAATACCTAGACCCGGAACAACTACTTGTAGATAGATCATACAAATATTTGTTCCGTGCGGGAATCGAACCCGCGACATTTTTTCATTAACTGCTGCGCTGCGTGCGCATGATGTCCGATGTCGGATGGTTTAAATTGTGTGAAAGTAAATAATTTTTTTATTTAACAAATCACGGGATTTTTCTGCTTTTTAAAATTAATCTCGGGATTTGAGGCATATCCACTTTATTCTTTCGCTGTATGATATCAGTGTAAGTACACACATAACTCTACCTAATTCCGACCTCTGTTGATAACGTACACAGAACTATATTATTGAATAGCCGTTGTCCGCAACTTCCGTCCGCGTGAAATTATTATAAAAATATTACGTACTTTCCTATTTGAATCGAATTTTGTTAACATTTTTAAGGCTTTTATTTTTTTTTGCATGGAACCCTAATTTTTTATTTAAAATAAAAGTAGCTTAAGTTACTATTTATAACATCAGCTATCTACCAATAAGTCCTGTCAAAATCAGGGCAGCCGTTTCTGAGTTTCACCGGAACAGAAACAGACAAAATTGAAAAAAAAAATCTTTTTTTATAAGTACCGTACTCACGATGGCCAATCAAGCTATACAAAACCAGTTTATACTATCTCTCATTGTATAGGAAATCTATACAAAGCGAGGCCAATTTATACTGGAAATGTACAGCTTCATGTGCCGCCGTGTTGTACATACTTTCATGTTTTGAGTAAAAAGTCATTATTTTGAAATTACAAAGTATAGAAGAGGGAGCTTTCTTCAACGAACCGGGTCTTTTTCTCAGTAGTCTACAGACAGTTAGTGGGTATACTCACTCTAGTGGGCGTGGAGGGTGTGTACACGGGCGGCGGCGGGGGCGGCGGGGGCGCGGGCAGCGCGGGCGGCGGCAGCTTAGCCTCCCGCTGTAACGTGGCGGCACTCGCTGTTAGTCCTCTGGCGGCTAAGTGGGCGGCTACCAGCTGTAGCAGTTGTCTTTCATTGTAGTTTATTCTAGTTTGCGCTACTACGTTTGCCTGTGGACAAAAGTATTAATATTAGTACTTTGCTACCTGGAAATCTTTGAATAGACTCCGGACACAGGTAGTCCGCAGCAAGGAAAAGCTATTCCTAGATGTCTCTGCCCTGGAGTGTAAATGTGGTGTTGCCCCACAAACGATGCGTCACTTGATGTCCTGCCTGTCCTGTTGTTTGCTCATCACAGGAGCTGATGGAAGCTACTGAAAGTACCAAACTCGTCGCCAAATTTTGGGCTGTTTCAATTTGAATGGCCATCGACACGGTAAGAGGAATACTTTGCTCGTCTCATCTGAAGACAGAATCGCCGCTGTCGAGCATGGCATCGGAGGAACTTAAACTAGCGAAAGGAGGAGGGAGCGTGTTAGGATCCCAATTGTACAATGTCGCCTTGGAGGAGGGCCCTTTGTGAAGTAAAAAACGACCACGGCGTAGCATGACGAGCGTAGAAACGGGTTTTGTCGACGCCGTTTGCTAGGGAATCAAAAGACGCGTTGTTTCAGCCAATCACAGGAGCAAGTCTTGACGTACAGCAGAGTGATCTACAACATGTAACATAATTAACGCACATCCTGAAATTAGTTTGTTCAGAATCGTTTACTGAATCGATTTCGATAATTTTTATTATAGGTATTTTTTTTTTCCCAAAAATAATTAAAACTACGTAAATTACAGTAAAAACTCATTAACTCGTTTCGAACGCGAGCGAATACCTACTAGGCTAACAAGACCCTCATACCTACGTGTGCGACTGTCTGCGTTCGTGGATTTGTACTGTGACCAAAACATTCTTCCGGAATTAGTATAACTAAATCAATCAATAATCAATGCTCATATATGTTTAACTAAAAATTCAGTGTATGTATTATGATTATAACATAATATACTAATTGGGGTGTCTGAGGGTGTGCGTTAATTACGTTACATGTTTTATAAGAGCTCCGTTTTTACCAACTGAGATACGGAGCCCTAAAAAACGCGTGAATGTCGTGGACCCGCGTTCCGGCAGTATGAAGGGATTACGCCGATCCACGTTGCCAAAGGTCAAGGACCCATATAAGGAAGGGTAAGCCTATGATCACTACTCACCCTGTGTATATTAGCTAGCGAGGTCTCGAACTCGGCGCCCATGTGTTTGCTCTTGCCCGACACTCGCTCCAGCAGCTCGAGGGCATACTTCTGGAACATCACGTGTTCCTGTCGCTTCTCCTGGAGTATCGGGTCGCGCATTAACACTGGAAATAAAATGTCAGCGTTAATAAAAGGACATTAGTCATTGATTGGATTCCCAAAACATTCCTGAAATAATTTCTTGTACCGGTCATCTTAGTATGATATACTGAATTCACCCCGTCAGTCTGTGGAGGGCTGTCCCTTACGAGCGCGACAGCAAGATAGCCCTCGCCCAAAGTAACGTATGCAGCGATTAAAGCTGTAATCATTACGCCTAGCTGGCACACTGGTGGACGATGCAGGTTGTCCACAGCCGGTATCGAAGAGCAACCACTAGTGATAAAAGTTCGATTTCCTGCACTCATATATTGAGAGAATATGAATCATCTCAGGACGTCGTAGAAGTGCGTAGGGTACGTCGCTCGGAAAGGCTCTTTTCATCTGCACATCCTCGCGCTGCATGAACTTAGACCTAAGTTCGCGAAACTTACATTGATCCATATTTATTTTTGATGTGAAACATCTATCGCCGCACGTAAAACCGAATTCTGGTGTGGCGACGCATGCCGTGGCGACGCGTCGCCTTTTGACTTTGACTTTTGTAACATACTTCAGTTACCATCGACCAATTGTCACAGTAATACCATCCTCAGAGGCACAACATCGAATATAACTATTACCGAAGTCACTGATTAAACGAATTAAGTAGTCACGATTTGAAATAAATTCGTAAATTTTTGTATTTAATGAAAATAAATGTTTATTCAATAAATAGTCATCGTTATCTGGAAAAAAAATCGTAATATTTTATTTTATCATTATGACATATTTAGTTCTTATCGCAATCTGTTCTTTTCTGCATATTACTTTTACAAAATAATGTCGATGTTTCACATCTGCCAGGCGTCCCGTGACGGCTCACATTTTTTTTGTTTTTACCGTCGACTCCCTAAGAATTCTGCGCGAAGAGTACATTTTGGTAACTGCAAGGTAGCTTTGAGCAATACTTGCTTTGCACAAACTACAAACCGAAAATGAGCAAAAACTAAAAGAGATTTTTTCTTTTCTTTTTCAAGGTCTTTATTTATATAATGTTAGAATACAGTCTGCTTACAAATGATCTCATTCTATTTGTTAGCCAGTCAGGATTTACTTTGTTACATAGGCTAAATATATCGCCTTTTTAAACATCAAAACATATTATTATTACCTTATTAGGTGTTAACTTAACATATTGATTAACATCGATTAACTAAGTATGTGCAGGTCTTAGTAAAGACCCACATAATATTTACAATAACTTACATACAAAATGTACGTTTTATTATAATGGTACGTTATAATAATATAAGGCAGGTAGGGGGTAGTTTTGTGCAAAGATTGCGAATACACAGCCGGTCAAGAGGCGTCGGCCAGTAAAAGAGATTACGCAAACAAAAAGTTGTTCTAAGTACAGCATCTATAAGATCTGTTTTCATTAGGTAAATTCCGCAGGCGTTTTAATTACCTTGTATCTGCGATGTGGTGAAGAGCGGCAGCTTAGATATGATCTGTCTCACTGTTGGGCATCTCGCTAGCCCAGCGAGTGCTCTGCAGGCGAGGCCACGCAAGCGATCAGCGTCCGTTATGGGCGATTTTACCATCATTAGTGACAGTAATACCTGTTAAAGTAATTTTAAAATAGTATTATTGTATTTAAATTAGATTTAAATAGTATTTAGCATTTTCCTGTTTTTTTACAGATTTATTTATTTAAGAACAATGAAAGACTAACAGCTAAAGAAAACAGAATAAAAATAGTACGTCAAACGAACAGCCAATTACAAGTGTTCACTTATAAAAAAAAGACTGGTATAGAAGATGTGAATAACACAGCACTGCAATGAATTCTGCTTGTAAATGGTTGCGATGCGATGGATTACATGCGTCTGTCTTTCCCGAAAATGTCGACTAGCATAGAAAACCCATATTTAGCAAAAAAAAAACTCATTCCAGCGTGGAAAAGAGATGGCGCTAGACGACCTGTATAGCTCTGTCTCTTTCCCACACTGGAATTACTTCTGCTTCAAGACGTCCAGGGGCTGCAGTCTCGACATAGATAGCGACAAAAATCGGTCGTTAAGTCATAACGATGTCAAATTTCTTTAATAGATTTTCAACCTTAAGGTTTCGAAATAAAGTTGAAAATCTATTAAAGAAATTTGACATCGTTATGACTTAACGACCGATTTTTGTCGCTATCTATGTCGAGACTGCAGCCCCTGGTAGGCCACCAGTTCCCCCAACCGATTGAGCTGAAATTTTGAACACACCTTTGGTTCTGGTGACAATACATTTTTATGACAGACATGACTTGATCCTGCAGCCAGGATCGTCTGTCCTGAATGCCAGTTCCTATCAATCAATTAAAAGTTAAAGATGTCTTCAATTTCTCAACAATTAAAATTAAACTTTACACCACCGACAACAAAGTACAATATTTTTTTTTTTTTTTTTAGTAAGAGGGTAGACCGATTTGTCTGCTCATAAACACCCACCCGCAATAACTTCAGTTTATCCGTGATCATGGTGCTTGCAACAGCGCCGAAATATCGGGAACTCAAAGAAAACAGTAAACTTGGTAAATATCCCGTTTCTAGTTATAATAATAATCTTAGTGACCATCATCATCACCATCTGCCTAGCCTTTTCCCAACTATGTTGGGGTTCGTTTCCAGTCTAACCGGATGCATCTGAATACCAGTATTTTACATGGAGCGACTACCTATCTGACCTCTACAACCCAGTACTGGGTAATACGATACCCCTTGGTAAGACTGGTTGTCAGACTTTTTAGGCCACTGACTACCAGTAACGACTGTCAAAGATCCACAAATGACAGCCGGGACCAACGGCTTAACCTGCTTTCCGAGGCACGGAGGAAACTCGGTATGTAATGGGTGGTCACCCATCCACAGACCAACCTAGGCAAGCACGGCTTAACCTAAAGATCGATCCGAGCGACTGTTATTATTTAACCACGAGCTTATGTTAGTGCCCAAGATAGTTTATAATCTTTTACAATTTAACTCACCATAATACCGTTGTTAGTCCGCACGCTCTCCCAGACCTTCTGTATTAGATCTTCATATGACTTGAGCGCAGTTTTCTTTTTACTGGACCCTGTTATTGAGAACCGCGTCGTTGAGGTTCCGGCCTACGACAGAAAAAACATTCGTTAGTTGGATTTTTTTTTTGCAAGTCGTTGTTTGCGACGACGAATACTGGCATAACTCTAAAAAAAAATCAGCTAAAATATGTGCCGATGAAAAATTCGATGTGGGGGGCTCAGAATGGTGTACTGAATACGTGGTCACCGTTTTCACGTCGTTGTCCCTACCACCCCGTTTATGTAAATAGAAGACTATAGTTCGCTATGCAGTCGCAGTTTGAAGCAGTCGCTGCCCGCGTATGACCGGCCTTAGGCATCATAAAGTCCACGATTGTTTCTTTTAAAAAAATGTCTACCACCTAAGCCTAAATTGTGGAATGCTATAAAGAATTGAGTTTTGAGTAAAGTAACATATTAAAACACCTGTTGGCAATAGGCTCGCCCCAATGGGAGTTAAACATAACTGACGAAACGTGGGTGTACAGTCACGAGCACCAATATGTGAACACTTAACAACTATTCAAAGTCTTTTCTTCTAATGTTCTGATTAAAATGTCATGTTGTTACAAACATAGTATACTGGAACTCATATTTTTATGAAAAAGATCCTATTTCCAAGTTACAGTCGTTATTTTTCGCGAATATTGTTTTAAATGACATTGGCACCTTTTTTTTTTCGGATAGGAAATCATCAAATGACCACTCTGGGCGGAGCGGAAGGGAGTGTCAGACTTGTACTGACTAAAACCCATCCATGATCCTTCTTTGCCCTTTGTGTTCCAGGGCCACGGTGTCTCTTTCGAACAGTCCCGCAGCCCTGGCAAGCATCGGCCCATGCGGACCACTACTTATTTGCTGACATCTCTTTGAGGCGCACGTGGAACACGCCACCTTAAGTACCTTAAGTATGGAAAAATTACCCACGGCAAACATTAACGAATTATACCTTATCATAAAGCCTGTTATATATAGCGCTGTTATATATAGATATAACAGCGTGAGGCGCATTATTGTGAGTAATGGGAATCTTGAGCTATCCAGGAAAATATTTTATATCATAATAAAATATATAATTTTAAGTTTTAGGATGTTAATATTGCTTATAGTTTTTATTACTATTTATTAGTCCATAAGTAGATTACGTTGCCTTTACCTAGATAGTTTGATAAAATTTATTAAATATCATAATCTATGGACAACGCGCCAAAGACCGGACCACAGACAACATTTTTCGTTTTGATGAAATCGATTCATCTTTAAAAAATGTGATAGCGAGTTAGCAAAAAGTGCAAACTATTGCTTGTTCGAACGATGCTCATTTCTCAACATTACCATTAGATAAAAAAAAAAACAACAACACATTTAGGATGTACGTAATAATATCCAAAAACTACCATGTGTTTCATTAATGTAATTTTTTTTTTATTTTTATTTTATGTAATTCCAATGACATGCCACTTATTTGTTTGACATCATTGATAATATTTTTTTGTTTTTTATTGTTTTGACCATGTTGACATTTTTATTTTTTTTTTTTAATTTTTTATATTTTATATAATTCCAATGACATGCCGCTTATTTTAAATTTATAATATTTTGTAAACCAATTATTTGCATGCCCATGTGACGGCAAAATGTGGAGAACATAATTATAAAATAAAAAAAACATCTATGTACCTATTACCCATGTTTGCAAAGAAATAAATGATTTGATTTAATGTTTACAAAAATTCGGGTAGCGGCTCAGAAAGGTCCCAATGTCTTTTAGAAAAGTGTTTACATATTGGTGCTTGTGACTGTACTATTAGGTACACCTCCACTTAACCCTTCAGGGATGACAGGCGTGATGTTATTATGAAGATGATGACATAAGTAGCGTACTCACTCGATGCACGGGTGCGCAGACGCAGTTGACGAGCACGTTGAGCGCTGCCTTCTGCACCTCGGGCTCCGGCACGATCTCGCCGTCCGCGGCGCCTGCCAACACATCTGCATTACTATTACTACTGAGCCGCTACACGTGAGAGCGCTGTTCTATAACATGTGTCGGGACTGGGACTCATTTAATACAAATAGTTAAAAAATTATAAATAAATTTGAAGTGTCTGTTTGTAATTTCAAATTGACAGCTTTTTACTGAATGCAAATGTTACGGCTAAAAGCCGAAGTTTACACCTAGTTCTAGCCGGCTATACCTAGGTGCGGCCGGTAACAGTTGTGTATCCTTTTTATTGCTAGGACACACCGACCAAATGGGTTAGGTTAGGTTAGAACTGCGCGAGCCGAGCGAGCTAAACGAGCGGTGCCGCGGAAGAATCCAAATTAGTTGCATCAAACCTCCAAATTTAGGCCGCATCTTGGTATAGCCGGCTAGAACTAGGTGTAATCTTACTTTAGCTTTTAGCCGTAACACGTATACGGTAACTGGGATGTTTCCTGGGTTAATAAAATATGAATCTATTTAGTCCATCAGTTAGATTATCGAAAAATATTGGATACGTATTTTTTGTTTTATCAAATCAATAAAAATTGACGAAAATAAAACGCATCAAAGATCATGAGTGGGGGCTTGTGACGTCACTTTCCGATAAAGTGTACCGAAATGTCACATGAGTTTTCGACGCACTGTATCGTCGTAATTTTTTGTTTACGTGAAAAAAGAAAAAATACGTGTCCAATATTTTACGGAAATCATCTGACGGACTAATTAGATTTTTTTGTCATCTACCCTATTACAACATTTTTTTAATTTTTGTCTGTCTGTCTGTTTTTTCCGGCTAATCTCCGAAACGACTTGACCGATTTTGATGGAACTTTTACTGGCAGATAGCCGATAGCAAATAGTTTACTTTAATTTTAGAAAAAGAATCAGGGTTCCGCGCAAAAAAAAAAAAACCCTTGAAATTGTTAACAAAATCCGATTCAAATATGGAAGTAATATTTTTTAAATAATTTCACGCGAAGGACGCGGGCAACATTGAGCAAATAAAAGAGAGGCCTCTACCCAGCTGAGGGTGTATTCAGATGATGAAAGCAACTTACCTAGGACAATATTGACTCCAGTCGTCATCTCGGCGTTGTTCAAATCTAACTTTTCAGTTAACAGCAGCTGAACTCGCGGCGCCACACAGCAAACGGAAATCACGTCTAACGCGGACCGCACTGTCTCTGATCTGGGGAGAATGAGCTTTATTGTAGTGGTAGTAAGTTGCATTTTTCAATGGAGGCGATGGGAAAACACAGATCACGTCAAATGCCGAGGGCCGAGAGTGAGCTTTATTGTCGAGGTCGTAAGGTTCATAGCACAATGAGAGACAATCAGATATCCCATCAACACATCTCTTCTTTGTGCTTTTAAGGATCCTATTCCTACCACATTATGGCTGTATTAGTATCTTAAACCTTTATTAAGGGTACCGACAGGTACTTGTTCTCCCCGTCATCATCATCTGCCTAGCCTTTTCCCAACTATGTTGGGGTCGGCTTCCCATCTAACCGGATGCAGCTGAGTACCAGTATTTTACATGGAGCGACTGCCTAGCTGACCTCCACAACCCAGTTAGTACTGGGTAATACGATACCCCGTCCACTCCCCATCATTGCGACGGTCCATTCTCCCCGTCATTGCGATATTTTTTTTTTTGTTCTAGACCATACTTGGGAACCGTCTAGTTACGCAGATATTGGGGGTCAAAGTTTCAACTTTATCAAAAGTTTTTTTGTTTAATAGAAGGTTTTAATGTTATAAGTTTATATACCTCCACGACCCTCGCACACAATTTTTTGAGTACGTTACATTGAGTCCTACCGTAAAACGTGATTGTTTAACCCCATAATAAAAGTCATTTCCCAGAAAAAAAATTGCGTAGAGTTACTTAGTTTGATGTTGAGAATGCTTGGTTGACGGCTTCGTGAAGGGTCTGTTTACAAATTGTAGATCCCTAAATGAAGTAGAACTTTTCAATGCTAACATTACACCTGCTGTCGTCGAAGGGTGCCCAGCGGGAGCAGGCCACATAACTGTAGCAGTTCTAGCTGTTACCTGCCGTTAAAGTTCCACTCCATCGCCAGGCTAGTGACTTGCAGCAGAAGGGCGACGCCGCCCAGCTCCAGCAGCTCATCCACAGCCGCCCAGCGGGAGCAGGCTACACTCTGTAGCAGTTCTATCTGCTCTTGGACTTCTTCGGGCGTCGATTTTGAGGCCTGTGAACAAAAATGCACATAATAACCAGCTGAACTGCCTAAGTTGTCCTGCCCCAAGCGACAACAGCTCCACCTACCGGGCCGGATTACAGCCACCCATTCAGATAAAACCGACTACAAAAAAGTCACCTTTCAAGAAAAAAAAACTACATCAAAATCGGTTCATCCGTTTGGGAGATTTCACAGACAGAAACACACGATAAACTTATAACACGCCCTTTTTCGTCGGAGATTAAAAGTATGCTTCGATGACGTCAATCGACTGGGGTCCATTCCTAGCATCTTTAAACCAAGAATTACTGCGTCCACGCCTCAAAGAGGATAGTGGTTCAGAACTCAGAACATACATAATCAGCCTATAATGTTCCAACTGCTGGGACGCAGGCCTCCTATCTACGAGAGGAATGGGCTATAATCCACCACGCGGGCCCAGTGCGGGTTGGTAGATGTCACATGTCTTCGAATTTTAGGTTCTAGGACATGCCGGTTTCCTCACGATGTTTTCCTTCACCGTTTTGAGAGCAGTGGTGATGAAATAAATTACACAAAGTAATGCGCCTGCCTGGGTTCGAACCCACGACTTACTGTTTGTAAGTCGGGGCCGCCACCATTGGGCCACCGCTGCTCTCTTACTCAGAACATGATAAGTTTTAATCACGTTAAGACTATCCTAATGTCAGTTAGGGCTAACAGTAATTTATATAACGTCTAACTATTCATACACGAAATATTTTCAGGGAATCATCTAACGGCTATAACAAATCCACTTCAAGAGATTTTTTTTTATCTGAGTATATTTTTTATAAAAATAAATAATTTAAAATTACTTGACCCACAAAATAAATACAAGCTCCTCATTTTTAAGCATCCATTACGCTAGTTACTAGGACATCGTATTTACCTACTGTCATTGTTAGAATATGGAAGTAAAGGTTTTATGCAAAAAGTCTCAAAAAATTTTAGAATTATAATAATTTCGTAAAAAAAAAACACTCAGATATTTTTTTTTTTTCGTTGCTATGGCGTCTTTACGACTTATAGAAGTTACTCTTAAAATATTTCGTGTATGAAAAGATAGACGTTACATATCTAAGTGTTTACCTTATAAGGCGGTGGGTCAGGAACGTTGTCGCCTTGTTGCCTCGCCACTTGCGCGGCGCGTAACCGTAGGTGAGCCTCTAAGTACCTGCCATACAAACACTATTATTACACAACGAATTAACATGGAATGAACATAATCTTCGACTTTTTGTAGTGATCTACTATATCGCGCTATACTACGACTATCGGGACGTCGCGCGGTACAGAATTGGGCGAAGCCACACACACACAGTCAGCGACAGAATCGTGGCTATATCGTTACACATGCGCGACAGCCCTCTTAGGGCCACCAATTTAAGGTGAACGCACACCTAGACGTGCCGCAGGATTTCGGATGGTAACGCGCACCTATCCGCATCGTACGCGCCAAATCGTATTAATTTGAACAGTATTTCTGTTCGGCACTCGCCACACGCGTTTTACGCGCCATCCGCGCGCGCTGCTGGAATCCGTATCTACAGCATTTTACTGAAACGTGGGTCTTTCGGCGCGGAGGAGCGCGACGTCGCGATACACACTATTTCATGTAAATATGCGCGTGGTACCTGATGATGGACGGCGCTGCCAAGGTCGGCCTAGAAAACGGTGGCGAGATGATTTAGACGCGCATCACCATGGTATAATAATATACTTCACCTGGTATTCTCTTCCCACGATGGCCTAAGACTACGTCACGATAAGTGTTACCATTGATTGTCCTTTTCAGTAAATTTAGGGACTCTCATTTAGTGAATGAAAATAAAATAAATTACTAACTAGCTTAACTATTTAGTAACTCGTATGATTCATCTATTCAGTTTTAATTTAATTTAAATATTGAATTATTAGTTCATAATTGCTTTGTTAAGTTAAAAATTTCATTTTGCTCGGGTAATTCAATCACATTCCGTGGCAACACATCGACAGCATCGCAACTGATGACGTATTCTTGGGCCAATCACGTGACCCAGCTGTCACGGGAAGAGAATACCAGGCGAAGTATATTGTTACACCATGCGCATCACTTAGGCTGGTTCGAGGTGGCGCAGGAGAAAGTATCTGGAAGGATATGGGGGAAGCCATTGTCCAGCAGTGGGACATACAAAGCTATTGAAAAAATAATAATAACAATGCGCGTGCGGCTCCTGCGGCGCGTCTAGGTGCCCGTCCACCTTTAAATAGTATCTGAGTTACGGAGGTTAGACAAGCAGTCGTTCCATGAACGATATATCAGTAGGTCCAGTACCTGCGCAGAGCGACGCACACGTGTCGCACGATCTGTCGCGCGGCGCACGTCTCGTCCTCGGTGACGCGCGACTCGTCCTCGTCCGCGCTCAGGATGGGCAGCGTCGATATTACGTTGTATAGCTTGCGGAGGCCGTCCTGGCGAAGAAACACGTCGAAAATGAATATCAAATACAAAAAAAAAAAAATACCTGTATAAGCACAAAATCCACGAAAGTGACCTGGACCTAGTCATCCTAATCCTAACTAATAATATAAATGCGAAAGTAGGTTTGTTTGTTACCTTTTCACGCCTAAACCACTGAACCGATCATCTTGAAGTTTGCATATACGTTGTCAGGTGTACTTTCATTCCAAATAAAAGTACTATAGCATAAGCATAGCATAATCAGCCTATTAATGTTCCCACTGCTGGGACGCAGGCCTCCTCTCTATGAGGGGGAATGGGCTATAATCCACCACGCGGGCCCAGTGCGGGTTGGTAAATGTCATATGTCTTCGAATTTTTGGTTCTAGGACATGCCGGTTTCCTCACGATGTTTTCCTTCACCGTTTTGAGAGCAGTGGTGATGAAATAACTTACACAAAGTAATGCGCCTGGCTGGGTTCGAACACACGACTTACTGCTCGTAAGTCGGGGTCTCCACCGATGGGCCACCGCTGCTCCCAATAAAAGTACTGTTCCCGAGGAAAACACAATAACGTTCTTATAATAATAGATGGCGCCACGTGTCTTTCGAATCATGATTGAATTATATTATTATAGAAACTTTAGTAGTGTGTTGAGATTTTTTTTCTTCTAAATTAACATGAGCGAAGTCGGGCAAAAGCTAGTTACTTACATGTTATTTATAGTAAAGTGCAACTTACCTGATGATCAAACTCCTCAAGGATAACTCTGAACTGGAAGGAGAGTCCGAAGAACATGGTAGCGTGACATCGCCCGGAGTCGTGCGAACATTCTAGTAACCAGAGCGCGTATCTGTGGACAGAATAAGACATGCTTATTTATTAGGTAGGAAAAAGGCAGATAGATGGTCCACCTGATATCAGACAGGCAGATGCTCATGTAAAATACTGGTATTGAGCTGCATCCGGTTAGACTGAAAGCCGACCACGAAATAATTGAGAACAGATGATGATAATTTGATATTATTAAAATAAATACACATAAATAATCAAATATCCGATACTTTATGTTCTCAAAACTGCTTTGTGTACGGTTTACGTACAGGCTAGTAACTTGCTGACGCCGCGACCGACTTTCCGTAATTAATTTTATAATTATTTCTGATACAAAACGTTAGTTGACCAACAGCTACCTTAGCGAGCAAAACTGCGGATTAGCATCCAACATAACTTGTGTGTAACTTTACAATAAACTTGGGATCGTGAAGTCTGTGGTTTTCGTCAATTCACCTACACTGCAACTCTACTACTCTGAGCCGTACACTTTGTATTAGAAGAATAAAAACTTAACTGTCAAGACCTAAAATATCTCATTTTTTTTACTGCAATAAGCTTGTACTAAGATTACATACCTCCCTTAATACAAGTTACTTCATAACTTAGTAAGGGTGCTGGTTGCAACACCTACCTGTTTTGTTAACTAGCATTAAGTCAAGTGCGCTAATAGATTTCATTCATTCATTCATTCATTCATTCATCATCATCATTAATCAAACATCATCATTTTAATTTTTTCCAGATAATTCTATATAATAAAAAAAAAAAATTAAAAAGTGTCTAAAACCTAGCAAGGTACGGTGATGGCAGGTGGAGTAACGCTAAGTAAGAAAAAGAAGTGTTGGTAGTCCGACGGCCAGATGGGCAGACGACATTGTTGCCATCGCGGGAGTATCCTGGATGAGGCTTGCACAAGACCGTGGAGCTTGGCACAAGCAGAGAGAGGCCGCCTATACCCAGGAGTGGGTGAAGTCGGGCTGTGGATGGTGATGATGAAGATTAAATGTTCCTACAGACAAAGTTTGTCTATGAAACTTTCTCCTCTTAGTTGACCCCTTTAGAGGATGAATTTTCAAAAATCTTCACTCTTGGCTTTTTTTAAGGAATTCTTGTTGAAACGGAGATTGAGCACTTATAGATTCACTTTTTGACGCGTACGGCCATTTGAGTTAATGTATAATTCATAATATTATTTTAATCAATTTTTGACTTAATATCATTGAAATAGTTTGTGGGGTTTCTATTTTAATTTTAATTAGTATTGAATACAATAAGTAGTCATTTCTTACATTATAGTGAAGCGACTCCTTTTTCAATTATAATCGATCGATTAAACATTAACATAAATCGTGGAACAACAAAATAATCTACATTTGCAACTAAAAAGTATTAAGAGTTGTCATTATTATTATTCTTTAATTATGTTACTATTTTTTCGTTAAAAAGCAATTTCTAGGCAAAAATAAAACAATTAAGATATAATCGATAATGTTATGACGCCGTAGTCTATTGTCGTGTCACAACACTATTCGATGAAATGTCAAACAAATTGGTGTTTTCTGTTTACCGTGTTAACTCGGTAAGCCGAGAATATTGTTTTTAGCTTTGACGTATTGATTGTTTTGATGTAACATAACCTCAATAGGTATTCAACTTATGTTTTTTTTCAAAAACCCCACAATATTTAATTTTGAATTTAACCTTGTTTTAAAGTATGACACCACCCCTTTTTTGTGTCTAATTTTCATTACAATACTGTGTCAAAAGTTGCGCAACCAAGTGCCATAGTAACTTGCTCAATGTCCTTTCTTGCTTCTAGCTACACGCATCGGTTTAGGATGTACGTTATCTGTCAGTGAATAACTAAATTTCCGATGCTTATTAAGTAGATGTAACTATCACAATGTATGCTTACTTGACCAGATCAGCTAGCGTCCTCCTGGGCAGTAGACAGACTCGCTCCATGGCGTCTTCGCAGTAAGCTAGGTAGTACAGGCAGATGGAGACGCCCGTCGCCGCTACTGACGGCCGCGGGACTTCCAGGAATTTCTGGTGAGAGAAAATAGCACTTATTAGAACTACATAACAATAATAATATTCTTTTAAGCAAATCAAGTATCTTGGCTTGGCTCGAGAGGTTGTTGACATGTGGGATGTGGACTCAGCGATCATTGTGCCGATAGTTGTATCAGCCCATGGCTTAATTGCCAAGAGCCTCGACCAATATCTGAGGAGGCTCTCGTTAGGCAGCTGGATCAAGGGCTTGATTCAGAAAGCGGTACTCCTGGACACGGCTCGTATTGTTAGGAGGTTCCTCTCTCTGGAGCCCTGCCCGCTGGTAGCTTGGACCCTGTTCCCGATACCGGTGGGCTACAATTTTTATATTTTTAAATATTTTTATAATGTTTTTTTCTAAGAAATATTTAAAAATGTAAATGATTTGTAAAAATATAAATAAAGGGAAAAATAATATTCTTTTAATTTTTGTATCGTTAGGAGGTTCCTCTCTCAAGAGCGCTGACCACCGGTAGCTTGGACCCTGTACCCGATACCGGTGGGCTACTATTTTTTATATTTTTAAATGTTTTTTTAAATTACTTTGTATAGAAATATTTAAAAATGTAAATTATAATTAAAGAAAATAAATAAAGAAAATAATATTCGAACTACCGGAAGGCATTGTGAAGGATGGCACGGTTGACCTATGTTGTGCATGCCACCGTCCGGGAGAATCGATCCGACATATTATTTCTGGGTGTTCTCGTCTGGCTAACGGAGTACTTGCATAGACACAACCTCGTTGCCAGGATTATCCACCAGCAACTTGCTTTGAAGTAGAACCTTGTGGAATCAGAAGTGCCATACTATAAGTATGCGCCCGACCCAGTCCTCGATGTCTTGGGACCGTCCTACCGTCACCGACAGGATTACTGTTGCCAATAAGCCCATGGGCGTACCCCATTTTTTAATGGGTGGGGCAGAAGTAAATAAACTAAGTAGTATGAAATTAAAAAATTGAGTCGAGCTACACGATCACTGACAAATGCTTGCACTGTCTGGACAGGTCCACTCAAATCCGTGTGGTTATTTCTTCAAAAGACCATCTCAGACATTAATCTACATGGTCCTCATATGACTTGAGCAATGTCTGGACTTTAAAAGAGACGGTGACCTCTGAGTTTTTTTCGGATGTTTCTTCTCAGTGTAGTCAGGTACGAAACACCGGCCCCATCTAGTTTTAAAACATAACATGTTGACATGTAAAAGAGTTTTGTAAACCAATTTACAGAAATAAATATGATTTATGATTGACTGCACTACACCTTATTGCAACAATAACCTGCGAGGGTTCTGGCTAAATCTAGCTAAAATTTCGTTTTCTAATGTATGTTGTGCTTCCAGAACCCTCTTTCTATGCACACTCATCATACAGAGGCTGACAGACGGTTTACTGTCATTGTTGACCTTAACCAAGTTTTTATTTTAATGTGAAAAAATGAATATTTAATTTTGTCATTATATTCATTTTGTCTAAAAATTTTTAGCTTCGGGTGGGGCAACTGCCCTACCCTGGCCCACCGTGGGTACGCCCATGAATAAGCCTGACATTGTGGTGATAGATCGATTGGAGCGTCGCGCAATGATTGTTTATATGACGAGAACCTCGTGAAAGCAGAGAACGATAAACAATTCAAATATCTCGATCTGGCTCGCGAGGTAGTCAACATGTGAACCTATCGAAGAAACAAAGGGTTTAAAAATTAAGTAGAAATATTGACATCTTTCATAAGAAAGGCTCGTAGCAGAAGATGTACACCTACCCCCTAGAAAAAAGCCCCGAATATGTGCATGACTATTTATTTATTTATTTATTTAACACTTCAAGCACAGAAGTACAGAGGCGGACTTAATGCCATAGGCATTTTCTACCAGTCAACCTTTGGGTGATGCAAAGACAAGCAGTGGTAGGTGTGGTGTGGTGTGACTATATTCCATACTAACCTGCAACCCGCCCATGTTGATGAAGTCGATGGAGAACTTCTTGTGGCACAGCAGCGCCGCCAGGTACTTGAGCGCCTCGAAGGCGAGCCGCGAGTCGCGCGACTCCCGCACGTTCAGGTAGCCTAGGATCAGGCCCAGCGCGTTCTGTTCGAACACGTGCGATAGGAACTGCGGACAATACATACATTTTTAGCGTTGCCCTCGAAAAAGGGCATTTAATTCATCGATAACAGAAAAAAAACTCTTTTTCAGTCATTATCATCATCATCATTTCAGCCGAAAGACGTCCACTGCTGGACAAGTGGACATAGGCCTCCCCCAAGTGTCGCTACATTGACCGGTCCCGTGCGACTCGCATCCAGCGGATCCCTGCAACCTTTACCAGGTCATCGGTCCACCTAGTGGGAGGCCTTCCAACGCAACGTCGTCTTGTTGAGTCACTCGAGTGAATAAAATCATCTCGGTCCTTATATCCGTCGCTCCACTCAGGATTCTGCTCGAGAATCCTTCGCTGCTCTCGGGATCTAACTTAGTCTCTCGAATTAAATCCCATTTTTTTTCACTTGTTGTTTAACCAACTAGTGTATAACATCATTCCTTTGCAAATTTTAATCAGCTCTCGTAACACGGCGACTTTTTTTAATTCGACGATTTTTTACGTACACACACTGTATAATGCGTTTCAAATAAGAATAGGAACGTCAATTAAATTAAATTATTTCTTTATCGTGTGGTTAGTTCCTAACCTGGTGTCAGAGTTTTTATGCCGCCCATGGGCCTCTGACTTGGGTTTACATGCCGTCAAGAAATATCTCTCAGGCATGCTGGTTTCCTCACGATGTTTACCTTCACCGAAAAGCAAGTGATAATTAATTAATTTAATTAAATTAAATATTTTATTTATTTATGGCAACAAGGTCCAATTGTTAGTAACATTGTTCTTAAAAACTATTGTTAGTAAACAAACACAAGCAAAAAACAAAAAGAAAATTATAAGGTGTGTGGTCTTCTGACCAGCACCTCCACAGCGAGCGACAACCAAGGTGCGTCGTACTTCTCTATCAACATACTTTTCAATGACCTTTATCTCTTTAGTACGGTTTGCAATAAAATTGTCATCATCATCATCTGCCTAGCCTTTTCCCAACTATATTGGGGTCGGCTTCCAGTCTAACCGGATGCAGCTGAATACCAGTTGCGTAAGGTCAGGTGCGTAGTACTCGCAACTGGCGTGCGTGTATGACCAGATGTATGAACGTGGACGAGGCTAAAGGAGTATGTAAGGATCGTAGCAGAAGGTGTTCTGTGTTCCGGGTACTCATTAGCGAGCCGTAACCGTAACCGTTGCATGAACTGTTACCAAAAAAACATAGTGTGTACGTGGTTCGCGAGCCTGCAACGAGCGCTACATGAGCGACTCGCAGCGAGCCGACGAGCAGTGCGCTCGTGGACGTCATGAGGGGAGGTTGTTGCAAACCGCTGCGAACCCTCAAATATTTACGAGTGTTTATTCGTTTATTCGTCATAAGTGAAAATGTGTATGTCAGAGGATAAATGTCTTTTGCTGACTTGTCATTACGGTTACAGTGATGTGGCCTGCTCGTACACACTAGAACCTCGTTACTGTATCTGTTTGGTTACAGTTGCAGCTCGCAAAATGAGCACGCGCGGTGAAAGTGTTCGGGCGACGTCATGAGCCTAAACTGTAGACGCGTACACACTAGAACCTCGTTCCTGTATCACGCAAGTTACGGATACAGCTCGCTAATGAGTATCCGGCTTAAGGATCGTAGTAGGTGCCGTCCTCCATGGCAAAAAGGCGTGAGTTTATGTATCAAAATTAATTAAAATTATCGTTTACCTCCTGATATTCTCCCATTGGCGTCAAGTATCGAAGTATGAGCATTTGTTTTGTCGCGTCCGTCGGTGGATGGATTTGAATATTGCCTGTAAACAAACAAACAAAACATTATTATTTCCTTTATTTATTCCTATACACATCGGAGGAGCTCGTGGCTAAAGGATAAGCCGCGCTTACCTAGGTTGGTCTGTGGATGGGTGACCATCATTAGATACCGAGTTTCCTTTAAGCCGTTGTTCGCGGCTGACATTTGTAGATCTTTGACAGTCGTTACAGGTAGTCAGTGGCCAGAAAGTCTTGACAACCAGTTTTACCAAGGGGCACCATATTACCGGGGCTTCCAGTCTAACCGGATGCGGCGGAATACCAGTATTTTACATGGACCGACTGCCTATCTGACCTCCACAACCCAGTTAGTACTGGGTAATACGATACCCCTTGCTAAGACTGGTTGTCAGACTTTTTGAGCCACTGACTAGCTAACGACTGTCAAAGATCTACAAATGACAGCCGGCACCAACGGGTTAACGCGTTTTCACGGCACGGAGGAAACTCGGTATTTAACGATGGTCACCCATCCACAGACCAACCTCAGCAAGCGCGGCTTAACCTTGATAGTCAACCCGTGCGGCTGTTATTATGTAGCCACGAGCTCACTAATACCAACAAATATTCATATTGGCCAGTGTTGGCGCCATAGATTTGGCCAAGGCTGCGGAGAGGTGCTCACCTATAACGTAAGTCTCCATCTCTGCCCAGCTGGAGTTGGAGGAGGTCTCGTGGTGCTGCAGCGGCGGCGGGCGCGGGGGGGGAGACATCATGCCCCACGCCAACGGCGGGGAGCAGGCGCTCGCGGGACCTAAGGGGACGGGAATGACTTTAATTAGTACCTGAACTTAACCATTTAAAAGTAAAAGTATTTTTTTTTTGTCACATATTCATCATAAAAAAAATATTTAAGTGTCTGTTTGTAATTTCAAAAGCAGTTTTTTACTGAATGTGTATATTAACGTAACACGATAAAGAAAGACGACTATCTGCAGCCCCCGTAGCATGACCACCGGATTTTGTGAACGGAAGAATCGACAAAATGACGGATAGTGAAAAGAAATCTGTCATTGTGTCGACACAATCTGTCATTTTGTCGATTCTTTTCCCCCGTTTCTACGGTGGTCATGCTACGCGTGCTGAAGTCCATTATAGTCAAATCTGCAAATTTGTATGTCTTTTTTGACCGAACCACGCGACTTTTTGACTTTCTTTTCTTAGTAACACAATAAAATAAAACGTTCAACAATGATTTAAGATTAATTTTAATTTTAAAAAAACTTACTAGTATAATTTTTAACAGGCGTCTCGGGGTCTTTGCTGGCGTGGGGGGGTGACTCGTCCACTAGCATGTCTCCCCCTCCCCCCTCGTCTTTGACACGGTCTGTAAGGGGAGGACACATATAAGTACAGTACGAAATGGCATCACCGCGCAAATACATTATTAAGGCGAGGTTATCCAGATAAACGTCGTTTAGTATTGTGTTTTATTCCTATATGGCACGGATTAAAATTCTGAAAAAAACATATTACATATTTCACACTTCGATTTAGATATTCCGGCAAAGCGATACACGATTACTTGCACTTTGTTGCATCCAATTAAATCGCAAAGACAAGTCTAAATGATGGTTTTTAATATTATATCATTTGAGTTATATTAGGTTTTTAACAATAAAACTTATACCATTATAAAGGTCGTAAAAAATGTGACAGTACACGGCAATCATAATTTTAAATATTTAAAAAAACCTAAACAACCATTTCCAAAATTTGCTGTTTTCATCATTTCTTACTCGCATCGCGTCCTTCAGTCCCGAGCGGAACGCGTTGGAGTTCGGACGTGTGCCAATTTTTAGAACCTTCCACCCCACCCCCGCTAAGTTCTGTTACGAGCTGAGCCAAAAATAGTTTGTAAAAAATAATACTTAGTAAACACCGAGCCTAGGTTTATTTGAAATGTCATTTGTTCACAAAAGTACATTAGGTACCTAATAGGGAACGTAGTCAGAAGGTAGAAGATAAGAGTTACGCAATAGAAAGAGAGGCAGCTTCTAGGAGAATATAACTGTAGGTAATTAGCGCTGCGCGGCCTGAATTGAACTTTATTGTGTCGTAGCAAAAGTCGCTATTTATGATTTCGCAATATTATTTATAAATTTCGGTAACTTTGGAATGGGCAACTACAGTACTTTCACAGTTATTATGCCTTTTGAATGGGACTGTAGCTTCATTTTATTATCTTTTTTTCGACAATTCAAAAACTGCCTGTAACTGGCCTATTAAAATCAAAACATTTATTCCACTAATTTATTTTTGTAAGGAGTTCTAAAAAAGTTTTGTAGGGAGCCCGGTAAGCCGAAGATTATCGAGTTCGACATGGGCAGAAAAAGAAAGTATGTAGGGGAGAACGAGACAGAATGAGTAATGGTCGTGGTCGATATCGTATTTTGTACGCACGACGGCCGATCAAGCTGTACAAAACCAGTTTATGCGGATCTCTCATTGTATAGGAAATCTATACAAAGCGAGGGCAATTTATACTGGAAATGACAGCGTCATGTGCCGCCGTGTGTACCTACTAGTTTTTTTTATTTAGTTGACTTATTTACATATTTAAGATAAAATCATTTTAATTTTTTTTATTTTACTTCCTCTGCATTTTATGCTTTATTACTTTTTTTTCGGTTTTTTCGTCATGGGTGTCATTTTCATGGTTTTCGGGGTCGCTGATAATGAAATTGAGGTCAAAATTAAAATTCAAGATGGCGCCAATTAAAATTTTCTGCTTTGTCGTCATGGGTGTCATTTTCGTGGTTTTCGGGGTCGTTAATAACGAAAATGAGGTCAAAATGAAAATCCAAGATGGTGCCGACAAAAATTTTTGGTTTTTTCGTCATGGGTGTCATTTTCATGGTTTTCGGGGTCGCTGATATCGAAACTTAGGTCAAAATGAAAATCCAAAATGGCACCGACGAAAATTTTTGGTTTTTTCGTCATGGGTGTTATTTTCATGGTTTTTGGGGTCGCTGATATCGAAACTTAGGTCAAAATGAAAATCCAAGATGGCGCCGACGAAAATTTTCGGTTTTTTCATCATGGGTGTTATTTTCAAGGTTTTTGGGGTCGCTAACAAAAAAAAAATTTGCAAAAAAAGTCGCAGCATACCTTCGGCTACGATCGCGTGTCGCAGCATACCTTCGGCTACGATCGCGTGTCGCAGCATACCTTCGGCTACGATCGCGTGTCGCAGCATACCTTCGGCTAAGATCGCGTGTCGCAGCATACCTTCGGCTACGATCGCGTGTCGCAGCATACCTTCGGCTACGATCGCGTGTCGCAGCATACCTTCGGCTACGATCGCGTGTCGCAGCATACCTTCGGCTACGATCGCGTGTCGCAGCATACCTTCGGCTACGATCGCGTGTCGCAGCATACCTTCGGCTACGATTGCGTGTCGCAGCATACCTTCGGCTACGATCGCGTGTCGCAGCATACCTTCGGCTACGATCGCGTGTCGCAGCATACCTTCGGCTACGATCGCGTGTCGCAGCATACCTTCGGCTACGATCGCGTGTCGCAGCATACCTTCGGCTACGATCGCGTGTCGCAGCATACCTTCGGCTACGATCGCGTGTCTCAGCATACCTTTGGCTACGAACGCGTGTCGCAGCATACTGTTGGCTACGTTCGCGTGTCGCAGCATACTGTTGGCTACGTTCGCGTGTCGCAGCATACCTTTGGCTACGAACGCGTGTCGCAGCATACCTTCGGTTACGATCGCATGTCGCAGCATACCTTCGGCTACGATCGCGTGTCGCAGCATACCTTCGGCTACGTTCGCGTGTCTCAGCATACCTTTGGCTACGAACGCGTGTCGCAGCATACCTTCGGCTACGATCGCGTGTCGCAGCATACCTTCGGCTAAGATCGCGTGTCGCAGCATACCTTCGGCTACGATCGCGTGTCGCAGCATACCTTCGGCTACGATCGCGTGTCGCAGCATACCTTCGGCTACGATCGCGTGTCGCAGCATACCTTCGGCTACGATCGCGTGTCGCAGCATACCTTCGGCTACGATCGCGTGTCGCAGCATACCTTCGGCTACGATCGCGTGTCGCAGCATACCTTCGGCTACGATCGCGTGTCGCAGCATACCTTCGGCTACGATCGCGTGTCGCAGCATACCTTCGGCTACGATCGCGTGTCGCAGCATACCTTCGGCTACGATCGCGTGTCGCAGCATACCTTCGGCAACGATCGCGTGTCTCAGCATACCTTTGGCTACGAACGCGTGTCGCAGCATACTGTTGGCTACGTTCGCGTGTCGCAGCATACTGTTGGCTACGTTCGCGTGTCGCAGCATACCTTTGGCTACGAACGCGTGTCGCAGCATACCTTCGGTTACGATCGCGTGTCGCAGCATACCTTCGGCTACGTTCGCGTGTCGCAGCATACTGTTGGCTACGATCGCGTGTCGCAGCATACCTTCGGCTACGATCGCGTGTCGCAGCATACCTTCGGCTACGTTCGCGTGTCGCAGCATACCTTCGGCTACGATCGCGTGTCGCAGCATACCTTCGGCTACGATCGCGTGTCGCAGCATACCTTCGGCTACGATCGCGTGTCGCAGCATACCTTCGGCAACGATCGCGTGTCTCAGCATACCTTTGGCTACGAACGCGTGTCGCAGCATACTGTTGGCTACGTTCGCGTGTCGCAGCATACTGTTGGCTACGTTCGCGTGTCGCAGCATACCTTTGGCTACGAACGCGTGTCGCAGCATACCTTCGGTTACGATCGCGTGTCGCAGCATACCTTCGGCTACGTTCGCGTGTCGCAGCATACTGTTGGCTACGTTCGCATGTCGCAGCATACCTTCGGCTACGATCGCGTGTCGCAGCATACCTTCGGCTACGTTCGCGTGTCTCAGCATACCTTTGGCTACGAACGCGTGTCGCAGCATACCTTCGGCTACGATCGCGTGTCGCAGCATACCTTCGGCTAAGATCGCGTGTCGCAGCATACCTTCGGCTACGATCGCGTGTCGCAGCATACCTTCGGCTACGATCGCGTGTCGCAGCATACCTTCGGCTACGATCGCGTGTCGCAGCATACCTTCGGCTACGATCGCGTGTCGCAGCATACCTTCGGCTACGATCGCGTGTCGCAGCATACCTTCGGCTACGATCGCGTGTCGCAGCATACCTTCGGCTACGATCGCGTGTCGCAGCATACCTTCGGCTACGATCGCGTGTCGCAGCATACCTTCGGCTACGATCGCGTGTCGCAGCATACCTTCGGCTACGATCGCGTGTCGCAGCATACCTTCGGCTACGATCGCGTGTCGCAGCATACCTTCGGCTACGATCGCGTGTCGCAGCATACCTTCGGCTACGATCGCGTGTCGCAGCATACCTTCGGCTACGATCGCGTGTCGCAGCATACCTTCGGCTACGAACGCGTGTCGCAGCATACCTTCGGCTACGATCGCATGTCGCAGCATACCTATGGCTACTTTTTTTTTTGGCGTGTAATTTTGAATCATACCCGTATTCATGATCTTAGTGTCAGTCAGATTTTAAATTCACCTTATTCACAAAAATAAATGAGTATACCTTCTTATTTTTAATTTTATCTACTTATTTTAATTGTTAGTAATTAGGTTCACGTTCATAGAATACGTTCCTAATCTATCTATAACCAATACTTTCTAGAAAAAAAAAAACAAAGTGAACTTATACATATCAATTCAAGTTGTTTTACTGCATCGCTCTACCCTGTAACGCAACTTAGTACTACTACTACTTACTACCTATCCGAGTTCGTGAACTCATGACCAGTGCGCTAAGCGCGCGCGTTTTCGCGCTGCGTAATTTGTTACGTATCGTCTCTCCGTGCGGGGGCTGGGGTAAGCGATTGATGCATACGGCGCTCGGGGTAACCTCGCCTTAAGAAAGGCAAGCTATAAAGCCTAATGAGTTAGGCCCTAACTAGTTTCGGATCTAAATGAGAATCTGTTAATCTATATATATATATAAATGAATCCTTATTTCTCTTGGTCACGACATCACGCGTGAACGGCTGGACCGATTTCACTATTTTTTTTGTTGTTGTATTTGTTATTGTCAGGAGAAGGTTCTTAGGTGGGTAGTAGGTAGGTAGTGGGTAGGCAGTGGGTCCGCAAACGTGCGCAAGAGCATCGATTAATCGGGCCTTTAAATGTAAACGTACCTTTCTTCTCCTTACTGGGTCCATTGCACTTGATGTCACAATTTCTCTTCTTATCAAAGCGCGCGAAATGTCTCGTCTGGTTCGGTGGAGTTACCGCATTTTGGTTATTTTGCTGTCAAATAAAAGGTAATAATAAAATTAAGGACTGACAGGACTATTGTAGCCAATAAGCCTGATATAGTGGTGGTGGATCGATAAGAGCGGCGCGCAATGATTGTAGACATAACGGTCCCGCATGATGAGAACCTCGTGAAAGCCGAGAAAGATAAACAAATCAAGTATCTTGACTTGGCTCACGAGGTTGTCGACATGTGGGATGTGGACTCAGCGATCATTGTGCCGATAATTGTATCCGCCCATGGCTTGATAGCCAAGAGCCTCGACCAATACCTGAGGAGGCTCTCGTTAGGCAGCTGGATCAACGGCTTGATTCAGAAAGCGGTACTCCTGGACATGGCTCGTATTGTTAGGAGGTTCCTCTCTCTGGAGCCCTGAGCGCCGGTAGCTTGGACCCCGTTCCCGATACTACTTCATTTAGGGATCTACAATTTGTAAACAGACCCTTCACGAAGCCGTTAACCAAGCATTCTCAACATCAAACTAAGAAACTCTACGCATAAATGATTTCTGGGAAACGACTTTTTTTTTTGGCGTGAAAAATCACGTTTTACGGTAGGACTCGATGTAACGCACTTAAAATATTGTGCTGATGGATGCATTGAATAGACAGTCGTGGAGGTGTTTAAAGTTATAACAGTAAAGTTATTTTAGACTTTTTTTGGAAGTCAGTTTCTTTTCGCAGTAAGTATTTTATTGTAATCTGTTTAAAAGTATGACTTTCCCATAAATCACTACATAGTATAAAACAAAGTCGCTTCCCGCTGTCTGTCTGTCCCTATGTATGCTTAGATCTTTAAAACTACGCAACGGATTTTGATGCGGTTTTTAGTAATAGATAGAGTGATTCAAGAGGAAGGTTTAACATTATTTTTAGTATATGCGAAACCTGAATATTGTTTGTTCAGAATAAGTAACTGAATCGATTCCAATGATTTTTAACCTATGTTATATTTAATCCCAAAAATATTTAAAAAAGGTTACAAGTTGGACACCGAGCGACATTAAGTACCTATCGCAATAATTTAGGTACCTACTGCCAAATTATAATTATCAATGAGCTCAAGACGACGCTGGAGGCACGCGCACGGCGGCGCCACGTGGTAACCACGTTTTTGTGCGGACAACCAGGCAACAGAACAAACTTATAACTTTGTGATTTTTCATGATACAGTTTTGAAATTTTGTACATAGATTCTTTACATAAAAATACTAGACACGTGTTTCAGGTTTCGCATATACTAAAACTAATGTTGTATATATTGCACACGTGCGAAGCGGGTAGCTAGTAACAACATAAATGTTACTTACTTTGTCCTCTCTTAAATCATGTAGCCTCCTTAACATCAATGGTACTAACATTGCATTTAAGTCCCTGAAACAAAACATTCATATTAGATATTTCAAAGAGTCGTTTGATGTTTGATCAATTTTGTACCTTGTGACACTAATAATCATTATCTGCATCATCTGCCTAGCCTTTTCTCAACTATGTTGGGGTCGGCTTACAGTCTAACCGGACGCAGCTGAATACCAGTACTTTACATGGAGCGACTGCCTATCTGACCTCCACAACCCAGTTAGTACTGGGTAATACGATACCCCTTGGTAAGACTGGTTGTCAGACGTTTTGGGCCACTGACTACCTAACGACTGTCAAATATCTACAAATGACACCCGGGACCAACGGCTTGAACGTGCTTTCCGAGGCACGGAGGAAACTCGGTATGTAATGGGTGGTCACTCATCCACAGACCAACCTAGGCAAGCACGGCTTAACCTAAAGATCGATCCGAGCGGCTGTTATTATTTAGCCACGAGCTCCTCTGCGACACTAATAATAAAGAGCATTAATAATTGATATCAGAATATTGCCTGCTAGACCGGCTATACCACGCAAGGCATATGAGTCGTGTCGATACGAGGAAAGAAGAAAGTATCAACCTATTGCATGTTCAAACAATTTTGTAATCAATGAAAATGATTTTAAAGCGCTTTATACGAAGACAGTGCAGGGGTCCCTGTGTTGATGGCTCCGACTAACAGCAGTAAGTCGTGGTCGCGCAGCCAGGCGCATTACTTTGTGTAATTTATTTCATCAGTTGAGATGCTCTCAAAACGGTGAAGGAAAACATCGTGAGGAAACCGGCGTGTCCTAGAACCAAAAATTCGAGGACATGTGACATCTACCAACCCGCACTTGGCCCGCGTGGTGGATTACAGCCCGCTCCCTCTCATAGAGAGGAAGCCTGTGTCCCAGCAGTGGGACCATTATAGGCTGATGAAATATGCTATTCGATGACATCATCAAATTGCCCGATTGTGTATTTACCTAAAGTTGGTGGCGATCTCCTGCACCTCCATAGCGGCTGCTAATAGACCTGTTGCGTAGCACTGCAGCGGTTCCGTGGAGTTGGTCGCCCAGTTCACTAGCCGATGGATTAGAGCCTCGTTGTCCTGATAAGAAAGAAACGAAGGAAACATAAAGATCAATATGTCGGAACCGGTCATTAGTACGGACATAAAATGAATCGCAAGTCCGCTGGTGGTGACGTCACGCGACCTACTTACAAGTCTACCCCCACCACAGCGTGACTTCTACAGAGCCCTGATGACATGAATGTCTGATCGCAGTGGAGTGGAGACGTCTTGGAACTGTACCCGATTCATTGTGCCCCGTGTTATTGTATTAAGTTGTAGTTTCAAGTTTTTTGTTAGTTTATTATAAACAGTGTATTGCACCTAGTGTATTTTCATTGTACGAAACCCATCGTCTGCCCCCATTATGTACGAGCCAACGGAATAAATCCTGACAAATATATTTATTCTGAATGTGCAGGACTGTACGCTGACTACGTATTTAGCGTTCTTCGAACAGCATCCATCACTATTCTCCTCCCCTTATCCCAATTCATTTGGGGTCGGCGCAGCATGTCTTCTTCTTCCATACTTCTCTATTACTCGTCATCTCAGCAGTAGTTCCTTTAGCCATATCATCCTTGACATAGTCCATCCATCATTTCTTTGGTCGTCCCCTACTCTTATAGCCATCCACATCCATTCATAAAACTTTTTCAAGCTCCTCCCGTATCGTTGACGAAATGCATGATTGCTGATTGCACAAATTCCGAGTCAATCAATGACGTCCATTACGTTACTACGTCAGTATAGTACTGCCCAGGATATAATAATATATACGATTCAGAGCAGACTCTCTTGGAGCCCAAAAAGTGGGAACTAAGACTTTGGAGCACCTTAACAAGTGGGGGTCTTAAGTCTTGGGATATTCCAACAAGTTTGACCTAATAGGAACATTTTTTTTATACTAAATGGGATTACTCTTGACCTCAATCTAGTCCAGAGGACAGAGATGAGGTCGACGATGGAACGAACTAACCCAAAAGAAGCCTATTAACTCGCGACTTAAATAGATTGGGGTCATATGAACTTGGGAACACCGACGCAGGCAGGGAACATTCCAACAAGTGGGACCTAAAAGGGGCATTCCAACAAGTGGACTCAAAACCAATAGAATATTCCAACAAGTGGGGTCTAAAAGGGACATTTCAACAAGTGGGACCTAAAACCATTAGAATATTCCAACAAGTGGGGGGGCGGGTCTAAAAGCCTTAGGGCAATGCAACAAGTGGGACTTAAAACCATTACAATGTTCCTACAAGTGAATGTGTTTATGAATACTTAGTGGAACACTGTTAGAACTTATATACGTCTGAATATTCTAAACATAATATTACCCATTAAATAGGCATGTGTATTTAATTTCATCATACAGTCTGGACAAAAGCACCACATCATTGGGGGTCCAGATTGTTTAGGGTCCTTATTAATGTCGCCAAAGGTAAATGTCCCACATTTTGAACTCACCTGGAACACGACGCTCATCTCCAGGCCGGGCATGAGGTCCAGTGTGAGGCGGCACGCAGCCACGTTAAGTTTGTGCACGTCACGACCCGTTATATTCTGGCGAGAGTAGTAGGTGTCGCGGACGTAGTCGTTTACTAGCTGGAAGTAAAAGAAAAGTACAGTTTAGTATGAGTGAATAGTTACCAGTGAAGACTAGAAAAAATAGATTCGTATGGCAGGACCAGACGTGGTAACTTGAAGCAGAATTTTAGCAAATCGGCTGTTTTGTGTCAAGACCTAAAGCTGGTTTCACACGAGGGCAGAACAGTGAGACAGAACAGTTTGGAAGAACAGTGGCGTTTCAATAAAGGACAGTCCGCGAGTGATAGCGATGGAGCGTCGACGACGACAACGGCAACATTTACGCCACTTACTCAAAATTGCAACACATAGATCTTTGACAGTCGTTAGGTAGTCAGTGGCCCGAAAAGTCTGACAACCAGTCTTGCCAAGGGGTATCGTATAACCCAGTAGTAACTGGGTTGTGGAGGTCAGACAGGCAGTCGCTCCATGTAAAATACTGATATTCAGCTGCATCCGGTTAGACTGGAAGCCGACCCCAACATAGTTGGGAAAAGGCAAGGCAGATGATGACTCAAAATTACAGCACGAATAGCTCTGATGAGCTAATTGAAATTGTAAAGAATGAAATAAATAGGAAAGAAAAACTTAAAACAAGTCAGGACGCGCGCATTTACACTGTCCTGCTCTTTGCACTGCACTGCCCTCGCGTTCACACCAGTCCAGCCACAAGACAGACGAGCCAGAAAGCTAGTTCTAGACTCTAGAACAAAATAAATTTGCTATGACGAAGAGAACATGTGCCGTTCACCTTCGTTAGGGGTATTTTTACACCCATCATAGTTACCTTAGTCATAAAGTTGTCCTTCTTGAACATGACCTTGAGCGCGTGTCCCAGCGCGCACTCAGGGTCCGTACGCGACGGGTGACGCTCATCGAACGGGTCCGGATCCTTTTTCATAAAATTTTCCGTCTCCGCTTCTATTATTTCTGATATCCTGGAAATAAATACAATTATCTGCTATAGACATGTTGTTTTTTATTTCATTACTAGTTGTAGTGTCTTTTTTTTTTCAGAGACCTTCCTTGGCGGATGTAGAACAACTGTGCAAAATGTCATCAAAATCGGTTCAGTAGTTTAGAAGTCTTTAAGGTTCGAACAGACGAACAGGCATTGATTTATACATATAAACAGGGTTTAGTCATATGAAAGGATATGCTGTAGACCATCACACTGAACAACTTCCTCCATGGATCCAATATCATAAATGCAAAGAATTATCAGCTGTCCCATACATTTGGGTCGAGTAGGTACCCAAATTTTGTATGGGACAGCTGATAATTTTTTACATCTTTCTGTGATATTTTAACATTTATACTAATCAGAGGTAAAGTTTGTATAAATATAAGTTTGGATGTAGGGGATAATCTAAGGAACAGCAGTTCCGATTCCCACATTTATTTTCACTAATGAGAAGTTACATTAGCCCTGAGTGTCATAAGCTAATTAAGCTATATTTAAAACATTTCCGTGGGATTTTCTTTGACCATAATGCGAGCTAAGCCGCAGACAAAAACGAATAGTACTTTAGTTTTGCTTTCGTTGATAACATTATTTTTTATAAAAGATATTAAATTTAGCTGCCTAGCCTTTTCTCAACTATATTGGGGTCGGCTTCCAGTCTAACCGGATGCAGCTGAATACCAGTATTTTACATGGAGCGACTGCCTATCTGACCTCCACTACCCAGTTAGTACTGGGTAATACGATACCCCTTGGTAAGATTGGTTGTCAGACTTTTTGGGCCACTGACTGCCTAACGACTGTCAAAGATCTACAGATGACAGCCGGGACCAACGGCTTAACGTGCTTTCCGAGGCACGGAGAAAATTCGGTATGTAATGGGCGGTCACCCATCCACAGACCAACCTAGGCAAGCACGGCTTAACCTAAAGATCGACCCGAGCGGCTGTTATTATTTAGCCACGAGATAGATATTAAATGCGTATTTACTTATAAGGTTTAATTGCATTTATTTCCGGCGTAGGAGCTGATAACCTCTTGACATTTGACCAATCGCCGAAAACTGTTACAATGAATAGTCTTTATTAAGCATACATTGTTCTCACTAGCTCAGAGAGCGCTTCTTAAGTCAACTTTTAAAAACCCCTGCCGGTTCTCAACTAACTCCCTATACAGTGATACGAAAGAGAATTAGAATACTTAGAATCCGCCAGCTTTTCATGCTCTCTGTATCCATCAAAACTCACAAAAATGTTAAAAACAGACCTCACAAAACGTCAATTCTAAAAAAATGGACCTATAGAATCCCAACACCAAACAAACTTCACTGCTTGCTGTCTGGATTTAAGCCCGGTCGATGGCAATGGGCTCGCCATAACTCACGAAATGTGTGTGTACTATTACACCTCTGCCTAACAAAGATTACAGGCATGATGTTACGAGTTAAATAGATAGCTAACACCATATTTCCATGGGGGTAGACAGAAACTAGAGAACACCACCAGCTAAGATCCTTTCAAATTTTTTTAACCAACTTCAAAAAAAAGGAGAATTTTATTGCTCCATTATTTAATTTAATATTACTAGCAACCCGCCCTGACTTCGCACGGGTGCAGCATATACATATAAATATTCCTCTTGAATCACTCTATCTATTAAAAATAACCACATCAAAATCTGTTTCGTAGTTTTAAAGATCTAAGCTGCTTCTCGCTGTCTGTCTGTCCCTACATATAGGGACAGACAGACAGCGAGAAGCGACTTTGTTTTATACTATGTAGTGATGGAAATAAGAGATATAATAGGGTATTGCATATACAAGGGGCTTGTTACCTACAGTACATCGATATTTCACCAATTACACCTCTGCTTGCACTATTGGTGAGTATAGCATGATGTTTGTTACTAAAGCGTGAATTGCAAATATCTGCTATCAAAATTATGTTTACTGATAGAACATTGAATATCATTGCAATTTAAATGACAAGAATTTATCAAGATTTATTAATTTCTTGAACTCTTGAAAATCTTACTGTTGAAAATAAAATGTAAACAATCAGCAATACAAAATATAACAGACTAGCACTTCTCACACAATTTCGGCTGTTAAAATTGTGATAGCTCGGTTAATAACATAACATCACGCCTGTAGTCCCTGAAGGATTATGCAGAGGTGGAACTCGGCAAATATGCATGACATACAAATAACTTATAGCCTATAGCTCCCACAAATAATGCTGCTTTCTGCCACTGAAAGTATTTTTAGAATCATTATCCTCTAAATATAAAGTTACAAACAAATTTTATGTCTTTTTAATATTAGTGTAGATACAGATTAAAGAAAAATATTACAGAAATAATAGAAATGATTCTAATAGTAGCACTAGTACGTTGACATTCATGAATTAACAGAAATCATAATATTTCGTAACATTGTGAAATCTTTGACTTTTTTAATAAGAATTTTGTAATGTGAAATCTTGTTGGAACATGCTTTCCAGAATGAGGTGATCATAAGTGAAGAATACTCTCACATGTGGCCAGTTATGTTTATACAAGCAATCAAAGCAAGATGAATAATCTTCTTTATGGTGTGGTTATTGCCTAACCTGGTGTCAGAGTTTTTATGCCACCCATGGGCCTTTGACTTGGCTTTACACGCCGTCGAGAAATATCTCCCAGGCATGCTAGTTTCCTTCACCAAAGCAAGTGATAATTATACAATATGCACATGAATCCGAAAAATCAGAGATGCGTGACTTGGGTTCACACTTGAGACCTATGATTTGGCAGTCCGACAGTCACACCACTGATGAATAAATGAAGATTCATTTTCGTCATGCATTGCACCCGTGTGAAGCCAGGGCGGGTCGCTAGTTATTTCATATATCGTCATTTTACTCTAAAGATGTTTCTGTTGGTGAAAAGCCCCTCCTAAATACTGGTCCTACACAACCTGGTAACAGACAGCTTTGTTAATAAATTTAACTGTCTTTTAGTATTTCACAGCTAATTACTAGAGTATGTTACACAGAGTTTTACAATGTAATAAGTAGCTGTTTTAGTGTAGATAAACCTGAGACCCAGATCACAGTTTCATCAGTAAAAACACACAGTGTCTACAGTATCGAATGAATTTCTAACTTTTTAATAGTTGTCAGGGTTGTAGTACTTGTACAGCGAGTTATAGCAATTAGCTGACACACCTTTGCATAAATATTTTAGATTTTTATGTTTTTATATTTTATTTATCTGAGCAAAGTTAATAAAACATAAAAGTACTTTAAATTCTATTGATTCATATTCTAAACATTCCTAACTATTTATGCAAAGGTGGGTCAGCTAATTGCTATAACCCACCGTACATGAGGAAAGAAAACTTCATTGGTTTAATTTACCACATTCAATCATGAATAGTCATTACTACAAACCAATTTCTGGGCACAACCTCTTTGGAAAATTCAACCTTCATAGGTGTTATTGTTTAGAATTTTACTTGCAACCTTATGGTCTGTGCCAAGTCATGGAAAAAAAAAATGTTATGTCAACAAAGCATGACCATTTTTTATGAATCAATACAGACACTTTTTTTTAATAAAAATGATCTGCAAATAATAAGTTTACACTAAATTAACTCTCTAATAGAGTTTCTTCTTATTTGACACAAGAAATTGGTCTCATAAAATGCTAATTTCAACTAAAAGATGCACTTCCTGATTAGTTTACAAGTAATTAAAAGTTCTGAAGAAGTTAGGAATATTTATAGCACATTTTTAGTTGATATTACATGGTCATGATTTCTATTTTTAAATTGATATTTCCTAGCCACATGTCTCAGTTTACGGCAAAGCTATCAATGTGCTAATTATATATTTTTTTTGCAATAATATCAAAACAAAGAGCGTACCGCGTCAAAGTTGGTATTGGGTCGAAGTTGGGCGTCAAATGCTGCTCCTCCCATTGTCGTAGCAGTTCAGTTACCTCCTGGGCTGGCGCTGAATCCATTTATATTCACAAAATGTTTGTAATTTATAACCTCACTGATTAACAACTTTGTCACTAATGTACCGTAACGACACGACCCGGCTATTAAATGCAAAAAAATTATTTACAGTAATGAAACTATGGATTATTGTACATTTTATTATAAAAATATTTACTTTGTTAGAACTAAATTCGTTAAAATGCAACGTTTTGTCTTTAAACCGCGCACTCTTACAACAAAAATTATGCTAGGGATACCATCACACGGAATAATTTTCTACCATTTAATTTTGGCTCGTGAAAAATGAGTAATGTCAGTGTTTCACTTAGTAATAAATTTGAGTTTAAAAAAAATTAAACTAAAATTTTGAAATGACCGAACCCTGGCTTATATTCATAATAGTGAGCGACCGGGCCGCTAACTATTTTGAATGTCTGCCAGCGTTACATCAAAATATTTAAAAATCAGAAAGCTAAAGAGTAACTCAGTTGCTTTCGGGCTGCTATAGCAGTCAATTTTTTTAAATTTATTAAAAATATAATATTATTTTACCGAGACAGCAGACCAAAAAAACGATTAAAGATTGTACATGAATGTGAAGGATGATATATGGCTAGTAAAGAGGTGTCTCAAAGAAGAAGGCATGCTGCGCCGACCCTAAATAAATTGGGATCTTATTATTATTTAAAATTATTTTCAGATTTACACCTACCACTGCTTGTCTTTGCATCATCCAAAGGTTGACTGGTAGAAAATGCCTATGGCATTAAGTCCGCCTCTGTACTTATGTGCTTGAAGTGGTAAATAAATAAATAAATAAATAAATAAGAATTCTCTTGCAGAATGATGATAATCATTTTCCAATGCTTAAAAGCTCTAGTAGGTTACGAATCAGTGAAATCTACTAAAAATGACAAGCTTACGGCTAGTAACATTACAAAAGATCCAAGGCCGTTTGACGTACAAAGAGAATCCCCTTGTGAATCCTGGGGACGTTCTGAAACTATTTAAACAAAAGCTTTTGTGAAAAAATAAAATAATATTCAAAGCAAAAACAAACAAAATTAAGATGTTGGAAAGCAATTCATATTTTTCTTCTTTTTGGATATACTGTCTAAGTTTACTTACGTAAAAAAGCAATAAACTCGAATTATTTCCGAGAGAGTTTCACAGTGAGATTGTAAAATTATTGAATTTTCGAACTCATTTGTCACTTTGTCAGTCAAGTCAAATAAAAGCGGGCGGTGTGTAGCGGTGTGGCTGAATGTTACAAAGAAAACAAATCTTTGATATTTAAAAATAGTGATTTTATGCCTAAGAAAGCGTCGACGATGTCTTTTAGAAATAATACGCTGTCGCAGGCATCAAGGACCAGCATGTCGGGAAGTTACGTCAGGAAACTACGTTATAGAAATATACTTCATACTTTGTCCGCTCTGGGTAAGTCTGTTGTTGATATCAAGTTAACAATTTATTTTATCATCAATAAGGCTTTTCGAAGGTAAAATGGAGTGTCTATACAGTTCCTGTTTTGACTGTTACGACTACTTACTGTGACGCGAATAAATAAAGTAAGAGATGAGTAGGTATTTAAGAGGAAGTGTCGCCGGTGACTGAAAAGTTGTGTGATAGTTGGTTGTCTTGATATGGGCATGTGATACGGAGAAATGACGAAAACGTTATTAGGAAAGTTTTGAGAGTGAATGTTAATGGGTATAAGAGTACAGCAAGACCAAAGAAACCATTAATGGACTTTGTTAAGGATGTAGAGCAGCTAGGAAAGAGGTGTCTGACGAGATAACGAGTAATAGGTCGCCACCCCTTCGGAACCACATTTAAAAAGAATTATGCACTCAATGTGGGTATAATACTCACTTCGGCAAACTGAAAATACAATAATGTTGTTGCTTAGACTTTTCCCAACTATGTTGGGGATGGCTTCCTGACTAATCCGATGCAGCTGAATCTACATGGAACAACTGCTTACCTAACCTGAACCACTCAGGTATTGGTAATGGCGGTACTTTCATAGCAGCTTAAAAGCTTGGCTTAACCTTATAACCAAGTACCTTTCTTGATGTTAAGAGTTTCAGAACAGTCTGCTTGCTGTATTTTTGATTAGGCACTATAATGGAGGACTTATAAAATATTTCAGACATTCTCTGTTTTTTTTTACGTTCTGAGATGCATGGTCGTCCGACGCACCGTTTCCGAATTATGGGCCTTTACAAAAATAATTTTTAAATCCCAAAATTTTTTTTTTTCTTTGCTCCTCTTAGTGCCACTAAGCGTATACTCCAACTCCTATAAATCCGCCCCCAAAGAAGACCCACTGACCGGTTATTAGGTAACTCGAGACCTCTTGGTACAACTGGTCGCCATCCTTACTCATTTCTTTCTGTGTCGTTAATTGCAGAAGTTGAAGCCAGAAACAATGTAGAGTGCATCGTAAAGACATCCGAAGCTGTCAAGGAGGCACAGAACATGCATAGAGAAGCTACAATTGAGGACAGAGTCAACAACCCAGGTAGATTTTAAACTTTCATGGTCACTAACATTATTATAACTAGAAGACGGGATATTTACCATGTTGCTATGAGTTGTTGTTGATGTTGTTGTTGTTTGTTGTTGCCATTTTGTTGTTGTTGTTTCATGGTGCTTGCAACAGCGCCGAAATATCGGGAACTCAAAGAAAACAATAAACATGGTAAATAACCCGTCTTCTAGTTATAATAACCCAGGTAGGTTATTTATACAAAAAACACACTGCTAGGTTGTCAAATTCTAAATTAATTTGACAACCTAGCAACCTTTTATTATTACAAAAAACAAGTTTTTCCATACATTTTAATTGTGTAAGTAGTTATTATTGAGCAGCGGTCGCCCAGTGGTGGAGACCTCGACTTACGAGCAGTAAGTCGTGGGTTCGAACCCAGCCAGGCGCATTACTTTGTGTAAGTTATTTCATCACCACTGCTCTCAAAACGGTGAAGGAAAACATCGTGAGGAAACCGGGATGTCCTTGAACCAAAAATTCTAAGACATGTGACATCTACCAACCCGCACTGGGCCCGCGTGGTGGATTATAGCCCATTCCCTCTCATAGAGAGGAGGCCTGCATCCCAGCAGTGAGACAGTTAGATCAGGTCGCTGCAGACCGAGGAGAAGATGGCTGGAGGCCTTGGATGGCTTAGGCTCAGCGCAGACAGAACGGAGCGCAGCGGAGAGGATTTTGTTAACGCACTTGAAAATAAACTTTAAAATTATTACAATAAAGTGCATAAATGCTTGAACCTGATAAAAAATGATCGCGCGTCCTCGAAGATATGCGGCACACGCGATCCGTAAAGAAAATGCCCGAGACCGCGCGGGGATTATTCCTCTCTCTCTGCGCTGACACTTTCTCGTTAATTGGCGAGAAGAGCCGCAACATCGAGAAAAGTGGAAGGAATGGGGGGAGGGCTTTGCCCAGGAGTGTAACAGTTCAGGGTCATCATCTGCCTAGCCTTTTCCCGACTACGTTGGGGTCGGCTTCCAGTCTAACCGGATACAGCTCAATACCAGTATTTTACATGGAGGGTCTGCCTATCTGACCTCCACAACCCAGTACTGGGTAATACGATACCCCTTGGTAAGACTGGTTGTCAGACTTTTTGAGCCACTGACTACCTAACGACTGTCAATGATCTACAAATGACACCAGGGACCGACGGCTTAACGTGCTTTTCGAGGCACGGAGGAAACTTGGTATGTAATGGGTGGTCACCCATCCACAGACCAACCTAGCCAAGCATGGCTTAACCTAAAGATCGATCCGAGCGGCTGTTATTATTTGGCTGTTGTTATTTATTTAAATAAAAAGACAAACTAATATTTTAGCTAACTCATATGTCTCTTTCAGGTGAGGAGTACCTTGACTCGCAGGTGCTTCGCACCGCCAGCGACCTCACAGTGCGATGCTCCGAGGTCGTCAGCGGTAACGTCAATATTTACGACAGGCATGAGTTGGCGAGGCATATTGTGAGTTATTACTTTATTACAAATATCATGCAGACTATTAGAATAGAATAGAATAGAATATTTTTATTTTAAGACCGGAGTCCATAGGGTTAGTAACAATTTTACTTACTTTCTAGTGTCTTTCTTTCTATTATATGTTATATCTAAATAAACAACTAATGTGGCGGAGATGGTGTGCGCGGCGTGGCCAGACTACCTGTATAAAAAGTAGCCTGTGTCCATCCGTAATAATGTACCGTTCAAATGATGAAAGAATTTTGCAAGATTTCCGGACACCTCCGCAACGTACAAACTCATGGGATCGTAGTACCGGTACTAAATGCGATGTGTTAATCTAGGTAACGAACTATCTGTACGCCAAATTTCAACCAAATCCGTTCAGCAGTTTTTGCGTGGAAGTGTAACAAACATCCATCCTCACGGACTTTCGCATTTATAATAAGTTAAGTTAGATTCTAATGAGTCCATGTAAATACACTTTTCTTACGGTCGCCAATCATATTTTTATCAACATACAACAAGACAGTGACCTGCAAATTTTAAAAACGTATAAGCATAACAATGTGGCGGGCCACATTAGCGAACCCCACTTAAAGAAAAAAATCATGTTATTCCAGGCGGAGAACCCAGACTGGTGGCACTTCCCGTTCCCGCGCGAGGTCCCGGTGGCGGCGCACGTGTTCGGCACGTTCACGCCCGTCGTGCAGCGCGCGCCGCGCGTGCCCAAGCGCGTCGAGAAGCAGCAGCAGGCACAGCTCAAAGAACCGGAGAAGGTTGACAAGTAAGTACTGAGTATGCCAGGGTTAGGGGTCATGTGACCTGCCTCCTCTCGGCTCAAACGTACAGTCAAAGCAACCTCTGCACTGCTGTCGACGGCAACGTGTGAGTAACGAAGTTTTGGGCTACCAAAATATAAGATAAAGGGTGTAAATAGACCCTTAATGTATCCGAAAGGCACTTGTTCTCCCCGTCATTGCGATCATTTTTTTGTTCTAGACCATACCTGGGAACCTTCTAGTTACGGAGATATTGGGGGTCAAAGTTCCGACGTTTTTACAAGTTTTTTTTTTAAATACATGTTTTTAATGTAAAATTTTTACTTTACACACCTCCACGACCCCCGTACTATTCAATCCATTCATCAGCACAATGCTTTGAGTGCTTTCCATCGAGTCCTACTTTAAAACGTGATTTTTCAGCCAAAAAAAAAAGTCGATTCCCAGCAATAATTTTGGCGTAAAGTTACTCAGCTTGATGTACAGAATGCTTAGTTGACGGCTATGTGAAGGATCTGTTTACACCCTGTATATCATGCCAGAAGAAAACGAAGAATCTTTTATTTTTCAAGAGTATGCAGAGAGTGACCAAAAATCCGAAGACATGGAGTCATACACTGCACTGTGCAGGCGTAGTGGACTACAACTCACTCCATCTCTCAAAGAGGAGGGCTATATCCCACCTGGGGACCTGGGACCATTTTTTAATAACCAATGAAAAGTTTATATGTGGGGGGGGGCTCAGAATGGTGTACTGAATGCATCATCTGCCTAGCCTTTTCCCAACTATGTTGGGGTCGGCTTCCAGTCTAACCGGATGCAGCTGAATACCAGTATTTTACATGGAGCGACTGCCTATCTAACCTCACAACCCAGTTAGTACTGGGTAATACAATACCCCTTGGTAAGACTGGTTGTCAGACTTTTTGGGCCACTGACTACCTGTAACGACTGTCAAAGATCTACAAATGAAACCCGGGACCAACGAATTAACGTGCTTTCCGAGGCACGGAGGAAACTCGGTATGTAATGGGTGGTCACCCATCCACAGACCAACCTAGGCAAGCACGGCTAAACCTAAAGATCGATCCGAGCGGCTGTTATTATTAAGCCACGAGCTCCTCCCAATGATGTACTGAATACGTCGTAACCGTTTTCGCGTCGGTGTGCCTTCCATCCTGTATATAAATGTAGCTCAAATTTAACAATAATTATCTCCAGGCTAGAGAAACAAGAAGAAGGCTCGCAGATGGTGACGCGCGTGCAACGTTTCATCATGAAGTGGCACAAGCAGCACCAGAAGCCCCTGAGCTACTTCCACACCGTCCTGGACCCTGACAGCTTCAGTAAGAGCGTGGAGAACATCTACCATGTCTCGTTCCTCGTCAGGGACGGATGGATATCTGTCACTTTGGGTAAGGACACACATCATTCAGAAAATCGGGCAAGTGGAGAATTCTGATGACCCACCAGCATAAAAGCGAGTACTCCTTTTTAAACTGACATAGTCACTACCATGTCATTTTAAAAAGGACATTATCATTAACACTGAAAACTGGATGTTAATTGTAAATATATTAAACTAGCTTTTGCCCGCGAATTCGCTCGCGTTCATTTACAATTTTACAATCAATTCGGTTTGTACTCTGCTTGTAGTAATATAATTCTATCATGATTCGAAAGATACGTGGCGCCATCTATTATCGTAAGAACGTTATTGTTGTTTTCCTCCAGAATAGTACTTTTATTTGGAACGAAAGTACACCTGACAACGTATATGCAAAATTTCAGGAAGATCGCTTCAGTCGTTTAGGCGTGAAAAGGTAACAAACAAACAAACAAACTTACTTTCGCATTTATGATATTAGTGGATTAGGACTAGTTAGGATAGGATATCCCGTTTTCAGTGTTAATCAAATATTCAATTCATAACCATATTTGCATTTTATCATAAAAAGCTGAAAGCAAATTCACTTTTAAAAGAAAAGTGCGTAACCACTATTTAAGTCAGAATAAATAGCTCTCTCTCTATTAGAAGTCGAGTCATGGTAATTATTATTAGGTTTCTCGTTTTTAATTTTGGTATTTGTTAAAATATGTATTAGTTTATTTTATTTGTATATAAGTATTAGTATCATTATAAGTGCCTATATAAATTTTCGATAGCAAGAAGTTATTTTTATATATTTATTTTGTACCCTATCACAATGTTTTCTTATTTAACCCAAATGTTGACTGGTAGAGAGTGCCTTGTGGCATTAAGTCCGCCTATGTATCACTATTGTACATGAAGTTTAAATGAATAAATAAAAATAATGATTTCATATTACAGATGAGGAGTACGGCCTGCCGTTCATAACGCCGCTGACACAAAGGCAGAAGGAACAATCAGATCTCTCTGAAGAGAAGCAGTTCATCGTGTCCATAGATATGAAGCGATGGCAGGTACAGTTAAAGCACTATTTTTTGTACAAGCTTTATTTTCAATTTCTGTTTCACTGCTCTCAAGAACGTAAAACTCTCATAAACCCGTAAAAGCTTGGTGGCCCAGTGGTGGCGGCTCCGACTTACGAACAGTAAATCGTGGGTTCCAAGTTCCAACCCAGGCAGGCGCATTACTTTGTGTAAGTTATTTCATCACCACTGGTCTCAAAACGGTGAAGAAAAACATCGTGAGGAAACCGGCATGTCCTAGAACCTAAAATTCGAAGACATGTGACATCTACCAACCCGCACTGGGCCCGCGTGGTTGATTATAGCCCATTCCTTCTCACAGAGAGGACGCCTGCGTCCCAGCAGTGGGAACATTAATAGGCTGATTATGCTTATGCTTGAACAAATGTCGGCAGGTTTTGCCTAAATATGGCTTCCGATACCGTTATAATATTAATGATACGTGCGGCTCGCGACATAGGGGTAAACTTGAGCAGGTTAGTCCTAGCCGCTGGCACGTCCAACAGTGCGGGGCGGCGGCACCCACGCGCAGCCAGCACCTCGGGGTGCTGCAGTAACCCTAGCAGTATGCTCGCCACGTACTTGACAAGCGCCACGTCCCTTCTTACTGCCAGTCTGGTGTAACCAACCATGCCCATATAAAACAAAAATAGAAGAAAAGTCTTTAACAGTTTCTTCTTTTCAGGACCTGGTGTCAGCGTTTGGCATCCAAAAGCCTATGATGGTGCTAAAGAGTAAATAACTGTAATATTATATGTTTGTGTCATTATAATTATTTTTAATAATGTCTGTGATTAAAATAAGTAACTTGAAGTTTGAAATATACGTTCTTTATTTTCTTATGGAATTGGGTTTTACTTTCCTACATCAGCGTTTTTTGGAACAGTTAGGGTCAGTTTCCACCAAGCCGAAATATCTTCGAGCGCTTTTTTGATTATCATCCTGCAATCCCCAAAGGATAAGATAGAGGTGTACCTCATGTTACAGCCCCATTTCGCCTAGGCGAGCCTATTGCCATCAACCGGGCTCAAATCCAGACTCCATGGCTGCTACTGAGAAATTCCTGATGGAAAACCTAATAATACTCGCCCGACCTGGGAATCCAACCCAGGATCCTCATGCTCAGCAGTCGCGCTTGCGATGTAATAAGGGGCGAGCCTATTGCCACTACCGGGCACAAATCTAAACGCCTTGGCTTACTGAGAAATTCCTGATGGAAAAAACTAATAACAGTTTGCACGACCTGGGAATCGAACCCAGGACTTCATGCTCAGCAGTCGCGCTTGCGACCACAAAAGTATAGACCGACCGCTTTGAGTCCTCGCGTCGGTATCAATTTAAATGGAATATTCTGAAGGTTGATCACGTATTGGTTCAATTAGTATCGTAATACCTACGTGGATTATGGCTATTTTAAAGCAAATAACCTGTGGGATATTGTTAGGACTCTGTGGACGCTTAATGTGCCTTTGATGGGGCAAGGCGGAGGACTCATTAAACCGGTCGGTCTATAGACAGGTTAGGTAAGACAGTAATCAAATAAAACAACGATAGAATGCTGAAAATATATTTGATACAACACAACGGTCGCGAACCGCGTAAAATACCCACTTCACAACAACGTTACAATAATAATCTCTTATTTTACAATACAATGTCTACGCGCTGTATACGTACCGACACCCGGAAATTTCTTTTAATACTATTATATGGATTATACACCGTAACTTTTTAGTCGTCTTACAAAGGTCGTCCACTCAATGTACCCGACATAAAAAAGCTCTAGGCGCCATTTTTTTTTAATCTTTCATAATAGGTACAAAGAAAAATAATAATAAAATTATGAAACATCCTGTTAATGATGTTTACGTGTCAAACGGGAGAACATTACCTACCCAGCACTCGAGTCCAGTAGATCGTCGCTCGCGACAGGGTGTTTTAACTACGTCATGCGTCATAATACTGAATAATATTTTTATTTTTAAATTCTTAAAATCTCATAAATACCATTTTTTTTTAATGAATATTTATTATTCATTGGATACATGAAGTGGGCTGCCGTTGTAAGACGACTAAAAAGTCACTGTATAGGGACACCACAACATAGCGAATCAAGTTTCCCAAAGAAACATTTTTTTTCTACTCATTCAACGTTATCACAATAACACAACAGCCGTATTAAATTCGCGCGCGCCTGTTACCTATCTGCTGTTAGCTGCGTGACGCCTTTCTGTCTCATTACTATCGTACCGTGCAGGGTATCGTACAGTGGATAAGCAGAATCAAGAATATTTCTTTGGGAATGTTGTTTGTTATTATGAGTACAATCACGTGTTTAAGTATCGGTCACTAATTACCAGTCACCCTATATATTAGATGGATGGACTGAGGTAAAGTTTATGGACTAATAAACAAGTACGGAAGAAGACGTGCTGCGCCGACCCCAAAAATTGGGAAATGACTTTTTTTAGGGTGACAAATCACGTTTGACGGTAGGGCTCGGTAGGCTCGGCTTCGTTAAGGGTATTTTTTCACCCAGTAGATGTATGGCACCATCATCAGCCTTATTGTCCCCACTGCTGGGACACAGTCCTGCTTTCTACGTCAGGGAGTGGGCTGTAATCCACCACGAGAGCCCAATACGTGTTGGTAGATGTCACGTCTTCAAATATAAATGTTTAGCTTATGCCCGCGTGGAGTTTGGTAATTGTCCCTCGGGATCGTACTACCGGGATAAAAAGTATCCTATGTGTTAATCCAGTTTATAACCTATCGGTGTGCCTAATTTCATCCAAATCCGGACAGTAGTTTTAAGGTGAAAGAGTAACAAAATCCATCCATACTCACAAACTTTCTCATTTATATTATTAGTAGGACGTATGGTAGAAATACAATTATTCCTTTTTCTGTTACGAAGGACATCGTCGGTAAGTACAAAGCGCGTACAATAATACTATACATGATATATTTGATCGAGAGCTATTCGTTACTTTACTATAGACACCAAAATGAGGTATCGTAGTTATATCAAAAAACAGATATCTTTTCAATACATTACACTGTGATGGATGGAAACATCACGCCTATATCTTCAAAAAGGGGTAGGTAGAGGTTTATAATTATAGTCTCCACGAGGAACAATACAGTTAAATATACAGCATGTTTCATAACCCACGCGCGTGACCTCTCTAAGCCAATCCAAATTTCACCTACCAAATTTCACCTTTTGTCACATATTTGTGTCGTTTGGCGTACAGGGCACGCGCTTGCTTGTCACGTAAATATGTACTACAACGGTCAAAAGGTTAAGTTGTGTTCATATTAAATCCCATAAATTTGGGTCGAGTAAGGTATTCACAAAACACAAATTACTGACGATGCTTAAAAAGCCGGTAAGCTAAAGTGTGACTGGGCTGGCCATGTCTGACGAGCTGTGGGCCAAAATAACCACGATGTGGAGCCCCGACACAGCCAGAAGGCGACGTGGTAGACCTCGCAGGAGTGTGCGGGATGAGCTGGACAAAACTAACGACCAGTGGTCCACATTGGCCCTGGATCGAAGAATTTGGAAGTCATGGAGAGAGGCTTTTGCCCAGCACTGTTACTATCTTCAATTATAAACCACAGTGTAATGTAAAGAAAACAATCTTACACTATGAGACAGCACAAAATCATATAGATTTTGTTACATTGTCTCAACATTTTTATCAATTTACATAAGATTCAAAGCAGCTTTGCGTAACATGAATACTCTTATTTAGGGTGACTGGTAATTAGTGACCGATACTACACGTAATTGTACTCATGATAACAAACAAACTTTCGCAAAGAAAATTTTTTTAAGTACTCATTCACTTTTATCACAGTACCTATCAGCTGTTAGCCGCATGACGCCGTTCTTTCTCATTATTATCGTACCGTGTAACAGTGGGTAGGCAGAGCACCCGCGCGGCTCGCAAGCCCGCACATTACATTTTGTTAAAATTTAACTAGTACTAGGTACCTAAACCAAGAGTACATTGTGTTAGGTAATTTAATTTTAAGTTTGCATGCTGAAGGAAGTCGGCGAAATGTGTGAAACCTTTTATTTTATAAGACCATCATATACCATATTTCATGCAAAATAAAGAATCTTGATAATGAGTAAAAAAAAAAAAATTGGTTCTGTGGGAAAGTTGTTTGTTATCATGAATACAATCACGTGTTTAAGTATCGATCACTAATTACTAGTCACCGTATATACGTCTAAAAAACAATATTCTTCTGAAAAAATATCTAAACCGAAGCCTGACTTACCAAGTCATATCGTTTGAACTTGTAACCACACAATCAGTGAGTGGGTTGTGGAGGTCATATAGGCAGTCATCATTTCAGCCGAAAGACGTCCACTGCTGGACATAGGCCTCCCCCAAGCGTCGCCACATTGACCGGTCCCGTGCGACTCGCATCCCCGCTACCTTCACCAGGTCCACTTAGTGGATAGGCAGCCGCTCCATATAAAATGCTGGTATAAAGTTGCATCTGGTTAGACTGGAAGCCGACCCCAACATATTTGTTAAAATGCTCAGAAGATTTTCTTTATCGTGTGTTTAGTAGGCACTAAACACACGATAAAGAAACAACACAACAACCTGGTGTCAGAGTTTTATGCCGCCCATGGGCCTCTGACTTGGCTTTACATGCCGTCAAGAAATATCTTTCAGGCATGCTGGTTTCCTCACGATGTTTTCCTTCACCGAAACAAGTGAAAGCACGTTAAGCCGTTGGTCCCGGCTGCCATTTGTAGATTTTTGACAGTTGTTACAGAGAGTCAAAAAGTCTGACAACCAGTCTTACCAAGGGGTATCGTATTACCTAGTACTAATTGGGTTGTGGAGGTCAGATAGGCAGTCGCTCCATGTAAAATACTGGTATTCAGCTGCATCTGGTTAGACTGGAAGCCGACCCCAACACAGTTGGGAGAAGGCTAGGCAGATGATGACACACATGAATCCGAAAAAACAGAGGTTCGAACTTGAGACCTATGACTTGGCGACGGCTAGGAAGATGATGAAAGAATTTTAAATATAAAATATAAACGTAAATCAGAGATCATATCGCAAAGCCGCCTCGAGAATTTACAAAACATACAATAACTGATGAACAGTATGACACAGCATTTGAACTATAAGTACTAATAGACCATAGATAAGAAAATAAAACTAAATGTAAAAGACCAGTACAATAGGCGGTTACACAGAAAATATAAATCGACCGAAAAGTATGGAGTTGAATTCTTTTCATTATAAACAACATACTTAACATCAAGCCTGTAATCGCCGAAGGGTTAGGCAGAGGTCTACCTAACAGTGCAGCCAAATTTCGCCAAGTCTCACTTAATAGGGGACGAGCCTGTTGCCTTCAACCGGGCACAGAACCAGACTCCGTGGCTGCTACCGAGAAATTCCTGATGGAAAAACCCAATAACACTTTGCCCGTTCTGGAAATCGAACCCAGGCCCTCTTGCTCAGCAGTCAAGCTTGCGACGACTAGACCAACGCCATCAAATATCTTTTCGGTCGATCGAAAACTAAAATAGTAGTACTAATGACAAATGAATAATAATTACATGGAAATAATTTAAGAATAATATAATACATTTAAACTAACGTACAGTTGAATATAAACAAAATATATTTACAATTTCATTCGAAATGTCACAAGGATTATTATTTAAAAAAATGTTCTACAAATCATAAGTACAGGTAACTTATACATGGTGGGAGGATCACCGACGCTAAAACGGTTACCACGTATTCAGTACAAAGTTCAAATATAAATTTTTCATCGTTTATTAAAAAAAAAACCTAAAATACGTGGTCAAAATGTATGAAACGGCAGACTTGTGTGGTAAGCGTTTGTGCGTGGGTGTACCTTCCACCCTGAATACTTTTTGTAAGTCATTGTGATTTAAAAAAAATCATAACACATTTTAACAATCACTTCATAGTTTAACTTCTGCTATAAGCAATCGAATAGCAATAGAAAGTTTACAGATAAAGGAAAACAGGGTGTAAACGGACCCTTCACGAAGCCGTCAACCAAGCATTCTGTACATCAAACTAAGTAACGTTACGCAAAAATTATCGCGATTTACGGTAGAAGTCAATGTAACGCATTGTGCTGATGGGTGGATTTAATAGTAAGGGGGCCGTGGACGTGTTTAAAGTAAAATTCTTACATGAAAAAAAATAGCTAAAAAAAAAAAAGTTGGAACTTTGACCCCCAATATCTCCGTAACTAGAAGGTTCCCAGGTATGGTCTAATACAAATAAATGATCGCAATGACGGGGAGAACAAGTGCCTTTCGGCTTCGTTAAGGGTCTTGTTACACCCTTTATAATATTTGTAAAGGAAGACCTTCATTTCGTATTTCTACACATTCAATAAAATATTGCTTAAATGCAATAAAGAATTTATTTCATAAAAAAACGTGTACTATAGTTTGATAGTATACAGGATGAAAGGGACACCGACGTTAAAACGGTTACCACGTATTCAGTACACGATGTTGATGTTTGAATGTTGATGTTTTCTATTTTCTGAACCTCACATATCGAGTGACTGGTAATAAGCGACCGATACTTCAACACGTGACTGTACTCATGATAACAAACAACTTTCCCAAAGACTTTTTTTATACTCATGCACTTTTATCACAATAACACACAGTCGTATGAAACTCGCGCGCGCGCGCGCCTTTGACCTATCAGCTGTTAGCTGCGTGACGCAGTTCTGTTTACCCTAGAGCACGTGCGCCTTTGACCTATCAGCTGTTAGCTGCGTGACGCAGTTCTGTCTACCCTAGAGCGCGCGCGCCTTTGACCTATCAGCTGTTAGCTGCGTGACGCAGTTCTGTCTACCCTAGAGCGCGCGCGCCTTTGACTTATCAGCTGTTAGCTGCGTGACGCAGTTCTGTCTACCCTAGAGCACGCGCGCCTTTGAACTATCAGCTGTTAGCTGCGTGACGCAGTTCTGTCTACCCTAGAGCACGCGCGCCTTTGACCTATCAGCTGTTAGCTGCGTGACGCAGTTCTGCCTACCCTAGAGCACGCGCGCGTTTGACCTATCAGCTGTTAGCTGCGTGACGCAGTTCTGTCTACCCTAGATCACCCGCGCGGCTTGCAAGCCTGTTCCATAAGTTTTATATGATAAAAGAGTATAAAAAAATTGTTTCTTTGGGAAAGTTGTTTGTGTTGTGAGTACCATCACGTGTATAAGTATCGGTCACTAATTACAGTACTTACAGTCACACTATAGCGATATTTCGTCGGTTATTATAAAAAAAACAGCTGTTTTCTGCAAAACTACAATACCTACATGGTCAAAAATGTATGGAACAGATGTTTTTTTAAATTACCGATGAAAAATTTCCAAGTGTGTGCTCAGTACTGAATATATGAAACCGTTACAACGTCGGTATCACATCCACCCTGTTTTCAAATGTCAATAAATTAATTATAACAATCAATCATGATAAAATTTTAGTAATTGATTTTAATTGTAATTCATTATTTTTATTATATTAAATAAGATTGTGTTAGCTTCGAAATAACCTTTTTGGTCGCCATTATTTGTTGCGAATAAATCAGGTAAGAAAATAAATAAAGTCCCCGTCACGAGAAGCTATAAATTTTGTAAACACACATTCAGGGGTTCGCAACCTTAGAAAACTAACTAATTAGAAAAAAACAAAATCAACAATAACAAATAATATAACCTAAGCCGCAAATCAAGCACAAACTTACTCCAAAAAATGTTTACGTTCCATGAGTCAGACGCGTTCCAGCCCCCGTAGCATGACCACCGTAGACAAGGATTTCTTTGACGGAAGAATCGACAAAATGACAGATTGTGTCGACACAATGACAGATTTCTTTGCACTATCTGTCATTTTGTCGATTCTTCCGTCAAATAAATCATTGTCTACGGTGGTCATGCCACGGGGGCAGTACCACAAAACATTAGACGACAGCGCTTTATATCGCTAAAAGATATAAGCAAGTGAAATTGCTCGTTAGTTTCGTATTACACGTATGTTACTTCGAGTTGATTGAATTTGGGACTATTTGTTGTTGATTGAATTGTCGTTACGTAACTTGGTAGAAGTTCTTTATAGCTTCTCGTGACGGGGACTTTAGTTATTGAGTCGAGCTGAGAAGCACCATTTTGTTTTTTTACGAGTTTATGCCAAAATCACTCGAAGCATAAACAGAATAGAATACATAATACAAAAATTAACTAAATCCAGAATGGCAGCTCTGTTTGAATAAGATTCTCTATTTTGTATGATTTTCGTAAACCCATTAAAAATATGTGTGATTCATAAACAAAAGTCATAATTTTTCGTTTTATCATACTTTGAAAATCTATATCCATCACGTCTGAGTTTAGCTAGCCAATTCAATTTGACCTTGTATTATTGATAAAAATGCGACTCTAAAAAATATACGATAAAAGAAAAAATGAATTTTTTATTTTTTATAAATCGTCGGGGATAATGCAAATTCGCAAATCTACCACACGTAAAGTGTGCGTATCTGCACTACGTGTAGGTTTACATGGGAAGGTTATAAGTTTATATTGTTTTTATTTCAACGATTTTTGACCTCATTTTTACATGAATAGTAACAATTCATGTGTTCTATGTATTGTTAACAGTAGAAATCTATTAAATTCATTAATTTAGTCGCTACGACAATGCGTAATTGAAATTGGCTACATCTGTCAGATACGCGGAATTATCCAATGCTAGTTCCGCGGATTTGCACTATCCCCGACAAAATGGCGACCAAAACATACATTCATCAATCAACGCTTAATTTTTATCATTGGCATAATCTGGAATGTTAATCCATACAATAATAACATTGGAATCATGTGATTTCACTTAAATTTTATATTATTAATAATAATTTAGTTCATTTAGACTCGTTTACTTTCAATTGCTCTTTTAGTCGCGATATTTCGGCGCCCAGCGTGTCCATGTTTTCCTGAAATATTATTTATTTATTTAAACTTCATGTACAATAGTGGTACATAGGCGGACTTAATGCCACAAGGCATTCTCTACCAGCCAACCTTTGGGTTAAATAAGAAAAATTTGTGATAGGGTACAAAATAAATATATAAAAAATAACTTCTTGCTTTCGAAAATTTATATAGGCACTTATAATGATACTAATACACATATAAGGTCTATCTTTTCATACACGAAATATTTTAAGAGTAACTTCTATTAGTCGTAAAGTCGCCATAGCAACGAAAAAAAAATATATTTGAGTGTTTTTTTTTTACAAAATTATAATAATTCTAAAATTTTTTGAGACCTTTTGCATAAATCCTTTACTCCCATATTCTAACAATGACAGTAGGTAAATACGACGTAGTAAGCTAGCGTAATGGATGCTTAAAAATAAGGAGCTTGTATTTATTTTGTGGGTCAAGTAATTTTAAATTAACTATTTTTTATAAAAAGATATACTCAGATAAAAAAAAAATCCCTTGAAATGGCTTTGTTATAGCCGTTAGATGATTCCCTGAAAATATTTCGTGTATGAATAGTTAGACCATATATACAAATAAAATAAACTAATACATATGAAAATGAAATATGTGTTTAAAAAAAAAATATAATTATAAAGAAACGATGGATGGACTGTGTGAAGGGTGACATGGCTAGAAAGGAGGTGTTCTGATGACTTGACGAGTAATAGAGAAGTATGGAAGAAGAAGACATGCTGCGCCGATCCCAGAACTGGGGTAAGGGCAAGAGAATGATGATGATTAAAGAAACATATAACGCCTGTAATCCTCTTTTTTTTTTTTTTTTTCCGGATGGGAAGTCATCAAATGACCCCCCCCGCTCTGGGCGGAGCGGAAGGGAGTGTCAGATTTGTACTGACTAAAACCCATCCATGTTCCTTCTTTGCCCTTTGTGTTTCAGGGCCACGGTATCTCTTTCGAACAGTCCCGCAGCCCTGGCAGGGCCTGTAAATGATGATGAATAAAGAAACATATAACGCCTGTAATCCCCTTTTTTTTTTTTTTTTTTTTTTCCGGATGGGAAATCATCAAATGACCCCCCCCACTCTGGGCGGAGCGGAAGGGAGTGTCAGACTTGTACTGACTAAAACCCATCCATGTTCCTTCTTTGCCCTTTGTGTTCCAGGGCCACGGTATCTCTTTCGAACAGTCCCGCAAGCCTGTAATCCCCTTAGGGCTAGGCTGTGATGTACATCTGCATTTCGCTTGTTATACAGGGTGGAGTGACACTGACGCTAAAACGGTTACCACGTATTCAGTACATCATTCTGAGCCGGAAATATTTCATAGGTTATTTAAAAAAATCAGCTGTTACCTACAAAAGTGCAATACCTACACGGTCAAAATGTTTGGAACCGATGTTTTTTTTTTAAATAAGCATAAGCATAATCCGCCTATAATGTTCCCACTGCTGGGACACAGGCCTCCTCTCTAATTTTTTTTTTTTTAAACCTTGCCCTACGCTAGGAATTACTCCTGTATTATGGGTGCGTTTACAAACATTTAAGCTCACATACACAAACAGCCAGACCCGGAACAACTACCTGTAGGCCATACGAATTATTTGTTCCGTGCGGGAATCGAACCCGCAACACGAAGCGCAGCAGTCAATCGCTCAGCCACTGCGCCAACCGTGCCGTCAATCTATGAGACGGAATGGGCTAATTATAGCCCATTCCGTCTCATAGATTGACGGCACGGATTACCACCACGCGGGCCCAGTGCGGGTTGGTAGATGTCACATGTCTCCGAATGTTTGGTTCTAGGACATGCCGGTTTCCTCACGATGTTTTCCTTCACCGTTTTGAGAGCAGTGGTGATGAAATAACTTACACAAAGTAATGCTCCTGGCTGGGTTCGAACCACGACTTACTTCTCGTAAGTCGGGACCGCCACCACTGGGCCACTGGGTTTTTTAAATAACCTATGAAACTTTTATATGTGGGAGCTCAGAATGATGTACTGAATACGTGGTAACCGTTTTAGCGTCGGTATACCTTCCACCTTGTATTTGAATCTTTTACGTGAGCCTATTGCCATTAGTCGTGGTTAGAAAAAACAAACCACTAACACTTTGTCCAACCAGGGAATTGAACCCAAGACCTCATGCTTAGCAGTCGCGGTTTCAACCTCTAGATCTACTAGACAGTCTCATACCTTTCTTCCATCTTTCTCTGCCCAGTACGTGTAGCACGACCACCGTAGTAACGGGTTTTGTCGACGGAAGAATCGACAAAATGACAGATCAACAAAGAAATCTGTCATTTTGTCGACAAAACCCGTTTCGACGGTGGTCATACTACGCGTGCTGATCAGCTAAGCAGTCCTTGTTGAAGAAGTCCAGCTTATAACCCTATGTGTTACCTTGAGCGTGATGTTCTTCAGAAGAGTGTCCTCAAGCACAGCTTGCAGGCGCCGGTTCATCTCCAGCGACAACTCGGCCGTCAGCCCGCCCGGGTCGCCGCCCCATACCGCGGCCATGGCTCCGCCGCCTAGCCGGGCAATCTCTTTCTGTAATACAGATTAAAAAATTAATATTTATTCTGCCATCTGTCAAATGTCACAACAACTATACTGCCGTGGTATAACTATAATGCCGTTATCTGAGACTCACAAAGTTACTTAATGTTATTTTTGCTTATTTCACACGTGAGAAATATGTACTTAACGGCATTTTTTAAATTATTATTTCCAAAACTATTCAAGATATTGAAAATTCGCAAACACAGATCGCTAGATTTTTTTTTTCTCATTAATATAGCATCAAAAGTTGAAAATCGACCAGATGTTGGATAACGGCATTTTAGTTATACCACGGCAGTATATTCCTCTTGACCTCAATCTAGTCCTGAGGACTGAGATGAGGTCGACGATGGAACGAGCTAACCCAAAAAAAGCCTATTAACTCGCGACTCAAATAGACTGGGGTCTTATGAACTTGGGAACACCGACGCAGGCAGGGAATTCCACTCCTTGTCTGTGCGCATAATAAATGATGTAGCAAAGCGCTTCGTGCGAATGTGTGGAACATCGACAAGGTATGGGTGATAACCTGCAGTACGTCTGGACTCCCGATGGAAGAAGGGAGATGGTGGAATGAGCTCGTGGAGCTCTTGGGCACACTCACCGAAGTAGAATTTGTATAAGACCGACAGACATGCAACTTTGCGGCGGTGAGCTAGGCTATGAAGCTAGATTATCGCCACCAATGAGCCTCTTAGCTCTGTGGCGCGAGTGTCGGATCATTTAGTTCCCTTCAAAATGGTTGACTTGAATGGTGCTGATACATGCGTCATGTTCGTGAACGCGCGCTGTCAGTTGTGACTGGTCAATTATTTTATTTTTGAATTGTTTTTACTATGGACACTTTTAACGTACACATCTTGCTGCATCGTTGTCACATAATGTACCATCTCAACAGGAATGATGTAACCAAGGTTTTGTAAAAGTATTCTGATTTAAAAGAGTGTCCACGGAGTTTCTTGCCCGTTCTTCTCCATAGAGATCTACGTTAGGGAACGGGCAACTACAGTACTTTCACAGTTTTTGTGCCTTGTGACTGGGACTGTAGCTACATTACATTATTGTCTTTGTTTCGACAATTCAAAAGTGCCTGTAACTGGCCTACTTGAAATAAATGCTTTGATTTTGATTGATTTTGAGTCGAGTATAAAATAAACTTATATTGTCACTTACGGGATATCTTCCGTGATTGTTGTGTTGTTGTTGTTGATATCGGGAGCTCAAAATAATGAACAATCACGGAAGATATGCCGTAAGTGACAATATAAGTTTAGTAAACCGTGAAAGCTTAAAACAGTGTTCGAGTATAAAATGTAGCAAATTCAGGACTTAACTCTTCAATTCCCAGTGCCACTTGTAGGTTGCAGAATGATTTTTTTCTACCACATGGCAATTTTACTTTTAATTTGTAAGTACCTAAAGAATAATAAAAACATCGTGAGGAAACCGGCATGTCCTAGAACCAAAAATTCGAAGACATGTGACATCTACCAACCCGCACTGGGCCTGCGTGGTGGATTATAGCCCATTCCCTCTCATAGAGAGGAGGCCTGCGTCCCAGCAGTGGGAACATTATAGGCTGATTATGCTATGCTTATGCTTTGCTTTAAAGAATAATAAAAATCACAACATATGAGATTTAAAACTGGGACTGGGCAGGCCATGTCTGCCGGCACAGCTGTGGGCCCGAATATCGCAAGACTGAAACCCTGAAACAGCTAGACGGGGTCGTGGTAGACCGCAGAGAAGATGGCGGGACGTCTTGGATAGCTTCCTCGCGAATTGGCGAGAAGAAGCACACCATCATGAAAAGTGGAATGAATGGGGCGAGGCCTTTGCTCAGGAGTAGGACAATGCGGACTAATTAAAAAAAAAAAAAACTTAGCAAACTAAAAGTGACACTGGGAATTGAAGAGTTAATAGCAATTTATAAATTTATAGATGGAATGAAAAGGTATGGCGCATATTATAGGATATGGAATGAGCTTACTATTCATAACATGGTATTTACCTTGGTTAGCTTCCGTTTCTACATAGCAGCATGGACAAGGGGACATTTTTAAATATATAAGGTCTATCTTTTCATACACGAAATATTTTAAGAGTAACTTCTATAAGTCGTAAAGTCGCCATAGCAACGAAAAAGAAAAATTATCTGAGTGTTTTTTTTTTACGAAATTATTATAATTATAATTTTTGTTGAGACTTTTTGCATAAAACCTTTACTCCCATATTCTAACAATGACAGTAGGTAAATACGAGGTAGTAAACTAGTTAAGACCTTATACATATAGGGTCTAACTATTCATACACGAAATATTTTCAGGGAATCATCTAACGGCTATAACAAAGCCTTTTCAAGGGATTTTTTTTTATCCGAGTATATTTTTTTATAAAAAATAAATAATTTACAATTAATTGACCTACAAAATAAATACTGGCTCCTTATTATTAAGCATCCATTACGCTAGTTTACTACGTAATGGATGGTACGGTAGAATAAAGGTTTTATGCAAAAAGTCTCAAAAATTTTTAGAATAATAATAATTTGTAAAAAAAAAAAACACTCAGATAATTTTTGTTTTCGCTACTATGGCGACTTTACGACTTATAGAAGTTACTCTTAAAATATTTCGTGTATGAAAAGATAGACCTTATATAGATAATGAAATTACGTTTTACAAGAGCAATATTTTTTTAAACACTGCATTTTAGCGACAATCGTAGATACTAATCGCGTATTCATAACAAAACATAGCAACACGCCTGTAATCCCCGAAGGGTTAGACAGAGGTGTACCTAATAGTACACCCACATTTCGTCAGATATGTTTAAGTCCCATGTAATAGGGGGCGAGCTTATTGCCATCAACCGAGCACAAATCTAGACTCGGTGGCTGCTACTGAGAAAATCTTGATGGAAAAACCCAATAGCACTTTGCCAGACCCGAGAATCGAGCACAAGACCTCATTGCGACTACTAGACCAAAGAGGCAGTCGTGGTCTATGGCGTATTCTTTTCTAAAATTTTAAATATTCTGTAATTCAAAATTTATTTAATGCAAATTATTTTTTTTAATTATTTAATTAAAAACTATCAAATAAACTAACAACAAACTATGAAAGGGCGTCGAAAAACTCCTCAACGCTGTCAGCTGGTAATTAAATAATCTAATTATAATCTGCATCTTTAATTTTGAATGGTTAGCCATAAAGAAGTTTACAATTGTCCAGATTTCAAGTTTTTCATCAAGAACTTCCTTTGCAATTTGATATTTCGGGTATCGTCACACGATCTACAGTACCTTGTTGTCATCCCGGTGGCTGGAGCCGACGGCGCCTGCCGGCATCTCACACAGGAGATGCCTCAGCAGGCGCGCCTTCGCCCTCAGCTCGGCGGTGAGCTGTCTCGAATGCTCCTCGAGGAACTCGCAACGTTCTGACCGACGTGCGGCCGCCCGTTGTAGTGACACTATGCGCTCGATTAAAGTTTGGCGGTCTGGTTCGCGGACCTAGGAAATAGAATATAGTAAAGTGGAGGCCGCACCGCCTGCTAGCGCGCAAGCTGGCTGGCGACGCGAGGCGAGGGAAACTATACACCGTGACTTTTTAGTCGTCTTACAGAGGTGGTCCACTCAATGTATCCGACATAAAGTAGCTCTAGGCGCGATTTGTTTTTTTTTTTACCTACCATAATAGGTACAAAGAAAAATAAATAATATATTAGAATTAAATTATGAAAATCCTGTAAATGATTTTTAAGTGTCAAACGGGAGAACATACCTACCCAGCGCTCGAGTTCAGTATGTCATCGCTCGTAACAGGGTGTTTTAACTACGTCATGCGTCAAAATACTGAATAATAATTTTATTTTTAAATTATTAAAATCTCATAAATACCTTTTTTTATGAATGTTTAGTAGTCATTAGATACATGAAGTGGGCTGCCGTTGTAAGACGACTAAAAAGTCACGGTGTATAAAATAAGCGAAGCTTTGGCGAGCTAAACTATGTGGGTTTACACCGAAAACTACAGACGAGCGAGCGCACCGGGCGAGGTGAACGAATAGCCTCACTGGAATCGTCGGATATTTCGTTCGCATGGTTTGTATCGCTGACTTAGCTTAGCTCTGTAGTTCGCGGTGTAAACCAAAGTATGAAAAGAGGTGAAACGATGCTCGCCCGGCTCGCTGGCTAGCTGGCGGTGTTGCCTGCGCTTAAGTAATGTGATAAGGATCCACCACCTCTGATTGGCATCCGATTGACTATGAAACTGAGGGATGAGACAATAATGTTTCTGTGTCGATGGCTAGATGAGATAGATCGCCATTATTGAAAATCCGATGAAAACAGTCGTGAATGATGTGATCTAAGTCAATTATTACTAAATGTAAATATTGCAGTTTTGACATGGAAAGAAAAATTCTAGTGCGAGCAGGGTTTGAACCTGCGACCTTCCGATTCAGTACACCGGATGTCTTAACCAATTAGACCATCGCACCCTGCTCACAGCTCTCGAAATTTTCGTTCCATTAATAACGTCTTACGGTGACGTTAGCGCCATCTATTTAAGAAAGTATCGAACTAACTTAAACCAACACGTTGACATTGCAGCCAAATCAATGTTGTATAGAAGTCGCCATACCAAACTAATTTTTAATATTTTTATTACTAATTTTTTTTTTTTTTTGTGAGCTTGTTGCGATGGTCTAATTGGTTAAGACATCCGGTGTACTGAATCGGAAGGTCGCAGGTTCAAACCCTGCTCGCACTAGAATTTTTCTTTCCATGTCAAAACAGCTATAGTTCCCTACGCAGGGTAGCGTCGACAATACGACAATAAATTTAAACTGTGTAAACCTCATGACGTTCCCAGTCTGCATACAAAATTCAGTCGAATATAACCAGTAGTTTAGTCACAGGACATTATTTTTCATTTTCTACATGATGTAGATTAATAGGGTAACAGCGGCAAGTTACCGACACCCGCATCGGTAAAAACACATTTTGCCAACTCGTTACTTTTATTTCCAAATGCGAATTAGTGCAAATTATACTTAGGTATAATTTGGTTAGTGAACCAATATTTATAAATGGTTGTTATATTTCGTTAACAGTTTCATGCTATTTAGTTTGATTGTTTTTTTTAATTTCGATTTTAGGATTTATTTCATCATCATCATCTGCCGAGCCTTTTTCCAACTATATTGAGGTCGGCTTCCAGTCTAACCGGATGCAGAGCAGTACCAGTATTTTACATGGAGCGACTGCCTATCTGACCTCCACAACCCGGTTAGTACTGAGTAATATGATACCCCTTGGTAAGACTGGTTGTCAGACTTTTTGGGCCACTGACTGCCTAACGACTGTCAAAGATCTACAAATGACAGCCAGGACCAACGGCTTAACGTGCTTTCCGAGGCACGGAGGAAACTCGGTATGTAATGGGCGGTCACCCATGCACAGACCAACCTAGGCAAGCACGGCTTAACGTAAAGATCGACCCGAGCGTCTGTTATTATTTAGCAACGAGCTCCTCGATGTTAGGCTTTATTTAATAGTAAAAAAATATTCCTATCAACTAGTATTACCATTGTTTTGTTATCGTATTGTCGTCGGCACCATGTATACTTCTTACAGAGACAGTACACCAAAACAATTGTTAACGACCAAAGGAACTCGGATGGACTGATCTAAAGATTATAAATAATATAAATACGTAAACGATATACTGAGATAACGAATGAGAATAAATGAAAATAACATGACGGCTGATATACACACCTACGAAAATATTTAACTACCCTGAATTTCAGTTTGAACTCAAAATACAACATGACCAACCAAAATTGTATGATAATAACAAAAATATGGAAAAAAAAAAATGTCACATCTCTAACCTTTGGAAATAATCTAACAAAAAGACTTGGGAATTTGATCTGCAAAATTAAAATAAAAGAATATTTATTATTTTTATTAATTATTCTTACCGTAGTCGTTTGTTCCTGAGATATGCGTGAAAATGAGTAGGAAATGTTAGTCAATAATCTTTTCAATACACTTTTTCGAAAACTAGTTCTAATCGCACTACGATTAGGTTCAATATGCAACGTATTTCACACAAGTGGATTTTTAATATTTATCCGCACACGTGCGGAAACAAAAATTTCTACAGATAACTATACTCATACTAAGTCCAAATGGGTTCAATAACTATAGTCGGCGGTGGTTGTTTTTCTTTTAAATCTCGGCAAGGAGATGAAAAAGGAAAAGGTGCATTGCAACGCATGCCGGGAACAGCTAGTCTTATCATACAGACAAGGATTTTATAGGCAGCTGGTAACATTAAATCAGGTGATATAAGATTTTAAACTTTCATGGTCACTAAAATTATTATAACGGGAAACAAAAAAAAAAAAAAACAAATAAACAAAGAATAAATAAATAATATTAATATCGGGAACTCAAAGAAAACAATAAACATGGTAAATATCCCGTCTTCTAGTTATAATAATTAAATCAGGTGTTTGTACACATACCTGTATGTCTGGCAAGGCGTCACTGTGTCCATTTTGAAGTCTATCCTCATGAGGAGTACTTTCACTGCTACTAATTGATGACACAGAGCCTGTATCGAAACAATTATTGAGTTGAATTACATAATTATAACTTTAAGAACACAGGGTTTAAATAAGTTCACATAGAATTCTTAGGAATGAGAAATTCTAAAAAAGGAGGAGCTCGTGGCTAAATAATAACAGCCGCTCGGGTCAATTTTTAGATCAAGCCGTGCTAGCCCAGGTTGGTACGTGGATTAGTGAACCACCCATCCCATACTGAGTTTCCTCCGTACCTCGGAAAGCACGTTAAGCCGATGGTCACTCTTTTTGCGTAGAGTTACTTAGTTTGATGTACAGAATGCTTGGTTGACGGCTTCGTGAAGGGTCCGTTTATACCCTGTATTATCTCACACAATGATTAGCTGTAGCACTTACCCGTTCTCGTGGCGGGCGCCAACTGTTGTGGTAACTTCGCTTCAAGCTGCTCACATCGCTTCATAGAGCGCTGTAGCTCGCGGTTCAATTCCTGTAAGCATTATATCACTGTAATAAAACTGGCCTAAAATTAGGGCAAGTACGGTGTGGATGGGTCACCGACGCTAAAACGGTTACGACGTATTCAGTACATTATTCTGAGCCCCCACATAGAAAAGTTTCATAGGTTATTTAACAAACCCGGTGGCCCAGTGGTGGCGGTCCCGACTTACGAGCAGTAAGTCGTGGGTTCGAACCCAGCCAGGCGCATTACTTTGTGTAAGTTATTTCATCACCACTGCTCTCAAAACGGTGAAGGAAAACATCGTGAGGAAACCGGCATGTCCTAGAACCAAACATTCGAAGACATGTGACATCTACCAACCCGCACTGGGCCCGCGTGGTGGATTATAGACCATTCCTTCTCATAAATTGACGGCACGGTTGGCGCAGTGGCCGAGCGATTGACTGCTGCGCTTCGTGTCGCGGGTTCGATTCCCGCACGGAACAAAAAATTCGTATGTCCTACAGGTAGTTGTTCCGGGTCTGGCTGTTTGTGTATGTGAGTTTAAATGTTTGTAAACGCACCCACGATACAGGAGTAATTCTTAGCGAAGGGCAAGTTTAAAAAAAAAAAATTAGAGTGGAGGCCTGTGTCCCAGCAGTGGGAACATTATAGGCGGATTATGCCTATGCGTATTTAAAAAAAAATTATCGGTTCCAAACATTTTGACCGTGTAGGTATTTATTTATATATTTAACACTTCAAGCACAAAAGTACAGAGGCGGACTTAATGCCATAGGCATTCTCTACCAGTCAACCTTTGGGTAATGCAGAGACAAGCAGTGGTAGGAGTATGTCTGAAAATAATTTTAAATAATACTAAGATTAACTAGAAGGATATATAAAATACTATAAATATCATAAAAACAAAAAAAAAAATATCAATAATAATAAAAATATCAATAATATTATTTTTTCATAAATATCAAACATTTAGATTTAGAGGTATTGCACTTTTGTAGGAAACAGCTGTTTTTTTATGATAAGAAGATACGTAGACGTTGGTCCGTCTTTGCGTCGGTGTCCCTTTCACTCTCTATAGCAAGAGTTACCTTGATGGCACTAGTATGTTTCTTCTTGAGCACGCCTTTCTCGCCCTTCTCCCACTCCAGCTTCTTGCTCGCTTCTGACACTTCTTCTGTTAACTCTGCTACCTGCAACAACAAGATAAAATCCATATACAAGGTGTAAACAGTAGCACTTCATATAATGAACATATTTTCATTGATGAACGCTTCTGAAATTAAGAGAGCCCAGTACAGTAAATCTTCCTTCTAGCCCAGTTTTAATACATTGGAATAGTACATTTTATAGACTAAATAATAACAGCCGCTCGGGTCGATGTTTAGGTTAAGCCGTGCTTGCCTAGGTTGGTCTGTGGATGGGTGACCACCCATTACATACCGAGTTTCCTCCGTGCCTCGGAAAGCACGTTAAGCCGTTGGTCCCGGCTGTCATTTGTAGATCTTTGACAGTCGTTAGGCACTCAGTGGCCCAAAAAGTCTGACAACCAGTCTTACCAAGGGGTATCGTATTACCCAGTTCTAACTGGGTTGTGGAAGTCAGACAGGCAGACGCTACATGAAAAATACTGGTATTCAGCTGCATCCGGTTAGACTGGAAGCCGACCCCAATATAGTTGGGAAAAGGCTAGGCAGATGATGATGATGAGTACCTTTTATAAACACTATACAGGGTGTTTTTATAAACGTGGGCAATACTTTAGGGGCGTGTAGTACTCATGAAAATAAGCAACTTTTACTATGGGACCGACCATGAAATCGCGAAAAAATATTCATACAGGGTGTAAACAGACCCTTCACGTACCCGTCATCCAAGCATTCTGTACATCAAACTAAGTAACTTTACGCAAAAATTATTGCTGGGAATCGACTTTTTTTTGGGGTGAAAAGTCACGGTTTACGGTAGGACTCGATGGAAAGCACTCAAAGCATTGTGCTGATGGATGGATTGTATAGTACTTGGGTCGTGGAGGTGTTTATAGTAAAAATCTTACATTAAAAACAGGTATTTTAAAAAAAACTTGTGAAAAAGTTGGAACTTTGACCCCCAATATCTCCGTAAATAGAAGGTTCCTAGGTATGGTCTAGAACAAAAAAATGATCGCAAAGACGGGGAGAACAAGTGCCTTTCGGTTATGTTAAGGGTCTATTTACACCCTTTATATTTCATTTTGCCGCCAGTCCCGGCTATGTCTACCCGAGCACAGTGGCGGATTTACAAGTTTTCAAGGTATAGGCTGTACAGTTTTTGCCGCCCTTGCCTCTATAATTATCATGTCCTACATTATTTTTACAATCCAGCAATTTCGTTGAAATTGCACGTAAAATATATTACCGATTACTGGTTGGGGGGCGGCGAACTACCTGTTTTACTCTAGAATATGGAAGATTGCTACTCGGAATGTGCAATGACAAGTGAGAGGGGAACGTCATCGGCAAAATTTGTTGCAGACTTCTATCTGTCATAAAACCGTCATGCCAAAATCTTTTAGGATTTCTATGACGTAACAAAAAGAAAATCGGTCCCCAAATTTGCCGCCCTAGGCTCAAGAGGTTGGTGCTCCGATGCACGGAGGAAACTCGGAAAGTAATGGGTGGTCATCCATCCACAGACAAACCTAGGTAAGCACGGCTTAACCTAAAGATCGACCCGAGCGGCTGTTATTATTTAGCCACGAGCTCCTCCCCCAATAGTCTCAAACAACTATGATTGCAAAAGAACAAAAGTATTTATTACATGGCCCCAATTTTTTATAATAAATTGCCAAGTGCTTGGAAAGATTTGAAAACCGTGCAATTCAAAAGTAGACTTCGAAAATTATTAATAGATAACACGTACTACAGTGTAACTGAGTTTTTAACGGAAGAAAAACTTTTTCTAAATATCTGTAATTTTTAATTAATTAATTATTGATTTGCTTAGGAATGTTACATATTATCTGTGACCTGGAATTTTAATGTTTGTTTGTTTATTTATGTACGACCACGACTATTATTCTTATATGATTATACTGTTAATGACAATTTAAATTTTTAACAATTTTATTTAATGTAATTTTTCAATGACAATTAGAATTTTAATAATTTTTGTTATTCAATGTAATAATTAAGTTAATGTTTTAATGACAATTTGAATTTTAATAATTTTATTTATTGAATGTAATAATTAATTTAATGTTTTAATGAGAATTTTAATTTTAACAATTTTGTATATTGAAAATGTTTGCATCATGCATACCTACTACTACTTACTTATGTATTACCCACATTTGCAAATAAATTTATTTATTTATTTAAACTTTATGTACAATAGTGATACATAGGCGGACTTAATGCCACTAGGCATTCTCTACCAGTCAACCTTTGGGTTAAATAAGAAAACAATAAATGCTATTCTATTCTAACATTCACTTCCATACATAACTGTAGACACCAGCACACCATTGTGAACGAGACGAGCCTTATTTGACATCTATCCATTCACTTTGATCTTGAAATATAATATAATATATATAATAATAATAAAACAACAACATACCTTCCTCGCCAGCACCCGATTCTCTTTATTCCTCCTATCGGTCTCCTCGGCTAAGGCCGCATGTAAGCGCGTACAATCACCTTCGAGCGTAGCGACCCGTTCCCGCAGCGATGCGTTGTCAGCGCCGAGTGCCCGCGACTGTAATGTGGGGCCACGAGTTAATGTCATCGGTAGGATGGCTACGGGAAGTGTTGTGTCAATTTTCAATTTAGAGTAAATGGTGCTTCCACAACCAACAGGTTCTAAAAACAGTGATGAAAAAGTGTATTTTGTAAACTCAAGATTTCATCATAAATCGTAAGTTGATGTTATAGGGGTAGATTGGAAGCCGACCCGAATATACACCGTGACTTTTTAGTCGTCTTACAACGGCAGCGCACTTCATGTATCCAATGAATACTAAACATTCATTTAAAAAAAAAATTGGTATTTATGAGGTTTTAATAACTTAAAAATAAAAATATTATTCAGTATTATGGCGCATGACGTAGTTAAAACACCCTGTTGCGAAAGATGATCTACTGGACTCAAGTGCTGGGTAGGTAATGTTCTCCCGTTTGACACGTAAACATCATTAACAGGAGGTTTCATGATTTTATTCTAATTTTTTATTATTATTTTTCTTTGTACCTATTATGGAAGATAAAAAAAAATCGCGCCTAGAGCTATTTTATGTCGGGTACATTGAGTGGACGACCTTTGTAAGACGACTAAAAAGTCACGGTGTATAAGTTGTAATCGGACCCTTCACAAAGTCATCAACCAAGCATTCTGTACAGTACACTAAGTAACTCTACGCAAAAATTATTGCTGGGAAATGACTTTTTTTTGGGGTGAAAAATCTAGTTTTACGGTAGGACTCTATGTAACGCACTCGAAACATTGCGCTGATGGATGGATTGAATAGTACGGGGGTCTTGGAGACTCAATTAATTGAAATAAAGTATTAAATTTATTTATAAACATATTTACATTTTATACAGACTACAAACAGAACTAAACTAATGATAAAAATAAGACTAAAAGTAAGAAAATATAAACATCTAAACAACGACGACAATAGGACGTTTAAGCGTCATAGTACTAATCCGCATCGCTGTCATCTGGAAACGTGCCCAGAAGACTGGCAGCATTGCCACGCTGAATGGCAATGCTAATTCTTTGGCCAAAGAAAGAGCCAGCCCTCTGGTCACGCGAAAGTTATAATAGGAAAGTTATAAAGTTATAACTGGTATTTAAAAAAAACTTGTAAAAAGTTGGAACTTTGACCCCCAATATCTCCGTAACTAGAAGGTCCCCAGGTATGGTCTAGAACAAAAAAATAATCGCAATGACGGGGAGAACAAGTGCCTTTCAGCTTCGTTAAGGGTATTTTTATACCCATTACTTGGGAAAAGGCTAGGTAGATGATGATGACACTGTGTATATTGTAACGGAAGGTTACATGTATAATCATTGACTTATACTGTCACTTACGGGATATCTTCCGTGGTTGTTCATTATTTTGAGCTCCCGATATTTCGGTGCTGTTGCAAGCGCCATGATCGCGGGTTGACTGGATCCCGTAAGTGACAGTATAAGTTTAGTTGTAAACCGTGAAAGCTTAAAATAGTGTTTGATGTATGGTTTGTATGCTAAATGACAATAGATTATAAATGAATGCTTTGTTCTTTGTGTACGGCTTGAAACGCGCCGGGTACATACAATGCGGGGCGAGTGTTTGCATAGGAACGAATGCTGCGAACGTGATTGCGCCCGCGCAGCTAACGCGAGTCCACGGCAGTCGCTTCTAGGCTGTTTGTCTAACGCTCAGCGCAGACAGAACGGAGCGCAACGGAGAGGATTTTATTAACGCAATTGAAAATAAACTTTAAAATTATTACAATAACACATCAAAACATCGTGAGGAAACCAGCATGTTTGAGAGATATTTCTTGACGGCATGTTAAGCCAAGTCAGAGGCCCATGGGCGGCATAAAAACTCTGACACCAGGTTAGGAACTAACCGCACGATAAAGAAAGATTACAATAAAGTGCATAAATGCTTGAACCTGACAAAAAATGCTCGCGCGTCCTCGATGATATGCGCGATCCGTAAAGAAAATGCCCGAGAGCGCGCGGGGATTATTCCTCTGTCTGCGCAGACCCTATGTATCTCTTACCTCGGCCTCATACCGGCTGGCGGCTGCACTCACAGCGACGTGGTTGGCCGTGAGCTTGGCCGCATGCTCCAGCGCGGCGGCCTCCCTGCGCCCGCACGTCTCCGCGACCGCGCGCTCCACTGACAGCGCCTCCTCTGCTTGTGACGCGCGCTCCGTTTCTCTGAAGGAGTGGAAAAATATGGATTTTAGTGGTGAAACGGAATATCTACTGCCAGAGCTGCGGGACTGTTCGAAAGAGACACCGTGGCCCTGGAACACAAAGGGCTAAGAAGGAACATGGATGGGTTTTAGTCAGTACAAGTCTGACACTCCCTTCCGCTCCGCCCAGAGTGGGGGGGGGTCATTTGATGATACCCAATCCGAAAAAATAAAAAATAAAAGTGGTGAAACGGCCTTGGAGGTGATGTCATAACGTTTTAAGACTTCTATGTTAAATATATTCGTCAGAAAAAGAGAAATAGAGAGAGAGAAATAGAGAGAGAAAAAAAGACTTGCAAAAAACACTAAAAACGTCTAAAATAACTTTATTTTAGACGTTTTTCGGAACATAGAAGTCTTTCGGAAGTCGGTCTTGTTTGCTTCATTGACTTTTTTGTCACCGACTTTATAAAAAATACCTTTGCAGCTGCGCACTGAGTGTATCCGCCAGCGCTGCTTTAGCCCGCAACGCTGCCAACTCCGCAGCCTCCTCTTCCAGACGAAGGTTACTCTCCTTCAGATGTTCCACCTGGCAAATATCACAGATTTAGTACACAAGGTCAAATAAAATTAACCAGCGAAACTTTTCTTCCTGTCTAACCGGATGCAGCTGAATACCAGTATTTTATATGGAGCGACTGCCTAGCTGACCTCCACAACGGTTGGTGGCTATAGGCTAGTCCCTTATTAAATGGGATTTAACATAACTGGCGCAGTTTGAGTGTATTAAAGACCATCTCAGACACGTAATCTGCATAGTTCTCATACGACTTGACCAAGATTATGTCTGGACCTTAAAAGAGACTTCCGAGTTTGTTTCAGCTGTTTCTTCTCAGAGTAGTCTGTTACGAAACACCGACACCAACTACTTAAAAAAAAAATGACGTGTAAAAGTGTTTGTAAAAACCTATTTTCATAATAAACATCATTTATAAGTATTTTGCTTCTCTATCTTACCTCAGCGGTAGAGCGAGCGAGAGCAGCGGTAGCGGTGTCTCTCTCTCGCGTGCAAGTATCCAACTGTTGCGTGGTAGTTGTCAGCCGTCGTTCCAACTCGTCACGTTCGTGACGACATAGGATTAAAGTTGCCATACTTTCTTTTAGTTCCGCTTCTGTTGATAAAAAATCAAGGGGTGGATTTAGTGTCTCGGCTCAGCTGGCTAAAATCGAATATATAATGTATGTCGAATTGTCACGATTTATCCCGTTAGGCTCGTACATGTGGGCAGAAGATAGGTTTCGTGCAATGAAAATACACTGGGTGCGATACACTGTTTCTATTAAACTAACAAATTACTTGAAATTACAATTTAACACAATAACACGGGGCACAATGAATCGGGTACAGTTCCAGACCGTCTCAACTCCACTGCGATCAGACATTGAATGTCGTCCTCGCCACGAGCTTAAAACATATCGGATCTGTAGAAGCACGCTGTGGTGTGGGTAGACTTGTAAGTAGGTCGCGTGATGTCACCACTGGCGTACTTGCGTTTCATTACAAGTCCGTACTAATGACCGGATCCGACATGTACATTTTTTTTTTGTTATTACAATTTACTCGTCTTACTTTTTAGTTTGATGGCGTGAAGCGCTTGTTATTAAATACCTACAATTAAATGTTAAATTTATCTAGTAAACAACTGACCTTAAAACCACTAAGTAACTGTAAATAATATAAAATGTGAATTTTGTAAATAAAACCATTTAATAAAATCATGGCAGCTAAGAGATGACCAGTCCCTTCTGACGACGTCTGTACTCGGATCAGCACCATTCAACTCAAACATTTTGAAGGGAACTAATTGCTCCGACACACGCGCCATCATCAGAGACATTTGAGTGAGCATGACAAGTAAATAATCATTATTATAACTAGAAGACGGGATATTTACCATGTTTCTTGTTTTCTTTGAGTTCCCGATATTTCAAAATATCGATATTCGAATTGCGATATTTTTTTTTATATTTTTTTATTATATAATCGACTTACCCAATTGCTTGGCCCTTGCAGAGTCAGTAGCATTAGCAGTGGCGGTTTCCATAGCTGCTTCCAATTCCGTCACCTGCTGCGAGAGCTTCTCGGCACGTTCCGAAGCATCCTGCCAAAGAATATCACGAAAATGGTGGTTAAGGTTCTTTCCACAATTATATTCGACTCAGCTTGATTCGGTGGCCAAAAAAAAATTGTCGCGTTGGTTTTTCAGAAAATTATGTACCCGTCCGTCTGTCTGTCAGCGGGCTGTATCTCATTTGCGCTATAACAACACCCGAAAGCATAGTTCCTACTGATGGTTTCATAGAAAACTAAGGGTATTAATTTACCTAGTAAAACGGGGTGAATAGGACCACAGGGGTGAATAGAGACAAACTTGGAAAGGGATTTAAACGTGAATTAATATGTTATGTTGCTAGCAAGGTCTCTAAATAACTAAGTAAATAAAACCGAGTACTTTTTGATAACATAATCAAATTAATTCAAAATTTGTCTCTATTCACCCCGTTTTACCGGTATTTCGTTTTCTTTCTAGTCAACATCATCTGCTTAACCTTTTCACAACTATGTTGGGGTCGGCTTCCAGTCTAACCGGAGGCAGCTGAATACCAGTATTTTACATGGAGCGACTGCCTATCTGACCTCCACAACCTAGCAGTAGCGATGGGTCAATTTTTGTAAGAGGTAAGCCGGAGTACATATCTTTAATGTGATTATATTATTTGTCTATAGAATACTGCCTGTGCCATCTTTCAAAGGGAATCCGGTAGGAATCGAGTTGTATGGAACCTTCGCCACTGCAACCTAGCTAGTACTGGGTAATACGATATACCCCTTGGTAAGACTGGTTGTCAGACTTTCGGGCCACTAACTACCTGTAACGACTGTCAAAGATCTACAAATGACAGCCGGGACCAACGGCTTACGGTACGGTACGGAGGAAACTCGGTATGTAATGGGTGGTCACCCATCCACGGACCAACGTAGGCAAGCACGGTTTGACCTAACTATCGACCAGAGCGGCTGTTATTATTTTGCTCCTAATTAATAACGTGGAATATTATGGCTGTATATTTATCGGCACCATAACAACAGGTCAGCATTAGGAATTTCTGTTCTTAAAATGGCGTTCATATACAAGGTGTAAACCTAAATAGACCCTTACATAGCCGTCAACCAAGTATTCTGTACATCAAACTAAGTAACTTTACGCAAAAATTATTGCTGGGAATCGACTTTTTTTTTGGGGTGAAAAATCACTTTTTACGGTAGAACTCGATGGAAAGCACTCAAAGCATTGTGCTGATGGATGGATTGAATAGTACGGGGCTCGTGGAGTTGTGTAAAGTTGTGAAATCTTACATTAAAAACACGTATTAAAAAAAAAACTCGTGAAAAATTTGGAACTTTGACCCCCAATATCTCCATAACTAGAAGGTTTCCCAGGTATGGTCTAGAACAAAAAAATGATCGCAAAGACGGAGAGAACAAGTGCCTTTCGGCTATGATAAGGGTCTCTTTACACCCTTTATATTGTGAATAAATTTAGGCCCAGGGGCTGCAGTCTCGACATAGATAGCGACAAAAATCGGTCGTTAAGTCATAACGATGTCAAATTTCTTTAATAGATCTTCAACCTTATTTCGAAACCTTAAGGTTGAAAATCTATTAAAGAAATTTGACATCGTCATGACTTAACGACCGATTTTTGTCGCTATCTATGTCGAGACTGCAGCCCCAGCAGACTACCCAGCGAGATAGCAAGAGTGATTATCGACTCTGACGCACTGTCTACGATCAGTTAGGTAACCGGGACCAGCCTAAGGCACCCCATTAAAACAAAATACTCCAAAAACCAAGTCTGAACTCAACTAGACGATAACATTTAACTTCCTTTAAATATTAATTCACAAAACCGCGCGAGGAAGTTGGGAAGGTTACGGCTATCTTTTATAACATACTAGCTGTGCCCCACGACCTTCGCCCGCGATTATTATAAAAATATTAGGTATTTCCCTATTGGGACCGGATTTGGTTAACAATTTCAAGGGTTTAATTTTTTTTGCACGAACCCTAATCCTTTTTCTAAAATAAAAGATTCTTAAGTTACTCCTTATAACATTAGATATCTGCCGGTAAAAGTTCCGTCAAAATCGGTGCAGCCGTTTCGGAGACTAGACTGAACAAACAGACGAGACACAACTTAAAAAAAACAATTTTTTTTGTTGTATTAGTACCGTATGTACTTTCAAATCAAATCAAATCAAATCAAAATCATTTATTTCAATCCATTAAGAATCATATGATGCATACATTTGTGTGCTTTCATATGTATTCAGTAAAAAGCTTTTATTTTTAAATAACGAACAGACTTAAATTTTATTTATTTGTATGTATCAGTGGCGAAGGTTCCATAGAATTCCTACCGGCTTCCCTTTGAAAAATGGCAGTCAGTATACTATAGACAAATAATATAATCACATTAAAGATTATATTATTCTCTACTCCGGCTTACCTTTTACAAAAATTGACCCTTCGCTACTGGTATGTACCTATAGATGTATAGATCACCTTCAGAAATTACACATTGTAAGCATAATTTGAATTAAAGAGGTTTTATTTCAAACAACTGAAGCAAAATTCGTGGTAATTTTATCCGTGAAATAGAATTCCAGATACTTAATTACAAAACACGCGCACGAACTAGCTGTCTGCAAAAAAATATAATTATTTTGTTACCATAACATGAAAAACTGCTAGATTTTACAGTCAAAATTACAAAGAGCCGGAGGAGCTCGTGGCAAAATAATAACAGACGCTCGGTTCGATCTTTAGGTTAAGCCGTGCTTGCCTAGGTTGGTCTGTGGATGGGTGACCGCCCATTACATACCGAGTTTCCTCCGTGCCTCGGAAAGCACGTTAAGCCGTTGGTCCCGGTTGGCATTTGTAGATCTTTAACAGTCGTTAGGCAGTCAGTGGCCCAAAAAGTCTGACAACCAGTCTTACCAAGGGGTATCGTATTACCCAGTACTAACTGGGTTGTGGAGGTCAGATAGGCAGTCGCTTCATGTATAATACTGGTATTCAGCTGCATCCGGTTAGACTGGAAGCCGACCCCAACATAGTTGGGAAAAGGCTAGGCAGATGATGACATGGAAAACTGCTAGATTTTACAATCAGGATTACAAAGAGCCAGCCTAGTCGATATAGCTCACAGATAAGCAACCTGAGGTGGCAATGGGCCGGCCATAAAGGGTGTAGATAGACCCTTAACGAAGCCGAAAGGCAGTTGTTCTCCCCGTCACTGCGATCATTTTTTTGTTCTAGACCATACCTGGGAACCTTCTGGTTACGGAGACATTGGGGGTCAAAAATATTTTTGTTTTGTATAAAAATATTTGTATGTCATATTATGGCAGGATATGCTACTGGAACCAATATTGTAACATCAATTTGTACCATATTCTAACCAATAAGCATTTAATTGATTTACGAGTGTTCAATGTTATAACTTTACTTTAAATACCACCACGTCCTCCGTACTATTACATGCATCCATCAGCACAGTGTTTTGAGTGCGTTACATTGAGTCCTACCGTAAAACAAAATTTTTCACCCCAAAAAAAAGTCGATTCCCAGCAATAATTTATGCGTAAAGTTACTTAGTTTGATGTACAGAATGCTTGGTTGACGGCTTCGTGAAGGGTCTGTTTACACCCTGTATTAGGCGTAGAACCGATGACCGTTCGGTTCGACGTTTTCTTGAGTGGAGACCAGGAGTCGACAAATAAAAAACTTGTTCAGGTCAGCACATTAGATTCGGCGGTGTATATGTTAAACAGCAAAGCCGAAACGAAATAATTACTACATACCGGATGTAAACAGACCCTTCACATATCCGTCAACCAAGCATTCTGTACATCAAACTAAGTAACTTCACGCAAAAATTATTGCTGGGAATCGACTTTTTTCTTTGGGGTGAAAAATCACGTTTTACGGTAGGACTCGATGGAAAGCACTCATAGCATTATGCTGATGAATGGATCGAATAGTACGAGGGTCGTGGTGGTGTGTAACGTAAAAATCTTACATTAAAAAGATGTATTTAAAAAAAAACTTGTGAAAAAGTTGGAACTTTGACCCCCAATATCTCCGTAACTAGAAGGTTCCCAGGTATGGTCTAGAACAAAAAAATGATCGCAGTGACGGGGAGAACAAGTGCCTTTCGTTTATGTTAAGGGTCTATTTACACCCATTATATTCGGCTTTCGGTGGCGGTCAGATAGGCAGTCGCTTCATGTAAAAAAACTAATATTCAGCTGCATCCAGTTAGACAGGAAGCCGACCACAACATATGTAGGTTGGGAAAAGGCTACGCAGATGATGATCGAGATGGTTTGGCTTTGATTCGTGCCGATCGGTATATGTTCTGGGTCTATGTTCTATGTCAAGGGCTTTGGTTTAGGGCACGCCACCATAGTGGCGATAAGTCTCCTCTTTGAGGAGTGGCTAGAGAGGCGCCACGGCGCCCTCACCTACCGCCTGACGCAGGTCCTCACCGGACACGGTTGTTTCGGGAGGTTCCTGCACCGAATCGGACGGGAGGAAACGCCCGGGTGTTTCCACTGCGAGGATCGTCCGGAGGACACGGTGGAGCACACCGTGGAGTTCTGCCCCGCTTGGGCGGAGCACCGCCGTGTCCTCGTAGCGGCGATTGGCGGCGGCGATCTCTCGCGTCCGGCCTTGGTTCAAGCCATGGTCCGGAGCGAGAGGGAATGGGAAGCCGTCACCTCCTTCTGCGAAGCAGTCATGCTAGTGAAGGAGGTGGCGGGACGTGAGAGGGAAAGAACCTCACGTCACAGTCGCCGCGGGAGACGCCCTGGGCGTCGGGGGTCACGTGGTGGCTCCCGGCCACCGTAGGCGCGGGCCTGTGGACGGCGAGTTATGGGCCAGCTCGCCGTCCAGCCGTCTTATGGCGACAGGCCGTGTCGACGGCGTGTTCGTGTTCCACGTGCGCCTCAAAGAGATGTCAGCAAATAAGTAGGGGTCCGCAAGGGCCGATGCCTGCCAGGGCTGCGGGACTGTTCGAAAGAGATACCGTGGCCCTGGAACACAAAGGGCAAAGAAGGAACATGGATGGGTTTTAGTCAGTACAAGTCTGACACTCCCTTCCGCTCCGCCCAGAGTGGGGGGGGTCATTTGATGATTTCCCATCCGGAAAAAAAAAAAAAAAGGGCTTTGGTTTCCGGACTTAGTCCTTAAAGTGGACCATCGTACGTGAGCCATGGTGTACTCCAACCAGACCACCTCCCTCCAGAAGCATATGAAATTTCCCGGTCTTCTCAGGACATCCCCAAGGGATCTTGGTGGTCCGAGAGTCTCCTCGCGGATCTGGATGACGCCGGTGCACTCGAGGAGTACTTGCGCTACCGTTTCCTCCACCTCCATGCACGCTCTGCACAGGGGACTGTCAGTGATACCTTAGCCATAGCTGGGTCATATTCTCGAGGATAGTGCAAATCCGCGTAACTAGCACTAGATAATTCCGCATATCTGACAAATGTAGCCAATTTCAATTACGCATTGTCGTAGCGACTAAATTAATGAATTTAATAGATTTCTACTGTTAACAATACATAGGACACATGAATTGTAACTATTCATGTAAATATGAGGTCAAAAATCGTTGAAATAAAAAACAATATAAACTTATAACCTTCCCCTGTAAACCTACACGTAGTGCAGATACGCGCACTTTACGTATGGTAGATTCACGGATTTGCATTTTCTCCGACGATATTCGGTTGGCTCGGTACAATTCGAGCTCAGCAGTAGAAGGTCCACGATAGGAGATTATCTGTCTTAAAATCGTTACCTTATAAGCGTCCATTTCAACGCGTAGTTTACTCTGTGTCCATTTAAGTCGTCCGTCTAGTTCGCGCATATCTTCTCGAAACTTGGTCAGTTCACGCTCGCTGTTCATTAGTTCGTGACACTGTTTAAACAAAAATAGAACTTATAGACATCTTAAAATTAATAGTTTACCTACTACAGAATATAAGTCAAAAAAAAAGAAAGAGAGAAAGGGAAGAAGAGAGAGAGAAGAATGTAAGTCTTTGTCTTAAAGAAAAAAACCCACTTTGATCGCGTTCAAAACAGCGTTATTGGCAAAGTTTCAAGGCGTATCCTCCCCCAATAATTTTGCATACCTTATCATCATACAACTGACAGATCCTCTGTTTCTCCGCATGTGCTGACCTCAACTTGCTATTCAAGAGTTCCACCTCAACTTGGGCAGCTTTCTCAGCTTTGGCTGCATTCTCAGCCGCTCGCTTGGCCTCTATAGCAGCGCACTCCACGCTCGCGTACCGCATTACTGCTGCATCCTTCTCTCGTTCTGCATGGTCTACGCGTTTGCCCATCTGAGGATTAAAGTTTGTGCAAAGTGGTACAAGAAGAAAGTAGGTATAGTGTAGGAGGTTCTGATAAAACGGTGGTTTTTTTAGCTGTTGCTTGTTGTTGATCTTTGACAGTCGTTAGGTAGTCAGCGGCCCAAAAAGTCTGACAACCAGTCTTACCAAGGGGTATCGTATTACCCAGTACTAACTGGGTTGTGGAGGTCAGATAGGCAGTCGCTCCATGTAAAATACTGGATTTTGTTAACAATTTCAAAGGTTTAATTTTTTTGCACGGAACCCTAATTCTTTTTCTAAAATTACACACAACGTCAGCTACCAGCCAGTGAAATTTTCGTCAAAATCAGTCGAGACGTTTCGGAGATTAGTCGCAACAAACAGGCAGACATACAAAAAATAACTTTCTTATGCATTCAATAAAAAGCCGTTATTTTGAATTTGCAAACAGACACTGCAATTTTATTTATTTTGTATAGACTTGCAGGGGCAAAACTGAGTGTAAGGTTTGATTCCCAGGTAAGGCAAAATTGTTTTTTTTTCCATTGGCAGTTTCTTTGCACCACTATGGACTGAATTGTGGGTGGAAGCACGCCGACCAAACAAGCTATGTGAAACCAAATTACGTTCCAGGGCTGCGGGACTGTTTGAAAGAGATACCGCGGCCCTGGAACACAAAGGGCAAAGAAGGAACATGGATGGGTTTTAGTCAGTACAAATCTGACACTGGGATTCCGCTCCGCTCAGAGTGGGGGGGGGGGGGTCATTTGATGATTTCCCATCCGAAAAAAAAAAGCCCATCTCTCGTTGAACGGGTAGCTCATAAAAAGTGAGGTCAGGTTATACTGGATATGTATAGCTTGATATATCTCCGTGTGTACTATACTGTACAGTCACGAGCACCAATATGTATACACTTTCCTAAATTTAAATATAACTAAAACTATGATTTTTTTTTTTTAAATATGTTTTGCATGCCTATTTCCAGGCAAAATGTACATGGCTCGCACCTTTCTACTCCACCTGTATTTAAATTTAACCTCCATTCATTGTTAATAAATGATTTGATTGATAAGAGAAGAAGCAGGCCCATTTTGAAAAAAAAAAAAAAAAGAAGAATCTATGCATTGGGTTGTGTCTGTAAAAATAGTTATTTATTATTATTATTTATTTATTTACCACCAAATTATAGCCACATTACAAACCAAGTCCAATATGATGCTACAACATATAATAAAACAATATAAACAGTAAAATTACAGCAAGCAGCAATAGACTCCTTGCAGTTGATAACATGAACATTTCAAACAACAATGTGTTATTGTAGATATCAATGAGATAATTGAACAACAAAAGAAATTGTTTATGCTTTGTTGTTTTTAATAGCATAGCCGAGGCCTTACTTTTTATTTTTTGTTTGTGATTTGTTTATACATGGTGTAAGGAACATTCTGACATGATCCTAACTAATGCAGGTTGTAAACAGATCCTTCACAAAGCCGTCAACCAAGCATTATGTACATCAAACTATTATAAGTAACTTTACGCAACAATTATTGCTGGGAAACTACTTTATTTTTGGACTGAAAAATCACGTTTTACAGTAGGACTCGATGGAACGCACTCAAAGCATTGTGCTGATGGATGGATTGAATAGTACGGGAGGTGTTTAAAGTCAAAATCTTACATGTATTTTAAAAAAAAACTTGTGAAAAAGCAGGAACTTTGACCTACAATATCTCCTTAACTAGAAGGTTCCCAGGTATGGTCTAGAACAAAAAATCATCGCAAAGACGGGGAGAACAAGTGCCTTTCGGCTTCGTTAAGGGTCTATTTACACCCTTTATTATAAATGCGAAAGTAAGTTGTTTGTTACCTTTTCACGCCTTAACCACAGAACTGATCATCCTGCAATTTTGCATTATACGTTATCAGGTGTACAGAAACGGTCATAGGGTACCTTTCATCCCGAAAAAAAGTACTGTTCCCGAGTAAAACTACAATAACGTTCTTAAGATAATAGATGGCGCCACGTGTCTTTCGAATCGTGATTGAATTGGTATATTATTATAGAAACTTTAGTAGTAAGAATTAATTTTCAAAATTTTAAATTTATGAGAGTGAAGTTGCAAGCAAACGCTAATATTCTTTAAATAAGACTGAAAAAATTCTGTGCTGAATCTAATGTAAAAATTTGAGTGTCAGTGTCCCATCTAACATTTGTTAGGCATAAAAATTTTAATATAGGTCATCCAGACATAAAATCAAGTAAAGGGATGGTCTGCATTAACAAATATATGTATGGACTATCATTAAAATCATTAATACAACCTTCTAAGTTCATTAAACCCCATTCAATAAATATTTCATGAAAAGTCATTGTACAGGGTTAAATGAGCTTAGAGGGTTGTATTGATGAAAAAATTCTGTAACTAAATGTGTTACTGCGCAACTCATTTTTCATCAACATACAACCTGAGTTGTACGTTGATAAAAAATGAGTTGTGTCAATGTCAGCATTGACATGCAAATTGCAAAAAACTTAAGAAATTTTGAATTTCACGGGCCACCCTGGCTTTTCCACCAGAGCATCCTTTTGCATGATTTACTACTGTGAACTGTAAGTTAAAATAAATAGTTAAGTAGAAAGTTTTTACCCACCATATCCAATTTAACCTCCAAGTCTTTGAAAGTTAGATCTTTTTGCTGCAACTCATCACACTGTTGTTTCACTCTCTCTCGCAAAGCCACATTTTCCTTTCTCTGTTCAGCCAGTACCCGTTCTAGTGTCTCTATTTGAAAGCGTAATACATCCTTCTTGGCATCAAATGGCTCAAAACTTTCTGTCACTGGTAATTTTGTTTCCTCTACATTTGAATTTGGAATAATTTCTTGTCGGTCAATTGTTTCTACTTTATCAGCGAGTTCTGGTTTTTGGTCCGTATTCTCATCCTCAAATATATCATTCATAAGTTTACCGTTAGGAAGGATTTTAGCATTTTTTATAGGTTTTTGAGCGTAGGCTGTTCTGTGTGTGTAAGCACTTTTTAGGCTGCCGCTTACAGAAGAGAATATTCCATGAACATTTTTGACTATGCTACCTATGTCTTGTGACAGCAATTCTTTTGGTATTCTTGTGTATTTCGGATCGATAAGAGCTATGTTTTCCGGTATTTTCTGTACAGCATTAGCTTTCGATTTCTGGCTGGCAAATTGTGAGAGTATCTTATCAGCATTGATTTCTTTATCACTAGAATTTAAACTAGTGCTATCATTTGGCTTGATGTAGGATATGTTTGAAATATTTTCAGCACTCTTGCTGAATGGTGATTTACACATGATGTTATTTTCAGATAACTTATGTTCGTTCAAGCTTACGGTCGAAGTAGTGAGGGGCCTATTATAGTTTGACTGTGTATAATCCGTAATTTCGACATTTTCCTCAATTTTTTCTTGTGAATCACTTACATTTATACTTTCTATACAATTTATGATCAATTCTTTGGCTAAATCGATGTCAGATTTTTGCGGGAAGTCAAAATTTAAATTATCAGTAACGCCGTCGTCAGAACCTGGACTGGACAGACTACTTTCATTTGAAAGACTGTCTGTCGAAGATCCCTTGCCGAAATCATCGTTTATTATATTTTTAATCGGGGATTCTTCGGAATCAGATGCGGGGAACGCGGCAGAACACGAATCTAACGTGTCCAGCCCGGAATCACAAATAGTTTCAATGGTCTCAACCATTGATCCATTTTCATCAGTTTCTTTCACTTTTTCACTGACGTCAACAGACTCAATATGGATCCCGTTTTCTTCCAATTCCGTCGACATTTTTGGTTAAAACACTTGTCATTTATCATCTGATTTATTTTATGTTACATTCATGAACAAATAAGCCATGAAGAAACTAAATTAGTGTTATTTTTTTTGGTAAAAATAAACATCAGCAGTGTTTGACGTTCCTTGTTGATTGTGGGTGGCCAGTTCTTTAATTTAATTCTTATTTTGGATGGTTTAAATGTTGCAAGTTATAAATTTATAAAAACAACGTGCTGCACTGATATATTATTCAGTTGATCCATGATACTTGTCTGCACATAAATGCACAAAATAGCTAATTTTAAATAAAAGGTTGTCACTCCACTCAACAAAAAATAAAAATTGTTTTGTTTTCTAATTTTCTCGTAAAGAAATCTCAAAATTGCCACCATGCTACTAACAAAACGTTTTTAGTAGATTATGAATTTACCACCAATATTGTTAAAACAAGCAATTTTTAAACTTGTTTAGAATACAAAGAACTATTCAAATATTTAAAACAATACTACTGATTTTAATGAAATATGCGATCTGGATCAGTTTCAATAAACCAGATAAGCAAGTTCACTCTCTGCGATTATGTTAAAACCATACAAAGCTCGGAATACACCTACAAAATAATAACAATAATTATGTGAAGTATTGTATTTCAAGTGCATTTTTTTGTGTTTTTCAAAGAGCTGTGGTTTTTGGTGTATAATATGAAATGATGATGATGATGAAGGACAAAAACAGTCACACTCACTAGCAATATATATGACTTTAATTCCAAGAAGCGTCAAACAACCATCACATCTTTTGAGCGCTTTTTAGTGTACCGTTTTCAAAAGCGAGCCGAGCAGTGATAAGACCTTTTTAGCTCTAGATAAATCGAAATGCTAACCAACCCTTTACACATATTTTAGTTATTTTAACTCAGCAAATGAGTAGAGCAATCGTTAAAATATTGCTTTTAACCTTGTAAACCGGAAGTGCAATATTGATTTTTAGTATGGTAGTTTATTCTACCGATACCATTGGCAATATTATAAGAAAACGTCATGTCATTTCCATTTCGGTCGTTCGCAAAAGAAATTGAAACGGAAAAGTAGGTCGTCAGTATTGATTTTTGCAATAATCGACAAACAAAGACGTAGCTTGTCCCTGTTCCACGCAACAAACTACATGTATTCCTGATAGCGGCGCCTGCATTCCAGAAAAATGCCCGTAAGTACTACGTTATCATGTGATTTCCGGAATTTGATATGGATTCCTATTGGAACTCCAATCTTATCGATTTTGAATATTTTCTAAGGTTTTTACTAAGTTTGCCTTGTTCCTTTTTGTTAATTACTTTCATCTATTCTTATTTTAGTTCAATCGTGCTAGTTAGGATGGTGAGTCATATTTTAATTCGTGTCAGGGTCATTTCAACTCGAGTGGTGTGTCTAGGTACCTATGAAATTACGCATTAGCCGTTTCGTAATGTATTCTGCCATCTGCTTGGTTACATCAATTTAATATCAGTCTGAGTTTTCCACAGAGAAAACTTCTAATTCTTTTTTTTTAGGTACTACATTTTGACGCTACAGAACGTGGTTGGTTACCGCCCGCGTTTTGTCGATTCGATATTTTTAGATGCCCGCGTCAACTTCTACTTACTATATTTCACTTATTCGTCATGCATGAAATAATAGAATTTATTCACAAAACTAAAAATCGTTAAAATTCAGAAACGAAATGAATTTAATTTTTCTAGCCAGGTACTTAGCGCTCATTCTTCTTCTGCTCCTCTACCAAAGCGGAGCGAACGCGTCCACAATAGCACGCCAATTACCTCAGACCAACCATCTCAAGTTGTACTTGAATCAGCTGTGGTTATAGTTCCTGAATTTGTAAGAGTTGCCCATCATTACAAAGATAACTATTTACAGCATAGGTTTCCCTAAATCATAGCCTACCTGTAACAAAACGACGGCACGGTTGGCGCAGTGGCTGAGCGATTGACTGCTGCGCTGCTTGTCGCGGGTTCGATTTCCGCACGGAAAAATTATTTGTATAGCCTACAGGTCTGGTCCGGGTCTGGCTCTTTGTGTATGTGAGTTTAAATGTTTGTAAACGCATCCACGATACAGGAGAAATTCCTAGTGAGGGGCAACGTTTTTTTAAAAAGAAAAAGAAATCTACATAGTTTACAATCATCAAACATAGGTAATCAAAAGGAATAATTGAGTAGTACTTTGGACATGTTTGGACATGGGCCTCTGCCTAGTCTTCTCTTCCAACCCAGTTTGAGTTAACTACCAATCTGAGCTGATGCAGCTAAATACCAGTATTTTACATGGGGCAACTTGCCTACCTGACTTACACAACCCTGTGTTACTGGCTAATACAGCACTCTATCCTCATGATGTAGTGGACTATAGACCAACCGCTTTAATGAGTCCTCCGCCTTGCCCCATCAAAGTCACATTAAGCGTCCACAAAGTCCTAACAATATCCCACAGGTTATTTGCTTTAAAATAACCATAATCCACGTAGGTATTACAATACTAATTGAACTGATATGTGATCAACCTTCAGAATATTCCTTTTAAATTGATAGTTTTGCGAGGACTCATTATTGTGTGTAGGTGGTTAGGGTATAGTGGAGTATATCCGGTTCCTTCTGATAAATGTAAGTCCCAGCACTGGAAACATGCTCCGAAGATTCCAAATGATACTTGAATGCAAAATCTGATATTGGTTACCGAATTCCAGATTTTGTGATGATCGAAATCTATAAATGTTACTTAGCATGCACTGGCTATGTGTTTCTTTCTAGAACACTCCAAATACAAAAGAGATGGGAACATATGTCTAATCCAAAGACTGGGATATCATTTGTGAATGTCTTCTTCAGACGACATCTAGATTTAACACTTACATAAACTGTAATTGCTGATTTGAATGTAATTATGAATCAATATGTATTTTATTTCTAATGCATGTGAATAAAAGAGTAATATAAATGTTGAAGACCAGGGAAATGATGGATGGATTGTGTGAGGAATGATATGAAATAAAAAGGAGTAAATGATGTTTTTGTCTATTCGGTTACAATCTGTCACTATTTTTATTTTATACATGATAAGATGACAGTTGACAGACGGTTTTAACTGACATGCCACAAATTTCTATTTTAATTTGTACCAAACTATTTTTGTTTTCCTAATATTTGCATGTCACACATGGCAGAATGTGATGAGACCACCAGTAGAGAAGGGTCAATTTTTGTAAGAAGTAAGCCGGAGTACATATCTTTAATGTGGTTATATTATTTGTCTATAGAATACTGACTGTGCCATTTGTAAAAGGGAACCTTCGCCACTGGAGACCACTGATTAAATATAAGAACATATAGTGTATCACATGACCCTAAGTAACATGGGACTAGGGCAGGAAGTGGATGATTTGTATTTTATTTCTCAAAATATGTTTAGAAAAACAATAAAGAGTAAACAAGGGCATAAAGTTAAAATTCCAAGGGTGACATTGCATTGTTCTTTATTAAATAGGTACTTTAGAGAGAAGTAATTCGTATTAAAGTCTTGCTGTTTGTACCAACAATACTTCACACAATTATACATTGTAATACACACAGTTGTAAGACTAGTTGAGCTAGCATATTATTTTGTCATGCAATTATAGGATCCTCCCGGATGCGTTTGTAGAGCTTTGACAGCCGTAAGCCAATACAAGAACTGACTGACGCTCTGGTTGATCTTTAGGTTAAGTCGTTCTTGCCTAGGTTGGTCTGTGAATGGGTGACCACGCATTACATACCGAGTTTCCTCCGTGCCTCGGAAAGCACGTTAAGCCGTCGGTCCCAGGTGTTTTTGTAGATCTTTGACACTCTTTAGGTAGTCAGTGGCCCAAAAGTCTGACAACCAGTCTGACTAAGGGGTATCGTACTATGTAGTACTAACTGGGTTGTGGAGGTCAGATAAGCAGTTGCTTCATGTAAAATACTGGTATTCAACTACATCCGTTTAGACTGGAAGCCAACCTCAACATAGTTGGGAAAAGGCTCGGCTGATGATGAATTATAGGATCCTTCCCCAGGCATTGTAATTCTTCTATTTAATAGATCCTTAGTTTGGTCCTAGACTTTGCAGATTCCTGATATCATTAAAATAATATTGGTTCTAGTTATTTAATTAAATATTTTTGTTGTGTAAGGCCTGGTAAAGGTTGCAGGGATCCGCTGGACGCGAGTCGCACGGGACCGGTCAATGTGGCGACACTTGGGGGAAGCCCTATGTCCAGGAGTGGACGTCTTTTGGCTGAAATGATGATGATGAAGACCTTTTGACTTGATTGTACTTTCTTGACTTCTCAAGTATTTTCTCATTTTGTTGGATGTCTACTAATAGTAACTCCTCTTACATAAGTTTTGGTCCTTTGATCATTTACTGGTGGTTTGGTCGGTGTCTTGTTTTTGTTTAGTTGATTTTACCATCTACATGAAGTCCCAGCCTTGGATGGCTTCCGTCTATCGAGGCCAGTTACAATCTCACTGAGAACTGCTAAACAATTAGAATCAAAGACAAATGTCAAGTACATACCTACCTACATGATTTTTTCTAAGCAAAAAATAAAATAACTGACTGGAATATTAGTGTGCATAATGCTAACTATGAAGTTCATCAAATACGAACTTTTTCAGTTACAAGAAAAAATAATAATTGCAATAATTAGGTATGAAACAAAAACTGCATTCAGACACTTCTTGGTTTATTTTTTTATCCTTAGAGTCGATAATATATGACGACTTTGCAGTCCACTATCAGACCTCGTCAATTCGTTATCCTATTAGAAGAGATAACATCGCTGTGAGTCAGGGAGCCTTCATCATCATCATTGCCAACTTGTTCCACCCACTGGCTATTCTGCCCTGGCCTGCTCGGGTCTCAACCAGGTCTTACTCGCGATCTTCTGATTGTCATCCTCGCATTTGACTGATGGTCTACCAAAACTGCTTCCACCGTCTCTCGGTCACCAGGATGCGTCAGCGTAGTGCAATTTACACAAATGTCACTGTCTAGAATCCGCATTGCGGTTTCCACGGCCCTGATACGTACGAAGTTGCGTTATGCATAGGATAATCGTACAAAGAGTTCAAATCGATGAAAAAAACATTGAACTGCTTTGCAATTGTTTTCTTCGAGTTCTAAAACCATTCATTGGGTCGTGGGACTTTTGGGACCGGGACAGGGACCGCGGTCCCGGATTCCACCTTTAAATACAATAATTATTTTTGAGGAGTATTTGTGGTCCCACCACAAATAAAATAAACAAAGTTATGTCTTGGGAAAGTACGGTCTACCAATAGATTTAGAAGTTATACTAATAAAAGTATTTTTATAAAACGGTAAAATATTGATACTTGAATAGTGTGAAATATTTCACGTTAAGCGGCGAGGTCAAATGCTCGTTCTCCTTTAGCAGAAGCTCTCTGTTTTGAGCGTTTTTAACAAATCATAACACCACGCCTACACTCTCTGAAGTGAATAGTACTAATTTTTAAGCCGCGGTTTTTTGTAGGTTATCTCTGCTTCGGACCATTAACCGAGCAAAGACAACTACTGTTTTTTTTTTCATAACCATTTTCCTTGTCCTCCAGGACGCAGAGATAGTTGCTCCAACGGTCGAAAATGTCCGCGTGGTCGTCCGTGTCCGCCCGATGGACCAGCGGGAGAAGCTGGACGGGTCCTACAGCTGCGTGTCCGTCGACGGGAAGAACAAAACTGTGGCTGTGACGAAGAACAACGTGACGGCTGCTGAGCCTCCCAGGGTATACGCGTATGACGCGGTCTTCGACAGCAATACTAGTCAGGTACGTTTTAGGAACTGAGGAGCAAGTTCTGACTGTATGGCGGCGTGCATACGGTGGGGTTTTGCACCTCAATGGTTTTTTTTTGTAGCTCAGGGCTGCTCAAGAACGCGTGCCATAATGTGGGCCGACAGCAGTTTTCAGTTGGCGATAGCCTATTGAGAATTAATTTCAGGATTTCAAACGAGATCACACATCCTTGAAACCGGTTTAAAATTTTAAAATTTTGCAAATTGTTACCAAACTTTGTAGCTAGCAACGTAATCTCCGTTGCTAACTATAGACCGACCGCTTTAATCAGTCCTCTGCCTTGCCCCATCAAAGGCACATTAAGCGTCCACAAAGTCCTAACAATATAGGACCACCTAGGTTGAGGTAGAAAATGCCTATTGCATTAAGTCCGCCTCTGTACTTTGTGCTTGAAGTGTTAAATAAATAAATATCCCACAGGTTATTTGCTTTCAAATAACAATAATTAATCCACGTAGGTATTACGATACTATTTGAACCAATACGTGATCCACCTTCACAATGTTCCATTTAAATTGATACCTTCGCGAGGACTCATTAAAGCGGTCGGTCTATAAACAGATTGATTAAACATAATTATTCTGTGAAAAGTATTTCCAAAAACATGTATTTTTTAAAATACGTATTTTCACTAGATGGTCCGCCGAAATTAGTAGAGCAGCCTTGCTTTATAATAATAATAATAATAATAATGATTTATTTGCCAGATCAGTACAATCCATATGGTTAGTAAGAACATAAACACTTACAGTCTATTGTTAGTACATAATTTCACACATTTACAAATTTCAATACACTTGTCAGAAAACAATAATGATAATAAATAATAAATGTCAGAATAAAAATAATAATAATAACACACAGCAGCAACTAAACGACACACATTATAGCCAGTGTCCAAAGCATTCGCAGTTACGACGCTGCGTAACCGTTCTTGCCTTTTTTTATTTATTTATTTATTTATTTATTTAACACTTCAAGCACATAAGTACAGAGGCGGACTTAATGCCATAGGCATTTATTTATTTTATTTTTTTTTTGGGTTTTTTTTTTTTTTTTTTATGTCGAATGTTTAAACCTAGGTTGTAGGAACCCGTTCAGAATTTAGTAGAATTTTCTCGGTCCGCCTTAAAACGTATTTCTTGAACTAACGTAAGATCACGCTTAGGACTTATTGTATTCGTAAATGCCAAAGTGTGCCTTATAAAAGATTATAGATTCTAAAAACGTAGATACCTTGATCATTTTGCCTTTTGAATTTGTAACTTACAATAACGCGGTTTATGATTACGTCTCCTTAGCAATACATACATAAGGTCTACACGAAATATATTCAGGGAATCATCTAACGGCTATAACAAAGCCATTTCAAGGGATTTTTTTTTATCTGAGTATATTTTTTTTATAAAAAATAAATAATTTAAAATTAAATGACCCACAAAATAAATACTGGCTCCTTATTTTTAAGCATCCATTACGGTAGTTTACTACGTCGTATTTACCTACTGTCATTGTTAAAATATGGGAGTAAAGGTTTTATGCAAAAAGTCTCAAATAATTTTAGAATTATAATAATTTTGTGAAAAGAAAACACTCAAAAATTTTTTTATTTCGTTGCTATGGCGTGTTTACGACTTATAGAAGTTACTCTTAAAATATTTCGTGTATGAAAAGATAGACCCTATATATAAGTTCACGACTTTTTCCCATGGGCTGAGGCAGTAAACAAAACGTCACCTGCCACGATCCTTGGCACTTCAAATGGCGTATTTGTCAAAATGTTGATATTGAAAATTATGTTGATATCGAATCGAAACCAAGATGTTCTTTATGACTATTGAGATAAAGTTCACTTTGTTTTGAACCCCCGACGCAAAAAGAGGGGTGTTATGAGTTTGACCGCAATGTGTGTGGGTGTCTGTCTCTAGCACCGTAGCTCTCAAACGAGTGAACCGATTCGGATGCAGTTTTTTTATTTGATACCCTAGTTTCTTGGCGATGGTTCTTAGAAACGTTTTATCAAAATCGGTGCAGCCATATACTTAGATATGGGGGATGAAAGTGGGTATGAAAAATCAAATATTTTCAAATATACTCAAATGGGGTATCAAATGAAGGGCATGTGTTAATACAATTAGACATGTTTTATCAAAACCAGCTCAACTATTTTATTGACTTTTCAAATGTTTGTTCGCTTTTCTTTGATGCGATGGGGGTTTTTGAAATTTAATTTTTAATGATAGAAGGCGAATATTTGGCCGGATCTGCCAAGTGAAGTGCCATCATACATACTCCTTTTGCCTCACCCACGTTCATACATCTGGTCATACACGCACGCCGGTTGCGTTGAGTTCTACGCAATATTTTCCCTAATTCCAACTTAGTTACTTTGATCAGCCATTAACAACCTAAAGTGAAGAAGTTTGAGGTATTCTTTGTTCTTTCCAATCTATACTTAATATTATAAAGCGGTAAAATTGGTTTGTTTGTGTTTGGGGGTAATCTCCCGAACTAATATGATCCTGTTCTAAAAATTATTTCACTAGCGGAAAGCTACATTATTCGTGGGTATAAATTATACAGGGTGTAAGGAACAGCCCTCCACAAACTGACAGAGTCGATTCCGCTCCTTATCTTGAATCATATTCCACCGGAATTTTTCTCCGGAAAATTTTACTTTGTCTCAGTTACTATTCCTTTATTTCTATGTAAAATTACATTCTCTGTACGCAGCACTCCATTTATGTAAATAATACGGCTAAAATCAAAAACCCGACAATGGATGTTGAAATACTCTAAAAATCGACGCGTGAAATCAGCCGTTTATTTCCTGTCTAGCTGCAGAGTTCATCGAACTCGTCGTCGCGCTTGCCGTTCGCTACATGCGTTCTGCCACGGTAACGATACATTGCGTGTGAGGAAATAAAACAAATCAAATTGATTGGATTCCCAAAACAATCCTGAAATAATTTCTTGTACCGGTCATCTTAGTATGATATACTGAATTCACCCCATCAGTTTGTGGAGGGCTGTCCCTTACACCCTGTATTTATATCATGCATATTAGACGAGATATCACAATTTTATTGGACGATGTCGTGGGCGAAATGCATTCCTCATTACCCACCGTCAAGTACCTAAGCACCAATCGATATGATTCGACTCAATTGTAAGGCCGTACCGTATTTTATAACAACTACAGGACAACTACTTTAAATATTAGAGGAAGTCGGTTGATTGATCGATTTGTTGCCCTCCTACCTCCCGTCCACCCCGGACGATAGTACGGTGAACATTGTCACCCGTCTGTTGCCACGGATAATAGGTACTGTGTAGTATTCTACTTCTTATCATTCCATCCATCCATCCTCAGCCCGACTTCACCCACAGCTTGGTATAATCCTCTCTTTGATTGTGCCAAGTTCCACGGTCTTGTGCCAGCCTCATCCAGGATATTTCCGCAATGGCAATAATGTTACCATTAGTGATAGCAAATTCGATAGAGCATTTTAGTTAGTTTTCTAGTTTAATACTGTTGGTCTGGATTATGTCCTTTATTTATTTTGATTTATTTTTATACATATTAAATACATTTTTAAATATTCTAATATAAAACAATATAAAAAAACATTTAAAAATATAAAAAATAGTGGTCCGCCGGTATCGGGAGCAGGGTCCAAGCTACCGGTGGTTAGGGCTCCAGAGACAGGAACCTCCTCACAATGCGAGCCGTATCGAGGAGTACTGCCTTCTGAATCAGGCCCTTGATCCAACCGCCTAACGAGAGCCTCGAAAGATGGTCGTCGAGGCTCTTCGCTATAAGGCCATTGGCCGTCACGACGATCGGCACAATGATAGCCGAGTTCACATTCCACATGTCGACAACCTCGTGTGCTAAGTCGAGATATTTAATTTGTTTCTCTTTCTCAGCTTTCACGAGGTTCTCGTCATGCGGAATGGTAACATCGACTATCATTACACGGCGCGCTAATCGGTCTATCACTACTATGTCAGGTTTATTGGCGACAATAGTCCTGTCAGTAATGATAGACCGATCCCAGTACAACGTGACATGGTCTTTCTCGAGAACTGGGTCGGGCACATACTTGTAGTACGGTACCTCAGATTCCACAAGTTTATATTTCAAGGCAAGTTGTTGGTGAATAATCCTGGCTACTTGGTTGTGCTTGTGCAAGTACTCGCCGTTAGCCAGACGAGAACAACCAGAAATAATATGTCTGATGGACTCACCCGGACGGTGACATGCCCGACACACGTCAACCGTCCCGTCCTTCATAATATATTTCCGGTAGTTGTTCGTCAACATAACTTCGTCCATAATCGCACAGACAAAACCTTCAGTTTCCCCAAAGAGGTCGCCGAAACGTAACCAGGACACGGACGCTAGAAAATCTACATCGGGCCCATGAAGAGCCCGGTAGAAGCGTCCATGAAGCTCCTTGCCTTGCCATACTTCCTTGCGGTCATCGGTAGTAAGTACTACAGGTTTGCGCCAGTTCTCTTTAGCCATGGACAGCGGGGTGAGTCCCTTGTCCACTGCGACCACATCTCGGTGCATACCCACCTCGGTTTTTAAAAAATATTCTCTGAGACTGCATATCTCGTGGTTGTGAAGGGTCTTCGCGTTTAAAAAACCTCGACCCCCGCACTTCCGCGGGATGTACAGCCTCATTACCGATGATCGTGGGTGATGCATCCGGTTTGCGGTTAACAGTGTACGAACTCTTCTATCCAGGGCATCGAGTTCGGTCTGAGTCCATTTAAGTACGCCGAAAGAGTACATTAAAACCGGCATGACCCAACCGTTGAGGTCGCGCACCTTGTTCCCGCCTGAAAGAAGGCTATTTAATACCTTGTTCAGGCGTCCAAAGAAGCGCTCCCTCAACGATTGCTTCATGTCAGTTACGTTAATGCCTAACGATTCCGACATACCCAAATACTTATAGCTTTCGGATGAGGAGAGGGATCTCAGGTGTATGGAATCCGAGAGCTGAATTCCCTCGGATTCCATAATCTCCCCTCGCTTTACATACATGACTGCACATTTGTCCACACCAAATTCCATCCTAATGGCGTTACTGAAAGTTTCAGTTACTTTCAGTAGCTCCATCAGTCGCAATTTGTTGGGGGCAAAGAGTTTCAGATCATCCATGTAAAGAAGGTGAGATATGACCTGACCACCTCTCCTCAACCGGTAGCCTAAACCTGAATCCTCCAGCAATGTGCTCAGAGGATTCAGGGCTAGACAGAACTAAAGTGGGCTCAGACTGTCGCCCTGGAATATTCCCCGTTTAATCCATACAGGTTCATCATTCCCCTGGATTTGTCGACATCCTGGATATCGAAGGACCGTCCTCCATTGCCCCATACATGACTCAAGGAAGGCACGTAGAGTTGCATCTATCTTGTACAACTCCAGTACCCTCATGAGCCATGTATGTGGCACCGAGTCGTAGGCCTTCTTATAATCTATCCAACATGTCGACAGATCCTTGCGGGATCGACGAACCTGTTGGCTAATGGCCATGTCGATGAGGAGTAGCTCCTTCGTACCGCGGGACCTATTCCTACATCCATTTTGAGAGGCAGACATAATGAAGTTTTTGTCAATGTGTGTATTAATTTTCACTCTCAATTATTATTTTGATTATTATTACAGAACATAGAATTGTTCTTTGTAATATTGGATTGCAAATATCGTGTTGAGAAAATTGACAAACAAATTTATTTATTTAAAAAAAAAAAAAAACGTTGCCCCACACTAGAAATTTCTCATGTATCGTGGGTGCGTTTACAAACATTTAAACTCACATACACAAACAGCCAGACCCGGAACAACTGCCTGTAGGTCATACAAATATTTGTTCCGTGCGGGGATCGAACCCGCGACTCGCAGCGCAGCAGCCAATCGCTCAGCCACTGTGCGAACTGTGCCGTCAAAATATTTTAATAGTGTCATAAACTCACGCTTTTTCCCATGGGTCGTCAGAAGCGTCTATTTTAGTGAGTTTTTCTACATGTTAGATATCGTCGGCCTAATTATCAAAATCTTGCTGACTGTAAATTTTTATGAAAATCTATGAATAGCGATCAAAATTTCACTTTAAATTATGGATAGTCTACCATTTAAGATGGTCTATAGACCATTTTCGTTTAGCTGGAACGGTCAAGGTAGTGTTGCCCTAGCATTTTTACGTAATTCATATTATTATCGTATTATGAAGCGATCGTATTAGGCTGGCGGCGGCGATCTTTCGCGTCCGGCCCTGGTTCAAGCCGTGGTCCGGAGTGAGAGGGAATGGGAAGCCGTCACCTCCTTCTGCGAAGCAGTCATGCTAGTGAAGGAGGTGGCGGGACGTGAGAGGGAAAGAACCTCACGTCCCAGCCGCCGCGGGAGACGCCCTGGGCGTCGGGGGTCACGTGGTGGCTCCCGGCCACCGTAGGCCTGTGGACGGCGAATTATAGGCTAGCGCGCCGTCCGGCCGTCTTGACGGCGCGTTCGTGTTCCACGCGCGCCTCAAAGAGATGTCAGCAACCAAGTAGAGGTCCGCATGGGCCGATGCCTGCCAGGGCTGCGGGACTGTTCGAAAGAGATACCGTGGCCTTGGAACACAAAGGGCAAAGAAGGAACATGGATGGGTTTTAGTCAGTACAAGTCTGACACTCCCTTTCGCTCCGCCCAGAGTGGTGGTCATTTGATGATTTCCCATCCGAAAAAAAATAAAAAATCATATTAGGCCCCCAGAAGTAAGCCATGTAAACGGTGCAAAGCAGGCGGCTGTCTTGTAGTTTCACAAAAGCATGGCGTCTCTGGAATTAGAAAGAATTTTCCCTTATTCTGTCAGTAACAAATATTAGCAGTAAGTAATACTGACGTCATCCGTATTTCCGTCGATGAGTAACTAAGTGATATAAGGTACTTTTATTTTGTTGCTAGCCGGGGAAGGATATCGGAATCTTCCACTATTTGGAAAATTGTTCACAGTTTTGTTTGGTATAGTTTTTCTCCTTCTGAAAGTTGGCAACTATGCATATCGTCGATATAGTGCAAATCCGCAAATCTACCACACGTAAAGTGCGCGTATCTGCACTACGTGTAGGTTTACAGGGGAAGGTTATAAGTTTATATTGTTTTTATTTCAACGATTTTTGACCTCATTTTTACATGAATAGTAACAATTCATGTGTTCTATGTATTATTAACAGTAGAAATCTATTAAATTCATTAATTTAGTCGCTACGACAATGCGTAATTGAAATTGGCTACATTTGTCAGATATGCGGAATTATCCCATGCTAGTTCCACGGATTTGTACCATCCCCGACGATATATCTATCAAGTCGTTAGCTATTTCAGTGATTTTTATTAAAATTACATTGTGTAATATCATCGGTCTGTGTTGTACAAAAATAATGATTATTTTGCAATAACTACTTTCGTGATAATGAATATATAGTTTTCGATGCTAAAAAGCACTTTAAAACCTAAAAATGTTACGATGTTACCCTAACCATCTGTTATGATATACTTACAATTCATAATCAACATTTTACTGCATCAAGGTCTCATTTCATCATTTAAAAAAGAAAGAAAGAAAACATATTTATTTGTTTCGCACATGACAACAAAAAAATGGTTAAATATACAATAAAACAAAATTAGATAAAAAAGACTTCGAAGTTTGAGTTTTTCACAGCTTTCAGGGACTGAAGACCTGAGTACCTATATGGTTTTAATTTCAACTTGATACCTCCACGCCTTCCCGAGATAAAGGGTCTTGACAGACAGACGGACAACAAAGTGATCCTATAACGGTTCCGTTTTTTCCTTTTGAGGTACAGAACCCTAATATAACTCTAAAATCTTTACAGAGAACTTTTCGAAATGTCTTTTAAAAAAAAAAAGATAATTGGAAATTTCTGTTTCTATGGAAAATCTAAAATCGGTCTAATTTAGCTGCAACACTATTTTTCGAAAATGTTCTCTGTCAAGTTTTAAGACTTACGTATCCTGCTTATGCGTACGAAGTTTCATTAAAATCGCTTCAGCCATTTCTAAAAAGAATCATTTGAAAGTTTGTATGAAATGCCGTAAGACGTTAACGCTCTTAACAATTTTAAAGGTAATCTAGGACTTAATACAGAAACGCACTAATCTACGATACAATATTTTGAAACAGATTTTGTATAAAATTATCTGGTAGGGAAGTGGACTAGAATTTTGTGCGGTAGTAAAACAAGCCAACAATGTCGTCATTGTCGGAATAATTAATTCTCAAGGCTAGTTAATTAATGTTACAATTAGTAGTACTCTTTAGTGCTGTGCTAAACAGCTGTTTGTTAAACGATTTTCTCAGGAAAACTGGAATAGTAGAGATCTATTCATCTTTCGCTGAAAATTTCGAAAATGTTATATCGTCGGGGAAAGTGTAAATCCGCGAATCTACCATACGTAAAGTGCGCGTATCTGCACTACGTGTAGGTTTACAGGGGAAGGTTGTAAGTTTTTTTTTTTTTTTTTCAACGATTTTTGACCTCATTTTCACATGAATAGTAACAACTCATGTGTTCTATGTATTGTTAACAGTAGAAATCTATTAAATTCATTAATTTAGTCGCTACGACAATGCGTAATTGAAATTGGCTACATTTGTCAGATACGCGGAATTATCCAATGCTAGTTCCGCGGATTTGCACTAACCCCGACGATATGCTTTTTTTTTGCGATAAAACCACTGATTTTAACAGCGGTTTGAATTTTCAATTGTCCTAAAACGTTATTGGATATTTTTGTCTGGTTTTATTAATACTGCAATTGCATACATACATAAACACTCACGCTTTTTACCCAACGGAGGTTGGTAGAAACCATTATATGGCAAGAAATGAGGTGTCTAGCGAGATGACGAGTAATAGAGAAGTATGGAAGAAGAAGACATGCTGCGCCGACCCCAAATGAATTATGATAAGCAAGAGAATGATGATGATGGTTGGCAGAAACCACAACGCCACCTGCTACGGTCCTTACATACTCCTTTTGCCTCGTCCATGTTCATAAATCTGGTCCAAAAAAAAAACACTACTTAAACCAGAGGAATATCACAGCTCTTTGTCTATTCTAAGGATGTCTCCATAAAAAGGCTTTTAGCAATAAAACTACCGATTTGAACACCTTAAGTAACTCTGTAAGAGTTGACTGTTCTGTCGCCTCAAAACTACGTCGTTAATAGTCTTTTCTGTATACTAAAACGTCGATTTAATTCGCTAAAAATCTGTCGCTAAGTCCCCAATTGCAAATTTAACCGTATACAACAACGTAGAATTCTATAACGTGAATAATACATCTCGTGCAACGGGGTGGTGAAGCGCCCAGGGGCGGGTGCCGCGAAACTAGGGCACGACCCGAGCCGAGCGCCACATAAAAATCCGAGTGGCTCCGATCAACTTGCAACCTGTTACCAGTCCTATTCCGCTCTTAACCCTAGTCGGACCGCGCGCTCGTCGGGAGCGCTTCCGTCGAATAAAACATAATAATACCGTCAATATTCTCGTGCCGTATTAGGGTTAACTTGTGTTTTCTATAGTGTATTTTTGTAATAATAGACAGCAAGATTTTTGTCCATTCATGGAACTAGTCCGTCGTTCGTCTTGACTGGCGCTGCCTATCGCCTCAGTCTTGTCGAATGGTGGGTTAGATCTGTGTTAAAACATCATGAAAGAAGATTCAGCTGCTGAAGATAAAGAAGACTTCTTTGTTATAACCTCTTTGTGTTTTTTGGAGACGTTTCTGTGGGAATATATTGCGTTTATTAAGTTTTTGAGCAATTTAAAGTGTTAAAACGCGAAATGTTCTTGGGAAATTGTGTAATTTATTTATTTGACATGTATTTTAGTGTTTTGTGTAACAAAAGTGTATTCAAAAGTGTCTGTATCTAGGTCATTCTTAAAAGAATGTTTTATAGTCGCCTCTCTTGTGGAATATCATGCCGCACGTGCTGCGTGGCCTAGTTTTTTTATGAGCTGACCTACTTACCAATTATTGATTTCCAATATTCCACCACCAAGCGACGGCTTTGAAGCGCTTTCATGAATGACAATTATTGTTAGGCTTTGTAAGGTTTCACTTCAAAATATGATGGATAGAAGACAAAAGAATCCATCTTAAACAAAGAAGAAAAAAAATTCAGGTTACTCTTTCGACACCATTACGTTTTTCTTCACGCCAATTTTCATTTGACTAAGACAACATTTGAGTAGTTTACGAAAACTAAAATAGATTGAAAACGTAACCCGAATGATGTCGTAACGTTTCTAACAGTTCTGGAATCAGAGCTATGTGTCTGTGACGTAAGATTCTTAATGCATCTTGTAGTACGTCGCGCGTAGACTTTGTCTGTTCATATCGCGCTGGCTGTATTATAAGACATTAAGAAATATAATGTAGTGCATCGGGGAGTTGATGGCATCGGCTGGATGAAGACCTGGACCTATTGTTAGAAAATTGTGTGTAAGATTTTCTGTCTTCTTTCAAATTAATTATGTAAACTGTTTTGAATTCAGATACAGATGTGAATACAAACACCACATTTTTGTAGTAATTTACAAACTGCCATTGTATAGTAAACAAAGCTTTTTGATAACTGTAATTAGGTCACATTTCCTTTGTATGTCGTTTTATTTTTAGCTGTTCCTGTGGTTAATGCCTTTGTATGATTTTCGGATGGATGGACCAGCACTACTAATGATCAACAGTACCAGTGGGATGCACTTTTCTTTTTTAGATTGCAGTGGATGATGTAGCTAATTAATTAATACAAGGTGAAAGGAACGCCGATGCTAAAACAGTTACCACATATTCAGTTTGTCATCCTAAACCCTCCCACCACAGAGAAAATTTTCGACGGTTATTAAAAAAAAAAAAAAAGCTGTTTCCTACAAAAGTGCATAACACGGTCAAAATGTATGGAACAGCTGTTTTTTTTTTAATTACCGTAAAATTTATCTGTGTGTGCTCAGAATGATGTACTGAAAACGTGGTAACCGTTTTCGCGTCGGTGTCCCTTCCGCCTTTTTTAAATCAAGGTTTTTATTCATAAGCCGTGCTTGCCTAGGTTAAGCCGTGCTTGCCTAGGTTGGTCTGTGGATGGGTGACCGCCCATTACATACCGAGTTTCCTCCGTGCCTCGGAAAGCACGTTAAGCCGTTGGTCCCGGCTGTCATTTGTAGATCTTTGACAGTCGTTAGGCAGTCAGTGGCCCAAAAAAAAAACGTGACAACCAGTCTTACCAAGGGGTATCGTATTACCCAGTACTAACTGGGTTGTGGAGGTCAGATAGGCAGTCGCTCCATGTAAAATACTGGTATTCAGCTGCATCCGGTTAGACTGGAAGCCGACCCCAACATAGTTGGGAAAAGGCTAGGCAGATGATGTTTTTATTCATAAGACGCGTTAGAAAAGCTAGTGGTAGAGTATTACTATAGGATTAATTATTAAACTCGTCTGGGGACAGGTTGCACGGCGATCGTCAATATTTAGTGTTAGATACTTTTTCATGAAACTTAAAGACTTTACCGGATGAATATTTATTTATGCAGCTTACTGTGAAATTTAGGACCGTCACAGTATTGTCCATAAATTCAAATTCAAATATTTTTATTTGTAGAACACAGGTAAACAAAAGTACAGATGTCAATATTATTAAAAATGAGCGTTATGTATTGCCGTCAACGGCGTACAAATTATAATTTAATAGGAGTAATTGGTAAATAATAACAAAGTCAAAATTAATAATGAAATTTTTCAATACACTTTCTCGAAAACCTGCTTCTTAATTATCGCACTACGATTAGGTTCAACATGCAATGTATTTTACATTCGTGGATTTTTAATATTTTTCCGCACATGTGCGGAAATAAACATTTCCACAGATATTTACACTTTTACTAAGTCCAAATGGGTTCAATGGCTGTATGGTCGACAGTGTTAGTTTTTTTTTTTTTTTTAAACTCGCCAAAGAAATTTAAAAAAAAAAACATCTCCTAAATTTTCTTACTCTTTCTTTTCTTATAGACAGAGATTCGCTATTTCGCGTTTGCTATAATAACTTTTCCCTCGAGATTTTTTTTGGTCTTTTGTCACTCTCAGTAATAAAATAAAAAATATTTTTATTTATACATCTACCTATACATATCCAGTATTACCTGACCTCGCTTATTATGAGCTACCCGTACGATGAGAGATCAGCTTAATTTATTTTTTCATAGCTTGGTTGGTCGAACTTACTCAGTTGAATAAAAAGAATAGTAGCCATGTACCGCAGTAGCGAAGGCTCAATTTTTGTAAGAGGTAGGATATCTTTAATGTGATTATATTATGTATCTATAGAATACTGACTGTGCCATATTTCAAAGGGACTCCGGTAGGAATCGAGTTCTATGGAACCTTCGCCACTGATGTAATGTAGGTTTCATATTATGCATAACAGCTTCACTAACGGTTTTAAACCGTCAATGCTGTGAAAATAATTTATATCATAAAGAACTCATAGTCTTCTCTGTCTCAAATTTATTGGAGGGTCAGCTTCTAGTTTGATCAGATTCGAATGAATTAATACAAGGTGTATCGGTAGCGAAGGTTCAACACAGTTCGATTCCTACCGGCTTCCCTTTGAAAAATGGCACAGTCAGTATTCTATAGACAAATAATATAATTACATTCAAGATATGTACTCCGGGTTACCTCTTACAAAAATTGACCCTTCGCTACTGGAAAATAGTATCTAATATTTTAATTTATATCATAAAGAACTCTTAGTCTTCTCCGTCTCATATTTATTGGGGGGTCAGCTTCTAGTTTGACCAGGTTCGAATGAATTAATACAAGGTGTATACATAATTATTATGCTATGCTATGCACAGGGGTGAAACGCCATTCAAAGACGCGAAATTAAACTAATTTTCATAACAAAACCGCTAACAACTGCATTCACTTACATAATAAGGATGTCAAAATTATTATCATTTTTGCTTTATATTTCCTATCAGTGGCCAAAAAGTCTGACAACCAGTCTTACCAAGGGGTATCGTATTACCCAGTACTAACTGGGTTGTGGAGGTCAGATAGGCAGTCGCTCCATGTAAAATACTGGTATTCAGTTGCATCCGGTTAGACTGGAAGCCGACCCCAACATAGTTGGGAAAAGGCTAGGCAGATGATGATTTCCTATCAGTAGCGAGGGTTGCATACAACTCTTATTCCTACCGGTTACCCTTTCCCGGATCTTAGTCCATAGCAACCGTTTTTCTGTCAAAAATGTTACAATTGTGTGTTGTGTTTGTTTTGTTTTTGGCTCTTGTGATACAGGGAATCCTAGTACAAGAGCCAGAGCTACACTGATGTTACTAACAATCACCTGTTAATAAAGATTTTATTTTATTTATTTATTTAATTACGGCAAAGCTGCTATAGACATAAAATTGTTAATACGTACCAGTGGCGAAGGTTCCATAGAACTCGATTCCTACCGGCTTCCCTTTGAAAATTGGCACAGTCAGTATTCTATAGACAAATAATATTATCACATTAACCTCCTACATAAATTGACCCTTCGCTACCGGCCCTATTCAATCTCAATATTAACAGGTTACAGTGGCGAAGGTTCCATACAACCCGATTCCTACCGGCTTCCATTTAAAAAATGGCAGAGACAGTATTCTATAGACAAATAATATAATTACATTAAAGGTACTTCGGCTTACCTCTTAAATAAATTGACCCTTCGCTACTGGCCCTATTCAATTTCAATATTAACAGGTTACAGTGGCGAAGGTTCCATACAACCCGATTCCTACCGGCTTCCATTTAAAAAATGGCACAGTCAGTATTCTATAGCCAATAATATTCTATTCAGTAAAGAAATGTACTCCAGCTTACTTCATACAAAAATTGATCCTTAGCAGCTGACACGTTGTATAACGACCAAATTATCTGGTCCTGCAACTTCCTGCACCGATGCCTTTTTAGTACTAAGGTCCACACATAATAAATTATCAACACTAAAACACATGAAAATTGGTTCTCCTGTTTGTTTATTTATTTTTGCTCAAGACAAAGTATTGTCGTGCTCACGGCGGCAGATAAAGCTGTACATTTCCAGTATAACTTGGCATCGCTTTGTATAGATTTCCTATACAATGAGAGATCCGCATAAACTGGTTTTGTAAAGCTTGATTGGCCGTCGTGCGTACACGTTAAAAATAGTAGAAAAAAAAGTTTACTGTTTTTTTTTTGTTTATTTTGCCGGTGAAAATTTGAATGTGGGGGGTTCAGAATTATGTACTATTAAATACGTGGTAAGGTAACCGTTTGTACGTCGGTGTCGTCCACATAAAAGAAAAACGGTAATTAAAAAAAAAAAGCTGCTTTAATACATTTACTGTATGGAGGGGTTCAGAATGATGAACTAAATACGTGGTAACCGTTTAGTGTCATATCTAGTTTAGTAAATGCATAGAAACAAAATACTTTTTTTTTTCGTATGGGTAATCATCAAATGACCCCCCCCCCCATCCACTCTGGGCGGAGCGGAAGGGAGTGTCAGACTTGTACTGACTAAAAACCCTTCCATGTTCCTTCTTTGCCCCTTTGTGTTCCAGGGCCACGGTATATCTTTCGAACAGTCCACTTATTTGCTGACATTTCTTTGAGGCGCACGTGGAACACGAACGCGCCGTCGACACGGCCTGTCGTCATAAGACGGCCGGACGGCGAGCTAGCCCATAACTCGCCGTCCACAGGCCCGGAGAAACAAAATACTTCACATGACAGTTCATATCATACATTGCGTATCGAGCGAAACTCGAGGTTGAATGAAATGCGACACTGCTGACTGGTGCGTTTAGTGTATTAGTATTACAGACCTACCCGTTTGATATTAAGTTCATAATCATTTGAAGGCTATTATGGGAACGGATGTAATGGTTGATATATTATACTGATACTGTTAACCTGCGTCATCCCACTGCTGGACAAAGGCCTCTCCTCATGACTTCCTGTTGCTACGATCCAGGGCTAATCTGGGCCACTGGTCTTTTGTTTTGTCCAGCTCGTCCCCGCCATCTTCGACGAGGTCTGCCGCGATGCCTTCTGGTTGTGTCAGGGCTCCAGAGAGTGGTTATTATGGCCTACAGCTCATTGGGCATACGGCAAACGTCAGATATGTTTTATCTGACGTTTTTTTTTTTTACTGACTTCCAAAAAGTAGGAGGTTCTTGATAAATCCTCGGAATTCTATCTTAATTTTCCATTTTTGACGTTAGTAGCACTTTAGTAGGCTTCACAAATCGATTTTTTTTGGTACTTGTGGTGTTCACTAGAAACACTAGTTAGGGTTTAGAATTTAACCACCAAATTATCAGTAAGTAGATGAACTACTTTAAGGTTACGTGCACTCGCTGCTCGGGATAAGTGAGGACTAATCGACACGGAACTTATTAGGTATATCACAGTACTTTTAATAAGATGGTCAAAAAATAGTTTTCGGTCGATTTTTCTTCATCACTAGGCTAGGCTGTTATATCTCCACAACCATCATCATCATTCTCTTGCTCTTATCCCAATTCATTTGGAGTCGGCGCAGCATGTCTTCTTCTTCAATACTTCTCTATTACTCGTCATCTCATCAGACACCTCTTTTCTTGCCATATCATTCTTTACACAGTCCATCCATCGTTTCTTTGGTCTTCGTTCCTAATTTTTACCTAATTTTTTATTAATTTTGAGGTTAAAAAAATACTACTTTATCAGCTTAATTTGAATTAATGACTCTTGTTTTTTATTAGTATTGGGCAATACTAATAATACTTATCATCATGGCAAGAAACAGTTTAATTTTCTTTGGAACAAAGAATCAAGTTCCTACCAGTGGCGAAGGTTCCATACAACTCGATTCCTACAGGCATTCTATAAACAAATAATAGAATTACATTAAACATATGTACTCCGGTTTACCTGTTACAAAATTGACCCTTCGCTACTGGTTCCTACCTTCATAAAACTGCTGGCAAAAACCTTATCACGTTTGACGCACTGAATAATATCCAACTGTACGTGTCATCATGAAACGATGTTCTAAAATATGTCATGACAGGGAATTATTAGGATGGGAAAAATTGAAGTACCGCCAGCACATCAAGCTATTACAATCTGTCAAATTTCTTTAATACATTTTCAACTTTATCGCTAAAGCATTATGTTCGAGGTTGATTCGGAAAATTTTACAGTTTCGGGTAGCTTGCTGTGTTGGCGTCTGTACCATCAGTACAGAACTAATTTTTAACAGCGCCGTAACGAATCTCAATACTCACTCCATCAAAACGTGTTAAAACTCGAAAATTTTAAACCTATTTAATGATTACAAAACGTAATTTATAATCAATTAAAAGTTCTCAAACAGCGCTTTGACAAAGAAAATTACTCGACAAAATTCACGCATTTACAAAAACCTGACCAATTTTCTGTAGCCTCCACTCTTAAAGGGCAGAAAATAGAACGAATATTCATCCATGTCCAGACGCAGTAGGTAGGTAGTAGGAATCCCGCCCCGAAGGACCAACATACACTCATATAGTCCACTTTACTTTGTGGCGTGCCTTGCAGCCGGTCGATAGCGCAGCGTCTACTACGCATGCGCGCGGCCCCAATGCCCCATTTAGACAACGCGCCCTTGCCACACCTAGAAATGGCTTAGAGTATATTCAATTAGTTTATTGGATGGACTTTTTTAAGGATACAGATGGTTTTTTCGTGGAGGCAGGATCGGCTGTAGATAGGTCTTTATTTTCGTCAAGGATGATTTTAAATCTTTTTCTTGTTGTTCTCGAATCGGTGACTCGGAATTTTTTCCGACCAGGGGGGCTAAAATGACCGCTTAAGCAGAATCATAATAAAAACTAGCTGCTGTTTTGATATGGAAAGAAAAATTCGAGTGCGAACAGGGTTTGAACCTGCGACCTTCCGATTCAGTACAAAAAAAAAACTAGCTTCTGCCTGCGGCGTCGCCCGCGTTGCCTACATGAAACAAATGTTTTTTTTTTTTTAAGAAACATAAGCACTCTCACTCCCTCTTTGACTCTGTTGGGGGAAGATTTTGGAAAAACTGTGATGTACGTGTCTCATAATATCAATTGAAGAGTGTGTTTACCAATTTTCGAGTCACTCGACCCAGAGAATATAAAGTTACACAGAAAATTCAACCCCCTCATTTTACCCTCTTAGGGGTGGAATTTTGAAAAACCTTTTCTTAGTGAATACCTACCCTTCACAAAGAATACATCGTCCAAATTTCATGTCTCTAGGACCAGCGGTTTGGGCTGTGCGTTGATATATCAGTCAGTCAAGACTGAATTTTATGTGTATAGATTACGTTAAAATTCTTAAAATGGTCTCAGACGCGGTTAATATTATCAATTCATATTATTATCCTATTATGATTCTGCTACAACGGCCATTTTAGGCCCCCAGTACGTAGCAACCTGGACAGCTCTGTCGTTTGCCTCATTCAAGTCCTGGAACCCTCCAAGTAAGTAGTTGTGCACGACGGGCAGGAGAGAATATCTTGTTGGGGTTCCGCACTCGCATTGTGTCTGAGATAGGTCGATTATACCCCATCCAGCCAAATTGCGATCGGCAGCGGGTAATACTGGATGAAGTCAGTTCTTTTATGGCTATTTTAACCTTTGATTTTTCTGGATATTGACCTTAATTCTCGTTGGAATAAGCTTTATGTCAGGTAAAATAACAGAATGGGTATAGTCTTTATTCATACTTGCTTATGGAGTATGTACGAGTCAATAACTGATGCTAGTATGGCTACACATAATTAAACCTTACTCTGATATAGAATAGAATAGAACATTTTTATTTCAGACCGGAGTCCATAGGGTTAGTAACAATTTTACTTACTTTCTAGTGTTAGTAGGTTACAGACACATACAATTATAATTCAGCGTGGAGCTGGCTGATATACAAGATTTAAAATTTACGAACCCTTCACGAAACCGTCAACCAAGCATTCTGTAGAACAAACTAAGTAGCAAAAATTATTGCTGGGAAACTACTTTTTTGGTGTGATTTACGTTTTACGGTAAGACTCAATGTAACGCACTCACAAAATTGTGCTGATGAATAGTACGGGGGTCTAATGGGGGTGAAAGATAGAAAGAAAGAAAATACATTTATTTGCCACATGCCACAAGTGCACACAATATAAAACAAAAATAATACAAGAAAAAAAAAACTTAAAACTAAACAAAACAAAAAAAATTAATGTAGGTAACACGGTGTGCCTCATAGCTGCGCCAAATAGGACCAGTTCAGCAAAATGCCGGGCAACTAGTGCCTGACGCTGGTTTTCAACTGGACCTGGATTAGAGAGGTCACGGATGTAAAACAGTTTTATGTGTTGTGTCAATGGTAGTGGTGAAAAGGTACTTAGATAGAATATGTATAATAAAATTAAATAAACATACAGTAAATTATTACTAAATAAACTACGAAATAATAAATATCGTGAAAGTGCAAAACAGAACAAAAAAATAGATAGATAAATGGCACGGACGCATGATAATAGAACCTGTTTGACACGATGACTATTTACGCACAGTATTATATTTTACTTATTCATGCATTTCGCTCAATACGTTGCAAGCATCCGAACGGTGTAAGGTGTTCTAAGTTATTTTTTTTTTTGTAGAAACTAACCTAAAAGGTCCCCGGTATGATCCAGAAAAAAAATATAGCAAAGACCTCCGACATTGTCTGTGCCTTTCAGCTTCGTTCACGGTATTTTTACACCCATTATTTCCGTAGTAGACCAACCGTGCTTACCTAGGTTGGTCTGTGGATGGGTGACCACCCATTACATACCGAGTTTCCTCCGTGCCTCGGAAAGCACGTAAAGCCGTTGGTCCCGGCTGTCATTTGTAGATCTTTGACAGTCGGTAGGTAGTCAGTGGCCCAAAAAGTCTGACAACCAGTCTTATTAAGGGGTATCGTATTACCCAGTACTAACTGGGTTGTGGAGGTCAGATAGGCAGTCGCTCCATGTAAAATACTGGTATTCAGCTGCATCCGGTTAGACTGGAAGCCGACCCCAACATAGGGAAAAAGGCTAGGCAGATAATTGAAAAATATTTGCGTAGTAGTACGCAGTACACGAACATTCTAACGTATCTATAGATGAAAGATAGCGGCACTTCCACGAACACATCAATCGATACTAATATATTACTCCGTGTACGTTATGTACTATCGATATAGAATTTGTAACAGCCACGCGACAGTAGTAGGAGTAAGCGTAACTGTTTGGGGATCATTTATTTATTTAACGCTTCAAGCACAGAGGCGGACATAATGCCATAAGCATTTTACGGTTTTAGACATTTATTTTCTCAAAAGATTTACAATCACTTACAGAGAAAATACAATATTATAACTTATAAATACATGAGGCCGGTGGCCCAGTGATGGCGGTCCCGACTACGAGCAGTAAGTCGTGGGTTCGAACCCAGGCAGGCGCATTACTTTGTGTAATTTATTTCATCGCTACTGCTCTAAAAACGGTGAGGGAAAACATCGTGAGGAAACCGGCATGTCCTAGAACCTAAAATTCGAAGACATGTGACATCTACCAGCCCGCACTGGGCCCGCGTGGTGGATTATAGCCCATTCCCTCTCGTAGAGAGGAGGCCTGTGTCCCAGCAGTGGGATCATTATAGGCTGCTGCTATGCTATACATGAGGCCGATTTGCGTAGTGGGTTGGTACAATAAGTCAATAACAAGAATGACATTAAAATTTCGTAACAGTTTCAGTAAACTCGTAAAAGGGTAATTGTAGAAAATAATAGAACTAAGTGCACGACATCTTATGCGCATCGCTAATGCGGGTAGGTGTGCATGAGCTGAGGAGTACAGTCTTAGAAAAATTTCTACCAGTCAACCTTTAGGTGATGCAGAGACAAGCAGTGGTGGGGTCTATATACACTAATTATTATAAAGTACTCGGGCGATCGAGTTATGCTCGGGTAAAAATAGAGAAAACGAATTTTCCCAGATATGAGACTTATGTAGATCGATTTTGCAACTTTCACCGAAATCGTTAGAGCCGTTTTAGGACGTGATATACCTAATAATTTAATAAAGAGGTAAAATTTGTTTGTAAGTTTGTATGTAGGGGGTAAACTCCGGAACCAATAATCCAATTCTGAAAATTCTTTTACTGGCAGAAACGTAAATTATTCGTGAGTGCTATCGGCTATAAATTATATGTACGTTTATCATGCATATTAGCCGAGTTATCATAATTTCCGCGGACATGGACGCGGGGGAAGAGTTAGATACAAATATTGCTTATTTAATAGTATAGGATAGGTAGAGTTTGAACGTAGGGCGTAATCTACGGAAATACTGATTACGAAAATTTATTCAGCAACAGGAATCTACCTTATCCCTTAGTCTCATAGACTATATAGGGTCTAACTATTCATACACGAAATATTTTCAGGGAATCATCTAACGGCTATAACAAAGCCATTTCAAGGGTTTTTTTTTATCAGAGTATTTTTTTTTATAAAATATAAATAATTTAAAATTACTTGACCCCCAAAATAAATACTGGCTCCTTATTTTTAAGCATCCATTACGGTAGTTTACTACATCGTATTTACATACTGTCATTGTTAGAATATGGGAGTAAAGGTTTTATGCAAAAAGTCTCAAAAAATTTTAGAATTATAATAATTTTGTAAAAAAAAAACACTCGGATATTTTTTTTTTTCGTCTTAACTACTTACAGAACTTGCTCTTAAAATATTTCGTATATGAAAAGATAGACCTTATATTTAAAATGTACCCTTGTGATAGCACGAGCGAAACCGCGGAACAAAGCTAGACATTAATATTAGATACAAGCATTCTGTTCATGAAACTAAATAACTCTATGCAAAAATTATTGCTGGGAAACGACTTTTTTATTTTGGAGTCTAAAGTTACGTTTTACGGTAGGACTCAATGTAACGCACTCAAAACATTGTGCTGATGGGTTCATTGAATAGTACTGGGGTCATGGAGGTATACTTATAACATTAAAAACTTGTGAAAAAGTTGCAACTTTGATCCCCTACATCTCCGTAACAAGAAGGTTCCCAGGTATGGTCTAGAACAAAAAAAAATCGCAATGGAGGATAAGTGCCTTTCGGCTCCATTAAGGGTATTTTTACATCCATTATAATAAACTCAACAGTAACAATTACAGCTATACCAATTTAAATTCGCCAAAATATAACCGTCTTTTTATAGACCACCCTTTCTAAAGCCCCCTGCGTCCCCTTCGTCTCGCCGAAAGAAAGGCAGCTGAATCTTTCTACATTGTTTCTTTATTCACAAATTTATAGACTTGTAAGTCTATGGTATAGAGCCCTATAGAAACAATTTACCCCTTTGTATGAGTAATCTAGTTTTATACGACTGCAAGGGTGTCTACAGACGAAGCCAGTGGAGCGTTCTGTCTCTGTTCAGTGGTAACAAAACCAATCAAAGCTGGTCCCTTGTTCTATTGAAGCTCAGTGCTTGGCTAGGCCAACGTGTGATCGAATTTACCCCTTCCTAAGACATTGAATATGTCTGTGAAGGAACTAGTTTTCAGTTGAATTTAATTCGGGGGATTGTTTGTAAAACATTGGTTGACAAAAAAATTAGGCTATCCCTATTTTTATGTTAATTCAAGTCGATGGCAATAGGGTACACCTCTGCCTAACCCTTCGATGATTTAAGTCATGATGTTGTATTACATGAAATGATATTTAGAACAGCATACAACACACTTAGATGTGGCAAATGACAGCTGTCCAGGTGGGGACCTAAAATGGCCGCTATTATGATTCTGCTAAAAGACTTGTATTCAGCTGCATCCGGTAAGACTGGAAGCCGACCCCAATAAAGTTATGACAAGGCTATGCCGATGACGATTCTGCTAAAGCGGACATTTTGGACCCCCTGCTCGAGTTGCTGAGTCGGCGGAAGAATCGACAAAATGACAGATTTCTTTTGTTGATCTGTCATTGTGTCGATTCTTCCGTCGGCAAAACCCGTTTCTACGGTGGTCATACTACACGTGCTGGTCGGACAAAATTTGAGTCAACGACTCGAGAAGAAAAAAAGAACAGCATAGCCAGCTTAGAATCTGAAATCTACAAGACCTATATTGGCGCAGCTACTAAATAATTCCAAGCCCTAATTGTTTCTTCGAGCATTAGAGCGATATGCACTAGAACCTTCGATGCCTCGTGTAGAACAAAGGAACTAGGCGGTCACTGCAGTTGTCTCTGAATAATTGACGAGTTGCGGGTACCATATCGATTTGATAAATATTGTGAAGGCTTCCGAAGTTTGTTTGTAATAAGGCTTGAAAGATCGTACTAATATTATAAATGCGAAAGTTTGTGAGGATGGATGGAGTTTGTTACTCTTTCACGCAAAAAGTACTGACCAGATTTGACACACAGATTGTTTATAGCCTGGATTAACACATAGGATACTTTTTATGACGGTAGTGCGATCCCGTGGGACATTACCGAAGTCCACGCGGGGGAAGTTGCGGGCACAAGCTAGTTGGATGAATAAAAGACAACTGCATGTGGTTGAGATGAGCAAGCATCTGTGTTCCATCCCACATTTAACCCACAGTGAACAGGCATCTTCTGGGCACGCTCGTCCCATCATAGACCTCATCTATCGCTTTTCATCAGGTGTGATCGAGGTCAAGAGCAGGCCCATTTTGTAATAAAAACAAAGCTAAGGGGCGTTTGTGGTGTAATCGAATGGATAAAATAAAAAATGAGTACATAAGAGGAAGTCTGAAAGTGGCGCCGGTGACTGAAAAGTTGTGTGGTAATCGGTTGTCGTGGTATGGGCATGTGATGCGGAGAATGAAAAAAAAAATTGAGTATGAATGTAGACGACTATACGAGTAGACGAATACCAAAGAAACGGTGGATGGACACTGTGAAGGATGATATGGCTAGAGAGGAAGTGACTGCTGAGGTGACGAGTAATAGAGAAGTATGGGCGAAGGCATGCTGCGGCGACCCCAAATAAATTGAGATAAGGGTAGGAGAATGATGATGGTTCCGTAGTCAAAGTCAAAAACCTATTTTCCAATATCTTTATTTAATCTTTTTTTTAAGCCGCAGATATCTTGTAACTAAAATGATGAATTAATACACAGGATTATTCGAAGTTACATAAAATACGTAGACCTTTCTTGTCTCAAAGGCATTGCCTACACGGATTAGACCTTTGTTTCACCAGTTTATAATAGGGCCGTCCCATGTAATAAAGGATGAGCCCATGGATTTGAGAGAGGCGATTCAAAGATTGGGTACAGACCTACATATCGCCGAGGATAGTGCAAATCCGCGGAACTAGCATTTGATAATTCCGCGTATCTGACAAATGTAGCCAATTTCAATTACGCATTGTCATAGCGACTAAATTAATGAATTTAATAGATCTCTACTCTTAACAATAAATAGAACACAAGGATTGTTACTATTCATGTAAAAATGAGGTCAAAAATCGTTGAAATAAAAAACAATATAAACTTAAAACCTTCCCCTGTAAACCTATACGTAGTGCAGATACGCGCACTTTACGTATGGTAGATTCGCGGATTTGCACTATCCCCGACGATATGTATATCAAACAAACAAAAGAACAAAACAGTGAGGAACTCTCGGCATCTGCGTTCTCTCCTACATTACACCCGTCTGCCTTCAAAGCAGGAGTGAGCAGGCATCTTCTGGACACGCTCGTTCCATCATAGACCTTATCCATCGCTTTCTATCAGGCGTGATCGAAGTCAAGAGCAGGTCCATTTTGTAATAAAAAAAAGAAAATTTGCTTGGGACTTCTTTAAGGGAGGAATTTTCATCTATAAGTAGATCTTTTCCTTATCAATATTATAAAGAGGTAAAATTTGTTTGCAAGTTTGTATGTAGGTTGTAATCTTCGGAAATACTGATCCAATTCCGAAAATTCTTTCACTAACAGGAAGCTACATGCTATATTATCCCCGAGTGTCATCGGCTACATTTAAAACGTTCCCGTGGATACATTTCCGTACAAAACGGGAGCAAAGTCGTTAGCAAAAGCTAGTTTTTCAGGGTTCCGTACCCGAATGGTAACCAATGGGACCTTATTGCTAAGCTTCCGCTGTCCGTCCGTCAGTCCGAGCGTCTGTATGACTGCGCTTCGAAACGAAACTTTTTTTTGGGGTGAACATCACGTGTTGCCGTAAGACTCAATGTAACGCACTCACATTCATTGTGCTGATGGATACATTTAATAGTACGGGGATCGTGGAGGTTTATAACGTTACAACATTAAAAAAAGTTGAAACTTTGACCCCGATATCTCCGTAACTAGAAGGTATGGTCTGGAACAAAAAATTATCGCAATGACGGACAGAAAAAGTGTCTTCCGGCTTCGTTAAGGGTATTTTTACACCCATTATTATGGATTTGCATTCATTATTATGAATTCGTCTGCGTGTATCAGCTATTTACTTAAGTACACATTTTCATCAGATAATATCTGTCTCTTCCATCGTTGCCATCCACGAAAACAACATAATTGTGAACAAATTGTTTCTGAAACTAGGTTATCAGGTCAAACTTATTGATTTCCAGTTACCAAGCGTCTTATTGTGCTGAAGTAAACAACCCTGACATACCCTTGAGATGGAAACTAGTCCAGGGTCTGAAGATCTTTGTTAGTTAAGACAAGGCTGGGTCATCTACTTAGTTAGTCTTAGATTCATTTGTACGCAAAATACGCGTCTTGCATTTATGAGTTATACCCAAATAGTATAACTCTTTATCCTGTACTATTAAATGAGGAATATTTGTATGCGGGATACAAGAGACACCGACCCGAAAACGGTTACCAGGTACTCTGTACATCATTCTACAAATTTTTCATAGGTCATCATCATCTGCCTAGCCTTTTCCCAACTATGTTGGGGTCGGCTTCCAGTCTAACCGGCTGCTGAATACCAGTATTTTACACGGGAGCGACTGCCTATCTGACCTCCACAACCCAGTTAGTACTGGGTAATACGATACCCTTTGATAAGACTGGTTGTCAGACTACCTATAAAGACTGTCAAATATCTACAAATAACACGGGACCAACGGTTTAACATGCTTTCAGAATTAAATTTAATTTAATTTTTCAATGGTAATTTAAAAAAAAAAGCTGTGGCCTACAAAAGTACAATACCTACATGGTCAAAATGTATGGAACAGCGAATTTTATCCAACGCGAAAACGGTTATATCACGTATATTTGTGATCATGCTCTCGAAAACGGCTCTTACGATTTCGATGAAAGTTGAAATGGGGGTTTACGATTTTCGGCGCTGAACCGAAGGTCGAAAATTCAAAAGCACGCTTTTTGTTGGGCCATAGAGTAAATGGACAAAGATTCATTATAGGGTTTTACACTTTATCGTAGTCGTTTAAATGCGGTCTAGTTACAAGCCTATATTAAGTTTCGCTTGATATAGAGCAATCAGATGATTCAGCTTTTTCTCTGAATCGAATGTGCCCTACATTGATGATGTTAATTTGTTATTTAGGAACGAAGTAGTTGCAATTCAAGTTCGCAAAAAGAACAAAGTTTAAGACTTCATACATTTTTTGTTTGTGGGGTCCAAATTTACATATAAGTCTTGATTTATTATTGAGGAATGAGAAAAATGTCGTGAGGAAAGTTTTGAGTTTGAATGTGGATGGGTATAAGAGTAGAGGAAGACCAAAGAAACGATGGATGGACTGTGTGAAGGATAATATGGCATGAAAGGAGGTGTCTGATGAGATGACGAGTACCTAATAGAGAGAATGATGAATAGGCATCATCATCTGCTTAGCTTTTTCCCAACTATGTTGGGGTCGGCTTCCAGTCTAACCGGATGCAGCTGAATACCAGTATTTTACACGGAGCGACTGCCTATCTGACCTCCAAAACCCAGTTAGTGCTGAGTAATACGATGCCCTTGGTAAGACTGGTTGTCAGGCTTTCAGTCTACTGACTACCTGTAACGACTGTCAAAGATCTACAAATGACAGCCGGGAGCAAAGGCTTAACGTGCTTTCTGAGGCACGGAGCAAATTCAGTATGTAACGGGTGGTGACCCATCCTTGTACCAACCTAGGCAAGCACGGCTTAACCTGAAGATCGATCCGAGCGGCTGTTATTATTTAGCCTCAAAGTCTTGATTTAAAATTGGAATCGAGCATTCTAAATGCAATGTTGCCATCGTTGTTTAATCTAGTCCTAAAATCCTAATTACTTAAAAGATAGGCTTCAAGCCAACAACAATGATTTCAATAATGCAGATTTATCTGCATTACAAATAGCATTACATTATCTACGGCTGTAGCTAAAATGCGCCACACCGGGATGACCCAATAACCTGAATGCCCAAGTGGATTCACTGCAACCCCGCGCCCCGCGCTACACCCCTTGGGGGTGGAGGGTAGGGGGTGTAAGGCCGCGACCTGATATGACATAGTTTGTAGCTGTAGATGGATAAATGATTACTTTTATAATGGGTCGGAGTTTTCTGGGCGGTACTTGAAAAGTAGCGACAGTATTATTCTTGAAATTTATGAACCTTGGCCGAAATTGACTGAAAAGTTGTATGGTAATCGGTTATCGTGGTATTGACATGTGGTGCGAAGGAATGAGGAAAATGTAGTCGGGAAAATATTAAGTATGAATGTAGATGCTAGAGGAAGACCAAAGAAACGATGGATGGACTGTGTGAAGGGTGATATGGCTAGAAAGGAGGTGAGTGCTGAGATGACGAGTAATAGAGAAGTATGGAAGAAAGCAGCGGTGGCCCAGTGGTGAAGACCCCGACTTACGAGCAGTAAGTCGTGGGTTCGAACCCAGCCAGGCGCATTGTTTTGTGTAAGTTATTTCATCACCACTGCTCTCGAAACGGTGAAGGAAAACATCGTGAGGAAACCGGCATGTCCTAGAACCAAAAATTCGAAGACATGTGACATCTACCAACCCGCACTGGGCCCGCGTGGTGGATTATAGCCCATTCCCTCTCATAGAGAGGAGGCCTGCGTCCCAGCAGTGGGAACATTAATAGGCTGATTATGCTTATGCTTATGGAAGAAGACATGCTGCACCGATTCCAAATAAATTGGGATAAGGTCAAGAAAATGATGACGATAAACCTTTCCGAACTTCAGACCTCCGTAGTTTGTTGGAAGCGGAATGCATTCGTATTTTCAGTGTAACTGAACTTTTCCAAGTTACAATTTTTGCAGGAATTTCTTAGTAGTGGCTCAAAGTCTGGATTCGTGTACGGTTAATGGCAATAGGCTTGCCCCCTATTACTCGGGACTTAAGAGGTACACCTCTGCCTTATCACTTCAGTCATTACAGGCGTGATGTTATGAATGTTTCTTTGCGACGGCGGTCGTTTTGGGGACTTTCTCTTATAAACATTGACGTTCAAAAAAATGCTGATTATGATCAGCCTGTTTTAAATAAATGACTTTTAATTTTGCTACTCATACTCTTCTAGCCATTTTTTATCATTCATAGATTGTTTTTTTGATATTTAATATTCTGAAGCTGAATAATTTTGACCTCTTTTGAAATATAAGGATAGTTCTAATAAATGACAATACCGTGTAACTGAAACTTGTAAGTGTAACCATAGAATAGAAGTACGCTGAATGAATGTACACTGTCCCCCCCAAACCCTTACTCAGTGGATACCTACCCTTCACAAAGAATACACCCTCCAAATTTCATGTCTCTAGGACCAGCGGTTTGGGCTGTGCGTTGAAATATCAGTCAGTCAGGACATCGATTTTTATATGTATAGATACAGGGTGTAAACGGACCCTTCACGAAGCCGTCAACCAAGCATTCTGTACTTACATCAAACTAAGTAATTCTACGCGAAAATTATTGCTGGCAATCTACTTTTTTTTGGGGTGAAAAGTCACGTTTTACGGTAGGACTCGATGGAAAGCACTTAAAACATTGTGCCGAAGGCTGAATTGAATAGTACGGGGGTCGTGGAAGTATTTAAAGTAAAGTTATATCAGTAAAAAATTATATTAAAAAATAAAACTTGTTCTAAGTTCTAACTTTTAGTTGGAACTTTGACCCCCAATATGTCCATAACTAGAAGTCATGATCTAGTACAACTCTCTTACACACGGCAACACATCAAGCTCTACATAACCAGTAAGACCAGACTTTGCTTTGCTTCCCGTACGATGAGAGATCAGCTTAATTTGGTTTTCGTATAGCTTGATTGACCGCCGTTCGTACTACCTCGGTAAAAAGTATCCTATGTGTCAATCCAGGTTATAAACTATTTCATCCAAATCCGTTCAGTAGTTTTTGCGTGAAAGAAGAAAGAAAGAAAGAAAGAAAAAATATTTATTTGTCGCAGGGACATGACATGCATCATACAAAATTACAAAAAATAAACAATAAACTATAAGTTCAACAGGACGGAACAAAAAAAGAAGAAAGTTAACAGCTTGCACGTCGTGACTGCGACAAGCAGGTTACCACTCAGCATGATGCTGTGCTATGGGGGGCCCACAACACAGCGCTGATTTTCAGTGGTCACCCGTGAAAAAAACATACGGAAGCCAAGACAGCATAAATATTTTTTACATCAATATGAGAATAAAATAAACAGTACTTGGGTTACAATAAACATCTATCTATCCTCACAAAATTTCGCATTTATTAATAGTAGCAAGATAATCACCACATTCATTCGTCAAATCGCAGTCCATAGCTCAGGACAAAGGGTCCCGAAGTTTGGCAGTACATGCGTTCCCCGCCCTCCTCTCACAGCTTGCCCCAGATATCTATTTAGGTCGTCGATTCATTCGGACGGGATATATTTTTATTTGTTTCAGAACAGATTTACTAGCTACTAGATTGTTTCTTATTTTATGGTTCGTAGAAGAATCTAGCAGGCATACTGGCTTAATAGAAAAGGAATCTGGGGGCCTAAAATGGCCGCTTTAACAGAATCATAATAGGATAATAATTAATACGAATTACGTTACAATTCGTAAAGTATTCACAAAGTGACAATAACTGCGTCTATTACCATTTTAAGAATACTTACGTGATTCATATTATTATACTATTATAGTTCTGCTTAAGCGGTCATTTTAGACCCCCATGTCTTGGGTGTTATAAAAATCTTTCAGTTTTAGAATTTATTAATGTCTACTTAAATAAGCCGTATTTTAATCGGAATAAACAGATGCTTTTTTCAAAAAAGTATGTACGCACATTTTTGGAAACTTCTAAAATATTTTTTTTTCAGAACTTAACATAACATCACGCCTGTAATCCCAGAAGGGTTAGGCAACCACATTCAATAGTTATGTTTAAGTCCCATTTAATAGAAGGGCGAGCCTATTACCATCAACCGGGCACAAATCTAAACTCCGTAACTGCTACTGAGAAATTCCTGATGTAAAAATCCAATAACACTGACCGACACAGGAATCGAATCCAGAACCTCATGCTCAGTAGTCGCGTTTGCGACCCAAGGCACAGGAGGAAACTCGGTATGTAATGGGTGGTCACCCATCCACGTACCAACCTAAGCAAGCGCGGCTTAACCAAAAGATCGACCCGAGCGGTTGCTATCATTTAGCCACGAGCTCCTCTTCCATCTATGCGATTAAATTATGCTGATGGCACGTTAATGGGACAGCAGCCTAAGGTTAGGCTGCTACGAGTGCCAGATGGGACTCTGAATTCAATTTAACTGCAGCCGACGTGGTTCTGCGGAATTGCATATCACTTCACGGTTTTGAATACTAAAGCATATGAGACATTTCATCTTGTTACTAGACAACTTGTAATGCTTCAAATACTGCAGATGATCATAGTTGACGGTGACCAGTTACCTTATAGGTTTGGGCTGTACCTACGTTTGTCATCCATCATTATTCTCTTGCCCTTGTCCCAATTCATTTGGGGTCGGCGCATCATATTTACTTCTCTATTACTTGTCATCTTTCAGACACCTCCTTTCGTGCCATTACATCCTTCACACAGTCCATCCATCGTTTCTACGCTTGTCATCCAATAATTTAATAAAAAAATAGGGCTTCGCAGTATATTAGCGCTGTCAGCATAACTATTCTTAGATACTTATTGATACTGTCTTGTTCTGTAATCTTTATATTTTAAAATACAATGAGTACAGTTTATTTAAGTAGAGCAGCTATATATCTTATATATATATATATATATATATAAAAGAAAGTCGTGTTAGTTACACTATTTATAACTCAAGAACGGCTTTACCGATATGGCTGAAAATTGGTGAGGAGGTAGCTTAGAGCCAGGAGACGGACATAGGATACTATTTATAGGTAGGTGGTAGGTAGGTAGTAGGTAGGTAGTAGGAAAAGGTGCATTGCAACGCATGCCGGGAACAGCTAGTTTTTGAATAAAATGAAATAGTTATTAAATGGGGTTAAATGAATTTAGAGGGTTGTACCTATTAATGGTTTTAATTCTGTAACTATAATTTTGTTTTAAATATATTTACATTATATATAGACTACAAATAGAACTAAACTAATGATAAAAATAAGACTAAAAGTAAGAAAATATAAACATCTAAACAACGACGACAATAGGACACTTAGGCGTCAAAGTACTCCTCCGCATCGCTGTCATCTGGAAACGTGCCCATTGCCACGCTGAATGGCAATGCTAATTCTTTGGCCAAAGAAAGAACCAGCCCTCTGGTCACGCGAAGTGTCGACCAGTCGGCGAGAGATTTCCTTAAAAAAGTTACAAGAGCGACTCATTTTTCATCAACCTACAACCTGACACTGACCTGCAAATTGCAAAAAAAATTAAGAAAATTTAAATTTCGCGGGCTGCCCTAGCGTTTCCACCTTTATGGGACAATATACAATACTAGCTTTTGCCCGCGGCTTAGCCCGCGCGTATGTGGTCTTCGGGAATAGAATTATCAAAAATGCTGAGACACGTATAAATTAATTTTCAATCGTCAGCCTAAACATAACATTTGAAGATCCTAACTTCAAAACTGACGGACTTTCATATAAACTTCCATTCCCTATTTAACCCCTTTAGGGCTGAAATTCCCAAAAATCCTTTCTTACCCTTCACAAAGAACACACTCTCCAAGTTTCATGTCTCTAGGACCAGCGGTTTGGGCTGTGTGTTGATATATCACCGAGTCAGTCAGTCAGTTTACCATTTTATATATATAGATTACTATGGATGACTAAGGTACGGCAATGTTCTATGAAACAGCATTTTCCTGTCTGCTAATAAAAGCAAATTACAATCACTAATTAATAGGCCAAGGACGTTGTTAGCAGCCATTTTCCCTTGACGTTGCGCTGTCATGAATGACAGATAGTAATGAATTACAAAATTATTGCGGAAATGTAACTATAGGAAGTACTGTTTGTGAGTTAGTCATATCCACAATTATTTATTTGCTGATAAAATTTATTCAATTTTGCACTTTTGATAACAACATGTTATAGTTACTTTGATCTTTGTCATTTTTTATATCACTTACAAATAAATAAATAAATAAATAAACTAATACGATAAATGCGAAAGTATGTGAGGATGGATGGATGTTTGTTACTCTTCCAATCAAAAACTACTGAACGGATTTGGATGAAATTTAGCACACACGTAGTTTATAACCTGGATTATCACATAGGATACTTTTTATCCCGGTAGTATAGTCCCGTGGGACAATTATCGAACTCCTCGCGAGTGATGCCGCGGGCATAAGCTAGCCACGTATAAACGCTTGTATGTCCTCGGAACAGTAAGGCGTAAGTGTGCCTAAAAGTACACCCACATTTCACAAGTTATGTTTGAATCCCATGTAATAGGGGGCGAGCCCATTGCCAACAGCCGGGCACACATCCAAACTGCGGACAGCGACTTAGAAATTCCTGACGGTAAAAATAGCACAATTTAGTATTTTTAATAACAATACAGGGTGTAAACAGACTCTTCACGAAGCCGTCAACCAAGCATTCTGTACATCAAACTAAGTAAATTTAAGTATAAATTATTGCTGAGAATTTTTTGGGGGTGAAAAATCACGTTTTAAGGTAGGACTCGATGGAAAGCATTGTGCTGATGTATTGATTGAATAGTACGGGGGTCGTGGAGGTGTGTAAAGTAAAAATCTTACATTGAAAACATGTATTTAAAAAAAAAACTTGTGAAAAAGTTGGAACTTTGACCCCCAATATCTCCGTAACTAGAAGGTTCCCAGGCATGGTCTAGAACAAAAAAATGATCGCAAAGACGGGGAGAACAAGTGCCTTTCGTTTATTTCGTTTATGTTAAGGGTCTATTTACACCCTTTATTATGATATTTCATCTTTGTCAATTCTATGTAACTAAAATTTTCAATTTACCTACGCCAAAAATTACATCGACGAATGAAACTTACAAATCGTCGTCGAGCGAAAACCTCTACTGAAAAATGAAGGAAAAATGGCGCCATCGAGCGCTGTTGCCGTCCCGCGGCTTACGTTAGCCACAACGTAATACGACGGAGCGGCAACGTCGCGTTTTTGTCATCGTTTCGTCAGAAGTTGTTGCCATTGCTACTATCAAGGACATCGCGTGTTTTACGATAGAAATAATTTTAATGTCCGTTTGAAGACTAGAAGATATATTAATAGCTATTTTTATGACGATCTAGAATTAACCGTAGGGAAATCTATAAAAACGGTCGTCGTGAAGGTTTTATAACATAACATCACGTTTGTAATCCCCGAAGGGTTAGGCAGAGGTGTACATGATAATACACCCACATTTCGCCAGTTATGTTTAAAGTCTCGTGAAATAGGGGCCGAGCCTATTGCCATCAACCGGGCACAAATCCAGACCCCGTGCCTGCTACCAAGAAATTAGTGATGGATAAACCTAATAACAATTTGCCCGACCTGGGAATCAAACCCGAGGCAGTGAAAAAATATAATTCGAATTATTCTCGACATAATTATAACCTACACTGCCTTGTCTAATGTTCGCAAGCACGTTCTGCTGAGCATGAGGTTCGATTCCCAAGTCGGGCAAAGTGTTATAGGGTTTTTCCATCAGGAATTTCTCACCCACGGAGTCTGGATTTGTGGCCAGTTGATGGCAATATGCTCGCCGCCTATTACATGGGACTTAAACATAACAGGCGAAATGTGGGTGTACTATTAGGTACACCTCTGCTTAACCCTTCTGGGATTACAGGCGTGATGTTACGTTACTAGACCTCTCTACCTAGCAGTAACAACAATACAGGGTGTAAACGGACCCTTCACATAGCCATTAAACAAGCATTATGAACATCAAACTAAGTAGCTGTTTTGACATGGAAAGAAAAATTCTAGTGGCTCTTGGAATTGGGTTTGGTATGGCGACTTCTACACAACATTGATTTGGCTGCAATGTCAACGTGTTGGTTTAAGTTAGTTCGATACTTTCTTAAATAGATGGCGCTAACGTCACCATAAGACGTTATTAATGGAACATGCAAATTTCGAGATCTGTGAGCAGGGTGCGATGGTCTAATTGGTTAAGACATCCGGTGTACTGAATCGGAAGGTTGCAGGTTCAAACCCTGCTCGCACTAGAATTTTTCTTTCCATGTCAAAACAGCTATAGTTCCCTACGCAGGGTTTGCGTATAAAAATATTAAAAATCAAACTTACGCAAAATGGGAAATGACTTTTTTTTTGGTGAAAAATCACGTTTTAAGGTAGGACTCGATGGAAAGCACTCAAAGCATTGTGACGAAGGATCCATACTACTCGATTCCTACCGGCTTCCCTTTGATAACGGGCACGATCAGTATTCCATAGACAAATAATAAAATCACATTAAAGATATGTACTCCGGGTTACCTCTTAAAAAAAATTGACCCTTCTCTACTGCTGCCTAGTCCTTCGGGGGTGACGTCGTGATGCTATGTTATCTCATCTGCCTAGCCTATTCCCAGCTATGTTGGGGTCGGCTTCCAGTCTAACCGGATGCAGCTGAATACCAGTATTTTACATGGAGCGACTGCCTAACTGACCTCCACAACCCAGTTAGTACTGGGTAATACGATACCCCTCGGTAAGACTGGTTGTCAGACTTTTTGAGCCACTGACTACCTAACGACTTCAAAGATCTACAAATGACAGCCGGGACCAACGGCTTAACGTGCTTTCCGAGGCACGGAGGAAACTCGGTATGTAATGTGTGGTCACCCATCCACAGACCAACCTAGGCAAGCACGGCTTAACCTAAAGATCGACCCGAGCGGCTGTTATTATTTAGCCACGAGCTCCTCCTGATGCTATGTTATCTAACTGTTCAAATGGATGTCGTTTTTGTAATGACTCAGGAAGTGTGTAACTGAATTTTAATCAGTTAGTTATTTCCGTGTTTTCGAGTACATATCTTTGTATACAATGTGGCAATGAGTTGAGTACATACGTATGTACATATTTATTTTGGCGGCCTACGTATTTACAATGCTGCACTGTGTACTGGCCGTTTGGCTAAATAATAACAGCCGTTCCGATCGATCTTTAGGTTAAGCCGTGCTTGCCTAGGTTGGTCTGTGGATGACTGACCACCCATTACTTAAATTCAAATTGAAATGTTTATTGCTCAACACAGTACTTAATCATTTATTTTCAGATGTCAAGTGAATGCGAGTCCACTATGTAGTACCAATTCAGGCATGCAAAATTTATCATTAATGTTATGCAATTTCTTAAATTTCAATTAATACATTGTCATAAGAAAATAAAATAAATTCGAGTTAATACATTATAAAATATAGTTCAAAAATAATACCCTATACAATGTCATAAAAATTTAATTAATACGTTATACAATGTCGTAAATTCAAAAAAAAATAACTTGTTCAATAACATAATACCGAGTTTCCTGCGTGCCTCGGACAGCACGTTGAGCCGTTGGTCCCGGCTGTCATTTGTAGATCTTTGACGGTGGTTACAGGTAGTCAGTGGCCCGAAAGTCTGACAACCAGTCTTATCGAGGGGTATCGTATTACTTAGTACTAACTGGGTTGTGGAGGTCAGATAGGCAATCGCTCCATGTAAAAAGCTTGTATGCATCCGGTTAGACTGTAAGTCGACCCTAATATAGTTGGGAAAAGGCTAGGCAGACTGTGTACTGGCCGTTGGTGCGTAGGAAGATATGTTTTGGATCTTAATAAATAACAGCTGGCTTGGCTAAATAACATCAGACGCACATTATAATCAGTCTACTTATTAAAGTTTGCACCTGTAATTCTTGCATTAAGAATACTAAATAGTGTCTCGGCGATTAAACATATTTTCTAACTCTTTGACGGAATTCCAGAGGAAGGCGCTTAGTATGTTGTCTACTGTCTAACTTATGCTTCTACCCAGACCCGTTACTTGACACAGGCCTCCTCTCTATGAGAGGGAATGGGCTATAGTCCACCACGCGGGCCCAGTGCGGGTTGGTAGTAGGAAAAGTCTATCTAAGTTAAATATAGGTTGCAAGCAAGGCAAATCATCATCATCATTTCAGCCGAAAGACGTCCACTGCTGGACATAGGCCTCCCCCAAGTGTCGCCACATTGACCGGTCCCGTGCGTCTCGCATCCAGCAGATCCCTGAAACCTTCACCAGGTCATCGGTCCACCTAGTGGGACGCCTTCCAACGCAGCGTCTTCCAGTTCGCGGTCGCCACTCCAGAACTTTTCGGCCCCATCGGCCATCCGTTCTGCGAGCAATGTGCTGCCCACTGCCACTTAAGTTTAGCTATTCTTCAGGCTACGTCGGTAACCTTGGTTCTCTTGCGGATATCCTCATTTCTGATTTGATAGCCGTCTCCATTGCCCTTTGGGTGACCAGCAAGGCAACTAACTAAAAAAAACTCTGCTGTACTTTTAAAGCCAGCTTTATCTCCACAATTCTGTTAAAATTAAAACAGACATTTTAAACATACTGTAGCGACACTACAAAGAGTACTACAGCAACATAGAACAAAACGTATGACAGCGCCATCTATGACACACACGATGAACTAAACATCGAAATACATCTAAATCCTACATCGCGCAAGTAAAGTTATCCGCGACTTAAGACTTTATAGAAGAACCCGACAACAACAGTCGGGCAGTAGCTCACCAGACATAACACCCGTCTGGTCGGAGGAACCACCCTTTATATGGGGGATGAAGAACTTTACACCCTGTTCTCCATACTCCCAAAAAATACCTTGATTTTTTTTTAATTAGCCGTTAATGTCTCACAGCTGGGCACAGGGGAATTGGAATTTTTCGACCGATTATTTTTTTTTTTTTAAATGCAGGTTGTAAACAGACCCTTCACATATCCGTCAACCAAGCATTCTGTACATCAAACTAAGTAACTTTACGCAAATATTATTGCTGGGAATCGACTTTTTTTTTTGTGGTGAAAAATCACGTTTTACGGTAGGACTCGATGGAAAGCACTCAAAGCATTGTGCTGATAGATGGATTGAATAGTACGGGGATCGTGGAGGTGTGTAAAGTAAAAATCTTACAAGTATTTAAAAAAAAAACTTGTGAAAAACTTGGAACTTTGACCCCCAATATCTCCGTAACTAGAAGGTTCCCAGGTATGGTCTAGAACAAAAAAATGATCGCAAAGACGGGGAGAACAAGTGCCTTTCGGATATGTTAAGGGTCTATTTACACCCTTTACAAACGCCATATTTTTTACTCGAACAAACTCTTAGACATCGTTTACCTCTAAGTGCATTTAAAATAAAAAATCCAAGCTGCCATATACAACTATCCTAGTGTATATTCTGCAGAGGGGCGTTGGTTCCCTCAGCTGTTGACCCAGTGACCTGGTTTAGGCGTTCGTAACGAGTGACGTGGCAGCTGTCAATAGGGACACAATCTATTTCAGTTACTGTGGACATTCAAATATGGTAGCATATTGCGCTTGTATGCTAAGAATTGGGCGAATAGAGTAGTATTCACCTTTCGACACAACAAAAACAAAATAAACATACCTTAATCCCGAATTAAAATGCACTCAACCAGCGCATTAATTATGTCCATTAAAATGTATAATAAATTGCCAAATGACATTCGAGAAGTGGTCAAAACAAATATATTTATTAATAAATTGAAACAATTTCTGGACTCCAAGGCATACTACTCAGTAAAGGAGTTTCTGGATGACAAATCGATTACAAACTAAAATCATTCGCTCTCATGTAATACAAAAACTTTACGAAATAAATATATAATATAATATGGAATTTAGGAAACCAAATATCAATATGAAAACATGAATACACAAATAATAACATAACTTAATAATTTTTAATATTTTATACGCAAACCCTGCGTAGGGAAATATTAAAAATTAGTTTGGTATGGCGACTTCTATACAACATTGATTTGACTGCAATGTCAACGTGTTGGTTTAAGTTAGTTCGATACTTTCTTAAATAGATGGCGCTAACGTCACCGTAAGACGTTATTAATGGAACGAAAATTTCGAGAACTGTGAGCGGGGTGCGATGGTTTAATTGGTTAAGACATCCGGTGTACTGAATCGGAAGGTCGCAGGTTCAAACCCTGCTCGCACTCGAATTTTTCTTTCCATGTCAAAAACAGATAACTTAATAATAATTAAATACTTTAATAATTTTATAATAATTACCTACATTATTGTTATGCAATACATAAATAAAAATAACTAATATACTATACCTATATGAACAAACCTAACAGTGTATTATGTATATATTCATAATTCTACATCCAATTAATTTTTTAATTTGTAATAATTTATATGATATTATTGAATTGCTGCTTAGCCCTCTTCTTCTCTCCTAATGTTGCTGTGCCCGATAGGGTCCATATTGATCTTTACCTTGTTATACCATCTAATACATATGGAATGCAATAAAAATATTGAGTATTGAATATTGAGAGTCTAAGGTGGAAGCTCGCGAAATTCAAATATTCTTAAGCTTTTTGCAATTTGCAGGTCAGTTTCAGGCTATAAGCATAAGCATAGCAAGCATAATCTGCGTATTAATGTTCCCACTGCTGGGACGCAGGCCTCCTCTCTATAAGAGGTAATGGGCTATAATCCACCACGCGGGCCCTGTGCGTGTTGGTAGATGTCACATGTCTTCGAATTTTTTGGTTCTAGGACATGCCGGTTTCCTCACGATGTTTTCCTTCACCGTTTTGAGAGCAGTGTGGATGAAATAACTTACACAAAGTAATGCGCCTAACTGGGTTCGAACCCACGACTTACTGCTCGTAAGTCGGGGTCTCAGCAATGGGCCGTCGCTGCTCTCAACTGCGGCAACAGCTGTTTATTTATTTATTTATTTATTTATTTAACACTTCAAGCACAGAAGTACAGAGGCGGACTTAATGCCATAGGCATTTTCTACCAGTCAACCTTTGGGTGATGCAAAGACAAGCAGTGGTAGGTGTAAATCTGAAAATAATTTTAAATAATAATAAGATTAACTACAAGGATATATAAAATACTATAAATATATATCAAATACTATAAATATATATCAAAATTTAAATTAATGTAAATAAACATTTCCACGAACATACCAAAATAAAAACACAAACCATGGGGAAAACATTACCGTTGTGACGAAACTGCCAGCTTCTTCCGAATGTACTCACGAACTTTAATTTTAAAAGATAAGCGATTGGTTGCCATCCTGATTTCCTGGGGAAGCGCATTCCACAGAGAAATAGACTGGACAAAGAAAGATCGGTGAATGAAATCTGTTTCAGGCTATATGTGAAACAAAATATGTTTCGAGACCGTAACACGTATGTACTTACAGAATTATAATCATAAAAATCACCAATACAACCCTCTAAGTTCATTTAATCCTATTTAATGACTATTTCATGAAAAGAGAGTTGTTTTGATGACTTTAGTGACTATAACTCTGTAAAGCCATATTTGTTACGGTCGTGAATCATATCTTAATCAACATACAACCGCCGCGGAACAAAAATAGACAGGAAAAAATTAAAAAAAAATGTGTTTCTTTATAAGTGCCGTATATGTTTTCATGTGTATTCAGTAAAAAGCTGTTATTTTGATATTACAACTTCAAATAGCAGATATCCGATGCGAATCTTCACGCAAAATACGCGCTTTGGACGTGGAGTTGCGGACACCACCCCGTTATAACAACGGATAATAATCCGATGTAGATGTTCAATGGTTCTGCGGTAAACAATCTAACCTAACTGGAGTGTTATCTTGCGTTTGCAAGGAGTTAAGTTGTTCGCAAACGAGGTAGTATACAGGTATACAGGTCCATCACTGAAATGAGGAGTAGCCTGCAGTCTGTAGGATCAACTGAGACAACTCAGACCAAATAAAATACCATGACATAGGGCTGGGAACAATACAGTGACGCATGCGCAAAACTACGCCTCGCTCTGTGCATACACGCTCACGCACACGTTTACATCAAACTACAACTAAACTACGCTCAAAAATACGCTTACTAAGTGAATGATCTTCCTTCACGAAACCGGCCTCACGTCACTGTTGACAGCGCTGTGTCTTCGTTTTTATATTTGATCTGAGTTAAAACCATGAGGGTTGTTTCAAGAGTTCATCGATTTAGTGCTGCAAGGTCACAAACTGCATCTAACATACCAACCCCTAAATCAAAATTGACATTAAAACTTTTCTCGTGACCGTTGACGTTGTAAACTTGTGTACCTTTACCAAGCACCCCGTCCCTTCCCCCAGATGGACATCTACGTCCAGACGGCGTCCCCGATCGTGGAGCAAGTTCTGTTGGGCTACAACGGCACTATCTTCGCGTACGGCCAGACAGGAACCGGCAAAACGTACACCATGGCCGGCAGCAACACGGCTCCAGAGCTGAGGGGCATCATACCTAACTCCTTCGCGCATATCTTCAGCCACATCGCGAAGGCTAAGGAGGATGAGAAGTAAGTACAATACAGGGTGTAAACGGACCCTTCACGAAGCCGTCAACCAAGCATTCTGTACATCAAACTAAGTAACACTGCGCAAAAACGATTGCTGGGAGACGAATTTCTTTTTGGTGTGAAAAATCACTGTTTACGGTAAACAGTCAAAACATTGTGCTAATGATGCATTGAATAGTACAAGGGTCATGGAGATATTAAAGTTATATTATTCAAGTCCAAAATTTGTATTAAAAAAAATTGTGATAAAGTTGAACTTTCGCCTTCAATATTAGTAACCAGAATGTTCTCGAATGTTCCTGTTACACCTCTTCGGGGTAATCAGTGACAGTCTCAGTAGTGATAGCCTAGTGGTGTGACCTTCGGACTACCAAGTCAGAGGTCTCAAGTTCGAACCCAAGGCGCGAACCTCTGATTTTCCGGATTCATGTGCGTATTGTATAATTATCACTTGCTTCGGTGAAGGAAAACATCGTGAGGAAACCAGTATGCCTGAGAGGTATTTCTCGACGGCATGTAAAGTCAAGTCAGAGGCCCATGGCGGGATAAAAACTCTGACACCAGCCCCCGTAGCATGACCACCGTAGACAAGGATTTCTTTGACGGAAGAATCGACAAAATGACAGATTGTGTCGACACAATGACAAATTTCTTTGCACTATCTGTCATTTTGTCGATTCTTCCGTCAAAGAAATCCTTGTCTACGGTTGTCATCTACGGGGGCTGGTTAGGCACTAACCACACGATAAAGAAAGGAGGAATCAGTCATCAATTTCTCTATTTTAAAGGATAAAAACAAAAGTTTTACTCCAAATAGCACGACGTAAAACCCCACATTGCTTAATAAATTACCGGATCGATGGAAGATCGCCGCCGTCATGTCGTCGAGGCGACCTAGTGGTGACCTAGATATTGCAGGCCACAATTATATTTATATACTTTGGGTTAGATGGTTCGATGACAGCACTGTATGTGTCATGATTGATAAGACGACCATTTTTCATTAACCCCCGACGCGAAAAGAGGGGTGTTATAAGTTTGACCGCAATGTGTGTGTGTGTCTGTCTCTGGCACCGTAGCTCTTAAACGAGTGAATCGATTTGCATGCAGTTTTTTTTTATTTGAAAGCTAGTTTCTTGGCGATGGTCCTTAGATACGTATTATCAAAATCGGCGGTTCAGCCATTTTAGACATGGGGGTGAAAGTGGTGATGAATAATCGAATATTTTCAAATATACCCAAGTGGGGTATCAAATGAAAGCGAATGATGTGTATATTACAATTAAGACTTGTATTATCAAAATCAATTCAGACATTTTAGACATGGGGGTGAAAGTGGTGATGAATAATCGAATATTTTCAAATATACCCAAGTGGGGTATCAAATGAAAGCGAATGATGTGTATATTACAATTAAGACTTGTATTATCAAAATCAATTCAGACATTTTAGACATGGGGGTGAAAGTGGTGATGAATAATCGAATATTTTCAAATATACCCAAGTGGGGTATCAAATGAAAGCGAATGATGTGTATATTACAATTAAGACTTGTATTATCAAAATCAATTCAGACATATTAGACATGGGGGTGAAAGTGGTGATGAATAATCGAATATTTTCAAATATATCCAAGTGGGGTATCAAATGAAAGCGAATGATGTGTATATTACAATTAAGACTTGTATTATCAAAATCAATTCAGACATTTTAGACATGGGGGTGAAAGTGGTGATGAATAATCGAATATTTTCAAATATACCCAAGTGGGGTATCAAATGAAAGCGAATGATGTGTATATTACAATTAAGACTTGTATTATCAAAATCAATTCAGACATATTAGACATGGGGGTGAAAGTGGTGATGAATAATCGAATATTTTCAAAAATACCCAAGTGGGGTATCAAATGAAAGCGAATGATGTGTATATTACAATTAAGACTTGTATTATCAAAATCAATTCAGACATATTAGACATGGGGGTGAAAGTGGTGATGAATAATCGAATATTTTCAAATATATCCAAGTGGGGTATCAAATGAAAGCGAATGATGTGTATATTACAATTAAGACTTGTATTATCAAAATAATTTCAGACAGTTTAGACATGGGGGTGAAAGTGGTGATGAATTATCAAATATTTTCAAATATACCCAAGTTGGGTATCAAATAAAAGGGCATGATCATGATGTGTATATTACAATTAGACATGTTTTATCAAATCCGGCTCAGCTATTTTATTGACTTTTCAAATGTTTGTTCGCTTTTCTTTGTTGCGATAGGTGTTTTATGAATTTTATTTTTTTTTCATTTGCCTAACCTTCACAAAAACTTTGTGGCCATTAATTATTATGATCGTCGTTATTTATTCGTTTAAAATACAAAAACCGGCCAAGTGCGAGTCGGACTCGTGCATGAAGGGTTCCGTACCATCGCAGTAGGGGTAGCCCCCTTTAATTTTTAATATATTTTTATTATCTGTTGTTCTAGCGGCAACAGAAATACACATTCTGTATAATTTCAAGTATTACGGATCATGAGATACAGCCCGCTGACAGACAGACGGACGGACAGCGGAGGCTTAGTAATAGGGTTCGCTTGATTACCCTTCGGGTACGGAACCCAGGCTCAACAGGCTCGCTCTAGCTAGTGTCTTTCATCTCTAGCTAGTGTCTTTCATCTCTAGCTAGTGTCTTTCATCTCTACCAGTGTCTTTCATCTCTAGCTAGTGTCTTTCATCTCTAGCTAGTGTCTTTCATCTCTAACTAGTGTCTTTCATCTCTAGCTAGTGTCTTTCATCTCTAGCTAGTGTCTTTCATCTCTAGCTAGTGTCTTTCATCTCTAGCTAGTGTCTTTCATCTTCGCACACTTCGTCCTATCTTCCCGGTCTCCGAGAGGAGGCCTGTGTCCCACCAGGGGCAACATCAGAAGCCGATAATGCTTATCCTCGGGGATAGTGCAAATCCGCGGAACTAGCATTGGATAATTCCGCATATCTGACAAATGTAGCCAATTTCAATTACGCATTGTCGTAGCGACTAAATTAATGACTTTAATAGATTTCTACTGTTAACAATACATAGAACACATGAACTGTTACTATTCATGTAAAAATGAGGTCAAAAATCGTTGAAATAAAAAACAATATAAACTTATAACCTTCCCCTGTAAACCTACACGTAGTGCAGATACGCGCACTTTACGTGTGGTAGATGCGACTAGACTATCCCCGACGTTGTGCTATTATTATCTTCTTTCGCAGGTTCTTAGTATGCGTAACGTACCTGGAGATCTACAACGAGGAGGTCCGCGACCTTCTCGGCAACAACCCTCACCAGAGCCTCGAAGTGAAGGAGCGACCTGATATCGGCGTGTTCGTCAAGGACCTGACAGGTTGGTATGCTCTGTGGTCAAGAAAAAATTAAGAAGGCCGTCATTTAGAGGAGCTTGTGGCTAAGTAATAGCCGCTCGGATCGATCTTTAGGTTAAGCCGCGCTTGCCTAGGTTGGTCTGTGGATGGGTGACCACCCATTACATACCGAGTTTCCTCCGTGCCTCGGAAAGCACGTTAAGCCGTTGGTCCCGGGTGTCATTTGTAGATCTTTGGCAGTCGTTACAGGTAGTCAGTGGCCCAAAAAGTCTGACAACCAGTCTTACCAAGGGGTATCGTATTACTCAGTACTAACTGGGATGTGGAGGTCAGATAGGCAGTCGCTCCATGTAAAATACTGGTATTCAGCTGCATCCGGTTAGACTGGAAGTCGACCTCAACATAGTTGGGAAAAGGCTAGGCTGGTGATGATGATGTCATATGTCCTTAAATTTTTCGATGTTAGTTCCTCTTGCCTTGTTGCTCTGATAGTCGCAAGCGCGACTGCTGAGCATGAGGTCCTGGGTTCGATTCCCGGGTCGAGCAAATGCATAGTATCGTTTGAAAGACTTGAGCCGCGTGAAGTATCGCGGCGCCGCGAGCGGCCGTGCGTCTTTCAAACGATACTATGCATTTCCTAATGGAGATAAAGCATAATATGGCTTGAGTGCACGCCGTGTCGTGTCGCGTCGCATCACGTCTCAGTGTGAACTGACCCTAGGACTTACAGCCACTGCCGAAATATGAGTCTAAGAAACACCTCTGTCTACACTTTCATAAAACACAGGTTTCATTATATTACCAAATCATTAATTCCCCAGGCTACGTCGTCCACAATGCAGACGAACTCGAAAAGATAATGGCCGTCGGCAACAAGAACCGTCACATCGGAGCCACGGCGATGAACACGGAGAGCTCCCGATCTCATGCGATATTCTCCATCACCGTCGAGAGCAGCAAGCGCGGCAGTGACAATAAGATGCACGTCAAGATGGGGAAACTGCACCTTGTTGATTTGGCGGTAAGGTCTATTTTGGGTTGCAACGTTTTACGGTGGAAACGCCAGGGTAGCCCGCGGAATTTTCTTAACTTTTTTGCGAACTGGAAGACGTTGCGTTGGAAGGCCTCCCACTAGGTGGACCGATGACCTGGTAAAGGTTGCAGGGATCCGCTGGATGCGAGACGCACGGGACCGGTCAATGTGGCGACACTTGGGGCAGGCCAAAGTTTCAACTTTTTCACAAGTTTTTTTTTAAATACCAGTTTTTAATGTATGTTTTTACTTTAGATACCTCCACGACCCTCGTACTATTTAATGCATCCATTAGCAGAATGTATTGAGTGCGTTACATTGAGTCCCACCGTAAAACGTGATTTTTCACCCCAAAAAAAAGTTGTTTCCCAGCAATATTTTTTGCGTAGAGTTACTAAGTTTGATGTACAGAATGCTTGGTTGACGGCTTCGTGAAGGATCCGTTTACACCTTGTATAACCTTAAATCTCTTTTCAACAGGGTTCAGAACGCCAAAGCAAGACACAAGCCACAGGCACCCGTCTGAAGGAAGCAACCAAGATCAACCAGTCCCTCTCAGTGCTGGGCAACGTGATCTCAGCACTGGTCGACGGCAAGTCCACTCACATCCCATACAGGAACTCGAAGCTAACCAGACTGCTGCAGGACTCGCTCGGCGGCAACTCCAAGACTGTCATGGTGAGACAGAGACGGCAATAGTGTTTAGCTATAGGCGGGAGTGGGAGGGAGATAGGCTGCTTTCTCTTTCAAGTAGGTAAGAGAAAACCAATGAGTTTAATTTTAGGTGAGAAAGACGGAATGATAGCCTACTTTCTCCTTTCTTCTTTTCCTTCTATCTTTATATTTGCCTACTGATGGTGGACTAAGCAAGTCCGTTACCCGAAGACACTCGAAGATTTATAATTATTTATTTATTATTATTTATTTATTCAATAGTACACGTACATTTTATACATTTTAAGTTGGTGCCAACATAAACTCATTAGAGTTTTACCGTGCACCAAAAACATCGACTACATAATTTAGAGAGTAGGTAGGTACTTAGTTAAAAAGAAACTACAACTAAAAATTACCGCGGGTATTTGGCGAAATAATATCTGATACTCGTACTAACGAGCGAACCAAAAAAAGCCAATTGGCCATTGGCCAATTTGGTAGTCAATTGCCTGAAAACTTGATGATTCGATACAATTCCAAATGCGAATGCGACCAACCGCAAATCACAGCACCGAAGTAGACTAAAAGGGTTGCCATCCGCCCGGGTACTCTTAAATATCCGGGGTTTTTAACTTTTAGTCCGGCATCGCCTTTTTAGGTGGAGGAGCTCGTGGCTAAATAATAACAGCCGCTCGGGTCGATCTTTAGGTTAAGCCGTGCTTACCTAGGTTGGTCTGTGGATGGGTGACCACCCATTACCTACCGAGTTTCCTCCGTGCCTCGGAAAGCACGTTAAGCCGTTGGTCCCGGCTGTCATTTGTAGATCTTTGGCAGTCGTTAAGTAGTCAGTGGTCCGAAAAGTCTGACAACCAGTCTTTCCAAGGGGTATCGTATTACCCAGGGTATTAACTGGGTTGTGGAAGTCAGATAGGCAGTCGCTCCATGTAAAATACTGGTATTCAGCTGCATCCGGTTAGACTGGAAGCCGACCCCAACATAGTTGGGAAAAGGCTAGGCCGATGATGATCGCCTTTTTAGGTGATGGCAACCCTAACACTCTACAATAGATCGCAGCTACACTGGTTTCTACAAAGGGTGGAAGGGACGCTGACGCTGAAACGGTTACCACGTATTCAGTACATCATTCTGAACTCCCCCCCCCCCCCATATAGGACTTTTTCGTCGGATATTAAAAAAAAACTGCTGTTTTCTACAACACTGCAATAACTACACGGTCAAAAATCGATGGAAAAGCTGATTTTTTAAAAAATAAATCGATGAAAAATTTTTATCTGGGTTCTCAGAATGTTGTATTGAATACGTGGTGACCGTTTTAGCGTCGGTGTCCCTCCCTTCCATCCTGTACTTTATTATAGCTAGCCCACGTTGTCCCACTGCTGGGCAAAGGCCTCCCTCCTTCCAAAGGTCAAGCTTCTGTGCTACTTCTTTCCAATTCTCAAGGAAGACATCCAGTTCGTCCCGCCATCTCCTTCGTGGTCTGCCGCGACCCCGTGTCACTGTTTCAGGGCACCAATCCTGAGCTTTACGGGCCCACAGTTCGTTCGGCAAGCGACAGACATGTCCTGCCCAGTCCCATTTAAGTTGGGCAGCCTTTTGAGCCACGTCAACGATTAGCGTTTTGGAGCGCAGCGTAGTGTTTCGTACATGATCTGTTAATTTTACGCCTAAGATACTGCGCCATCCTGTATGAAAATACTTCCATAGATTTCCACATAGCTGTGAACCCAGAACCATAGACACCAGTCACCACTCGTATAGTTTATAATGATGTGAATTCGTCCACAGATAGCGACGATCGGTCCAGCAGACACCAACTACGTGGAGACCATCAGTACGCTGCGATACGCCAACCGCGCCAAGAACATCGAGAACAAGACGCACGTCAACAGTGAACCAGGAGACGCGCTGCTCACGAGGTAAGTTGACACTTGAACTTGGCACAAAAATTACCGCCTTTCTTTTCACAGCGGTGGCCCTGTGGTGGAGACCCCGACTTACGAGCAGTAAGTCGTGGGTTCGAACCCAGCCAGTCGCATTAGTTTGTGTAAGTTATTTCGTCACCACTGCTCTCAAAACGGTGAAGGAAAACATCGTGAGGAAACCGGCATGTCCTAGAACCAAAAATTCGAAGACATGTGACATCTACCAACCCGCACTGGGCCCGCGTGGTGGATTATAGCCCATTCCCTCTCTTAGAGAGAAGGCCTGCGTCCCAGCAGTGGGAACATTAATAGGCTGATTATGCTATGCTGCTATGCTATGCTTCTTTTGACAAAAATGCTTGCAGTCCATCCATCGTTGACACAAAAAAACACTTCTCTTCTTTTTGTAATAAAAAAATACATGGTGTAAGGAATAGCCCTCCACAAACTGATGGGGTGAATTCAGTATATCATACTAAGATGACCGGTACAAGAAATTATTTCGGGAATGTTATAGGGATCCAATAAAGATTTGTTTTATTTCCTCATACGCAATGTATCGTTACCGTGACAAAACGCACATAGCAAACGGCAAGCGCGACGACTAGTTCGATGAACTCTGTAGCTAGGCAGGAAGTGAACAACTGATTTCACGCGTTGTTCGTTAAAGTATTTTAACATCCATTGTTGGATTTTTTATTTTAGCCATACTATTATATAAATGGAGTTCTGCGTACAGAGAATGTACTTAACTGCTTTTTTTTAAACAAAATTTTTCAGAGACAAATTCCGGTGAAATATGATTTAAAATAAGGAGCTGAATGCACCCTGTCAGTTTGTGGAGGGCTGTCCCTTGCACCCTGTATAATTTTTTTCAATCCTGACGAAATTCAATTAGTATAAAAGAGATTACTATACTAGGGTAGTAGCGACTTTAAGCACTTTATCATTGTTACAGGTTCCAACAAGAGATTGATCAGCTCAAGAAACAGTTGGATGAATGCACTAACGGTAAGAAGTTAATAACTTTTTTAGATAGTTTTTAGTTACCTAGCTAGAAAACGGTAATGCAAGGTGTAAACAGACCCTTCACATATCCGTCAACCAAGCATTCTGTACATCAAACTAAGTAACTTTACGCAAAAATTATTGCTGGGAATCGACTTTTTTTTTGGGGTGAAAAATCACGTTTTACGATAAAACTCCATGTAACGCATTCTAAACATTGGATGCTTTGAATAGTAAAAGGATAACCTTAAAAAAACCTGTGAAAATGTTGGAACTTTGACCTCCAATATCTCCGTAACTAGAAGGTTCCCAGAACAAAAAAAATGATCGCAATGACGGGGAGAACAAGTGCCTTTCGGCTTCGTTAAGGGAATTTTTATACCCTTTATGTATTAACAGTATCTAAACTAGAAGCATTTATTTCAAATAAACTATACACCGTGACTTTATAGTCGTCTTACAACGGCAGCCCACTTCATGTATCCGATGACTACTAAACATTCATAAAAAAAAAATAGGTAATTATGAGATTTTAATAATTTAAAAATAAAATTATTATTCATTATTATGATGCATGACGTAGTTAAAACACCCTGTTGCCAGCGATGATATACTGGACTCGAGCGCTGGGTAGGTATGTTCTCCCGTTTGATACTTAAAAATCATTTACAGGATGTTTCATAATTTTATTCTAAAATATTTTTTTTTTTCTTTGTACCTTATGGTAGGTAAAAAAAAAAAACAAATCGCGCCTTGAGCTATTTTATGTCGGGTACATTGAGAGGACCACCTTTGTAAGACGATTAAAAAGTCACGGTGTATAGGTACGGCATTTACCTTTTTAAACCATATATCCACCACCATATATTACTCTGCCGACTTTATAGAAAAACCAGATTCGATTAAACCTGAATTCACGTCTAAATAATAAACACAAACTCAACAGAAGAGGTGGAAGAAGGAGGCGAAGAAGAGGAACCATCAGAGGAGGAGTTGTCAGACGACACTCTGACAGAACCGGAGTCGGATGCGCTGGACCCGGTGGAGAAGAAGCTGAGGAGGAAGCTACGGAGAGAGGAGAAGGTAAGGAAAACCGATTTTACAGGTAAACGGCATTTCTTTTGATGTAGCCAAGAGTTTTGCGGGAGCATAATAGTCACCATCATCATCATTTCAGCCGAAAGACGCCCACTGCTGGACATAGGCCTCCCCCAAGTGTCGCCACATTGACCGGTCCCGTGCGTCTCGCATCCAGCGGATCCCCGCAACCTAATAATAGGCATAATAGTAATTTGAGTTAAAAAGGAAGACAATCGGGTCTGGCTGTTTGTGTATGTGAGTTTAAATGCTTGTAAACGCACCCACGGTACAGGAGAAATTCCTAGTGTGGGGCAACGTTTTTTTAAAAAAGAAAGGAAGAAGAATGTATTTTTTGTTTTTGCTTATTTTGTCTGACTTTTTAAATGATTGCTAAAATATTAACATCATTACCCGATAAGGTATGCAGAGGGGTTCTGTATACTACGCACAAATTTCGCGCACTTATGTTGTAAGTCGCATGTAGTCGCGTATCGAAGACAACCAACCCACACGGCGCGTTACAGCTCCGGTTTTCTACATACAAAAATGTGTTGTAGCCACACGGCGCTGTGCGGTGCACTCCGGCGCAGCACCGCGCGCGCGCCTGAATCGAGATGAGGCGGCGAGGGGTGTCCAGAGCGGCGCCGGAGTGGCACCGCACACTTGTTTGCTTGCGCGGCACAGGGTAGAACGCATACCGCTGCGTCGCCGCTACCGCCGCGATGCCGCACTTCCCGTGTGGCTTGGCTCTTATTGCTATCAACCGAGCACAAATCACGACTCAGGGCTTTTAAGATATCGTCGACACAATTCTAATATGACGTAAGTTAAAATTTGGCCAATCAACGGTTCGATCGCAATTTAGGTGGAGAGATTTAAAAGTGTTATCTATACTAATACTAGATGTTCCCGGCATGCGTTGCAATGCACCTTTTCCTACTACCTACCTACTACCTACCTGCTACCTACCTGCTACCTACCTGCTACCTACCTGCTACCTACCTGCTACCTACCTGCTACCTACCTGCTACCTACCTGCTACCTACCTGCTACCTACCTGCTACCTACCTCATACCTACCTACTACCTACCTACTGCCTACCTACCTGTAAATAGTATCCTATGTCCGTCACCTGGCTCTAAGCAACCTCCTCACCAATTTTCAGCCATATCGGTAAAGCCGTTCTTGAGTTATAAATAGTGTAACTAACACGACTTTCTTTTATATATATATATATATATATATAAGATATATAGCTGACCCGGCAAACGTTGTTTTGCCATATAAATAGTATGAAAAATTGGCCGATTCTCAGACCTACTCAATATGCTCACAAAATTTCATGAGAATCGGTCAAGCCGTTTCGGAGGAGTACGGGAACGAGCATTGTGACACGAGAATTTTATATATAAGATAATGAGGTAAAATGGATTTGTAAGTTTGTATGTAGGGGGTATTTTCCGGAACCAATGATCCAATTCTAAAAAATCGGCTCAGATCTCAAATGTGTATGCGGCGTGTCTCCGCAGACAATGGCCCATCTTCCATCTTGCGCTGCATGCCCTAACACCTGCGCACTTGATGATCTTATGACTGCATCAGCGAGCGGAACTTGCGTAGCTGAATTTTGGGCCAAACATATCTAATAAAAATTTGCCATCGACACGCTAAGAAGAAGATTCTGAAAAATCTTTCTCTGGCAGAAAGCTACATTATTCTTGGCTGTAAGTTATTCTTCTACCATGCATATTAGCCGAGCTTATAGCGAGCACAATTTTTGAGGACGAAGTAATGGACGAAATGCTAGTATCTGACAAAACGGTAACTTTTCGGAACCAAAAGGTTTTTTTCCGCATCCTAAACAATTATGACTTACACCATTTTAGAATTAGGTCGACGATATGGAATTTGGACATGTAAACCTCTGCCTAACCCCTGGGGGAATACAGCCGTGATGTTATATCTCCTCGCACCCATCATCATCATCATCATTTCAGCCGAAAGACGTCCACTGCTGGACATAGGCCTCCCCCAATTGTCGCCACATTGACCGATCCCGTGCGACTCGCATCCAGCAGATCCCTGCAACCTTCACCAAGTCATCGGTCCACCTAGTGGGAGGCCTTCCAACGCAACGTCTTCCGGTTCGCGGTCGCCACTCCAGAACTTTTCGGCCCCATCGGCCATCCGTTCTCCTCGCAGCCATCTCAATTTTATTCAACCTGTAATATAATATGACACGTTAAGTATAAAAAAAAACATGTTACAAAATCTATAGTGATATCCTTTTCGTTCAGGAGAAGCTGAATCGAGAGAAGGCTCATCTGGCGCGCAAGGTCCTCGAGGAGAAGAAGGCGGAGCTGCAGAGGACCAAGTGAGTCATTTTCCTGACTTACTAGAATCTACAACAGGGGTTTAAGTGAGAAATCATGGCAAATGTCGTGTCTTGTGCGTGAAAACTGCACCCACGAGGAATTGATGAACGTCAACGATGGTGCTATTTGTCAAAATATGATATCGCACGTCCTCTGAAAAACTGTCATAACACAAAATATGTAGATTTTTAGATAATACCCTACTCGACTTCAATTGTCCTTGCTCTATAATGAAAAAAAAAACCGCCATAAGTATACCAAAATAAGTCGCCAAATGGCACAAGCGAGTTTTTGGCGCAAAGCATCGTTAAGAACACAAAAAACTTTAAATGCGTCTATCTCAAAACTGCTATTTTTGTGTTATGACAGTTTTTTAGAGGATGTGCGATATGTGTCATCGAAGGAAGATCTACCACTGTGAACAAGGAGTAAACGGACCCTTCACGAAGCTGTCAACCAAGCATTCTGTACATCAAACTAAGTAACTTTACGCAAAAATTATGGCAAAAAACTTTTTTTTTGGGGTGAAATATCACGTTTTACGGTAGGACTCAATGTAATGAACTCAAAACATTGCGCTGATGGATGGATTGAATAGTACGGGGGTCGTTGAGGTATACTTATAACATTAAAAACTTGTGAAAAAGTTGGAACTTTGACTCCCAATATCTCCGTAACTAGAAGGTTCCCAGGTATGGTCTAGAACAAACAAATGATCGTAATGACGGGGAGAACAAGTGCCTTTCGGCTTCGTCCAGGATATTTTTACATCCAGAATTGATGTCGGTCGGCGTTATATAGCACAGCCGGACGCCAAAATCGAATATAACGTGTGTGTGATAATAATTCGAGGAAAAGCGTTCGTTTCGCCAAAAAAATATTTTAACTCGACATCTTTCTTCTAGGAAACAACAAGAGGAACTCAAAGACAAGCTCCAACGCCTGGAATCTAAGGTCCTGGTCGGTGGAGAGAATCTTCTGGACAAGGCTGATGCCCAGCGCAAACTGCTGGAACAAGCGGCCAGGGAGCTGGAGCTGAGGAGACTCAACGAACTGAGGCTGCAGGAAGACCTGCAGAAGAAAGAGGTAAGTCGTCACTAACACGGCATAAGTATTTAAAGTATTTTTGTAACATTTTACGTTCTTGATAGTTTCATACGCTGCCTCGTTGGTATAGTGATCGCAAGCGCAACAGCAGAACTAGAAGAACAGGGTTCGATTCTCAGATTGGACAATTGGGGTGTTTCAACAGCCACGGAGTTGGTATTTGTGCCCGATTTATGGCAATGGGCTCGCCCTCAGTACATGAAACTTAATCATAACTGGTGAAATGTGAGTGTCACAATAAAGTCTCGAATACGCTAGGGGACAAATATAGCAACATGTTGTGGAAAATGCCCTTCAACTACGCGGAATGTCCCGAGACATATTTCGCGGAACATTTTGCAGTCCACACTAGCCAGTGCTTATAGAAATGTCCCCCGAGGAGGTTTCGTTTCCGTCTTATGACGTCATGCGTCGACGGCGCGTTCGCGTTCCACGCGCGCCTCAAAGAGATGTCAGTAAAGGGTCCGCAAGGGCCGATGCCTGCCAGAGCTGCGGGACTGTTCGAAAGAGATACCGCGGCCCTGGAACACAAAGGGCAAAGAAGGAACATGGATGGGTTTTCGTCAGTACAAGTCTGACACTCCCTACCGCTCCGCCCAGGGCGGGAGGGCTCATTTGATGAGTTCCCATCCGAAAAACCAACCCGCACTGAGCCCGCGTGGTGGATTATAGCCCATTCCCTCTCATAGAGAGGAGGCCTGTGTCCCAGCAGTGGGAACATTATAGGCTGATTATGCTATGCTTATGCATCCGAAAAAAAAGGAGGTTTCGTTTCCTCACACTACTGACATAATTGCACGGCACGTCGCGCACACGACTACACGCGATAACAAATGGCGTGTCAAAGACGCGGGTCACGTGCGTTCGCTGTCGGCGCGGGAGCAAGCAACATGCCCTGCGTCACGTAAGATATTGCGGGGCTTGTTGCAGGACCCTGTGTAACATTACAGCGTCACATAGATTGTGTGTTCTACGTCGTGTTGCGGGACAAAATGTCCCCTAGTGTATCTAGGGCTTTTACAAGATCAAGTCAATTTGCAGTGCCAACACTACGAAATTAGAAACATTATATTGAAAATCGCACATAGTAATGCTAAGATCCCATCCTCTCCAGGCCGAACGTCTCGACCTAGAAGAGCGTTACTCCAGCCTCCAAGAAGAGAACGCAGCCAAGACCCGCAAGCTGAAGCGAGCGGTGCAGCTGCTGAACTCGGCCAAGGCTGAGCTGGCGGACCAGCAGAGGGAACAGCAGCGAGAGATGGAGGGCATCCTCGACAGCGTGCGCGCGCTCAAGCGGGAGATACAGCTGGCGGATCTCGTGCTCGACTCCTATATACCGAAGGAGTATCAGGTAACGGCAAAACTGACTACAATAGAACCATTTACAGGCATTTTTGAAGTGTCCTGGCGGCCTACCAGGACATCTTAAGACCGCTTGTACAGAAAGTTGGCAACGTCGCAAATATCTGTCAAATATTTACCTGTTTTAATTAATTTGGCAATATTTCGGTATGAAAATAAGAAATATGGCTAACTAGTGAACTAAAGTATTGATTATGAAATGCAATAAGTAATATCGTCACACTGAATATTTAGTTTTAGATGTAAAAAAAGTATTTGAAAACTTTCCAAATGCCTTTTTTACACCTAAAACGGTTACAATATCAAATTCAGTGTTTTAATTGCAATTCATTGTTAATATTCTAGCAGTGGCGAAGGTTCCATATAACACGATTCTCTTTGAAAAATGGCACAGTCGGTATTCTATAGACAAATAATATAACCACATTAAAGATTGGAACTCCGGCTTACCTCTTACAGAAATTGACCCTTCGCCACTGTATTCTAGTTCACTAGTTAGCCATATTTCTTATTTTCATACAAAAGTATTGCCAAATTAATGAAAACAAGTAAATATTTGACAGCTATTTGCGACGTTGCCAACTTTCTGTACAAGCGCTCTTAATAGGAGTTATTAGGTTAGGAGTAATTTCAGTGCGGGAAAGAGACAGAGCTATACAGGTCGTCTAGCGCCATCTCTTTTTCACACTGAAACTACTCCTGCTATTAGACGTCATGGTAGGCCACCTGGAGACAGGCTCCAGACACAGGTTGGCCAGAAAAACCTTCTCAGGTAAAGATTATTGGACGATTCAGCTTTGAATGGCAATTGTTTGACTGTTATAAATTTCCTTGGGTGTATTCCTGTAGACCCCACCGCCCGTGGCCCCACCGGTGGGACCAGTGGGAATTGAATAAAATAATTAAAAAATTGTTCCCGTTGGACCCACCGTATTTTTGAGTAATAAAATATTACTCAAAAACATTGCATGGGTCGAGTAGTGTTAGTACAGTTGTGCTAGTTATGGGCAGTAACCTTATGAACAGGGGGTTACTATGGCGTCTTAAAACAGAAGTTATTCCAGTGTGGGAAAGAGACAGAGCTATACAGGTCGTCTAGCGCCATCTCTTTCCCACACTGAAATTATTCCTGCTTTAAGATGTCATCGTAGGCCACGAAAGAGACAGAGCTATACAGGTCGTCTAGCGCCATCTCTTTTCCACACTGGAATTACACCTGCTTTAAGACGTCATGGTAGGCCACGAAAGAGACAGAGCTATACAGGTCGTTTAGCGCCATCTCTTTCCCACACTAGAAATACTCCTGCTTTAAGACCTCATGGTAGTTCACGAAAGAGACAGAGCTATACAGGTCGTTTAGCGCCATCTCTTTCCCATACTAGAAATACTCCTGCTTTAAGACCTCATGGTAGTTCACGAAAGAGACAGAGCTATACAGGTCGTTTAGCGCCATCTCTTTCCCACACTAGAAATACTCCTGCTTTAAGACCTCATGGTAGTTCACGAAAGAGACAGAGCTATACAGGTCGTTTAGCGCCATCTCTTTCCCACACTAGAAATACTCCTGCTTTAAGACCTCATGGTAGTTCACGAAAGAGACAGAGCTATACAGGTCGTCTAGCGCCATCTCTTTTTTGCTCCTGCTTTCAGACGTCACGGTAGGCCCCCAGTACTAGGCGGGCATGAATCCAAGAAGGTATTTATTATGGTTACTAACTCCGTTTGTATTACTAACAGGCCCTAATAGAACAGTACGTGCACTGGAACGAGCAACTGGGCGAGTGGCAAGTGAAGTGCGTCGCGTACACCGGCAACAACATGAGCGCGCCCCATCACAACGTGACGCAGCACACTCACACCAAACATGTAAGTATTACAGGAAGACATAACTCAACCTCTACAGTGTGTAAACGGACCCTTCACCAAGCATTCTGTACATCAAACTAAGTAACTTTACGCAAAAATTATTGCTGGGAAACGACTTTGTTTTTGGGTGAAAAATCACGTTTTACGGAAGGACTCGATGGAAAGCACTCAAAGCATTGTGCTGATGGGTGGATTGAATAGTACGGGGGTCGTGGAGGTGTGTAAAGTAAAAATCTAACATTAAAAAACATGTATTTAAATAAAAACTTGTGAAAAAGTTGGAACTTTGACCCCTAATATCTCCGTAACTAGACGGTTCCCAGGTATGGTCTAGAACGATCGCAGTTTCGAGGAGAACAAGTATGGTCTAGGACAAGAAAATGATCTTAATGGCGGGGAGAACAAGTGCCTTTCGGTTTCGTTAAGGGTCTATTTACACCCTTAATATAAATAAATAAAATGAAAGTGTCTGTTTGTTATCAAAATAATAGCTATTTACTGAATGCTAATGAAAGTATAAACGGTACTTATAACAAAAAACGTTGTTTTTTTTTAATTTTTGTCTGTTCCGGCGAATCTCCGAAACGGCTGAACCGATTTTGACGGAGGTTTTACTGGCAGATAGCTGACGGTATAAGGAGTAACGTTTTTTCATATTATTAACGGGTTCGATTCCTGGTTTAGCCAGGCGATTATTTAAAAATCTTTATACGCAGTTCAAATTTACTTTTAAAATCAAAAAGAAGTCTTCTTTCAATAAAATATCCTATACACATATTTAAAGTACTTTCCGTGTGGCATAGCCGTGGGACGCCCTGAACTATACTTAAAAAATCCTATACCCCTCGTTCAACTCACTCAAAGACTCCTCGTTCCCTTACAGATGGAGGCCCCAGATCTATCAGAGCGCTACCTCTCGTACGGTAACGTCAGCAGCCGTCCGGCCACACGCCTCGCCCGACCGCACACCTCCGCCGTACCGCGCCCGCATACCGCGCTCAGACAGCGGCAGTAGATGACGGGGATAGCTTCACGCCTTGTTATATCTGAAGGGTAGGCAAGATCAGGGTGTAGACTATGACATTGATGGCATTAACAGCTTTGTGAATTAATTTAAATATTTCCTACAGCGCTCAGATAACAGTAGTAGGTGATGGGGATAGCTTCACGCCTTGTTATATCTGAAGGGTAGGCAGGGTGGGTCAGTGTCAGAGTATGACATTGATGGCATTAACAGCTTTAATACGCGGATTTTATGGGTCATTTTAACTATTTCGTGCAGCTAACGATGATGGAGAGACGAATGTAAATCACGCTTGTAATGTCTGAACGGTAGGTAGGGTTACAGTCATCATCATCATTTCAGTCGAAAGACGTCCACTGCTGGACATAGGCCTCCCCCAAGTGTCGCCACATTGACCGGTCCCGTGCGACTCGACTGCCTCGTTGATCTAGTTGTCGTAAGCGCGACTGCTGAACATGAGGTCCTGGGTTCGATTCCCAGGTCGAGCAAAGTGTTATTGGATTTTTACATCAGGAATTTTTCAGTAGCAGCCACGGAGTCTAGATTCGTGCCCAATTGATGGCTGTAGGCTCGTCCCCTATTACATGGGACTTAAACCTAAATGTGGGTGTACTATTTGGTACACTTCTGCCTTACCCTACGGGGATCACAGGCGTGATGTTATGTAACTAGGTTTCTTGGAGAAATGTTCTGGACTTTTATCGATTTTTCGCATGAAAAAATCGCTTTTAGTCACTTGAGTGGTATTCAAAGTTATCTTGACGCTATTGCATAACGCTAGTCGGTCGTGTTTCACGGTGCAATGTGTGGTACTTGAAGCATGAAATAGGAGATGAATCTACCGGGTGTAAACAGACCCTTCACATATCCGTCAACCAAGCATTCTGTACATCAAACTAAGTAACTTTACGCAAAAATTATTGCTGGGAATCGACTTTTTTTTTTGGGGTGAAAAATCACGTTTTACGGTAGGACTCAATGGAAAGCACTCATAGCATTGTTGAATAGTCGTGGAGGTGTGTAAAGTAAAAATCTTACATTAAAAACCTGTATTTAAAAAAAAACTTGTGAAAGAGTGTGGTACTTTGACCCCCAATATCTCCGTAACTAGAAGGTTCCCAGGTATGGTCTAGAACAAAAAAATGATCGCAGTGACGGGAGGACAAGTGCCTTTCGGTTATGTTAAGGGTCTATTTACACCCTTTATAGTTATTAAAAGGAAATTAAAACAAGTAGAAAGAAATCTTAATATCTTTTATCTACATAATATTAGAGAACAGCGGTGGCCAAGTGGTGGCGGCCCCGACTGAGGGCGCGTTCCCACTGTCGTGACGATTAATTTATCGTTGGATAATATTTGGAAAAGTCGTGGACGACAGTGAATCGTGTCGTCCTATATGTGAAGACCTCCATTTGAATACACAAGCGACGACGCTTTAAACGACACGATAATCTGTCGTCACGATATAGTGGGGACGAGCAGTAAGTCGTGGGTTCGAACCCAGGCAGGCGCATTACTTTGTCTAATTTACTTCATCACCACTGCTCTCAAAACGGTGAAGGAAAACATCGTGAGGAAACCGGCATGTCCTAAAACCTAAAATTCGAAGACATGTGACATCTACCAACCCGCACTGGGCCCGCGTGGTGGATTATAGCCCAGACCTCGTAGAGAGGAGGCCTGCGTCCCAGCAGTGGGAACATTATGCTATATAATATTATTATATTAAGAGGGAAGCTTCAGGGTAGCCCGGGAATTTAAAATTTTCTTAGATTTTTCTACAATGTGCATATCAGTCATATTTTAATCAATATATTACCTGACACTGACCTGCAAATTGCAAAAAACTTGAAACAATTAGAATTTCGCGGGCTGCCTCTATATTATTTATTATACTCTATGTATGTATCGATCTCATGTTAGCGCATCTATGTAAATATACAGCGTGGAACTTCTCAACGCCACCTGCCCCCGTAGCATGACCACCATAGACAAGGATTTCTTTGACGGAAGAATCGACAAAATGACAAATGACAGATAGTGCAAAGATATCTGTCATTGTGTCGACACAAACTGCTGCTGGAGGCTGGAGGGGACTGTAAATACTGGAGATATTCCTTTCATTTAATTTATCATGTTTGTTAGAGAGATTTGATCCTTAAGATTGGCCCTATCGATTGACCATAAAAATACAGGTGTTATTTTTTTTAAATATAGCCGGATCGATTCCCGAGTGTGGCAAGCGAATTTTCGAAAATCTTTGAATGCAGATTTATTGCTTTTTAAAAATAAAGGAATGTTTCTTTTTAGTAAAATTTTCTATCTCCAGTATTTAGAGTTTGTCCTTTCCCTCCAAGTGCCGTTGAAAAATTCCACCCTGTAGTTATTTTAGTTAAAGATTTAAGACGTTTTAGGCCTGTTTGGGAAGAAATATGTATTTTTATACTAAAGAAAACATAACAATAATTTCATCAGTATTTAATTTTGTCGGGGATAATGCAAATCCGCGAATATACGTGTAGGTTTACAGGGGAAGGTTATAAGTTTATTTTATTTTTTTATTGCAACGATTTTTGACCTCGTTTTTACATGAATAGTAACAATTCATGTGTTCTGTGTATTGTTAACAGGAGAAATCTATTAAAGTCATTAATTTTGTCGCTACGACAATGCGTAATTGAACTTGGTTACAGTTGTGATACGCGGAATTATCCAATGCTAGTTCCGCGGATTTGCACTATCCCCGACGATATTATGCTCTATATCTCTTTTTTGATAATGCATGATACGAAATATAAATAAAACAAGAAATAAATGAGCATTTGCCGAGAAAACAATGAATTAGGTAGTTATTATTATTTTAAACATCATGGCTCTCAAAATTGTGATTACTTTGCTAATTTCCTATTATTTTTTATTATTAATCATAATAATGAATTTCTATTGTAAGAGAATATACATTTTAGAAAGAAATATTAGTTAAAATTATTGTGTTTAATATTTACATTTTTTTTAAGTCCATTACGAAAGACGAATTTAACATGGTCGCCATCCGAGGAGTAGACGCAATAGATAAACAATCGTAGTGGACCATACAAGGTGTAAACGGACCCTTCACGAAGTCGTCAACCAAGCATTCTGTACATCAAACTTAAGTAACTCTACGCAAAAAATATTGCTGGGAAACGACTTTTTTTGTATAATCGCGGTTATGACTCAATGTAACGCACTCAAAACATTGTGCTGATGGATGGATTGAATAGTACTGGGGTCATGGAAGTATTTAAAGTAAAGTTATAACATTAAACATTTTTATTTAAAAAGAAACGAATGAAATAGTAGTAACTTTAACCTCCAATATCTCCGTAACTAGAAGATTCTCAGGTATGGTCTAGAACAAAAAAATGATCGGGATGACGGGGAGAACAAGTGCCTTTCGGCTTCGTTAATAGTGTTTTTACACCCATTATGTGGGTCATTGGCTGTCCTTTGTAGATCTATGACAGGTCTGATAACCAGTCTTACCAAGGGGTATCATATTACCTAGTACTAACTGGGTTGTTGACGTCAGATAGGCAGTCGCTCCATGTAAAATACTGGTATTTAGCTGCATCCGGTTAGACTGGAAGCCGACCCCAATAAATTTGGGAAATGGCTAAGCAGATGTTGATGTGGATCATTGGACAGGGAAATTGTTAAGGGTGTATATTATGGACCTCCAATTAAATATTTCTTTACTTGAAGTTAAATATTGCAAATGGCAGCTATACAATTTGTATTTAGAGGGCTGACCTCAACCTAGCTAGTCGCATTCCAGTGATGTTATACTTATATTTTATGCAGGCTGTCAGGTTAAACCGAGGGATATACATACATAACCTTTTAAACGGCCAATGTCACATATAAGGTCTATCTTTTCATACACGAAATATTTTAAGAGTTAACTTCTATAAGTCGTAAAGTCGCCATAGCAACGAAAAAAAAAATTATCTGAGTGTTTTTTACAAAATTATTATAATTCTAAAAATTTTTGAGAGTTTTTGCATAAAACCTTTACTCCCATATTCTAACAATGACAGTAGGTAAATACGACGTAGTAAACTACCGTAATGAATATAGTATTTATTTTGTGGGTCAAGTAATTTTTAATTATTTTTATTTTTTATAAAAAAATAAACTCAGATAAAAAAAATCCCTTGAAATGGCTTTGTTATAGCCGTTAGATGATTCCCTGAAAAAAAATCGTGTATGAATAGTTAGACCCTATATACGTGACAAGCAAGCACGTGCCCTGTACGCCGACACAAATATGTGACAAAAAATGTTATAGTAACACGAAATAAACAATTAAATAGTTTTGGAATCCTCTTTGTAAGTATTTGCGGTGAATTTGTGGCTTGGCGTGGAGGGCACGCGCGTTCAAAATGTTAAATGGAGTGTCGTACTCATGAAAATAGGCTATTTTAACTGTCTGAAGAATTCTTTTTTAAATGATCATTCATTACAATATGTAAGCAACATCTGTATTGTTTTTCGTAATTCAGTTAAGTATCGCCTAGAGTAAGGTGTCCGTGTTGTAAGCATGTCCCTCGTGGGCTGCGGGACTGTTCCAAAGAGATACCGTGGTCCCGGAACACAAAGGACTAAGAAGGAACATGGATGGGTTTTAGTCAGTACAAGTCTGACACTCCCTTCCGCTCCGCCCAGAGTGGGGGGGAGACACTTGATGATTTTCCATCCGAAAAAAAAAAAAAAAAAAGCATGTCCCTCGTGCAACCTAACACGCTATATTGTTTTAGCTAAATCCTTCAGTATTATGGAACTAGGCACAAATATTAACGCTATGTATTTTGTGATATTACGTGTTTGTGCAATATTTTATTTTAATAAACTTTTTTACGAAAATTACGGTGTTTTATTTAATTTCCAGTCGTTCGTGTCGTGTCGATTGTACGACTTGTTTAAATTTCTTGGGCGAAATAGTGTCAAATAAAATAAAATAATGATGTTACGAGTGATATTTTATTTAAAAAATATGGGACGAAAAGCAATGATTAATTGGTTATCGATAAGATCTTGGAATCCCTTTTTTTTTTTGTAGGTATTTCCGTTGAATTTCTGACTTAGCGTGGGAGGGACGCCGATGCATTTATGCTCTGGCGTTCAAAATGTTAATTTGTTACTACCACAATGACAAATAACAAAGCCACATAGATTCAACTTAAAAAATTGTAACAATTTCTCATTTTTCTTTACTATTTTTCCGCTAAATTCTTCAAGTAAAATGACTCTTGTAGACGCTATTCTAAAAGCAAAACCTCATGAAGAAGGAAAATATAGTTCTCCGCCTCCTGAAGCCGCTGACACTAACCACAAAATTAAAATAAAGCGAATACATAAGGTATGATGATCCGTGGATACTGACCATCAGTAGCGAAGGTTCCATAGAACTCGATTCCTACCGGCTTCCCTTTGAAAAATGGCACAGTCAGTATACTATAGACTATAGATAATTACATTAAAGATATGTACTCCAGCTTACCTCTTACAAAAATTGACCCTTCGCTACTGCTGACCATGCTTTACATACCCTGCCTGCCTCGGGACGCACAATAAGTATAGTTCTGTTCAAACTTTATGGCGGCTCTGAAGTTAGCTGCGAGTGACGATCTGCGCAGGTATGACTGATCAAACGTTCAAACTTTATGGTAGCTCGGAACTTTCACCCCCGATGACGCTATCACCCTCCTCCAGGAGAGCAGTAGGGAAGCTAGCACGCTCAAGAAGCTTAGATGCAAACAGCCGTTATAACGTCCTCGCCGTCGAGGCCCGTCGCGACATCCCGTACCATGCCCTCCCCGACCCTTACTCGAGCCAGCCCGCGTGGCTGAGCTTGTAGTCCAAAATCAGCGCCCAAATAATTACACCACTCAGATCCAGCCTGTCCCCTTGCTGTCCTCCCCCAGCGACGCCATAAGCCGAGGCTCGTAGTCGACAGGGGATGCCTTTAGCGTGTAGTTGCTTAGTTTGTACACTCAAGGCACCGGATAGTCCAGTTAAACAGTCGACAACCTCCTAGGTTGAAATGCGAGACGCCATTTAAAAAAAAAAGTGACTCGGAACATCTAAAGTAAATCTAGGCAGAATACAATTTTAGGTATCAGCAGAGGACGCATCGTTTTGACTGTAATGCGCAGAGCACAACTCGCATCTAACTTCCGAGCCGCCATAAAGATTGAACAGAACTATAGTTGCGTTGTCAGGTAAGTAGTCGCTCCATTGAAAATACTGGTATACAGCTGCATCCGGTTAGACTGGAAACCGACGAGGGTAGGCGGTGACAGATTTTTAGCAATCAACATGGATACAAATGAATTTGAAACAATAGTAATAATTATGATTTCTTGTTCTCAAATGCTTTTATTCTCTATTTTGACCATTTTTTTCCTAATTCCTTTGTTAACACCTAGTTAAACAACATTATTTTTAGTATATGCGAAACCTGAATATATTTTGTTCAGAATAAGTAACTGAATCGATTCCAATTATTTTTAAACTTGTTATAATTTGGCCCAAAAATATTTAAAAAAAGTTACAAGTTGGACACCGAGCAACATTAAGTACTTATCGCAAAAATTTAGGTACCTACTGCCAAATTATGTTTATCAATGAGCTCAGGACGACGCTAGAGGCCCGCGCGCGGGCGCGTCGCGTGGTGACCACGGTTTTGTGCGGACAACCAGGTAACAGAATAAGTTTATTACTTTGTGATTTTGCATGATACAGTTTTGAAATTTTGTACATAGATTCTTTAAATAAAAATACTCGACACGTGTTTCAGGTTTCGCATACTAAAACTAAGGTTGCATACGGGGTGGAAGGTACAGCGACGCGAAAACGGTTACCACGTATTCAGTACATCATTCTGAGCAAAACAAAAATCAGCTTTTTCCTACAAAAGTGCAATACCTACACGGTCAGAATGTATGCAACAGCTGATTTTTTTTTAATAACCGATGATAAATTTCTATGTGCTCAGAATGATGTACTGTATACGTGGTAACCGATTTCGCGTCAGCTTCCCTTCCACCCTCTATGTGCATGCTGTGGTCTGTAATTGAAGGAACACGCGTGAAATAACCTTTTGAATAATTGTGACTTATATTGTAACCTACTTTTTTGGAGCTCCAAATAAATAAATACTGACCCACTGCAGGAAATTGCACTGAGCAAGAATTAGTGGTGATCAACACTCGCGCCTGTTCTAGCGGTCTCTCCTTCATAGTCAGTGTAATTTAACATTGGTTTGCCTTTTCACCTGCTAACTTTTCAGTATGCCCACGTCCTAGCGAGGGTAGACTCGTCCCCGCCACGCTACAACCCTGAGAGAAATTTGCACAAATTGCAAGACTGGCGGAACCGATTCAACGCTCTGGATAGAGAGAATATACATCTACTGATGAGCATTAAGCGAGCGCAATTCATGGGGGTGAGAGGTCTTCCAATTTGCACAGTAACTGTTGTAAAGGTCGAGCTCGTGGCTAAATAATAACAGCCGCTGTGATGGGTGACCACCCATTACATACCGAGTTTCCTACGTGCCTCGGAAAGCACGTTAAGTTGTTGGTCCCGGCTGTCATTTGTAGATCTTTGACAGTCGTTACAGGTAGTCAGTAGCCCAAAAAGTCTGACAACTAGTCTTACTAAGGGGTATTGTATTACCCAGTACTAACTGGGTTGTGGAGGTCAGATAGGCAGCCGCTCCATGTAAAATACTGGTATTCAGCTGCATCCGGTTAGACTGGAAGCCGACCCCAACATAGTTGGGAAATGGCTAGGCAGATGATGAACTGTTGTAAAGGTCGGGGAGGTTACCGTGACCTCTCTTCTGCGATTGCAGTCAGCCGATTAAACAATAGGCAAGTGTGTGTGCGACATAAGATTGCCATACTGATCTAGCAGTTTGACGATATTATAGTTTGAAAGCAATCGTGTAGCCCATCAAACCGATTTATCGGCCGATACCTTAACGTGTTAATATTCGCACTAGCGTACAAGCGACTAAACTATCGGCCGATTGAATGTCTAAAGCCTGCAGGGACTCTTAGCCTTCAAAAGTGGCGGTACTGCTTAGAGTGCCTAGGGGCTGTTGAACATTTAGTTATCGCGTTTTATGGAATCCATAATTATGTAATGACTCTCTCTCTGGGGTCGGTCCCTCATGTCTGAGGATCGTGGTCAGCATTAGAGGTGCATCTGGAGCGGATGATATGCCTCCACCGGTTCAACAATTGGTCGGTCGGTTGTCCAGCAATGACCCTAAACACTTTTTAATGATGTCCACAGTACCTGTTTAGTACTGACAGGTGGAATAAAGCTGTGACTGAGTGGAGTCCATAGACTGGAAAGAGAAGTGCTGATCGTTCGGCGGCGAGATGGGCAGACGACTTTCTGAATAAAGTTGACAATATCCGTCGTCGTGGCGGTTGGCACAAGCAAAGAGAGGCCCCGGAGATCGTGGAAGGCGCACTAGTTCCCATGATCCCCGGTGCAAGTGTGGGAAGGGATCACCGGGGTGATTTTAGTCAGTTTGAGTCCCAGACCCCTCCGCCCGCCCCAGGGCGCAGGACATCCGTGAGGAATTTCCAACCCGAAACAAAAAAAAAAAAAAAGCAAAGAGAGCGAGCTGTGGATGAACTTTTCGTCTTTTTCGTGTGGTTAGTGCCTAACCCGGTGTCTGAGTTTTTGTGCCGCCCATGGGCCTCTGACTTGGCTTTAAATGCCGTCGAGAAATATCTGTCAGGCATGCTGGATTGGTTTCCTCACAATGTTTTCCATCCCCAAAGCAAGTGATATACAATACGCACATGAATCCGAAAAATCAGAGGAGTATCTTGGGTTCGTATTCGAGACCTATGACTTGGCAGTCCGACGGTCACATCTCTAGTCAATCACTGCTGCGATGTGGATGATGATAGTGTTTTGTGTGCTTCACAGGGCCGTGTGGACTGTCGTTGGCATAAGAAACCAGTTCCAATCATGCAGTATTATCAATATAGACTTGACTTCCTCAGAACAGTGCAAAGAGACAATCTAGCGCTGTATAAACGAATACTGAACACAGTAAGTATGTTTTAGTAAGGCGTGGGTCTTCAAAAAAGCCCGATAATTTGACAAACAGTCTTGCCAGCTGGTATCATGAGACTCAATAACTTGGTTGTGGAGATCCAGACAGGCAGATCTCCATGTAAAAATCTGTTAATTAGCGTCATCTACTCGTATGAGTAGTTCAGTGGCGACCGCGAACCGGATGACGTTGCGATGGAAGACCTCCCACTAGGTGGACTGATGACCTGGTGAAGGTTGCAGGGATCCACTGGATGCGAGTCGCACGGGACCGGTTAATGTGGCGACACTTGGGGCAGGCCTATGTCCAGCAGTGGACGTCTTTCGGCTGAAATGATGATGATGATGAGTAGTTCACTAGAAGTCGACTTTCAGTCTAATAGATGCAGCTAAATAGTCTGATGCAAGGTTTCAGTACAATGATTCCCTATTATTAAATATACTAGAAGGACTTTGCGCAGCAGCAGGACCAAAGGAGCCAAGGGTTGACTAGATCGTCAAAGTCGCGGGCCACACCTGGATACTAAAGGACGCAAGGCACTTTCTTTTTTTTTAAATACGTTGCCTCACTCTACGAATTTCTCCTGTATCGTTGGTTGCGTTTACAAACGTGTGAACTCAACATAGACAAATTGCCGGACCTGGAACCACTACCCGTAGGCCATACTAATGTTCCGTGGAATAGGAACCCAGCCCGCGACACGCAGTGCCGACTGAAGACTTGGGCTGGCGGAACAAAGACGAGGCTCGCAATCCAACAGTGGGTAATTCTGGGCTAAAATGTTGGCTGTGATTATGAGACCTGGTAGGTGGATTAAATGAAAAAAATACTGCAACGAAAGCTTTCAATTCTTCCTTGCCGCCATTCAGAATGCGCGCGTACGCACGACAGCAGAGCTGAACCGCGACTGGAGCCGAAATAGACGCAAGATCGTAGACCAAGCGAGCGCCAGGTTCGTGCTGTTCTCCCCTGTGCCTCATGAGGAGATGGAGGACCTGGCTTTTCAGGCTAAACCGGATGTAAAGCGACCTAGGTACGGTGCAAATGTTTGAGCTAGTTATATGCTTACCAACTTTAACATTTATTATTTTAGTCTTTGCTACTTCAGTGTGGGGATGAGATGCAGCTAGTAGACCTTTATAAGATTGGAGTTCCAGATTCGTGTAAGAGACGGACGTCATTAGGCGTAGATGGCTGGATGCATTTAAAAAGAAATAACGCGCGTTCGAGTGAATCTGTTTCTTCTAGGCACGCGTGGTCCACTCTGGTCCGCATCATCGCTTTACATCAGAGTTACGGCCAAATTCAAGTATTAAAAAAATGCGATGTTGCAAGATATTGGGAGTTTTGTCTAGGACTGAGATACACAAAACCAGCTAAAATATTTAGACCAAAAGGAGAACAGAGGTCCTTCACCGTTTTGAAAATGACCTAAGTTTTATACTGTAGTTTCTGCACTAGGTCATAATCATAAATACCACTAAGTACTATTTATTATGAGCCTGATGTGTCCCACTGCAGGACAAAGGCCTCCCTTCCCCCTTTCCATTTATCTCTGTCTTTGGCTATTTGAGCCCAATCCTTTTGATAAGAATCCAACTCGTCTCGCCATCTCCTTCTGGGCCTACCACGTCTCCGGGTTATGTTGTTTGGAACCCAATCTGTTGCCACTTTGGCTCAATTTTGATGCGACATGCGGCAGATATGGCCAGCCCAGTTCTATTTTAATTTGGCGGCTGTTTTGCAAACGTCTCCTATTTGGGTCTTGGATCGAAGTATACTGTTTTTGACTCCTAGTATACTTCGTTCCATGGCTCGCTGGCATCAGTACTAATACTGTTAATTCTTGAAGTATTATCGGGGATGTTCATATAGGGTGTATCTAAAGCTGGGTTTGCAAGACGGCGCAGTGATGGGCGAGATTTGCGTGGAACTGTTCACAGACAAATGTCCCAAGACTTGCCGCCTGTTTCTGGAGCTGTTGGATGGAGACGCCGTCGGGCATGGCTACGTTAATACCTGCTTCTTCAGGTAACTAACCGAAACTAATACTGTCACTTACGGGGTATCTTCCGTGATTGTTCATTATTTAGAGCACCCGATATTCAAAATCTCAATCTCCAGATCAGATTCAAATCCAGATCTTTCTCTCGATTTTCAGATCTTGCGTTTTTTCCAATCACGGAAGATAAAACTAAACTTATACTGTCTCTTACGGGATATCTTCCGTGATTGTTCATTAATTTGAGCTCCCGATATTTCGGCGCTGTTGCAAGCGCCATGATTTCGGGTTGACTGGAGAATGCGGGTGGATAGAAAACAGACAGACAGTAACAGAGAGAGACAGTATAAGTTTAGTTGTAAACCGTGAAAGCTTAAAACACGGAAGATAAGTGACAGTATTAGTTTAATTGGAAACCACGAAAGCTTAAAACACGGAAGATATCCCGTAAGTGACAGTATTAGTTTAGTTGTAAACCGTGAAAGCTTAAAACAGTGTTTAACCTAACCTAAACTTGACACGTGTGTCCCCACGAGGCGTCATGATAATTGATTTTATTTAGCAAATAGGTTTTTACAAACACTTTTACACGTTGTCTTTTTTAAAATCAAGATGAGGCCCGTGTTTCGTACCTGACTGCTCTGAGAAGAAACAGCCGAAACAAACTCAGAGGTCATAGTCTCTTTTAAGGTCCAGACAAGTAATCTTTGTCAACTCACATGAGGACTATACAGATTAGTGTCTGAGATGGTCTTCTGAAGAAAGCACCGCACAGATTTGAGTACACGAATACGAATATACCTATACAACGTAAACAGACCCTTCACGAAGCCATCAACCAAGGACTCTGGACATCAAATTTACGCAAAAATTTATTGCTGGGCAACGACATGTTTTTTGGGGTGAAACATCACGTTTTACGGTAGGACTCAATGTTACGCACTTAAAACATTGTGCTGATGGATGGACTGAATAGTATGGGGTTCGTGGAGGTGTGTAAAGTAAAGTTCTTATAATATTATGCGAATAAATTATTTGATTTGATTTGATTTAAAACATCTATTAAAAAAAATACTTGTGATAAAGTTGAAACTTTGACCCCCAATATCTCCGTAAGTAAGTTCCCAGGTATGGTCTAAAACAAAAAAAATTATCACTATGACGGGTAGAACAAAGTGTATTTCGGCTTCGTTAAGGGTCTTGTTACACCCTTTATAGGTTTGGGTTGGATGTTGTATTGTTATTGTTGCACCTTCTGCATTTGTATAATTTACTAAATCTTACGATCCCAGTAGATAACTCCAAATTTTTGCTAATTTTTGGCTTGCGTCGTGGTCGTGGATATGAAAAAAGAAACCTATTTGGTTAAAACCTTTTTACACCTAACAAAATCGTTTCCGAAACACGTTTAAAAATAAACGCATTGCGTCAAAATTCTGCCAAAATTGTAAACAAAATGCCAAAATTATGCTCAAACTCATTTGGTGTTTCGCAACTTTTTTTAGCAGCATAATATTATTTCTCATCTTGATTTCTATGAGGGTCATCGACCTCTCGGGACTGGAGAGTTTGGACGAACAAGTGTTGAAAGATGTTAGTGCCCGACTCCGGCGTGACCGGAGTTAACGAGATCTTCATCAAAGTCGTCAGCCCCGAGGGGCAAACATTTACATCCTATTTCTCTGAAGATACCCTTATTGAGGAAGTTAAGAACCGTGCCATCGACTTTTTCTACCCAACGGGGGAGACGGGTTCGAGCCGGTACAAAATCGTCCGGGTTTATGACACCACTACACTACATGACTTCTTGACACTCTCACAGGAACAGATCATGATGCAGGAAGAGCTCCTACTCGTTGAAAGACGCCTGCCAGAAGCTGGGACTCTATGGGACCTTGGTACGGTCAGAGCACCTCAACATGGAACCATCGCTGCCGCCACAGCTTCTTTACCAACGCCTTCAAGCGGTATACGACAGCCGAATCTCCAGTCTCTTTTGTCTACCAACGAACTTTCTTATGAATTAAGGAAGATTTTGATATCTTTGATTGAGGCCGGGGCTCGACTCGCCGCGTCAGGAAGGAACTACGAAATGACGCTAGCACAACTAACGGCAGCTTTAGAAGAGCCACAACGCTTCCAGCCAGCTGTCATCCAGGTCATTACTCCCGCAGATATAGCTGCGAGACTCAACGTTACAGATTACACAGCGGTAGACGAAACTCCTGGAGTGGAAAAAACTGAAGGGAATGATATGTACCGTCGAGCGGAACACCTACAACGATTCTTGGAAAAATTCCGCGAATGGAGGAACCACATCGCTGAACCACCGAGTCCCGAATCCATTGGGGCGTTGATAGACCTTGGGTTTACTCACGAGGAGGCTGACAGAGCGCTGCGTAATACTGGATGTAATGTCCCAGCTGCTGCCTCTTACTTAATCGGAGAAAGAGGTTCTAGTATCTTTGAACTTATTAACGGCCTACCTGATGGTTTAATCCTGCAAACGTTGCTTAAGCAGCCTCACATACAGCGTGGTCTACTCAATACGAGGATGCTGATAGCTTTTATTGCTATGGTCGGGCAGTCGGGCAGTGCATCACTGTGGCTGAACTCTCCCCATGGCAGTCCGTTACTGTCACAGATCTCTAGGACCTACCATTCGGAGAAGTACTGCTTGGCTGTGAACCAGTTTTCACAGGAAAGGCGGGGGGAGAATACAACGAATATACCTTCAACATCACGGCAGAGGAACTGAATATTTCGATTTTGAATTGGCTTTTTGATTAAATTGTTTGTTGGCTACTTAGTATTTTTTTCACACCAATTGTAGTTTAGTATACGACGACTGACCCCTACTTATAGTTGCAACATTAGAGGTACCTAAAGATACCGCTTCTGGCGTTGCAGCGATATCTCAGGATAGGGAGTCAGTTATAACAATAGCATAATCTTCAATCCTGATTACAGCGGTCTCCGGTCTAGCCTTTTAGTTTTTTTTTTCGCATGGAAAATCATCAAATGACCGATTGTACTGAATAAAACCCATCCATGTTCCTTCTTTGCCCTTTGAGTTCCAGGGCCGCGATATCTCTTTCGAACAGTCCCGCAGCTCTGCTCCGGTCTGGGCTTTAGAAATAAGTATTGTAGCATTACTTTTCCGGTCAAACTCGGTCAGGAGCTCTCCTACAACATATAGATACGTACATAAATAATTTACTTTCTAGGAAAATTCCCCACTTGTACTGGAGCGGTGGTGATGTGATCTACAACAACGGCTTCGGATGCTACGCGCAAAGCGGCCGGGAGATACCCATCGGCGCTGAGAATTATCACTACCCACATTCTATGCCTGGTAATGGGGAAGACCCTTAAAAGCTAATGAGGGCTATCGTTTTTGAGCTCACCAGATGGCGCCACTGGCGAGTAAGGTCCTGTCATTAATTTTATTCTAATTTACACTTTAAAGTACCAATAACTTCATAAAAAGTTTATTTTATTACGCATAACAAAGTGTAAACTTCAGATACATTATTTACAATATTGTCCCTAAAAACAGGAAGCATGAAACATTAAAAAGTAATTCTTCCTCCAAGTACTAACAAATAAGTTCCTAAGTTGCTACTTAAAATCTTCAAGTCATAATTAATCAAGAATGGCTCAATCTCGATCACAATCGTGAATATCAGTAAAAATACGTGATAAAAAAGCACGCAACGCGTGAACACTATGACATCTGACATTTCTGAAGACCTTACTCTACACGAACGCCTCTAGCGGTGAATTCAGGCGCGATAGATTGTAGATGGCGCGACCATAGTTAGGTGTCAATCTGACCAATGAGGTCAAACTATTTTGAAATATAAAAGGACACTACCATATTTTCAACGATTGACGATGCTCGGAACCAGCTACCTAGCGCCATTAGTTTCACAGTTGCTGTCCTCATTTTAACTAAAATACCATAATAATCAATCTATGATGGCCCCACTGCTGGAACATACACAGGTCTTGTCTTTGTAAGAAGTGGTTGGTAATCCTAGGATAACGGTCTCATTACATACCGAGTTTCCTCCGTGCCTCGGAAAGCACGTTAAGCCGTTGGTCCCGGCTGTCAATTGTAGATCTTTGACAGTCGTTAGGTACCTAGTCAGTGGCCCAAAAAGTCTGACAACCAGTCTTACCAAGGGGTATCGTATTACCCTGTACTAACAGGGTTGTGGAGGTCAGATAGGCAGTCGCTTCATGTAAAAATACTGGTATTCAGCTGCATCCGGTTAGACTGGAAGCCGACCCCAATATAGTTAGGAAAAGACTAGGCAGATGATGATGATGACGGTCCATTTCTTACGCTATCACTTTTTGGTACGCTTAGTACCAGTTGGTCGGTTAAGACTTAGGCATCGTAACTACACTACAGCGACAAGTTGTGGCCTGGCTCAAATATCTATGAACTTGAATTAGTTAACTATTCGCACGGAAGGCAATTTTCAGTCGCGTGCTAACGGTAATCGAGAACGTGTGGCAAACGCAAGCGGCTCACTACACTGCTGTCTGCATGCTCCCTGTGACTACACTCTTCAGGGCTGTTGCATTGCGAGAGCATTCCATTTTTTACCTGACTATGGATGAGCTAGTAGGATAGTTTACGATTTTAGCAGTCTGTGTACGAGTATGTATACAAGGTGGAAGTGACTCCGACGCTAAAACGGTTCCCACGTTTCAAGTACACACTTCTGAACCCACTCCGACACAGAAAATCATTTTTTTTTTTAAATAATATCTGCTTTTCCATACATTTTAACCGTCTAGGTGTTGCCAATTTTGTAGGAAACAGCTGTTTTTATTTCATAACGTGTGAGGGTTCAGATTTATGTACTGAATACGCGGTAACCGCGTCTCTTCCAGCCTGTATAAGTTTGTAACATTATCACCAACTGATCTCAATAGACTCTCATAAAAATTATGTTTACCACTTAATTCTGGCAAAGGTTTGCTGTCAATGCGTGTAACAGCAGACGATGAGATGTGCGGGATCTTCAATATCACATTCAAGCCGATGCCACAGTTAGATCTGCGTAGCGTTGTCTTTGGCAGGGTAAGTGCTTCACACCCCACCGCGGTGCACGCTGTGCACGGGCACGCCGCGCATTTTAGCTTCGTGGATTCGTTTGTTTGATAAAGTAGATCTACGTTTCCACAGCAGTACACGCTACACACCCACAATGTAGCGTGCGTGGCCAACCACGGCATAGTCGTAGTTATATTCGTGTAAAGCTTGTACCGCGTGCACAGCGTGCATAGCGTAGACAGCGTTGAGCTGTTCTACAGGGTGTAAGGGACAGCCCTCCACAAACTGACAGGGTGCATTCCTTATCGTGAATCCTATTCCAACGGAATTTTTCCCCGGAATTTTATTTTGTTTTTATTTGTTTTTCCAATTACTATTCCAATGTAAAATTACATTTCCTGTACGCAGCAGTCCATTTATGTAAATAATACGGATACAATAAAAAATCCAGCAAAGGATGTTAAAATAACCTAACAAACGTCGCGTAAAATCAAATGTTCACTTCCTACCTAGCTACAGAGTTCATCGAACTAGTCGTCGCGCTTGCCGTTCGCTACGTGCGTTTTGCCACGGTAACGATACATTGCGTATGAGGAAATAAAACAAATCAAATTTGTTTCCCTTAACATTCCTGAAACAATTTCTTGTACCGGTCATCTTAGTATGATATACTGAATTCACCCCATCCGTTTGTGGAGGGCTGTCTCTTACTCCCTGTATATAACAATAAATTATTATTCCTCTCAGATAATCCGACCAAACGTTACATACAACATAATCAGCGGGCTAGGCAACGCGCTGAGCAGCCGGCCGGTGGTAGAGATCTGTTCTACCAGGCGAAAGGTGGAGGGCCGCTGGGTGAGCGGCGCACCCAACACTCGAATGCCTAGGAGATCTTCAGCGTTGGCTTAGGAAAACGCTCAAGGAGTAAAATTATTAAAAAAAAAATGTAGAATCGTGTGTTATTGGTTGTATAATAAATTGTGTTGTAAAAGGCCTCAACTCCAAAGCGCGTATTTTGCGTAGGGTGGATAATATATTATGTAGGTACCTATTGTTTAATTGGCTGACATTTTATAATAAAATTTAATTAGTTTTTTGTTCAAATCTGTCGTATTATTCATTCATATTAATTAAGATTTTAAACTTTCATGGTCACTAAAATTATTATAACTAGAAGACGGGATATTTACCATGTTTATTGTTTTCTTTGAGTTCCCGATATTACACAAACAACTGTTGCTGTTGTTGTTGTTTATTTAACAATAAACATGGTAAATATCCCGTCTTCTAGTTATAATAATCATATTAATTATTTAGGTTTTTCCCCCGGACACTATAGACCGAGCTCTTTAATGAGTCCTCGTGAAGTTATCAATTTAAATAGAATATTCTGAAGGTTGTTGAGGAGCTCGTGGCTAAATAATAACAGCCGCTCGGGTCGATCTTTAGGTTAAGCCGTGCTTGCCTAGGTTGGTCTGTGGATGGGTGACCGCCCATTACATACCGAGTTCCCTCCGTGCCTCGGAAAGCACGTTAAGCCGTTGGTCCCGGCTGTCATTTGTAGATCTTTGACAGTCGTTAGGCAGTCAGTAGCCCAAAAAGTCTGACAACCAGTCTTACCAAGGGGTATCGTATTACCCAGTACTGACTGGGTTGTGGAGGTCAGATAGGCAGTCGCTCCATGTAAAATACTGGTATTCAGCTGCATCCGGTTAGACTGGAAGCCGACCCCAATATAGTTGGGAAAAGGCTAGGCAGATGATGATTCTGAAGGTTGATCAAGTATTGGTTCAATAAGTATCAAAATACCTACGTGGATTATGGTTATTTTAAAGCAAATAACCTGTGGGATATTGTTAGGACTTTGTGGAGGCTTAATGTGTCTTTGTTGGGGCAAGGCGGAGGACTCATTCAAGCTATCGGTCTGTAGCTGGCAGCGCTGAATAAATAAACCTGTCACTCCGCAAACTTTTATTGTGCAACTCTATTTTTTGTCTATTGTTCTAACATTTTTTTTTATTTTTCTGTCCTACGAATTTTGGCGGCATTCTTTAAACTAATAGCACGGACACTAGCGATTTGCGAGCGAGTTCATCATAGCGAGCGGAGTACGCAACGAGCTCGCTGCGAGTGCGTTTCAAGCTCGCTGCGAGTGCGTTTCAAGCTCGCTGCGAGTTCGCTATGAGCGCGCGCCAAACACGCCGCGGCCGTGCAGCGAGCTCTCAGCGTACGATCCGCGTCTCGGACACTCAATAACCGAATGGATTCTGATAAAGAAACACTGCTGTTAGTTTTGTTAGTTCGAAGGCGCAAAAAAAGAAAACGAAAGCAGATTCAAAAACAAATATGGGAGGATACTTGCTGAGAGCTCGCTGCGCGCCCGCGGTGTCTTCGCAGAGTGTAATGTGTGTACTTGTGTAGTGTGTGTGTGTTGCCAGTGTGATAAGGCCCTAACAAGACACGTCGGAAAACAAGTAACAGTTTTAAATACTAACTTCAACCGTAGAAACTTAGGTACTTATCTACGGTTATAAATGCAGTAACAAGACAAAAATAACGACCACGATCTGATCCCACCATCACCTATTACCACCGGACTAGCAGACGCACTGCCGCGTACCATGGATGGTACGCGGCACTTGGTTGATATCCCGACGAGTCGTACTCACCGCTTCTCATCCACGTTTATAATGCGCACAGCCAAAGTGTGGAACTCTCTGCCGGCATCTGTGTTCCCTCCCACATTTATTTATTCAATATCGGACAACAATAAAATCCATCTTGTTAGTAAAAAAATACCTTATACCTAATGTTAGTAACACAAAACATGATCAACACCGATCAAGCAAGAGGTCAGCTACCTAGTTGACCATTCTCTTCACAAAATGCCTTAGAAAAGGGGAGTAAGGACTCTCCGCCAGTACTTTCAGGATACTATTGTTACTGATCCGCGTTCGATGCATCAGTGAAGTGACTTAACCCGTCTGCCTTCAAAGAAAGAGTGAACAGGCATCTTCTGGGCACGCTCGTTCCATCATAGACCTCATCTATCGCTTTCTATCAGGCGTGATCGAGATCTAGAGCAGACCATTTTGTAATAAAAAAAAATAAGCTAAATGAAAAACAAATCTGTCGGTATTAAAATTAAAGTTTTATTTTCTAAAATTATGTAAAACATATTGAAAAACAGCACATTTATTCGTAAAAATATCTGATACATTAGACACAAAAAAAAAAAAAAAAAAAGTTAATCAAATGTCCGGCCACACTCAATTATTATTGAACTAATTTTATTGAAGGTTTTCCTTTAACTAGCGATATGTAAGTGATTTGTACAGTCTTATAGAATAAAAACAATCTATTGTAAGGTTGCCTGTATATTTAAGTAAAGCAGTATTATAGTGAATTCTAACTAGTAGGTGTCATGTTACTAAGCAGCTACACATTAAATACTACTTTAGGTTAGACTGGAACCTTTCAAGCGTCCCACTGTTGGGCTAAGACCTCCCTTTTCTCCCCCAAACCTCTAGTCCAACAACTAATTGGACTTTTACCAACTAGTTGATTTACTAGGCAGGTAATGTAGTGACCTTGTCGAGAAATTTGTACGATTCTATCGTCGAATGGATAAAAAACCTTAGAAAGCGCATATTTAGCGGCTAATTATTAGCAACGCGGCACTTATACTGAGCAGCACGCTGACGCGCTGGTTCCGGCTCTCCGGTAAGTGTAGCAATAATAAAAATCTTGATGAAAAATTTAACTGGTGTACAGTCACGAGCAAAAATACGTAAACACTTTAACAACTTTTAAAAGTGTTTTTCTCCTACTGTTCTGATTAAAATGTCATGTTGTTACGAACATATTCATAACATATTCTGGAACTCATATTTTTATGAAAGTGGCGCCGGTGACTGAAAAGTTGTGTGGTAATCGGTTGTCGTGGTATGGGCATGTGATGCGGAGGAATGAGGAAAATGTCGTGAGGAAAGTTTTGAGTATCAATGTGGATGGGTATATGAGTAGAGGAAGACCAAAGAAACGATGGATGGACTGTGTAAAGAATGATATGGCAAGAAAGGAGGTGTCTGGCGCGATGTCGAGTAATAGAGAAGTATGGAAGAAGAAGACATGCTGCGCCGACCACAAATTAATTGGGATAAGGACAAGAGAATGATGATATTTTCATGAAAAAGATCTTATCTCCAAGTTACAATCGTTATTTCTCGCGAAAATTGCTTTTAAATTTAGAAAAGTGTATACACACTGGCGCTCGTGACTGTACCATTAGGTATACCTCTGCCTAGCCCTTCGGGGATTACAGGAGCGATGTTATGATGAGTTTCTATTTCAAGCATTTTTTTGAAAATTAGTTGTTTATTATGCGCCGTGTTTTGCTGTGAGCATAAAAATAGACTAAAATCTATAGAGGGGACCTAACTATATACGAATAAGGTTCAAGTCTAAGTGAAACGGTACTGTAATTAACTTGAACTTGAGTTAAGTCTAAGTTCGCCCTATACAATATGTTAAACAAAACCCTGTCAGATTCGAAACGGGCACATAGGTATACTCATGAAAGTAAATATTAATGAATTTTAAAATGCATGATTTTTGTGCCACTTTCATGAATACAACATTATTTTTAGTATATAAGATACCTGAAAATAGTTTGTTCAGAATACGTAACTAAATCGATTCCAATAATTTTTAAATCATGTTATATTTTGTCCCAAAAATATTTAAAAAAGGTTACAAATTGGACACCGAGTGACATTAAGTACCTATCGCAATAATTTAGATACCTACTGCCAAATTATAATTATGAATAAGCTCAAGACGACGCTAGAGGCACGCGTGCGGCGGCGCCGCGTAATGACCACGTTTTTGTGCGGACAACCAGGTAACAGAACAAGCTTATAACTTTGTGATTTTTCATGATACAGTTTTGAAATTTTGTACATAGATTCTTTACATAAAAATAACTAGACACGTGTTTCAGGTTTCGGAAATACTAAAACTAATGTTAATCTCAATATCTAATAATACCCCCACGGATCGGACAGGTTTTTTAATACATTGTATATCTCAGCCTTAGAGGCTGCAACTGCACTGCAATTTACACCTTATAACAATGACATAGGAGTCAGATGGCGCGCGCGTTGTCTATAGGAACACTACATATGCGGTATATACAGCTTATATCACGCTAGAATGTGGCTGTCGTTACGCGTTTTGTGTTTGAGGTATCTGAAAATCCGCCTGTAAAAAAAAATAAAAAAATTAAAAGTACTGTTTTAAGCTTTCACGGTTTACAACTAAACTTATACTGTCACTTACGGGATATCTTCCGTAATTGTGGTGGCAAAATAAAAACAGCTGCTCGGATCGATCTTTAGGTTGAGCCGTGCTTGCCTAGGTTGGTCTGTGGATGGGTGACCACCCATTACATACTGAGTTTCCTCCGTGCCTCAAAAAGCACGCTAAGCCGTTGGTCCCGGCTGTCATTTGTAGATCTTTGAGTCGTTACAGGTAGTCAGTGGCTCAAAAAGTCTGACTACCAGTCTTATCAAGGGGTATCGTATTACCCAGTACTAACTGGGTTGTGGAAGTCAGATGGGCAGTCGCTCCATGTAAAATACTGGTATTCAGCTGCATCCGGTTAGACTGGAAGCTGACCCCAACATATAGTTGGGAAAAGACTAGACAGATGATGCTGTTCATTATTTTTAAAAGACATAGAAAGAGGGTAGATAGATTTGTCTGCTCTTAACAATTTATTTTCCATCCACCCGCATTCTCAACCCGCGATCATGGTGCTTGCAACAGCTTCGAAATATCGGGAGCTCAAAATAATGAACAATCACGGAAGATATCCCGTAAGTGACAGTATTAGATAAAAAGTATTACTACATTCAACAGTTGAAAAATAAAATCAATCCGTGACGGGCCACGCACAGTGAAGGTTTCCGTATTGCGCAAGCACAGTATTGAATTTAACAGCAGTAAAATAAGTTTACATTTAATAATATTTTCTAGAAATCTATGAAAAAAAATTAAGCTGCTTCAGCGGTTATAACTAAAAACATCCCAGATTTCATAAACATATAATAAAAAGTCACTTCGAGAAATGATCTTTTTATTATGTGCTTTGTGAACACCTACACTTAATAAAAGGTGTAAATAGATCCTTAACGAAGCCGAAAGGCACTTGTTCTCCTCGTCTTTCCGATCATTTTTTTGTTCTAGACCATACCTTAGAACCTTCTAGTTACGGAGATATTGGGGGGGTCAAAGTTCCAACTTTATCACAAGTTTTTTTTTTAATTCATGTTTTAAAGTAAGATTTTTACATTAAACACCTCCACGACCCCAGGTACTATTCAATCCATCTATGAGCATAATGCTTTGAGTGCTTTCAATCGAGTCCTACCGTAAAACGTGATCTTTCACCCCAAAAAAAAGTAGTTTCCCAGCAATAATTTTTGCGGAAAGTTACTTAGTTTGATGTACAGAATGCTTGGTTGACAGCTTCGTGAAGGGTCTGTTTACACCCTGTATACAAGAAAATAGCTGCACATCTTACCATATAGTCCTGGGCGCGTGTCCCCAGTCCCGGGGCATGTTGGACAGCACGCGCCGCACGTCCGCGTCGGGCACGAGCAGATCGGACACGACGCGCGTGACGTGCACGCCGTCCGCTTTCGGCCAGGGCACCGCCCGGTTGTCGTCGACTACCAACTCGATATGCATCGTCACTTCCCACACAGAGCGAAGTCGTACGTTCGCAACCTGAAGGAAATACAAGTTGAAAGCACTCTTCAAGCCATAAACAGCCACGCGGGTCGTTCTTCACTACATAGTATAAAACAAAGTCGCTTCCCGCTGTCTGTCTGTCCCTGTGTATGCTTAGATCTTTAAAACTACGAGTGATTCAAGAGGAAGGTTTATGTGTATATACTGCACCCGTGCTAAGTCGAGGCGGGTCGCTAGTTTATTTATTTATTTATTTAACACTTCAAGCACAGAAGTACAGAGGCGGACTTAATGCCATAGGCATTTTCTACCAGTCAACCTTTGGGTGATGCAAAGACAAGCAGTGGTAGGTGTATATCTGAAAATAATTTTAAATAATAATAAGATTAACTACAAGGATATATAAAATACTATAAATATATATCAAAATTTAAATTAATGTAAATAAACATTTCCACGAACATACCAAAATAAAAACACAAACCATGGGGAAAACATTACCGTTGTGACGAAACTGCCAGCTTCTTTCGAATGTACTCACGAACTTTAATTTTAAAAGATAAGCGATTGGTTGCCATCCTGATTTCCTGGGGAAGCGAATTCCACAGAGAAATAGACTGGACAAAGAAAGATCGGTGAATGAAATCAGTGCGGTGAGAGGGACATTGAAGCATACGGTTTTGCGATGATCGCAGGCTCCTATTATGGTTGGTACAAATATACTGAAAGTGGGGAGCAAGGTAACTAGGGGAAGTGGGAGAAACAAGAAAAGAAAACAAGGTGGTAAGCGCCCTTTGCTCCCTACGCTGACGTATGGGCAACCACTTAAGAAGAGTCCGGTGTTCGGAGACATGATCATATTTACGCAAATTGAAAACGAATCGAATGCAGTTATTTAGAAGACGGTCAAGTTTGTCGTGGAGATCCGCATTCAGGTCAAAGTAGCACACGTCACCGTAATCGATGATAGGAAAAATTAAGGAATGTACAAGCATTGTTTTCGTATTTGAGAGTAAAAAGTTTCTCAAGCGGTACAAAGCCCGCAACGAACCAGTAACCTTCTGACTGACACGAGCAACTTGAGTATGCCATTAGGGGTTTGCTAGTTAAGGATAAGCAAAGATTGCCGAGGTCCGCCCATAGATGAGTGACCGTTCAGTACACAAAAAAAAAAAAAAAAAACATGGAAAATAACTTTACTTTCTGAAATCAGTGACTTTGTTTGTTTTATTAAGTTTTTTATTTCGGTTATTTTTTTTGCAACAACTTTTTTTTTAATATTTTTAGTCGTGGTATTTTTCACACAACAAGAATTTGTGTCAAGTATCAATTTTACATTTTAACTATAGACCGACCGCTTTAATGAGTCCGCGCGAAGGTATTAATTTAAATGGAATATTCTGAAGGTTGATCACGTATCGGTTCAATTATTACCGTAATACCTAAATTGATTATGGTTATTTTAAAGCAAATAACCTGTGGGATATTTTTAGGACTTTGTGGACGCTCAATGTGCCTTTGATGGGGCTAGGAGGAGGACTAATTAAAGTGGTCGGTCGGTAGTTATAAGAACATCTAGACGAAGACAATGAAAAAAAAAAACAGCTGCAAAGATTAGACTGGGAGCCGATTAAATATTTGTGAAAAGGCTGGGCTAACAAGTAAGTCCTGTGGAGAAGAACTGAACACCATACATCTATCATCTTAACACACAAACCTTCAATGAAATATTTCCATCATTGTCCATTGTATAAGCCAATTGCAACTTGGCGTCGTGCATCGCCCGACCCCAGCGCAATGCAACACGTGTAACAGCCGCGCAACGACTTAACAACTGCGGGATATCCTTCGCGTAACATGGTGTGCGTAACGTGTGCGCTACCATGTAGCGAATCGTTTCACATGCGAAGCGAACGCACAGCGTAGCCACAGGATTCTTGTTATCTGAGATGAAAAAATAAAGATTATTGTTATGTTATGCTTTGTAAACATTGAGCGTACGGCTGTGGCGGATTTACAAGTTTTCAAGGTATAGGCTGTACAGTTTTTGCCGCCCTTGCCTCTACAATTGTCATGTCCTACATTATTTTACAATCCAACAATTTCGTTGAAATTGCACGTAAAATAATTTTATTACTGGGGGCGGCGAACTAGCTGTTTTACTCTAGAATATGGAAGATCGCTACTCGGAATGTGCAATGACAAGTGAGACAGGAACGTCATCGACAAAATTTGTTGCAGACTTCTATCTGTAAAACATCAGAAAACCGTCATTCCAAAATCTTTTTGATTTCTAGGAGGTAGCAAAAAAAAAAATTCGGTCCCCAAATTTGCTGCCCTAGGCTCAAGCTGCCACTGGCGTACGGAAAGGTTCTCAATAAAACACATGATACAGACAGGGAACAAACTCATCTGGCATAATATTTTTGTCTGATACTAACCTGCTATTATAACATTAATATGTTAGTAGAGTGAAGTTGGACAAAAAATTCGCGACTCGCAAGTTTTTTTCTTTTTTTTAATTTTTATGAATATCTTGAAATTCGGCGAATTTACATTGAGGCATTAATAGAAAGACCTGTGTGCATGCATTAAACGACAATTTATTATTATTACGTCACAATTTAAATTCGGAGAATTTCAAGTAATACATAAACGAAAAAATAAAAAACCAAAAGGAAATCAAAAAAAAATGTCGGGATCGTCTAATTTTTTTTTTAACTTCACAGCTCTAGGAACTCAATAAAAAAACCCTTATGAAAATCCGACCACTATAAACTTCGTTAGACCTTATAGTCTAAATGCACTCGACTATGTGTTGTCACACAATGATTAGTGATAGAGACAACGTTCTACAAAACCAAACTTTTTCTAAAAACTGATTTGCCGTGAGGTGACCTGTAAAACTGTGTATTCCAGTATGTGATGTGAGTGATGTGACCGACATCGCATCTGCTCTGGTCATCATCTACCTAGCCTTTTCCCAACTATGTTGGGGTCGGCTTCCAGTCTAACCGGATGCAGGTAATACCAGTATATAAATATAATATTTTACATGGAGCGACTGCCTATCTGACGTCCACAACCCAGTTAGTACTAGGTAATACGATACCCCTTGGTAAGACTGGTTGTCAGCCTTTTTCTGCCACTGACTACCTGTAACGACTGTCAAAGATCTACAAATGACAGCCGGGACCAACGGCTTATCGTGCTTTCCGAGGCACGGAGGAAACTCGGTATAGCATAGTAAATGTCAAGGTGGCTGTTAGAAAACGCCACTCTCCTTCTGGGACAGTTGGGGAAGACAGTGGTACATACCATGCTGCACAGTCTCCACCGCTATATCCAGCACAGGTGTGTCTCCCCGAACTCGAGTCCTCGTCGCGTTGTCATGTCTGTGCGCCATTCGTGTTGTCAGTCTCAAGCGACCGTGTTGCAGACGGAACGACCACGTATCTGCTACTGATTTTGAGTCCCATTCACATTCGTGACTCCTGTAATGTTTAATATCTATTGATTGATGCGGTCGCTGGCGCTCAGAGTGAGTACTCCGTCACGTCTTTACAGGGGACTGTAGTGCTGGGGAGGTACGCTATTTATTGTATATCGAGCTGGTGACCCCACGTTCAAAGCACATATTTTGCGTACGGTTTTGCTCAAATAATACACAAAGGCTGATGTCGCTGATGGTGACCACCAGGGTAGGATTAGTCAGGTAAAAATCCCATTCCCAAACAAAAGCGTGTATAGTGAAATTCTATTTTCTTTTTTTTTATGTTATAAGTCATGCAATTTGTAATAGACGGAAATCCTATCACAGATAGCAGACTCCGATCTGAGACTTTTTAATAGAAGTTTCAATAACAAGTTTCCCTTGCGGCCAAATCGAGACAGTGAAACTTTTTAATTAAACGTGATCTAAAAATAAATGGTTGACCAGTTTTCAACCTTTTGCTAAGGGTATACAGGGTGTAAACGGACCCTTCACGAAGCCGTTAGAAAGAAATCGACTTGTATGAAACCTTCGCCACTGGTAGATGTCAAACGGACTAAGCACATGGAGCCGAATGAACGAGACGGCTTTATTCAACAAATACTGCCAAATCGAATATGGCCAAGTCAAACACGTGAAGCATCCTAAACCCTTTAGACTTGAGATTCGAGCCCAAGTCCTCATACGAGTATTAAATTTATAATAAAGTCTTTACTCACCCCATAAAAGGCAACATATCAATTTTGGCGACGACATTGACACCAGAATCAGCTTCACTTAAATTTGAGCTGGTTCTGCTCATCAGTTCAGGATGCCAGTCCATCTGCCACGGTGTGTCTTGCACAGGGACCTGACGGGGTGACCGAATGCCCGTAGACGCACCCGTACTGTTGTCGTCCTTCATTGATTTCAAGTTGTTACTACTCGTAAAAGAAGCGTCAGATTGTGAGTACGCCGGTATACTTTCAGATTTTGGGTTTAAATCATCCAACTTCATTTCTGGATTATCACTGTGTTCAAATGCAGTTTCAAAATTATGGTTATCAGTTATTAGTTGCTGTACTGTTATAGTTTGTCCTGATTTTGTACTGTTAGTATTTGGCGATTTCTTTTCGTTGTTCTTAGACTGGTGAACCATTTGGTTGCTAATTTGTGTACTCGGAGACACTTCGGGAGACAATTTTATAGGTACTTTAGATGGTTTAGGGCTTCTAGAAATTTTCTGCATTTTGATGATCGATTTCGGAGTCACTTCCTTGGACGGCGAGTAATATTTGTGCTTGTTCGTAGACGGACTATAAACGCGCTTCTTGCCTTTTGTTGCATTTACACACAAATTCGAACTTTTGAAACTGTCTTGCACAGATACTCCTGATAATGCTGTCATATTATCAATCGCTGATGTTTGTCCGTTTATCTTACCTGGGGGCGATCTCGAGAGTTCAATCCTGTAGTTCGAATGCTCTTTATTGTTCGATGTCTTAATGTTCAATTTACTGTGCTCACATTCTGACAGGTCATCAACTAATGTGAGCGATGAACTTGCTTGAAGCAATTCTTTGTTTCCTCGCATAGCAATCAGAGTGTTTACTTCATCGTCCTTTAAATGCTTTGAAGTTGCGTCTACTGATTGGTCTACAGAAGTTCGTTCGCTTATTATAGATGTATGTACAGATTGATCGTCATTTTGGCTGAATTGGTCGCCGTTTTGGAACACATAGATATTCTCTTGCTTTATGCTCTGTTCAGGCATCAGGGTGAACTGCGGGGTGGTCACAGTTTCCACTTCATAATTATTACCGTTAAACATATTGTTCAAGCGAGTCTTAGATCTGCAAAGCATCTCGTCCGTTTGTCTCGGGTTATACTTATGTACGTCCGTTAAATTACCTGGGGCAAGTAGAACATTGTTCAAAGGATTGAGATGGTCGAAAATTAGGACCTCAGGCGGAGGTGGCTGTTTAATGGGAGCATCTGCCGCTGATTGCGAGAGCACAGGCCGCTCTTCTGGTTTTCCTGTTTCTTTCAAGCTAGCAAACTTGACCTGATTTCGATAAACCCGCGTTTTGGACTGTTCAGAATGACAATCAGTTTCGCTAGTGTATGAACTTGTTCTTTCTAAATCAACTCCAAAGTTGGAAATCAACTCGTAATCTAAGTCAATCTGACTGGATGCGGTTAAATTTACCTGGACCTGAGTGCTGTTTGTAGACGCGCTCTTTAATAAACCTCTATCAGGCAATTCGGTTTGAAATGGCATACCGTCGCTTACGGGCTTTACCAAATCTAGCATAAGTTCTTTAATTCCGTCTGAAACGTCTTTCAAGTATGTAGGAATTACGTTTTTTTTTGTTTCTTTCATGTATGAAGTTTCACCGAACACTGTTTTCTTTAGCGGAGATATTTTCTCTTCGTCCTTGCTGGTCTCGCTAGTCGATTCATCGTCAAAGTTTAATGTTTTAACGACTTCATAGCTTGTCCGGCCCGAGTTCTTGGACATATCTATGGAAGCGTCTCTTGTATCTTCGTCCGGAAGGTCACTGTCATCTAGCGCTAGTCTGCATTTCTGTAACGCTGCTTGCGCCATTGAAATGTTACTCAATAAATCCTCTCTACTCAAGGCTATGGACTGTCTGCTAGGTGCCACACTGAGTCGCTTATGCTCTGTGGTCTCGCCCTGGTCTTTCACCTCAAGGGCAACCAGTTTGTCGTCAACATCTCCGTTATCAGTTAAATTGGATATAAGATCAAGTAAGTTTTGGGTATCATTCGCTTTATTAGAAATTAGACTTAGTCGGCTGACATAATCATTTGAAAGGTCGGAATTTTGGGACACATCTGTTTTTAATTCTGCCAGCTTCTTTTCGAGATGATCGACCTTTACCAGTTCATCTTCTTTGTCTTTCGATTTTGTTGTCTTTGCCTTATGACTGTCTACATTGCTGCATGTCTGTATAACGGCTTCGCAGTCTTTGGTAATATAAAACATACTCCCAGAAGTAGAGTTGTTGTCAGCCGCGTCCGTCAGTATATCAGCAGAAGAAGAATTTGATTCTAAAACAGCCATTAAGCCTTTATCTTCTGTATCACTGTCGTAGGAATGTTCAGATACGATGATCAGTGATTCACTTCTTTCTTCATCATCTGTCTGTATTATAGTATCGCGGCCACCCACGAAGATTTTATCTATATTTTGATCTTTTGAATCTGTCGGAGTCATAAATTTGACTTCCTTGACATCCTTAATCAACTTGATTGGTAATTCCACTTTCGAGTCGTGGGCCATTTCCACGTTTGGGTTTATAGTTTGCTTGCTACAAGTTGTTAAACTTTGCATCACGATGATATTTGATTGAGAATGTGATGCCTGGTTTTGCGCTGTCACATCTAGTTTGGTTTCCGTTTCATTTAGCATTTCAGTCTCAACAGTTATGAATTCAACTGAAATTGGTTTCGTCATTGAAATATCGCAGTTATCTTTATGAAATGTAACTGTTCCCCTCTTTTCTGTTTCTAGTAAGCTCTGAACCGTTTGTATTTCAGTATGCATTGACATTTCAGCAATCAAGCTCTTTGCGTCGAATACGGTAGACTTCCGGTTATCTTGCAAGGCGTCTTCAGTTGGTTTAATATAATTTTGTTCAAACACATCATAATCATTTACTTTCGCCTTCACCTCTTCAATGTCTTCAGGTTTTTTAATATTTTCTGCCGAGTCTAGTTTGCAGAGAAGGTAATCGTTTGCAGATACAGCTAGGGTCATAGAGATGTTAACTTCGTCCTCATCACAGACAATAGTATTTCGTTCATTAGTTGCTTTCTCTATTATGTGGGCGGATATAGCTTCAGTCATAGATATATCGCCTTCTTCGTTATTATAGACAATTGTTGTTCTTTTTTTGTTTCGAGTTGAAGGCTGTTCAAGTTGTTTAGATGTGTTTAAGTCATCGATAGGATCTTCTTCGCTATATCCGAGTATAAGTTGACCCGGAATGGCCTGAGTTATCGAGATGTTCCCTGTATCATTTGCAAATACACAGTCTTTGGTGGTAATATTAGTTAGTAAAGACGGCGTAGTAAGAATATCTTTAGCATCATTATGTTTTTCGCTGTCATCTAATTGATATTTTTCCAGTATAATGTTTGACGGTAACGCTTGTGTAACAGAAACATTAGCGGTATCGTCTTCGTATAAAACCGTTTGCTGTTTCTCGGGATCCGTTTCTATTTTCGGTAGAATTATATTTGTGGGAAGTGCTTGTGTGACCGAGATGTTCCCTGTATCATTTTCATGTATTATGGTTCGACGTTTTTCTTGTCGACGTTTTTCTTGTGTTTGCTTGTCTGGTAGCATTATGTTGGCCGGCAAAGCTTGAGTAAATGACAAGTTGCAAGCGCCATCGTCGAACACTATAGTTTTTCTTTTACTTGCTTTTTCATTTTTAGGTGTAATAACTACTTTATGTACTGGCACAGTATCAGATATTTCAATTTCATCTCTTTTGATCGGTGATTTATCACTAAATGCTATGGATTTACGTTTTTCGGTGGTCTGTAAATTTTCGTTAACGAGAATATTGGAAGGTACTGCCTGTGTGATGGAAATGTTAGCCGTATCGTCTTCAAAAACTACAGAACGAAATCGTTCAGGCAATGCCGAGCTACTGCTCAATAGTTTCACTGGTATTGTTTCAGTCATTGAAATGTTATTTTTACTTTCGTTAAACACAATAGTTCTTCTCTTGGTAGAGTTGACATCTTGACTTATTACTGCCGCGTGACAGATTATATTTGTGGGTAAAGCCTGTGTCATAGATATATTTCCTGAATAATCGTGAATTGTCTTCCTTTTAGATTTGATATCTTCTCTGTGCACTGACACAGTCTCAGATATTTCATCTTCATCCGCTTTGATTTCTTGAAAACTGCTGAAGCCAGAATTTTCGTATTTAGAGTTGACCATATTGTTATCATCGATAAAGTTCGGTAAATCATCATTAACATTTAGAACGATCGTTTTCCTCTGAGGAGTTTCTGCTGAAGAATTAGGCAAAAGAGTTTGTCTATAATTCTTATCTTTTTCTGGTATATCGGGCTCTAAAGTTAACCGTTTGCCGTCAAAAACTAGTACTTGATCGGGTTCTTCGTTGACAGCGAAATTGGTCTCACAAGGCGCCGCGTAAGGGTTAATTGCGATGTTCTCTTTATCTGCAACCCAATCGTTGTTCAAGCTAGCTTTCTTGTCTTTGGACGCACTTTTAGACACGTCCTGAACCGGACTCTGTACGGTGTCCGTTATGGACATGTCCTCATCATTTTTGACAACATGCGTCATATTAAGATCTACCTCAATGTACTCAGACATGTTCTGTCCATTACTAAACGGGCCGTGACAGCCCATGTTACTAGACGCTCTTTCCAAATCTTTTTCAATGTCATCTAAATCATCCTTCTCAACCTGTTGTATCGCTGAAAAATTGACATCAATTCGACCAGAATTGTCACCAATTGATGGGGCAGTGAAATCATTGCCGAATATTTTACTCTGTTCAGTGAAGGCACTGAGTTCGAATTTGTTTCGTGGTGCAGTTAGCTTGCCGTCTGCTGTGCATTCGAGAGACGCTAGTTGTTGGGAGAAATTAACATTGTTAAATGACCCGTTAGCGAGTCCACTGATAAAGTCGACAGCCTCTACTTCTTCAAACTGATGGTCGAAGATTCTTTTACCAAGATGACCGACGGGTTGCCGGGTTGCGTTAGCTTCGGAATCATTACTAGACGATTCTAGAGATTTGTTTTGTTCCTCGTAGAAGTTTTTCCACGTAGTCGTTGCTTCGTTCGTTACAAATTCGCTGGGGATAAAATGGGAATATAATGGTGAAAAAACAGTGAAATTTTTGATATGTTATGGGAAACAGATTTTTTCTAAATTAAACGGATAAATCAGCTTGCTCGATCGTTCGAGAAGCTGTGTCTTTGCGTCGATGTAACGGTACAACTTTGGACTTGATACAACAGATTTTATATAAAGTTAATCACTCTGAGTCAAAACAAAGTCTGCTCTATGTCTGCATTTGTATTTTATAAGAATTTAACGTCTTACGGCATTTCATACAAACTTTCAAGTGATTTTTTTTCGAAATGACTGAACCGATTTTAATGAAACTTCGTACGCATAGTCAGGATAATAAATAAATTAATAAAAATAACCTTTATTTACTCTGACCTTCGTATACACATTATGTATAATAATTTTGAAAAATAAATATAAACTACACTTATTTGTTTTCTACATCTAAAATAAGCAGGATACATAAGTCTAAAGATTTGACAGAGAACTTTTTGAAATGTCTTTTAAAAAAAAGAAAATTGGAAATTTCTGTTTCTATGGAAAATCTAAAATCGGACTAATTTAGCTGTAACACTATTTTTCGAAAAGTTCTCTGTCAAATCTTTAGACTTATGTATCCTGCTTATGTGTACGAAGTTTCATTAAAATCGGTTCAGTCATTTCGAAACAAAATCACTTGAAGTTTGCATGAAATGCCGTAAAGACGTTAACGCTCTTAAGGAAAATTTTGAAGACGTTAACGCTCTTAAGGAAAATTTTGAAGACGTTAACGCTCTTAAGAAAAAAATTTGATTCAAAACTTACGCAACACCTGTCCTTCGTGAGAAACTGACTCGTCGACTTTTAGCGGTATCAGTGGGGGTGGCAACATTAAACTCAAGTTCCGAGAAGGGTGTGCGAGCAGGCCGTTGACTTTTCAGTATTGAAGACCTGCGCTTCCTACTGTAACATAATTAATATTTATTAATCACGAGGAGCTCGTGGCTAAATAATAACAGCCGCTCGGATCGATCTTTAGGTTAAGCCGTGCTTGCCTAGGTTGGTCTGTGGATGGGTGACCACTCATTACATACCGAGTTTCCTCCGTGCCTCGGAAAGCACGTTAAGCCGTTGGTCCCGGGTGTCATTTGTAGATCTTTGACAGTCGTTAGGTAGTCAGTGGCCCAAAAAGTCTGACAACCAGTCTTACCAAGGGGTATCGTATTACCCAGTACTAACTGGGTTGTGGAGGTCAGAAAGGCAGTCGCTCCATGTAAAATACTGGTATTCAGCTGCATCCGGTTAGACTGGAAGCCGACCCCAACATAGTTGGGAAAAGGCTAGGCAGATGATTAATCACGAGGCACATCAGCTAAGTACTTATTACACAGGGTGTAAGGGACAGCCCTCCACAAACTGATAAAAAACAAACTGGGTAAATTCAGTATATCATACTAAGATGACCGGTACAAGAAATTATTTCAGGAATGTTATGAGAATCCAATAAATTTGATTTGTTTCATTTCCTCATACGCAATGTATCGTTACCGTGGCAAAACGCACGTAGCGAACGGCAAGCGCGACGACGAGTTCGATGAACTCTGTAGCTAGGCAGGAAATAAACAGCTGATTTCACGCGTCGATTTTTAGAGTATTTCAACATCCATTGTCGGGTTTTTGATTTTAGCCGTATTATTTACATAAATGAAGTGCTGCGTACAGAGAATGTAATTTTACATAGAAATAAAGGAATAGTAACTGAAACAAAGTAAACAACTGGTTTCACGCGTCGTTCATTAGAGTATTTCAACATTAATTGTTGGATTTTTGATTTTAGTCTTATTATTTACTTAAATGAAGTGCTGCGTACAGGGAATGTAATTTTACATTGAAATAAAGGAATAGAAATTCAAAAAATTAAAAATTCCGGAGAAAAATTTCGTTGAAATATGATTCAAAATAAGGAGCTGAATGCACCCTGTCAGTTTGTGGAGGGCTGTCCCTTACACCCCGTATTATTACAATGGTATATTGACTATTCATGATAAATCTGGGCAATGTATAACGACGATAACGACTGTACCATGTCGTATTCTGTAAAAACTTTCGAAAATCATTGTGCGTTAGAATTGAGTTATGTATGTGTTACGGCTGAAAGCCGAAGCGCGGCTATACCCAGTTCTAGCCGGCTAAACATAGGTGCGGCGGGTAACAGTTGTGTATCCTTTTTATTGCTAGGACACACCGACCAAATGGATTAGGTTAGGTTAGAACTGTGAATAAACGCGCGCGAGCCGAGCGAGCGGTGCCGCGGCAGCGTTCGGTGAGCGCTACATCCAAATTGGTTGCATGTTCTAACCGATGATAAGTAGAATACATCTAAGTTTAACCAGCCGCACCTAGGTTTAGACGGCTAAAACTAGGTGTAGCGGCACTGCGGCTATTAGCCGTGACATATGCACAGATCTCCAAGCAAATGTGTATTTTTTTCTATTAAAAACTGTTCTTTTGCAATATGTTAGTTACCTAGACTCTCAAGAAGGCAACGTTTTTAAAGGGGTCACAACAATTATACCTCTGACAGGGGTAACTACGTGCTGCGTCATGCATGTTAATCATATTTATGTTATCAAAACTTATTTTTTATTTTATTTTTATTTATTTAACGATTTATGTACACACTAAATACAGAAAAGAAGAAAGGAACAGAAAATAGTACAAAGGTGATGCTTATTTCTAAAGAAATCTCTTCCAGCATACCTGCGAAAGGAGATACTAAAAAAGAGATATAGACATAGTGTGTAAAAAAAGAAAAGAAAATGGAATACATAAAACATAAAGCAGAACTATTTAAATATAAGAATATACTAACATACTTATAAATACAAAGACAACATAACAATACTGTAAATACAATAAAACAACTAATAATAAATACTTATGCAACTATGACGAAATGGAAAGATAATGTTCTTTCACTCTTCAAAACTGCAACAGTTTGGCAGTCCCTAATATCAGGCGGAAGTGAATTCCACAGCCGCACGGCGTGTACAGGGAAGGAATAGGAGTCGAAGTTGGTAGAGTGTGGAGGGGATTTAAGGAGGTTCCTAAGATGCGACCTGCAAGGTGCATCAGAAGGACGGGAGTAGGAAAGGCCTAAGTCTTAATTTGTGCCTGTCTCAATGAACAAGAACATTATAGTCAGACATTCATTAGTAATTTGCTTGTTGTGAAAACATTTACTTAAATAACCATCTTCATTATCTAATGTCTTACCAAGGGGATTGTGTTAACTAGTAAAAGGGTTGTGGAGGCCAGGTACCCAGTTGTTCCATAAAAATACTGGTATTCAGCTGTTCTGGTTAGACTGGAAGCCATCCCTAACATAGTTGAATTAAAGCTAGGCAGATGATGATGGCCTTCACTGTTCATTGACGGAGCCAATCAAAAAAATTGTGAAGACAAACAAACTTATAGAAAGAAAATATGTTCATTACACACAAATTAAAATAAAAAAACTTAAATCTAAACAAAAGAAAGGTTACATTGTGTCTAATGGCTGCACCAAAGGTCAAACACCAAATGGTCCAGTGACTAATGCTGGTTTTCAAATGTTCCCAGAGTTGTGGAGTGACGGATGTAAAACAGTTTTAAAGTTTGTGTGTGTGTGTGAAATGTGCTTAAATAAAATAGTGTAAAAAAGTACTAATATTAAATAAACTACATTTGGGAGCAAATAAATCGACTAGGGTGGACAAGGATAGGTGACCACCCATTACATACCGAGTTTCTTCCGTGCCTCAGAAAGCTTGTTAAGCCGTTGGTCCCGGCTGTCATTTGGAAATCTTTGACAGTCATTATAGGTGGTCAGTTCCCAGTCTGACAACTTTACCAAGTGGTTTGTATTTTCCAGTAACTTGGATGTGGAGGTCAGATAGACAGTCCTTCCATGTGAAATACTTGTCAGCTGTAGAGGGTTAGACTCAAAGCTAACCCTTATGGATAGTAGTTGTAGTTGGGAACAGGTTAGTAGACAGATGATGAATATTTTTATACGCAGACCCTGCGTAGGGAACTACAGCTGTTTTTGATATAAAAAGAAAAATTTGAGTGCGAGCAGGGTTTGGTTCATAACATCACCATAAGACGTTATTAATGGAACAAAGATTTCGAGAACTGTGAGCAGGGTGCGATGGTCTAATTGGTTAAGACGTCCGGTGTACCGAATCGGAAGGTCGCAGGTTCAAACCCTGCTTGCACTCGAATTTTTCTTTCCATATCAAAAACAGATGATGAATGTTTAAAACATTGTTGTGTTACTGTCATCTTGTTTAAAATTGACCAGAATCTATTTAAGTCGCAAGTTAATAGGCTTCTTTTGGGTTAGCTTATTCCATCGTCAACCTCAATTCTGTCCTCAGGACTAGATTGAGGTGAAGCATAAGCCCATTTAATAATCATTCATTTCTTTTGCCTAGCCTTTTCTCAACTATGTTGTCGGCTTCCAGTCTAACCGGATGCAGCTGAATACCAGTATTTTACATGGAGCAACTACCTATCTGACCTCCACTACCCAGTTAATACTGGGTAATACGATACCCCTTGGTAAGACTGGTTTTCAGACTTAATAAAAAAAAGGCCATTTACCAATAAAAAATAAAAAAATTGAAAAATCAGAATTATGTTTTTGAATATCTTTAGCTTTAACACATTCAGTGATTTATGGTAGCAGTCACCTTCCCTGCTCCAGGCAGACCCAGTGCCAGTCTAAACATACCCTGGGGAGGCCACTTATCATATCAAATGTTGTCATATGTAAACAGGATTACATAAATGAAAAATTATGTGAGCTATGGGTAAATAGCAGCACCCAGCCACGGCGTCTAGATTTTTGCAATAGCAATAAGTTCAGCCCATGACATGGAACTTTAACTGGCGAGTTGTGACACTACAAAGATTACAGGTCTGTTGTTGGTGTCTAGTCCCAGGCAAGACGTCTGTCGGAGCTCTCACCAGGTATAAACCTTTTCAATATTAGTAAACAGCAACACAGTTTTAAACAAAACTGAAGTTGTGACAACTCTAGAATTCTCTATTTATCCCTATTAGCGTCACATGTTCACTGAGCAGACTCTATTACTGTTCTGCCTTACGAAATAACGAAACTGTGATGTTTTTTAAAAGAGGCATATAGCATCCTCTCTTAAGTTACCAGTCAAGTTGAAACAAGAAACTTACCTAGCAGCGGCCGCAGCGTCCGACACCCTGCTTTGTTGCGTATCATCCATTTTTTCAATAAGTTCGTTACCTACAGCTAATTAAACAACGCACTTAAGTGCGTTATTTGTCGATAGCGACTCCTTTAATTAAACTAATGTTTATATTTTCAAACAATACGATTTCAAAATACAACGACTGCGTGCATTCAAAATTTGACTTTGACAGGTTTTTAAATTGATTTTTTTAACATGACTTTTTAAAAAACTTTTGACTCCATGGCTTTTTAGTCAAAGTCAAAATTATATATTTGCAGTAAATGCGGTAGTTACTTTTGTAGTGTTGCTCTAGATTTTAGTGGTATGTTCTTAGAAAATGATTGATTTAACATATCTTTATAACATGTTGTCTGATAAAAAGCTGAAAGCTTAAAAAATTCACTTTTAGAAGAAAAGTGCGTAACCACTATTTATGTCAGAATAAAATAATAGCTCTCTCTCTATTAGAAGTCAAGTCATGGTAATTATTATTAGGTTTTTCGTTTCTAATTTTGGTATTTGTTAAAATATGTATTAGTTTATTTTATTTTTATATAAGTATTAGTATCATTATAAGTGCCTATATAAATTTTCGATAGCAAGAAGTTATTTTTTATAATACATTTCACAAAAGAATACCCATTGTGCCGCGTCATTCATGATTGTACAGTGCTACAAAGATCTTTTGGCGCTAGTTCCAATTGTGGCCGCGTGTCTAAAGATACATCACTGCATTGATTAGATTGAGCATATAGACGACGTTCTGTAGCTTTTACATGCTAACATGGGAAAAGACATGAGCTGGATAATTATGAGTTTATGAACTTATAGAAAATCAAATAACTTACAGGATCCAAACTACACTAAGTGCAGTGACTGTCAACAACGTTGTATACAAGGAACAAATCGCTAGCCAAATCAGGACGACGGCGTAATCTACACTCACTGAGGGAGACATTTAGAAATCATTGCAAATAACACTACATTGCTTCTGTTACAACTAAGAATTTTCTTAATATCTTACTTCTCAATTTTGTTACCTTAACCAAACATATCATGTTGACAATACTAACGGTTCTTTTTCTAGCAGAATGGTATCTGACTTTTGTTATTAGCGTTGAAAGCTAACAAGCAGGTTTCTTACTACACCTTGATTAAATACTTATTACTGAAATTGTCCTGCTGTGGTATTCTCTAATGCTGGTTTCACATGAGGGCAGAATAGTAAAGCAGAACTGTGGGCAGCACAGTACTGTTACTGTTTAAACACACTGTTCTGTTCTATCTTGTGCGTTCAAACAGTAGCAGTGCTGTGCTGCCCACTGTTCTGCCCTCGTGTGAAACCAGCATTACAGACTATGTGTTAGCTGTACTCGACGACGAGCTCGTCTCAGCGTTGTGACCGACCGAGCGTGCAGCGCTGAATCAAACGATATTCTATAACGCAGTTATGGTCGCCGACGAAGTCTAGGCTGCAACCTCCCGTCGCTGTTTGGTAGACTAATTAGGCCTTAAAACTAATTTCTTGAAATCATGATCGATCAATCTCGACTGAGAGTTTTATGGGTTTAAAATATATATTTAAAGGTCTATCTTATCTCTATCTAAGAAACGATGGATGGACTGTGTGAGGAATGATATGCAGGTGAAAGGAGTAAATGATAGCATGACGGTTGATAGAGGAGATTGGAAGAAAAAAACGTGTTGCGCCGACCCCAAGTAACATGGGACAAGGGCAGGAAGATGATTTAAAGGTCTATCTTAACCATTTATCAGTACTGGAATAGTACTACAAACGCGTTTTAAAATTATAATGCTAAATTAATTTTATTATTTCATTTTAAGGCTTAGTGACGATTCCTTTCCCTATTTCATAACAAAGCAAGGTGATTATATCTGCACCAGTCTGCACTGACCTGAGATATAAAAAAATTAAAATATTTTACTTTCAAACAAAATTTGTATTATGTTTTCTAAGACGTCCGAAGTCCATTATGAGAGAGTGCATGCTTCGTTCCATGAACAGCTGCTAGATGTCCTTACTTTTCCCACTTCGTAATCGCGCCACTAGCGCCCCCAACGTCATATCTGTGAACTACTTTCAAAAAACCGCATACAAACCGCCATGCTGAAGTGTTAGGTCAATGTTCGGCTCATAATGATGCAAAGGTAGGTAGGTATGCACCAGGAACACCTTACCTGGACTTCGGACGTCTTAGGAAACATAATACAAATTTTATTTGAAAGTAAAAAAAATATGTGTTCAGTTTGACGTCCGAAGTCCTATCATGAGTACAATTATTACGTGTTTCAGTATCGGTCACTAATTGCTGGTCCATTACCGTGCTGCTGGGATAGATAACTAACCACACTAGTATTATACCCACTTTATCCTTCAGTTTCATTTGTTTGCTTTTGCATACTTTTTCCATAGTTATAGATTGATTTATGTAAAACTGTGTTAGGAACCGTGAAATAAATTTTACAGTAGTTTTAAAATAAAAAAAAACTATGAGTTGCAATCAATCTACAAGCATGGAAAATGTGCATATGGTCTATTGTTTTAGATAGTTTGTAAACTTAAATTTAGTTTTATGAGAGGAGTTTTCAGGGGAACGGAAACTAGAAAGTCTAGTTTCTAGTTTCTAGTCTCTGATTTTAGATATCTTCAACAGTTTATTGGAACATAAGGCCCGCCGCTGATTGCAATTTTTTGTCACCGTGACTTATTGTTACTGTCACCTGCTGTCACCCACGATGCGCTCACTGAATCTGTTCTTGGGTAACAAATCGCGTTCATTTTTGTAATGGACTTCAACGAGGTTGCCGTGATTTGTGCTCTTGAAATACGTAGAAGAAAAATGAAACGGAAAAAACGCTACTGGGTGCATCCTATATACACGAAAAGATTATTTAAAGGAAAATTCTACACAATATATTCTGAAATACGTCAGTATCCACCAAAGTTTTTTAATTATCTTCGTATGTCTATAAACTCTTTCGATGAGTTGCTGGCTTTGGTAGGTCCTGTGATTACATTTCAAGATACAACATTTCGCAAAGCTATTCCAGCAGAAGAAAGGTTAACGGTAACTTTGAGGTAAGTAACAAAAACTACATCAATTACTTATAAACAAAAAATCTTTATTAATCAGAGGCATAAAAATTTGCAATATCACAATCATCTACAGAGTAATTTGACACATATGATTGCACAGTTTCGTTCGACCGCGGGGGAGACATATTATCATAAAAAGATTGAGTAGATGTAGAGGGTGCAGAGGGATTGATATATTGTTGTGAAAGTACACGAGGTGGTGGTGGTGGTTGAGATTGTGGTTGGGTTGTAGACATTATTGGCTGAGGAAGTATACGAGCTGGTGCTGGTTGGGCTGGGGATATTATTTGTTGCGAAATTATACGAGGTTGTTGTGGTTGAGGAAGAATGTATGTTGCTGCAGTAGAATTATAATTATTATAGTTACTAGAAGATGGTGTATAATATTTTAGGGTGTTCAAAATCGCAATCTGTGCATCAATTTTCTGATCTGGTGGAATTGACTTTAATAATGGAACCAAAGATAACGCGAAATAATTGTCTGGGTCTGGTGGTGTCTGGATGTTTAGGTGGTTGGTTTTATCTCTTAATATTTCTAATAAAGATTCTTCGTAACTTTTATTCTTCTTCTTTTCTTTTGTTGGTCGTGTTATTGCTGGTGTAGAAGAATCGTTCTCACTAATTGCTTCTTCGTCAAGCGATGTCACGTTACTTGTGGTTTCTCTCCCTGGCTCCATAGAAGGTACCAAAAACAGTAACTTATCAAAGTACACGTATCGTTTTCGTTTAGGTGCAGCTTGCCCTGATTTTACGTCTTTTTGACAACGAAGCTCCCTCGAAAAACATGCTCTTAAATTTTTCCAACGACGTTGTATCACTTTAACTGTAAAAAATAACATTATTTTATTTACAGGTATTTAGCAACTGGTGCAAGTTTCAATGCATTATCTTTTGAATACCTAATTGGAGCCACAACACTTCGTAATATTGTAAATTCAACGTGCCAATCTATATGGGAAGCATTGCAACCTCTGTACATGGCAGAAAAAAATGAAGAAGACTGGTATAAAATTGCTGATCAGTTTTACGAGCGTACTAACTTTCCTAATATTATCGGCGCCGTCGATGGTAAACATGTTAGAATAACGAATCCAAAGCACAGTGGATCTGATTATTTTAACTATAAAAAATATTTCTCTATGGTTTTGATGGCATGGGTAAACGCAGATTATAAATTCATCTACATTGATGTCGGATCACAAGGAAGCGCAAGCGACTCGACGATTTTTAAAAATTCGAATACTGGCAGAAGGCATCAAGAGAACTTATTAAATATTCCGATTGGACGAATTCTACCTAATGATGAAAATGGAAAAATAATGCCTTTTTGCATTGTAGGTGATGAAGCCTTTGGTCTGTCGAAAAATATCTTACGACCGTTTTCTAAGAGAGGACTTACAGTTGCTAAAAGAATCTTTAATTATCGACATACAAGAGCACGCCGAATGGTGGAATGCACATTTGGAATACTGTGTAATAAATGGAGAATTCTACACAGACCTATCGATGTTAACATAGAATTTTGTGATAAGATTGTAATGGCTTGCTGTATATTACATAACTATGTACGCGTTAGAGATGGAATTCAATTCACAGATACCGCGTACGAATGTACGCTCAGCAATACACATCAGTGGCATCGAAATATGTCCTGTGTCAATATAAGAAATTATTTTACTTCCTATTTTGTTTCACCACAAGGATCCGTACCGTGGCAATATGAAAAAATATAACTAAACATGTAACTTATGATAATAATAGTCACAATCCACAAGTACATACGCAATAATTCATTTAAATTTCAATCTTATGTCAATGTGTGGGTAAATAATAATTCCGCAACGCTCTAGTGATACCTATACCTAACCTATGCAAGAACTGTAATTGCCTATCGCCCTAATTTAATCTAATAATTATAAATAAGTAACGTGGTTAAGAATAATAAATAATAAACGCTAATACAATTACCTGCATTTTCTTTTTGTTCCTGTGATAAACTTCTTGTTGGAAACAAGTGTAATACTATTTCATCCCATAATCTTCTTTTTAAAATGATATCGGAATATTGCTTTAAATTTTTTGCATACAATGCAGGCCTCTTCTCTACCTCCTCTATTAATAATTCATTGTCAATGTCTTCCTCTTGCAAAGAAGACGACATCTTTAAAAACAAAACACAGCTACACTTTAAATAGCATACGTCTACTCCGAACGCGCTGCGCCGGCCGAGTGACAAAAAGTCACCAGTGAGCGGACTCCCATAGTAATGTACAGGGCGAGTGACAGTCACGTCACTCCGGTGTTGCCTGCCGCTGCAACTATTTGTCACCGTATTATCACGTCACCATAATGAGCGCACTCAATACAGTTTTCATTGCACTTGACTAAGTGACAAAAAGTCACGGTGACAAAAAATTGCAATCAGCGGCGGGCCTAACACAGGAGTCAATTAAAATAGTTCGGAACAGTATTCGCGGACAATTATTTGTCGTGTGACGTCACGGACCGACTTGCGCGGGGAGTTTAGAAATGAACAATTACAAATGAACTAGCGACGCCGCGCGCCGTGCGCACTCGTCACACGCTCGCAACCGCCACGAGGGAAAGAGATAGCGATATATCTTATTCTGTGTATCGAAGCGGTCCGCAACCGCGGGACGCTCTTATTGGTCGACTCGTAGGTCTCTGGGTTGCTACAGTTTTAAATTAAACAAGCTTGTTGAATACTCAATACAATTTATTTTCACATATGCTATTTACTCCTATGATAATTTTCCACTTCAAGCATCCTCACCGATTTACAATTATATATCAATATTATTATGTAATTATACACATATTGTCAAAATAAAATATGATGGTGAGAAGAATATTATAAGAAGTATTTTTATTAAACTATTCCATATTGCTTACGTATATTAAAGAGCTCTTGTGCAATTTTTTAATTTCGTCATCATCATTATTTTCTTATCATTTTGCCTGATAATCTAACAATGGTTAAACATTATTTTGTCCCTTAAAAATGTTAAATGTACTTATAATACTTAACCTATTAACACCTTTGTCACATATATGTAACAAGCAAACGCGTGCCCTGTACGCCAAATTACACAAATATGTGACAAAATGCTTGCGTGCAAGGATTGGCGTGGAGGGCACGCGCGTACCTTTATGCTCAGGCGTTCAAAAGGACAGAGTTGGTGCAAAATAAAAATTATAAGGCCAAATGAAATATTATGATGATGATGATGAAATTAAAACATCGGTTAAAAACATCATTTTGTCACTAAAACCATGATGGTTTGTGATATTCACAGAACAGCAGAAATTACAAACATGTCGATATACAGTTTCAATTATGTAAAGTGCTATAAATAAATAATTACGTACATAATAAATAGCAAAATGGTGTTTAAAAGTTTATTATTATTTTTCAATTGCATTTTTTTTCGCCCGTGTCGTGAGTTTTTTTTTTCGTTTCATCATAACCATCATATTTTATTTTGCCGTTTAATAATAAATTTTTAACAATTTTCCATCTATTCTGAAATTAAAAAGAGAAACGATTTTTTGTTTGTTTGTACCGAATAAGCTCCGAAACTATTGGACCGATTTTAATCATTTTTTCACCAATAGAATGCTTAATTATCAGAAAGTAACATAACTTAATTTATGTTAAAAAAAAATTAGAGATCCTTAAGAAAATTGCAATAATTTAATCCAAGCAAAGTAGCAAAATTTTGTCTATAATATCCATTATTTGGCGTGTGCTGAGAAAACTATTGATGATACTTAAAAATGATGTACTGCATGATTAAAGTACTCATTATTACCTACAAAAAAGTCCGTGAAGGAATATTTATCTAACTATTATAGATATAGCTTAGCTGTTGTGTTCTAAATTCGACGAGAAACAAAAGTTGGTTACATTCGTATCGTAGTATTAATTCTTATACAAATAAAAAGTTTTATCATCAAGGGGGGCGGGGGAGGGGGGTAAAATACTAAGTTTTCAAGAAGAACTTATCATCAATTTGTAAAATACATGCAGCTACATCTATTGAATAAAAAAATGGTACCAATGAATAAAAATGTGCTGACAAGATAACTTTAAAATCGACCGCCCGGTTTTTTTTTAAGTTATGATAGCAAAAGGTACTTACTCTAGATTCCTCTTTTCACAAGAGTCCAACTTTCTCAGGAGTTCAACTTTTATAACATCCATACAAGTCTGCGCATGAGTCTAATTTTTATTTTTTATTTACTAGTCTACATGACGCTACAACCAATAGGAGCAGAGCATCAATGAAAAATGTTGCAAAAACAGGGAAAAAATATTCCTTTTGAGAGTTCCGTTGCGTGCGCTGCGTAAACGGTTAAAGTTACGCAACAACCAACTATGACACAGTCGTTCCACTTAGAAAATTCAAAAAAAAAAATCCGCGAATGCAACTATCTATAAGGTCGACTCTTACTCTTTCTACTCTAACCCTCTCTCTCTAATATGACGCAGACGAAGTTGAGCGGATCAGCTAATACAACATAAAACAAGAATATCACACAGGCTTTAAGAAAAGTTACTATTATTTTTACGCAACTGATATTGAAAAATTGGCCGTCAGCACAAGTTAGCAGGTATGAATACTGCTCGAACACTACTCGATGCCACACATTTTGTTAAATGATAACATAAGTAAGGTCTGGCGGCATGAGCGTACCCACGGTGGGGCAAGGTGGGGCACTTGCCCCACCCTGCTCTCAGACCCAAAGCTAAGAATTTTTAGGTAAAATTAAAATAATGACAAAATTAAATATTCATTTGGGTACCTAAACATTTTTCACATTAAAATAAAAACTAGGTTAAGGTCAACAATGACAGAAAACCGTCTTGTCCGCCTCTGTATGATGAGTGAGCATAAAAAGAGGGTTCTGGAAGCACAACATACATTTGAAAACGAAATTTTAGCTAGATTTAGCCAGAACTCTCGCAGATTATTATTAAAATAAGGTGTAGTGCAGTCAATAAAACGTATCGGTCAGTAAATAAAAAGCATTTATAATTTCCTACTACTTAGCTTATTTACTTCAGCCCCATCGCTTAAAAAATGCTGGGTACGCCCATGCTGGGATCTTGTTCTTTACTAAGCAGTTGAATGGGTACCGAACTGTAGCTCCTCTCCGTCTCTGAACCGAGAAAAGTTGTCAAAGTAAGAAATATTCTTCTTGAAGAGATCAATCTATTAATACATTATCCTAACGGCACTAGGGTAGAATTAACGATCTGTCCAACTTACTGTTACTGTAAGGATTTGCTCTTATAGTGGCATTAAAGATGTCAATGTTTTGAAAAAGACGGTAATAGGCCTATAAAATGATCTTTGAAACGTACAGTATCAATGAAAGTTAATAAATTGACGAAATTACAGTATTTAACTTAATTTCTCATATTTAGAGCTCCTCTCTGATTCTGAATCGAAAGAAGTCGCCATACTAAGAAATAATAAAATATTGATAATATTATGGGAGCTACATCTGCCAACAAACTGCTTTACAGTTTTGGCAGAAGTAACATTTTTTTTTTTTGTAATTGGAGGTTATCACGAATAAACGTTTTTTTTTTTATTTTTTTTATTTTTTCATATAAGATTTTAAACTATCACGGTCACTAACATTATTATAACTAGAAAACCGCAAACTAACTAACGCAATAACTTCAGTTTATCCGTGATCAAGGTGCTTGCAACAGCGCCGAAATATCGGGACCTCAAAGAAAACAGTAAACACAATAAATATCCCGTTTTCTAGTTATTATAATACTAAGAAATGTTATTATTAAAGAGAGATCTATCCATTGGTATATATTTTAACGCTATTGGACGCTATGGCAATTTGCCCATTCTCCTTTAGGCCTGATGGGGTGACTGACAAACTGTCCTGTTGTCGTCCCTCATTGCGTTTACATTTTTACTACTTGTAAAAGAAGTGTAAGAAGAACTTTCATATTTTTGGTTTAAATCATTCAACTTCATATCTGATTTATGTTTGAAGTGGGTTTCAACCCAGTTGATAATTGTTGCGCTGTCATAGTTTATCCTGGTTTTGTCTTTTCAATCCTCGGTGACTTCCTTTTCCTGATTTTCGATGAATACGCATTTTAGTCGTTATTTTCTGTAACATCTTTTTCGGGCGCCATATTTTGTGTAGACTCGTCTCTCGAAGATAATTCTATAGTCACTTTTTGTGGTTGAGTCATTCCACGGAGAAGAATTTAACATATTCATATCAGTCGAGGGGACATAAATTCGCTTTTTGGTTTTTTTTTACACTTACACTCGAATCAAAGCTATAGAATCGGTCTCCAAAAGAGATTTCTGATATTTTACTAATATTAGCAGTCTTTGCTGCTTGTCTCTCTAGTCTATGTTAACTGAATTGGCCCTTGAGATTTTGATCCTGTGGTTCGAATGTTCGTTGTTGCCCGATATCCTATTCTCACCCGTTTCATCATTGTCGATGTGAGCGACGATCTCGCTTAACGCAATTTTTGATTTGCTCTCTTAGCGGTAGTGTTTATTCCATCGTTCCTTAAAAGCGTTGACATTCCGTCTCTTGATTCTCCTACGGAAATAGATCCGCCCGTGGAAGATGCATATTGTAGGTCAGATTGGACGCTTTTTTGGTAGATATAAAAGATATCGTCTTGCACTGTGGTCGGCTCAGGCACCTTGGTAAACGGTATGGTCGTCACAGTTTGCACCTTATTATCTTTTGAGATTTTGTTGAAACGATTCCCAGAACCACAAAGCGACGAGTCCGTATGTCTCGGGTTATACTCGTACTTATGCCCGTCCGTTAATTTAGTTGGGACAAGTAGAACATTGTTCAAAGGATTGAGATGGTCGAAAACTAGGACCACAGATGTACATGGCTTGTCAACAGAAAAGACAGAAGTTTCTTTAGTTCTTGGCGACTTCTTTTCGCAGATTGCCGATGAGTGAGCATCTCTGTTATTAGTTTCCGTAACATCTTTCTCAGACGCCATACTATGTGTAAAGTCATCCGCCGAATAAAATGCTGTACTGGATTCTATTCTGGGTTTAGGATTTGTTGGTTTCTGCATTTTCGTAATCGGTTTCCGAGTCACTTTCACGGAAGGCGAGTTTTGTTTGTCCGTAGAAGGAATACACATCTGCTTCTTGCCCTTTTTTACACTATTATCACGTGATTTTGTTCTGTAATAATGGCTTCCCAATGACTGCGTTGTTATTTTAGGAATACTATCAATCCCTGCTGATTGACCCTCCAAGTCAACTATAACCGGTCTCGAGGATTTGATCCTGTTGTGCGAATGCTCTTTGTCCGGTGTCAATACTCTATTCTTATTTTCCTTTGAATTCCATTTTTCATTCTCACTTTTTGACTTGTCATTGACCAATGCGTGTAAAGTGTTCACCAGTTCAATCAGTTTGTTGTTAGTGTGTTTTCCAGTCGCTATGGTGTTCTGAGTGGTCGTCGAGGCCTCTTCGACCTCATAATCACCTTTAGACATTTTATTAAAGCTACCTGCAGTACCACAAAGCGTCTTGTCCGTTTTTCTCGTGTCATTCTTATGAGCGTAAGTTAAATCTGTCGGGGAATGCAGAATATTGTTCACAGGAGTCAGGCGGTCGAAAGCTGGCACTGCAGCCCGAAATGACTGTTCAACAAAAATGAAAAAAGTCGGCTTGGTGTGGTCACCCGGCGAACAAAACACTTTACTCACTTTGTGTGGTTTAGAGCTTTTGAAAATTTTCGAAATCGGTTCCGGAGTCACTTCCTCGGAAGGCGAGTATTGTTCATGCCTGTCAGTTGAAGTATTACAAATTCGTGTCTTGCTATTTGTTACACTTACACGCGAATTTGAACTGTTGAATCGTTGTTGTATGGATATTCTTGATAATTTTGCAGCTTTCACGATTTTTCCAGCTTCTCCCTTTATGTTAAAATTGGGCGAAATTGATAATTTGAGCTTTAAGTTCGTACGTTTGTTGCTGTCCGACGACAATGCTCTATTCGTATGCTCTGGTGCGTCTTCGACTAATTCGAGCGACAAACCTGCTCCAAGCAATTCTTCGTTTTTTCTCATTTCTGTAATACTGTTTACTTTATAGTTCCTTAAATGCATAGAAATTGCATCTACTGATTGGTCTACGGGAATACATCCGCTTGTAGTAGATGTAGATTGTGACCTAAATTGGTCATGCTTTTTGCCGAATCGGTCCTCTTCTTGGTAAACACATATATCGTCTTGCATTGTAGACGGTTCAGGCATCATAGTGTACTGCGTGGTGGACAAAATTTCCGCCTCATAATTATTACCTTTAGAGATTTTTTTCAAGAGTTTCCCGGAACCACAACTCGTCCTGTCCGTTTCTGACGGGTTATACTTATGTTCGCCCTGTGAATAATTGGGTGCAAGCAGAATATTGTTCAAAGGAATCATGTGATCGAAAACTATCACCGGAGACTGTTTTGGCTTTAATATATTTTCCTTTTTGTGACTGGATGGTTCTAAATTGGCCTGTATCTTCACGTTGTGCGTGGAAGTATTCTGTGTGAAATCACCAATCTCAACCGGCACAGTGTCATTGCTCACTGGCTTTACCAGATCTAGCATAAGTTCTTTAATTTCGTCTGAAACGTCTTTGCAGTATGCAGGAATTACTTTTCCTTTAGTTTCATACATGTATGAAGTTTCGCCGAAAGCTGTTTTCTTTAGTGGGGAAAATTTCTCTTTGTATGTAAGGCTGACCTCACTAATCGATTCATCGCCAAACTTGAATGTTTTGTCCACTTCATAGCTTCTTCGGTCAGACTTATTACATATTTCTATGGAAGCGTCTCTTGTATCTTCGTTCGCATACTCACGGTATTCTAGCGCTAGTCTGCATTTCTGTAACAATTCTTGCGCCATTAAAATGTTTCGCAATAAATCCTCTCTACTCAAGGCTACTGATTGTCCGTTAAGTGCTTTACTGACTCGCTTATGCTCTGTGGTCTCACTCTGATCTTTCACCTCAACGACAACTGGTTTGACGTCATCCTCACTATCTCCGTTATCAGTGAAATTGGATATTAAATCAAGTAAATTTTGGGTATCATTCGCTTTATTAGAAATTTGACTAAGTCGTCTGACATAATCATTTGAAAGGTCGGAATCTTTAGACATATCTATTTTTAATTCTGCCAGCTTCTTTTCGAGATGTTCGACCTTTACCAGTTCATCTTCTTTGTCTTTGGGTTTTGGTGTCTTTGCCGCATCACTGTCTACATTACTATCTGTCTTAAAAACGGCTTCGCAGTCTTTCGTAATATGATTTTCGACTTTGATGCTAATCGGTTCAACGTTATCCTCACAAACTACGTTACCAGTAAAATCGGACATCAAATCAAGTAAATCTTGGGTATCACTAGGTCTACTAGAATTGCCACTTTGCTGTTTAATGTTGACATGTTCATTTCTTTTGTCAATTTCGAATGACTTACTTAATTCTGATAGTTGCCTTTGAAGATCAACGACCTGCTCTTCTTCCTGTTTAGGGTTTGCTTTCTTTTTTTTATTGTCCATCTTTCTGTCCGTCTGTGTAGCGACTTCGCTGTTTTTCATTATATAAAACATACTCTCGGTAGAAATGTTGTCAGCCGCATCTTGCGGTATAACCGCAGAAGGCAGATCTGATTCTAATATAGCCATTAAACTTTTATCATATGTACCTCTTTGGAGGGTTTGGTCAGATATGTTGGTCAGTGATTCTTTTGTTACAGTATCGTCGTCACCCTCGGAGTTTAATTGTTCGCTTATGCTCGCTGTTAGTTGCTTGCTATTGGTTGTAAAAGCTTGCGACACTATGATATCTGATTTAATTTTCGTTGTATGTAACAATTCAGTCTCATCACTTATTAATTCATCTGGAGGTGGCTGCTTCATTGAAATGTTGCAATTATCGTTATCAAATATAACTGTTCTTCTTTTTTCTATTTCTAGTAAGCTCGGAACCGTATCTATTCCCATGGTCATTGATGTTTCAGAATCAAAATTGTTGGCTACAAATACAGTAGACTTACGGTTATCTCGCAAGGCATTTTCAGTTGGTTTAAGATTATCTTGTCCAAACACATCATAATCAATTACTTTCTCAATAAAGGGCGGAGAGATTGATTCAATTGGTTTTATAATATTTGCTGCTGAATTTAGTTTGTCGAGAAGGTTAACTTTTGTTGATATATCTAGACTTTTAGAGTCAACGTCACCACAGGCAATAGTTTTTCTTTCATTAGTTGATTCTTCCATTTTGTTAGTGGATATAGCTCTAATTATAAACATATTGCCTTTGTCTGTATCGACCTCATCATAGGTAATAGTTTTTATTTCATTGGTTGATTCTTCGACTATATTAGTGGATATAGCTCCAGTCATAGATATATCGCCTACGTCTGTATCGACCTGATCACAGGCAATCATTTTTATTTTATTAATTGCTTCCTCTATTATGCCATCATCAATTACTTTCTCCTTAACTTCTTTAATCTGTTCAGCTTTTTTAATATCTGCTGCTGAATCTAGCTCGTCAAGGCAAACATTTGTCGATATAGCTAAATTTTTAGAGTCAGCTTCATCATAGGCCATAGTTTTTCTTTCATTAGTTGATTCTTTCATTATGTTAGTACCCCTAGCTCCAGTCATAAATATTTCGCTTTCGTCTGTATTGACCTCTTTATAGGTAATAGTTTTTATTTTATTAATTGCTTCATCTATTATACCATCATACATTACTTTCTCCTTAACTTCTTTAATCTGTTTAGCTTTTTTAATATCTACTGCTAATTCTAGGTCGTCGAGAAGGTAATCATTTGCAGACATCGCCAAAGCCATAGAGATGTTAGCTGGGTCCTTATCATAGATAATAGATTTTCTTTCATTTTTTGATTCTGCTGTTATGTTAGATATAGATGCTGTCATAAGTATACGACTTTCATCGTTATCATAGACTATTGTTGTCCCTTTTTTGGATCTAGCTTTACTAGATGTGTAACGATGAACGATAGGTTTTTCTTCGCTATGGCCGGGTTTAAGTGTAAGTTGTTGTTTCACCTGCCTTATGGAGATATTTCCAGTTTCATAGACAAGCGTTCTGTGTCTGGAAGTTTTACTATCGACGGCCACGATATTATTTGAGAATGATTGTGTAGTAAGATCATTTTCAGTTTCATTATTTTCTTTGTTGTCATCCAATAAAAGTAACGATTGCGTCACAGAAATATTGTCTGTATGAGTATATGTAACAGTTCGTCGTCGTGATCTGTGATCGTGATCTGGATTTTCGGGATCTACGTGTAAAACCATTTGTTGTCTTTCAGGGCTTGTATTGCTAATCGGCAGAATTACATTTCCTGTAAATGTTTGTGTGTCTGAATTATTCCATGAATCATTTTCATATTTAACAGTCTGACATTTTTGTTGTGTTTGTTTGTCTGGTAGCACCATATTGGCCGGCAAAGTTTGAGTACAGGACACGTTGAAAGCGCCATCGTTGAACACTGTAGTCTCACTTTTACTTGATTTTTCATATTTAGGTTTAAAAACAACTTTATGCACTGGTGCGGTATCAGGTATTTCATTTTCATTTCTTTTGATTTTTTTTCTTCTTTCTCTCGAACCGCTGAAGCCAGAATTAGAGTTAAGCACACCATCGTTTGATTTTGGTAAATCATTTACATTCAAAACAAAACTCTGAGGAGTTTCTGAGAAAGAATTAGGTAATAAAGTTTGTCTGTAATCCTTATCTTCTTCAAGTATATCTGGCAGTAATGTTGACCTTTTGACGTGAAAAATTACCTGTTGTATCACTGAGGAATTGACATAATTCTGATTAGACTTCCCACTCATTAATGGTGCAAAATTAGGCAAAAGAGTTTCTCGACAATTTTTATCCGTTTCTGTTATGTCTGGCTGTAAAGTTAACCGTTTGCCGTCAAAAACTAGAACTTGACCAGGTTCCTCACTGACATCGACATTAGTTTCAGAAGTGGCAGCGTAAGGGTTAATTGCGATGTTCTCTTTATCTGCAATCCAATCGTTGTTCAAGCTAGCTTTTTTGACTTTGGATGCACTTTTAGACGAGTCCTGAAGCGGGATATGCACGATGTCCGTTATGGGCATGTCTTCGTCATTTTTAACAACTGTATGAGTCATATTCTGGTCTACCTCAATGTACTCAGACATGTTCTGTCCATTACTAAACGGGCCGTGGCAGCCCATGTTACTCGATCCTCTTTCTATATCATTTTTAAATTTATCTAAATCTTTCTTCTCAACCTGTTGTACTGCTGAAAAATTGACATCACATCGACCAGAATTGTCACCAATTGTTGGGGTAATAAAATCCTTGCCGAATGGTTTACTCTGTTCAGGGAAGGCATTGAGTTCGAATTTGTTTTGTGATGCCGTTTGCTTGCCGTCTGCTGTGGATTCGAGAGACGCCAGTTGTTGGAAGAAATAAATATTGTTTGGTTCTTTGGACTCGTTAGCGTCCACTTCTTTTGATTGTTGATCGAGGATTCCTTTCCCAAGATCACCGACGGGCTGCCGAAACGCGTTTTCGTCATAATAATTCATAGTCTCTAGAGATTTGTGGTCCAGGAATGGTATGGGTGCATGGCAATGAGTTCCCAGTTTTGAAGATTTTTGCCTCCTAGTAAAAATAATAATTTTCATATGTTATTATTATGAATGTGTGCAAGTACACCGCATTTGAGATTATGGACGAAGCTAAACTATGCATCTACCGAGTGTAAACAGACCCTTAACATATCCGTCAATCAAGCATTCTGTACATCAAACTAAGTAACTTTACGCAAAAATTATTGCTGGGAATCAACTTTTTTTTTGGGGTGAAAAATCACGTTTTACGGAAGGACTCGATGGAAAGCACTCATAGCATTGTGCTGATGAGTGAATTGGGGGTCGTAGAGGTGTGTAAAGTAAAAAAAATACATTAAAAACATGTATTTAAAAAAAAACTTGTGAAAAAGTTGGAACTTTGAGCCCCAATATCTCCGTAACTAGAAGGTTCCCAGGTATGGTCTAGAACAAAAAAATTATCGCAGTGACGGGGAGAACAAGTGCCTTTCGTTTATGTTAAGGGTCTATTTACACCCTTTATAGTTGTACAACCAAGAATCTTTTGGTGCGTGGCATAAATCTGAACTAACTCCGCCATATTGTTTTTCAATACACCTCACAAATATAAGATTATAAACGAACAAGAAAGAGTGTAGACCGATTTGTCTGCTCATAAACACCCACCCGCAATAACTTCAGTTTATCCGTGATCATGGTGCTTGCAACAGCGCCGAAATATCGGGAACTCAAAGAAAACAATAAACATGGTAAATATCCCGTCTTCTAGTTATAATAATCACTTCACAAATGTTCACCAACCTCGCCGCTCTGTCAGCGAAATTTGAGGGCTGGAAGATAGTTGTCGGCGGCGGGACTACTTGGGACAAGCTGTACCCGGACAGCTGGTGCCTATCACTGTATCTTCCAGTCCTCAAATAGCTATCAACTTTTTATAACTCACAAACTATTGTAACATTAAGTATTTGCCGTCGCGCACTTCATTAAGGACCAGCGACAAAACTGAATCGAACGTTACCGCACTCGCTGCTCGCCAACTCGTTCCTAGTTGCTAGCTTTATTCGCTCATCTGCTCATCTTCGATGAAGGAACAGGCGGTTATACGGTTGATTATTTATACAACGATTTTGTCCGCGAGCCAAAAGATCCTTACAGTTATATTACAACAGCTACACACTAGCAACTGTAATGAAACCATTGTAAAGACTACTATGAATTTGACAGACTTGTCACTACTTACAAAGTAAAGATCACTGATTTTATATAAAGCCAGAGGTGAAAGAACTGAAAGGACTGTGCTGACGCCAGCACATTAAGCTGGTACTACAATCTGTCAATTTTTTTTAATAGATTTTCAACTTTATCGCTTAAGCATTAGCTAATAATTTCAAGTTTGATTCAGAAAATTTTACAGTTTCAGGTAGTATGATGTGCTGGCGTCTGTAAATCGAGCACATGATATTCTGTAGTTTATGCTTACCCACATGGTAAACAGACAACAGCTAACAAATCTACAGCAAATCATTGACATTAACTTACAAGGTCCAGAGCACACTGACAGCTGCTGTCACCGTTAACAGAGTTAAATACAAAGTCCAGATCGCTAATCGAATATTGTCTACGCAGAGGCGAACATTATTGAGCATTGCGAATCATTGTAGAATAGTTTCTTTGTGAACTAAGAATTTCATATTACTTTACTTTATAATTTTGCTAACCAAACATGCCATGTTCATGTTGACAGTATTGTGTATTCTTTTTCTTCTAGCAATAGATGCCAGATTTGTTTTATTGGTTGTGTTTTGCTTTGAATGTTAAATAGGTCTCTTAACCATTTGATTATATACTTTTTACTGAAGTTCTTTTTCTGATTATACATATCTGTCTAAATTAAAGTGGTCCATAAACTTGATACGGTGAGGTTGTTGTTGGTAAGATGCTGTCAGAGGTAACTTTGAATGTACAAACGCCAACACAACAATCTACCCGAAACTGTAAAATTTTCCCAATCAACCTTGAATCTAATACTTAAGCGATAAAGTTTAAAATTTATTAAAGAAATTTGACAAATAATAGCTTGATGAGAGGGCTATGCTCGGAGTTTCCTTGCGTGATCAAATCAGAAATGAGGAAATCCGCAAGAAAACCAAGGTTACCGACATAGCCCGAAGAATAGCTAAACTTAAGTGGCAGTGGACAGGGCACATTGCTCGCAGAACGGATGGCCGATGGGGCCGAAAAGTTCTGGAGTGGCGACCGCGAACCGGAAGACGTTGCGTTGGAAGGCCTCCCACTAGGTGGACCGATGACCTGGTAAAGGTTGTAGGAATCCGCTGGATGCGAGTCGCGCGGGACCGGTCAATGTGGCGACACTTGGGGGAGGCCTATGTCCAGCAGTGGACGTCTTTCGGCTGAAATGATGATGATGATGAATAGCTTGATGTGCTGGCGCCTGTAGGTACTGTCGCATTTGACCATGTTGCATTGGGCGATGTTGGTAGAAAGTTGTGAATTTGCCTGTGAAAATTGTATTGTAAAAACAAGAGGCGGCGTTAATTCTAAATACGGCCACGCGCCAAAAGACCCATGTTTCACGCAGACGAACAGGCAGCAGGACGGCTACATCTAGTCTGATAAGAATAGTACTTCTTCTTTAGACGAACTGCCTGTCGTTTATCATCTTTCAGCGTCAAAAATGCTCTGTTGCTTGGGGCGGTGTTTTTCCGGGCGCACGGTTCGAAATGCATGCATCTCATCATGGGCCTGCACTTGCATTCTGTGACATGATGCATGCGCTGTGCGTCGTGTACAGCATTGCTCTATCCGGGGTGACAGTGGAAGAACACAAACGTCTCGCGCACCGGCCGTTATTGTCGCAGAACCTTGATTTTAATCTCTTGTAAGATTCTAATGGAGAGGGCTATGCTCGGAGTTTCCTTGCGTGATCAAATCAGAAATGAGGACATCCGCAAGAGAACCAAAGTTACCGACGTACCGCTCACAGAACGGATGGCCGATGGGGCCGAAAAGTTCTGGAGTGGCGACCGCGAACTGGAAGACGTTGCGTTGGAAGGCCTCCCACTAGGTGAACCGATGAACTGTTGAAGGTTGCAGGGATCGCTGGATGTGAGTCGCACGGGACCGGTCAATGTGGCGACACTTGGGGGAGGCCTATGTCCTGCAGTGGACGTCTTTCAGCTGAAATGATGACGATTGAGATTCTTGAACAATAAAATAATAGTCCGAGTAAAACGGAGAGAAAACAAACAAAACTTTGGAAATAATTTTAAAGTTAAGGCGAGGTTACCCCGAGCGCCGTATGCATCAATCGCTTACCCCAGCCCCCGCACAGAGAGGCGATACGTAATAAATTACGCGGCGCGAAAACGCGGGCGCTTAACGCACTGGTCAAGAGTTCACGAACTCGGATAGGTACTAAGTTGCGTTACAGGGTAGAGCGATGCAGTAAAACAACTTGAATTGATATGTATAAGTTCACTTTGTTTTATTTTTATAGAAAGTATTGGTTATAGATAGATTAGGAACCTACGTATTCTATGAACGTGAACCTAATTACTAACAATTAAAATAAGTAGATATAATTAAAAATAAGAAGGTATACTTATTTATTTTTGTGAATAAGGTGAATTTAAAATCTGACTGACACTAAGATCATGAATACGGGTATGATTCAAAACTAGACGCCACGCGCCATTCGGTTTTTAAAAAAATTATGCTTTACTTTTTTTTCGGTTTTGTTGTCATGGGTTTCGTTTTCGTGGTTTTTGGGGTCGCTGATAACTAAAATTAGGCCAAAATGAAAATCCAAGATGGCGACGCCGAAAATTTTCGATTTTTGCTTCATGAGTGTCATTTTCGTGGTTTTTGGGGTCGCTGATAACGAAACTGAGGTCAAAATGAAAATCCAAGATGGCGCCGACGAAAATTTTCGGTATTTTCGTCATGGGTGTCATTTTCATGGTTTTCGTGGTCGCTGATAACGAAAATTTGGTCAAAATTAAAATTCAAGATGGCGCCAATGAAAATTTTAGCTTTGTCGTCATGGGTGTCATTTTCATGGTTTTCGTGGTCGCTGATAACGAAAATTTGGTCAAAATTAAAATTCAAGATGGCGCCAATGAAAAAATTTTAGCTTTGTCGTCATGGGTGTCATTTTCATGGTTTTCGTGGTCGCTGATAACGAAAATTTGGTCAAAATTAAAATTCAAGATGGCGCCAATGAAAATTTTAGCTTTGTCGTCATGGGTGTCATTTTCGTGGTTTTCGGGGTCGCTGATAACGAAAATGAGTACATAATGAAAATCCAAGATGGCGCCAACAAAAATTTTTGGTTTTTTCGTCATGGGTGTCATTTTCATGGTTTTCAGGGTCGCTAATAACGAAAATTAGGTCAAAAAGAAAATCCAAGATGGCGCTGACGAAAATTTTTGGATTTTTCGTCATGGGTGTCTTTTTTATGGTTTTCGGGGTCGCTGATAACGAAAATTAGGTCAAAATTAAAATTCAAGATTGCGCCAATTAAAATTTACAGCTTTGTCGTCATAGGTGTCATTTTCATGCTTTACGGGGTCGCTGATAACGAAAATGAGGTCAAAATGAAAATTCGATAACACCATAAATTCTTTTTTTGTTTTTACGTCATGGGTATCATTTTCATGGTTTTCGGGGTCACTGATAACGCAAAATAAGTTCAAAATAAACAGACACAAAAAAAAAATTTTTTTTCATCGACTCCGAAGACCATGAAAATGACACCATGACGAAAAAACCCGAAAATTTTCGTCGGCGCCATCTTGGATTTTCATTTTGTTCTCATTTTCGTTATCAGCGACCCTAAAAACAACGAAACCGACACCCATGACGAAAAAAAACAGAAAATTTTCGTCGGCGCCATGTTGGTTTTTCATTTTCGCCTCATTTTTGTTATCAGCGACCCCAAAAAGCACGAAAATAACACCCATGACGACAAAACTGAAAATTTTTATTGGCGTCATCTTGAATTTTAATTTTGTTCTCATTTTCGTTATCAGCGACCCCGAAAACCATGAAAATGACACCCATGATGACAAAACCGAAAATTTGCATTGGCGCCATCTTGAATTTTAATGTTGACCTCATTTTCGTTATCAGCGACCCAAAAACTATGAAAATGACACCCATGACGAAAAAACTGAAAATTTTCGTCGGCGCCATCTTGGATTTTCATTTTGACATCATTTTCGTTATTAACGACCCCGAAAAGCACGAAAATGACACCCATGACGACAAAACCAAACATTTTTGTCGGCGCCACCTTGGATTTTCATTTTGTCCTCATTTTCGTTATCAGCGGCCCCGAAAACCATGAAAATGACACCAATGACGAAAAAACTGAAAATTTTCGTCGGCGCCATCTTGGATTTTCATTTTGACATCATTTTCGTTATTAACGACCCCGAAAAGCACGAAAATGACACCCATGACGACAAAACCAAAAATTTTTGTCGGCGCCACCTTGGATTTTCATTTTGTCCTCATTTTCGTTATCAGCGGCCCCGAAAACCATGAAAATGACACCCATGACGACTAAACCGAAAATTTTCATTGGCGCCATCTTGAATTTTAATTTTGACCTAATTTTCGTTGTCAGCGACCCAGAAAACCATGAAAATGACACCCATGACGACAAAACCGAAAATTTTCATTGGCGCCATCTTGATTTTTAATTTTGACATCATTTTCGTTATCAGCGACCCAAAAACCATGAAAATGACACCCATGACGAAAAAACTGAAAATTTTCGTCGACGCCATCTTGGATTTTCATTTTGACATCATTTTCGTTATTAACGACCATGAAAAGCACGAAAATGACACCCATGACGACAAAACCGAAAATTTTCATTGGCGCCATCTTGAATTTTAATTTTGACCTAATTTTCGTTATCAGCGACACAGAAAACCATGAAAATGACACCCATGACGAAAAAACCGAAAATTTTCGTCAGCGCCATTTTGGATTTTCATTTTGACATCATTTTCGTTATTAACGACCCCGAAAAGCACGAAAATGACACCCATGACGACAAAACCAAAAATTTTTGTCGGCGCCATCTTGTATTTTCATTTTGTCCTCATTTTCGTTATCAGCGGCCCCGAAAACCATGAAAATGACACCCATGACGAAAAAACCAAAAATTTTCGTCGGCGCCATCTTGGATTTTCATTTTGACCTCATTTTCGTTATTAACGACCCCGAAAAGCACGAAAATGACACCCATGACGACAAAACCAAAAATTTTTGTCGGCGCCATCTTGGATTTTCATTTTGACCTAATTTTCGTTATCAGCGACCCCGAAAACCTTGAAAATGACACCCATGACGAAAAAACCGAAAAAAAGTAAAGCATAAAATGCAGAGGAAGTAAAATAAAAAAAATTAAAGTGAATCTTGAGTGAAGTGTATCTTTAAAATGTAAATAAGTCAACAAAATAAAAAAACTAGTAGGTACACACGGCGGCACATGAAGCTGTCATTTCCAGTATAAATTGGCCTCGCTTTGTATAGATTTCCTATACAATGAGAGATCGGCATAAACTGGTTTTCGACAGCTTGATCGGTCGTCGTGCGTACAAAATACAATATCGACCATTACTCATTCTATCTCGTTCTCCCCTACATACTTTCTTTTTCTGCCCATGTCGAACTCGATAATCTTCGGCTTACCGGGCTCTCTACAAAACTTCTTTAGAACTCCTACAAAAAAAAAATTGGAATAAATGTTTTGATTTTAGTAGGCCAGTTACAGGCAGTTTTGAATTGTCGAAAAAAAGATAATAAAATGAAGCTACAGTCCCATTCAAAAGGCATAATAACTGTGAAAGTACTGTAGTTGCCCATTCCAAAGTTACCGAAATTTATAAATAACATTGCGAAATCATAAATTGCGACTTTTGCAACGACACAAAAAAGTTCAATTCAGGCCGCGCAGCGCTAATTATCTACAGTTATATTCTCCTAGAAGCTGCCTCTCTTTCTAATGCGTAACTCTTATCTTATACCTTCTGACTACGTTCCCGATTAGGTACCTACTGTAGTTTTGTGAACAAATGACATTTCAAATAAACCTAGGCTCGGTGTTTACTAAGTATTATTTTTTACAAACTATTTTTGGCTCAGTTCGTAACAGAACTTAGCGGGGGTGAGGTGGCGGGTTCGAAAAATTGGCACACGTCCGACCTCCAACGCGTTCCGCTCGGGACTGAAGCACGCGATACGAGTATGAAATGATGAAACCAGCACACTTTGGAAATGGTGGTATAGGTTTTTTTAATATTTCAAATTATGATCGCCGTGTACTGTCACATTTTTTACGACCTTTATAATGGTATAAGTTTTATTGTTAAAAACCTAATATAACTCAAATGAAGTAATATTAAAAACCATCATTTAGACTTGTCTTTGCGATTTAATTGGATGCAACAAAGTGCAAGTAATCGTGTATCGCTGTGCCGAAATATCTAGATCGAAGTGTGAAATATGTAATGTATTTTTTTCAGAATTTAAATCCGTGCCATATAGGAATAAAGCACAATACAAAACGACGTTTATCTGGATAACCTCGCCTTAAATTAATGGGATTGAGACTGCCTCGTTGGTGGAGTTGCCGCAAGCACGACTGCTGAGCCGGTCGGGCAGTGTTACACCTAAAATCATCAATACAACACTCTAAGTTGATTTAATTCCATTAAATGAGTTTCTCATGAAATAGTTATTGAATGGGATTATAAATATTCAGCAGAATTTTCCGTCAAGGGGAAGCATCCTGCACCGTTAATAATTAATTTTACAGCATAATAAATCGGCACTCATTCTGATATTGTAAAATCGGATGACTGCACAACTTTCGTCTTACGTCACTACATAGGGGAGCGCGGGGCAATGAGAGCCATCGGGCAATGGGAGCGATGGTCATTGAACGGAAAGTATGCACAATTTGCGCGATCGTATGCACTCGGCCACCGGTCCTTCAACCATCGAGAAACTTCGCCTGCCGCGCAAGAGACGGTAGAGCCATGCGTTAAGTCACGAGGGACGGTAGTGTGTTTTTCGCTCCACGCCGATTGCTAGCGTCAAATTAACTATGAAGTTATATTCTTAGTTATATTTTTTATAGAATCGTTATTGTATCTTAATACATGACGGTAATTGATTATAACTGTGATTAAAATATACTTTAATAATTAAGATAAGAGTTCCTAATCAAAAATGATAAAAATGTTTAAAAATGTGGGTTTTATCAAAATTTTCCCTTAGTAGGCTCCCATTGCCCTGTTCTCCCCTACAAAACAAAGTCGCTTCCCGCTGTCTGTCCCTATGTATGCTTAGATCTTTAAAACTACGCAACGGATTTTGATGCGGTTTTCAGTAACAGATAGAGTGATTCAATTCTTCTCATGGATCTTGGACCACAAAGGGAATTGCCATCATCTTCCTGCTTTTGACCCATGTAACTTGTCACTACATAGTATAAAACAAAGTCGCTTCCCGCTATGTCTGTCCCTATGTATGCTTAGATCTTTAAAACTACGCAACGGATTTTGATACGGTTTTTTTTAATAGATAGCGTGATTCAAGAGGATGGTTTATATGTATATTGCATCCGTGTGAAGCCGGGGCGGGTTGCTTAGTAAAAAATAAAACATAATAAGGAAACAATCATTTAATAGTAACCATCATCCAAATGTGATGTATTAGAGCAAGTTGATTGAGATGTGCTCGAGTACGTCGACATATCACATGAGTTGGATCTGCAAATAGAAAAGTCCTTTTATAACTGACGCTAGACAGCATTTTAAAAACATCCGAGTTCGAGCTTCCCATCAAGGCCGAGTCACGTATAAGGGCCTTATCATACTAGCGGATTGCGAGCGTCCTCAAAGCGGAGTGAAAGCGCAACGAATACGGTACGGGCGCGCAACGAACACGCCGCGTATGCGTAGCGAATTCGTTGCGGATAATGGATCTTCCCTTCGTCTCCGTTGTTTTCGAAGTAACAAAGCCAATATCAGTGTTTCCCCGTCGGAATCCATTTGGTTGCTTAGTGTATTGTACGTCGTAATTCGCTACAAACACGTGACGAAAAGGTTGCGTATTTGCCACGCGTCCGCGACGTCCTCGCTGTGCAGCCGTAGCGTGTTCGCGACGTAGCCGTTCGGAAACCGCTAGTATGATAAGGCCCTAAAGCACTACACCAGATCGCGGCATCACCTCACCTCATTTCTTCAAGCTGATACCGATCTGAGGCGCCACCGTTATGGTGAATATAAGTATACATTGCAGTATGGAGTTTCATAGGAAGAATTTCGAATGCGACCACAGACTAAAAAGGCAAGTGTTTTTGTGAATGGCATCTCGATGGTCAACCTCGGATGATGGAGTCTGCTTAACCGAACTATCCTGTGGAAGGGTGCTTACATAAATATACAGGTTTCCGGTACGGGGGTCGATACCGATCGGTATAAGATAACATATAATATATCGGCATAAGATATAAATTAATATTTATATATTATCTTATGCGCTCACTGTCGCTCACTTATAAAGAAACAGGTTTAAACTTGTCGTTGCGGACTACCTGGAACGAGTCATACGGGTTCAAGTCATATGGACTTTAGCTGTTTCTATATCCAAGTTAAATCTGCACCGATCGGTACCGACCCGCACAGATGTGTCTGTACCGGAAACCTCCTTCTTTATGTAAGCACCCATATGGTCAATACGGACAAATTTAGCTGTTTCTATATGTAAGTTAACCCTGCACCGATCGGTACCGACCCGCACAGATTTGTCTGTACCGGAAACCTCCTTCTTTATGTAAGCACCCATATGGTCAATACTGATAAATTTAGCTGTTTCTATATGTAAGTTAACCCTGCACCGATCGGTACCGACCTGCACAGATTTGTCTGTACAGGAAACCTCCTTCTTTATGTAAGCACCCATATGGTCAATACTGATAAATTTAGCTGTTTCTATATGTAAGTTAACCCTGCACCGATCGGTACCGACCCGCACAGATTTGTCTGTACCGGAAACCTCCTTCTTTATGTAAGCACCCATATGGTCAATACTGATAAATTTAGCTGTTTCTATATGTAAGTTAACCCTGCACCGATCGGTACCGACCCGCACAGATTTGTCTGTACCGGAAACCTGCTTCTTTATGTAAGCACCCTAAGCCTTGAACGTAAGGCCTCCAGCCTGGGCAACTAAAGACGCAGGCCAAACCCATTTAATTTTATATGACATCCACCTCCAATCAAATGCGCTCACTTACTCGGGTCAGCACAGACAGGCAGCAAACTCGAATAGGAGACACGAAAATCAGATTTGATAGGGAAAATAAGCCAGGGCAAGGGTGTCCACGATGTTTGCCGATCAGAAGGAGTCGGATTAAAGGCGTATTTATGTGTATTAATTGCTTTGGCTCTGCTGTATTGTTCGACAAAATACTGGCGAATCGAATGTGCCAACCCGAAGAGTTTGTAGCTACCTAACCTTCTGTTGTGCTTATTTTTCGGCTGTGGCTTTTTGCTCTGAATCATTTTCTTCGTATATTTTTTGCGGAGGTTTTTCTTAGACGCCGTTGAATCCTCTTCCATGCGGCTTTCATTGTCATTTGAAATGTCTTCGGAACTCAATTCTGACCTTTTATGAGACACTGAACGCCTTTTGCGATCCCTATAAATTTCGCAGGAGTCTTTTGGCACGATTTTCCAAGTTCCTTTCCCACCTGCCCGCCGAGATTTCTTCGGAATGAAAGAATAAAAGAGTTTTGAAAGCGTCGCATGATTTGCGGTTTGAGGCAATTTCGTTTCTATTAATGTAGTTGCTAAAAAAGCCAGCTTCCATAAAAACATAAAAAACTTAACTTTCGGAAGTCGGTGACTTAGTTTCGGGTATTCCTCAAAGCGCAACCAACTCAGCGCAACTTAATTATTCATTGAAGCGCAACCATTAGTTGCGCTCACAAATTGAAATTAAAAATATTATATGTTTATTCCTCAAAGCGCAAGCATGATGAAAAATAGGGGGGTTTTTTTTTCAATCATGGGAATGTCCCCTTTGTTTAATTGACTTTTTTCCCACCGACTTCCGAAATTAAAGTTATTTTTTACTTTTTTTTATAGAAGTTGTTTTTTTTTTGCAAAACGGTTTTTATTTTACCCTTTTAATTGTAGGTATTATCGTACACAAATTCTTGCCATGAATTAATCTTACATTGTAACTAGCAGCTATTAAGGGATGTTATCAACATAATTATGCCAAGACGAAAAAAATATCACCATCATTATTATCCTGTCCTTATCCCAATTCATTTGGGGTCGGCGCAGCAAGTCTTCTTCTTCCATACTTCTCTATTACTCGTCCTCTCACCAGACACCTTCTTTCTTGCCATATCATCCTTCATAGTCCATCAATTGTTTCTTCGGTCTTCCTCTACTCTTATACCCATCCACATTCATATTCAAAACTTTCCTCACGACATTTTCCTCGCCTTCTTCCTTCGCATCACATGCTCACATACCTTTAAGAGATTAAACTTCAAGTGATTTTGTTTCGTAATGACTGAACCGATTTTAATGAAACTTCGTACACATGAGCAGGATACATAAGTCTAAAATTTTGACAGAGAACTTTTCGAAAAATAGTGTTACAGCTAAATTAGATCGTTTTTAGATTTTCCATAGAAACAGAAATTTCCAATTATCTTATTTTTTTAAAAGAAATTTCGAAAAGTTCTCTGTCAAATCCTTACTTATTTATATATCCTGCTTATGAGTACGAAGTTTCATTAAAATTGGTTCAGTCATTTCATTTTCATTTTCGAAAAAAAACACTTGGAAGGTTGTATGAAATGCCGTAATACATTAACGCTCTTAATACGTATTTTTAGAAGTCGGTTAAAAAGCGCTTGATTATTTTGCTGTTCTGCTGACTACGTTGGTTTTTAAAGGCTAGCGTATATAACAGTTGCATTGCATTTCAAATTTCAATCTAAAGAAGTCTGTGGAAAGATTTTACAATTCTTTAGTGCTAGCTCTATAGTAGGTACTGCACGACTTATTCATTGTATGAGCATTTCTAAATATTTCGCCCTCTTACAACCTGTCATAAAAATGGTAAACGGGGAAACGTCTGATTAGGTAGAATAACTACAGTAAATTTGATATTATTGGTGCCTGTTCGGTCAGAGCGGGGCAGTCTTAGAGGAGGAGACGTCAACATACTAACTCTTATGCGAATGGCTTCATTAATGTCATCGATAAATAGTCCTGAATAGTCATCATTCCAACACCAACATTTGCTTGATGTATTTCTATATCTCTTCCTACTTCTTCGTTCGTGTCTTGATGACTTTTTGTGCCTTTTTGAACGTTTCACTGATCGCATTTTTGTGTGTTTCTAAAGTAAAAACTAAATAAAAATTTCGATTCGTAAAAATAAGGTAAATATTGTAAAATATTATCTGTAGTAGACACTTCAAAATAAGTCAGTACCAGTATTATATTGATGCTCTGTGTAAGTATTTATTCGTCTTGGTCTATGATTGTTTGTAAATACAAACTAAAAACTTTTTTAAAGAAATTGCTTTGCCCAATATCATAATAATAATGGCTGGTACAAGGTGGTTATGCACCGAGATGTGGTCGCAGTGGACAAGGGACTCACCCCGCAGTCTATGGCTAAAGAGAACTGGCGCAAACATGTAGTACTTACTACCGATGACCGCAAGGAAGTATGGCAAGGCAAGGAGCTTCACGGGCGCTTCTACCGGGCTCTTCATGGGCCCGATGTAGATTTTATAGCGTTCGTGTCCTGGTTACGATTCGGCGACCTTTTTAGGGAAACTGAAGGTTTTGTCTGTGCGATTATGGACGAAGTTATGTTGACGAACAACTACCGGAAATATATTATGAAGGACGGGACGGTTGAAGTGTGTCGGCCATGTCACCGTCCGGGTGAGTCCATCAGACATAATATTATTTCTGGTTGTTCTCGTCTGGCTAACGGCGAGTACTTGCACAGGCACAACCAAGTAGCCAGGATTATTTACCAGCAACTCGCCTTGAAATATAAACTTGTGGAATCTGAGGTACCGTACTACAAGTATGTGCCCGACCTAGTTCTTGAGAAAGACCATGTCACGTTGTACTGGGATCGGTCTATCATTACTGACAGGACTATTGTCGCCAATAAGCCTGACATAGTAGTGATAGACCGATCAGCGCAACGCGTAATGATAGTCGATGTTACCATCCCGCATGACGAGAACCTCGTGAAAGCTGAGAAAGAGAAACAAATAAAATATCTCGACTTGGCACACGAGGTTGTCGACATGTGGAATGTGAACTCGGCTATCATTGTGCCGATCGTTGTTACGGCCAATGGCCTTATAGCCAAGAGCCTCGACGAAAATCTTTTGAGGCTCTCCTTAGGCGGTTAGATCAAGAGCCTGATTCAGAAGGCAGGCATTCCTCAATACGGCTCGCATTGTGAGGAGGTTCCTGTCTCTGGAGCCCTAACCACCGGTAGCTTGGACCCTGCTCCCGATACCGGCCGACCACTATTTTTTTTATTTTTAAATGTTTTTTTTTTATATTGTTTTATATTAGAATATTTAAAAATGTATTTAATATGTTTAAAAATAAATAAAGGAAATAATAATGGCTGGTAATCAGTTTATATTTTTAGATGTTTTTATATTTTTTTAAATTAATATTAAAAAATATAATTAATTTGTAAAAAAATAATTAAAGAACTAAGAATTCCTTTTAACGTTTTTTTCAATTCCACCATTTGCGTACGATAAATAACATTTAAAAAAAACCGACTTCCAAAGAATTCAAAAAGTCGGTAATTTTGTTTCTTTCATTGACATTTTTTGCCACCGACTTCCACTTATTTTAGTGTTTTTATTTTTTCCATACAAATTCTTGAAAATAGTTTTTTTATTTTTTCCATACAAATTTTTGTCATGAATTAATTTTAAATTGTAACTAGAAGTTATTAAGGAATCATGATGTCGTCAATATAGGCTAAATTAATAAATGTATTAAAAGAGCTGACTCATAAACTACTCACTACTGTTGATGGAATACATAACCTTCTTCTTTTTTAGAAGTCGGTTAAAAAGAGCTGATTTCTGTGTTGCCAGCCAGTATGCTTAGGTGTTTCCGACGCCACTATCAATTTTCTATACATTGCAACATCTAATTCGGCTTTTCATTTTAACGCAATGCTTTATCTTTTTTCTTTACTTGACATAAATTTAATTATTTCAAGGAGAGGAAATAAAGTAAATAATTATTTCAATGAAATCATATAATTAATTATTTCATGGTTAGAGCATCACTACATATTTGTTTCAGATTTTTAAAACCTTTACACATTATTTTGACATGCTGCTTCACAAGAAAACGTCTTCAAATTTAGTAGAACGAAACGTCGTAATGTCATATGACTATCGACGTCAGTACTACCAACATAATCAGCGTGTCCACCATTTTTACGCAGCTGATGTTTGTTTGAGATTTTATAATTTAGAATTCTATCTAAATTAAATCTTAAAATGGGTGCCTCCTTCGTTCCTATCACCGTATTCACCGTGCTGTGGGGTATTGTGGGCATTGTGTGCCCCTTCTTCGCCCCTAAAGGACCAAATAGAGGGTAAGTTATTACGCCTTCCTACTCCAAAAACTTTTTGTTGATTCCGGGACTAAAACCTGTATTTTGTTGGTCTATTCCAGGATTATCCAGGTGGTCTTGATGCTCACTGCCGCCACATGCTGGTTATTGTAAGTATTTTGTCTTTTTTCAAGGTTTTTGAGGCTTAAATGAGTCATGGACAAAATAACATAGTTATAGTCACTTGATTGCCTTCAGTGATTGCCCTCGTGATTTGGGCTGCCCCAGAATTTTTCTGCGAGCGTAGTATACCAATAAATCTATTCTTATCAGTTTTAAAAAGCGAAATACATTAACAACTAGGTTTTATGGGTGTTTTCAATAGTCCTATAAATTTACTGGATTTTATAAACGTTTTACGAAATTATACGAATAACAAACAATTGTTTTGGTTTAAACATGCTCCAACTTTTCATTATACTGCTCAAGGTCGTCTCTCCGTGACTTCCAGTTCTATTACTCCAGGGTGCTAAAAAAACGAAATTTTTAAGTTATGGTGTGCATGAGATGATTAGAAACTTTTTAGAATGTAATTTTTGTTAATTCTAATTATAACAATGACTTATATTGCTTGTCTCTTTCTTCTGTTTTTTCTTGGGTCATCTGTTACATCGAAAAAAATAAATTTAATAATTTATATGATTTTAATTAAACTTAAAACCACACTCTGCTACGTGTTATGATATAGATCTCATATCCAGATCACAGGGCTTATGTGTACAACTGGTTGTTTGGTGCAAGTCATATTGTCTTATTCTACAAGGCTACCATGACGCCTTCTGACTATTAACACCACTACTGACTGTTTTGGCCGACAGCTCATTGGGAATTCATTATCTTAGTTTCAGGAAAACTGTTTCATATCCATAATAATACTGGATTTAACAGAAAGGGTATAGTCATATGAAAGGATATTCTGACCATCAAAATAAACAACTTTTTCCTTGGGTCCAATATCGTAAATGCAAAAAAAAATCAGCTGTCCCTGTCCCATACAATATTTCAATACAAGATAAAAAACATAATGTTTCTAAATGATGCATGATTTATTCCAACATTAACACACCTGATGACATATACACAAACATAGTCTGTACTACAAAAATATTAATAATCCAGAGTGCTTATCTGAACTCCAATCGAGTTCAGATAAGCACTCTGGATTATTAATATTTTGTGGTAACTGTCTCAATATATTGTGTGTTACAGTACTATGATATATATTTTGGAGTGGTATTATTATTTTGGCAACAAAACAAATAAATGAAACCCTACAACCGAGATGTGACAGTATCCAAGTTGCATGTTCAAACCAAAGTTGCAGATTCAACAATTTGACAATTATTTCTCAGAAAATAAGGATAAAATTTTCTAAAACTTTTTGATTCCTCTCTTTTATTATCCACATTTAAATTTGAAGTGTAAATCATAATTTAAACTGAATGTAGACTACACCCAAATAAACCTATCGTGCAACTTAATAACTTTCTTTCATTTTCTACTACTCGACAATTAAATCAAAATGTAACTAAAATAATAACTAATTGGATAAAACCATGCACCTATGACGACACGGAGGTGCTGCTGGAATAGCATTAAATATACACCATTAGGTTTATATTTAATGCTTGCCATTCTCAACACACTCGCACACTCGCATACACTCTGTTTAATTCGTATTCGTGTTAACACGGGGCACAATGAATCGGTTCCAAGACGTCTCAACTCCTCCGCAATCAGACATTGACTGTCGTCCTCACCTCAAGCTGTAAACATCAGGGCTCTGTAGAAGCACGCTGTGGTGGCGTGGGTAGATTTGTAGGTAGGTCACGTGACGTCACCACCAGCGCACTTGCGATTAATTTTATGTCCGTATTAATGACCGGATCCGACATACATTACATCCTAAATGGGCAAAATTTAGGCTCCAATCACTAGTTGTTAAAGTTTACTTTTTAAAGTACTTAATAAACCATTTTTCATTTCTTATTTGTGATTTCCAGCTGGCTGTGCGCGTACATGGCGCAAATGAACCCGCTGATCGGGCCCAGACTGACCAACGAAACACTCATCTGGATGTCTCGTACTTGGGTGAGTGTGCAAAGATTTTTTTTGCAAATTTATTTTATGACTGCCACGTTGGTCTAGTAGTCCCAAGCGCGACTGCCGAGGATGAGGTCCTGGGTCGGGCAGTGTTATTGGGTTTTTCCATCAGGAATTTCTGAGTTGCAGCCACAGATTCTGAACTTGTGCCCGGTTGATGGCAAGAGGCTCGCCTCCTAATACATGGGACTTAAACATAACTGGCAAAGTGTGGGTGTACATTAGCTACACCTCTGCAGAACCCTTCGGGGATCACATGCGTGATGTTATGTAGTTTTTGGACGTCGAAAATAATCCGTACTCCTGACATAAAAGGATATTGTTTATGCCTGTAGCCACTGCAACCACTGTCAGGGTTTTGTGCCTGGTCCATGGCAGTAGGCCCGTCGTATATTACATGGTGGCGAACTGTGGGTGTACTGGTAGGAGGATACTCCCTTTTTGTTGAGGGCTGAAGAAATTTATACTCTGTTCATCATACTCCTTAAATAAGTCAAATTAATCTAATATTCTAAATGTGATATACTACCATTACTTACCGAGCTTCCTCCGTGCCTCGGAAAGCATGTTAAGCAGTTGGTCCCGGCTGTCATTTGTAGATCTTTGAGAGTCGTTAGGTAGTCAGTGGCCCGGAAGTCTGACAACCAGTCTTACCAGGGGGTATTGTATCACCCAGTATTAACTGGTAAATAAATGTGGAAGTACTATTAGGTACACTTCTGCTTAACCCTTCGGGGATTACAGCCGTGTTGTAGTTTTTGGTCGTCGAAAATTATCCGTACTCCTGACTTAAAAAGATATTGTTCACGTAACCTCTGGAACTAAAAATTAAATTTTATTTACACTGTTTACCAATAGATGGCGCTGTATATTCCGTATTTTCTGATACATTATTTTTCATACTATTGTATAGGTACTTTTCAGTAGTGTTGCCAATAATTGTTATCAATAAGTTATTGCGTGCACGTCCATGCGGCCTTGAATCTATTCTGCATGAGAGCAATCTTGCCAACACGTGCGCTTCTAATGACAAAGCTATTAATTGATTGTTAACAAAATTTGAGAAGGATAGCCAAACTTAAGTGGCAGTGGGCAGGGCACATTGCTCGCAGAACGGATGGCCGATGGGGCCGGAAAGTTTTGGAGTGGCGACCGCGAAGCGAAAGACATTGCGTTGAAAGGCCTCCCACTAGGTGGACCGATGATCTGGTGAAGGTTGCAGGGATCCGCTGGATGCGAGTCGCACGGGACCGGTCAATGTGGCGACACTTGGAGGAGGCCTATGTCCAGCAGTGGACGTCTTTCGGCTGAAATGATGATACTGCTGTACTCTAAGTTTAGGGTTCTGGGAATCTTTCAGTAGCCGCTCAGTCTGAAATTCTGGATTCGTGCTTAACGTCGCGTCGTGCCGTGTGTGCTGTTTTGTTTCCACATGGCATCTCGCAGGTCTACCTATGAGGCTGACTTCTGCTTTACCAGGGTTTCCTGTGGGTGCCTTGAGTGTAAGACCTCCAGCTTGGTCTCGCCCCTATTACACGGTACTTAAATACAGGGTGTAAACAGACCCTTCACATATCCGTCAACCAAGCATTCTGTACATCGAACTAAGTAACTTTACGCAAAAATTATTGCTGGGAATCGAGTTTTTTTTTTGGGTGAAAAATCACGTTTTGCGGTAGGACTCGATGGAAAACACTCATAGCATCGTGCTGATGAATGGATTGAATAGTACGAGGGTCGTGGAGGTGTGTAAAGTAAAAATTTTAATTAAAAACATGTAATTAAAAAAAAACTTGTGATAAAGTTGGAACTTAAACCCCCAATATCTCCGTAACTAGAAGATTCCCAGGTATGGTCTAGAACAAAAAAATGATCGCAGTGGCGGGGAGAACAAGTGCCTTTCTTTTATGTTAAAGGTCTATTTACACTCTTTATAACTGTCGAAATATAAAGAAAAAGTCTGACAACCAGTCTTACCAAGGGGTATCGTATTACCCAGTACTAACTGGGTTGTGGGGGTCAGATAGGCAGTCGCTCCATGTAAAATACTGGTATTCAGCTGCATCCGGTTAGACTGGAAGCCGACCCCAACATAGTTGGGAAAAGGCTAGGCAGATGATGATGATAACTGTCGAAATATGAGTGTACTACTAGGGCTAGACAAAAATGAAAAAAAAATGTTTTTCAATACACTTTCTCGTAAACTGGTTCTTATCGCACTACGATTAGGTTCAACATACAATGTGTTTCACACGCATGAATATTTAATATTTTTCCGCACACGTGCACGCGTGGGATTTGTTACTGCAGTTCGTGGCACCATAACACCCGAGCTGCAGGCGAAGGTTTGTTTTTCCACTTACATCAAAATGCACTTTTTTTTTTTGTAATTCGTGTCTTATTTACTTTTATATTATATGCATTCAGTAAAAAGCTGTTGTTGTTATTTATTTGTATAGATTACATCGAGCTTCAAAACACGAACACCGCCATTTATCGCTATATCGTATTTACTACTTGTGTTGACATAATAAATCAAATGTTTTATTATTCTAGTAGGTTCATATAAATATTATTTATTATCGATAGGTGTGGACGATGATGACATTGGCAATATCAACTACTATTAGCGCAGCCTAATGCAGTGCAATGCTGGATATAGGCCTCTCCTAAAATTTGAGTCACAAAATACGGCATCCTACCGCTTCTGATCTGTTCTAGCCACCATTTTAAGATCTGTCTAACTGAGGTGTGTTCCAAATAACATCACGACTGTTATCCCGGAAGGGTTAGGCAGAGGTATACTTAATAGTAGCCGCACCCCCATTAAGGGGTGAGCCTATTGACATCAACCGGGTTGTTGTTACGATGTTTATTTGATTATTACAGCAACTATTTCTTCTGCAAAAGTAACCACTTAACGAACATACTTCGTATTGTATTAGATAGGTACATCGTCATCTGCCTGCCTTTTCCCATCTATGTTGGGGTCGGCTTCCAGTCTAACCGGATGCAGCTGAATACCAGTATGTAGCGGCACTTCAAAAAGTACTAAGCAACATAGAACAAAAAGAACACCGTAAGACGTTGTTGATTAATGGAACGAAGATTTCGAGTGCTGTGAGCAGGGTTCGATGGTCTAATTGGTTAAGACGTCCGGTGTGCTGAATCGGAAGGTCGCAGGTTCAAACCCTGCTCGCACTCGAATTTTTCTTTCCATATCAAAACAGCTATAGAACAAAAAGTACTACAGCGCCATCTATGTCACAGACGATGAACTAAACTGCGAAATACGCCTAAATCGCGCAAGTCAAGTTATTCGCGACCTAAGAGTATATAGAAGAACCCGACAACAACAGTCGGGCCGACCAGACATAACACACGTCTGGTCGGAGGATCCTCCCTTTTCTTTGGGGGATGAAGAACTTTACACCGTTCTCCCTACCCCCAAACTGGTGACCCCAGCCTGATGGACGTTAGCGCAGCTTTCGAGCAACGTGACGTAATCAAGATCAATTCTTCAAGCTTTCGAGCCAGTCATATAGCCAGCTGTTATTTTATTAATATATTTTAACAACTTTGATAATTTGATTTGCTGGAGGAACTCGTGGCTAAATAATAACAGCCGCTCGGATCGATCTTTAGGTTAAGCCGTGCTTGCCTAGGTTGGTCTGTGGATGGGTGACCACCCATTGCATACCGAGTTTCCTCCGTGCCTCGGAAAGCACGTTAAGCCGTTGGTCCCGGGTGGTATTTGTAGATCTTTGACAGTCGTTAGGTAGTCAGTGGCCCAAAAAGTCTGACAACCAGTCTTACCAAGGGGTATCGTATTACCCAGTACTAACTGGGATGTGGAGGTCAGATAGGCAGTCGCTCCATGTAAAATACTGGTATTCAGCTGCATCCGGTTAGACTGGAAGCCGACCCCAACATAGTTGGGAAAAGGCTAGGCAGATGATGATGATAATTTGATTTGCTTATTAGTATGGACTGTAATGGATACTCCACGTCACCAAATCACAACAGTCGACATTAGGCTTGACATGAAAGCTTTAAGTACAGTGAAGTACAGCCACTCGATAAGCTATTTATATGCTCGTAAACAGTGTTGAATGGGCTCCATTACAATTCGTTATCATTTACCTGCATTACACAATTCATAGTGAAGTGTAATGCGTCAACTGTCAGATAAACTGAGCGCGCACACATTATCGTTCCTTACCGCTTGTTTTTTCGTGGCTAAATAATAACAGCCGCTCGGTTCGATCTTCAGTTTAAGCCACGCTTGCCTAGGTTGGTCCGTGGATGGGTTATCACGCATTACACGAGTTTCCTCCGTGCCTCGGAAAGCACGTTGGTCCCGGCTGCCATTTGTAGATCTTTGACGTCGTTACATGTAGTCAGTGGCCTGAAAGTCTGACAACCAGTCTTACCAAGGTATATCATATTACCAAGTAGTTACCTACTAGCTGGGTTGTGGAGGTCAGATAGGCAGTGGCCCCATGTAAAATACTGATATTCAGCTGTATCCGGTTAGACTGGACGCCGACCCCAACATAATTGGGAAAAGGCTAGGCAGATGATGACCGCTTTTTTTACTCGACTATATTGGAAGGGTAAATTTTTATTAGATAAGTCTATAAGATTGGTAGAGGGAATATTGCCTTACATCACGCATGTAACCACTGAAGTGACCTAATAGTACACCCACATTTCGCCAGTTATGTTTAAGTCCCATGTAATAGGAGGCGAGCTTATTGCCATCGACAGGGCACAAATCCAGACTCCGTGGGTGCAATGAAATTCCTGATGGAAAAACTGAATAACACTTAGTCCGACCCGTGAAACGAATCCAGGACCTAATGCCCAGCAGTCGCGCTTGCAGCCACTCGACCATGATCGAACGAGGCAGGCAGGGAATATTGCCAGATATCTGAAAATAACCGTATTTTGTTCTTATAGCATAAAGTAAAGCTTTGCCTGCGGACAAGTTTTTTTATTTAATTACTAGCATATACCCGTGGCTTCGCCCGCGTGGAGTTCGGTTATTGGTACCAAGGAAACTTACTACCGGGATAAAAAGTTCCTATGCGTGAATCCAGGTTATAAACTACTTGTATGCCAAACTTCATCCAAATCCGGTCAGTAGTTTTTGCGTGAAAGACTAACAAACATCCTGACATACGTACATCTTCACAAACTTAACAAATGTTACAAGGATTACAGAAAATAACTCCCTAAATCCAAGCTTACAAACACTCAAACTTCACTTCTTCATAATAAAGCCGAAAGGCACTTATGTTATGTTCTAGACCATACTTGGGAAACTTCTAGTTACGTAGATATTGACGGTCAAAGTTCCAACTTCTTTTTTAAAATACATGTTAAAAACATGTAAGATTTTTACTTTAAACACCTCCACGACCCCCGTACTATTCAATCCACCCATCAGCACAATGCTTTGAGTGCGTTCCATCGAGTGCTACCGTAAAACGTGATTTTTCACCCCAAAAAAAAAGTCGTTTCCCAGCAATAATTTTTGCGTAAAGTTACTTAGTTTCATGTACAGAATGCTTGGTTGACGGCTATGTGAAGGATCCGTTTACACTCTGTATAAATTACTCCCTAAATCCAAGCTTACAAACACACAAACTTCATTTCTTTATTAATATTAGTATGGATATCTGCCCATAATTTCCAACTCCTGGAAACGGGCCTCCTCTCAGTAAGAAGGAAAACGTGAAAACCACCACGCAGGTTCTGGCTTTCATCATCATCAACATCATTTCAGCTGAAAGACGTCCACTGCTGGACATAGGCCTTCCCCAAATGTCGCCACTGGCTTCCGAGGCTGTCAAAATGTTTTCAATTTTTTTTTCGATCTTTTCATTTTTGTTTTTAGAGCAGATAAATTAAATATGCTTAGGCTCGACCCTCGATCGATACACGTAGGTCTGACCCACCTATGCTCTCTCTTTCATTAAACTTATCAGTCAAGCATTTAATGAGGCGGAAATATCACTCTTACATTCACTGATTAATAGAACAGAAAATGTTGTCTTTGCCCCTAACACTCAGGTCTCAGACACGTAGATCCGGCTCAACCAGATATCATTATAATGGGCGTGTTCAATGTGTCAATGCGCATTGCAATAATTGCACTGCCTTATCTCAACGACCTACTTATTACCCATTAGTCGTGCATTTCTCTGATTTATCTTTAATTTTATTGTACTTTTATCGTTTAGTCATGGACGCGCTTTGATGTGGAGTTGCGGACACCAGCCCGTTATACAATACAATCGTTTAGTCGGGCAGTCGCTCCATGTAAAATACTTCTTCTTTCGTGTTCATGGTACGACTTGTTTAAATTTCTTGGGCCGAGCCATCCCGGGGTATTTGTGTAATCGTACAGGGAATGTCGGAAATCGGATTCTTTCGTAAAATACTGGTGTGCAGCTGCATCCAGTTAGGGGTCGTCCATTAATCACGTGATGTTTTTTAGCAACTTTTAACCCCCTCCCTTATGGTGATACTTGGTGAGATTTTACACTACCTACCCATAATCACGTGTATTTTTTTTATTCTGAATGTCACTACATAGTATAAAACAAAGTCGCTTCCCGCTGCCTGTCTGTCCCTATGTATGCTTAGATCTTTAAAACTACGCAACGGATTTTGATGCGGTTTTCAGTAATAGATGGATTGATTCAAGAGGAAGGTTTATATATATATATATATATAATATATATATATATATGTGTATATATATATATATATATATTGCACCCGTGCGAACCCGGGGCGGGTCGCTAGTTATTTTTAAATACAGGTTAACAGGTATAATCTAATTTAATTCTGGAAAAACCATACATTTTTTATCGTCGGTTGATAAGTAATTTGGAGCTCGTGGCTAAATAGCAACAGCCGCTCTGGTTCATCTTCAGGTTAAGCCACGGTTTCCAAGGTCGGTCCGTGGATGAGTGACGACCCATTATATAGAGTTTCCTCGGTGCCTCGATAAGCACGAAGCCGTTGGTCCCGGCTGTCATTTGTAGATCTTTGACAGTCGTTACAGGTAGTCAGTGGCCCAAAAACTCTGACAACCAGTCTTACCAAGGGGTATCGTATTACCCAGTATTAACTGGGTTGTCGTGCCGAATCTCACCCAATCTTACGAGGGAGAGAGGGGGAAAAAATTTTTCGGCAAAAAATAGTGTAAAATTGCGTGAAAACTGGGTTTAATTAAGTAAACTTGTTTCTTCCAGTAAAATATGGCTAAATCCTACACAATAATATTAAATGAAAAATAATCAATGAAAATAATCCAACGTAATCAAGCCCAGATTAACGTCATCATCATCATACACCAAGTGTCGCCACATTTACCAGGTCATCGGTCCACCTAGTGGGAGGCCTTCCAACGCAACGTCTTCCAGTTCGCGGTGGCTACTCCAGAACTTTCCGGCCCCATCGGCCATCCGTTCTGCGAGCAATGTGCCCTGCCCACTGCCACTTAAGTTACATTAACGTATTTACACTAAACCACGCATCTTGATAAATATCGTTTGAGATACAGGGCAAATCTCACGACATCTCACCAGGGGAGAGAGGTCGAATAATCGCTAAAATTACCCCACGTAATTAATGGACGCCCCCAAATTACAAATAAAACTCGTTTTACCCATGTACCTCTGCTCCATATTAGCAGAACGAGACCTATTTCTTGCTATCGCTCCTTATCTGTAAGGCCAAGGTCAGAAATCATGTGTGTCTGACATACATCACATTAAAATATCGTCACGTGTTAGACCTTCCATTTCAACTTGACTGCGGCGAAATATGGAACTAAAGTGTAAAGTATACTGAATTTGACGTTTCGATGTCAGTTTTCCTTTCTAACTAGCGCCACCCTGACCGGTCTTGATATTTTGGTCAGTGTAAATCGTTCGTGTGTCGTATATTTGTGGATATATTTACATCTTACTTGCTAACAATATGACGAATTTGGATGTGAATATTTTTGATGGATTCTTGTTATTCAGTCATGGAATAAGTAATAGTGAAATAGCATTTGACGGAATTCGATACTACAATTTGAGGTTTTTCGATATTTTCATTAAGTTTATGGTTATGGACCTGAAATGTTGTTATTTAATTATTTATTTTTGTTAGTTTTAAAAACATTTATGTTTTGTAAATATTTAATTGACTAGGTCCATAAATAAATACATCAATGAATTCAAATTACTTAAGAATAATTAAAACTAATTTATATTTTATATAATTACTATTTTAGGGCTTCTATTTTTTATATTTTTAAATGTTTTTATATAATTTTTGTTAAGGAAAATATTTAAAAGTGTAAATAATGTGTTAGGAAAACGAATAAAGGACAATTTAAACTAAATATTAAAAAAGACTAATTTTTATAAACCAAACAACAGGATGCTTAATGATCTAAGTACTCCTCCACATCGTTATCATCCGGAGACGTGCCCAGAAGACTGGCAACATTGCCACATTTAACGGCAATGCTAATTCTTTGCTCAAGGAAAGAGCCAGCCCGTTGGTCACGCGAAGTGTCAACCAGTCGACGAGAAATTTACTTATTAAAAAAAGTGGTTTTTAATTAAATCATCTAATTCTGCGATGATTTGTTTTATAACATCCAAGCTTGATTATCCGAAGGGGTAGCTATAGGTGTCTAGGGGGCAGTGGCGAAGGCTCCATGGAATTCGATTCTTACCGATTTTCCTTTGAAAATAGCACAGTCTGTATTCTATAGACAAAAAAAAATAATCACACTAAAAATATGTACTCCGGCTTACCTCTTACAAAAATTAACCCTTCGCTACTTCTAAGTCGGTATGTAATGGGTGGTCACCCATCCACAGACCAACCTAGGCAAGCACGGCTTAACCTAAAGATCGATCCGAGCGGCTGTTATTATTTAGCCACGAGCTCCAGCAACGAGCCTATCGCCGTTAACCATGTATCCACACAGTTGACTACTGCAGCTGATATTTTCCTTTTGCCAAAACACAATAACACTCTGTTCAATCTGTGGATTGGAACCCTGAACCCTATGCTCCAGAATCGCACTTGTGAACTAACTAGAAATTCTAATCGTGTTTATTAACATTTTTTTTTTGTTACAGGGCAACAAAATCGCCACATAAGTTCGCAGAGAGCATTCACCATCCCTTAGCTTAAGTGTTTTGTGTCGAATTATAATCTAATACATGCTATTTAACTAAACTTTAAACTATTTATGTAAACCTATATCAATTCAATCATTAAAAAATAAAATAAGCGAAGTAAAGATAGCATGATTAAATACTTCAAAATCAAAAATAATTTATTGCCAGTATTAAACTCTTTTGTGAAATAAAAGTTGAATGTTTATCTATGGGTCGATCAACTGAAGATTTGCTATCATTCCAATGAATACTGTGTAATTATGTGTGTATAAAATCCTCTAATATTATTGTAGATAAATAAATTTATTTCAGTTTATTTGAGTTTTTTTTTACTTATTTACCCCAAGTTTACTGCACAGTGCAGCCCTAAGTTAGGTAATGATTGGCTTACTTACATAATCGTAAGTAAATAACCATCAAAATCTTGCAATCGGAGTAAGGTTTGCTGTAAGAAAACCCAATTCTGGGTTAAGCTCGCCATTGTACATAAGCTATATATTGTTATTTTGTGTGGAATAAAGAATAAGAATTACAAATATCATCTCATTAAAAGGCTAATCTACCCGAAACAATTGAATAATCGAATGAATTATAAAAGGTTTTTTTTTCAATATTTTTGGCAATAAAGCTTTTGTATTTGTTTAATAATAATAATAATAACAAATGTTTATTCACAAAAAACACAGATAGTAAGTACTTATATAAAACAGCTGTTGCTAAATCTGTGCAAACCAAGTTTATAACCCTGCCTCTTAAACTAGGATAAACCTGTATTTTAAGAGAAATACATTACATTTTATTTTTAATGCAATAATTAATCTTATAGTTCTCTAATACAAAGACTACTATCAATCGATTTAACTCTTTATTTAGCTCTGTGTAAATGTAAGTATAAGTGCCTATATAAATTTTCGATAGCAAGAAGTTATTTTTTATATATTTATTTTGTACCCTATCACAATTCACAATGTTTTCTTAATTAACCCATAGGTTGACTGGCAGAGAATGCCTTATGGCATTAAGTCCGCCTATGTAACACTATTGTACATGAAGTTTAAATAAATAAATAAATGAGCCGGCGGCACATTGTATACCCACCTACCGTTAATTAAATAACTTCAAAATAATCATAACTGGAAGTGTGATAAACTAATTATAAAGCTCATTCTAACTACGGAGTTTTACAAATAAAGAAATTATTATTATTACTCTCGCAAGGGAAACACCAAAATATGAGTCAGTTTTGTACCAAAGACCCATTTCTCGAGAATAGCCCACGGATGGAGTATTTAGAGAGAAGTGCCCTTGACCGTCCATAGAACGTTTATGGAAACTCCACCGTGGACATTCCGATCTAAATTAGTAACAAAAATTAAATACACTTCCCAAAATATCTTGAGATGCGGCAAAATAAGGAACCAATTATAAAAAGTACTAATTTTGACATATTTTTGACAGTTTTCTTGACGACTAGCGCCGTTAGGAACTATCAAGATATATCTGTCACACTTAGCTTTTTTTTCGTCGACGACTGGGCAACGGTCTTACTACAAAAAGAGATTATTTTAAATCACGTGCGTTTCAAAAATAGACGTCTGCTAACGTAACAACATAATTTTACGTAAGTTTGTGGGATTTCAATCTCTTTCTTTTTTTAGGATAGTAGAGACTGTAGAGCTCAAGCTTTGAATGCACACTGCCATAGCCAATGTATTTAATTGTCTAACAGTCGGCAGATCTATTTTAATAGGCATATAGTGCTTTGATTCGAAAGGAATTAGTGAAACAGGTCCCGTTTCACGCTCATTCTGAGTAGATACGTCAAGTCAGTTAGAAGAATTTTGATTCATAAGTTATGTTGGCAGAAGTGCTAAGTACGAACGTATACAAGACTCGTGCAGTTGCAGACCTAGAAAAAACATTAATAAAGGTTGCTGTAGTAAGTAGGAAAACTGTCAAATTTTCCCAATCAACCGTGAACCTAGCTAATTCCTTAAGGATAAAGTTGAAGATCTATTAAAGAAATTTGACAGATTGTAGTAGCTTGATATGCTGGCGTCTGTACTTGTCTCAAAAACTAGGTACTCGTTCTCCCAAACTGTTTTGCAAATAAGTACTACAAATAATTTGATGAAGCTTAAATATTAGCACAGACCACTGAAACGAGCTACATTAGCATTTTTTATTTTGTTTTGATAATAAATAGCGCAGCGGCATTACACGTACAGTTCAAAGACTTTGACATTTTAGAGAAGATCGTAAATCTAGGGCCCACACAAACGTCACTAGGTTAATTACGCGTAGTGGACCGTAGTACACCTGCTAATCGTTAGTATTGGTTTATTTACAACTTATAAACAGTACCTACCTAGCAACACTGTCTAGTGTTACAAGGTAAGAATATTTTGACGCTCAAATAACGTTGTCAAAAGGGCGCTGTCATGTGCTGAAAAAACCAGTTAGTACTTAAAAGTTCCACGGAAAAAATAAAATGGCGGCGTTAGTTCAGAATATGTCGATGCGCTAAATGATCATGTACAGTCAAACAATAGCAATACTGCTCGCTGAACACCGCTTTCCGCTCGCTGCACACCGCTCACCACACGCCGCTCAACGTCTCTTCTGGTCTCCGCTGCGCGCTGCTGCCGAGTGCTGAGGCTGGCCTAAACAAATATGAGACATCTCCTCTCCTCTGCTCAACCGTTTCCACTAAAGTTAAGTGGAGACTAGAAGTGTAAATAACAAAATTTAATTGGTGGTTTACAACACATCTCTCTCCTCTCGTCGGAGCGGCGAGAAGTGCAAGACTCGACCAATCACAGGAGAGACGCGATATAGATTCAACCAAGGTGATTGGTCGGTCTCCTCTCCGCTCCGCTCGTCTCTGCTTTGGTGAAGCAGGAAATTAGGCCAAAATTCCTGAAGTAGACCTGGAGAATCGTTGTTGGTTGAAGCTTCAGAGAACTGCTGTTGGTTTAAGCCTCAGTTCCTACGACTTATTGTCTAGCGTAACTTAAGAAGGAAATTATTATTATTAATGGTATTTTCTGTTAATGCACCTACTGTATATTGTCTCTGCACACACTAATGTAGACTGGTAGAAAATGCCCAAGGCATTAAATACGCCTTTGTACAGTTTTACTTTTGCAAAAAATTTCTAATAAATTAATTAATTACGGAGAACTCTAGGTAGTCTTATGTTTAACAATATATCTGATATTATTTCCTTTATTTATTTTTATACAAATCTTCTACATTTTTAAATATTTCATAAACTAAAAACAATATAAAAAACATTTAAAAATATAAAAAATTGTAGCCTACCGGTATCGGGAACAGGGTCCAAGCTACCGGCGGTCAGGGCTCCAGAGAGAGGAACCTCCTAACAATACGAGCCGTGTCCAGGAGTACCGCTTTCTGAATCAAACCCTTGATCCAGCTGCCTAACGAGAGCCTCCTCAGGTATTGGTCGAGGCTCTTGGCAATTAAGCCATGGGCTGATACAACTATCGGCACAATGATCGCTGAGTCCACATCCCACATGTCGACAACCTCGTGATATTATTATTATTAACCTGCGTTCACGACCTCACATCAATAGTGTTAAAAGAGGGTTTAATCCACGACCATTTGCTCGCCTGTGGCCAGTCTGCACCGTAAGTTCCGTCGATATCACCGCATACCGAAGATCCAATTACGTCCAATGATTATGACTGACCGCTACCATTCATTAACTGTCGTGGAAGGCTCAGATTCTGTTGCCAACGTACCATAAACAAGGAAAATAATTTGACGCCTGTACCTATTATTTGCGATGGACAGTCAAGAAACTATACTTACGACGATTATATTATACTGTACTTAATTCAATTCATCACGGCTTTGTGAAGAGTCCGTTTACACCTCATCATCATCTGCCTAGCCTTTTCCCAACTATGTTGGGGTCGGCTTCCAGTCTAACCGGATGCAGCTGAGTACCAGTACTTTACATGGAGCGACTGCCTATCTGAGGTGGTTATCACATGTCTTCGAATTTTTGGTTCTAGGACATACCGGTTTTCTCACGAATAAACCTTGATTTGTAAAATCACGCTGTAAATAAGCGCACTTTGAACGTCAAAAAATACTTAAGACAGCTCCCAGTAGGTAGGCCTCTTCTCTTTCAGATCCATCCCTGTCCCATTGCTGCCCTCTCCAGCGACGCCCTTAGCCGAGGGTTTTACCCCACAGGAGGCGCATTCCCCGTTTATATTACACCACTAAAGCGGAGGACATCGTGGAGTACGTGCGCCAAAAGACTAGGTACACACCGAGAGTGCAGTTACTGGAGTCGCACCGCAATGTCTGAATGGAGCGGCTGCTTCTTTATCGCAAAACCTTATAAAGTCTCATTTCAAATACTTACCTACAACTTCTTGTGCTTCTATATGTAGTACGTTCCATTATACGTCATCATCTGCTCAGCCTTTTCCCAAGTATGTTGGGGTCGGCTTCCAGTCTAACTGGATGCAGCTGAATACCAGTATTTTATATATGAAGCGACTGCCCATCTGACCTCCACAACTCAGTACTGGGTAATACGATACCCCTTGGTAAGACTGGTTGTCAGACTTTTTGGGCCACTGACTACCTAACGACTGTCAAAGATCTACAAATGACACCCGGGAACAACGGCTTAACGTGCTTTCCGAGGCACGGAGGAAACTCGGTATGTAATGGGTGGTCACCAATCCACAGACCAACCTAGGCAAGCACGGCTTAACCTAAAGATCGATCCGAGCGGCTGTTATTATTTAGCCACGAGCTCCTCCGTTTACACCTTGAATGCTATAAATAGTTTGATAGAAGTCTATCATGAGTTTGTCACAATTTCATAAACTGCAACTCGTGGCCATTATCATATTGCTATCTACTTACTACAATGATAATTGTCAGCGTCACGTGATCAATTTATACTTGTAATCATATCGATACACGTGAACTTTGATTATATAATGTACTTAGACAGGTACTCAAATGGCACGGTTGGCGCAGTGGCTGAGCGATAAGCTGTCGCGCTGCGTATCTCGGGTTCGATTATCGCACGGAACAAATATTGTGTGGCCTACAGGTAGTTGTTCCAAGTCTGGCTGTTTGTATGTCAGTTTAGAATGTTTGTAAAAGCACCCATGATACAGGAGAATTTTTTAGGGTGGGGCATTGTTTTTCTACAATAAAAAGAAAGAAATAAGCTATGGATATCTAGATAATAAAGACAGACTATGCACAGTCTAAATCAAGCTCTGGGTCTAGTAGCTTGAATTGAAAGTGGAATGACGATTTTAGGCCTAAGATTTTAGACCCAATAAACTTGTTTTTTTTTAATAAATTTTATGTAATTAACTCTGCTATTCACGACGCGATAGAAGTTGGACACATTTTTAAAAAAAAATAAAAAATATTGAAACAATTATGAAATTCTGTATTCGTGGCTGTACTGAATAAAGTGGAATTACGTTTTTTGTGCCAATAGAAAATCTTACTATTTAAAAAAAGAACAGCTGTTTCCTACAAAAGTGAAAAAAAAAACCTACGCGGTCAAAATGTATGGACCAGCTGATTTTTTTTTTTATAACCGAAGCAAAATTTCTATGTAGGTTCAAAATGATGTACTGAATACGTGGTAAAGCAACCGTTTTCGCCTCGGTGGGGATCCACCCCCGTATTATACAATGTCACTTGCTTCGGTGAAGGAAAACATCGTGAGTAAACCAAACCAGCATGCCTGAGAGATATTTCTCGACGGCATGTAATGCCACATCAGAGGACTATGGGCGGCATAAAAACTCTAGACACCAGGTTAGGCACTAAACACACGAAATAGAAAGACAACTAAGATACCTACACTATTTAAAACTAAAAACACGAATGAGAACGCAAAACTTGAATTAGGAACAACTTTCATACCAACATAACAAACTCAACTCCTCCAAGGACTACTAAACGGAACACGGCTCGCTGGCAAATGTCTACGCACTTGAAACTATTCAAGATGTCAAGAACAACGTCGCCTGTTATATAAGAAAGGGCAAAACGAAAAGCGTCCCGCGGCGAGGTGCGCGTGCGTCTATTTGGACGCCCGCCAACTATTCTACGCGTAGCTTGGGTTCTTATGTAGCTCAAGGTCAGGCGGTGGGTCAAACTCGACGTTTAAAATTAAAGGAGTTTCGTTATGTAAGTTCAGGGGGACAGCTGGGTAGAGAATAGAGATTTTATCATCATCAGCATTTATGTTTAGTTTGAGGAAGGCCAAGTCCATAGTGAAACCCCTCGTCCCGTACGAAACTGAACTCGATCCTCGGCTGCCTTGCTAAGGTCGTTGCTCCTTGCTTGAGGCCGTTAGTAATACATAGTTGTATTACCCATATTTGTATCTTACTACAAAGTATTATTCATGATTTTCTGAGGATGCATGGATGTTTGGTCCTCTTTCACGGAAAAACGATTAAACGGATCTGGGTGAAATATCGCACACGGATAATTTATAACCTAGATTAACATATCGTCGGGGATAGTGCAAATCCGCAGAACTAGCATTGGATAATTTCGCTTATCTGACAAACGTAGCTAATTTCAATAACGCGTTGTCGTAGCGTAGTAAATTGTCGTAGTAAATTAACGACTAATAGATATTTCTACTGTTAACAATAAATAGAACACATGAATTGTTACTATTCATGTAAAAATGAGGTCAAAAAACCTTCCCCTGTAAATCTACACGCAGTGCAGATACGCGCACTTTACGTATGGTAGATTCGCGGATTTGCACTATCCCCGACGATATAGGGTTCTTTTTATCCCGGCAGTACCATAACGTGGTAATAGTTTGCCGACGAAAAAAAAGCTGTTACCGGCGACTCATATTTTAATCAATATACAACCTGACACTGACCAGCTAATTCAGCAGCGGATTTACCAGCAGGCTGAGTAGGCTTGAGCCTAGGGCGGCAGATTTTTGGGGCGACAAATTTCGGGACCGATTTTTTTTTTTTGCTGCCTCCTAGAAATCAAAAAGATTTTGGCATGACGGTTTTCTGATGTTTTACAGATAGAAGTCTGCAACAAATTTTGCCAATGACGTTCCCCTCTCTCTTGTCATTGCACATTCCGAGTAGCAATCTTCCATATTCTAGAATAAAACAGCTAGTTCGCCGCCCCCCCACCAGTAATCAGTAATATACCCAAAAATTATTTTACGTGCAATTTCAACGAAATTGTTGGAATCTAAAAATAACGTAGGACGAGGCAATTGAAGAGGCAAAAAAAAAGGCGGCAAAAACTGTACAGCCTGTACCTTGAAAACTTGTATATCCGCCACTGAGCTAATTGCAAAAAACGTTAGAAAATTTGAATTTCGGGGGCTACCCTAACTCTTCCTTATTAAGAACCAATCGATCGGTTGACTTGGCACTAAAGCGACATTTCCATGAATGCGCGTCTTTGAGAATAATTTTATACCCATTTCGGTCGTAAAAAGGTAGAGTTTGAAAGCAAAACGTTTTACTAAAACGTTTGGCGATGCATTTCATTTGGTAGAAGGAATTTATGCAGAACTAGATCATGCCGGCGGCTTTGCCCGCTTGGAGTTAGGTAATTATTCCCACGGGACCGTATTACCGGGATAAAAAGTATCCAGGTTATAAACTATCTGTGTGCCAAATTTCATCCAAATCCCGTCAGTAGTTTTTGCGTGAGAGTGACAAACATCCATCCTCACAAACTTTCGCATTTATAATATTAGTAGTCGGATTTCATTAATGAAGGTCAGAAAGTCCTTTAGAATCTTATCTAAAAAAAGTATGTGTAAAAGTGAATTTAAAGACAGCGTTGAAGTGTGGCCAACATTGGCTGTTTCAGTCGCCAACAGCCAACAACCAAAGCCAATATCTGTGGCCAATACAGACCAGCTGATAAAGTTATGTAACGAGAAAATACTTGGTAATGAGAGAGGAGCTACCAAGGCCATGCGGCTTGGTGAGTAAACGTGAGTGGGTGACAGGTTTCATTTTATGTTGACGAGAATATTATCTTTAGGTGTAAAATGAGTATCGTAGCTCAGAAATAGGGCGTTTTCTAATGGATTATATTGTTATAAACTTATACTGTCACTTACGTGATATCTTCCGTGATTATTATAACTAGTAACGGGATATTTACCATGTTTACTCTGTTTTCTTTGAGTTCCCGATATTAACAGTAAACATGGTAAATATCCCGTTTCTAGTTATAATAATCACGAAAGATATCCCGTAAGTGACAGTATAAGTTTCTAGTTATAATAATGTTGGTTACCATGATAGTTTAAAATCTTATATCTTCCATGATTGTTCATTATTTTGAGCTCCCGATATTTCGGCGCTTTTGCAAGCGCCAACCGGCGATCATGGCGCTTGCAATACAACAGAATAATGAACAATCACGGAAGATATCCCGTAAGTGACAGTATAAGTTTAGTTGTAAACCGTGAAAGCTTAAAACAGTGTTTGTATGTTATATTAATGGTTGTTCCTGCCTTCGTGAAAAGTCACAGAAATCTTAAATTATTGACTTTACTGAGGCACACATTGCCTCAGTAAAGTGCTCATTTAACGTAGCATTGAAATGACTAAACGAAAACATCAATCGATTTAGAATAGACCTTTTCTACTTCACTTTAGGAATAAGTATCAACAGTTCACTTTGATTCTTACTGAAATGACCGCACGCAATTCGAAAGCGAATTCATTTATATTTAAGGACCTCTAAGGACTCTGACTAAGGACGCGAGTCTTATCAGTAGCACCTACGAATTTCGAAGTAGTATTTGGAGAATGAATCCGGCATTTGGGCTGGCTCTTCCTAAATGCTAATTTCGAAGATAAAACAAGAAGGAATTCATTTAGAAAGTTTAATTTGTGTATGAAAAGTCAGGCAAACATCGCAAACAGCGGCTATCCGGCACAGAACTTAAATACATCGTCCACATTGTGCCGGCTGCCCGACCGTCGATCGATCTGCGCGGTAGCCTCTGTGCGTAGCCTTTCAGTACTTTAATGATTTTCGTCCGACTACGACGACTGGGCAATAAATATTATTGCTGTTATTGCATGATACTTAATATCTGTTCCACTTATCAAGTAGACATTTTGATTTTATTTAATGACCAAGTATGAATTTTTCTATTTATCAAAAGCTATTGTAATGACATATTTATCTAACTGACATGTGTATTTTAAATTAATTTTTTTATTTTTATTATTGTAATATATTGACATGCCACCTTTATTAATTACAATGCATGTTTATGTTAATTTTATCCGCCATTTTGTACGCCATTTATTGCCAAAACATATATAGTTAAAATATTTTAGACAAAATTCTATCTGTAACCATCCCTATGTTTAACAAAATAAATGATTGATTGATTTTATTGGTTGAAGTAATAAAAAGTAAGTAAAATTAGGAGTCGGATATGTCAACAACATGCAATCAATAATCTTGTAGCAAGTGTGGAGGTCATTGTCAATAAAACCATGATGCTCCCAATAAAGTAACTAATGAATTGTAACAAGATAATAGAACGCTGTGTCGTTATTATGTAAAGGCTGTGGGAAAATATACAGCTGAGATAGACCAATCAGCTGTTTGGAAAGAAAATAGTTCAAATAAATACTTACTTTATACATATCTACAGAATAAATATTATGGAACGGAGGAGCTCGTGGCTAAATAATAACAGCCGCTCGGGTCGATCTTTAGGTTAAGCCGTGATTGCCTAGGTTGGTCTGTGGATGGGTGACCACCCATTACATACCGAGTTTCCACCGTGCCTCGGAAAGCACGGGTCCCGGTTGTCATTTGTGGACCTTGACAGTCGTTAGGTAGTCAGTGGCTCAAATCTGACAACCAGTCTTACCAAGGGATATCGTATTACTCAGTACTAACGAGGTTGTGGAGGTCAGATGGGCAGTCGCTTCATATAAAATACTGGTATTCAGCTGCATCCAGTTAGACTGGAAGCCGACCCCAACATACTTGGGAAAAGGCTGAGCAGATGATGACGTATAATGGAACGTACTACATATAGAAGCACTAGAAGTTGTAAGTAAGTATTTGAAATGAGACTTTATTGAGGTTTTGCGATAAAAAAGCAGCCGCTCCATTCAGACATTGAGGTGCGACTCCAGTAACTGCACTCTCGGTGTATACCTCGTCTTTTGGCGCACGTACTCCACGATGTCCTCCGCTTTAGTGGTGTAATATAAACGGGGAATGCGCCTCCTGTGGGGTAAGACCCTCGGCTTAGGGCGTCGCTGGAGAGGGCAGCAATGGGACAGGGATGGATCTGAAAGACAAGAGGCCTACCTACTGGGAGCTGTCTTAAGTATTTTTTGACGTTCGAAGTGCGCTTATTTACAGCGCAATTAAAACTTTTATGAAGTTTGATTTTACAAATCAAGGTTTGTTCGTGAGAAAACCGGTATGTCCTAAAACCAAAAATTCGAAGACATGTGATAACCACCACCCACACTGGGCCAGCGTGGTGGATTACAGCCCACTCCCTCTTATAGAGAGGTGGCCTATGTGTCCCAGCAGTCAGAACACTATTGAGTGACTTTGACTTTGCTCGCGTGGAGATCGGTTATTGTCCCACGGGGTAGTATTACAGGGATAAAAAGTATCCTATGTCTTAATCCAGGTGATAAACTATCTGTGTGCAAATTTACATCCAAATCTGTTCAGTAGTTTACGCGTGAAAGAGTGACAAACATCCATCCATCCATTCCCACAAACTTTCGTATTTATAATAGTAGTAAGATAATGGCGTACTAAGATTTGATTGGAAAGTTCCAGAAGGTTCCTTAACAGCTTGCTCCCAGCTTTTGTTACCTACTTACGAGTGACGTAAGTAAGAAAATCAATAATATTGCGTCATACAGCGGTAGAACGTAGCTCCGTGACGTAACGGGACGCCAAGCGTGCTGGCAGAACACGAGGTAAATTCGCTGTGGGGTCAATGAGCTTAAGTAGTACTGAAAATGCTGGTTTTATATAGTGTATGTACACACACCAGCACATCAAACTACAACAATCTGTCTTTGTAGTGGCTTGATATCAAATTAAAAGATTTTCAACTTTATCGCTTTTATATGATATTTGTGTTTTAAATGATTAATCTGTAGTGTTTGTTATAAATGCAATTCGAACAGTGTCGGTGTCGAGGTGTGAATCCTCAAAAACGTTATTCAATTTTATGCGATCATTTATAAATGACAGATAGATAAATGATCTTACTGCAGCAATTTGATTGCAAGAATGAAAATAACTGTGATTTTTACAGTGATCAAAATCAAAGGTAGAATAAATGAAAGGACAGTACCTACATATCAGTCTAAGTAAATAAAAATCAGTTACCACATCACGTATGATGGAGCATCACTTGAACACGGCTCGACCGATTTCGCTGTTTTTATTTTTGTTGTGTTCGTAACTGTCAAGACAAAGTTTGTATGAAAGATTTATTTTGGAAATTCCCCTGCGAAAGTCGGAAATTAGAACCCGTGCGAAGCCGGGGTGGGTCGCTATAGACCGACCGCTTCAACGAGTTCTCGCGACGTTATCAATTTAAATGTAATATCCTGAAGGTTGATCACGTATTGATTCAATTATTACCGTAATACCTACGTGGATTATGGTGATTTTAAAGCAAATAACCTGTGGGATATTGTTAGGACTTTGTGGACGCTTAATGTGCCTTTGATGGGGCAAGGCGGAGGACTCATTCAAGCGGCGGTCTTTAGTAGTTCACAAAATCTAACTTGATTAAAATAACAGCTGTCAAACTATAGAGACTAGTGGCTTTGGTCATATCGAATGAAGTAATTCATTCGATACGACCAAAGCCACTAGTCTCTAAGTGTTAGTTTGTAAGTATTTACAATTGCATATTTATGGAGTCAGTATTTTACGCTATGTAAATAAGGGTATCCGACAGAGAACCAGAGTTGTCGACATAGCTCACAGAATTTAATAAGTAAACTGAAGAGGCAATATTATCGGCCACTAATATGGCCGATAATATTGCCCCTTCAGCTTACGACTAATGCCGTAGAACCGATGATCGTTGGGGAAGACGTGTTCTTGAGTGGAGACTGCGAATCGGCAAACGTATGGTGGGAGGGACGCCCTGAGACTCGGTGGAGCGACGATCTTCGCAGGGTGGCTGGTAGCAACTGGATGAGAGTTGCTGAGAATCGAGTCGCGTGCGATTGAAGAGGCCTATGTCCAGCAGTGGACTGCTGTAGGCTGATGATGATGAAAGAAACAGTCTTAATAAAATTATCAGATTGACTATGTACATGCTGACAGCTGATAGAAATATGTTAACCCATGAAGCGATTGGCTACAATCCGCTTTCTACTCGTAAGAGCTCGACGGTTTTATCGATTATATTTATGGTCGTTTCAAATACCTACGGTTTTCTTAAGTACTATCGGCGATTCATACGAAGTAGCGACATCATTTACTTACTTATGTAGTCACTGAATCGGATTATCACAAACAATTATAAACTTATTATTATAACGTGGCAATGCCGCCAATCTCTTGGGCACATTACCAGCTGACAGCGTTGAGGAGGAGTTTTTTGATGCCCTTTTATAGTTTGTTGTTAGTTTATATATTTTAGGTTATTTAATAGTTTTTAATTAATCTAAATATATAAATGCGAAAGGTACTCATCACGAAATATGGAAAACCGCTTGATGTATAAAGATGAAATTTGAGAGGGAGGTAGTTTATAGTTAGTAGACGTCCGCTAAGAACGGATTTTGCGACAGGGCCGGATTAAGGAGGTCTGAGAGCTCACGCAAGTTTGTATGAAATTCTTCCATTCTTTGTGCTACAAACTTGAAATTTGGCAGAGGGGTATAGTTATCGCGGACGAAGTCGCGGGCAACAGATAGTAATAATATGTATAGTTAGTTTTCATATAAAAAAAAAAACAATTATATTAATTACATAATGCATTGTATCTACTATAGTTTTCTTTATCGCTTACGATTACGGTCGCCTTGGTTGACAGTCACCTTGTGTGAAACATCGAGGTACTTAAGCGACTATTTTTAGAATCATAAACGTCGACATTTTCTCCTTATTCAATGTTGCACACACGTTTGTATGTCGGAGATCTTCGTCTTTCATTGTGGCAAGTCGTGTTGGAAAGATTTGAAAGTCATTCAGCAAATTTATGGCTTAGGGACTAACCACCCACACTTATTCAGCTCTATTCAGCTTTTGTCCATAGAAAACAACGATTTTGTATGGAAATGCGAACGCATCTGAATAGACGTGGAAAACTGAACGGATGAGTACGTATCTCCATACAAAATGGTTGTTTTCTATGGACAAAAGCTGAACAGAGCTGAATAAGAGTGTTTATCCCTTAGCTGGTAAAGGCTGACTTTACTATGTGCCACTGCTCTCAAATCGTTGAAGGAAAACATCACGAAGAAACCACAAGTTCAACAAAAACTTGGAAGATACGTCGCGTCCACAGATTATGACTCATGTAATGGGCCTTTTACAGAGAAGAGGCCTTTGTCCGTGTGGTAGGATCATTCATGAAAAGCAGATAACGCATTAATGTTATTAGCTGGAACCCTGGAGGAGGGTGAACTTTGAACTGCTCAGCTGATACTCAACGTTCTTAAATAAAGTGTCTATCAACACAAGAAAACTTTTGGAAAACCCCGTTGAAATGGGGTGCTTGAACTTAAATAAATCAACCCGACCCAATTTTGATAATCAAAAACTTCCTGCAGGAGACATCGTACAGTCTTTAGGCATAGATACAAAATTCACCAGTTCAATGCTAGACAGCAGAAGTGGCGATCGTGGTATAGCCATAGGGAGGGGCAGATGTCTCCACTGTCTCCCACGGTACGCCCATACCTAGGTATACTAGGTAGTTGTAAACAGACCCTTCACGAAGCCGCCAACCAAGCATTCTGTTCATCAAACAAAGTAACCCTACGCAAAAATTATTGCTGGGAAACGACTTTTTTTTTTGGAGGTGAAATATCGCGTTTTACGGTAAAACTCAATGCAACGTTGCTGGTGGATGCATTGAATAGTACGAGGGTCGTGGAGTGGAGGTATTTAAAAGTAAATTTACAAAATTAAAACCTTGTATTAAAAAAAAAAAACTTGTGAAAAAGTTGGAATTTTGACCCCCAATATCTCCGTAACTAGAAGGTTCCCAGGTATGGTCTAGAACAAAAAAATTATCGCCATGACAGGGACAACAAGTGCCTTTCGGCTTCGTTAAGGGTCGAGTTACACCCTTTATAGGTCATTGATGTCCGGAAATATTTCAGTAAAGAGCAGCTATATTAAGCCTAGCAGTGAATTTGTAGCTGTAAGCACGCTGATAATGACACCATTAACTCTGGCGATGATAGTTATGTTGACTTACACGAGACGGCCTTCACTACCGTGCTACGACAATTTTCCAGAAAGAATGACGTAGGCATATAAGAGCTAATGACACCGTGTGACTGTGTGACTGCTATTTATATTTAAACACTTAGGTATTCCCCAGTAACTGTGCGTGGAGGGCACATTATAAATTATTTCGAATAGGTAATACGCATAGGCTCTATCCATAGACACGATGACCGCTGGGGTAGACATGTTCTTGAGCGTTGACCGTGTATCGGCAAATGTAATGTCTGTCCTCAGTCAACGATATTTGCGGGGTGACGACGGTATTATACAGGATGTAAGGGACAACGACCTCCTCACATAATTTTCATCGGTAATTTAAAAAAAAAAACAGCTGTTCCATACGTTTTGACCGTGTAGCTATCGAAGTTTGGTAGGAAACAGCTGTTTTTTTTTTTAATAACAGACGAAAAATTTCTTAGCGGGTTCAAAATGATGGAACTAACTACATGGTAACCGTTTTAGCGTCGGCGTCTCTTCCATCTTGCATACGGGGTGGAAGGGAAGACGTAGCTGAATACGTGGTAACCATTCAGCTACGTCTAGCTCGTCCCGCCCACTTCTTTCGTGTTCTTAACAAAACAATAGTTAAAATTTTCAAAAATCGAATGGTTCATGAAGCACATGCTAATGACCTCGTATTTTCGCCGCCATCTTTTATTTAAAAATGTCATGTCAGTGCGTAAAGAGGTTATGTAAGAAACAACGGAATGGTTCCTAATAAAGTCTGCCAAATATTCTGGCGCAATGCGGAACGCTATCTAGGTCATATCTCCACTCGGTTATTACATGATTAGTTAACTTTTTATCAGTATTCAGTTATATTTTATCAGTATAATAACCTTGGCGCCTATGTGCGTGAACACTTTTGATCGTGAAAAGTTACACAAATGTCGGCAGTAATTTTCGCCCGTAAATATTTTTGATGAAAGTGAAAATCTTTAAGCAAAGGCTTGCTTAAATTGAAATTCGAACCTTTCGTTAAAATTATTTTTTTTCTGGCGATCCAATTTTTTTCTTTTTTCAGGCATTTTATCGAGGTCCTTTCAAGCAAACAAACATCTATTGAACTGAAATGAAATTACTATCTCAAGTGTTTGTTAAACAAATGTGAGTTCATAGACGTAGGTTTTTCTTGACAGTAAGTCCAGTCTAGGTAAAATATTATTCACTTTTTTTTAGATCATTGGCATTCTACATTCTACTAACATAACATAACTAAAGCAGTCCATCACCCCAGCGATCCTCGTTTTTTGCGGAAGGGAGTGTCAGACTTCTACTATTTTAATTTATTTAGTATAAATTAAAATAAAAAATACCTATATAAATTTTCGATAGCAAGAAGTTATTTTTATATATTTATTTTGTACCCTATCACAATGTTTTCTTATTTAACCCAAAGGTTGACTGGTAGAGAATGCCTTGTGGCATTAAGGCCTATGTATCACTATTGTACATGAAGTTTAAATAAATAAATAAAACCCATCCATGTTACTTCTTTGCTCTTTGTGTTCCAGGGCCGCGGTCTCTCTTTCGAATAGTCCCGCAGCAGCGATCCTCCTAAGCTCGGTTTTAAAAGCCATCGGATTAAAATCAGTTACATCCTCTCCAAGTTTCAACTTGACTTTCGACTAGCAAATAGTGATTACAGAGAAAACAGTCAAATACTTCGTCTAAGTTTGGATTAAATTATCTGCGTGAAGTAGTTTCCTCGTGGGCATAAAGGCCGCGACCCATGTATCGGATCGATTCACCTCGGCGACCTAATATTACTACGTTGTATCTCTTCAATGACTATTCTAATATCAATATCTTTTTACGATTCCGTGCTGCTTACGGACTAACATTGTTTTCATATTTCAGATTTAGTAAGGCATGTTTTTTATGACATTCGTTGACTGACAGTCTGTCACTCAAGTTTCCTACGAAAACTTATTTAGTTGGTACCGTGCTGCTTATTAGATGGTACTACGAATTCTTCTACACAATCCGTATGGGATTTCCCATTGAAATGGACCTTTTTGGCACAGCCGTGAGGCACACAGCACATACTATGTATTTTCTCTTTTTTTTAAATTTCTTAATTCGTCATTTATTTTTTATTTTGTATCTTTTTTTTATTCTGTGTGCTTGATGAATTGACGTCAAATAAACTTTATTCTTTCTTTCATTGACAAAACATTTATGAGTATTCTAAAAGAGCTGTTCAACAATTTTGGTGAATAATGTATGAAGCCTATAGAGAGGAGCTCTTGGCTAAATAATAGCAGCCGCTCGGGCCGCGCTTGCCTAGGTTGGTCCGTGTAGAGTTTATTACATTACATTACATACCGAATTTCCTCCGTGCCTCGAAAAGCACGTGAAGCCGCTCGTCCCGGCTGTCATTTGTAGATATTTGACAGTCGTTACAGGTAGTCTGTGGCTCGAGAGTCTGACAACCAGTCTTACCAAAGGGTATCATATTGCCCGGTACTAACGATTGTAGAGGTGAGACAGGCAGTCGCTCCATGTAAAATACTGATATTCAGCTGCATCCGGTTAGACTGGAAGCCGACCTCAACATAGTTGAGAAAAGGCTAGGCAGATGATGATTGTATGAAGATGATATAACCTTCCATTTAATCTCCTGAGGGATGAAATAAAAATAATCCTGCCTTAGTGCTGTCAGTGAATTTAGGATTTTTATTACATTTAGGGTGACTGGTAATTAGTGACCGATACTTAACACGTGATTGTACTCATGATAACAAACAACTTTCCCGAAGAAACTATTAACTATATTATCATGAGTACATCGCGTGTTTAAGTATCGGTCACTAATTACCAGTCACCCTATTTAATGGGTGTAAAAAGACTCTTCACGAAGCCGAAAGGCATTTGTTCTCCCTGTCTTCAATACGATCATTTTTCTTGTTCTGGACCATCCCTGGGAACTTTCTAGTTACGGAGATATTGGAGATCAAACTTCCAACTTTTTCACAAGTATTTTTTTTAAATACAGTTTTTTCATGTTAGCTCATGTTTTCGAAAACAACGGCTAAAAAAAAACACGACCATCTATCTATCAAGAACTAAAGTCAGTAACTCTCCAATCAGCTGTTCGCACAATTTTAACTCGGCTCTAAGATAACAATAACGGGCGGTCAGTGTCAGCGGAGACGAACGATGTCCTCACCGTTTATCTTAGAGACTATAATATACGAGATTAGTCTGAATGATACGGAAATCTCGGGTTATCCATCTTATCGTGGATTAAGATTTACGTGCAGAAGTTATCTGTGTTATAAGATACAGGGTGTAAACGGACCCTTCACGAAGCCGTCAATCAAGCATTCTGTACATCAAACTAAGTAACTTTACGCAAAAATTATTGCTGGGAAACGACTTTATTTTTGGGATGAAAAATCACGTTTTACAGTAGGACTCGATGGAACGCATTGTGTGATGGATGGATTGAATAGTACGGGGGTCGTGGAGGCGTTTAAAGTAAAAATCTTACATTACAAACATGTATTTAAAAAAAAAACTTGTGAAAAAGTTGGAACTTTGACCCCCAATATCTCCGTAACTAGAAGGTTCCCAGGTATGGTCTAGAACAAAATAAAGATCGCAAAGACGGGGAGAACAAGTACTTTTCGGCTTCGTTAAGGGTCTATTTACACCTTTCAGTTCCGTGTCTGCGTGACAGTCTGTCACGCAGACACGGAACTGAAACAAACGACTCATACCTTATATCACTCAATCTTCAACATTTATTGCGCCTAGCTTTGTATGGAACTCTTCCAGAGTCTATGTCCCGCCAACCTTCAAAGCAAGAGTGAGGCCATACACTTTAAGGTTTGCATGATGGTTTTAGCCGTGCGTGCATAACCAACAAGTATAACCGAGTTTTATATTACGCACAGTTTTGCCGTAAGCTCTCAGTTAAGATAGTTGGAGTTACGTGATGGTTTGAGTAGGACAGTTATCTATACCTACTAGATACTGTATACCAAACTAACAATGGACGACAACGATGTGATAGCTGTACTTGGCTTAACACTTGTTCTACAAAACAGCTGAATGTAGATTTACCGATACCGACATAGAGTGCAGAGTTGCAAGTTAAAGTGGCAAGCTTAGACGACCGATGACCTTAGAAGCTGACTAGACTTTGTCTAGAGATTACACATGATTACTATTACTATTTATGTAACTACACACAGTAGACAACACAGGAAAATAACATTATAATATTTGGGATGCCTCCGAGTCAGATAGACCGACAGAATCTAAAGGCGGCCGCAACAGACTGGATTACGCATCAAACAAAGGAGAATGGGCAAAATTGCCCCAGCGTCAATTAAAATTGAGACATTTATACCAACAGTCTGGCTTCTTTCGATTCAGAGCCAGAGAGGAGTCAGTTTTTTTTAAGACTTGCTTATTCCCACGGTTTTGCCCGCGTGGAGTTCGTTAATTGTTCCACGGGATCGTCCTACCGGGATAAAAGTATCCTATATGTTAATCTAGGTTATAAACTATCTGTTTGCCAAATCCGTTCCGTAGTTATTGCGTGAATGAGTAACAAACATCAATCCATCCATCCTCACAAACATTCGCATTTAGGTATACCTAATATTTAGGATTTCGTTGAGGCGTCTGTAGTCTAAGTCAAGCAGTGAACTGCAATAGGCCTAGTTTCCGTGGAGACGATTATGCACCTTAATTGGGTACTTATTTAGCCAATGATCTTGTGAAGTCTACGGGAATAGACAGGATGCGTGAAGTGCAAGGCCGGTCGATGCGGCGACACTTTGGGGAGACCTACTGACGTCCAGCAGTAGACGTCTTTGAACGATGGTCTCGTTTAGACCGCCACCGCGCCCATGCTCGTTCAAATGATAATTTAACGCATTATTACCTACAATCTTATTTACTATCATTACAGTCACGTTTCACTTTATCATAGCTGTCTAGTTATAATTATCAAATCTTTGTACAAATTCCAAGGCTTCAATGTCAAAGATAAGCCAGCGTACCGGCGCCACGCGCCGTCGCTGTTACACAAGTCCTTTCGCAGGTACTTTACCTCTGATAACGAGCGTATGACACCAACAAAAAAAAAAAGAGATAAAGATCAATATAATTTTTAACTGTGCTACACAATCAGAGGTCGCAGTTTCATGACTTTACTTGTCATAACAGGGGGTCACTATCCAGTGTGGGAAAGAGACAGAGCTATACAGGTCGTCTAGCGCCAACTCTTTCCCACACTGGAATTTCTCCTGCACCTGAACGGGGAAATGGCATGGGGACATTTTTAAAGAGTTGAAGATGAATATGGAGGAAGGCGTAAAGACCTGACGAAGGATAACAATCCTCTATTACCCTTTGATTTTCCCACCACACAAAGTGTTTGGCAGTGGATGAGGTGAAACATCATACTAGCCCATAAGACGTAATATCAAAATATCTCGCTTACGCGCTTACCTATAGTAGTATGTCGTAACTTAGCAGCTATTTAGTACAATTTGTTACCTGATATCTGCCAAAGCCACCACGACCGACTTCTCACAATATCCAATAGTTCTTATCTATAGTAAGGTTAAAACCACAGAAAAAGTTTCCACTTTTATTAAATGACGTAGGTCTGATGTTCATGAGATCGTGGTCCATAACAACCGTTTTTCTGTTAAAAATGTTACAATTACGGCAAAGCTGCTATTGACATAAAATTGTTAATACGTACCAGTGGCGAAGGTTCCATACAACTCGATTCCTACCGGCTTCTCTTTGAAAAATGGCACAGTCAGTATTCTATAGACAAATAATATAATCACATTAAAGATATGTACTCCGGTTTACCTCTTACAAAAATTGACCCTTCGCTACTGATACGTACTTCGAGTAATAATACTACGGCAGAAAGGGCGAAGTCCGCACTTTTGCAGTAACTTTACGAAACACGTTTGCGTTACGTAACCAAAGGAGACACGGTACTCGAGTCTAGACCAGATTGCGAGACTACCACTGATGTCGCTCTTACATTATTTAAATAAATGGAGAGCAACTTTATAGTTCAATATGAGTGCATCAGTGTATCTTTATTTCTAAAAGGCAACGAATGCTCTTTCTTTTTATCGCACTGCGGTTAGGTTCAACATGCAATGTATTTCGCACGTGTGTATTTAGTTTAGTTCTCGACTCCATAACACCCTCGCCTGCAGCTCGGGTATTGATTCCGCTTCGAATGCAATAACACAGTTTCCTCACTTATATCTAAATATAATAAATTCTTAGCTGATTCTTCGACAGATTAAATGACACGTGTTTATAAATCTATCTATGGGAGTCAAGGACACTGACAATTATTGTCTTATGGACCCGTAAGAGCGTGTTTCTTTTTTTAAATGTTGTCCGTTATCAATGCACTACATATACAGAAATAATGTTTCAAAAGCTATTTCCGTTGCCACGTGTCTGCAATTCACTAAAACGATATAGACAGGATTCTTGGCAGCTACGCACTAGCCAGGCGTTCTCAATATGGAAATTATGACCATAAAGACGGAGACGGACCATAACGGAGGTTCGAGGTTGCACGCAATTTTACTTTAGTCGTTTCTCTTTTTAAAAATTGTGTGATGACTTGATGAGGAATGAGGAAAATGTCGTGAGAAAAATTCCTAGCGTGAATTTAGCTTATTAGAGTATGGCAAGACCAAATAAACGACGGATGAAATGGGTAGAAAAGAACCGTACCACTGATATGACGACATTATCGCGCCAGATTGATTCTCACCAACATAAGGACTATTTTTGCTTGCAGCATCCGGCCGCTATAAAAGCGCTTATTTACACTCATCAACCAATAGCATCGCAGCATCTGATTATTGCTGAGCCCCTTGTTTTTTTGTAAATGAAAAAAAGGGCCGAAAGAAAAAAAATACAAGTGGTTTTTTACTACACCAGCTTAGGTTGCACGGTCTGTGGCTATTGTGATCCTTCAAAGACAAAGCCAAGACAAAGAATTCAAGGAAACGTTACTCAAAATATATTTGCAGATGTGGACATCGTGTGCACGGGATGAAAGTGGGCAACGTCGCAAATAGCTGTCAAATATTTCACTGTTTTGATTAATTTGACAATATTACGGTACGGAAATAAGAAATATGGTTAAGTAGTGAATGATTATGAAATGAAATAATTAATATCGCAACACCGAATATTTAGTTTTAGATGTAAAAAAAAGTATTTGGAAACTTCCAAGTGCCTTTTTTACACCTAAAACGGTTACAACATCAAATTCAGTGTTTTAATTGTAATTCGTTATTAATATTCTAGTTCACTAATTTGCCATATTTCTTATTTCCATACAGTAATATAGCCAAATTAATCAAAACAGGTAAATATTTGACAGCTATTTGCGACGTTGCCAACTTTTTGGATGAACGCTCTTAAAAATGAGTACATTCAGGATGGTCTCACCTATGGAAGAAGACGAATAGTATAGACATGCCGCGCCGACTCCAAATAAATTGGGATATGAGCAAGATAATGATGAATATTGATGCTGATAACTCGGTAAGTCTCTCATCGCCCGACGATGTAATTGTTTACTGGTAAGATTTCAAACGGCATATTTTCCTTAAAGGCTCAGATTATGTCCTATTTATTTATCAAATAACACAGCAACTTATAAGGAAAATAAAGTCAATGGCGCAATGTAAAGATCACCAGTAAACCAACGAAGCCTCCTTTTTTGTGAACTCACTCGCGGGTGTTGAGAGTGGTCAACGAAACTTCGCATACACACACACGGTGGATTATAAACAACAACAACAACAACAACAACACACACACACACTACACATATACACACACACACACACAAACACACTCCTTCTTCTTCTTCTTTTCTTTTTCATTTTTAACTTCGGCCCACAGATATATACCTTACAGACTAACATACATAATATGACAAAATACAAATCGTGTTAGTAAAAAGTACCTTAAAACTACGTTAGTAAGCCCACGTCCTCTCATTTAGAGGAGGCCTGTGTCCCAACAGTTAGAACATTAGGGTGATTATAATTATAATGTTCCTGCCCTTGTCCCATTCTATTTGGGGTACAACACGTCTTCTTCTTCCATTCTCCCCTGTCAGACGTCACGGCATCATTTACTCCTTTCTCTTTCATATCAGTCTTCACACAATCCATCCATGTGTTCTTTGGCCTTCCTCTCCCTCTCCATTCATCAACATACATGTCCATCATACTTTTAGTCACATGTGTTTCACCACTCCTCATTACATGTCCATACTTGAGTCCATACCATATTACAGGGTGATTATACCCTTCACATATCCGTCAACCAAGCATTCTGTACATCAAACTAAGTAACTTTACGCAAAAATTATTGCTGGGAATCGACTTTTTTTTTTGAGGTGAAAAATCACTTTTTACGGTAGAACTCGATGGAAAGCACTCATAGTATTGTGCTGATGAATGGACTGAATAGTACGAGGGTCGTGGAGGTGTGTAAAGTAAAAATCTTACATTAAAAACATGTATTTAAAAAAAAACTTGTGAAAAAGTTGAAACTTTGACCCCAATATCTCCGTAACTAGAAGGTTTGGTCTAGAACAAAAAAATGATCGCAGTGACGGGGAGAACAAGTGCCTTTCATTTATGTTAAGGGTCTATTTACACCCTTTATGCTTATAATTATGTCACATTGTACCACCAAGTGCATATAGTTCGCAGGTAACCTGCTTGTCGCAGACACGACGTGCAGGCTGTTAACTTGTTTTTTTTTTTTTTGTTTGTGTCCTTTTGTATTTATAATATTGGTAATGCGTTGTATGATTATTGTTAAGTTATTGTATGATTCCTTTATTCATTGTACATACACATTTTACATATTTTTAAATATTTCTTAAAATAAAAACATTTATAAATATTAAAAATTGTAGCCCACCGGTATCGGGAACAGGGTCCAAGCTACCGGTGGTTAGGGCTCCAGAGACAGAAACCTCCTCACAAAGCGAGCCGTATCGAGGAGTACTGCCTTCTGAATCAGGCCCTTGATCCAACCGCCTAAGGAGAGCCTCGAAAGAGGGTCGTCGAGGCTCTTGGCTATAAGGCCATTGGCCGTCACGAAAATCGGCACAATGATAGCAGAGTTAACATTATATGATTATTGTCCAGTTATTTTGTTTATATGCACGTCATGTCCCTGCAACAAATTAATATTTTTTCTTTCTGTGTCTGTGTGAGCCGAGTCCGACTATTAGTTCCTAGTTGAAATACTGTACAGTTAACCCTAATTTGTCTGCTGTCAATGGACTTAAGCTCACCTCGGTAACTTATTGCACCGATGAGTAAACAAAAGTTATCCTGTTCATTTTAAATATCACCTTTTGTTAGGCAGACCTTTGAGTTGGAACAGGTAAAATTCCAAGAATATAAATGTACTTACAAACGGAATTAAGAGCGCTTGTACAGAAAGTGGGCAACGTCGCAAATAGCTGTCAAATATTTTGCTGTTTTGAATAATTTGGTAATATTACTGTATGGAAAAAAGAAATATGGCTAACTAGTGAACTAAAGTATTGATTGTGAAATGTAATAATTAATATCTTAATACTGAATATTTAGTTTTAGATGTAAAAAAAGTATTTGGAAGCTTTCCAAATGCCTTTTTTACACCTAAAACGGTTACAACACCAAATTCAGTGTTTTAATTGCAATTCATTATTAATATTCTAGTTCACTAGTTAGCCATATTTCTTATGTCAATACAGTAATATTGCCAAATTAATTTAAACAGGTAAATTAATTTGACAGCTATTTGCGACGTTGCCAACTTTTTGGATGAACGCTCTTAATAACAAACTTTCCTCAATATAATTTAGACTGCATCGTTGCTCTAGTGGTCGCAAACGCGACTGCTGAGTCCTAAGTTAGATTCCCAAGACGGGCAAAGTTTTATTGGATTTTGTTTTTATCAGGAACCACTCAGTAGCAGCTACGGAGTCTGGACTTGTGCCCGGTTGATGGCAATAGGCTCGCCCCCTATTATATGGGAATTCAACTTAAGTGGCGAAATGTAACGTGGGTGTACTAGTAGGTACACCTCTGCCTAATCCTTCGGGGGATTATAGTCGTGATGTTATGTTACGCGACTATTCTTACCAGTTTGTAAAACCCCATAAAATTTAATCGGCCCGCATCCCGAACGGGTTTAACCAGAGCTTAAAATAATATTTTGGCCTACCTTCTTGCTACATTACTTTTTGGTTTACCATTTTTACCTGACCACAAAGAACGTTTATGTATTTAAAAATAGTATTTTGTTTTGTGTACTAGTAGGTAGTACACCTCTGCCTATCCCTTCGGAGATTGCAAAGGCGTGATGTTTTTCCTTTATTCACGGAAGTCTCCGCTTGTTTCAAAAATAAAAGTTGTCACCTTTTCGATCATCGGTAGTCAGTCAGCACTGACATTGCACGTGCGCGAAAAAAAACACGAGGAAGTCTATGGCCCAACTACGTTTGGCGCCAAGTCGTCTTTAAATTTAGAACGTCAGTGCTGAGTACTTAATACATCAATAACATTACAACTATGCTAAACGCGGACCTTGGGTTATTATGTAGGTAAGTACTTTAGATAATCAGGAGTTCCTCTTTTTAGGCTTACGAATAAATAAATGAAGATTCTCAGTGCAACCTACTTACTCTGCGATACAGCTGTGGTAAATAAACGGGACGCATTACAGAGGGTAATGATAATAAAAGATGTTTTTTTTAATGGCATCTTGCAGGTCAACCTATAAGGCTGGATTCTGCTTAACCGGACCATCCTGTGAATGCCTTCAGTGTAAGGCCTCCAGCCAGAGGCAAAAATATCCTTACTAGATGCGCCTTCTTTGTTTATGCTTACGGTAGCTTTCGGCGAAAAGTTTGATAACCAGTCTTACCGAGGGGTACCGTATTACCTGCCAGTAGCGAAGGGTCAATTTTTGTAACAGTTAAGCCGGAGTACATATCTTTAATCTGATTATATTATTTGTCTATTTGACAATTTTTCAAAGGAAATTCGGTAGGAATCGAGTTGTATGGAACCTTCACTATTGTTATCTAATACTATCAGGGTTGTGGAGGTCAGATAGGCAGTCGCTCCATGTAAAATACTGGTATTCAGCTGCATCCGGTTAGACTGGAAGCCGACTCCAACATATTTGGGAAAAGGCTTGGCAGATGATGATTACACTGGCAGTAAGTAGTGCTACAAAAAATAACAATACGAAGTTAGAAAGAGAGGTTCGACGTCTATTCATCGTTCGACGCTCTCCAGCTGCCGCCATGTCGTGCCTCGAACATCTGGTGGGACGTCTCAAAACCAAGCTCCGCTATAACGCTACAACGGGTAAATGTAAACCAGGGTGGTTGCAGCCAGCCGACGGATTTACCAGCAGGCTGAGTAGGCTTCAGCTTAGGGCGGCAGATTTTTGGGGCGGCAAATTTGGGGACCTCTTTTTTTTTTTGCTCCCTCATAGAAATCAAAAAGATTTTGTCACGACGGTTTTCTGATGTTTTACAGATAGAAGTCTGCAACAAATTTTGCCGATGACGTTCCCCTCTCACTTGTCATTGCACATTCCGAGTAGCAATCTTCCATATTCTAGAGTAAAACAGTTAGTTCGCTGCCCCCCAGTAATCGGTAATATACCCAAAAATTATTTTACGTGCAATTTCAACGAAATTGTTGAATTGTAAAAATAATGTAGGACATGACAATTGTACAGGCAAGGGCGGCAAAAACTGTACAGCCTATACCTTGAAAACTTGTAAATCCGCCACTGGAAAAAGGTGCATGAAAATTGCAACATTCTCATCTCCGCTAGATGAGAATGCTGAGATGGATGTGTGAAGTGACAAGAATGGATAAAATAAGGAATGAGTGTATATTAGAGGAAGTTTGAAAGTGGAACCAGTTACAGAAGAACTGAAAGGAAGTCGTTTGTCTTAGTATGGACATGCAATGAGGAGGGATGAAACGCATGTGACAAAAGAGTGATGGACATGAATGTTGATGGATGGAGAGAGAGAGAGAGAGAGAGGAAGGCCAAAGAAAAATGGATGGATTGTGTGAGGAATGATATGAAAGAGAAAGGAGTAAATGATGCCGTGACCTCTGACAGGGGAGAATGGAAGAAAAAAACGTGTTGCGCCGACCCCAAGTAGAATGGGACAAGGGTAGGAACACGACGACTATGACTAAATCCTGGTCCTCGTCCTGCTAATGAAAGAGCAGCTGCCACTAAACTGCATTATAAGCACTTTTAATACAATTTCAGGTAGTCAAAACAGAACAGCCAGATCATTATTATTATATCACCGGATATTTATACGCATAAAGGAACACGGAACCGTTCCTAAACCTTTGTAGTAAGCAGGTAGGTACACCTCACAAACTAAACTCATTCGTCGAACTATCTGCCTTACCGTTTTAGCAATAAGTTTGGTATTCGATCATCATACTTTTTGACTAAAATGACCCAGCTACGCTGACGTCAGTTGAATTAAAAAAAAAAAAAAAATGACTCCTCGATGAAATCGGTTCGTGCTGGATCGCGCAAGTTTACAACAGTAACAAATTAAAACCGTCCTTCCTGTATTCACAATAAAGTCGCTTTCAAAATCACCATGGACTCGTAGTTGATGCAAGCCTTGTCGCGCGGTGAAGAATGATCTAACCGTTACTGGATTGGACAGATTGCCGCGTCGCTAATCTTGACAGACGGATAAAAGAGGAACTATATTTTTAAGTACCGAATTTGACATTTTCACCTTACAACTAGCGCCACTGTGAACTGCAAATATAAATTGGGCCTAGCCCCATTGTTATGTAACCAATTCTCTTTACTGTTTTTGTCAAGATAAGTTTAGTTATTATGCAGTCTATTTATATTTATATAACTTGGCTCTCGTGTACCTTTAGGGCATAGATAAATTACTGCTAATTTTCACTAAAATACGCTTAGGCTTAGGTAGGCGTAATAAGCGCTAGGTAAATGAATGCATGCCTAAATTGAAACGCTTTGTTAGATTTCCAACGTGCGACTCAGCGATGAGACTTCCATCTACACATAACATAATAACACGCGGTCACGCCTGTAAAGCCGAGCAGAGGTGTACCTAAATATAAGGTCTATCTTTTCATACACGAAATATTTTAAGAGTAACTTCTATAAGTCGTAAAGTCGCCATAGCAACAAAAAAAGTATATCTGAGTGTTTTTTTTACAAAATTATTATAATTCTAAAATTTTTTGAGACTGCATAAAACCTTTACTCCCATAGTCTAACAATGACAGTAGGTAAATACGACGTAGTAAACTAGCGTAATGGATGCTTAAAAATAAGGAGCCAGTAGGTATTTATTTTGTGGGTCAAGTAATTTTAAATTATTTATTTTTTATAAAAAAATATACTCAGATAAAAAAAAATCCCTTGAAATGGCTTTGTTATGGCCGTTAGATGATTCCCTGAAAATATTTCGTGTATGAATAGTTAGACCTTATATTATGTAGTAACCGGGCACTTGTCCAGACTCCGTGGCATCCATCTCGAAACGTGTTTTTTTTTTAATACATGACATGGCCTTACTCTTGACCTCAATCTAGTCCTGAGGACAGAGATGAGGTCGACGATGGAACGAGATAACCCAAAAGAAGCCTATATTGTAAGAAAAGAGTCAAATTCCACAGCTGGATATAGGCCTCTCTGCTTGTGCCAAGGTACAAGTTCTTGTGCCAGCCTCATCCAAGATATTCCTGCGATGGCAACAGGGCTGCAGTGTCGTCTGCCTATCTTCGCCGCCGGACGACCAACACTTCTCTTTCCAGTCCTTGGAAGCCACTCGGTCACAGCTTAATGCAAAGAGTACGGTACCTACCTAAAGTTAATAGTTAAATCTGAGGTTAATGCCCTCTGTCTGACTGTGACCTCTCATGCACTTAAATTTTAGAAAAAAAAAACAAAGTCTGTTCTGAATATGACGAATGCGATCAACTTGATAGCGTGTCGTGACGACTAGGACAGTATTCTCTGGACAATTCATTGTGTTCCTATTGGTATAATATTACGATAATGATTACATGAGTACATGACGTTGACAATGACCATGAACTCGAATACACTTTGAATGGCATAGAGGCACAGACAGGATCTAATACTGCCTAGCAACAACCTTAAAATAAAAGTGGCTTTATTTAGTTGGATTAAGTAACTGCTCTGCAGCTGCTTACATAAATAACCTACCTACAACGGCTACCTGTAGGTACGCCAGCTATCTATAGGCATCGCAGCTACGATTTGACCTAGAAAGAAAACTTCAATCAATACTTGGACCGATCAGTGCCTGTCAAGTGAAATATAGCAAACTGTCTTTGGCTAAAGTTAATAATTATGTGTGATCAGAAGACCCAATTCTTTTAGAATAATATGAATTATTAGAAATCGACTTAGCGAGATTGACGATTTCAAATACAAAGTAAAAACCAAATGCATAATAAAATTGTCAAAGTTTTCACCATTTTGCCAAAATCCAAGATGGCCATTGGCCATTGAATTAACAAAATGTCATAAACGGAGCCAACATGCATGAACGATCGTGGCCTAGAGCCACCTATTACAGAAGTTATACATAATAAAACACGTGTTAGTCATTACACGCGTTGAACATAAGCGATGAATCAGTAAATAGTCTACATAAGACATTTAGCCGGTCTGCAAATTAACCATTAACGCTCATTTCTACCGGTTGTAACTAGCCATAGGATTTTGAACTTGACCTTCTAGCAGATTAGGTCGATTTTAGTCTGGATTTCACACAGGTATTTAACTCTGCTGGTGTATTGATTTATGAATTCAATACTGAAGGTCTCTTTCCTTTTCAGCTGTTTATATTTAGAACCTGAATACAAAGTTTAGGTAGGTACCTAGGTACTACGTTGTTAAGTTCCACTTTTTAACAATGCTTCAATAAAACTAACTGTGACATAATGTTTATGCTTAGTAAGAGTTTTAATTGCCCTTTATGTAAGAACACTATAAGCACCCTTTCAACAAGAATAATCAAGATGCATGAAAATAATTAGGTTTTAACCTAAAAATTGCAGACTTGCCGACACGCCTATTGTTTGATTGAACTTCATAATTTCTAGCTTCAGGCAGTTTTACTACAAAAAAAATTAGCCTATTTAGAAAAACCTCGAATAAACTAATCTAATAGCGCAAAGTAACTATTGTTCAGCCCATCATTAGTAGCCAAAATTACAACAGATAGAGATAATGACCGTATCCTTGAACTTAGTTCGTGGAGTAGGTAATAATTATTATTATAAGTAGAAACTTACGTAATGACTACGATTTCTGTTTCTTATTAACAAAACCTAGACTTGCTTGGAATGTTCTATTTCTTGATTACCCAAGCAGTAAATATGGCAGGTAAGACTGCCATATTTACTGCTTTACTTACGTAGCGTTGTCATGTAGTCCAGTATTCCATTCACGTGCTTCAATGGGTCAGTCAAAGCAGTTGTTCGAACGTACTTCAATGGACGTTTATCTAACAACACATCAGTCACTACTTTAGCTCGTGATAGCTTTACGTAACAGCTGTAAAATGACGTCATTCATTTGACGTGGTGTAAACTACGTCACCTTATAATGTGTGTAGTGTAGTAGTTAACGCTATCGTCAATGACCACTCGAGAATATCCTGCCTGTCCCTGTACGTGGTCCATTGATAAGTTTGAATGAGACAACATAGGAAATACCTAGGTATTTCCCCTGGGATTCTCAAAGGCACTTCCTATTTAGGATAAAATAGGAAGTGCCTTTGAGAATCCCAGGGGAACCCCTCTAATCAATTGTGTACCTACAACCTATTTATGAATTTCCTCTTCTTTAAATTAGGATAAGGCTCAAGTCAGCTGATCTTTCAGTATTTTTATTGGTGGCTTCAATACTTCCAGTGGGAGGAGACTTTCCATTCAGGCTATGAACTTAAAAATTGTAAATGACATTATTTTCTTTGAGAAATGTTATTTTGAATGTATGCAGTTGGTGTTCTATTTTCAATTTAAAGTTTGTTAAATGGCTAGTAGGTAAAGTAGCAATAAAAGTCAAGGATTATTTATTTAACATTTATTTTCTAGAATATTAACTCAAGTGTGAGTTTTTCACACCAAAAAACTCACACCGAGCAAGAAAGATGTTGGACAGGACCGATGTTACCGTGGACCTGCTCCGGTAACACTATGTTACATAATGATGTTACACATGTGGATTGAACTACATTGCATAGCACTTTTTAAAAGTGAACTAAAATTAAATTCCTACTAGGTCACCATGCACATTCATAGCACATATTCATACTGCATCGTTACATAACAGCTCTCAAACACATGAATTTGGATTCCACAGCTTTTTAACATGATTTTTCACAATTCTGCATAGATCACTTTACATTTACAAGGTCTCACTCCCAACGCCACTTAGGATAAGTATTGATTATACCACATAACAAGAGTGAAAATCTATATTTTCACAATATATTCACTAAATGAAGTCTATTCCAACAGTTTCATTAATGTAGTTAGACATTATCATTGCTAGAGGTACACATTCAACCTTGGCCTCAAACATTGAACGAAATGAGGTTGTTACATAACACACACTGGCTGAATGAGTGATGATCACAGGCAAAATATATTTAGAAGAAACTTCAGAACAACACAAGACTTCTACATGAATGTTATTATGTAACATTTCAGCGAGGTGTAGCCAAAGCATTATGTAATACCTAATAATTTAATAAAACAAAATACATGTTGGCATTGGTGTATAACGCTTTTATTTAACTAAAATAAGTTACTAGGATGATTCCGCGTCTAATAATACATGATTTAAGGGAGTGGCTATCAGAGGTGATATTTTGGAATCACAATTAATTGTAATTATGGTAACAATTCTTACATTAGATTTAGAGAAGCTTCTTGATCTCATCGTATAACACAAGCACGAAAGCGCCTCCGGTACCTCTGAGGACGTTGGAGAAGGCTCCCTTGAAGAAGGCGCCACCGCCCTCTGTCTTGGCAATGGTGGTCCAGCAGTGGATGGTGCCCTTGTACAGCATGTCACCCTTGGCACGGCCAGACTGCATCATCATGCGCCTACGGACCGTGTCGAAGGGATACGAGATGATACCAGCGACGGTGGTGACAGTCTGCGCGATGGCCCAGCTGATGACAAGTGGTGTGTTCTTGGGGTCGGGCAGCATGCCACGGGCGGTGTCGTAGAAACCGAAGTATGCGGCACGGTAGATGATGATACCCTGCACTGACACACCGAAGCCTCTGTAGAGACCGCCAAGACCGTCGGACCTGAAGATCTTGCCGATGCAGTCGAACAGACCTTTGTACTCGCGAGCGTCGGCCTTGCCCACGTCGGCGGCCAGACGGGTACGCGCGAAGTCAAGTGGGTACACGAAGCACAGAGAGGTAGCGCCGGCGGCACCACCGGACGCCAGGTTACCCGCGAAGTAGCGCCAGAACTGAGTCTTCTTGTCGACGCCTCCGAGGAACACCTGCTTGTACTTGTCCTTGAAGGCGAAGTTCAGCGCCTGGGTGGGGAAGTACCTGATGACGTTGGCCATGTTACCACGCCAGAAGGACAGGGGGCCCTGCTCCTTGGGAATGCGGACGAAGGCATCGACGATACCCTTGTAGCGCTGGTCAGCGGTGATTTGCTTGCTGACATGCTGGACCTGGAGCAGCAGCTTGACGCGCTCGATGGGCGCGACGGCGGTCTTGGAGACTGCGGCGGAGACACCGCCAGCGATGAAATCTTTCGCGAACGCGACCGGATCAGCAAGGTTTGACATTTTGTTCGATTGGGTGGGTGCTCACTTGGTAATAATTACCTCGCGGGTCGAGGTGGAATCTACACACACGGAATGGAATAAATCACGAAACACGAACCCCTGAATATAAAATCAGGAGATTTAGAGTAATTTCGTGATCTCGGGAGCACAGGGGGTAGGTGTGTGCCTTTTTGAAATTCGATCGATCACGTTCTCTCGCAGTTCTGCCCGGAGGAGCGGCGTAAAAGAAGGAAGGAAGGGGCAGAAGTTGCCAACCGCACGAAAAAGCACCACGAGGTCAGGGTGGCCAGTTGGATTTATTTAAGTTCCACTGGATTCTAAAAATAAATCGGTCGTTCTTTAATGTTATACTTGCAATAACTACAAGATTAGCATGCTAAAAAACATTTTATGTAAACATATTACAAAAGCATTATAAATAAAATTATTAGGGGGTGTGATTTGGAACTTTGCAGAGTAAGCATCTAAGTAAAATTATGAATTAATCGAAAACCAAACATGAATAAGGGCTTTATGTGAATGAGCACTTTACATCACTTGAAAAGGGTATTTTAAAACATTTTGAGAGTTAAAATTCTTACCCTTAATTTTTTAATTATAACTATATTAGGGTAAATCATCAAAGTATGGAAACACTTGAATGACGTGCACTTTTTGCGTTTGATTACTGCTATGAATCAACTGACTAAGGTTTAATTTCTTTCGATTTTAACCAATTTTGATTCGTTCTTTCTATTTAGGATATTAATTTGAAAGTTTTGGATTGATTTTTATTATGATCCAACCTTTTTTTAATGTATCAATCATCACAAATCGTTAAATAAAATTGAGAAACTAACGCAAAAACAAAACGCAATCAGGCTGTACAACCTCATTCTTCAATGACATTAAACTGTTGAAAATTTCCTACATTATCTGTGCTGAGTAAGTAAAAATGTGTGTGCTTGAAGTTTAGATTTTGTTTATTTATTTAATTTTTTGGGTTTAATTGTTGACAGCGCCATGCAGATGAGTCGCATGGGCTCTCCGTCGGTCGGTATGGACGACGACACAGGCGCTGGCCACGCTCTGAGCGACTTTCTCCTCCAACTTGAGAACTACAACCCGTCAATACCAGATTCCGTGGTTGCACATTACTTGAACATGTCAGGATTCGAGTCCCAGGATCCGAGGTAACTGTTAATATATCTTCCGTAATCTTTAGAAAACACACAAATCATTTAAATCAAAAATTTGTACCTGCATGTTACTTTTTCTTTTCAAACCTGTCACCACTTTAGTTGGCAAAGCAGGCCTTGCGTGGTGATTTTATTCCTGGCTTTTTTTCTACTCATGCAGGAAAAGATGCTACTTCAAGTTCATTGATATTACTAATTTATTCACTGTTAATAGTTTGACAGAAACCTAGATGATAACAATATTGGTTTTTAAATAAGATGTATTCTAACACTAAAACAACAATAAGTACTTCATGTTTTTTCCTTACGCTTTTGACTTTATCAAAGTTCACATTTCACATGACAATATCTATAAAGAAAAAATGGTAAAAATCATAAACATAGTTATAAAATGGGATTACTCCATGAAGGTCATATTATGTTTTATGACATTATGATAGGCATAACTATTGATTTTGCATTGTAATTGAGTTTCTTTGTTTTAAGAATATTACTAAACACAAGGACTTCATTTAGGACTAAAATATTCTCAGATTTTATGAGCCTTCAATCACTTTTGGTGACTATAGCAGTGCTATTGATGACTTCTAGAATATTCAGAGTATTTTTTAGCATAAGAAATCACCTGTAGTTCCACCAGTTATGTTTAAGTTCGGTGTAATAGGAGTCTATTGCCATCAATTGGGCGTAAATCTAGTTTCTGAGCTGTTACTAAAATAATTCTGAGGAGAAAACCTAAAAACCTGGGACCATCAGAACCTAAGAATCAGACTAGTACTTAGAGCCACCGGACCAATGATGCAGTAAAAACTTTTTCTATTTTTACCAGCAGTAGGCCCTCATGGTGGATTACAGCCCATTCCAGCATATAGAGAGGAGGCCTGGATCTCTGGAGTGGGCACACTATAGGCTGATTATGCTATCATCAACTTTCCTTCAATACTGGTTTGCCACTCACATATCACTTGTAACATTCCAGATTGATCCGCCTCATAGCTCTGGCATCTCAAAAGTTCCTGTCGGACATTGCAAACGATGCCCTCCAACACTGCAAGATGCGGACTTCGAGCCAAATCACGCAGACCTCCAAAAATCAGAAGGGGCCTAAAGAAAAGAAGTATGTAATGACTATGGAGGATTTAGCTCCGGCATTGCAGGAGTATGGAATAGTTGCGAGGAAGCCGCACTATTTTGTTTGATATTGTGGCAAAGCTGGGGACACTGCTCCTTAGCAACAGCTTTGGGGATTGATGGTCCCGTTTGCTGACAATCGGTATGGAGTTCATCTGCTATCTTTGCAAGAAAATAGAGTAATTTATAGATATGTTATGGTCAGCACATATTTTGCTATGACCTTTCTTTGCTAGATTACAGCTCAAACAATAATATTTATAACATAACCATGAAATTGTTGCCTAGGGTACTGAACATGCCAACAAATGTTGGTATGTCTTAAGAATTCAGCATTATAGACCGAACGATTTAATATGTCCTCCGTCTTGCCCTGTCAAACGCACATTAAGTGTCCACAAAGACCTAACAATATCCCACAGGTTATTTGCTTTAAAATAACCATAATCCACATAGGTATTACGATACTAATTGAACCAATACGTGATCAACCTTCAGAATATTCCATTTAAATTGATACCTTCGCGAGGACTCATTAAAGCAGTCTGTCTATAATAGGAAATTCTGGTGGCGCTCACATACAAACTTTTTCCCCGGTCTCTATGTTACGATGTCATATGTTTGTATGGTTTTAGCGTTGCTAGTCTTTCCAAGGAAAAACTATTGTCATCGACAAAACATGTGCTTTTTCTTAGTCCTAAAAATCCTTTGAAATTCAGTGAGAATAATATTAGAATTTGTATCTACATTTTATTGATCATACAAATAGTGTAGGCTCCAAATGTTAAACCTCCATGCACTACAACGAAAGCAAGCAATTTCAAGCACGAAGTGAATAAAATATATTTTAAAAACACATTTGAAATACTGTTGGTACTTTTTTTAAACTTTTTACCGCTACTTGGGACATGTATGAAATAAACGGAGATATTTTTATTTTGGTACATGTTGACATTTTCACTGTAAGAAATATTTTCTTTGAGTTAACAAGTGTCTTTGGTATTCTTACGAACGCGACATTGCATTTTTCTCCTGTACTTTCGCGAGTCTGATCAAAAAAAAAGGCCTTGTCTTTGGTCTGCGGTCGACCGCAGCGTCAGACGACAACGTCGGCAAAGTGTGCTGTAGCGTTAAGAAACCAGTCGCGTCGAAGCGGTCTTTTACAGCGATTAGGGCAGCTTTATAGCTGCTGTTCAGAAGTGCACCTTACACCGTCGACATACGACGAAGCTTTCAAGCTTTCGTTGTCTGGGTGATAACTCGTTAATAGACACACTCAAACTCAAAGAATTTATTTCAAATAGACCAGAACTTTTGAATTGTCAAAAACATGAAGAAGCTAATGTCAGACACAAGGCATAAATACTGTGAAAGTACTGTAGTTGCCCATTCCAAAATGTAGATCTCTATGGAGAAGAATGGGCAAGAAACTCTTCAATGGACACTCTTTCATAGTACTGTACACTCAGCGACATTTCAAGCTATAAATTTTCAGTATAACATAGCTTTGCTTTGTATACATTTCCAATACAATGAGAGATCTGCATATTTTTTTTTTATATGGCTTGATAGGTCGCCATGTGTACAGTCAAAATATTGGTTATAGTATTAAAACGAGAAAAATAAACTTATACTGTCACTTACGGGATATCTTCCGTGATTGTTCATTATTTTGAGCTCCCCATATTTCGACGCTGTTGCAAGCGCCATGATCGCGGGTTGTTGATATCGGGAGCTCAGAATAGTGACAGTATAAGTTTAGTTGTAAACCGTTGTGAAAGTTTCAAACAGTGTTTGAGAAAAATAAAAGTTAATCTTATGATGAAAAAGAGGTGTTTACAATGTAACTAAAAACTGCCTAAAATTAAATGAATAATTTTATAAGGAACGCATCAATTCTTTATACTACTCTCTTCTTAAATATTGTAGTTAAAATGTTCTCATAACATCCCACTTGTATTCTCTTCTACAGGGTAAGTAGAGGTGTTTAGTATACATCCACATTTCGCCAGATTTTTAGCTATAAATGCTATACTTTCGTGACAACTTTGACAGTATACTAACTCCGAATTATATTGTAATTACAAGCTTTTGCCCGCGGCTTGGCCCGCAAGGATGTCGAAAAATAACCGACGGGAACATACCGAGCAAACGTAGTTACTTACCTTCATCCCGCTTTTTAACCCTTCTGGGGTAGAATTATCCAAAACGCTGAGACACGTTAAATTAATTTTCAATCGTCAGCCTAAACACAACATTTGAAGATCCTAACTTCAAAACTGACGGAGTTTTATATAAACTTTCATCCCTTATTTTACCCCTTTAGGGGTGGAATTCTAAAAAATCCTTTCTTAGTGGATACTTACTCTTTACAAAGAACACACCCTCCAAGTTTCATGTCTCTAGGACCAGCGGTTTGGGCTGTGTGTTGATATATCACCCAGTCAGTCAGTCAGTTTATCATTTTATCTAAAGGGTGTAAATAGACCCTTAACATAAACGAAAGGCACTTGTTCTCCCCGCCACTGCGATCATTTTTTTGTTCTAGACTATACCTGGGAACCTTCTAGTTACGGAGATATTGGGGGTCAAGGGTTCAACTTTTTACAAGTTTTTTTTTTAATACATGTTTATAACGTAAGATTTTTAGGTACTTTACACACCTCCACGACCCTCGTACTATTCAATCCATTCATCAGCACAATGCTATGAGTGCTTTCCATCGAGTCCTACCGTAAAACGTGATTTTTCACCCAAAAAAAAAAGTCGATTCCCAGCAATAACTTTTGCGTAAAGTTACTTAGTTTGATGTACAGAATGCTTGGTTGACGGATATGTGAAGGGTCTGTTTACACCCGGTATATAGATGACATAATTGGCAAAATCCGGATGTTCTATACTCTTCTGCCTACCTCTTCGAAGTATACAAGCGTTGTGTTGTATTTCTACCATTCTCCTCGTAATCTATAGTCTTTTTAACACTCCATAACCTGTGTCGTAGTTTCTATTTACAATTCTTCACCTATATTGTTAACTTTCACACTACAAATTCTTGAAAAAAATAACTAGTGCTGCCATTAAAATAGTGAAAATAGCCTTATAAATATTCGCGACATTAGATTTACCGAACGATACGATTAGCTAGACGATTCTAAAATATATACACATTGATTATATTATAGTTATGAATACTTTTTAAGTTAAAATACATTGGCCTCCGATTTTTGAAAGCTAAGAAAAAAAATTTAAATGTCATGCTGGGATTGGCTGTAATATTCCCACTGCTGGGACACAAATGGTGGATTGAAATGGCGGCCCACTCTTTCTCAGGGAGTGGGCTGTAATCCACCAAGTAACATGACTTCAAATTTTCTGCCTTTCAAACACCGGTTGAGACTGTTCTATTTTATAGTCTAGTAAGGGTATTCTCGTAACGAAAGCGCTGTTTAAACGGTTTACGCTGCATTAACATTGAACAATAAACCCGAAGATAATCTTGTGTAGTGTTCCATCCAGCGAAAATCGCTGGACAGCGCTTGATGACGTCTAAAAAGAAGTTCCTCCCTTAATGACGTTACAAAAACACTCAATGTACTTTAACTTAAGTGTCAATCAAATAAAAAGTAATAAGTCCCTATTGTCATGTAGCAGCCTTTTTGGTAGTTATTATTATAACATTTCAAAATAAAGCACCAAACTTTTTAAATAGTAAAATCTTTGCGTGTGCCATTTAAAAAAAAAAAACTACCGTTTGACACTACTGGTTCAGTAACCATCATCTGCCCAGCCTTTTCCCAACTATGTTGGATTTGGCTTCCAGTCTTATTGAATGCAGCTGAATACCAGTATTTTACATGGAGCGACTACCTATCTGAACTCCACAACCAAGTTGCTAGATAAAAAAATATTAGCAATAAATATGAGAAAACTGACAGACCAATACCTTAAGTTAGCAAAAAAGCGGCAAATGATTTATTTTTTAAATGATGCTCGCAAAAACTAACATGGAAATAATTGCCTTCATAGTTTACTAAGCAATATCCATAGAATCAGAGCCTAGTAGATAAATATTAACAGTCTTTTATCCTACTCCCTACAGTGGGGTAAAGGAATCGTGTTCACCACTTAAGCTGCCATCAGACGGGACTGCATCGCAACAACCGCTCGCAGTCGTTATATCCAACTATTCCGTTGGGTATTCGCGCGCCGTTGCTGCGATGCAGTCCGTCTGATGGCGCTGCGGTAGCTTTAGGTAGCGCTAATTCCTTTTTTTTGCAATTATCCGGTCATTGTCAGGTTGTATGTTGATTAAAATATTATTCGCGGCCGTGACTAATATGGATTTTCAGAGTTATAATTATTAAAATCATCAATACAACCCATTTAAGTTCATTTAATCCCAAAACAAAGACAGGAAGATGAATTTCATTGAATGACTGTTTCATGGAAAAGTCATTTAATTAATGGAATTAAATGAACTTAGAGGGTTGTATTGATGATTTTAATGTTTACAGTTCTGTAAATATATGCGTATTACGGCTGCAAATCATATTATGTTCAACTGTTCAACATACAGCCTTTTTTTTTTTTTCGGTTTGGAAATCATCAAATGACCCCCTACTCTGGGCGGAGCGGAAGGGAGTGTCAGACTTGTACTGACTAAAACCCATCCATGTTCCTTCTTTGCCCTTTGTGTTCCAGGGCCGCAGCCCAACATACAGCCTGACACTGTGCTGCAAATTGAAAAAAAAAAAAAAAAAAGAATTTCGTGGGCTACTTTATATCTGTGAATGGAGTCTACACACCAAAACCAAAGGCATGTGGGCAACTTTCGTACGCGTTCAGTTGCGGCTTTCGTGTGTAGCTCAATTTAGTTAACATGCCCGGCCATTTTGGTGTAGGCTCAATAAGTCATACCTAAATAATACTGTGCAGTTGAAATTTCAACTTACTGCACTAAGCTGAACGTTGAAATTGCCTGCTGATTATTATTGTTCCACTGTAACGAGTAAATACGTAGTTAGCATATAACTAATACGAACATTAGGTTGCATTATTAACACGTATTTTTATATCTTTGTATTTTTACGAATACTTAGGTTACATACTTGTAACACCCGACGCCTTAGAACGTCACTTTTGTATCGGGTGTGACGAGTCTGTTTTTGTCCTAAATGTTACTGAAATATTGTTAAAATAGTACTAATAACTTGACTAAGAGAATTAGACAACTGAGGTAGCTTAGGTGAATTTTGTGTAGGAAATATGTAACCGTACCCCATAAGGAAAATGTCCTAAGTATAATAATGTAAAATTTGATCAAGGGATAAGTCAAAAATATCTAAATACCAGAATTGGTAACATATTACATTGAATGTAACCTAATAATCTGCCTAGCCTTTTACCAACCATGTTGGTTAACTAGATACAGCTTAATACTAGTATGGTTCACGGAGCGTCTGCCTATCTGACCTCCACAACCCTGTTAGCACTGGGTAATACAATTCCCTTTTGTAAGGCTGGCTGTCAGACTTTCGGGCCACTGACTACCTGTAACGACTGTCAAAGTACCTACTACAAATGACAGCCAGGACCAACGCTACGGATTAGCCTCGATATGTAATGAACGGTCACCCATCCATGGACTGTCCTCGGCAAGGGCGGCTTAACCTTGAACATCGACCCGTGCGGCTGTTATTATTTAGCCACGATCTAACCTACAGTTGTCTAATTAACTTGGTATTGTAGTCCAATGTGACTGTCCCAACAAAAAGGCGTGAAATTAAAACCATGGTGAGCAAATAATACTGCTATTAATTTGGCTTGAATAGAATGAATGGTCTTCCATATGTGTAATCAAAAGCAATTTAGTACTAAATGAAATATATCTCCTCATTTAAATCGCAAATATACATGCACACCATTTATAAAAAAAGATTTGAATCGTTAGATCACCTTACCGCGTCCGAGGCTGATGACGTTTTGTTAAAAAAAAAAAAAGATGCTGGTGGAATAGATAATCCTCCTCTTTTTTTTAGAAGGCGACTAAAAATGGGGAAGGCCGGTATAAGTTCATTGTAGATGGCTTCTCCATATGTTAAACCCAGTCTGGCTTATGAGCGAGTCAAGCTATTTTGAAATACACGGTGGACGGGACACCGACGCTAAAACAGTTACCACGTATTCAGTACATCATTCTGAGCCACTACCATAGAAAGTTTTTATCGGTTATTAAAAAAAACTGCTGTTTCCTACAAAATTGAAACACCTACACTGTTAAAATGTATGAACAGCGGTTTTTCTCCCGATGATAAATTTGTTTGTGAGAGCAGCGGTGGCGCAGTGGTGGCGGACCCGACTTACGAGCAGTAAGTCGTGGGTTCGAACCTAGGCAGGCGCATTACTTTATGTAATTTATTTATTTAAAAACATCGTGAGGCAACCGGCATGTCCTAGAACCAAAAATTCAAAGACATGCGACATCTATCAACCCGCGTGGTGGATTCCTTCTCATAAAGAGGAGGCCGTGTGTCCCAGCAGTGGGGAACGATATAGGCTGATTATGCTATGCTATGATATAAATTTGTTTGTAGTTCAGAATGATGTGCTGAATACGTGGTATCCGTTTTAGCGGTGGTGTCCTTTCACCTTTTATGACATTGACTCACAATGAAGATGATTTCCCCAACCAATGATGATGGCTAGCGTTATTAGTTTCACAGTTATCTTCACCATTGTCTCACTTTACAGAATATTATCTGTCATTTTATGCTGATGTATGAGCTAACTCTTATCAGTCTTGAATGCTTTTTTGCTGTACTGCGGTGAGGGACATCTAACGGTTTAAAACTTTGATACCGTTTTTAAATAGAAATAAAATATGTAATAAGTAGTAACTTTTATAATGGTGCGGATTCGTTTGAGCACCAACTTAACTTAATTTAGGTTCAAGTATTTTGACAACTCTAAAGTATCGCTATCCTTTTCTCGCGCTACCTATAAGAAAGAGAGAGCAATACTCTAATATTAGTTAAGTTGGTGAACAAAAATAAACTCAAAATGTATGATTTATATTAACTTTTTTCATAATTTTTTAAACTTATGAATGGCATATTAATATGTGTCAGTAATAAAACACGTAAATAGAATGTTTCGCCTCAAAAAAATAATTCAAAACTCAATTTATTTCTTTTTTTATTTATTGCATAAGCCAAGTGTGGAAACAATAATAATTTAAAAAGATATTTAGGACATGTTAAATTAAAATTGTTAATCTCATTAATAAAAGTCTTAAATTAATCTGCGATTATGACTGTCTATTTTGATTCCACAGAATTTTTTCTCATTATTTTGACCATAGTTTTTGGCTGGAATACACATACTACCTATGTTGAAGGGCAAAAGTATGCTAATTTTGACAAGGCCCTATCAAGTAGCATACTAGTATTACGTGTAAAAGGAGAATACAGATATACAACCTTAGTTTTAGTATATGCGAAACCTGAAACACGAGTCTAGTATTTGTATGTAAATCTATGTACAAAATTTCAAAACTGTATCATGCAAAATCACAAAGTTATAAGCTTGTTCTGTTACCTGGTTGTCCGCACAAAAACGTGGTCACCACGCAGCGCACCCGCGCGTGCGTCTCCAGCGTCGTCTTGAGCTCATTGATAATAATAATTTGGCAGTAGGTACCTAAATGATTGCGATAGGTACTTAATGTCGCCCGGTGTCCAACTTGTAAATTTTTTAAATATTTTTGGGACAAAATATAACATGGTTTAAAAAGTATTGCAATCGATTCAGTTACTTATTCTGAACAAACTATATTCAGATTTCGCATATACTAAAAATAATGGTGTAGATATACATACCTAGATAACGCAAGAGCACCTATTTCGCGTACTCGGCTTAAGCATTTTCTGCTTAACGTGGCTACTGTCGCAGCAAGCTAATTTGTTACAAAAACAAGAACGTTACAACTCAAGAGCTTAATTCTAAACATTAATGAACAAAAACGTAGTCTATTTTGTGTAGTGACTAAATAGTGCTTATGACGCCATAGTAGGTGGTCAAAAAATGGCACGCTTGGTTTTTATACGGATCGTGATATTTGCGTTATTCAGGTACTTGTATCTTTATCTGTGTGTCTGTCTGTTTGTCAGGGTGTGACTGAGTAAGAAATATCTCTTAAGTGGTGATTCAGTCTATCAAACTGGACAATTCTCTTAATTTTTTTTTTCGACCCATGTTGGGACCAAAAAAAAAATGGTGTCTTCATACTAATTGCGTCAGCCGATGTGATATTTTGTATGGGAAGTCGAAAATTTTTTTTTTCGACCCATTTTCTTTAGTAAAGGTCCAGAAGAATCACCAGCTAGTGAGCTAGCTCGACAGGTATTACGCTAATTCTGTCACACTTTATATGTGGAATCTGCTTAAGAGCGTGAGCGTTTTTAATGAAACTTCGTACGCATAAACAGGACATATAGGTCTAAAAAGTTACAAAGAATATTTTCGAAATATCGTTTAAAAAAAAAGACAATTGGAAATTTCTGTCTATGGAAAATTTAAAATCGGTCTAATATAGCTGTGCCTCTATTTTTGGAAATTGTCTCTATAAACTTTTTAGAGCTATGAATTCTGCTTATGCGTATGAAGTTTCATTAAAATCGGTTCCGTCATTTCGAAAAATAAGGACTTGAAAGTTTGTATGGAATGCCGTAAGTCGTAAACGCTCTTAAGTCGGTCAGAAAGTCAGGTCCACCCAATAAAAGCGAAAAGTTCGATCCGGTGGCGATTCGCGTGGTGCGGCCGTGTAATCCGAAACGATGAAAATGTCGTCTTTTTCGCTTTTATAGCATGGACTTGACTGAGCAGCTTAAGCCAATTTTCTCGTCTACAATTGTGATCACTCCATTTTTTTTTACATACACGGATACACGGTGAGCATTCTGTCTTGAGTACCTCTACTACTAGCAAGCGTGCTTTATAAACATGTGTATTTCAGGCATAAGGAAAAGTGTTTTCATTCTAGTTTTATTTAGTAAAATTATGTGAACCTATACTTCGTATAGGTGACCTCACTATACTGTAGTCGTAACTAAAATATTTACTATGATGCTACAAGGATGTTTTGGCGCTCGAAGGGGGGCGTTGTCAAAACAAAATGTATTGCAAAAACAAGATGGCGGCGGCGATAGTTCCTATTTCGGCCGCGCGTCAAAAGATCCTCGTACAGCTATATTTTTAAGTTTAATTTTGTTGTTTTGTATTTGTCAACACATTGTGTCGATGTCTTCTGTTATCACGTTATAGGAAAATCATTAGTGATAAGGGTATTTTAAATAAACGATTCATTAAACACAAATATTTTGTGTTATTTACTAGCTAATATGCCCGCGGTAATTGCCCCACGCGACCGATTATCGGGTAAAAGTATCCTATGTGTTAATCCAAGTTATAAACTATGTGTGTGCCGAAATCCGTTCTGTAGTTTTTGTGGCATCTGGATTGAGGGCCCATTTTTTAAATCCTTGAGAAACGAAATAAGACTTATAGGGGAATTAGTTAAAAATAGTAAAAACTTAAAGCATAGGGCCATGAATTTCTTAAACGTGAATTAAAACTGTTACGATCAAATAACTTGGACCCTCAATCCAGACGCGTGCGTAAAATGACGTAGTCTAAATCTCAAAAAGTACTATCTCTGAGTTAATCATTTTTATTTCAGAATTTAGTTAAGAATTTCTTAAACATTTTAAGAAATTCCCAAATCTGTAGAACATGACATAACAAATTTATGGCGGTATATCTAGGGCCCTCAATTCAGTAATGTCTGGACTGAGGAATCTGCAAGACATTAATTTATCTGAAGAAATACATAAATACGACTTTAACATCTTTTAGTTAGATACCTCTGTGAATTAGTTAAAAAGAAATAATGACACAAAAGTTAATTGTTAAAAAGTAAATCAAAGTCGAATTTTACTAAAACGTCTGAACTGAGAGCCCAGGCGGCTTTATTGACTAGGCTCAACCTCATAGATTAACGCAAATTAGAATAAGTGTGTTTACTATTTTTTAACTAAAATATAACATATCGTCCGTTCCTCTAAATGCCATACTTTACGAGAAAATTGATTTTATATTTTTCATAGGAGAAAATTTTGTAGGGTGCATATGATTTTGTGACTTTTTTGGACTGATCAGTATCATGTGCCCTCATAAAAGCTATTTTATAAGCGATTAAGTAAATATTTGTTGCTTAAACTGTCAGAAGCGATTGTGTTTGATATTTTGTATTGTATTTGATATCCATACTGTAATAATTGACGAAAAAACTTGTGTTCATCTTTGAAAATAGAGCCACACGAACTTACGCATTTACTATCGTAGATAGAACAATATACATAAAATGAGTTTATTATAGTAGAATTAGCATTTTTTGAAGAATATGCAATTCATTTCTTAATACATACATACATAAACTCCCGCCTTTTTCCCATGGAGTAAGTAGACCTAGAAAACAGAACGCCACCTAAAAAGATCCTCTTGATAGAAACCTTGCACATGTAATGGAGTTTCTAAATGACAAATATTTATTTCACAAACTTGTAATGCTTACTCAAAAACACTTATTTCCTGGAACAACTTTTATGAAATTTTCGAACACTATTTTTTCGTTCAATGTTTTCGTGTTAGGCGGTATGAGGTGCGCGGGAGACGAGTCGCGCGCAGGTCGGGATGGAATGAGACGAGGTAGTTGAAAGAAGATCGCCGCTCTGGATGAATCAACAAGCTTTTCGACCATGCTCGCATTGACGATAGACGGACCGGGAAGGGCCCTCTTAAGTACATACTCATTTCGCCTCCTCCACGTTCATACATCTGGTTATCTCGATAAGGCAGTAAAACTACTACCCTTTCTAGTCAGATCTCAAGCTCAAACGCGACTGTAGAGCTTGGCATCCTATGTTAAGGTGAGAGCGTCAGGGTTGCCCGCGAAATTAAAATTTTTTTACGTTTTTTTGCGCGAGCTACCCCGGCGTTTCCATCTTAAGACAGTTTTGACTTGTCTGGATTTGTTTTCCTTTCTCCATATCGCTGGCACGAGTTGTTGGACCCAAAACTTCGTCAATTTCCACAGTCGTCGTCCGTGGCAGCGCAGAGGGCACTTGTCTGCAAGTTTGGTGCACAGAGGGCACTATAGCAGCTAGGTGTAATCCATAATAATATTACAAAGAGGTAAAATTTGTGAATTTATGTATGTAGGGAGTATTCTCGGGAACCAATGACCCAATTATAAAAATTCTTTCACTGGCAGAAAGCTACATTATCCGTGGGTGGTATAGGCTATAATTATAATTATATCATGCATATTAGCCGAGCTATCACAGTTTTTGCGGAAGATGTCGCAGGCGAGTGGGTAATAAAACGCCAAAACCAAGAAGAAATACTTTATTAAATTCTAAGTTAGAAATGCATTCGAGATAGTACAGTTACAATAACAAAATTCTATTGTTAAATACATAACCGTTCTTTGCAGTCGAGTAAAAATGGTAAAGAAAACGTTACTTTGCAAGATGGGCTAAAATATTTAAGCTCAGGTTAAACCCGTGCGGGATGCGGGCCGACATTCACTCGTACAGATTATGTCAACTAGCAATAGAGTTTTACAAACTGGTGCGAATAGTCGCGTGACACATAACATTACGCTTATAATTCTCCAAAGGGTTAGGCAAAGGTGTACATAGTAGGAGCCCCGTCCCATGTAACAGGGGGCGAGCCTGTTGCCCTCAACCGAGCACAAATCCTACTGAGAAATTCCTGATGGAAATACCCAATAAACAGCGCCCGACCTGGTAATTGAACCCAGGCCCTCATGCTCAGCAGCCGATCTTGCGACCATTAGACGAACGACGCAGTCGCGTGACTTACTTATATTAATTAGCAACGTCTCTTCCCGCGTCCAAGCGGCATTCGTCACAGTGTAACCAGACCTTTATCTGTTAGCTATTTAAATATAAAACCTGTGGTCAGTCTTTGCTTTAAAATGAGTAAACACCGTGTTCCGGACGATATACCTAAACTTCGACCAGATGTTCAGACCACGGAAATAAACATTGTTCATTATGGACAAATTAATGAATTCTTATTTATATTTTTTTTATTTACTCTCGGGTTCCTCTCGTACGTGCAAATGAAAAGCAAATAGCATTGGATATTTAATTACACTAAGCGGCAACATTGGCCAAATTAAGACCCTTTCTTACTGCATAGCTCAATTAAAATTTCATTAAATGCAATTACAAATATTTTTGTAACGAAGCCTTTTTAAGTACCACTTCTTTTGTAAGATTTGATTTATAAAAGCTATTTAAGTGTTTGTCACAGTTCATGGATAACGTGAAGAACACGGTGTTCAATAATATAATTTTGGTACGTATCACAAATGTCTTTTAGGCTTATACAGAAATAGTAAATAGGAACTAAACAATTAAACATAAATAATCTCCGTTTCCACAACACTATGCACTGCCTAAATTAATAATATATCTGCTTTTTTTTCAGTTAGAATTTCAACTCTAAAAGAGCTCGTGGGTAAATAAAAACAACCGCGCGGGTTGATCTTCAAGCTAACCCGCGTCGCGCTTACCTAGGTTGGTCCGTGGATGGATAACCACCTGTTACATACCGAGTACTTTCCGTGCCTCGGAAAGTACGTCAAGCAGTTGATCCCGGCTGTCATTTGCAGATCTTTGACAGTCGTAACAGGTAGTCAGTGACCCGACAGTCTAGCAGTCTTACCAAGGAGTATCGTATTAATCTTTACTAACTGGGTTGATGAGGTCAGATAGGTACTCGCTCCATGTAAAATACTGGTATTCAGCTGGTTATTTCATTCGGAATATTTGTGTTCTTGAGAAAGAGTATTAGACAACAGTATTAATAAAATCTCACTGTTTCACACTTAAATAAATAACAAAATACATTCCCTCTTTATGACTCAAGTCGGGTACAAATAGTACACAGAATTAAATGTCCATAAACTACGGAGGAGACATGCTGCAACCCCAGATAAATTGGAATAAGGGCAAGAGAATGATGATGCTGCTAAGGCTGCTGTTGGCAGACCACCATCATCAGTCTATAGCAGTCCACTGCTGGACATAGGCCTCCTCAATAGCACGGCATTCAACTCGATTTTCCAGGGTGGCTGGTAGGAACTCTCATCCAGTTGCTACCAGCCACCCTGCGAAGATCGTCACTCCACCGAGCCTGAAGACGTCCCACCTTACGTTTGCCGATTCGCGGTCTCCACTCACGAGAACACGTCTACCCCTACGGTCATTGGTTCTACGGCTAATATGACCGGCCCACTGCCACTTCAGCTTACTTATTCTGTGAGCTATGTCGACAACTCCGGTTCTCTGTCGGATCACATAGTTCCGGATGCGATCCCTCAGAGAGACTCCAAGCATAGCCCGTTCCATAGCTCGCTGAGCGACCTTAAATTTATGGACCAGCCGTACTGTGAGTGTCCACGTTTCAGCTCCGTAAGTCATAACAGGCAGGACGCACTGATTGAAGACCTTAGTCTTTAGGCTCTGTGGAATACGCGACGAGAAGACCCGGCGAAGCTTCAGTTCGATGGCAGACCAAGGTTTGTAAATAGGTGTAAAAAAGAGGTTAGATACTTAAATGCACCAGCATTGTCCAAAAACTAGCTAGAATATCGTCCCCCAAAATATGACATGTATGTGTCACCGTAAAATTGAAAAAAACCGTTAGATTATAATCTATCTCGAGATATTGTTAATGTATTGTCGACCGTTAGATCATAAACTTTAATTTAACGCATTATTTTTCGGTAGATTATAACTGTGTCAACTGTCCGAAGGCTACCCCTGATTGGTCGGTCTTACAGTAGATAGGCTATGTTCGGTGACTAACACTAACTTATTTATCATTCAAACTGCACTTCTTGGGTTAATCACAGATTAATTTTACTTACACAACAATTTCATAATTTGAGTTTTCAACACGAAATCAATTTAAAATCACCAAACACCCGTTTGTTTACATTCGACAACAAACGAATTAACAAATATGACGTTCACGCATGCCATTTCTCAATTTGACGGTTTCACTTCGATAGATTGTAATCTACGGAAAAATAATGCGTTAAATTGTAAGCAGTATGTTACGGTTCACAATCGTTCAAAAATAATGCGTTAAATTGTAAGCAGTATGTTACGGTTCACAATCGTTCAACAGTTTACAATCTCGTGAGATAGATTATAACCTAACATATTATTGTAAAACGTTAACGCTCTTAACACAATAGGAAGTGGTGAAGGGCAAGCATCCTGGGGGACAGTCTTTATGTATAGTCGCCAGCGGGTCAAGCTACGACAAACTGTCAAATTTTCTGATACGATTTTGAACTTAACCATCAACATTTTATGAATTAAATTCATTTGGAAAAATTTGACAGTTTGTGGTAACTCGATGTGCTGGCGACTGTAATATAGACTTTCAAAATTGCAAATCCTCAGCTTAATTTGAATGGATATTTGGTGCAAGCAAGCCTAAATCTATACTAATATTATAAAGTTGAAGAGTTTGTTTGTTTGGTTAACGGCGCTAATCTCAGGAACTACTGGTTCGATTCGAAAAATTCTTTTAGTGATTGATAGCCCATTTGTCGAGGAAGGTTATGGGCTATAAAATGTCACGCGGAAGGTCGCGGGCAGCTAGTAGTAATATAAAATTAGCCATCAACTTTCTTATAAACAGCCTTCAAATGCTCCGTCATCGGTGTATTATCCGTTTCCATGAATAACACCACCTCCAAAGTATCAGGCGCTAACAGTTTGATGTTCCGCTTAATTTTCTTCACAAATGGCGGCTTTGCGAATGAAATCCGAGCTAGGCTTACAGTTTCTAGCGTCAACTGTTTGTTTTCAACGTCACAAGTCCCTTCCTCAAGGGATGTGAGGCCAAAGTTGTGGCTAACTGTGAACGCCAGCTGGTTGGAGCCCGGCTTGATGCGTAAGAAGCCACGTTCTTGGTGCATCGGTGTCTGCTTCTGAGGGTGCTTCGATTTTGATATGAAGTTGAACATTGGTTGACCTGGAATTGTAGATATAAAATGTTTTGTAGTTATTCCTTTGAATCTAAGAAGGGAGATAAATTTCGTTGGTTAATTTTTTACTCAACTGCACAACAGTGGTAACAATTTGAAAATGGCAACAAGTAGTCACACCAAGATACCATTTCTGAAATATATTCTAACAGTAAAAGGCATTTGCACGTTAAGCCGTTGGTCCCGGGTGTCATTTATAGATCTTTGACAGTCGTTAGGTAGTCAGTGGCCCAAAAAGTCTGACAACCAGTCTTACCAAGGGATATCGTATTACCCAGTACTAACTGGGTTTTGGAGGTCACATAGGCAGTCGCTCCATGTAAAATACTGGTATTCAGCTGCATCTGGTTAGACTGGAAGCCGACCCCAACATAGTTGGAAAAAGCTAGGCAGATGATGATGATAAAAATGTAAGAAACAGTTTTGTTTTTATAACCAACTAGCTTAGCCCACGACTTCACATGCTTGGAGTTTGGTAATGTACCAAGGGATCGTACTACGGGGATAAAAAAGTATCCTATGTGTTGAATCAGGTTATAAACTATCTGTGTACCAAATTTCATCCAAATCCGGTCAGTAGTTTTTGTGTGAAAGAGTAACAAACATCCATCAATTCTCACAAACTTTCGCATTTATAATATTAGTAGGATGAAAAATTTCTATGTGGGGGTTCAGAATGGCGCGACCTTCCACCCTGTGTTTAATATTGCACTCTTATAGCACTTTTACTATTTAAGTATGAAAAATAAACTTGTTTTTTTTTTTGTTATTACTTTAAGATTATTCTTAAGGTTTTTATTGTGTAAGTAGGTAGGTATTCTGTTTCCCAACTTTCTATTCAAGAAATAACTATGCGGCAATTGTGCAAATAAAATAAGCGAAGTTTTGTTTACATAACTACCTTTCCAATACATTATTACCTTGGTCGCTTATAAGCAAGACTTTAGATAAAAACAGTTCATAGTAACATCATTATACCGACTCAATTCCGTATTATTTATAGTTAATGCAAAAGTATATCGTGCAGATAGAAAAAAAAAATCGTATTTCGATTTCACTCACGCACCGATACAAGAAAATTCCAATTCTTCATGATATTGGAAATCAGGGATGTTAGGGTATGTGCCGCGGCCTTCCTCAGTAGACCAGCGTCCAGCCAGCCAAGAAATGGGCTCCAAAACTTCGTTTAAAGCAGGCATAATAATTTTAAAACTTTTTCGCGATTACTTTCAAAATTATTTCGTAAAAACCTCTCTCAGAAGAGGCGACAAATGTCAATGTCAAAATTTCTCATGTCAGTCCTGTGACGGAGTTGCCAGTTGGAAGACTGTTTTACAATGTTTATGTAGTTCCATTAGAAGAATAGGCAATGCAAAAGATATTGTGAATAATAGTTACACCATTCATTTTCGCTACATTTCATACATGCCCAGAGAAAATCAAAGATTTAAATCATGGAAAAGTTTATTTTTTATGCAAAGCGATTTCACATAATCTACACTTCCTTCATAAATCCTCTGTTGTCTTTCAATTTGTGAAACTTCAAACTATGCTTCAAAATCTCCTGTTGTATTAGATTCAGTTAATATTTATTTCAGCTGCGTGTGCGTTGCAGCTACGTAGGCCTCTCCCAAGCACAGAGCATCATATAAACGTCGCCAAATCACCACACATGCTTCTCGTGACCAGCGGGATTCCACGAGCTTCGTTCTACCGTGAGGGAGGCCCATCACGATGAATAGGCAGAAAAATCAATCGATTTCTGAAGACAGCAAAGTTTTACGCAGTTGCAATAGATCTGCGAAAATAAAAAAACGCAATGCCACTAAAAGCCAGCTTATGACTACAGAAACTCAACATTTTATTCAAAAGATTTGCTATAGAAAAACTGCATCAATAGATATGACTCGGTATGGATTTATAAATGACAGTAAAATTAATCCTGTGAACTATATGATAAAACCCCTGAGAGCGCAGCTAGAAAAGATTTGCGGTGAGTTTTAAACAGTAAACTTAGTCAAAAGAACAACTGAAAACTTTTAAAAGCATAGGTAATTTAATTTTATGAGAAGAGGTTTCAGAGGAACGGAAACAACGGTCTCTGATTATAGTTAAGATCAACAGTTCATTCGTCAGTTCACAGTAAATTAAAATAGTTCGAAATTGTGTAGGTATTCGCAGACAATAATTTAGCGCGTGGTGTCACGTATCAACTTGCGCGCATAGATTATACCTTTACTTGCGCGGCGAGTTGAAAAATGCACGTACAAGTGCCTTGCGTGAGTTGCGCTTAAACAGCAGACTGGTGACCAGTGTTGCCATATGGTCCTCCATACAATGAAAAAATTTATTTCTTTGCTTCGTCTTCTTTAGATTTAAAAGATTCGCTCTACCGCCGTACTCGAGTGGGGCAGACTCATTAAAATTAATACAAGAAGATTAGATGATTAAACTAATAACGTTTCTCTTTCATTTCGCATAAAAACAACAAGTCAGCTGTTAGAGCAATTGACTTTGATTCACGGTTTCGAACGCGAACTATGACACGGGATTCCCCACATCTCATGTTGCTGTTATGGCCCTATTATGTGGTATTATCATGAAATAAAATATAAGTTCCGACAGATAGACTAAAATTTTGATTAATAATGAATACTACGAAAAAAAAATCGGAATATGCTCTGTCTATCTAGACGTAAATCCGTATAAAAATTTTAGAAAACATGGTTTGCAACATAAAGGGGACGCGGCCTATAAAAAATTTTTGTGCAGCCCAATCCAATGCCTCCAAATAGGACTATGGATGTAGTCTGCAATTACACTCAGGTAGCTGTTGGGACCGCCCCTCACCCATCGCATCAGCGAGGCTGCTCTCTTACGTATAATGACGTGAAAGCCGTCCACTTGAGCTTCAGCAAACATCGCTGACGCATTGCAGTAGCGAGGCAATCCCATCAGCAACCTGAAAGCATTGTTATATTGGACCCGCAGGGCTCTGACGGTTCGCTGCGTGTCCACAAACTACACGTATAAAAAGACTGGCAGTATGCCCTAAATAATGTCTTCTTTACCGCATAATAACATTGGGAAAATCTGCGTGCCAGCATATTACAACGAATCGTCAGGTTCCCTGCGTATTTCGAGCACATCAAAACATTTATTATAATATTATTTATTTTTCTTTCGTGTTTAGGTTCCTTTTTTTTTTGTGCTACTGTACAGAACTGTACTTGTGGTATTTGCTAAATAAACTATTTTATTTCTGCCTTGCAAATTTTTGAGTTTTCAGTAATACCGAAGGCGGTAAAACCTGACGTACGTCATAGTTCGTCTGTCCTGCGGCGAGCCAAGCTTCGTGAGGCTGTCACATCGATAAAACAGAGACCACACAGCATTCTAAAACCAGGTCAGTAAGCCGCGTTTGCAATTTTTAAAAGGAGAAAACGGGAAGGTTCTTTTAAAAACCACTACAAAAAAATACATATTTCAACTGTGTGGTGGCAACACTGGCAACAGTCTCAGAGTAAAATGACTGTGACATACGAACGGATAGATAGACGAACAGGACGAATCGATAAGGGATCCGTTTTTTGTCGTTTAACTACGGAACCCTAATAATGACAAATAATAGATTCGACCAATCAGAATCGGGCGGGGTATTCGATCGTATGTTGGGTATTCGATCGGTGCTTTTGATGTTCAAAATGCTCCGTCCGTCCGCTCTATCGCTCTTTGTCAAACCTTGAGTTTGAACTTTTGAGACTCCGTCAAAGATTTTTTAAGAGCACATTCCGAGAGTTTCCTTTCCCAACGCCTACCCATAATAACATTTTAAAAGCAACTGAATCTGTCTGTTACCTTTGCGCGCATAAACGGTTGAACAGATTTGAACGAGGCACACGAATACCTAAGCCTTTAGAACACAGGATAGTGATTTTATGTTCCAGTAGGATAATTTCTGACCAAAGAAACACAAAACTAATTAAATTGGTGATAGCTTAAATGATACCCCTTTAATACACCGATACTACGACTACTACCTACAAAATGAAATGCGATCCCATCAAAAACATAATATGTACCAAAATGCAAGTCTCGAAAATTGTTCTTCTACCGTAATTTAAAGTTGTGAGATCTTGGCAATCTCTAAAGGCATCTACACACAACAAAATCTTATTTGGGCTGCTAGCGCTTTTTCCGATTAGGACTTAGGTCTATTGAAAATAGTAGATTATTGTTATTTGGTTATGGTGCGATGGACAAGTCATTCTTTATGGACATTAAGATCTCACAACTTTTTACGGTAGAAGAACAGTTTTGCGAGACTTGCATTTTTGTACAAGTGTTTTTGATGGAATCTTTCTTTCGTGCTATTATGTACGTATGTACTTTTAATCTTTCAGTTAAAGTCGCGGAAGTAAAACATAATAATTCGCCTGTCCTACCGCGAAACAAGCCTCGTGAGGCTGTCACCTCGGCAGAACGGAAACCGTTAATTCCAAAATCAGGTTAGTAAGCTGCGCTTGCAATTTCATTTTTGAATGTAGACAAGGGAATCGTTTTAAAATAAACACTCCAAAAAAATCCGACCTCGGCTGCAACTCAAAAATTCCAGTTTCTGTTCTTGAGATTGCGAATTGGCAAGCGAACGGTGGGACGGTACCCAATGTTAGGTACAGTGACAATTTTCGCTGGCTGGCTGGTAGCAGCTAGATTTGCCGAGAATCGAGTCGAGTGGTGTGCAATTGGAGAAATTTATTTCCACCAGTGGACTGCTGTAAGGTGAAGATGCTGACGACGACTGAGAAATTCCTAATGGAAAAACCCAATAACACTTAGCCTGACCTAGAAATCGAGCCCAGGGGGGTTACTATGACGTCTTAAGAGCGTTTGTACGGAAAGTGGGCAACGTCGAAAATAGCTGTCAAATATTTCGCGATTTGGCAATATTACTGTATGGAAATAAGAAATATGGCTAACTAGTGAACTAGAATATTAATAATGAATTGCAATTACACTGAATTATACAAGTCGTCTAGCGCCACCTCTTTCCCACAATGGAATTTAAGATGTCATGGTAGGCCACCACGATCTTATGCTTAGTAACAGCGCTTGCGAGCACCAACGATTTAATTAAATTATTGAATTGTTACAGCTCTTAGTAATCCCGAGAATCGTTCGTCAAGGGCTCGATATCGAGTCAGGATAAAAAGTGAACCAAGCCCTACAATCGGACAAAAGAATGTTAAACAAGTGTCGCCGGACATGAACAAAGCAAGAACGCCAAGTAGGAAAAAATGACGCGTCCTTTTTAATGTTACACCAAACGTGGGTTAACTTCAAAAAATCATACTATTCTGTCAAATAATTGAATGAATTCATACTATTCTGTCAAATAATTAATGTATTAAGGCTTCGGTGTTGTTTTATTCTAATGTCAAGTTAGACCTCACTTCAAAAGGGGTAGCATAATTATGGAGCCAGGCCATACTACAGACGACCGCTTTTTTTATTTTTAAAATTGTGGGCATTTGCTCAATTTGAAATTTTTCTGTCGTGTACAATTGATTTCAGGTCTCTGGCGACGCTCGCTTGGTCGTCGCACGTCGCACGTCGCTAATGACTACACAGTTACTGCTAGTTGCTTACCAGCGCGTTTCGAGTTATTAGCAATAGTACCTAGCTCTTCCATTCAAATCGTTGGCGACGGAAGCACAGGGTGCCTAAACGGAATGAGAACACAACTTTATGTTACGTACATTTTAATACTGCACTAATAAATGAATAAGTCTGTATCGCAATTCCGTTTCGAAGAAGCCTGGTGCTCAATGATTTAATACTCACAGTTTATGTTTACGAAAAGGCTTTTGTCCTCCAGTGGGACACTAACAGGCTGTTTTATGTATAATACGATTTTGCTTTTGTTTGACCTAGACATTTTTATCACAATTGCAATTACCGCTTACTTGGCCAGTGCAGTTAAAATATTGGTTGTACGCTGGTGGGAAGCAGCACGGACAGGCAGTGCGTGCCAGATTCTCAGACGTTAGCGCTCTACAGTTTTTCTTTCTTTCGTTTTCTTTATTTTGCTTGGCCATTTCCTCATCGCAGAAACAGTCAGCTTTTTTGTTCCCTTTGGTTGCATTTTCATCGCAAAAGCAGTCAAATTTTTTGTTCCCTTTGCTTGCATTTTCATCGCAGAAACAGTCAACTTTTTTGTTCCCTTTGGTTGCACTTTCATCACAGAAACAGTCTGCTTTTTTGTTCCCTTTGGTTGCACTTTCATCACAGAAACAGTCTGCTTTTTTTATCCCTTTGTTTGCATTTTCATCGCACAAACAGTCTGCTTTTTTGTCCTTATTCTGCTTAATTTCCTGTTTCCGAGATGACTCGCAACTGCAGTCACTTTTCTTTCCAAATACTTTCTGAAGTAAATTCATATAAATATTTTTAGCTTCAGGTGTGTCTGCTTTATTTAACTTCTCTGCGTCACTTTTGCACAATCGCCCTTCCTTTACCTTACATGCTGTTTGGGCTATAGGGACTGATAAATTTCTAGAAAGTGACCTCGGCGGTGTAGGAGGCATTGTGTGTACCTTAGACGTGCACTGGTCTTGCAAACTTGAACATGATGTATGAGCATACATTTGTTTTTCCGAACCAACGTTGTTACTGTTTTGAACCATTGGCTTATTTGGTTCGATTCGGTAATCTTCCATGTCTGTATGTTTGGAAGAACATACCGCCCCTTTCAGCATATTCTGTTTTTGGGCACAACGTTCATACTGTGGGTCTTGGGTGCAACACGAATCATGCTGCGAATTTCTCGGCTCAAGGATATCCTGTGCTTCTAGCGTCAGTTTCCGAAAGAAATCTCGGCAACTTGCTATTTTATTAAACACAGCGTCTAACTCTCCTTTGCACTCTAGTTGACAGGGTAGTGATTCCACCTCTTTTCTCCGACGTGATTTAACCATTTCTTCGCACTGGCGATCTAAAGAGCATACACTTGGACCGCAATTATCTTCTTTGCATTCGCACGGGCCACATTCTGAAGGGCCTGGCCCGTTGAACTGTTTCGAAGTCCGAGGACAAACTAAGTTTTGGGCTAAATTTTCCAGGTCTTGGATTGCCGCGGTCTCTAAAAGTTGTCGTGTAATGCATTTTGGCGGGCAATGTTTCTTTTTGTTGGGCATGGGAGTAAAATGGACTTGACAAAACTAAATCATTACTATTATATTTAGCTCCTGCATATAATTTTGCTTACTTTTGATATTGAATTTTGTAGCATTTTACTAGGGTTTTTGTTGTCTATAATATCCCGTTTTTATTTGAGAAGATGGATGACAAGTGTATGACAGATCTAAGCACAGATTAATGTTAATTACCTATTAGAAAAACAAAACTGTTCAAATAAAAATATATTCTTCGAAGCAGGTAGGTCTTTTTTTAGGGTAGACCACAGACAATCCAAGGATATGTTTGAACGGTTTAGTCCCATCTCGACACCTTCTCATCTCGGCAACCATGAATTCATTTATCATGCCCACGAAACATTCCCATCTCGGCACCCTGTCATATCATTGTTGTGGACGTTGTGGTACACATCCACAAATGGAAACACAGTATCAGAGTAGTAAGTAAATCAACTTGATTATTTATTAAGGGCCCAGTCCAGCAAGATTGACAGCCCCTCGAAGTATTCATCATCATCATTTCAGCCGAAAGACGTCCACTGCTGGACATAGGCCTCCCCAAAGGGGGGGTTTTGCCATAATCGCCACACTTGGCAGGCGGGTTGGCGATCGCAGTACAGTTGTTAAAAAGGAAAGTCGAAGTATTAAATTTATTCAAATACAAAATATTGAATTTTTTTTTTCGAAATATTCTAGGAAACAAAAATGGCAGATTGTAGACAGTTGTTCGATGCAGCTTTTTTATAGATAGATTTTTCGCCCCCTGCAAAACTCTATATTGCAACTTTCAGAAATCGTTAATTGAAACGAACTATACACTAGTATTTTAAAATCAAAGTTATTTTATAAAAACACGCATTTTTAACCGACTTTCAAAAGGAGGAGGTTATCAATTCGTCTAAATGTTATTTTTTGTGTGTATGATCAGCGGTATCTTCGCCAATTGTGAACCGATTTTGATTATTCTTTTTTTGTTTGGATGAATATTATTTGGTGAAGATCTGATGGAGATCTTCGGAGATATACAATGGAACTTTTCAATAATAGACAGGAAATCCGTCGTGATTGCTGCAATCACTTGGATATTTATTGTTTACACAATATCATAGGCAGGACACCCCGTACGGGACCTCGCGTACTACGCGGTTACGACCACGACTTTTCGCATGACGGCCGCTATCTTGGACCGGTTGTGCTACCAAACTTTTCTCGCGGAGCTTCTGTGGCGGCGTAGTGCGTGAGGCCCCTAATGGCATACGCTGTATATTCATCATCATAATCATTTCAGCCGAAAGACGTCCCCCCCGTCCCGTCCCGTCGTCCGTGGACTTAGGCCTCCCCCAAGTATCGCCACATTGACCGGTCCCGTGCGTCTCGTATCCAGCGGATCCCTGCAACCTGTACCAGGTCATCGGTCCACCTAGTGGGAGGCCTTCCAACGTCTTCCAGTTCGCTGTATATTAGTTGCAGTTATTAAAAGAACGAAACTGTTATGGGGTTTTAAGAATTTTGGTGTTTTTCCAGCCTTATTGCCGCGCGCCGAGCTCAGCTCCTAATGAAACATAGTTCATAATATTATTATGTGTACTGTAATAAAGTTTTCAACTAAATAAAATTATTTTGAATGCGCCATCTATTTGTTTAACATACTTGAAAGTATTTATTTTTGTCTCACTCGTCACTTGTTATTTCAGATGGGTAACAACATTTACATTTACAAGTGTTGTTAGCCGGACACGAAGGCATGTTGCATGACTCCTCCAAACAGGTCGACTCATCTTTTGTACAGCATTGCTTTGCACACTCGCATTTGTCAACCATTACGGGTGGAGGACATGTTTTTTTTTTATTAAAGCATGACAAAAAAAAAGGTATCTTTTTTTTTTTCTTTTTCATTTCTTCCGCACACTCGCATTTATCAGCAATTTTCTTTTTCTTTTCTTCCGCACACTCGCATTTATCAGCAATTACGATTGAAGGACGACGTGTTTTTTTGTCATCCCTTTGCTTCTTTTTTTTTCGCTTTTTCAGTTCTTCCGTACACTCACATTTATCAGCGACTATTGGTAGAGAATAACATGATGTGCTTTGGTCATTCGCTTCCCGACAGCAACTTTGACATGCTGACTGTTTTTGTATTTGCGTTTCTTCACCACAGGCACAATCAGCTAAACCACCAGAGCTGACCCATCCAGCAGCCTCCTGACAGCAGCTTTCAACTGCCTCACCCGAGGCGCAACAATCAACGCCCCTTGGTAGTACTCCAACTCTCACATTGGATTTTGTAATCCCTATTCTACTTGGCTTCTTTGCTACATTTCGATTATTTGTGTTCGCTCCAACGCAGATGCGATATTGGTTCGTTTGAGTTGACATCTCTCTGAATTGTTCTAAAAGGTTCGAAGCTTCAGAAGCGATATTAAGTGCTTCATTGGTGATTAACTTAATCGTCTTTCGGCATTGTTGCAATTCCTCGAACATAGATCCTTGACATTGTGTTACACCGATTTGTCTTTGCCGTTGATTCTGTGGTATAGTAATTCCTCTTTGCCTCGGAATACAAGGTACATTATTGTGTCTCAATCTCTGACATTGTGGTACATACGTTTCTCGTTGCTGTTGATTCTGTGATACACAGCCTTCTCTTCGCCGGGGACACAGTGGTACATCCATTTCTCTTAGCTGCTGACATTGTGGTCCATGTATTTGTCTTTGCCGTGGACTTACAGGGCACGCTCTACTATTCTCAGGCCGTTGGCAGCACGAAGTGCGATATGTAGTTGTATTTTGATCATCTTGGTCGCATATGCTTCGGCCAGACACGCATGGGCTCGGTAAATGTGAACATGGAAACCATTCGTTTCTGCCTTGCGCTAAATCTTTGATCGTGAGGGTCTTTAAAGCCCGCCTTGATGTCCATTGTCCTCTTCCCCCTTGGTTATTCTTGCAGGGCATGTGAGTTAGATTGATATTGTTTGAAAACTACACCATTACTAGCATTTTTGGTTTCAGTTTCTCATTATTTAGCTCACTTTTGGTAGTGTTTGAACATTTTGGGCAATTTTAATAGTTTATTTACAAAATCGGCTGTCTGTATTTGTGACGTGTGACAAATATGTGACAGAATTAGCTACAGAGTGGTATTATTATATAAGTAAAAACTTCCTTAATGTTTAATTTCTAGAATAGAAACTGCATAGTATGCCACACATGACATACTGGGTGACCACGACCGTATCTTTGGTCGCGAGCTAACGGCGATCAACGTTTTACATTATAATGAAGTAAAATTGGTCGCTGTGATCAAAGTGACGGTCGTGGTTATACAGGTCTAAGGCGGTCCATGAATATAAGTTTTTGATACGTAAGCTCACCGCATAAAATCAAAGTTGCATTATTTCAGTCTGGTTAATTTGATTTAAACAAATCAAAATTAACAGATTTTTTGGAGCAATCTAGCAGAACACTCTCGGTCAATACCATTACCAGGCCAGGTGTTATACTAATTCTAAATTGTTCGTCTTGGGGATCCCTTACAAAACTTTTATAGTAAACAATTTTGACATTATTGATAAAGTATTACCATTGTAAAAAACGTACACGTGATTATGTAACATCCGTTATGGCGCTGGCATTGTCATCCCTGTTTCCTTTAGCACTGTGCGTCAGGTGCGGTGCGGTGTGTTCACGGTGTGTTGAGTAGTTTCGATCGGATTTAAAACATGTAAGTAAAGGAAACTATTATTTTATTATTCTTATATCTTCTAGCAAGGTATTTTATTACAGAATTTCTTATGAAGAGGCCTTTTAGAGTGCGTACTGGAAAATATTTCTGTGGTGTTTCCCTTACGTAACGATAATGAAATTATGTTTGCACGTGACCTTGCTCCATATCTTATTTTGATATTCTAAATTTCATTAATAAATTATGGAATTAATAACTGCATTGACAATAAGACAATAGCTGGGATTTAAGTATAAAATCTCGGAGGCTGGACAAAACTGATATTCGCCCGATTTTAAGCGGTATTGATTAAAAGTTTGCCAGTCTTAGGCTTACGTATAACACTGAAGATGATTTTCCAGCGAAAATGATTTCCTTAATTAAGATAATTTCTTAATATTTCAATGTAAAAACATAAGAAAATCTTAATTTTTCTTTACCTAACCTTCATTTGTGTTCGCTGTCATGAATGACACTGGCATTGATTTTCCACTGTTTCGTAATTCTTGAAATGTGACTTAGTTCTAAACTAAAATTGTTAATTGATTTTGTCGAATTTCTTTCGAAAATGATTCCTTACGGACTGCGCAGTGCCTTAGGGTGTTGAGACACACCATGTGTGCATTTTTAAATATTCATATTATGAATTTAGTTTTTTTAATTTTGAATAAAACATTTTTTTTAATTTTAATTTTTTAAGCCAATAACATGTACACCACATAACTTACAACTTAATTCTAAACATGAATTTTGAATTCTTTCAATGCTATAAATAGCCCATCTAATTCATAATATTGGTCAGTGGGTCGTCTTAGGGGCGGATTTTTGGCTCTGAAATTGTACAGAAATAATTAATAATTTGTTTTTGAAACACTTTTATGAAAGAACATTAATAGTCAACTCTAATTTGGATACCAGTACTCACTTAAAAATCAACCAAATGACTTATATAATCAAAACATAAAAAAGATATATTTATTTATTTATTATTCCTTAACACACACATTTGTTTTTACAGGTAAGACCCAAGCTAACAAATTAGTCATAAATTGCATATTATCCAGTCCCAAGGAACAGGTCCATAAACCCTTTATGGACACAGGTTCAATACTTCTCTAGTCTATGGGAGTTATTGATTGACCTACTTTCTCAACGGTCACAGACAGTTATCTAGCTATCCATGAAGCTAAGTTGCCATGAAGGTTTTATTAAATCTTCTATACAAATGCTGAACAGGTATTGTTTAGACAGTGGCTGTTCAGGAGTGTCACAGAACAATTACCACATATCCAGTACATAATTTTGAACACCCCTATATAGAAATTTTTCATCAGTTATACAAAAAAACACAGCCATACAACATTATTAAAATTATTTTGAAAAATCAGAGAATTTTTTATCCATAGACAAACAGGTAACATAACATCGTTATCTACCGAGTTTCCTCCGTGCCTATGAAAGCAAGTTAAGCCATTGGTCTATCTTTGACAGTTGTTATAGGTAGTTCAGTGGCCTGAAAGTCTGACAACTAGTCTTACCAAGGGGTATCAGTATTACCCAGTACTAACTGGGTTGTGGATGTCAGGTAGGCAGTCGCTCCATGTAAAATACTGGTATTCAGCTGCATCCGGTAAGGCGACGTGATGTTAGTCTGAGATTAAAAAAAAATGTGAAAGGACTACTACTGAGTTAACTGAAGGTCAACCTTATCACTTAGGGTATAAGGGTGAAACGTGGCAGACCGTATGTGATCTTCGGAGTATCTTTTATGACAGTCAAATGTGTAAGCTTCTGTTGTCTCAACAAGGAGCCTTAGCCAGTTTTCATAAAACCTACTAAAGAAAAAAGGTGACTGGTTACTGTGTTGTGGGACGTTGATAAGTTCCTGAATTCAATTCTGAGGCTGGGAAAAGGCAAGCCATGAAGTCTGAATTTGTGCCCGGTTGATGGCAATAGGCTAGCCCCCTATTACATGGGAGGCTCAGAATGATGTACTGATTACGTGGTAACCGTTTTCGCTTCAGTGTCCTGTCCACCCTGTATTATTATGGTGAAATGCAGGTGTACTGTTTATGTGTTAATTTAACATTGTCTATCTTTGTTTCAGAATAATGTTCTCGTCCCTAGCAGATCTGGCGCGGAATTCGCCATTCCGCAGCCCCCTGACACCTGCGCAGTGTCAGTCTACGGAACTCACACCTGCCATCGAACAGGTATGATCAGCATTATGATTGATAATGAACCAAATCGCAACAGAAATAGAGTTCAATATAGTATGTACCAGTAGTGAAGGGTCAATTTTTGTTAGGGATAAGCCGGAGTACATATCTTTAATGAGATTTTATTATTTTTCTATAAAATAATGACTGTGCCAGTTTTCAAAGGGAAGCCGGTAGGAATCGAGTTGTATGGATCCTTCGCCACTGGTATGTACGAGACAATGGTGCATACGGGGTGGAAGGGTTGGAAAAAGGTTACCACGTACCTATTCAGTACATCATTCTGAGACCTCCACATAGAAATTTTTCATCAGTTATTAAAAAAAAATCTGCTGTTTCGTACAAAAGTGCAATACCTACACGGACAGAATGTATGGAACAGCTCATTTTTATTTAAATAACCAATGAAAAATTTGTATGTAGGGACGCTCAAAATGATGGTAACCGTTTTCGCGTCAGTGTGGGATTCCACCCTGTATTTAGATTTTAGCATTAGATCCAGTGTCTACCAATGGGAGACGTGTAGGAATCAACCAATCGGTTGAAATCCCGGCTAGTCTCTTCTGTGATTGGTCGAATCTATCCCGTCTTCGCTCCTGTGGAAACCAGGCCTAATAGCATTTGCAATCCTGCCCAATGATGAGAACTCATGCCGGAGGGGAGTAGTCGTGTCGTGTGCGTCGCGTCGACGTCGCAGGCGCGTCGTCTTGTCGTGGCAACACTGACAACGTGGCCGGCGCGCTCGATACGGCTGCAGTTGCCCTATGACCATAGATTATGAGAGCTGAGGGCGCTACCAAAGAGATTGTGCAGTCCGTTCACATTTTATTTACCGATAAGTATTAAGTTGGCTAACCTGTAGTAAGTGTGTAAAAAAATATGTTCTACCTCTACATCTTTCAAAATTTCTAACCTCAGAGCTAGTGGTAAATAAACTTTGAAATGACTATAGGTATAATATCCAGCCAGCACTTGATGAAAACAGTTGGGTTCCATTTTTTAAATGTTTATTTGAATTTCGAAAAACCTTTCTTAGTCTGTACCTTGATCTCTAGAGAAAAACATAGAATATTCTTGATAACTGCCTGCAATTTGAATTTTATGAAAGCAAAACGGGCATAAATCTAACTTTTCTTCTAGAACTAACTTTTACCCGCGTCTGCGTCCGCGTGGAGGTCTGAAATATCACACGGGATATAATAAAAAGAGAGAGACATAAAGACAGATCAAAAGACTCTATGACTAAGCCCGGATGGTGTACTGATGTACCAATTTATCGAAAGCCGGTCACTCGTGAGAGTGCTGGCAGACAAAATTTCTTTCGGGTTAACAATATTTACTGTGTATGTGGAATTGGATAGATTTTAATATTAATGAATGAATGATATTTATTCCGGAATTGAGGAGCTCGTGGCTAAATAATAACAGCCGCTTGGGTCGATCTTTAGGTTAAGCCGTGCTTGCCTAGGCTGGTCTGTGGATGGGTGACCACCCATTACACACCGAGTTTCCTCCGTGCCTCGGAAAGCACGTTAAGCCGTTGTTCCCGGGTGTCATTTGTAGATCTTTGACAGTCGTTAGGTAGTCAATGGCCCAAAAAGTCTGACTACCAGTCTTACCAGGTATCGTATTACCCAGTACTAACTGGGTTATGGAGATCAGATAGGTAGTCGCTACATGTAAAATACTTTTCTTCAGCTGCATCCGGTTAGACTGGAAGCCGACCCCAACATAGCTGTTTTGACATGGAAAGAAAAATTCTAGTGCGAGCTGGGTTTGAACCTGCGACCTTCCGATTCAGTACACCGGACGTCTTAACCAATTAGACCATCGCACCCTGCTCACAGCTCTCGGAAATTTTCGTTCCATTAATAACGCAATACGCAATATTCCCTACGCAGGATTTGCGTATAAAAATATTAAAGACCCCAACATAGGAAAAGGCTAGGCAGATGATGATGACATTTATTTAACTTAATTAATATAATTTATTATCTAATGTTAGGAACAATTACCCTCCGCACTAACCAAAGACACAACACATTGGTGACGGTTGTTCACTAATAATTATATTATTATAATTAATTAAACGGTGACCTTGGTGAGGTTATTGCCACAATCACCACGCTTGGCTGGCGGATAAAGATAGTAGAAAATAATAGTATATTCTTGATTATGTAGCTCATAGAACCCAATATCAACGGAAATGCATTTTTTTCATATCGTATGTGTACATCCATACGATAACATTATAATAAATGCGAAAGTAACTCACGTCGATTACCTTTTCGGGCCGGAACGTATAACGATGACCTGTGGGATAGAATACTTCCCATATCATTATTTCCGGCCTCCAAGCGGGCGAATCCGCAGGCAATAGTCTGGCTTTGGTCAATTTATATAATCTGGTTATAAGTACCATATTCTAAGTTCATATGCATTCAGAAAAAAGCTGTTATTTTGAAATTACGGTATCGTAAAAGTATTTCCCTGGCTTAGTAACAAGTTTCTTATCACGCATTCATAATCGATTACGATTACGTCATCTTTACGAAAACAACCGAAGAAAAGTATAAAAAATCTTCGAGGTCCGTCCACACTTGCTTCGGTAAAGGAAAACTTCGTGAGGAAACCCCTCACGAAGTTTTCCTTTACCGAAGCAAGTGATAACTATACAATATGGACATCATTATCATCATCATCTGCCTAGCCTTTCCCCAACTATGTTAGGGTCGGCTTCCAGTCTAACCGGATGCAGCTGAATACCAGTATTTTAAATGGAGCGACTGCCTGTCTGACCTCCACAACCCAGTTAGTACTAGGTAATACAATATCCTTTGGTAAGACTGATTGTCAGAGTTTTAGGCCACTGGCTACCTGTAACGACTGTCAAGATCTATAAATGACAGCCGGGACCAACGGCTTAACGTGCTTTCTTATAAAATACGGACATGAATCCGAAAAACCAGAGGTGCGTGTCTTGGGTTCGAACTCGAGACCAATGAGTTTCTTATACAACGGAGGTTTAGCACTACGGAAGGATTTTTTTTTAAAATTCATCCCTAAAATGAGCTCGGATACAAGTTGCATGAAAGTTCTTAATTTTCCTCATGGAAACTCTCAACGAGCATACCTATTTAATATTTTTTTTTATGTCTTTGTCCCATTCAGAGCGGTATGGCGGCCGCGGCTGTGGTACAAGGCGACTCCTGCGAGTTCGCCTCCTCCAAATACTTTGCCCTGTGCGGTCTTGGAGGTGTCCTGTCTTGCGGTAAGTGTTCTACTTAATTACAGGCCTGAAATAATCAGCCTAGTCCAGTTTCTATTGGTGGACTGAAGCCAGCCTGCCTTCATCTGTGACAAGGAGTTGACCGTAATCGACCACTAAGCCGTTGACTGGCCGTTTCACTTCACCAGTGAGCGGAGTTCGTGAAGCTGAATTTTTTCCCAAACTAATTTGAACTTTTTGCGATCGATAATTTATGAAGAAGACTATGCCCTAGTGCAGGTCGCTGGAATCACCATATCATCCACCACCTAAGACAGCTACGTATTTGAAGTAGCTCGTTTTCCCTTATCATTTCGTCTCCAAAAAAATTTTAAACAGTTATCAAGGTGTTAGCTAGGCTGTCTAGAGTACGACATGGTTCTTGAGCGCTCGGCGACAATGAAGATCGCTTTCCGCATCGTACACGTATGGCAAAACACCAAAGAGATCTAATAATTCAGTTCTGCGCAGGTGAAGGTCAGCGCTCACGATCCGTGCCGATTATTATATCGGAAGTATACTATTGATGACAATTTGATGTGTCAGTAAATTCTATTAAAAATGTTATTTACAGCCAAATTTCACTACATACATAATGACGAAGCCGAAAGGCACATGTCCTCCCCGTTATTGTTCTAGACCATACCTGGGAACCTTCTAGTTACGGAGATATTGGGGGTCAAAGTTACAACTTTTTCCGCAAGTTTTTTTTGTTACAAGTTTTTAGTGTTAACTTTACTTTAAATACCTCCTTGACCACCTGTACTATTCAAAGCATCCATCAGCGCAATGTCTTGAGTGTGTTACATTGAGTCCTACCGTAAACAGTGATTTTTTCACCCCAAAAAAAAAAAGTTTATTTATTATTATTATTTATTTATGTACACACAAAATACTCAACAAGAAAGTTGAAGAAAGAGAAGAAGAAAGAAGAAATTGTGTCCCAGCAACATTTTTTTGCGTAGAGTTACTTAGTTTGATGTACAGAATATTTGGTTGACGGATTCGTGAAGGGTCCGTTTACACCTTGTATATTACGGCGACAAGGTCAATCCGATTATTTTGATCCAGGATTAAGTGCTTTATCTACAGACTAATTTTACGTAACAGAGTTCGCTTAGGTCGCTTTATCTTGTCTATGAAACACTGAAATACACAGTTTTAGATCAGTGAAAAGATTATCCAGCCAGCATTACAGCTAAATACTTTAGTTTAAACCTCACTCGAGTGACCGCACAAAATACGAGAGCGAACTCGATTTGTTTTTAAGAGCGCTTACGACTTACGACAATTCATACAAACTTACAAGTCCTTTTTTTTCGAAATGATTGAACCGATTTTAATGAAACTTCATACGTATGAGCAGTATACAAAGGTCTAAAAAGTTATCGTAGAAGTTTGTATGAAATACCGTAAGTCGTAAACTCTCTTAACTACTTCTAAAAAAGAGTGGTTATTATAGTAATGAGAGAAAAACCCAACGAAAAAATCACAAAATAAAAACACTAAAGTCTATTCTCATATATTTTACCTCTGGCAGTAACCCATTAACAACCTTATTTGAACAAAAATAAAGATCAATTTGAATATGACGGCCATTAAAAAGCAGAGGTAAAACTGAAACAACTTCTTCAGTACGACCACACCTAATCTTTTCTTCAGGGAGAATCGATCCAATGTCACGTAGCGGCCTCGCCTTCAAAGTGTCAGGGTGTCATTAGCTAAACTATAATTAACTAACAGCACTATAGATATCTATACCTACATACAGTGTATATACAGAGTGGTAGGGACACCGAACCTAAAACTGTTGCACCACGTATTCAGTACGTCTTTTTGAGCCCCCCCATTGCAATTTTTCATCGGTTATTAAAAAAATAATCAGCTGTTTCATTCATTTTGATCGTGTAGGTATTGCATTTTTGTAGGAAATAGCAGATATTTTTTTTAACATTCTAAATTTTTACAGTCTCTCTACCTACCACAGTTCATGAGATACACAGCCCGCTGACAGACAGACGGACGGGTACGGAACCCTAATAAAGGTTCACCAACAGCTTCTGTGTAAAACATATCTTAAATATAGGTTTTCAAAGTCTTGGACTTACACGCCAATTACTGGTCAACCAGCATTCACAAAAATGAGTGATGACATAAGAAAATTAATTAAAAAATACGAGTGGCTGTAGAAATGAAATACTACAGTGAACTCCTTAAATTCAAGGATTTACTTCAGTTCGAGAAATATAAAAAAAAAAACAATATTGCTACTATCTTACCAACGAATTACGACTTCAATTTAAAAAGACATAAAATATAAAAATTATTAAAAAAATAAAAAAAAATAAAAAAAATGAGATCAAAACTGAGATCATAACTAATAATAAAAAATAGTCAGGTTACCCAACATAACAGACAGCCGTAAATAAACTGTTAAAAGACAATTCTTGTGAGCTAACATCACTAGATACACTACATAAAACGTACATAATCAACTAAAAACAGTTATATGCGTGTGGCGAAATAAAAAACTAAAATGAAATGTATTGAATTTGACAAGTTTTTGACAGCTCCCCATAGAAAGTGGCGCCGCCTTGACACACTAACTGTGTCATTGGTTCTATTCAAAATTCCTTATTATTATTTAAATTCTTTTTTTTTTGTTGGTATCTTAAAATAGTTCTCATCTGTCACGCGTATCGTACGTGGCAGGTAGCCAAAGGTCAGTACTAAACAAATATTGTGTGTACAATACATTGAACTATAAGTACTACGTACAGGCTCAATTAATATATAACAGTGTTCAAATTATGAAGAAAGTCTTTTCGTTCGACATCGATACGAGTAAGTTGGTGAAATTTTGCCTGTTTTTAATGTTAACTGTAGACAATTAGGATTAAATGTAAAAACACTAGTCAAATCACATTAAAAGTATTCAAAAGTTAAATGTTGAAATTAGTCGGAGTCAGCAACGTCAAAAATTACCAATAAAGTAGCTTTGCTATGCTGGACGCGCCAGGGTAGCCCGCGAAATTGAAAATAACCTGCAAATAGCAAAAAAACCTACGAAAATTTGAATTTCCCGGCCTATTGGTGTATGGAAGTAATAAGTACTATTAACTACTTATGGGTGCCAGACTGCTAATTTAATTACATGCACACTTGGTGTCTGGAATGACAGAGCATCTGCGATGCATCTGCAAACGAATGTTGAACTGAAAAAAAATATCGTAAAGATAAATCATATTACAAGTTACGTAACATTCACCTACATCATAAATATCCTCTTTGCCCAACCCAAAGATAATGTAGAGCGGTGATAACAGCTGATTATTTATAATCAGTGCTTGGCGTTATCCGAGATTCGCGCCAAATCGTCTTCAGTCACGGTTAAGGCCAGCTTTAGATAATTTGCAAGTTTATGTAAGAATATAATAATATTTTTCTTAACTTATTCGAGATGGGTGGCAAGTTGTAGTCATGGACGTGGGGCGTACCCAGACTTTAGGCTTTGCATTTGCAGATCAATTATTCGTGTAGACGAACATAACATCACGCTGGTATTCCCCGAGAGATTGAGCAGAGATTTCTCTATAGATATACAACATTAGTTTTAGTATAAGCGAAACCTGAAACACGTGTCTAGTATTTTTATGTAAAGAATCTGTGTACAAAATTTCAAAACTGTATCATGAAAAATCACAAAGTTATAAGCTTGTTCTGTTACCTGGTTGTCCGCACAAAAACGTGGTAACCGCTAAGCTCGCTTCGACGAAGCGTCGTCTTGAGCTCATTGATAATAATAATTTGGCAGTAGGTACCTAAATGATTGCGATAGGTACTTATTGTCGCTCGGTGTTCAAGTTTTAATCTTTTTTAAATAATTTTGGGACAAAATATAACATGGTTAAAAAATTATTGGAATCGATTCAGTTACTTATTCTGAAGAAACTATATTCAGGTTTCACATATACTAAAAACAATGTTGTATTATTAATGTCTCATAAATGTGCTGATGAGATGAGAGGCAGCGAAGGCCCTTAAATGGGGAGGAGGGAGGGGGGGTGAGCAATAGGCACTTGTTGCCCTCCACGCTCCTTGTATGTGTGTTTCCATATAAGTACTTATTCAATGTCTTACCGATTTCGAAAAAAAAAGTAAATTTCGCTAAAAAACGTTCATAACTATTATAAAACTGAAAACGTGCTTATAAATGCTAATACTATATTTACTCAGCAAATATTGACACATTGATAGCTCTAACTAGATAAATAGACAACTCTGCGACATGATAACTGTTACATCATTTAGTCATACTTAAAATATGTATGCTAGTAGTCTGGTACGCAGTTCTGTGCACTTATCTGTACGGTCAAAGGTTGTAATTCACACGTGGGGACGCAGTCTAAACTTCGTCTTTATCACTCAATATAATTTTAACATCTTACTCATCAATTCGTCTGATGGGATCGTGGCTAGTAACAGCTGCAATAGGTAGTTAGTGGCCCGAAAGTCTGACGACTTATTCTTGACCAAGGGGTGTCGGTTGAAGGAGGTGGCAGGACGTGAGAGGGAAAGAACCTCACGTCCCAGCCGCCGCGGGAGGCGCCCTGGGCGTCGGGGGTCACGTGGTAGCTCCCGGCCACCGTAGGCGCGGGCCTGTGGACGGCGAGTTATGGGCTAGCTCGCCGTCCAGCCGTCTTATGACGACAGGCCGTGTCGACGGCGCGTTCGTGTTCCACGCGCGCCTCAAAGAGATGTCAGCAACCGAGTAGGTGTCCGCATGGGCCGATGCCTGCCTGTGCTGCGGGACTGTTCGAAAGAGACACCGTGGCCCTGGAACACAAAGGGCAAAGAAGGAACATGGATGGGTTTTAGTCAGTACAAGTCTGACACTCCCTTCCGCTCCGCCCAGAGTGGGGGGGGTCATTTGATGATTTCCTATCCGAAAAAAAAAAATGGGTGTCGGTTACCCAGTTACTGAGTTTTGGAGTTAAGAAAGGCACTTGTTTCCCTGTCATTGCGATCTTTTTTTGTTCTAGTCTAGACCCTATCTGGGAACCTTCTAGTTACGGAGATATTGGGGGTCAAAGTTCCAACTTTTTCACAAGTTTTTTTTTTAAAATACGTGTTTACAATTCAAGAATTTTAAACACCTCCACGACCCCCATACTATTCAAGCCATCCATCAGCACAATGTTTTGAGTGCGTTACATTGAGTCCTACCGTAAAAAATGATTTTTCACCCCAAAAAAAAAAATTGTTTCGCAGCAAACATTTTTGCGTAAAGTTACAGTTTGATGTACAGAATGCTTGGTTGACGGCTTTGTGAAGGGTCTGTTTACATCCTGTATAGGGAGTCATTCTATGTAACATTCTAATATACAGCTGAATCCGGTTAAACTGGCCGATCAAATACAATTGGGAACAGCTTAGGGTGAAGAAGTTTCCCAAGGACTATTAAGATTACTGGCAATACCAGCTCTTTACATAAAATAAACATAAATAATGTTCTCCAGAATAAATTGGTTTCAATTGAAAATACAGACAAGTAACGCAAATCTACATCCAGCCAGAATGTCGACCGCGAGAAGTTGGTTCCGACAAGGTTCCGACTATCGAACAACGAAATGTTACGTCAACAATCTTGGTCCAACGCCAATGAAATTCACGAGCGTGTATTGATCACGAGACTTTGTCCAATGTTTGAGTAAACGTTGGTACCAATGGTGGCAAATGATTGGCTTTTCGCATTTGTATAAATGGAATATTGTTTAATATAAGTTCGTGCGGAGGAGCTCGTGGCTAAATAATAACAGCCGCTCGGGTCGATCTTTAGGTTAAGCCGTGCTTACCTAGGTTGGTCTGTGGATGGGTGACCGCCCATTACATACAGAGTTTCCTCCGTGCCTCGGAAAGCACGTTAAGCCGTTGGTCCCGGCTGTCATCTGTAGATCTTTGACAGTCGTTATAGATAGTCAGTGGCCCAAAAAGTCTGACAACCAGTCTTACCAAGGGGTATCGTATTACCCAGTACTAACTGGGTTGTGGAGGTCAGATAGGCAGTCGCTCCATGTAAAATACTGGTATTCAGCTGAATCCGGTTAGACTGGAAGCCGACCCCAACATAGTTGGGAAAAGGCTAGGCCGATGATGATAAGTTCGTACGGCAAGTGGTTGTCCACACGAAATTCAATCTAGGAAAAAAAGAATATTGAAGCATTTTTTGTTTAATCGCTTCTCGCAGGTCAACCTACGAGGTTGTCGTCTGCTTAACCGGACTATCCTGTGGGTGCCTTGAGTGTAAGGCTTCCAGCAAGGGGCAAAGAACTTATAAAATACTAGCGACCCGCCCCGGTTTCGCACAGGTTACATATAAACCTTCCTCTTGAATCACTAACTATTACTGAAAACCGCATCAAAATCCGTTGCATAGTTTTAAAGATCTAAGCATACATAGGGACAGACAGATAGCGGGAAGCGACTTTGTTTTATACTATGTAGAGAAGCGACAGCGCACTGAACCCCGAACCTCGGCTTAGGGCGTCGCCGGGGAGACCAGCTAAGGGACAGGCTGAATCTGAGTGAGGTCATTCTTTAGGGGCAGATTTAAGACTACTGGCTCGAGCAAGGGTCGGGGGGTAAATATTTTTATTGAGCTTAGTTCTACTTATAATATAATTGTAATGATTTTAGATAGTTAATGCTGATTACTTTAAAAATCTGTCTTTAGCATGCGTTTCTAATGTAATTGAGACAGACTTCACTTCTCACAACCTGACATTGACCTGTAAATAGCAAAAAAAAACGTAAGAAAACTTATATTTGGCGGGCTACCCTGGCGCATCCACCTTAACTTGAATAACTCCTGTGCCTTGCCGTGAAGAAAATATTGATCAGTACCAGTTAGATAGCTAGGTCAGCCCACAGTCAGCCTGGGCTGGCCAGTAACAACCAGAGCTGAATGTACGGACGTCAGCACATCAAGCTACTACAATCTGTCAAATTTCTTTAATAGATTTTCAACTTTATCGCTAAAGCGTTAGATTCAAGGTTGATTGGGAAAATTTGACAGTTTTGAGTAGCTTGTTGTTCTGGTGTCTGTACATCTATGTATGGAATTTATCAAATCAAAGCTTTAATTCGTTTCTACAATATAGGGTCTAACTATTCATACACGAAATATTTTCAGGGAATCATCTAACGGCTATAACAAAGCCATTTCAAGGGATTTTTTTTTATTTGAGTATATTTTTTTATAAAAATGAATAATTTAAAATTACTTGACCCACAAAATAAATACTGGCTCCTTATTTTTAAGCATCCAATACGCTAGTTTACTACGTCGTATTTACCTACTGTCATTGTTAGAATATGGGAGTAAAGGTTTTATGCAAAAAGTCTCAAAAAATTTTAGAATTAGAATAATTTTGTAAAAAAAAAACAGTCCGATATTTTTTTTTTCGTTGCCATGGCGACTTTACGACTTATAGAAGTTACTCTTAAAATATTTCGTGTATGAAAAGATAGACCTTATATAAATCAATAACCAACTCTTCGTAATAAACAGAACTGGCAAAGATAAAACATGATAAAATGTAATTTTGTAATGTACTGACAGTGACAAATTTTTGTAATTATTACGTAACTGTGTAATCATTTGTGTGATAGCAAAAGTGTGATTGGAATCACGTGAAGAGTTCGTGATAGGTTTAAACATTAAAGTAAAAGTTTAAGTACTAGTAGCCTCGTTGGTCTAGTCGTCGCAATCGCGACTGCTGACCATCATGGTCCTGGGTTCGGTTCCTGGGTCGGACAATTGCGCTATTGGGTTTTTCCATCAGGAATTTCTCAGTAGCAACCACGGAGTCCGAAGAATAGCCAAACTTAAGTGGCAGTGGGCAGGGTACATTGCTCGCAGAACGGATGGCCGATGGGGCCGGAAAGTTCTGGAGTGGCGACCGAACTGGAAGACGTTGCGTTGGAAGGCCTCCCATTAGGTGAACCGATGACCTGGTAAAGGTTGCAGGGATCTGCTACATGCGAGACGCACGGGACCGGTCAATGTGGCGACACTTGGGGGAGGCCTATGTCCAACAGTGGACTTCTTTCGGCTGAAATGATGATGATGATGACGTTTTACGGTAGAACTCAATGTAACGCACTCAAAACATTTTTCTGATGGATGCATTTAATAGTACGGGGGTCGTGGAGGTATATAAAGTAAAGTTATAACATTAAGACCTAGTTGTTTTGACATGGAAAGAAAAATACATACATTCGTTCATGCGTACATTGATTTGGCTGTAATGTCAACGTGTTGGTTTAAGTTAGTTCGATACTTTCTTAAATAGATGGCGCTAACGTCACCGTAAGACGTTATTAATGGAACGAAAATTTTGAGAGTTGTGAGCAGGGTGCGATGGTCTAATTGGTGAAGACGTCCGGTGTACTGAATCGGAAGGTCGCAGGTTCAAACCCTGCTCGCACTCGATTTTTTCTTTCCAAATCAAAACAGTTATAAAACAAAAAGTACTACAGCGCCACAAGTGCCTTTCGGCTTCGTTAAGGGTATTTTTACACCCTGGATTATGCCTACTCCTCTCACTTCCAGAAGTCTGGAGTCCCAGCTGTGTGAACATTATACACGCATTATTACTATGTCAGCCTCTGAAGCACTAACTAATTCCCACCCATCCATCCCACAGGTATCACCCACACAGCCGTAGTACCCCTGGATCTGGTGAAGTGCCGTCTCCAGGTCGACCCCGACAAGTACAAGAATGTAGTCAACGGCTTCAGGGTGTCCGTGGCTGAGGAGGGCATGAGAGGGCTTGCCAAGGGATGGGCACCCACCTTCATTGGATACTCGCTACAGGTATGGTAACAACAGTACGCCTGTGATCCCTGTAGGGTTAGGCAGAGGTGTACTTAATAGTACCCAGCCATTCGCCAGTTATGTTTAAGTCCCATTTAATAGGAGATGAGCTTATTGCCATCAACTAACCACGAATCCAGACTCGTTGTTGTTTGCGGGCCACTCGAGGCTTTAATAAGATGTCTAACTATAGAAAAAAAACTACTTAAGGAGAAGCGCTAGGGTAGTCAGCGAAATTCAATTTTTGTTAAGTTCTTTGCAATTTGCAAGACAGTGTCTGGTTGACTGTTGATGAAATTATGATTCGCGCAAGTAACACTTACGTAGTTAAAGAATAATAATCATTAAAATCATCAATACAACTCTCTCAAGTTCATTCCATTGAATGACTTTTTCATGAAAAAGTCATACAAGTAAAACTTGAAAGAGTTGTATTGATGACTTTAATGATTATTACTCTGTAAAACTATCTTTGTTACGGCCGCGGATCATATTTTAATCAACATACAGCTTGTCACTGACCTGCTAATTGCTAAACACGTAGGGAAATTTGAATTTCGCGGGCTATCCTGGCGTTTCCACCTTAAGTTGATGTGTCAGTTATGGACGGGTTTTACAGCACCCAGTTGGCAACCTTATTGTAAACAAAATAAAGATCAATATGATTTGGTACCACTTGTCCGTGTCAGCACGTTAACACCTAAACATAGCATCACATTTCGCCAATTTACCAATGATTAAAACAAAATATCCAATTGTTCCTACTGAAAACAAATGAAGACGAAAAACCGATGAGACTTTCCAACTCACCAACATCACCCCTCTCTCTCACACACGTGTTCTAACCCCATTTCCATCTCTCGCAGGGTCTCTGCAAGTTCGGTCTGTATGAAGTCTTCAAAGTGACGTACAATGGTATGCTGGACGAAGAGACGGCGTATACTTACCGTACTGGAGTGTACTTGGCAGCCTCAGCTACTGCCGAATTCTTTGCTGATATCGCGCTTTCACCTCTAGAGGCCGCCAAGGTAAGAATTTACGAATATAATAAATTGACTAGCAAAACTTCTTAATATTCAGTTTTGATATTGATGGCGCCTAAGTCGTAGCTGTAAGAGCGGTTTTCGCAGTTCAGTTAATACAGGGTGTAAACAGACAGTTCACGAAACCGTTAACCAAGCATTCTGTCCATCAAACTAAGTAACTTAACGCAAATATTATTGCTGGAAAACGACTTTTTTTTGGGGTGAAAAATCATGTTTTACGGTAGGACTCGATGGAACGCACTCAAAGCATTGTGCTGATGGATGGATTGAATAGTACGGGGGTGGAACTTTGACCCCCAATATCTCCGTAACTAGAAGGTCCTGGGAACGTATGGTCTAGAACAAAAAAAATATCGCAAAGACGGGGAGAACAAGTGCCTTTCGGCTTCGTTAAGGGTCTATTTACAACCTTTATACCACTGACTTGGGTTTACCATATTTTGAACGAAATAACTATATGAAATACTAATTTTTTAATGCAATTATCTGCCAGAGAAACTGGTGGGACTGAGTCCGCCTCTGTACTTTTGTGCTTGAAGTGTTAAATAAATAAATAAATATAAATAAACTGGAATTTGAATATCCAGAGCTTATGAAACACTCCATCAGAGTTTCCAAATGGCGCTCATCAGAGAACAAAAAAACATGAGCCGACGTGACTTGTTACAATAAATCCTGCCCAATGACGAAAAAAACGCGCTCGAGGGATGCTGCCGCGCACCCGTGTCTGTGACGTCACACGTCACTCAGCGATTGAGCTGCGTGTCCGGGCGAGCGGCGGAGTTGCCCGGTGACTATGAGATTATGAGATCTGAGGGCTTCGGAATAAAACACTTATTAGAATGATTACATTTAATTAAAAAATAGAGGAATAACTTCACAAACGAACCCAAAACGTCTGAAGTTTCTCTCGTTATGTAGTAGTTATTCTAAAAAAATACAATTCGATGTCTGTTTCTGATCGTATATGCTGGGTACACATTGGTGTAACATAACGTGAAATGTAACATGAATGAGCCGTCCAGACTTACGCAATGCAACATTGAAATATAACCCTAAAACAGGCGAGTGTGTTACATTACATGTTACGTTTCACTAATGTGTACCCGGCGTTAAAATTTTAACTGACAAACCGTCACCATTTTATCAATACAAATGCGCTTTGAATGTGGAGTTGCAGGCACCAGTCCTGTACAGGGTGGAAGGGACATCGACGCGAAAACGGTTACCACGTATTCATCATATCATTTTGAACACCCCACGATATGTTTCATCGGTTATTAAAAAAAAATCAGCTGTTACCTACAAAAGTGCAATACCTACATGGTTAAAATTTATAGAACAGCTGTTTTTTTTTTAAAAAAACCGATGAAAAAATTCTATGTGGGGTTCTCAGAATGATGAACTAAATCCGTGGTAACCGGGTTCGCGTCGGTGTCCCTTCTAACCTGTATATAGGTCTATCTTTTCTTACACGAAATATTTTAAGAGTAACTTCTATAAGTCGTAAAGTCGCCATATCAGCGAAAAGAAAATTATCTGAGTGTTTTTTTTTTTTACAAAATTATTATAAGTCTAAAATTTTTTGAGACTTAGCATAAAACCTTTACTCCCATATTCTAACAATGACAGTAGGTAAATACGACGTAGTAAACTACCGCAATGCTTAAAAATAAGGAGCCAGTATTTATTTTGTGGGTCATGTAATTTTAAATTATTTATTTTTTATAAAAAAATATACTCAGATAAAAAAAATCCCTTGAAATGGCTTTGTTATAGCCGTTAGATGATTCCCTGGAAATATTTCGTGTGTGAATAGTTAGACCCTGTACAATACCATACAATCAATAAATACTCTAATAAAAACTATTCTAATCTGAAATTTTACCAGCACCCTTCAAAAAAGATAAATTTGGTCTTAGCAGTGTTTTTAATATGATATATAGGTACTTAAACTTAAAACATTGCCAAAATCACCAAAAAACCAGCCTATACTGAACCCACACTCCCACTTCCCAGGTCAGAATCCAGACTATGCCTGGCTTCGCCACCACCTTGCGTGAGGCGTGGCCCAAGATGGTCCAGAACGAGGGTTACGGCACCCTGTACAAGGGACTCGCGCCCCTTTGGGGGAGGCAGATACCTTACACCATGATGAAGTTCGCATGCTTTGAGAAGACTGTTGAGCTGTTGTACAAGGTAAGTTTACACACATTTTTTTTCTAGGTATTAAACGAGGAGTGTACAGCGAGTGATAGGAATTAGCTGACCCACCTTTGCATAAATGGTTGAGATTTTTTAGAAAACGAATGGATAGAATTTTATAATTCTTTGTATTTTATTTAAAGAAAAAAATAATAGAAAAACAAATATGTCGAAGCATTTAATTCCACTATTTTTTTTAGATCATTACAGGCACTTTTGAATGTAAAACAAAAAAGCGAAGCAACAGTCACAAGGCATAATAACTTAAAGTGAAAGTACTGTAGTTGCCCATTCCAAAGCGTAGATCTCTACGAAGAAAAATGGACAAGAAACTCCATGGACACTCTTTGAAATCAAAATATTCCTCAACTCTGTTTTTAACAACCAATATTTCCTACAGTTCGTCGTGCCCAAACCCCGCGAGCAGTGCTCAAAGGGCGAGCAGCTGATCGTGACGTTCGCGGCCGGTTACATCGCTGGTGTGTTCTGCGCTATCGTCTCCCACCCCGCGGACACCGTGGTGTCCAAGCTCAACCAGGTATGTACACTATGGGCCATGTTGGGAGAAAGAGTTTGAATGACGAAAAAGGTCGCATATCTATTTATTTAGTTATTTAAAATAGCTATGCCAACAGTAATACATTTTACATTCAACAATAACAGTATATAGGGTAGGATTCTTATGTAGGTACCAAATACAGGTGTACACAACATTCTTTTAAGTGTAATAAAGCTATATCATCATAAATATCTGAGAAGATATTTTCTATTATTTAAAAATAAAAACGTACAGCTTAATGATCGTTCATCATTAAGCTGTACGTTTTTTTTAAAAATAACGAACCACTTTTTAATTTTCTGGCCTTTTTTCGAAGTTAGTTGCAGTAACTAAGCTAGGGAACCTCGACCAATAATGTATGTGATTGTGTCGACTGCAAACCACGAACACGCTATGCATCAATTGACGTCATTAGTACATGCGTGGCTTGCTCGAATAAGGCGCTCACATAGCTCAACGCTGTCAACGTCATGCACGCTGTGCATGCGGTACGACTATGCAGCGGTGGGCCACGCACGCTACAGTTGTATATAGTTGTGGTTGTGTAGTGTGTACTGCAGTGGAAACGTAGACCCACGTTGTCAAACAAATGAATCCACGCAGCTAAAATGCGCCGCGTACCCGTGCACAGTATGCGCCGCTGTGGGTGTGTGCCTTTACTTGGGTATTTAGTAATTTTAGGACACCAAAATGGGAATTACATAAAAATAATAATCAAGTCCCACTGAATACGGGGAGAACCTATTGCCATCAACTGAGCATTAATCAATCTCCACGTAGCTACTGATAAAATTTTGATGGAAAAATTCAATATTACTTTGCTCTATCTGTTAATAATCGAGGCTTAGCAATAGGGCTTGATACCTACAAACCAACGAGGATTTTTATTAACGTTGATCTTCATTAATTTACAGGACAAGACCGCCACAGTAGGCAGCATCATCGGCAAGCTGGGTATGGCTGGAGTATGGAAGGGTCTCGGCCCCAGGATCATCATGATTGGTACCCTCACCGCCCTGCAATGGTTCATCTATGATGCTGTCAAGGTAAACACAGAGTATTTAGTCATGACGGTATTCACAGGTTGATAAGAGATCCTTTTAGGGTTTGAGCAGACGAGGAATTGTGTCCTACGATCAGACGCGGACAGTTTGCTACATCGGATAACTGGATAACAAAACAACACGGGAGCCAATCATCAAAATCAAAATGCAGGGTGTAAGGGACAGCACTCCACAAACTGATAGGGTGAATTCAGTATATCATACTAAGATAAAAAATGGTTTAAAAAATGTTTCAGGAATGCTATAGGTATCCAATAAATTTGATTTGTTCTATTTCCTCATATGCAATGTATCTCTACCTTGGCAAAACGCACGTAGCTAACGGCAAGCGCGACGACGAGTTCGATGAACTTACAGATTTCATCGAACTTGTCGTCGCGCTTGCCGTTAGACAGGAAGTGAACAGCTGATTTCACGCGTCGTTCGTTAGAGTATTTCAACATCCATTGTTGAATTTTTATTTTAATCGTATTATTTACATAAATGTAGTGCTGCGTACAGGGTATGTAATTTTACATTGAAATAAAGAAATAGTAAATGAAAAAAGAAAAAAAAATATCCGGAGAAAAATTCCGGTGGTATATGATTCAAAATAAGGAGCTGAATGCACCCTGTCAGTTTGTGGAGGGGTGTCCCTTACACCCTGTATTTTATTTCACATAGGCCTAGATGGGATGTATAAGTATACAACGTCGACAAAAAGCTGCACGGTTCGGGTTGGTCGTTTCCTATGGAGAAAAACCGGCAAGAAACTCCATGGTTACTCTTTTCAAATCATTTCAATATTATCATAGATACAGCATTTGTACTTAAGTATGGGGGGACAGCGTAGGCCCGACAATAAGTCGTTACTTACTACACAAAAGATGTAAAAAAAAATAAAAAGTTAACAAGCAGCTGGGAATCTACAAAGTCTACAATGGACAGGATTAATTTCTGTCCAGGACAAATAGTGCGTCGTGAAAACATTACTGACGCTGATTTAGGCCAAGAGGAAACTCTCTTGACGGTTGTAACAACAAGCAGTGAGAGACGTTTGTTCAGAAGTGAGACAGAATGAATTCTAAAAATTTCGCCTGATTCTCAAAACGCTAGGTTATTTTTTAGCATCAAAGAGATTTTTTTTAGACAGTCGTTTAAAAATCCGCTAATAATTTTTACATAAATTGTAACATCACGCCTGTAATCCCCTAAGGTTTAGTCAGAGGTGTCTAATAGTACACGCAAAATTTCGCCAGTTAAGTTTAAGTCCCATTTAATAGGGAAGCGAGCTTTTTGCCATCAACCGGGCCCAAATCCAGACTCCGTGTAACTACTACTAGAAAAATCCAATTACACTTTGCCCGACCGCTAAACCAACGAGACAGCCTTATAATATTTTTTATGAAAAAAAAAAAAAAAAAAAGATCTCTTCAGAACTCAATGATTATAAATTTTTGTACCAATTGTTCCTACTGACAGAACCATGTAGACATAACCACAATGAGAACACACCTTTCCTCCCCCCCACCCTAACCACCCAAACCTAAACTCACCTATCTTGCGTCTCTATTGCAGGTCTGGTTGCGTATGCCCCGTCCGCCGCCCGCAGAGATGCCCGAGTCCATGCGCCTGAGACTCGAGGCCGAGGAAGCGAAAAATAAGTGAATTTAGTACAATAATAGGTAGTTTATTATGCGTCGCGTGTTTCAATTAGACTAGGATTGCTGGTAGTACTGTTTTGGGGAAACATCACGACTTCAATTGATAAGTGATGGAGTGAGAGATGTCTTCGTGACGTAATAAGTAAGGAAAAAGTTACAAGTAAAGTTTGAATTGGGAACAAAAATTGTAATTATTAATAAAATAATTACAGACTATACAAAATGGTGGTTTTACAGCAATCCTAGTGTTTCCACTATGTATGAATAATTTAAAATGATATTGTGACATGATATTATGGTCTAACCAAGGCCATATGGGTCGTTGGATCCTATGGCCTACGCGCGACAGTAGCCACTTTCCAAACAGCCACACAGTATATCTAGAACATTGTGATTACCAAGTTACAGTATATTATGTAAGTAAATGATCATGTTAATTAAATTATTTTTTTGAAAAATAAAAAAATATTTTTATTTTATTTTGTTTTTTGTTTATTTTTCTTCGTTTATGTACATATCGAGATGCCTGTTCTATTTATTTGTTGTATGTATGACGCTAGTAATGAATAAAGTGATAGATACATGTTTTGTTTTAATGGAAATGTATCTGTAGCTTCTCCTGAATAAAATAATGCCTCATGAAAGCTTTCGTGAATAGCTTAACCTTTTGAACGACAGAGCATAAACGCACGCGCGTGCACTCCACGCCAAGCTACTATTTCACCGCAAAGGTTTGTGGGTACATAAAGAATAAGGGTCAGCGCAGACAGAACGGAGCGCACCGGAGAGGATTTTATTAACGCTTTTGAAAATAAACTTTATAATTATTACAATAAAGTGCATAAATGCTTGAACCTGACAAAAAATGCTCGCGCGTCCTCGAAGATGTGCGGGATCCGTAAAGAAAATGTCCGAGACCGCGCGGGGATTATTCCTTTCTGTCTGCGCTGACCCTAAGGATTCTAAAACTATTTAATTGTTTATTTCGTGTTAAAATGCACCGCGCATTTTTGTCACATATTTGTGTCGTTGACATAACGCATATGTGACTATATGCGTGCGTTTATGATCGCCAAGCTACAATTCCACCTACCATTATGTCACACATATTTGTGTCGTTTTGCGTAAAGGACACTCGTTTGCTTGTCACTTATATGTGTCTGAGGTCATCAGCGCGTAGGCCTAAAATTTTAGATCGTCCAGGCTCCGTTATCGTACAGAACGTGAGTTCAAATCTCATCCGTAGAACAAGTTACTAGGTAGTTATCGTGTGATTACTGTCTAACCTGGTGTCAGAGGTTTTTATGCCGCCCATGGGCCTCTGACTTGGCTTTACATGCCGTTGAGAAACATCGCTCAGGCATACCGGTTTCCTCACGATGTTTTCCTTCACCGAAGCAAGTGGAAAACCACTTATAACTAGCAAGATTAGGTTTGTACTCTAATGTGACTGAAATAGAGCAGTTCTAAGATTCTAAAACCATCATCTGCGTAGCCGCATTGCTGCTGTCCTCACCAGCGACACGTCAGCCCCAGAGAGATGTACGCTTTGGAATTGGGTAGGTAGAACTGTGCGGATGAAATATTAGTTTTTGAGGCTTTTCTACGTGGGAAAACTACAGTATTTTCACAATTTTATTGTTATGCCTTGTGACTGCGGCACATGAATTATATAATAATAATAATATTTTCACACTTTTTACATTTCCAATATAACTTGGCCTCGCTTTGTATAGATTTCCTAAACAATGAGAGATCGCATAAACTGGCTTTGTGTAGCTCGATTGGCCGTCGAGCGTAATAAAATAAAAATAGCCTTTATTTACTCTGACCTTCGTATACACAATATAATAATTTTGAAAAATAAATATAAACTACACTTATTTGTACATCTAAACTTAAATTATAACTTAACTGACCTTAGATTATACCTACATATTTCATTTATTTATCAACTACCAGGTCAGGCTGTCTTGCGACATAGGCCTCCTCAAGTTCCCTCCACATTTGTCGATCCCTCGCTAAATTCCTCCATAGCGAGGGATCGACAAGTCGAGCGTAAAAACGAGTTTTAAATAAAAAAATGCAAAATGACTACAAGAAATACATTGAAAGCACCTTCATCATCATTCCTCTGCCCTTATTCCGATTTATTTGGGGTCGGCACAGCATATATTTTTCCACACTTCTCTATTACTCGTCATCTCAGCAGACACCTCCTACCACATCGCAATCATATTTTAAAAATAAAACGACAATTTTCAACTATGTACTTGCAGATTTATTTTAACTTTCATAGTGTTCACAGTTTACAAATAAAATAGGAGTGAGAAGAATACAAATTAAAAAATAGCTTTATATAATGATCAAAAAAATAAAGCATTCTATAGACCGACCGCTTTAATGAGTCCTCCACCTTGCCCCGTCAAAGGCACATTAAGCGTCCACAAAGTCCTAACAATATCCCACAGGTTATTTGCTTTAAAATAACCATAATCCACGTAGATATTTACGATACTAATTGAACAATACGTGATCAACTTTGAGAATATTCAATTTAAATTGATACCTTCGCGAGAACTCATTAAAGCGGTCGGTCTGTAGTCGTGTTCGAATTAAACATGGTATAGGTATATAACAATCAAACAAGATGGTGGTCTAACCCAATCCTACATTTTTACATGTCATATTCAAGACATCAGTACAAAGAAATGGTATAAAAGAGTATTAACAAATTAAATAATAAAAAAAATTAACGAATTCTTTCACTAATCCATTTCAAAAGCGACTTATTACACGGAAATCGGAAAGTACTTAAAACTTACGCACTACGAGGCTACGACCACGACTTGTCGCATGACTGGCCGCTATCTTGAACAAAACTGATCGGACGACCAGTCGTGCGACTAAACTTTGTTCCTCGTTTAGACCAACAGACGCTTCTGCTTCGTGGCCGCGTAGTGCGCGAGGTCCTTGACCTTCACTATTCGAGGATTACAGTCATGATGTTATGTAAACAGCCGAGAGTATAGAAAAACAACCCGGTCAAGTGCGAGTCGTACTCACACACACAGGGTTCCGTAGCACCAAAAAATATAATAAAAACATGTTGTAAGCTCATTCATAATATGAATGAGCTGTTGAATTACATTCAACAGCAAAACTAAATTTGTTTTTTTATAGTACGTTAAAGAAAAACAAAGTAACTGCTGCAGTTTGATGAAAAAGTCCCGTATCTCAAAAACTTACGTAAGGTCGCGGGAGCCCCTTGGTAAGTCCGCAATGATCGTCTACAGATAGACCTTAGAATGCCCACTATCCTTCAGTTTACGAAGCGCCTTTCAAAGCGCTTTTTCGATTCTGCTATTAAGCATAGAAACCACCTGATAACACGTTATACTCTCGTCACCCCCGATGACGCTATCATCCTCCTGCAGAAGAGCAGTGGGGAAACTAGCATGCTCAAGAAGCACAGACGCAAATAGAAGTCATTCCGTCGTTGGCGTGGAGTACCGTCGCCACACCCCGTCTCATGCTCACCCCGACCCTTGCTCGAGCCAGCCCGCGTGGCTGAGCCTGTAATCCAAAATCAGTCCCCAAATAATGACACCACTCAGATACAGCCTGTCCCTTTGCTGTCCTCCCCCAGCGACGCATTAAGCCGAGCAAAATTATCTCTCAGGTGTAAGTTGCGCCTCTATACTATACTTAGCGTGTAGTCACTTGGTTTGTAAGTTTTTGCTCTGGCTGGATATCCTACACTCAAGGCACCCACAGGATAGTCCGGTTAAGCAGACGACAACCTCCTAGGTAGAACTAGACCCTAGGCCTTCGCTGGCCAGCCAACCGAGTCTCTGCGCTACCGCTGGCGTAGATCGTGATTGGTCGCCCGCCGCGAAATTATCACTTCGTTTGCGGGTAGGCGCCGAACTTGCGTCCGTGAAATACCCGAGCCATTAACCATTTACCATTAACTTTTTAAAACAGTGAAAATTTACAGTCGTCAACGACCGATAAAACAACGGAATCTTCCGCTACAATCGCATGGGTGTTTGCTGGGAGTGTTTACAGCGGGAGCCCTGCACCGCCCGATGGACTCCACCACCAGAACATCGTAGGGGCTGTGGTGATCCACCACAAGAAGAAAAACAACAAGAAGGACACCGAAAAGAACATCCAAGAAGTTTTGAAGAAGATGTTAAGAAGACCGCCACTGACGGACCAACAGATAGGGGACCGGGCGACGTCGCTCCCGATCATCGAGGACTCGCCGCCAGCGCCCAGCTGCCGCAACATCTCCGACAGCAAGAAAAACAGGATCGGGATATTTTTTTTCGAACACTCTCCGCCTGACCGCCGCCGCGTACGGACGTGCCGCTACCTGACCGCACCCTCCCGATAACGACCCTAGACTTCCGCTGGCCAGCCAACCGAGTCTCTGCGCCACCGCTGGCGTGGATCGTGATTGGTCACCCGCCGCGAAATTATCACTTCGTTTGCTGGTAGGCGCCGAACTTGCGTCTGTGAAATACCGCCCGAGCCGTTCACTTTTTTAAAACAGTGAAAATTAACCGCCGTCAACGACCGATAAAACAACGGAATCTTCCGCTGCGATCGCATAGGTGCTTGCGCCGGTGTGTTCACAGTGGGAGCCCTGCATCGCCCGATAGACTCCACCATCAGAACATCGTAAGGGCTGTGGTGGTCCACCACCTACAAGAAGTTTTGAAGAAGATCGCCACCTCCACCGACGGACCAACAGAGGGGGGACCGGGTGACGTCGCTCCCGATCATCTGGGATTCGCCGCCGGCACAGGAGCCGCCGCGAGCTCACCATCGCCGCCAGCCAGCTGCCGCAAACATCTCCGACAACAAGAAAAACAGGATTGGGATATTTTTTTTCGAACACTCGCCGCCTGACCGCCGCCGCGTACAGACGTGCCGCACACTCCCGCTCGCCACCTGCTGTCTCCGATTCGTCGCACCCACGCCAATCCCCAGGCTATACCAGCCACAGCGGTCCACCAACTTTACAAGGCGCTTGGTGGAGACCAGTACGACACGGTACTGGTCGTCTGTGACCCGGTCGAATGTCACCACCCGATTTTCAAAATAAAATCGGTATGCTCACTCACTGGCATCTCGATTGAGAAGCATTACCGCTCAATCAAGTCGGGCAATGTCACCGTTGCCAGCTGTACGGGCACAGCCAGAATCACTGCTTTGCACCACACAGGTGCGTAAAGTGCCTGGGTGGTTCCCGTCCCAAGGACACCTCTCTTTTCTTGCCTGCGGCAAAGAGCAAACTATCTCTCAGGTGTAAGTTGCGCCTCTACTTAGCGTGTAGTCGCTAAGTTAGTAAGCTTTTTGCCCTGGCTGGAGACCTAACACTGAAGGCACCCACAGGACAATCCGGTTAAGCAGACGACAACATCCTAGGTTGAACTACGAGATGCCATTCACAAAAAATAGCAGGATCGGGATCCTGATTAGTATGTGAATCGTTCACAAGCACCTACGCGACCGTCAGCGACCAATGGCTACGAGGCCTCCGCTGGCCAGCCAACCGAGTCTCTGCGCCACCGCTGGCGTGGATCGTGATTGGTCGAACACCGCGAAATTATAACTTCGTTTGCGGGTAGGCGCCGAACTTGCGTCTCTGAAATACCTGAGTGCTGTGATCGCATGGGTACTTGCTGGATGTGTTCACAGCGGGAGCCCTACACCACCCGATAGACTCCACCATCAGAACATCGTAGGGGCTGTGGTGATCCACCACCTACAAGAAGTTTTGAAGAAGATGCCAAGAAGATCGTCACCGCCACCGACGGACCAACAGATGGGGGACCGTGTGACGTGGCTCCCGATTATCCGAGTACTGCCGACGTGCCAACGAAACCAAGAGGGTGGTGACCCAATCCTACCCCCCAAACCCCTTTAGCGCGAGACAATCCATTGGAGTCGAAAGCTAGAAGCTTGGCCTTGGGGGCCTAGTCTCTGGTTTCGTTCACAGCTATTCACCTAGAGTGGCGGCTATCGGTTAACATGGGTAAGACGCAGGCGTTGTTCTCCGGATCAGCACACTTCCCACCACCCCTGACACTACAAGGTGCGACGTCGAGTGGGCGCCCGTATTCTTGGAAATGTCACATGGTCAGGCACGATGATTCAAGACCTTTTGTGTGTAAATTTTGCCAAAAGACGTTTCAGAGGAAGAAAACTTTGGATATTCATATACGGATACATACGAATGAGAAGAGGTATGTTTGTAAAGAGTGCGGGAGGGCCTTCGTTCAAGTGACGAGTTGGAAGTTGCAAATGAGGGTCCACAAAATGCATACACCCTGCTGAGTGGCGTGTCCTAAGACAGTGGAGGCCAAATATGCGGGGCCTCCGCCAGGCGAAGTGGCCAAACTGCGGGAGAAAGTCGCCCGCCTGACGGCCGCCACGGAGCTTCTCCAAGAGGAGAATGTGAAGCTCCGAACAGACCTGGCCGTTCTGCGTGAGTCTGGCTCCCTCGAGGCGCCCCAACAGTGACCAAGCCAGTCCTTGCCGGTGGAGAATCAGGTCGTGAACCTGGTTCGGCAGGAGCTGGCTCTTAAGGCTCGGTTCTCCGTCCTAGGGGACATTGTCCTGCTCCCCTCCCCTGGCGGCAAACAAGGCGGCTTCATATGCGGCTGCTGCGTTTGCCGCCTCTAGACCGGTGAGCGGCCGAAGCCGGGTGGCAGGTGGTCAGGGAAAGGAGAAAGAGGCGAAAGGCGGCCAAAAAGGTCCGGAAAGAGGAGCGGAAGCGCCTTTACAATTCGCAAAGCGTCGCGGCCAGGCTCCGCGCCCCGAAGACAGCATCTGTAGTGATCACACAACAGCCGAACGCGGAAAAGAGAGGCGTGTCCTACCGCGAAGTGTTCGCAAAGATCCCCGGTAAAACCAGTGGTTCGTCCGCTGACGCTCTGGCTGAAAAGTTCAGAGCGTCCCTAAATGCGGACGAGGCCCGAGTGTCCAGTGCCCGTCAGATGCGCAGACCTGCGCAACCTTTGTCTGGGCGACTCGGTGACCGGAGGAGATGGTGGCCTCCATCACCAGGACCGGTGGGTGCCCTGCCGACCAGGTCAAGGCAGGCACCTTACCTCATGGGCATTCGAACCGTTACCACACAGACACAGCACAACCATTAGCCTTAGCAGACAGTGGAAGTCTGCCCCGCTTGGGCAGAGCACCACCGTGTCCTCGTAGCGGCAATTGGCGGCGGCGATCTATCGCGAAAACCACTGTATTTTTGTGTTTGTACTAAGGGAGAGGTGCAAAAAGGGACACACAAATGGCTATTTTTTTCTTTTTAATATTTATTTAATGATATTATACACAGAGGTGTTGCTTAATTCTAAACTCGCCAAACTTTTACGTTTGATGGCGAGAGGCGCTCTTTTACTTAACAATGAACCACCTTAATTAAATAGCTACTTCTTATAAATTATACTGTTAATTAATTTGCTAGGAATCAATAAGCGCCTGCGGACGGAGCGGAGCAAAATAAGATAGCCAAGGGTGCTATGTCCGCAGCCGTCCCACGTTTCGGCCCGTATAACAAATGTTCGAAGAGCCATGGGAAGACAGGGATAGTCCAGAAGTCTTCAAAATGTGAATGGATCGCAAGATACAATACACAAGCGCCCGCAGCACCCAGCATGGCATCAAGTCCTTACGACCACCGACTACAGGGAGCTATCCCGCCAGCTGCGTGGAAGGAACATTGCCTTCCACACGTACTCCCTGCCGGAGGAGACGCCAACCCTGGTAATCAGGCGGATTCCCAAAAGAAATCGCCACAGAGGACAACTTAGATGTCCTCAAAAGTCAGGGCATCCCAGTCACAATCGTCCACCGCCTTAACATGGCAAGAGGTCGCGATGCACAGAGTCACCTAACTGTGTTCTCTGTGGCCAGTCGGGTCACCAGGCTAACTACCGCGGCTGCCCTAAAACCCCTAAAGCCTCCTCTGCCAAGCTGGCGAAGCGTGCAAACGCCCGTCAACAGAGCGAAAGTCTCTCTGTGCAGTTTCCTTCTTCCCAGATGCTCGAAAGACTTAGCCCTCAGAGGCCCTCTTCCTGAACCATACTGAACTATCAGAGAGCCTTTCCAGCCCGGTGCGGCGGATGCCCGTCTGAAAATGTGCGGGCGGGCAGCATTCACATCAATGGGTTTATCACCATCCGGGTGCGGTGTCCGGTGGCTGTGGCAAAACAGGTCGCCGACTTGGGACTTTTGTTGGTGTGCGGACTGTCAGCAATGGTTAAACTCCTGGCGCCCAGGGCACCGCGGTGCCAAACTGCAGTCTTTGTGCAGCTGCAGGAAAGTCCGCGGGGCACAGAATAGGCGTCAAGGTTTGCGGCGCGCCTAGAAAGCGCAGCAAACGGTGGCCCAAGTCTGCGGAGGCCGTTCCCCCCTCGCAACCTATTTAGATCCTCTTATGCCGACTTCCAGTCTGTGGTAGAACGAAGCGCCGAGGAAATGGAGTGCCAGTGATAGCACACTTCCGTTTCATCCAGGTGAACATCAACCACTGTCACAAAGCTCAGGATCTCTTGGTCCTGAGCATGGCGGAGTGGTCGATACTTGTGGCGGTGGTCGGGTCGTGGTCTCGGAAAAACTGGGCAGGGGGTCTAGACGGCCTGGTGGCCACAGATCTCAAAGTTTTAAGACTGTGGCACAGTGTGGGCGATGAGGGCCTACGCAGCGCCACAGATACCTCTCGACTGCTCAAGAAGAAAAGATCTCTTAGCCTTGAGAGTAGGAGACTGTGACGGTGACACAGAGTGGGCAATAAAGGCCCACGCAGCGCCACAGACGCCTGACGATTACTCGAGGCGCTGGAAAAATAACAGCCAAATCAGGCAATATAACCAACCAGTGACAAAAGTTTCCTAGGCTGGAAAGGTTTGAGACTGCCGTACTACGTGGGCGATGAGGGCGCACGCAGCACCACGGATTCCTGATGACTGCTCGTATCGCTGGGAAAATAATAGTGATCTCAGCATAAACAACCAGAGGCAAAATATCCCTAAGCTTTTCGAATACAGTGTAATCATCAAATGACGCCCCCCATTTTGGCCGGAGCGGAAGGGAGTGTCAGACTTCTACTGACTAGTGTTTCAGGGCCACGGTATCTCTTTCGAACAGTCCCGCAAACCTGGCAGGGACTGTGACCCTGAGTGGGCGATATGGGCCCACGCAGGACCACAAGTGCCTAAAGACTGCTCTAGTGACTCACGATATGAAATTACCACCATCTACCAAAATGAAAAGTGCAGCTTGGCAAAAATCGGCAAAAGAGTGCACCACTGCGATGTGTGCAGTGTGTGCAGTTGTAGCATGTGGCAAACAAACCTATTTTTTTTCTCATAAACATACTACAAAGTTGACTTAACCGCGTGTAGCACGATGGCCTAGTTTTCAAGTTGGCCACGTCGGACGCGCCTCGCCGCGTCGTCAAAGTACTCCAGTCTTTCTTCACAGATCGGAGTTTCCGCGTGGTGGTCTAGGGTGCGCTCTCCAGCGCCCGCCCGGTGCTGGCTGGCGTGCCGCAGGGCAGCTGCGTGTCGCCAGCGTGTTACTCACGTTACACCGACGACATCCCCACGACGCCAGAGGATAAGCTCGCGCTGTACGCCGACGACGCCGCGTACATCACCACCTCGCTTAATGCGAAGTACGCGGCGGTCAAGATGAAGCGCGCGCGACCTGCTGCCTGACTGGCTGCCGAAGTGCCGAATCGCCGGCTCTGCGCCTCTCCCACCGACACCTGACACTACAAGGCGCCGACGTCGCGTGGTCACCCCGGGTGAAGTACCTGGGTGTCACCATCGACCGTCGGCTCACCATGGGTCCTCACGTCCGCCAGGTTGCGGCGCGGGCTAAGGTTGCCCGCAACCTGCTCCACCCAGCGCTCTCGTCCCGTCTGCCGGCGCGCGTCAAGTTGGGCATTTATAAAACCTATATAAGCTCGACACTGACGTACGCCGCCCCCGCATGGTACGTCCTCGCGTGCGAGTGACACAAGAAGCTTCTCCGCACGCAGCAGAACTTTGCGTTGCGCACCATCGTCGCCGCCCGCTGGATGACGTCGTTCCTCACGTATCGAGCACGTGAGGAACGACGTCATCCAGCGGGACCTCGGGATCGAGAGCCTGGACGCCTTCATCCGACGCCTTGCGACGGGAATGTTCGCGCGTGCCGACGCATGTGCTTGGCCCCATCTCAAGCACATTGTGCCCTAGCATGCGCGCCCCCCTGACGCAAGGCCCCCCATCCCCCGCGACCTGGTAGCGGACGATGACCCCAACCCACCGGACTTGACGCCCGGGTATGCTGTACCAGGCTACACGCAGCTTACCTGCACAATGAGACACTACAAAATACACACGCACCCTGCTGCGCGACGTGTTCTAAGTTAATATAGGCACGTCGCGTAGCTAAACCACACAAGGGCCTCTCAACACACACGTAGACTCACGTGGGGGCGCGGCGCGGGCTCGCGACTCACGCAGACACTGGGCGGTGTTACATAATACAATACCGCCCTTACACACACAACGGCCTCTCAGTCCGGACCGTGACCGGCTAGCTCTGGAAGCGGGACGGACGGGAGCTGGTGGTCCTCCGCCGGGCCTCCCCTGGGTAACTGGGGGTCTCACCTAGCGGGGACAGACCGCCTAGGTGCCGTGAAGAAATCAGTGCTGTGTCTCGACCGCGCTGTGGCGCGCCTACGAAAAATATCACTGCAACCACACACCCAGACGCACGTGCCATACGTGCGTTCACAGGCCTACAGACAGACAGTCAGTCGGAAGGGCTCTGGCTGCGGCCTTGGGAGATTTCCTAGTCGCAGTCTTGTAGCACCTAATTCCCGCTTATCCACAGCTGCACCCGGGACGTCTGGGTGTCTCTACCCCAGCGGCCCGGATCGGTCGCATGAGCCATAGGGCCCTGTCGCACATTAAGATTGGCGACAGACAAGCTAGCAACTTAGGGCTCCCCTTAGGCACTCACCTCCCTGTAACACCCAACAGGGAGGGAACACAACCCCGGGCTCACCCACCCGGGGAGTTATGTTCAGAGGCACTTCTGGCATTCAGACAGCTGTGTTAGCTGGCGAGTTTGTCACCCGGCGTGGAACTCGGCCGCGACCAACACGGCGGGCAGACGACTATGCGGACACGGAAGTTTTCGGCTACACGGTGTCCGGCCCAGAGTCGCCCACCCACTACCCGGACGCCTACATCTACATGCCGGACGTGCTGGACATCGTGGCCTACCGAGGGCTACAATGCCAGGTCACACAGCAGGTTTTAGACGACGAGATGCAGTCCGACCATTATCCTGTTCTCGTCGTCCTTTCGGGTATACGACCCGACTGAAGTCCGTATCGCCACGTCAACGTATCAACAATACATTACCACCTCGTTCAACGCGAAGTACGCGGTGGTCAAAATGCAGCGCGCGCTAGATCTGCTGCTCGACTGGCTGTCAAAGTGGCGGCTGGCTATCAGTTAACGTGGGTAAGACGCAGGCGTTGGTCTCCGGATCAGCACCCCTCCCACCACCCCTGACACTACAAGGTGCGACGTCGAGTGGTCGCCCCGTATCTTTTGAAACGTCACATGGTCAGGCACGATGATTCAAGACCTTTTGAGTGTAAATTTTGCCAAAAGACGTTTCAGAGGAAGAAAACTTTAGATATTCATATATGGATACATACGAATGACAAGAGGTATGTTTGTAAAGAGTGCGGGAGGGCCTTCATTCAAGTGACGAGTTGGAAGTTGCATATGAGGGTCCACAAAATGCATGCTGAGTGGCGTGTTCTAAGTTAAGGCAGTGGGGGCCAAATATGCGGGGCCTCCGCCAGGCGAAGTGGCCAAACTGCGAGAGAAAGTCGCCCGCCTGACGGCCGCCACGGAGCTTCTCCAAGAGGAGAATGTGAAGCTCCGAGTAGACCTGGCCGTTCTGCGTGAGTACGGCTCTCTCGAGGCGCCCCAACAGTGACCAAGCCAGTCCATGCCGGTGGAGTATCAGGTCGTGAACCTGGTTTGGCAGGAGCTGGCTCTCCAGGTTCGGTTCTCCGTCCTAGAGGGCATTGTCCTGCGCCCCTCCCCTGGCGGCAAACAAGACGGCTTCATATGCGGCTGCTGCGTTTGCCGCCTTTGGATCGGTGAGCGGGCGAAGCCGGGTGGCAGGTGGTCAGGGAAAGGAGGAAGACGCGAAAGGCGGCCAAAAAGGTCCAAAAAGAGGAGCGGAAGCGCCCGTACAAGGCGCAAAGCGTCGCGGCCAGGCTCCGCGCCCCGACGACAACAGCTGTAGTGATCACACTACAGCCGAACGCAGAAAAGAGAGGCGTGTCCTACCGCGAAGTGTTCGCTAAAATCCCCGGTAAAACCAGTGGCTCGTCCGCTGACGCTCTGGCTGAAAAGTTCAGAGCGCCCTAAATGCGGATGAGGCCCGAGTGTCCAGGCCCGTCAGATGCGCAGACCTCCGCAACCTGGGTCTGGGCGACTCGGTACAACACACAATACACAAGCGCCCGCAGCACCCAGCAGGTCGTCAAAGTCACGTTCAAAACGACCACCGACTACAGGGAGCTATCCCACCAGCTGCGTGGAAGGAACATTGCCTTCCACACGTACTCCCTGCCGGAGGAGACGCCAACCCTGGTAATCAGGCGCATTCCCAAAAGAAATCGCCACGGAGAACAACTTAGATGTCCTCAGAAGTCAGGCCATCCAAGTCACAGTTGTCTACCGCCTTAACAAGGCGAGAGGTGGTGACCAGTACGAGATGGTACTGGTCGTCTGTGACCCGGTCTAAGGATACTATCAGATTTTTAAGATAAAATCGGTGTGCTCCCTCACAGGCATCTCAATCGAGAAGCCCTACCGCTCGAACATAGTCGGGCAATGTCACCGCTGCCAGCTGTACGGACACAGCCAGGCCAACTGCTTTGCGGCACATATGTAGGTGCGTAAAGTGCCTACGTGACCACGTGAGCACGACCGATTGCCCCGGCCCCAAGGACATCTCCCAATGCACAGAGTCACCTAACTGTGTTCTTTGTGGCCAGTCGGGTCACCAAGCTAACTACCACGGCTGCCCTAAAACCCCTAAAGCATCCTCTTCCAAGCTGGCGAAGCGTGTAAACGCCCGTCAACAGAGAGAAAGTCTCTCTGTGAAGATTCCCTCTTCCCAGATGCTCGAGAGACTTAGCCCTTAGAGGCCCTCTCCCTGAACCATACTGAACTATCAGAGAGCCTTTCCAGCCCGGTGCAGCGGATGCCCGTCTGAAAATGTGCGGGCGAGCAGCATCTACATCAATGGGTTTATCACCATCTGGGTGTGGTGTCCGGTGGCTGTGGCAAAACAGGTCGCCGACGTGGGACATTTGTTGGTGTGCGGGCTGTCAGCGATGGTTAAACTCCTGGCGCCCAGGGCACCGCGGTGCCAAACTGCAGTCTTTGTGCAGCTGCAGGAAAGTCCGCGGGGCACAGAATAGGCGTTAAGGTTTGCGGCGCGCCTAGAAAGCGCAGCAAACGGTGGCCCAAGTCTGCGGAGGCCGTTCCCACCTCGCAACCTATTTAGATCCTCTTAAGCCGACTTCCAGCCTGTGGTAGGACGAAGCGCCGAGGAAATGGAGCGCCAGTGATAGCACACTTCCGTTTCATCCAGGTGAACATTAACCACTGCCACAAAGCTCAGGATCTCTTGAGCATGGCGGTGGTCGGGTCGTAGTCTCGGAAAAACTGGGCAGGGGATCTAGACGGCCTGCTGGCCAAAGATCTCAAAGTTTTAAGTCTGTGGCACAGTGGGCCCACGCAGTGCCAAAGGTACCTCTCGAGTGCTCAAGTAAAGATCCCTTAGCTGTGAGGGTAGGAGACTGTGGCGGTGACACATAGTAGGCGATAAAGGCCCACGCAGCGCCACAGATGCCTGAAGACTACTCGAGGCGCTGGAAAAATAACAGCCAAATCAGGCAGCATAACCAACCACAAAAATCTCCTAGGCTGGGAAGGTTTGAGACTGTCGTACTACGTGGGCGATGAGGGCCCACGCAGCACCACGGATCCCTGATGACTGCTAGTGTTGCTGGGAAAATAATAGTGGTCTCAGCATAACCAACCAGAGGCAAAAGATCCCTAAGCTGGGAAGGATCGAGACTGTGACCCTTCGTGGGCGATAAGAGCCCACGAAGGACCACAGGTGCCTAAAGACTGCTCTAGTGACCCACGATATGAAATTACCGTCATTTCTCAAAAACATACTACACAGTTCACTTAAATATGGGAAACTTAACCAAAAATATCTTAGGTAATAAGCAAAGTTGTCGTTCGATCTATCGAGTAAGTACAGTGTGTAGTAATGTTGAGAAGCACAGCTATCTGGGATTAATATGTTTAAAATTACTATAATAAGTAGGTAGATTTAACAGTTTCAATTTAATTGTAGAATATAAATGAGCTATGTCGCATATCGTATATAGAAATTCCGAGTTTTTGGATGGTCGTAATGTAAAGACCTTATTTTCCAATAATTTCATATAAATTTGATCAGTTTAAATAGTTGATGTATAGAGAAATGTGCATTTGAAAGGAAAGCGCTAGACGTAGATTTAAGGAAGCGAGAAAGCGATAATACGCGCTACCCCCACGCACTCCACCTACGTACGATCATATAAATATGGCCGCCCCATGTACGGGCGGTCACGCCTTCGGCTACACGGTGTCCGGCCCAGAGACGCCCACCCACTACCCGGACGCTCACATATATATGCCGGACGTGCTGGACATCGTGGCCTACCGAGGGCTACACTGCCAGATCACGCAACAAGTGTTAGACGACGAGATGCAGTCCGACCATCATCCTGTTCTCGTCGTCCTATCGGGTATGCCGGCCCGACTGAAGCCCGCAGCGCCACGTCGACATATTGAGTGGATGAAGTTTGCGGAATTGACTGAGGCCACCACACCAACTCGGCCCCTGATTACCTCCGCGGACCTTGATCAGACTGCCGACGACGTCACTGCTTGCATCAAGAGCGCCTTGGAAGCGGCGACTACGACGGAACCGCAAGGAAGATTGCAGCAGCTGCCCTTGCCAACCTATCTCCGACAATGGATCGCCGACAAGAGGCGCCTTCGCAAGCAGTGGCAGCAACTTAGATGCCCGTCACTAAAGGCGAGGCTCAATCGTCTCGCGGAGAGGATTAAGGCCGAGCTGAGATGCCGGGACGCCGAGACCTGGGAGGAACGCATCGATGAGGCGGCTGGCAGCTGGCCATCCGCCCATCGACTATGCCGTCAACTCACGAACACCCCAGCTCCGGTGCGCCCATTACTGGACAGCGGCGGGGCGCTCAGGTACGTCGCTGAGGACCGCGCGGAGGTCTTCGCTGAGCACCTGGAGCGTCAGTTCCGACCGAACCCGACCAGCGACGCCGCACATGTCGCAACAGTCGAGAGACACCTTGGGGAGTACTTCGCGTCGCCGATAGCTCCCGAGGAAGACCCCATCTTCTTCTCGCCTGGGGCAGTGAGACGCGCCATCCTGAGGACGAAGCCCAGGAAGGCCCCCGGTGCTGACGGTATCACGAACGCAGCGCTGCGCCACCTGCCGTACCGTTCGGTTCCGGCCCTGGCGCGCCTGTTCACGGCGATACTGCGCACCGGGACGTTTCCTTCCTCGTGGAAGGAGGGGCGCGTCATCATGCTGCCCAAGGCGGGGAAAAACATCCTGAGGCCGGAGAGCTATCGGCCCATCACCTTGCTGCCCACCATCTCCAAGGTGTTTGAAATGCTCCTGTTGCGACATCTCCAGCCGCATATTACGCCGCGGCCCGAACAATTCGGGTTTAGGTCGGAACACAGCACGACGCTTCAGCTGTCGAGGGTACTGCACCACCTGGCGCAAGCCATAAACAAGAAGGAGTACCCGGTTGCAGTATTCCTCGACATGGAGAAGGCCTTCGACCGCGTGTGGCACGATGGCCTTATATTCAAGCTGGCCACGTCGGACGCGCCTCGCCGCGTTGTCAAAGTGGTCCAGTCATTCCTCAAAGATCGGAGTTTCCGCGTGGTGGTCGAGGGTGCGCTCTCCAGCGCCCGCCCGGTGCTGGCTGGCGTGCCGCAGGGCAGCTGCGTGTCGCCAGCGTGTTACTCGCGTTACACCGACGACATCCCCACGACGCCAGAGGCGACGCTCGCGCTGTACGCCGACGACGCCGCGTACATCACCACATCGCTTAACGCAAAGTACGCGGCGGTCAAGATGCAGCGCGCGCTAGACCTGCTGCCTGACTGGCTGTCGAAGTGGCGGCTGTCAGTTAACGTGGGTAAGACGCAGGCGATTATCGCCGGCTCCGCGCCCCTCCCACCACCCCTGACGCTACAAGGCGCCGACGTCGCGTGGTCGCCCCGGGTGAAGTACCTGGGCGTCACCATCGACCGTCGGCTCACCATGGGTCCTCACGTCCGCCAGGTCGCGGCGCGGGCTAAGGTAGCCCGCAACCTGCTCCACCCAGCGCTCTCGTCCCGTCTGCCGGCGCGCGTCAAGTTGGGCATATATAAAACTTATATACGCTCGGCTCTGACGTACGCCGCCCCCGCATGGTACGTCCTCGCGTGCGAGGGTCGCAAAAAGCTTCTCCGCACGCAGCAGAACTTTGCGTTGCGCACCATCGTCGGCGCCCCTCGACACGTGAGGAACTACGTAATCCAGCGGGACCTCGGGATCGAGAGCCTGGACGCCTTCATCCGGCGCCTTGCGACGGGAATGTTCGCGCGTGCCGACGCATCTGCTTGGCCTCACGTCAAGCACATTGCGCCCTGGCATGCGCGCCCCCCTGACGCGAGGCGCCCTCTCCCCCGCGACCTGGTAGCGGACGACGACCCCACCCAACCGGATTTGACGCCCGGGTAAGCTGTATCAGGCTACACGCAGCTTACCTGCACAACGAGACTCCACATATTACACACGCATCCTGTTGCGCGACGTGTGCTAAGTTAATATAGACGCGTTGCGCAGCTAAATCACACAGGCGCCTCTTTACACACACGTAAACTCACGCGTGGGGGCGCGGCGCGGGCTCGCGACTCACGCAGACACTGGGCGGTGTTACACAATACAATACCGCCCTTACACACACAACGGCCTCTCAGTCCGGACCGCGTCCGGCTAGCTCTGGAAGCGGGACGGACGGGAGCCACACATCCTTCGTAGGTGCGCCGGAGTCGGCACCTCTGTCGCTGGTTGTCCTCCGCCGGGCCTCCCCTGGGTAACTGGGGGTCTCACCTGGCGGGGACAGACCGCCGAGGTGTCGTGAAGAAATCAGCGCTGTATTTCGACAGCGCTGTGGTGCGCCTACGAAAACTTTCACCGCAATTACACACCAGACGCACGTGCCATACGTGCGTCCGCAGGCCTCGCCTTAGAGGCAACATTACGACGGGTCCGTGTTCACGGACCGCGGTATAGCCTCCGCGGACAGGGGGCGATGCCCCGATACCGCTTGCCGCGCCCCCTAGCGGGGGCGCAGCGACATCCAACGAAGGGCGGTCACATCCCGCTCTCGGCCGCCGTAGAGTGCACACGTGCGCTCTGTCCGCTGCGCCCGATCGCCCCGCGCTTCCCGCGCTTTCCGTGTCGGTCGTGTCTCGCGTCCCGTCGAGTGCTACGTCGTAGCACTCCGGGCTACGCCGCCGCATCGCCGCGTCCCGCCTCCTCGTAGCACTGCTACGAGATTGCTATATCGTAGCACATCGGCTACGCGTTGCCACGCAACGGTAGTCGACTTGCTAAGATCGCGTTTCGCGTCTTATCTTTGGCTCCTTAAGAGTTAAATCCACCAATTTTTCGGTGGTACTTGGGAGGTAACCTAACGGTGCTAACAATCCCAAGTGGGTGGTGACCCGCCACACCCGCCGACCCCCTTCAGGGCTAGGCAGTTAGTCGGAAGGGCTCTGACTGCGGCCTTGGGGGATCTCCTAGTCGCAGTCTGGTAGCTGTCTAATCCCCGTTTGTCCTCAGCTGCACCCGGGACGTCTGGGTGTCTCTACCCCAGCGGCCCGGATCGGTCGCAAGACCCATAGGGCCCTGTCGCACAATAAGATTGGCGACAGGTTTTCAAGCTTAGGGCTCACCCTAGGAACACACCTCCCTGTTTAACCCAACAGGGAGGGTACACATCCCCGGGCTCACCCACCCGGGGAGCTAGGACTGTTTAGGTTAGTAGGAGAATAGTTTACTTTATGTCAGTGAAATAAGCTGCTGACAAGATTAGAAATGGCTGACAAACTCCTTTTTGAGTTTGTCAGGCATATCCTCCTAGAGGACCCCCTCTTCCGCAAGAAGTACGGGGATAAGTTCGCGGCATTGGAGAATGCCGCTCTAAATGTCTTTACCGACGCGCTCGACAGCCCATTGTCGCCCCCGCTCGCCGACAAAGGCGTTCAGTTAACGCCGGCGTCATTAGCGGTGAAATCACCGAAATCCATTGTAGAAATGGTTCGCCCCTCCCCTAAGTCCGACTCCCTAGAGTTGATGGACACGACCATCCCAGTTTCCGAGCCAGAGTTCTCGGAAACATCATCCACCTCATCCTCGGAAGACGATTATCAGGTCGTCGGTAAGGGGAAGCGAAAGAAGAGCAAAAGCGCTCAGTATAGCTCGGCCCCGCTGAGGACATCTTAAATGACCTCAAAAGTCAGGCTATTCCAGCCACAGTTGTCCACCGCCTTCACAAGGCGCGTGGGGGTGATCAGTACGACATGGTACTGGTCGTATGCGACCCCGTTGAGGGGCCTCACCCGATTTTCAGGCTGAAATCAGTGTGCTCCCTTTCTGGCATCTCGATCGAGAAGCCATTCCGTGCTAATAAAGTTGGGCAATGTCATCGTTGCCAGCTCTACGGTCACAGCCAAAAACATTGTTACGCGCCGCACAGGTGCGTAAAGTGTTTGGGCGAACACGCCACGACTGACTGTCCCCGTCCTAAGGACAAAACTTTATGCTCAGAGCCGCCTAGTTGCGTCCTCTGTGAGCAATCGGGTCACCCGGCTAATTACCGCGGTTGCCCTAAAGCCCCCAAGACTTCCTCCTCCAAGCTGGTGAAGCGTGCTCACGCCCGCCAGCAAAGAGAGAGCCCGTCTGTTAGGATCCCCTCAACTCAACTGCCCGAGAGGCTTAGTCCCCAGAGGCCATCTCCTTGGACCCAACTTAACCACCAGAGAGCTTTTCCAGCTCTCGGTAAGGTTAAGGCCAACCCCATCCCCGGGCTATTAGACGCCCCTATCCCTCCCCCGGCGTCCCGCGTGGCCGCTCCAGCGCCCTCTTCTCGGGCCGCCCCCGCGCCCGCTTCACGGGCCGCCCCCGCGCCCTCTTCAAGGGCCGTCCCCGCGCCCTCTTCTCGGGCCGCTCCAATTATGCCACGAGCGCTCCCTCGTCCCGCTCCTCCCAGTCACGAGGTAGAAGTCGAATCCTCATTCGACACTATTGCTAGGTTTCAGGTGTTTCTCACCCCCGAAGCTGATCGCATGGCGGCAGAACTAAGGTCTGCCACTGACATTAATGAAATCCGTAGGATTTTCAAGGCTTACCCGAAAATCGAGTCAGCCCTCCGCGCTCTTTCCAAGTAAATCTCTATTATGGATATTACGAATAGAATAGCGAGAATCCAACCCCGGTCCCTTAAATTAGGATCCTTCAACGCTAATGGCCTTAGAGGCCAACGTGATGAGATCGCCACCTTCCTCCGCGACCATCAAATTGATGTCCTCCTCATCCAGGAGACATTCCTCAAGACCTGTCACCGTGACCCGAAGATTGCCAACTATCGCTTAGTTCGCAACGATCGTTCGCGCTGTCATTAGGGTGGTACTTTGATTTATTACAAAAAGGACCTGTACTGTCCCTATAGACCCCCCTCCGTTAGAGTCTCTGCTTGAGACTTCCATCTGTCGGCTTGGCATGACCGGTCACTCGCCGATCACCATCGTCTCGGCTTATATTCCTCCCGGCGGTTCGTCCGAGGAGCACACGCTACTCACTAAGGACCTCACCGTTCTCTTTGGCCTGAGTGACTCCGTTATCATAGCGGGCGACCTCAATGCCAAACATCCCGCCTGGAACAGCACGTTGACCTCTCCCAGAGGGAAATTTGTGTTCAACCTAGCGGTGTCCCTTAACTTCGATCCCATCGCTCCCATGGAGCATACTCACTATCCCCACGACCCAGATCTTCGTTCTGACGTACTCGACATAGCGCTGCTCAAGAATGTCAACCTTAAGTTGCATTCTATCGAGACGCTACACGAGCTCGACTCTGACCACCGTCCAGTGCTCATGCACCTACTTCCCCGCTCCGGTCTCTCTGACCCCAGCCATCACCCGCCTCCCCAAGTGATAATCGACTGGTTGAAAGTCAGCGCTAAGCTGAAGTCCACCACGTCCCCTCACCTGGACACCATTCCCGACCACATTGTCTCAGTCGCAGACACGACGGCCGCCATCAACTCGTTTACAGAGCACGTTCAATCCGTACTGAAGGATTGTTCACGGGAAGTCCCAGCTAAGAGTGATCATCGCTGGAGGCTACCCGCTGACGTACGTGATCTGATAACCGAGAAGAACGCGGCCATCCGTGCTTACAGTAACTTTCCTTGCGACGCGAACAAGGCTCACATGCGCCATTTACAGCGTGCTGTAAAGAAGCGCACTAGTGAGCATCGTTCCGCTCAATGGGACAAGGAACTCAGCGAACTCGAGCCTACCCACCAAGCTTTCTGGCAGCTGCAAAGAAAGATGCGCGCCACCGAGGAGGTTTCGACGCCTCCTCTCATCCGCCCCGACAAGAGCGTCGCCTTTGACGACTCTGATAAGGCTGAATGCCTAGCCGACAGCCTGGAGTCTCAGTGCTCTCCCAGCTCACAACCAGTAGACAAGCGTCATCTCGACATGGTGAACGCTGAAGTCGAACGTAGAGCCGCCCTCCCTCCCTTCGAAGACCCTGATGATCCTCTGCCTGAAGTCACACCAGACGAGGTGCTAGACATCATAAATAGGCTTCAACCACGGAAAGCACCTGGCTCTGACGGAATCACCAATAAGGTGCTTAAACTTCTCCCCGCCCAGTTAATAGTTTTAATGGCAGCCATCTTCAATGGCGCCTTGAGCAACAACTTCTTCCCCCAAGTTTGGAAAGAGGCCACTGTTATCGGCATTCCCAAGCCCGGTAAACCCAAGGCGGAGCCCTCGAGCTACCGTCCTATCAGTCTCCTGAACGCGCTCGGCAAGGTCTATGAGAGGCTTATTTATAAGCGACTCAAAGACTATGCCGAAGCTAAGAGCCTCATCCCTAACGAGCAATTCGGCTTCAGGGCCGAACACTCGTGCGTCCAACAGGTCCACCGCATCGTTGAACATTTGAGCGCTGGCTTCCAGCGTGGAGCGATGACGGGCGTGTTGTTCTTCGACATAGCGAAAGCGTTCGACAAAGTCTGGCACAACGGCTTATTATACAAGCTGTACAGAATGAGAGTGCCTGATCGTCTCGTGTTCATCTTACGAGACTTTCTGTCGAATCGCACCTTCCGCTATCGCATCGGGGACGCTCTCTCCTCCCCCCACCCTATCCGAGCCGGAGTCCCTCAGGGCTCGGTCATCTCCCCGCTCATTTTTACGCTGTTCACTAGCGACATTCCAAAGAGCAGAAAGGCTCAGTTAGCCCTGTTTGCGGACGACACGGCCATCTACTACACTGGCCGTTGTAAGAACGCTATCGCCAAAACCCTCCAAACCTCAGCCGACGTCCTTGGCGCCTGGTTCAGGAAGTGGAGAATCGAGGTTAACCCCGATAAGAGTCAGGCGGTTCTTTTCTCGAAACCGCGTATTAAGCCCACCTTCCCCATCCCGATCACTACGTATGGCAAGCCTATCCCTTGGGAGATGCAAGCCAAATACCTAGGAGTCTTACTCGACTACCACCTGTCCTTCGGGCCACATATCAAAGCAGCTCGTGACCGAGCTGCCTATGCTATGGGTAGGCTCCATTACTTGCTTACGGCAAAGAGCAAGCTATCGCTCAGGTGCAAGTTGCGCCTCTATACCGCAGTGATCCGTCCCATAATGACCTACGCTTGTGTTGTGTTCGCACATACCAAGCCCCGGTACATCCATAGGATGCAAGTACTCCAGAACCGGTTCCTACGTAAAATCACGGGAGCCCCTTGGTACGTTCGTAACGATCGTCTTCACGTTGACCTAAAAATGCCCACCATTCTCCAATTCATGAAGCGCCTTTCCAAGCACTTCTTTGATTCTGCTGTAAAGCACCGCAACCCCCTGATCGCATCGGCCGCCCGATACGAGCCCTCTAGAATTAGTAAAATTCGCCGTCCACGGCATACTTTAGTCACTCCCGATGACGCTATAACCCTCTTGCAGGAGAGCAGTAGGGAAACCAGCACAACCAGAAAAAACAGAAACAGACCGCCGTCATTCCGACCTCGCCGTCGAGGCCCGTCGCGACGACCCCGTTCAATCCCCCCCCGACCCTTGCTCGAGCCAGCCCGCGATGCTGAGCCAGTAGTTTTAAACCAGACCCTAAATAATCTTAATCAGATCCAGCCTGTCCCTTGCTGCCCTCTCCCAGCGACGCCCTAAGCCGAGGCTCGTACCCCACAGGGGGTGCCCTTAGCGTGTGGTCGCTTAACTTTTAAGTAGCTTTAAGCCCTGGCTGGAGGCCTTACTCATAAGGCATCCACAGGATTTGCCCGGTTACGCAGAAGCCAGCCTCAGAGGTTGACCTGCAAGATGCCATTTAGAAAAAAAAAAAAAAAATACGGGCGGTCACTTTGCCCGGTTACGCAGAAGCCAGCCTCAGAGGTTGGTTGACCTGCAAGATGCCATTTAGAAAAAAAAAAATACGGGCTTTCACGATTCCGCTCTCGGCCGCCGTAGAGTGCACACGTGCGCTCTGACCGCTGCGCCCGAACGCCCCTCGCACCCCGCGCCCCCTGAGTCGATCGTGTCTCGCGTCCCGTCGAGTGCTACGTCGTAGCACTCGGGGCTACGCCGCCGCATCGCCGCGCCCCGCCGCCTCGTAGCACTGCTACGAGACTGCTACATCGTAGCACATCTGCTACTCGTTGCAACGCAACGGTAGTCGACTTGCTACGATCGCGTTTCGCGTCATATCTAGGCTCCATAAGAGCTAAATTCACCAATTTTTCGGTGGTACTTGGGAGGAAACCTAACGGTGTTAACAATCCCAAGTGGGTGGTGACCCGCCACACCCGCCGACCCCCTTCAGGGCTAGGCAGATAGTCGGAAGGGCTCTGACTGCGGCCTTGGGAGATCTCCTAGCCGCAGTCTGGTAGCACTTAATCCCCGTTTGTTCACAGCTGCACCCGGGACGTCTGGGTGTCTCTACCCCAGCGGCCCAGATCGGTCGCAAGACCCATAGGGCCCTGTCGCACAATAAGATTGGCGACAGGTTTACAAGCTTAGGGCTCACCCTAGGTACTCACCTCCCTGTTTAACTAAACAGGGGTACAAATCCCCGGGCACACCCAGCCGGGGAGCTAGGATTGGAGTTAGGATAGTAGGATTATAGTTAGGAGAGCTTCACTCTATGTCAGCGAATTAAGTAGCTGACAAGGGTAGAGAATGGCGGACAAACTCATTTGGGAGTTTGTCAAGCACATCCTGCTAGAGGACCCCCTCTTCCGTAAAAAATACGGCGCCAAGTTTGCGGCGTTAGAGCATGCCGCTATCAACGACTTCAGTGACGCGCTAGATAGCCCGTCATTTCCCACGCCCGCTGCCGACAAAGGCATTCTTAGAAAGCCTGAGTCAGCGGCGGTGTCCTTTGTTAACGAGGCTCTCGACAGCCCGTTATCGCCCCCGCTCGCCGACAAAGGCGTTCAGATAACGCCGGCGTCATTAGCGGCGCCCATCATTCGGTCAAAATCCATTGTAGCAATGGATCGCCCCTCCCCTAAGTCCGATTCTTTAGAGATGATGGACACGACCATCCCAGTTTCCGAGCCAGAGTTCTCGGAAACATCATCCACCTCATCCTCGGAGGACGACTATCAGGTCGTCGGTAAGGGGTAGCGGAAGAAGAGCAAAAGTGCTCAATCCAGCTCGGCCAAAAAGGCCGTAGCTAATGTCCCCACCCCCGTGTCATCGCGTCCCTCTTCCCCCGTGGTAGCGGCCTCTGTCCCTTCCAGTAGGCCAGCTAGCCCTAAAAAGGTCATCCCGCCGGTCGCTTCGACCAAGAAGCATCACCGTTGAAAAGCCCCATTGCCATCAGCAGTGTCATGGCTGCCAGCTGTATGGCCATAGCCAGAATGCAAGGTGCGTAAAGTATCACGCAACGGCCGAGTGCTCTCGTCCTAAGGACAGGAGCCAATGCTCAGAGCCACCAAGTTGCGTGTTGTGTGGCCAGTCGGGCCACCCGGTTGACTACAGGGGCTGCCCTAAAGCCCCAAAACAGGCAGCAGGCAAGCTGGCTAAGCGCTTTAACGCTCGCCAGCAGAGGGAAAGCCCCTCTGTAAAGCCCGCCCTCTCTGCTCAAATTCCCGAGCGCCTCAGCCCTCAGCAGCCGTCCCCGTGGAATGCGCTGAATCATCAGCGTGCATTCCCGGCCCTTACCTCTCCCAAGGCCGCCCCAATGCTCGGGCTAATGGATGTTCCCGTCCCGTGCCCAGCGCCCACTCCCGTGGCCGCTCCCGTAGCTTAACCTAAGCTACCAAATCCCAGGCGTCCTGCCCGTGGTTGACGAAGGAGAAAGCTCTTTCGCCACCATCGCCAGGTTGCAAGTCTTTGTCTCACCTGAGGCAGACCGCTTAGCGGCTGAACTCAGGACGGCCAAAGACTTGGGTGAAATCAACGAGTTATTTGACCGTTATCCTCAGATAAAGTCAGCTCTCCGCTCCCTAAATTATTAATTAATACCAATAATGGGTAGTAGAAACTTACGTTGGATTCGGCCCCGTTCTCTGAAATTAGGCTTCTTTAATACTGAAATTAGGCTTCTTTAATACCGACGGCATTAGAGGGCAGCGTGATGAGATCGCTTCCTTCCTCCGCGACCACCAAGTAAAATTTTTTCTCGTTCAAGGAAGGTCTCCTTAAACCCTACCACTTCGGAAAAAAAAAAAAAAATGCCCGGGTAAACCTGAAATCGCCTAGAGACGGGGGCCAATGACACTCTCCGTAGCGAGCGCCTAAGCCACCTCTGTCGCTGGTTGTCAACCGCTGGGCCTCCTCCGGGCAACTGGAGGTCTCACCTGGCGGTGACGGACCGCCGAGGTGGCGTGAAGCAAGCGGCGCTGTTGTACAGCGCCGTGGCGCCCCTAACAAAAAGCAACTATACTATATGGCTAATCAGCGACGATGCTTGCTACTACGCAAGCACAATTGACGCCGCGGGACCAAGGCGATGCCCCCCTCTGCACACTCTTGCTGGGGTGCAGTGATTTCTACTGGCTGGGCGGTCACTTTCGTACTAGAGGCCACTTGAGGCGTAGGGCCCTGATGCCCAATAAGATTGGCGTCAGGTTTACAAGCTTAGAGCACACCATAGGTAAACACCTCCCTGTCTACACAAACTTTTTCTCTAATCTGTTTGTTCCGTTCCCGCAGGCAAACCGTGAAAATGGTTTTGTGGGGCATAGTTCTGAAGAAGAGAGATAAAACTTTGGATATTCAATTACGCATACACACGAATTAGAAGAGGTATGTTTGTAAAGAGTGCGGGACGGCCTTCGTTCGAGTGACGAGTTGGAAGTTGCATATGAGAGTCCACAAAATACACACACCCTGCTGCGTGGCGTGTCCTAAGTTAATATAGGCGCCCACCACCAACATCACCAGCCCAGCTGTCACCGGCGCTACTACACTAATCGGCGCACCCGACAATCCTCGCGAGATACATGAACGTCAAGCACCCGGCGTGGAACAGCAGGGCCACGATTACTTGGGGGTGACGGCTCTTCGCGGACGCGGAAGCTAGAGAATACACGGTGTCTGGCCCTGGACACACCAACCCGAAAGCTCCGGACGTGCAGGACGTCGTGATCCACAGAGGCCTGAGATGCCAGATCGCTCAACTAGTAATGGACGACGATTTGCAGTCTGACCACCTCCCTGTAATAGTCGTCCTCTACACCGACGACAATCCGACGACGCCAGAGGCGATGCTCGCGCTGTACGCTGACAACGCCGCATACATTACCACCTCGCTCAACGTAAAGTACGCGGCGGTCAAAATGCAAAAGTGGCGACTGTCGCGAATGAAAAGACCTATGTTTGTAAGAGTGTGGGAGGGTCTTCGTTCGAGTGACGAGTTGGAAGTTTCAAATGAGGGTCCACAAAATACACACACCCTGCTGCTCGACTGGCTGTCACAGTGGCGGCTGTCGGTTAACGTGGGTAAGGTGCAGGCGTTGGTCACCGTCTCAGCACCCCTCCCACCACCCCTGACACTACAAGGTGCCGACGTCGAGTGGTCGCCTCGTATCTTTTGAAACGTCATATGGTCAGGCACGATGATTCAATACCTTTTGAGTGCAACTTTTGCCAAAAGACGTTTCAGAGGAAGAAAACTTTGGATATTCAAATACGGATACATACGAATGACAAGAGGTATGTTTGTAAAGAGTGCGGGAGGGCCTTCGTTCAAGTGACGAGTTGGAAGTTGCAAATGAGGGTCCACAAAATGCATACACCCTGCTGAGTGGCGTGTCCTAAGTTAAGACAGTGGAGGCCAAATATGCGGGGCCTCCGCCAGGCGAAGTGGCCAAACTGCGGATGAAAATCGCCCGCCTGACGGCCGCCACGGAGCTTCTCCAAGAGGAGAATGTGAAGCTCCGAGCAGACCTGGCCGTTCTGCGTGAGTCCGGCTCCTTCGAGGCGCCCCAACAGTGACCAAGCCAGCCCATGCCGGTGGAGAATCAGGTGGTGAACCTGGTTCGGTAGGAGCTGGCTCTACAGGCGCGGTTCTCCGTCCAAGAGGGCCTTGTCCTGCGCCCCTCCCCTGGCGGCAAACAAAGTGGCTTCATATGCGGCTGATGTGGTTGCCGCCTCTGGACCGGTGAGCGGCCGAAGCCGGGTAGCAGGTGGACAGGGAAAGGTGGAAGAGGCGAAAGGCGGCCAAAAAGGTCCGAAAAGAGGATCGGAAGCGCCGGTATAAGGCGCAAAGCGTCGCGGCCAGGCTCCGCACCCCGAAGACAGCAGCTGTAGTGATCACACTACAGCCGAACGCGGAAAAGAGGCGTGTCCTAACGCGAAGTGTTCGCAAAGCTCCCCGGTAAAACCAGTGGCTCGTCCGGTGACGCTCTGGCTGAAAAGTTTAAAGTGTCCCTAAATGCGGAAGAGGTCCGAGTGTCCAGGCCCGTCAGATATCTATCAGAGATCAGACGTGGGACTTCTGCTGGTGGGCGGGCTGTCAGCGATGGTTAAACTCCTGGCACCCAGGGCACCGCGGAGTCAAACTGCAGTCTTTGTGCAGCTGCGGGAAAGTCCGCGGGGCACAGAATAGGCGTCAAGGTTTGCGGCGCACCCAGAAAGTGCAGCAAACGGTGGCCCAAGTCTGCGGAGGCCGTTCCCCCTTCGCAACCTATATAGCTCTCTTCAGCTGACTTCTCCAGTGACAAAACTTTCCTAGGCTGGGTAGGTTTGAGACTGTCGTACTTCGTGGGCGATGAGTGCCCACGCAGTGCCACGGATCCCTGAATAATAGTGGTCTCAGCATAACCAACCAGAGGCAAAAGATCCCTAAGCTGGGAAGGATTGAGACTGTGACCCTACGTGGGCGATAAGGGCCCACTCAGGACCCGGTGGTCCTGCGTGCGTCCTTATCGCCCACGTCACCACGTAATTGCCGTGTCGACGGCGCGTTCGTGTTCCACGCGCGCCTCAAAGAGATGTCAGCAATCAAGTAGGGGTCCGCATGGACCGATGCCTGCCAGGGCTGCGGGACTGTTCGAAAGAGATACTGGAACATAAAGGGCAAAGAAGGAACATGGATGGGTTTTAGTCAGTACAAGTCTGACACTCCCCTCCGCTCCGCCCAGAGTGGGGGGGGTCATTTGATGATTTCCCATCCGGAAAAAAAAAAAAAACCACGTAATTTAGCGCCATCTACCGAAGTGAAAAAAGCAGCTTGCCAAAAATCGGCAAAAGAGTGCGCCACTGCGATGTGTGCAGTGTGTGCAGTTGTAGCATATGACAAACAAACCTATTTTCTACATAGTTCACTTAAATATGGGAAACTTAACAAAAAATATCTTAAGTAATAAACAAAGTTGTCGTTGGTTTTTGGTTGGCTACTTACAACTTGAACCTTATTTGTTATCATAACATAACACCGTCATTTATGAACCGATTTAAAAAACTCTAAAAAAAAATCTAGAACTATATTGACAAATACACAACTTCCAAAAACCACTTAAGTCTAAAATAACTTTACTATCGGAAGTCGGTTTCAAAAAAGTCAACGAAACAAACATAGTCAATTTTTAAAGATGTTCATTAATGTAGAATCTCTTATTTCTTTTGGTAACCTATTATAAAGCTGCGCTTTCTCAAACTGAGTAGTGTAGCAACCCAGAGACCTACGAGTCGACCAATAAGAGCATCCAGCGCTCGCGCACCGCTACGATACACAGAATCGCTATCTCTTTCCCGCGTGGCGGTTGCGAGCGTGTGCCCGAGGCGCGCGGCCCGCTGCCCGCGGCGTCGTCAGTCCGCCGCTTACGCGCCAGGCACTTGTACGTGCATTTCTAAACTCCCCGCGCAAGTCGGTCCGTGACGTCACGCGCCAATATTGTCCACGAACACTGTTCCGAACTATTTTAATTGACTCCTGTGTTATGTTCCAATAAACTGTTAGAAGTTATCTAAAATTAGAGACATGTTTCCGTTCCCCTGCAACCTCCTCTCATAATAGTTATTTCTTTCTTTCTTTCACCGATCGACTGTTTTACACGAATAAATAAAATGTCTCTCCTATTTATCTCATATACTTTTTTTTATCGTTTTGCTCTCTCTAGTAAGTAAACATTAGTGTCTTTACAATATTCTCAGTACTTATTAAAACCACAAAATAATAAAACAAGAAGGTAATTTTACACGGTAGTACGAAAGTACGAAACCCATAGTGCGTGAGCTCAACTCGCATTTGACAGGTTAGTAGCACAAAAAAAAAATACGCACATACTGATTTGCAACACAATAGTTCACAATAAACAATATATCATCATGCCTATAGTACCGGAGGGGTCGGACAGAGGTGTATCTAATAGTACACCCACGCTCAATATAACAAGAAACGATACTAAGTAAAGTGATAATAAGTTTCACCCTTAAAAGGCCAGGTACCATCATATATACACGGTGGAAGGACACCGACGCGAAAACGGTTACCCCGTATTCAGTACAACATTTTGAGCCCCCCGCAATTAGAAAACTTTCATCGATTATTAAAAAAAAAACAGCTGTTCCATTTTGACCATGTAGGTATACACTTTTGTAGAAAACAGCTAATTTAAAAAAAAATAACCGATGAAAAATTTCTATGTGACGGCTCAGAATGATGTACTGAATACGTGGTAATCGTTTTCGCGTCGGTGTCCCTTCCACTCTGTATAGCAGAGGGTGAAAGAGACGGGAGCTATACAGGACGTATAGCTCTCTTTCCCACATGAAAGAAAGATTAATTACAACAATACGGATTTAAGACGTAATGGTAGATACCAGACAAGTTTATGGCACTATAATTAAGACTTCCCTTGATGTATGACGGACAGTGCTGCCATCTGTTGGCCGTTTACTCGAAGCCAGCATCCACGGAGGCGGCTGATGATGTTAGATGGAGTCATGGAGGATGGACGACAACCATCGATGCTGACTTTTGATGAGATTTCCTGAAATTAACATGAAATATGACGTTAGTTTTTTATACTAGCTTTTGTCGGCGGTTTTGCTTGCGTGTAGGTCGGGTATTATCCTACGGATACGTCCTACTGAAATAATAAAAGTACCTAGATACTGTCGTATACAAAAAAAAACCATTTCCGATCCATGAGGGTATTATTAAGTATCGGGCTTAGATTCTGTTTATGTTATCCTTTTTGGATAACAATTAAAAAAATAACCCCGATGAAAATTAAATAAAATGAGGAAACTGACAAGCAACTGACAGAGAGCAGCGGTGGCCCAGTGGTGAAGACCCCGACTTACGAGCAGTAAGTCGTGGGTTCGAACCCAGCCAGGCGCATTACTTTGTGTAGGTTATTTCATTACCACTGCTCTCAAAACGGTGAAGAAAACATCGTGAGGAAACCGGCATGTCCTAGAACCAAAAATTCAAAGACATGTGACATCTACCAACCCGCACTGGGCCCGCGTCGTGGAATATAGCCCATTTCCTCTCATAGAGAGGAGGCCTGCGTCCCAGCAGTGGGAACATTAATAGGCTGATTATGCTATGCTTATGAGGAAACCGACATGGCAACACAGGGCCGCGGGCGGCGACACTCCGGTCGTATTTTTATTTTAATAAATATTTTCGTTAAATAAAATTATTATTAAAAAAATATTACTTCTCTTTTTTAATCGGATTTTGTTACAAAGGTTTTTATTTGTTTGCACGGAACCCTAATTATTTATTCTTAAATAAAAGTAGCCTATGTTAGACCTTATAACATCAGCTATCTGAGAGTAAAATTCTCGTCAAAGTCGGTCCAGCCAATTCGGAGAGGAGCCGTCACAGACACAAACACAAAAATTTAAAAAAAATGTTTTTTTTTAATAGTGGGTACCTAAGCAATACTTTCATATGTATTCAGCAAAAAGCTATTATTTCGGAACTACAAACAGACACTTTAATTTTATTTGTGTGGATAAAATGAATTAAAATAAAAAACTTTCTGCGATAAAAAACCGACATCCAAAAACAACATGGCCAAAATAAAAAAAATCGTTGAATGTCTTCCCTAGTGGCCTAAACAAATACCAGAACCCAATACGCTTCTGCCGCTATTTTATGGCTCGTACAGTGAGTGATAGCAATTAGCTAACTCACCTTTGCATAAATGGTTGAGATTTTTTAGAAAACGAATCGATTGAATTTTATAATTCTTTTGTATTTTCGTTTATTTGAGCAAAGTACATAAAATATAAAAGAATTATAAAATACTATCGATTTGTTTTCTAAAAAATCTCAACCATTTATGCAAAGGTGGGTCAGCTAACATGTGACGAAAAAAACAAAATTACTGAACCGATTTAGGTGAAGACAAGTTTATCTAAGTGTATATATAAGTTTTTCAAATCGGTTTAGAAATGACTGAGTTATGAGGTAACAAATATTAAAAAAACAAAAAAATAAAGACAGAATTGAGAACCTGCCCCTTTTTGAAGAAAGTCGGTTAAAAACTCACCTACTGATTCATCCGTTATCAGCTGGAGTGACCATCATTCTTGACACAGTCATTTGTTCTGCTTACAAGTTCAGCGTTCGACCATCTTTGTACAAGACGAGGCCATTAAAGCACTAACCCGCAGCTGCAACCCTCTAGGGTTCTATGAGGGACCTGCAAAATAATCGCATTAAATTTTTTCTTTACAAAAGAAAATATTTGTCCACGGAGATTTTATCAAGGTTTCAAACGCTAAAGGGCCTCCAGGGCAGGAGGTTCAGTTCAGGAGTACCAGTTATTCCCATCCAATTTTTTTTATTTTCTCAAAGTCAATCGTTTGAAAGATAGACACTTCTAAAGTGGTAAAATGTGTGTAGATTCTAATTTCTAAAGTAAGAGGAAAATTCTGGCAAAATGTTGGATTGTAGATCGTAAAAAAAACTTTCAACGAAAATTGGTTTGAATAAGATTTGATGTTTAGTTTTTGAGATATGTTACTTTTTCATCAATCTGCAGCAGTAACTTTGGTTTTCATTAACATACTACGAAAAACAAATTTAGTTTTGCTGTTGAATGTAATACAATACAACATATGAATGAGCCTTCAAAAATATTTTTAATATATTGTTTGGTGCTACGGAACCCTGTGTACGTTTGAGTAAGACTCGCGCTTGGCCGGTTTTTCACTTATATCCCGTTTTCAGTGTTAATGATAGTCATGTTATGTGAAACCTAAAAAACAAAACACAAAAAATATTTTAGTAATTTACCTGCGCCATTTTTCAAGCTGTGTTCATGCTTCATTTCAACGACGTTGTCTTGCAGACCTGATGGGGCAGTACACCCACCTTCCTTTTCCAAGGTACTGCCATTTTGGCAGCCTGGATATAGCGATAGCTTCTACTGCAGCGTGGTAGTTCATGTAGAAAAGCGTTCGTGTGGCCTCGGCAACGTTCGACAACTCTCGGTAATCTTCGTGATACGTCACTATTTAAAAAAACAAAAGAAATTTTCTGTAAATTGATTTTGGAAATATCTCATTGGTAACGGGGTACCTAACACCCCCAGTTGTAGTGTGGGTTCAAATTACAACCCCTGCACCTATTTTATTAAGGGATTTATTTCATACCATGAAATGGGCGAGCCTATTACCATCAACCGGACACATTCCAGACTCCGTAGCTGCTACTGAGATATTCCTGATGGAAAAACCCAAAACATTTTACCCGACCTGGGAATCGAACCCAGGATCTCATGCTCAGCAGTCGCGCTTGCGACCACTAGACCCAACGAGGCAATGAATGTATTTTATAACTAGCAAAACGGTTACATGGGACTTAAAAATAATTGGCGAAAGTATTAAGTACACATCTGCCTTTATGTTATGTTCAACACGGTGATAGAAATCATCGTGAGAAAACCGGTTATTACTGGCTACATCCCGTTTTCTAAAGGCGGAAGCATACTTACGTGACGTGGCGTGTCGTGACGCGCCAGAAGTATATCGGTTTCATACATTTAGTATGGTTAGACATATTTGTACCTCGTGACGTGGCGACACGACACGACGAATAATTCCGCCCCTAAGACGACACACTAACCGACAAAATGTATGAAACCGATATGCTTCTGATGCGTCACGACACGCCACGACACGAATGTTTTTCGGCATAACTTTCTGGATTCGCCAACTATTGAGTATGCGTGTATTCAATCTCGTTTGGTAAACTTTTTGTTTGGCAAGTACAGTTAGGAGGCAAGAGAACCTCTAAGAAATACCACAATTAATATCGTGTAAGCTCATAATGGATTTTAAAATTAAAAAATCGAAGTCATCTATATTCTAAAATTTAAAAAAATCGAATCCGCCTTCGATTTATACACCCGCGCTGAGTCCACGTGGTGTCTCACATAGTATATTACTTCACAAAGAGGTGGCATGAGGCCCAGCTGTGGGAACGGGGAACATTAAACACTGGTTAGGCGTTTTCACTATTAAATATCGCAACAGACCTTGATTTTCGTCCAACTGTACCAGCCACATTTGCGTCGCGTTCACGAAAACCAAGTTCCATGGCACGGAAACTTAATAATTGTCACAAAAACTATTCGCGTTCTAGTTATTTATATCTAAAGCACAAGCAGAAAGTCATATATTGCATTTTACATTAAAACGCCCCGTGTAGTAAAGTTCGAACAAAGAACATAATTTTAAAATGGCGTCACCTTGTGGCACGTTTCTCATATTCTCCTAAAATCTTAATTTACAAGAGTTTTTTAGATTAAAATTACTGACTTACCCATAACACCTTCAATTTTAATAAGTTTTACTACCAATCACGCGTAATTTAGCAGAAAAAAACTGTTTTAATGAAATAAAGTTTTGCTAGCAACGTGCGTTACGCTGACTGTCTGGAATGAAAAGAACGGCAACATGGTGCGGTGCTGGAATAAACGACAATTTGTACGAGTTACTATTACCTTCAAAAATAGAATTTTTGTATGTTGATCTACCCACGATTATGTGAAAAAAAAAATGTAATGTCGCTACCAGATGTTTGCATTATTGATTTTTGTTTTGTTCTTAGATAATTACATGTACAGTAGGGACCATAAGTCCATTAGCAGTTTCACAAAACGATCGCATCAAAACAAGTCGCACTTACGACCTTTTTCCATAACAAACATTTTGCACACATACACGATCTCGTATATCGCACTCTTTCATATTTATCTAGTCAGAAAGAGTGCGATATAATGATCATTTGCCTTAGTGACAAGCCTGTCATGTCGCAACGGAGTTTTAAGTTAGTGGTATTTAATTTCAAACTAATAAATATGTGTCTATCTGGCTTGGCGGTTAACGCTATAGATAAAATGTCTCGCACGTTGTAGCCTGCGTTCGAACCCAAGTGACATTACAGTTTTTGTGTTTTAATTATGATACGTTAGACCCGAGGAGATATGTTTTTTCTAAATATTAGTTGGAACTTATTATTAACAAAAAAGATGAGGGTGAATGTGAAACAAAATAAACTTCTGGATTGAACAAAGTAGTTAGTTATGACGTTGTTGGTTGGTGAACTTTGTTACGAGCGTTTGTGTTATTATTACGATTAGCGTATTGTTTGATTGTCTTTATTCAAGATGCAAGCTAATATTGGTATTGATGCCAGGGCAAATATTGTCGCTTTACGTAAAAATGGGCTTAATATTGAAACTGGCTTATAATATGTAAGTTATTTAATGTGTAAGTTATTTTTAAAGATTATAATTATTATGATGATAGTTGTGGTGTGTGATTTTCTTATTATTAAATAATTTGCTAGTTGCAAGTGTGTAATCATATTTTGTTTTTTTTTAGAAATACTATTAGCGTTGGGTAAAGAGGTTTGAGGAAGAAGGTATTCTGAAGAGTCGTCTAAGAAGTGAAAGGCCGCCGCTTACTAACCCGACTCAGCGACGTTTCATGGTGGAAGAATATGAAACAAATGGTTTCATTCCAACTATATTGTTTGCAGATCAATTTGATACTTCAATGCAAACTGTTCGCCATGCACTCCATGCTGAAGGTTTACATCATCGGAAGCCAGCTAAAAAACCATTATTTGATGATTCATGACACAAAAACACAGGGAGGAAAGACTACGTTTTGCTCGAGATTATTTAGGTTTTAACTGGGAGGTGACTGTATTTTGTGACGAGAAGACTTTCAAGTCTTGCTAAAAGGAAGACTTCATTTATGGCGAAAAGTTAATAAGTAGACCGGGTAACTAAATATTTAGTAATATTAACATTTCCGTAATGAAATTTTAAATTTTGATCTTAAATTGGTTTTTAGTTTCAATCTTCTTTTCGTCAAGAAAATGAACACTTAAGCTATAACCTCAATACATTCAATGTGGCGTTACATAAAAAAAAACACGTTCATAAAGTCTAACTCATATATTAGTTTTCAATGAACTCTGCTGAATACCGATACCTATAATAAGTGGGTATCAACAATTATATTTGTGTTATTAGAATATCCTTTCCGTTTTATGTTATTCTTATTATGAATTGACTAAGTGGGTATACAACAAGAAATCTTAAGAATGGTGATAAGAGAACTTCTTTTGCCTAGGTGGGAATGTGACGTCACAATTCTTATAAAAGTTTGTTAATTTTATAAATAAATAAAACGAATAAACATTTTTGTTATCCTTCAGCACGACTTTTTTATTTCCACCTTCCAACACCGAAAAGATAAAATAAAAATCAATTAATGAGGTTAAATAATAATACAATAACTCTCTAATATTTAACTTCTTTTAAAAAATAAATAATAAGCATGCCTGCATTATAAATAAACATAAATTTCTAACGACTTTCTGCTTAAAATACAAATATTATTAAGGTTTCAAAGAAACAAAAAACAGCCACATATTGTAATAACATAGATTCCAACTTAGACTTCATTGATCGTGAACCCATGCTCAGCCCAAACAGCTACCAAACACATGTTAATACTACGCTAATTTTAGCAATGCAATGGTAAGAACAGGTCACCACTATGATGTGTATTCTAAATGAAACAGAAATATAATGCTATTTCGCGTAGTGTGACGACAGTTCATTTGTATGTAATATGTGTGGAATGTTGAGACATCACTCATACACGCACACGCACACACACTGCTGTATCGCGCTCGCACAGTTCATAGCAATTTAATCTTTAGCATGCTAGTGCACTTTTGAGCGTCTACTGTACAAGTAAGTAGTAAGTAGTAGATGAGAACGAAAGAAACACCATAATTTAGAACTAAATTAGCATAAAGGCTACGGAAACGAAAGTAACATCCAGCAAAGCAATACAATGAGGATTAATATAGTGAAAGAATTTCCGGATGCGGGTCAGTCGTTCCGAAGATTACCCCCTACATCCAAACTGATAAACTTACTTACCTACCTATTTACAATATTAGTTTCGCAGTTTTATTTAGACTCATACAACCATTTTTCCAATTATGTATACAAATAAATAAATTCCATTTATTTTAGGTTCTTGGTTGTTGTGGTTCGATTTTAATATGGATTAAGATCACAAGTTACGAAACAAATAAATACAATGTCATCAAATTATAAAAACAGTGTCAAGAAAATCAAATTAGTGTCAATGTCAAATAAAAAAAGTACACTTATCAATTATTACTAATTTTAATTTTTCTGTAGTTGGGTAAAAAATAACTAAACCCTAAGTCTGGGACCAGCATTATAACATAAACGAAGGTACCCGGAAATGGATGCGACGTTGCCGGATTTTTAAGAACGTTCTAGAATTCGAATAATCTAGCTAGAACAATCATCAGGAAGCTACGGTACGTATGAAAAGAAAAGGACCACAATATAGGTGTGAGCGAGGGAGTAGCAACTTAAGTTGTAAAGTCAAAAAACTTTTTGTAAAACAAAGGTATCATTCATTCAGCCTAGTTACAGTACTTTAAAGTGTTTCTTTTTTTTTCATCAATATAGTGTGCCCAGAATTCTTTAGTAGTTCATTCTGATGTTGATTCTAAAGCTACGGTTTATAATTCATAGGTCATTTTGAACTTCCTTCACTGTGAAGGATTGAATCGGTTCCGGTGGTAATTTGTGTCGTTTGGCGGACAGGGCACGCGCTTGCTTGTCACTTATATGTGTCTGAGGTCATCAGGGCGTAGGCCTTAAAATTTTAGATCACACCATCCAGGCTCCTTTATCGTACAGGACGTGAGTTCAAATCTCATTCGTAGTACTTGTCTATGCATGGCATGCCTACGACTGGTAGGAGGCGCGCGGCATGAGCTGAGGGCGTCGCCGGCAGCTGAGGGGCGCACGGGCGGCGCGGGCGCTCGCGCTCCGAGCGTCGACTCGCTTAAATATCTTACCTCGATGAAGGCACTGCGCTTGTTAAACTGTTCATGTATTAAACCAGATTCATTTATTCTACATATTTTATTTCTTGGCTCTTGCAACAGAGCAGTCGACGTAGCATCGTCAACAGTAGGTACTAGTTACCAGTAGCGAAGGGTCAATTTTAGTAAGAGGTAAGCCGGAGTACATATCTTTAACGTGATTATATTATTTGTCTATAAAATACTGACTGTGCCATTTGTAAAAGGGAAGCCGGTAGGAATCGTGTTGAATGGAACCTTCGCCACTGCTAGTTACTAGGTAGTGACGGAAAACCACTTTATCGTGTGGGGAGGGCCTAACCTGGTGTCAGAGGTTTTATGCCGCCCATGGGCCTCTGACTTGACATGCCGTCGAGAAATATCTCAGGCATGCTTGTTTCCTCACGATGTTTTCCTTCACCGAAGCATGTGGAAAACCAGTAAAAACTAGCAAGATTAGGTTTGTACTCAATATGTCAGAAATAGAGTTCAAAGTTTCTGAAATCATCATTTGCCTAGCCGTATTTGCTGTCCTCACCAGCGACGCGTCAGCTCGTGGCTAAATAATAACAGCCGCTCGGATCCATCTTTAGATTAAGCCGTGCTTGCCTAGGTTGGTCTGTGGATGGGTGACCACCCATTACATATCCAGTTTCCTCCGTGCCTCGGAAAGCACAGTAAGCCGTTGGTCCCGGCTGCCATTTGTAGATCTTTTGACAGTCGTTACAGGCACAAACTCTGACAACCAGTCTTACCAAGGGGTATCATATTACCCAGTACTAACTGGATCGTGGAGGTCAGATAGGAAGTCGCTTCATGTAAATTACAGCTGAATCCGGTAATACTGGAAGCCGACGCCAATACTTGGCAAAGGCTAGGCAGATGATTCAGGTCAGTCACTAAAAACGAGTCCTAAATAAAAAATACATACTGACTACAAGAATACATTGCAAGCTGCTTCATCATAATTCTTCTGTACTTATTCCAACAATTTATTTGGGGTCGGCGCAGCATATCCCACACTTCTCTATTACTCGTCATCTCAGCAGACACCTCCTACCACATCGAAAGCAGCTTATTTTAAAAATAAAACGACAATTTTCAACAATGTACTTGCAGATTTATTTTAACTTTCGAAACACTGTTCACAGTTTACAAATAAAATAGGAATGAAAAGAATACAAATTAAAGAATAGCTTAGCAGAAACAATGATAAAAAAATTAAGCATATGTATCATTCTGTAGACCGACCGCTTTAATGAGTCCTCCGCCTTGCCCCATCAAAGGCACATTAAGCGTCCACAAAGTCCTAACAATATCCCACAGGTTATTTGTACCATAATCCACGTAGGTATTACGATACTAATTGAACAATACGTGATCAACTTTGTGGACTCATTAAAGCGGTCGGTCTATAGTCGTGTTCGAATTAAACATGGTATCGGTATATAACAATCAAACAAAACGGTGGTCTAACACAAGCCTACATTTTTACATTTTTACGTCATAATATTCAAGTCTTCAATACAAATAAATTAATGGTATGAAAGAGTATTAACAAATCAAAAACCAAAAAAAATGAACGAATTCTTTCACTAATCCGTTTCAAAAGCGACATATTACACGAAAACCGGAAAGAGTTTAAAACTTACGCACTACGAGGCTACGACCACGACTTGTCGTATGACTGGCCGCTATCTTGAAAAACTTATCGGACGACCAGTCGTGCGACTGAACTTTATTCCTCGTTTAGACCAACAGACGCTTCTGCTTCGTGGCCGCGTAGTGCGCGAGGTCCTTGACCTTCACTATTCGGGGATTACAGTCATGATGTTATGTAAACAGCCGTAACTCCTACGCATACACTGTATCAGTTAGGGCTGCGCAGAGAGTATAGAAACAAAAACCCGGTCAAGTGCGAGTCGTACTCACACGCACAAAGGGTTCCGTAGCACCAAAAAAATAATAAAAACATGTTGTAAGCTCATTCATATGTTGTAATGTATTACATTCAACAGCAAACATAAATTTGTTTTTCATAGTATGTTAAAGAAAAACGAAGTAACTGCTGCAGTATGATGAAAAAGTCCCGTATCTCAAAAACTTACGTAAGGTCACGGGAGCCCCTTGGTAAGTCCGCAATGACCGACTACTCATAGACCTTAGAATGCCTACTATCCTTCAGTTTACGAAGCGCCTTTCAAAGCGCTTTTTCTATTCTGCTATTAAGCACAGAAACCACCTGATAGCACGCCATACTCTCGTCACCCCCGATGACATTATCACCCTCCTGCAGAAGAGCAGTAGGGAAACTAGTATGCTCAAGAAGCACAGACGTAAATAGAAGTAATTTCGTCTTTGGCGTCGAGTAGTCTTCACACCCCGTCCCATGCCCACCCCGACCATTGCTCGAGCCAGCCCGCGTGGCTGAGCCTGTAGTCCAAAATCAGTCCCCAAATAATGACACCACTCAGATACAGCCTGTCCCTTTGCTGTCCTCCCCCAGCGACGCACTAAGCCGAGGCTCATACCCCACAGGGGCTGGCCTTAGCGTGTAGTCACTTAGTTTGTAAGTATTTGCCCTGGCTAGAGACCTTACACTCAAGGCACCCACAGGTTAGTCCGGTTAAGCAGACGACAACCTCCTAGGTAGAAATAGACCCTAGGCCTTCGCTGGCCAGCCAACCGAGTCTCTGCGCTACCGCTGGCGTGGATCGTGATTGGTCGCCCGCCGCGAAATTATCATTTCGTTTGCGGGTAGGCGCTGAACTTGCGTCCGTGAAATACCCGAGCCATTAACCATTTACCATTAACTTTTTAAAACAGTGAAAATTTACAGTCGTCAACGACCGATAAAACAACGGAATCTTCCGCTGCGATCGCATGGGTGTTTGCTGGGTGTGTTCACAGAGGGAGCCCTGCACCGCCCAATGGACTCCTCCACCAGAACATCGTAGGGGCTGTGGTGATCCACCACAAGAAGAAAAACAACAAGAAGGACACCGAAAAGAACATACAAGAAGTTTTGAAGAAGATGCTAAGAAGATCGCCACCGCCACCGACGGACCAACAGATAGGGGACCGGGCGACGTCGCTCCCGATCATCGAGGACTCGCCGCCAGCGCCCAGCTGCCGCAATCATCTCCGACAGCAAGAAAAACAGGATCGGGATATTTTTTTTCGAATACTCTCCGCCTTACCGCCGCCGTGTACGGACGTGCCGCTATCTGACCGCACCCGCCGATAACGATCGGATAACGACCCTAGACCTAAGCTGGCCAGCCAACCGAGTCTCTGCGCCACCGCTGGCGTGGATCGTGATTGGTCGCCCGTTTTGCGTCTGTGAAATACCACCCGAGCCGTTCACTTTTTAAAACAGTGAAAATTAACCGCCGTCAACGACCGATAAAACAACGGAATCTTCCGTTGCGATTGCATAGGTGCTTGCGCCGGTGTGTTCACAGTGGGAGCCCTGCATCGCCCGATAGACTCCACCATCAACCATCGATCGATTTGGGTTTAGGTCGGAACACAGCTCGATGTTTCAGCTGTCGAGGGTACTGCACCATTTGGCACAAGCCCTGAACAAAAAGGAATACTCGGTTGCAGAATTCCTCTACATGGAGAAGGCCATCGACCGCATATGGCTGAGAGCCGCATGTGGTGGTTGAGAGAGCGCTCTCTAGCGCCCGTCCGGTGTTGGCCGGTTCCGCAGGGCAGCTGCGTATCGCCGGTGTGTTTCTCACGTTACACCGACGACATCCCCACGACGCCAGAAGCGATGCTCGCGCTGTAAGCTGACGACGCCGCATATATTACCACCTCATCCAACGCGAAGTACGCGGCTGTCAAAATGGCGGCTATCGGTTAACTTGGGTAAGACGCAGGCGTTGGTCACCGGATCAGCACCCCTCCCACCACCCCTTACACTACAAGGTGCGACGTCGAGTGGTCGCCCCGTATCTTTTGAAATGTCAAAGACCTTTTGAGTGTAAATTTTGCCAAAAGACGTTTCAGATGAAGAAAACTTTGGATATTCATATACGGATACATACAAACGAGAAGAGGTATGTTTGTAAAGAGTGCGGGAGGGCCTTCGTTCAAGTGACGAGTTGGAAGTTGCATATGAAGGTCCACAAAATACACACACCCTGCTGCGTGGTGTGTCCTAAGTTAATTTAGGCGCCCACCACCAACATCACCAGCCCAGCTGTCACCGGCGCTACTACACTAATCGCCGCACCCGACACTCCTCGCGAGAGACATGAACGTCAAGCACCCGGCGTGGAACAGCAGGGCCACGTTTACCGGGGGGAGACGGCTCTTCGCGGACGCGGAAGCCAGAGTATCACGGTGTCCGGCCCTGGACACACCAACCCAATATCTTGACAAACAGGCGCACGCTACGGACTTGCTGGACGTCGTGATCACAGAGGCCTGAGATGCCAGATCGCTTAACAAGTAATGGACGACGATTTGCAGTCTGACCACCTCCCTGTAATAGTCGTCCTCTACACCGACGACATCCCCACGACGCCAGAGGCGATGCTCGCGCTGTACGCTGACGACGCCGCATACATTACCACACCAGGCACGATGACCTTTTGAGTGTAAATTTTGCCAAAAGACGTTTCAGAGGAAGAAAACTTCGGATTTTCATAAACGGATACATACGAATGATGAGAGGTATGTTTGTAAAGAGTGTGGGAGGGCCTTCGTTCAAGTGACGAGTTGGAAGTTGCAAATGAGTGTCCACAAAATGTATACACCCTGCTAAGTGGCGTGTTCTAAGTTAAGACAGTGGAGGCCAAATATGCGGGGCCTCCGCCAGGTGAAGTGGCTGAACTGCGGGAAAAATCGCCCGCCTGACGGCCGCCACGGAGCTTCTCCAAGAGGAGAATGTGCAGCTCCGAGTAGACCAGGCCGTTCTGCGTGAGTCTGGCTCCCCCGAGGCGCTCCAACAGTGACCAAGCCAGCCCATGCCGGTGGAGAATCAGCTCGTGAACCTGGTTCGGCAGGACCTGGCTCTCCAGGCTCGGTTCTCCGTCCTAGAGGGCATTGTCCTGCGCCCCTCCCCTGGCGGCAAACAAGACGGCTTCATATGCGGCTGCTGCGTTTGCCACCTTTGGACCGGTGAGCGGGCGAACCCGGGTGGCAGGTGGTCAGGGAAAGGAGGAAGACGCGAAAGGCGGTCACAAAGGTCCAAAAAGAGGAGCGGAAGCGCCGGTACAAGGCGCAAAGCGTCGCGGCCAGGCTCCGCGCCCCGAAGACAACAGCTGTAGTGATCACACTACAGCCGAACGCAGAAAAGAGAGGCGTGTCCTACCGCGAAGTGTTCGCAAAAATCCCCGATAAAACCAGTGGCTCGTCCGCTGACGCTCTGGCTGAAAAGTTCAGAGCGCCCTAAATTCGGATGAGGCCCGAGTGTCCAGGCCCGTCAGATGCGCAGACCTCCACAACCTGGGTCTGGGCGACTCGGTACAACACACAATACACAAGCAATACACAAGCGCCCGCAGCACCCAGCAGGGCATCAAAGTCACGTTCAAAACGACCACCGACTACAGGGAGCTATCCCACCAGCTGCGTGGAAGGAACATTGCCTTCCACACGTACTCCCTGCCGGAGGAGACGCCAACCCTGGTAATCAGGAGGATTCCCAAAAGAAATCGCCACGGAGGACAACTTAGATGTCCTCAAAAGTCAGGCCATCCAAGTCACAGTTGTCTACCGCCTTAACAAGGCGAGAGGAGGCGACCAGTACGAGATGGTACTGGTCGTCTGTGACCCGGTCTAAGGACACCATCAGATTTTTAAGATAAAATCGGTGTGCTCCCTCACAGGCATCTCAATCGAGAAGCCCTACCGCTCGAACATAGTCGGGCAATGTCACCGCTGCCAGCTGTACGGACACAGCCAATCCAACTGCTTTGCGCCACATATGTAGGTGCGTAAAGTGCCTATGTGACCACGTGAGCACGACCGATTGCCCCGGCCCCAAGGACATCTCCCAATGCACAGAGTCACCTAACTGCGTTCTCTGTGGCCAGTCGGGTCACCAGGCTAACTACCACGGCTGCCCTAAAACCCCTAAAGCATCCTCTTCCAAGCTGGCGAAGCGTGTAAACGTCCGAAAACAGAGAGAAAGTCTCTCTGTGAAGATTCCCTCTTCCCAGATGCTCGAGAGACTTAGCCCTCAGAGGCCCTCTCCCTGAACCATACTGAACTATCAGAGAGCCTTTCCAGCCCGGTGCGGCGGATGCCAGTCTGAAAATGTGCGGGCGGGTAGCATCCGCATCAATGGGTTTATCACCATCTGGGTGCGGTGTCCGGTGGCTGTGGCAAAACAGGTCGCCGACGTGGGACATTTGTTGGTGTGCGGGCTGTCAGCGATGGTTAAACTCCTGGCGCCCAGGGCACCGCGGTGCCAAACTGCAGTCTTTGTGCAGCTGCAGGAAAGTCCGCGGGGCACAGAATAGGCGTTAAGGTTTGCGGCGCGCCTAGAACGCGCAGCAAACGGTGGCCCAAGTCTGCGGAGGCCGTTCCCCCCTCGCAACCTATTTATATCCTTTTAAGCCGACTTCCAGCAGCACCACTTATCCCTGATGACTGCTCGTATTGCTGGGAAAATAATAGTCGTCTCAGCATAACCAACCAGAGGCAGAAGATCCCTAAGCTGGGAAGGATCGACACTGTGACCCTGCGTGGGCGATAAGGGCCCACGCAGGACCACAGGTGCCTAAAGACTGCTCTAGTGACCCACGATTTGAAATTACCGTCATTTCTCAAAAACATACTACACAGTTTACTTAAATATGGGAAACTTAACCAAAAATATCTTAAGTAATAAGCAAAGTTGTCGTTCGATCTATCGAGTACGTACAGTGTGTAGTTATGTTGAGAAGCACAGCTATCTGGGATTAATATGTATAAAATTACTATAATAAGTAGGTAGATTTAACCGTTTCAATTTAATTGTAGAATATAAATGAACTATGTCGCATATCGTATATAGAAATCCCGAGTTTTTGGATGGTCGTAATGTAAAGACCTTATTTTCCAACAATTTCATATAAATTTGATCAGTTTAAATAGTTGATGTATAGAAAAATCTGCATTTGAAAGGAAAGCGCTAGACGTAGATTTAAGGAAGCGAGAAAGAGATAATACGCGCTACCCCCACGCACTCCACCTACGTACGATCATTTAAATATGGCCGCCCCATGTACGGGCGGTCACTCAAAAGCATCCCGCTCTCGGCCGCCGTAGAGTGCACACGTGCGCTCTGTCCGCTGCGCCCGATCGCCCCGCGCTTCCCGCGCTTTCCGTGTCGGTCGTGTCTCGCGTCCCGTCGAGTGCTACGTCGTAGCACTCCGGGCTACGCCGCCGCATCGCCGCGTCCCGCCTCCTCGTAGCACTGCTACGAGATTGCTATATCGTAGCACATCGGCTACGCGTTGCCACGCAACGGTAGTCGACTTGCTTAGATCGCGCTTCGCGTCTTATCTTTGGCTCCTTAAGAGCTAAATCCACCAATTTTTCGGTGGTACTTGGGAGGTAACCTAACGGTGCTAACAATCCCAAGTGGGTGGTGACCCGCCACACCCGCCGAACCCCGTCAGGGCTAGGCAGTTAGTCGGAAGGGCTCTGACTGCGGCCTTGGGGGATCTCCTAGTCGCAGTCTGGTAGCTGTCTAATCCCCGTTTGTCCTCAGCTGCACCCGGGACGTCTGGGTGTGTCTACCCCAGCGGCCCGGATCGGTCGCAAGACCCATAGGGCCCTGTCGCACAATAAGATTGGCGACAGGTTTTCAAGCTTAGGGCTCACCCTAGGAACTCACCTCCCTGTTTAACCCAACAGGGAGGGTACACATCCCCGGGCTCACCCACCCGGGGAGCTAGGATTGTTAGGAGTAGGAGTTTAGGTTTTTTATGTCAGCGGAATAAGCTGCTGACAAGTTTAGAAATGGCTGACAAACTCCTTTGGGAGTTTGTCAGGCATATCCTCTTAGAGGACCCCCTCTTCAGCAAGAAGTACGGGGATAAGTTCGCGGCATTGGAAAATGCCGTTTTAAACGACTTCACAGACGCGCTAGATAGCCCGTTGTCGCCCCCGCTCGCCGACAAAGGCGTTCAGTTAACGCCGGCGTCTTTAGCCAATTTAGAAATGGTTCGCCCCTCCCCTAAGTCCGAGATGATGGACACGACCATCCCAGTTTCCGAGCCAGAGTTCTCGGAAACATCATCCACCTCATCCTCAGAGGACGACTATCAGATCGTCGGTAAGGGGAAGCGGAAGAAGAGCAAAAGCGCTCAGTCAAGTTCGGCCAAAAAGGCCGTAGCAAATGTCCCCACCCCCGTGGCATCGCGTCCCTCTTCCCCCGTGGTAGCGGCCCCTATCCCTCCCAGTAGGCCAGCTAGCCCTAAGAAGGTTATCCCGCCGGTCGCTTCGACTAAGAAGCTAAGGCCGCCTCCCCCGCTGTTCATTCAAGATAAGGCGCAGTGGACTGCAGTATCCAAGATGTGCATGGATAGGAATATCCAGTACACGAGCGCCCGAAACACCCAGCATGGCATAAAGGTCTCAGTCCCCACAGCCAATGACTATAGGGAGCTATCCCGCCACCTGCGTGGAAGGAACATCGCCTTCCACACTTATTCTCTACCTGAGGAGACGCCCACCCGCGTGGTGATTCGGCGTATCCCCAAGGAAATTCCCGCTGAGGACATCCTTAATGACCTCAAAAGGCAGGCTATTCCAGCCACAGTTGTCCACCGCCTTCACAAGGCGCGTGGGGGCGAGCAGTACGACATGGTACTGGTCGTATGCGACCCCGTTGAGGGGCCTCACCCGATTTTCAGGCTGAAATCGGTGTGCTCCCTTTCTGGCATCTCGATAGAGAAGCCATTCCGTGCAAATAAAGTTGGGCAATGTCATCGTTGCCAGCTCTACGGTCACAGCCAAAAACATTGTTTCGCGCCGCACAGGTGCGTAAAGTGTTTGGGCGAACACGCCACGTCCGACTGTCCCCGTCCTAAGGACAAAACTTTGTGCACAGAGCCGCCTAGTTGCGTCCTCTGTGGGCAATCGGGTCACCCGGCCAATTACCGCGGTTGCCCTAAAGCCCCCAAGACTTCCTCCTCCAAGCTGGTGCAGCGTGCTCACGCCCGCCAGCAAAGAGAGAGCCCGTCTGTTAGGGTCCCCTCAAGTCAACTGCCCGAGAGGCTTAGTCCCCAGAGGCCTTCTCCCTGGACCCAACTTAACCACCAGAGAGCTTTTCCAGCTCTCGGTAAGGTTAAGGCCAACCCCATCCCCGGGCTATTAGACGCCCCTATTCCTCCCCCGGCGTCCCGCGTGGCCGCTCCAGCGCCCTCTTCTCGGGCCACCCCCGCGCCCGCTTCACGGGCCGCCCCCGCGCCCTCTTCAAGGGCAGCCCCCGCGCCCTCTTCTCGGGCCGCTCCAACTATGCCACGAGCGCTCCCTCGTCCCGCTCCTCCCAGTCACGAGGTAGAAGTCGAATCCTCATTCGACACTATTGCAAGGTTTCAGGTGTTTGTCACCCCCGAAGCTGATCGCATGGCGGCAGAACTAAGGTCTGCCACCGACATTAATGAAATCCGTAGGATTTTCAAGGCTTACCCGAAAATCGAGTCAGCCCTCCGCGCTCTTTCCAAGTAAATCTTATTATGGATATTACGAATAGAATAGCGAGAATCCAACCCCGGTCCCTTAAATTAGGATTCTTTAACGCTAATGGCCTTAGAGGCCAACGTGATGAGATCGCCACCTTCCTCCGCGACCATCAAATTGATGTCCTCCTCATCCAGGAGACATTCCTCAAGCCCTGTCACCGTGACCCGAAGATTGCCAACTATCGCTTAGTTCGCAACGATCGTTCGCGCTGTCATAAGGGTGGTACTTTGATTTATTACAAAAAGGAACTGTACTGCATCCCTATAGACCCCCCTCCGTTAGAGTCTCTGCTTGAGACTTCCATCTGTCGGCTTGGCATGACTGGTCACTCGCCGATCACCATCGTCTCGGCTTATATTCCTCCCGGCGGTTCGTCCGAGGAGCACACGCTACTCACTAAGGACCTCACCGTTCTCTTTGGCCTGAGTGACTCCGTTATCATAGCGGGCGACCTCAATGCCAAACATCCCGCCTGGAACAGCACGTTGACCTCTCCCAGAGGGAAATTTGTGTTCAACCTAGCGGTGTCCCTTAATTTCGATCCCATCGCTCCCATGGAGCATACTCACTATCCCCACGACCCAGATCTTCGTTCTGACGTACTCGACATAGCGCTGCTCAAGAATATCAACCTTAAGTTGCATTCTATCGAGACGCTACACGAGCTCGACTCTGACCACCGTCCAGTGGTCATGCACCTACTTCCCCGCTCCGGTCCCTCTGACCCCAGCCATCACCCGCCTCCCCAAGTGATAATCGACTGGTTGAAAGTCAGCGCTAAGCTGAAGTCCACCACGTCCCCTCACCTGGACACCATTCCCGACCACATTGTCTCAGTCGCAGACACGACGGCCGCCATCAACTCGTTTACAGAGCACGTTCAATCCGTACTGAAGGATTGTTCACGGAAAGTCCCAGCTATGAGTGATCATCGCTGGAGGCTACCCGCTGACGTACGTGATCTGATAACCGAGAAGAACGCGGCCATCCGTGCTTACAGTAACTTTCCTTGCGACGCGAACAAGGTTCACATGCGCCATTTACAGCGTGCTGTAAAGAAGCGCACTAGTGAGCATCGTTCCGCTCAATGGGACAAGGAACTCAGCGAACTCGAGCCTACCCACCAAGCTTTCTGGCAGCTGCAAAGAAAGATGCGCGCCACCGAGGAGGTTTCGACGCCTCCCCTCATCCGCCCCGACAAGAGCGTCGCCTTTGACGACTCTGATAAGGCTGAATGCCTAGCCGACAGCCTGGAGTCTCAGTGCTCTCCCAGCTCACAACCAGTAGACAAGCGTCATCTCGACATGGTGAACGCTGAAGTCGAACGTAGAGCCGCCCTCCCTCCCTTCGAAGACCCTGATGATCCTCTGCCTGAAGTCACACCAGACGAGGTGCTAGACATCATAAATAGGCTTCAACCACGGAAAGCACCTGGCTCTGACGGAATCACCAATAAGGTGCTTATACTTCTCCCCGCCCAGTTAATAGTTTTAATGGCAGCCATCTTCAATGGCGCCTTGAGCAACAACTTCTTCCCCCAAGTTTGGAAAGAGGCCACTGTTATCGGCATTCCCAAGCCCGGTAAACCCAAGGCGGAGCCCTCGAGCTACCGTCCTATCAGTCTCCTGAACGCGCTCGGCAAGGTCTATGAGAGGCTTATTTATAAGCGACTCAAAGACTATGCCGAAGCTAAGAGCCTCATCCCTAACGAGCAATTCGGCTTCAGGGCCGAACACTCGTGCGTCCAACAGGTCCACCGCATCGTTGAACATTTGAGCGCTGGCTTCCAGCGTGGAGCGATGACGGGCGTGTTGTTCTTCGACATAGCGAAAGCGTTCGACAAAGTCTGGCACAACGGCTTATTATACAAGCTGTACAGAATGAGAGTGCCTGATCGTCTCGTGCTCATCTTACGAGACTTTCTGTCGAATCGCACCTTCCGCTATCGCATCGGGGACGCTCTCTCCTCCCCCCACCCTATCCGAGCCGGAGTCCCTCAGGGCTCGGTCATCTCCCCCCTCATTTTTACGCTGTTCACTAGCGACATTCCAAAGAGCAGAAAGGCTCAGTTAGCCCTGTTTGCGGACGACACGGCCATCTACTACACTGGCCGTTGTAAGAACGCTATCGCCAAATCCCTCCAAACCTCAGTCGACGTCCTTGGCGCCTGGTTCAGGAAGTGGAGAATCGAGGTTAACCCCGATAAGAGTCAGGCGGTTCTTTTCTCGAAACCGCGTATTAAGCCCACCTTCCCCATCCCGATCACTATGTATGGCAAGCCTATCCCTTGGGAGATGCAAGCCAAATACCTAGGAGTCTTACTCGACTACCACCTGTCCTTCGGGCCACATATCAAAGCAGCTCGTGACCGAGCTGCCTTTGCTATGGGTAGGCTCCATTACTTGCTTACGGCAAAGAGCAAGCTATCGCTCAGGTGCAAGTTGCGCCTCTATACCGCAGTGATCCGTCCCATAATGACCTACGCTTGTGTTGTGTTCGCACATACCAAGCCCCGGTACATCCATAGGATGCAAGTACTCCAGAACCGGTTCCTACGTAAAATCACGGGAGCCCCTTGGTACGTTCGTAACGATCGTCTTCACGTTGACCTAAAAATGCCCACCATTCTCCAATTCATGAAGCGCCTTTCCAAGCACTTCTTTGATTCTGCTGTAAAGCACCGCAACCCCCTGATCGCATCGGCCGCCCGATACGAGCCCTCTAGAATCAGCAAAATTCGCCGTCCACGGCATACTTTAGTCACTCCCGATGACGCTATAACCCTCTTGCAGGAGAGCAGTAGGGAAACCAGCACATTCAGAAAAAACAGATACAGACCGCCGTCATTCCGACCTCGCCGTCGAGGCCCGTCGCGACGACCCCGTTCAATCCCCCCCCGACCCTTGCTCGAGCCAGCCCGCGATGCTGAGCCAGTAGTTTTAAACCAGACCCTAAATAATGTTAATCAGATCCAGCCTGTCCCTTGCTGCCCTCTCCCAGCGACGCCCTAAGCCGAGGCTCGTACCCCACAGGGGGTGCCCTTAGCGTGTGGTCGCTTAACTTTTAAGTAGCTATAAGCCCTGGCTGGAGGCCTTACTCATAAGGCATCCACAGGAATTGCCCGGTTACGCAGAAGCCAGCCTCAGAGGTTGACCTGCAAGATGCCATTTAGAAAAAAAAAAAAAAAAAAAAAAAAAATACGGGCGGTCACTCATCCCGCTCTCGGCCGCCGTAGAGTGCACACGTGCGCTCTGTCCGCTGCGCCCGATCGCCCCGCGCTTCCCGCGCTTTCCGTGTCGGTCGTGTCTCGCGTCCCGTCGAGTGCTACGTCGTAGCACTCCGGGCTACGCCGCCGCATCGCCGCGTCCCGCCTCCTCGTAGCACTGCTACGAGATTGCTATATCGTAGCACATCGGCTACGCGTTGCCACGCAACGGTAGTCGACTTGCTTAGATCGCGCTTCGCGTCTTATCTTTGGCTCCTTAAGAGCTAAATCCACCAATTTTTCGGTGGTACTTGGGAGGTAACCTAACGGTGCTAACAATCCCAAGTGGGTGGTGACCCGCCACACCCGCCGAACCCCTTCAGGGCTAGGCAGTTAGTCGGAAGGGCTCTGACTGCGGCCTTGGGGGATCTCCTAGTCGCAGTCTGGTAGCTGTCTAATCCCCGTTTGTCCTCAGCTGCACCCGGGACGTCTGGGTGTGTCTACCCCAGCGGCCCGGATCGGTCGCAAGACCCATAGGGCCCTGTCGCACAATAAGATTGGCGACAGGTTTTTCAAGCTTAGGGCTCACCCTAGGAACTCACCTCCCTGCTAACCCAACAGGGAGGGTACACATCCCCGGGCACACCCACCCGGGGAGTTAGGTTTAGAGGCCCTTCTGGCTTATAGACAGTTGTGTTAGCTGGCGAGTTTGTTTGTGTCTTTCTTCTCGCCAGTGGACCACTACGAAAGCCACAAGGGAGGGTTCGTTTTCAAAGGGAACTGTCTCCCCGAGGGTACACGTTTACGTGTTCCTCGGGGTTAGGGTTAGGAGTTAGCTCTCCCCCCCCCCCCCTCTTTTATTTCTTAAACCCCTTTTTCTTGCCGTAAATGGCTAGAGCACTAACTCCCGCCGAAAGGGCGGCGTGGACCGACTTAGTCGGTGACCTCATCGAGAGGCTCAGGGATGATAATCATCCCTACATTACAGAAAAGTATGCCCCATACTTGATTAGATTCAGAAAGCCCGCTGATGGCAACTTGCCAGCAGTCACCGTCACTGCTGACGTCTCGTCCGACGTCACACCTCCCCCCCCCCCTCAGTGTCATGTACTCAGGAGTTCGCTCCTGAATCTATGGATATTGTGGAGCCCCACGCTGAGGGCTCTGATCGTTCCCCGGAGGCCTCTTCTGCCTCTTCTGACTCGTCCTCCGACTCGGAGGACTACCAACTTGTAGGAAAGGGGAAAAGGAGGAAAAATAAAAACTCCAAGGCCACTAAGGCCAAGAAGGCTGTTGCGGCTCGCACAACCCCTCCACCTGTCTCTTCTCCCCCCGCCTCCCCTCGCCCAGCTTCCCCTCGCCCCAAAACCCCAGTCGCTACGACACCTTCGGCTGTGGCTTCTGCCAGCCGGCCCGGTAGCCCCATGGCTACCGCTCCCGTCGCTTCTTCTTCCTCAAGGAAGAAGCAGCTGCCCCCGCCCCCGATATTCATCCAGGACAAATCGAAATGGACTGAAATATCAAAAATGTGTGTAACACACAAAATCAACTACACGAGCGCCCGCTCTACCCTACAGGGTATCAAAGTGGTAGTCCCTACGTCCTCGGACTACAGGGACTTGGTGCGCAACCTTCGTGGAAGGCAAGTTGCCTTCCACACCTACTCCCTCCCGGAGGAGAAGCCTACCCGAGTGGTAATAAGGCGGATCCCAAAGGAAATCTCGGTCAACGATATCCTGGAGGACTTGACCTCCCAGGGTATCCCTGCCACCGCGGTGCACCGCCTCCACAAGGCGCGTGGGGGTAACGAGTACGATATGGTACTCGTTATCTGTGACCCCGTCGAGGGTCGTCCTCACCCGATCTTCAGATTGAAGTCGGTATGCTCGCTAACGGGCATCACAGTCGAAAAGCCCCATCGCCAGAACGCAGTGGGCCAGTGTCATGGCTGCCAGCTATATGGCCATAGCCAGAAACACTGCTTTGCACCGGCAAGGTGCGTAAAGTGTCTTGGGTCGCACGCAACGGCTGAGTGCTCTCGTCCTAAGGACAGGAGCCAATGCTCAGAGCCACCTAGTTGCGTGTTGTGTGGCCAGTCGGGCCATCCGGCCAACTACAGGGGCTGCCCGAAAGCCCCTAAACAGACAGCAGGTAAGCTGGCTAAGCGCCTTAGCGCCCGCCAACAGAGGGAAAGCCCCTCTGTAAAGCTTGCCCTCTCAGCCCAAGTTCCCGAGCGACTCAGCCCTCAGCGGCCGTCCCCGTGGAATGCGTTGAATCATCAGCGTGCATTCCCAGCCCTCGCCTTTCCCAAGGCTGCCCCAATGAGCGGGCTAATGGACGTTCACGTCCCGTGCCCTGCGCCTACTTCCTTGACCACTCCAGTGGCCGCTCCCGTAGCCGCTCCCGTAGCTATAACCAAGCTACCAACTCCCAAGCGTCCTGCCCCTATGGCTGTCGAAGGAGAAAGCTCTTTCGCCACCATCGCCAGGTTCCAGATCTTTGTGTCTCCTGAGGCAGACTGCTTAGCGGCCGAACTCAGGTTGGCCAAAGACCTGATAGAAATCAATGCGATTTTTGACCGATATCCTCGGATAAAATCAGCGCTCCGCTCCTTAAACTAATAAAATTTTACTCATAATGGGTACTAAAAATTTACAAGTTATTCAGCCCCGCTCCCTCAAACTAGGCTTCTTTAATGCCGACGGCATTACTGGGCAGCGTGACGAGATCGCCGCCTTCCTCCGCGACCACCATGTAGATATCTTCCTCGTTCAAGAAACCTTTCTTAAACCCTACCACCGCGACCCTAAAATTGCCAACTTTCACATAGTTCGCAATGACCGGTCACGCGCTCATAAGGGCGGTACGCTCATTTACTACCGAAAGGAACTGCACTGCATCCCAATAGTCCCCCCTCCTTTAAAATCTCTGCTTGAGGTTTCGGTCTGTCGGCTAGGCATGACAGGTCACCAACCGGTGCACATCATCTCTGCCTACATGCCCCCTGCCATTACATCGGAAGATCATACCCTTCTGGCTAACGATCTCTCCGCTCTCTTCGGCATGAGCGATTCCGTTATTATAGCGGGTGACCTCAACGCCAAGCACCCCGCCTGGAACAGTATAAAGACTAACCCGAGAGGGCGAGTCTTATACGATCTAGGCGAACCACTTCACTTTGACCCTATCGCTCCTATGGAGCACACCCATTACCCCTCAACTGTCTCCTCTCGCTCTGACGTGCTCGATATAGCGCTGCTCAAAAATGTCAACCTCAGGTTGCACTTGATTGAGACGCTACACGAGCTTAACTCTGACCACCGCCCGGTGCTCATGCACCTAATCCCTCGCTCGGGTCCCTCAGACCCCAGCCAACCCCCGCCCTCCGTTGTGATAACTGACTGGAGGAAAGTAAGCGCTAAGCTGAAATCTGACATGTCGCCACTCACGGACGGTATTCCTGATCATATCGTTTCAGTCGCTGACACTACGGCCGCCATCAACACGTTTACAGAGCACGTACAATCCGTACTGACGGATTGTTCACGGGAAGTCCCAGCGATGAGCGATCACCGCTGGAAACTCCCCGCTGACATACGTGATCTGATAACCGAGAAGAATGCGGCCATTCGTGCCTATAGCAGCTTTCCCTGCGATGCGAACAAGGCTCACATGCGTACTTTACAGCGTGCTGTTAAGAAACGCACTAGTGAGCATCGTTCTAGTCAATGGGACAAGATGCTTAGCGAACTCGAGCCCACTCATCTAGCTTTCTGGCAATTGCAAAGAAAGTTGCGTGCCTCTGAAGAGGCTTCGATGCCTCCTCTCGCTCGTCCTGACAAGAGCGTCGCTTTTGACGACTCCGACAAGGCTGAGTGCCTGGCCGACAGCCTAGAATCCCAGTGCACCAACAGCTCTCAACCTGTAGACAAGCGGCACCTCGATGAGGTGGACGCTGAAGTCGAACGTAGAGCCGCCATGCCCCCCGTAGAAGACCCTGATGATCCTCTTCCTCCAGTCACTCCTGAGGAAGTGAAAGACATCATAGATAGGCTTCAGCCGCGGAAAGCCCCCGGCTCCGATGGCTTCACCAATAAGATGTTTAAAGTCCTCCCCGCGCAGCTCATAGTTTTATTGGCAGCCATCTTCAATGGTGCCTTGAGCAATAACATCTTCCCCCAAGTGTGGAAACAGGCCACAGTCATAGGCATTCCCAAACCAGGGAAACCTAAAGCCGAGCCGTCAAGCTACCGGCCAATCAGTCTCCTGAGTGCACTCGGCAAGATCTATGAGAGGCTTATTTATAAGCGACTCAGAGATTACGCTGAGACTAAGAACCTCATTCCTAACGAGCAATTCGGTTTTAGAACCGAACACTCGTGTATACATCAGGTCCACCGCATCGTAGAACACTTGAGCGCTGGTTTCCAGCGTGGAGCGATGACGGGAGTATTATACTTCGATATAGCGAAAGCCTTCGACAAGGTCTGGCACAATGGCTTATTATACAAGCTTTACCAACTAGGAGTGCCAGACCGTCTCGTGCTCATCTTACGAGACTTTTTGTCGGATCGCACCTTCCGCTACCGAGTAGGAAATGCACTATCTTCCCCACACCCCATTCGTGCCCTCAGGGCTCCGTGATTTCCCCCCTTATATTCACGCTGTTCACCAGCGACATCCCCAAGTCCAAAAGGGCTCAGTTAGCTCTTTTCGCCGATGACACGGCCGTTTATTACACCGGGCATAGTCAAGATGCCATCACCTCCAATCTACAGCGAGCAGCCAACGTCCTAGGCGCTTGGTTTCGCAAGTGGAGGGTTGAGGTGAATCCTGACAAGAGTCAGGCGGTACTGTACCACAAATTGCGACTTAATCGCCCCCCCCCCAGACCCATCACTATGTTCGGCAAGCCCATCCCTTGGGAGAAGCGAGCCAAGTACCTCGGGGTCATACTGGATGACCACCTGTCCTTCGAGGCCCATATAAAAGCAGCCCGTAACCGTGCTGCTTTCGCTATGGGTAGACTCCACTACTTGATAACAGGAAAGAGCAAATTGTCACTCAAGTGCAAGTTGCGTCTTTATACCTCAGTGATCCGTCCCATTATGACATACGCTTGTGTCGTATTTGCCCACGCCCATCCCCGCCATATCCATAGGATGCAGATCCTGCAGAACCGGTTTCTCCGTAAGATCACCGGAGCCCGGCCTTATGTCCGTAACGACAGTTTACACTTGGACCTCAAAGTGCCTACCGTCCTTCAGTTCATGAAACGCCTTTCCAAGCGTTTCTTTGATTCGTCTATTAAACATAGAAACCCCCTAATCGCATCGGCCGCCCGGTACGAACCATCGCGGATTAGCATGATTCGCCGTCCTCGGCATACCCTTATCACCCCCGACGACCCTACAACCATCCTTCAGGAGAGCAGTAGGGAAACCAGCACACTTAGGAAATACAAATACAGACCGCCGTCATTCCGACCTCGCCGTCGAGGCCCGTCGCGACGACCCCGTTCAATCCCCCCCCGACCCTTGCTCGAGCCAGCCCGCGATGCTGAGCCATTAGCTATAAATCAACCCCTAAATAATCAGATCCAGCCTGTCCCCTTGCTGCCCCCCCCAGCGACGCCCTAAGCCGAGGCTCGTACCCCACAGGGGGTGCCCTTAGCGTGTGGTCGCTTAACTTTAAGTAGTTTTAAGCCCTGGCTGGAGGCCTTACTCATAAGGCATCCACAGGATTTGCCCGGTTAAGCAGAAGCCAGCCTCAGAGGTTGAACTGCGAGATGCCATTATCAAAAAAAAAAAAAAAAAAAAAAAAAAAAAAAAAAAAAAAAAAAAAAAAAAAAAAAAAAAAAAAAATACGGGCGGTCACTCGGATCGCCAGTGATCGCTTGTTTAACTGTTTAACCGTCTTTGCAAGTTTGGAAAGTTTTGTCGAATTGTGCCACCAACTGGGGGTACTTCGACAAAACTTTTTCCGCCCGGACCGCCAACTTCTTACTTTCCCTGTGTTCGTTCAAGTGCTTCTTGCACTGGTGCGAGCACAGGGGGAGCGCCGTGCTGCCCGGTGCCTTGGGGCACCGTTGTGGTCGCGGAGTCACGTCACACGTCATAAACCAAGAAACCCGAAAAGAAGAAGATGCCGAAGCCTGGCGCCCGCGGTTCGTTCGGCCGCGGTGACGCCGGCTGCCCGACGCCCCGTCCGGGGTTGGACCGGTCGACGTCGTTGCCGAACATCGGCGACACGACGCCCGGTGCAGCGCCAGCGGAGCCACCTCGTAGTGAGGTCAAGAAAATAAGAAAAAAGCCGTCTACCCTCAAGACCGAAAAAGTCGGAGGAGCGACGACTGAGGAGCCCCCTACGCCCGGAGCCGGAACAGGCGCGGAAGCAGCTGCGTGTGGCCCGTCGAGGACATCGGCGCCTGCGCGCGTTGCGCCGGCACCGTCGCCGAGCCATCCGCACGCTGTGGTCGTGCGATCGTCCGCGCCCCGTCCGGTACCGAGCCAGGCCTCGGGACCCGCCGTCGCGCTTTCTAGCCGCGCGCCGTCTACGCGCGCCGCCGCTCCCGTCGTGTCGCGCGCGAACGTGCGCGACTCGCCGCCGCCTGCGCGAGAGACCGTGCCCGCGCCGCGCGCCCCAGTGGCAACAAGCCGTGGTGCCGCGCCGTCCGCACCACATGTGCGCCCAACTGCGCGCATCTCCACCGCATCGCGTTCCGCCGCGTCGACAGCGCCCTCTGTGGCTGCATCCGTGGCGGCCACCTCCAGCCGCGGCACCACAGCTCCGCGCCCCGTCACCGCCGGTACCGGCCAAGGCTTGTTGGCCGGACCGGCTTAGGCTGCGCGGGACCGTCGCCCGCTCTCTACAAAAACTTCGTGCGCTCGGCCGCCGCCCGCGGCGCCAGTGGTGCCCGAATCACCTGCGCCGCCCCGTACCTCGGCCTACGACTCGCCGGCGGGACTATCGGCGTGTTCGTCGCGAGCCGGCTCGAGCATGTCGATGGTGTCCGCGGGCTCGGACGACTCTGGGCCGAGTGCGCTTGGCAGGCGCACCCCACCTGCATCTCCGACACCGTCGCTGGCGGGCGACTTTGACTTCCAGTTCGAGCTACGCCCGCAGCGACGACGCCGAAGCACGGACGAGACTGCCGAGGAGGAGGCCAAAAGGTGCTGCCTCGACTCGCCGCGACCGCAGCGCGAGCGCGCGCCGCCGCGGGGGCAGGGCACCGACAGGTCGCCCACCTTCGCTGAGGCGGCTCGGCGCACGCCTCCTGCGTCGCCGTCACCGACGCCTACAACAAGAAGAAGTGGAACACAATTACCGAAAGGGGTGAGTGTTTCACTTAACGCTGCTGTGTCCACAGCTCAACCGGCGGCCCCAGAGGACGACGGAGCGGCCGCTGGAAAGCCCAAGCCGAAGCCGCCGAAGCGACCGAGGTATCCTCCGCTGGTGGTGGAGAGGCTACCAGGCTGGGCCGCACACTTTAGGGCCATCAGTGCCAAACTGGGCCGACCACCCAGCGCCCGACCATACGGTGCTGGGGTTCGCTTCTCACCCGAAAGTGAGGAGGAATTTAGGTTGGTCCAGAGGTACCTGACCGGCCTGGAAAAGGAGTGCGGCGTCTCATGGTTTGCCTACTCACTACCGGCGGAGCGAAGCTTGAAGGTGGCCATCACAGGGCTGCCGGTCGACACCCCGCCGGAGGAGATTGAGGAGGAGCTCCGCGCGTTGGGGCGCCATATCAGGGCGCGCCAGGGACGACCCGGCTGCGTGTTCCACGCAGTTCTGAAGAGGACGCCGGAGGTCAGGTCTATCTTCGACACCACCGTGTTCATGTGCATGAGGGGTGTCAGGATTGAGGCCTGGCGGGGAAAGCGCGGGCCCGCGCAATGCCACAGGTGCCAAAAATTCCGGCACTCGTCGCACCATTGCCATCGGCCGCTCGCCTGTGTCCGCTGCGGAGAGGGGCACGCCGCACGTGATTGCCCCCGCCCACGCGAAGAACCGGCGACATGCGCCAACTGCGGGGGTGATCACCCTGCGAACAACGTGCGCTGCCCCGTTTTTCAAGCGGAGCTACGGAACAGGCGAGCTGGCACTGTCGCCGCCACGACCGCCTCACGCCGACCCGATAGGGCCACCGAGAGGCCTGCAGAAGTGGCCCCCACCGAGGCCCAAGGCGCGTCGCTGATGGCGGCGGCTAACGGGCCCACCAACAGGGGAGAAGCCCCCTCCTCCTCCAAGCGGCGGAGGTTGCGGAAGAAGAGGCGTGGGGCCAAAGGCAAGAAGCCGGAGCCCCCCCCCGCACCTAAGGAAGACACCCACCGGGCCGACCCTACCTCGACCCAGGCGCAGGCTGTGCCGCCACCATCGTCCACTGGCGGCCAACACAGCCACAGTCAACAAATAAAGATGGCGGGTCCGACAGCTGGCGCCGGCATAGCGCGGCCTTCGGCCCCTAGACCAACACCACATCCCACCACCAAGAACTCGAGCGCCGGCCCAGCTGCCGACGCGGAGAAGAAAAAGGAATTCACAGCCTGCGCCATACAACTACTGATGGACCTGATTAAGGCCATCAGCCAGGGGCAAGACGCGGAGCTGGTCATCCTCGACGGCCTGGCCTCTCTCCTCAAACTATATCATGGCTAGGCCGCTGAGGGTGATTCACTGGAACGCCCGCGGCCTTCGAGGTAAGGTCGCCCCCCTCCGCCGCCTACTCTATGAAGAGGACATCGACGTGGCGCTGATAAGCGAGACGCACCTGGGACAGGAGGACAAGCTCAGAGTCTCGGGTTTCCTCGCTTACAGGAAGGACGAAAGGTCGGCCATCAACGCCCCCTACCGCGGTCTGGCGGTACTGGTGAGGCGTAGGGTCGTCCATCAAGCGCTCCCCGTGCCGTCGCTCGGCTCGTTCTACGCGCTGGGTGTGCAGCTACATGTTGCCGGCGAGGACGTCGCCATCTACGCCTGCTACAAGGCGCCCTTGGCCAAACTGGACACCACGGAGCTGAGGGCCCTTCTCGAGGCCAACAGCGGCGCGACGATCCTTGCCGGTGACCTTAACTGCAAGCACCCGGCGTGGAACTCGGCCGCGACCAACACGGCGGGCAGACGACTCTACGCGGACGCGGAAGCCTTCGGCTACACGGTGTCCGGCCCAGAGACGCCCACCCACTACCCGGACGCTCACACATATATGCCGGACGTGCTGGACATCGTGGCCTACCGTGGGCTACACTGCCAGATCACGCAACAGGTGTTAGACGACGAGATGCAGTCCGACCATCATCCTGTTCTCGTCGTCCTATCGGGTATGCCGGCCCGACTGAAGCCCGCAGCGCCACGTCGATATATTGACTGGATGAAGTTTGCGGAACTGACTGAGGCCACCACACCAACTCGGCCCCTGATTACCTCCGCGGACGTTGATCAGACTGCCGACGACGTCACTGCTTGCATCAAGAGCGCCTTGGAAGCGGCGACTACGACGGAACCGCAAGGGAGATTACAGCAGCTGCCCAGGTCGTCGGTAAGGGGAAGCGGAAGAAGAGCAAAAGCGCTCAGTCAAGTTCGGCCAAAAAGGCCGTAGCAAATGTCCCCACCCCCGTGGCATCGCGTCCCTCTTCCCCCGTGGTAGCGGCCCCTATCCCTCCCAGTAGGCCAGCTAGCCCTAAAAAGGGCATCCCGCCGGTCGCTTCGACCAAGAAGCTAAGGCCGCCTCCCCCGCTTTTCATCCAAGATAAGGCGCAGTGGACTGCAGTGTCCAAGATGTGCATGGATAGGAATATCCAGTACACGAGCGCCCGAAACACCCAGCACGGCATTAAAGTCTCAGTCCCCACAGCCAACGATTATAGGGAGCTATCCCGCCACTTGCGTGGTAGGAACATCGCCTTCCACACTTATTCCCTACCTGAGGAGACGCCCACCCGCGTGGTGATTCGGCGTATCCCCAAGGAAATTCCCGCTGAGGACATCTTAAATGACCTCAAAAGTCAGGCTATTCCAGCCACAGTTGTCCACCGCCTTCATAAGGCGCGTGGGGGTGAGCAGTACGACATGGTACTGGTCGTGTGCGACCCCGTTGAGGGGCCTCACCCGATTTTCAGGCTGAAATCGGTGTGCTCCCTTTCTGGCATCTCGATAGAGAAGCCATTCCGTGCAAATAAAGTTGGGCAATGTCATCGTTGCCAGCTCTACGGTCACAGCCAAAAACATTGTTACGCGCCGCACAGGTGCGTAAAGTGTTTGGGCGAACACGCCACGACCGACTGTCCCCGTCCTAAGGACAAAACTTTGTGCACAGAGCCGCCTAGTTGCGTCCTCTGTGGGCAATCGGGTCACCCGGCCAATTACCGCGGTTGCCCTAAAGCCCCCAAGACTTCCTCCTCCAAGCTGGTGAAGCGTGCTCACGCCCGCCAGCAAAGAGAGAGCCCGTCTGTTAGGGTCCCCTCAAATCAACTGCCCGAGAGGCTTAGTTCCCAGAGGCCATCTCCTTGGACCCAACTTAACCACCAGAGAGCTTTTCCAGCTCTCGGTAAGGTTAAGGCCAACCCCATCCCCGGGCTATTAGACGCCCCTATCCCTCCCCCGGCGTCCCGCGTGGCCGCTCCAGCGCCCTCTTCTCGGGCCGCCCCCGCGCCCGCTTTACGGGCCGCCCCCGCGCCCTCTTCAAGGGCCGCCCCCGCGCCCACTTCTCGGACCGCTGGAGGCTACCCGCTGACGTACGTGATCTGATAACCGAGAAGAACGCGGCCATCCGTGCTTACAGTAACTTTCCTTGCGACGCGAACAAGGTTCACATGCGCCATTTACAGCGTGCTGTAAAGAAGCGCACTAGTGAGCATCGTTCCGCTCAATGGGACAAGGAACTCAGCGAACTCGAGCCTACCCACCAAGCTTTCTGGCAGCTGCAAAGAAAGATGCGCGCCACCGAGGAGGTTTCGACGCCTCCCCTCATCCGCCCCGACAAGAGCGTCGCCTTTGACGACTCTGATAAGGCTGAATGCCTAGCCGACAGCCTGGAGTCTCAGTGCTCTCCCAGCTCACAACCAGTAGACAAGCGTCATCTCGACATGGTGAACGCTGAAGTCGAACGTAGAGCCGCCCTCCCTCCCTTCGAAGACCCTGATGATCCTCTGCCTGAAGTCACACCAGACGAGGTGCTAGACATCATAAATAGGCTTCAACCACGGAAAGCACCTGGCTCTGACGGAATCACCAATAAGGTGCTTATACTTCTCCCCGCCCAGTTAATAGTTTTAATGGCAGCCATCTTCAATGGCGCCTTGAGCAACAACTTCTTCCCCCAAGTTTGGAAAGAGGCCACTGTTATCGGCATTCCCAAGCCCGGTAAACCCAAGGCGGAGCCCTCGAGCTACCGTCCTATCAGTCTCCTGAACGCGCTCGGCAAGGTCTATGAGAGGCTTATTTATAAGCGACTCAAAGACTATGCCGAAGCTAAGAGCCTCATCCCTAACGAGCAATTCGGCTTCAGGGCCGAACACTCGTGCGTCCAACAGGTCCACCGCATCGTTGAACATTTGAGCGCTGGCTTCCAGCGTGGAGCGATGACGGGCGTGTTGTTCTTCGACATAGCGAAAGCGTTCGACAAAGTCTGGCACAACGGCTTATTATACAAGCTGTACAGAATGAGAGTGCCTGATCGTCTCGTGCTCATCTTACGAGACTTTCTGTCGAATCGCACCTTCCGCTATCGCATCGGGGACGCTCTCTCCTCCCCCCACCCTATCCGAGCCGGAGTCCCTCAGGGCTCGGTCATCTCCCCCCTCATTTTTACGCTGTTCACTAGCGACATTCCAAAGAGCAGAAAGGCTCAGTTAGCCCTGTTTGCGGACGACACGGCCATCTACTACACTGGCCGTTGTAAGAACGCTATCGCCAAATCCCTCCAAACCTCAGCCGACGTCCTTGGCGCCTGGTTCAGGAAGTGGAGAATCGAGGTTAACCCCGATAAGAGTCAGGCGGTTCTTTTCTCGAAACCGCGTATTAAGCCCACCTTCCCCATCCCGATCACTATGTATGGCAAGCCTATCCCTTGGGAGATGCAAGCCAAATACCTAGGAGTCTTACTCGACTACCACCTGTCCTTCGGGCCACATATCAAAGCAGCTCGTGACCGAGCTGCCTTTGCTATGGGTAGGCTCCATTATTTGCTTACGGCAAAGAGCAAGCTATCGCTCAGGTGCAAGTTGCGCCTCTATACCGCAGTGATCCGTCCCATAATGACCTACGCTTGTGTTGTGTTCGCACATACCAAGCCCCGGTACATCCATAGGATGCAAGTACTCCAGAACCGGTTCCTACGTAAAATCACGGGAGCCCCTTGGTACGTTCGTAACGATCGTCTTCACGTTGACCTAAAAATGCCCACCATTCTCCAATTCATGAAGCGCCTTTCCAAGCACTTCTTTGATTCTGCTGTAAAGCACCGCAACCCCCTGATCGCATCGGCCGCCCGATACGAGCCCTCTAGAATTAGTAAAATTCGCCGTCCACGGCATACTTTAGTCACTCCCGATGACGCTATAACCCTCTTGCAGGAGAGCAGTAGGGAAACCAGCACAATCAGAAAAAACAAATACAGACCGCCGTCATTCCGACCTCGCCGTCGAGGCCCGTCGCGACGACCCCGTTCAATCCCCCCCCGACCCTTGCTCGAGCCAGCCCGCGATGCTGAGCCAGTAGTATTAAACCAGACCCTAAATAATCTTAATCAGATCCAGCCTGTCCCTTGCTGCCCTCTCCCAGCGACGCCCTAAGCCGAGGCTCGTACCCCACAGGGGGTGCCCTTAGCGTGTGGTCGCTTAACTTTAAGTAGCTTTAAGCCCTGGCTGGAGGCCTTACTCATAAGGCATCCACAGGATTTGCCCGGTTACGCAGAAGCCAGCCTCAGAGGTTGACCTGCAAGATGCCATTTAGAAAAAAAAAAAAAAAATACGGGCGGTCACAGCAAGAAGGAGTACCTGGTTGCAGTATTCCTCGACATGGAGAAGGCCTTCGACCGCGTGTGGCACGATGGCCTTATATTCAAGCTGGCCACGTCGGACGCGCCTCGCCGCGTTGTCAAAGTGGTCCAGTCGTTCCTCAAGGATCGGAGTTTCCGCGTGGTGGTAGAGGGTGCGCTCTCCAGCGCCCGCCCGGTGCTGGCTGGCGTGCCGCAGGGTAGCTGCGTGTCGCCAGCGTGTTACTCGCGTTACACCGACGACATCCCCACGACGCCAGAGGCGACGCTCGCGCTGTACGCCGACGACGCCGCGTACATCACCACATCGCTTAACGCAAAGTACGCGGCGGTCAAGATGCAGCGCGCGCTAGACCTGCTGCCTGACTGGCTGTCGAAGTGGCGGCTGTCAGTTAACGTGGGTAAGACGCAGGCGATTATCGCCGGCTCCGCGCCCCTCCCACCACCCCTGACGCTACAAGGCGCCGACGTCGCGTGGTCGCCCCGGGTGAAGTACCTGGGCGTCACCATCGACCGTCGGCTCACCATGGGTCCTCACGTCCGCCAGGTCGCGGCGCGGGCTAAGGTAGCCCGCAATCTGCTCCACCCAGCGCTCTCGTCCCGTCTGCCGGCGCGCGTCAAGTTGGGCATATATAAAACTTATATACGCTCGGCTCTGACGTACGCCGCCCCCGCATGGTACGTCCTCGCGTGCGAGGGTCACAGAAAGCTTCTCCGCACGCAGCAGAACTTTGCGTTGCGCACCATCGTCGGCGCCCCTCGACACGTGAGGAACGACGTAATCCAGCGGGACCTCGGGATCGAGAGCCTGGACGCCTTCATCCGGCGCCTTGCGACGGGAATGTTCGCGCGTGCCGACGCATCTGCTTGGCCTCACGTCAAGCACATTGCGCCCTGGCATGCGCGCCCCCCTGATGCGAGGCGCCCTCTCCCCCGCGACCTGGTAGCGGACGACGACCCCACCCCACCGGATATGACGCCCGGGTAAGCTGTACCAGGCTACACGCAGCTTACCTGCACAACGAGACTCCACACATTACACACGCATCCTGTTGCGCGACGTGTGCTAAGTTAATATAGGCGCGTTGCGCAGCTAAATCACACAGGCGCCTCTTTACACACACATAAACTCACGCGTGGGGGCGCGGCGCGGGCTCGCGACTCACGCAGACACTGGGCGGTGTTACACAATACAATACCGCCCTTACTTGTCGCTGGTTGTCCTCCGCCGGGCCTCCCCTGGGTAACTGGGGGTCTCACCTGGCGGGGACAGACCGCCGAGGTGTCGTGAAGAAATCAGCGCTGTGTTTCGACAGCGCTGTGGTGCGCCTACGAAAACTTTCACCGCAATTACACACCAGACGCACGTGCCATACGTGCGTCCGCAGGCCTCGCCTTAGAGGCAACAATATGACGGGTCCGTATTTACGGACCGCGGTAAAGCCTCCGCGGACAGGGGGCGATGCCCCGATACCGCTTGCCGCGCCCCCTAGCGGGGGCGCAGCGACATCCAACGGGCGGTCACGGATCGCCAGTGATCGTACTCTGTATAGTGGTGTCACTCCTGAGCATCGGAAAGTTTTGTCGAATTGTGCCACCAACTGGGGGTACACCGACAAAACTTTTTCCGCCCGGACCGCCAACTTCTCACTTTCCCTGTGTTCGTTCAAGTGCTTCTTGCACTGGTACGAGCACAGGGGGAGCGCCGAGCTGCCCGGTGCCTGGGGCACCGTTGTGGTCGTGGAGTCACTGTCACATCGAGAAAACCCACAAAAGAAGAAGATGCCGAAGCCTGGCGCCCGTGGTTCGTTTGGCCGCGGTGACGCCGGCTACCCGACGCCCCGTCCAGGTTGGACCGGTCGACGTCGTTGCCGAACATCGGCGACACGACGCCCGGTGCAGCGCCAACGGGATCACTCCCTCCTCGCAGTGAGGAGGAGAAAAACCAATCTACCCTCAAGAAGAAAGAAGTTAGAGAAACGAGGGCTGAAGAGGCCCCTACGCCCGGAGCCGGAACAGGCGGGGAAGCAGCAGCTACTCTTTACCGGCGGAGCGAAGCTTGAAGGTGGCCATCACAGGGCTGCTGGTCGACACCCCACCTGAGGAGATTGAGGAGGAGCACCGCGCGTTGGGGCACGAGCCGGCTGCGTGTTCCACGTAGTTCTCAAGAGGACGCCGGAGGTCAGGTCCATCTACGACACCACTGTGTTCATGTGCATGAGGGGTGTCAAGATTGAGGCCTGGCGGGGAAAACGCGGGCCCGCACAGTGCCACATGTGCCAGAAGTTCCGCACTCGTCGCACCACTGCCATCGGCCGCTCGCCTGTGTTCGCTGCGGAAAGGAGCACGCCGCACGTGATTGCCCCCGCCCACGCGAAGAGCCGGCGACATGCGCCAACTGCGGGGGTGATCACCCTGCCAACAACGTGCGCTGCCCCGTCTTTCAAGCGGAGCTGCGGAACAGGCGAGCTGGCACAGTCGCCATCACGACCGCCTCACGCCGACCCGATAGGGCCACCGAGAGGCCTGCAGAAGTGGCCTCCAAGAGGCGTGGGGCCAAAGGCAAGAAGCCGGAGCCCCCCCGAACTTAAGGAAGACACCCACCGGGCCGACCCTAGCCCGACCCAGGCGCAGGCTGTGCCGCCACCATCGTCCGCTGGCGGTAAACAGAATCAGAAGAAGAAGGCGGGACCGACAGTTGGCGCCGGCATAGCGCGGCCTCCGGCCCTTCCACCACCACAACGTTTCATTACAAGGAACTCGAGCGCCGGCCCAGCTGCCGACGCAGAGAAAAAGAAAGAATTCACAGCCTGCGCCATACAACTGTTGATGGACCTGATTAAGGCCATCAGCCAAGGGCAAGACGCGGAGCTGGTCATCCTCGACGGCCTGGCCTCTCTCCTCAAACTATATCATGGCTAGGCCGCTGAGGGTGATTCACTGGAACTTCCGCGGCCTTCGAGGTAACCCACACATGGGCCTCTCAACACACACGTAGACTCACGTGGGGGCGCGGCGCGGGCTCGCGACTCACGCAGACACTGGGCGGCGTTACACAATACAATACCGCCCTTACACACACAACGGCCTCTCAATCCGGACCTTGACCGGCTAGCTCTGGAAGCGGGACGGACGAGAGCTGGTTATACTCCGCTGGGCCTCCCCTGGGTAACTGGGGGTCTCACCTAGCAGGGCAGACCGCCGAGGTGCCGTGAAGAAATCAGCGCTGTGGCGCGCCTACGAAAAATATCACTGCAATCACACACCCAGACGCTCGTGCCATGCGTGCGTTCACAGGCCTAGCCTCAGAGGCTACACAATGACGGGCCGTATTAACGGGCCAAGGTAAAGCCTCCGCGGCCAGGGGGCGATGCCCCGTGTCCGCTTGCCGCACCCCCTAGCGGGGGCAGCAACATCCGTGTACGCACAACGTGCGTGCCGACGCGCTACGCCGTAACAGATCGGCTACGTGTGCTACGCACTTGTAGTCGGTTTTCTACTTCGCGAATCGCGTCGCATTTTGGCTCCTTAAGAGTAAATCCGTCAGTTTCGGTGGTACTTGGGTCACGGTGACAGCGATCCCAAGTGGGCGGTGACCCGCCACACCCGTCGACCCTCTTCAATGGAAGGCAGTCAGTCGGAAGGGCTCTGACTGCGGCCTTGGGGGATCTCCTAGTCGCAGTCTGGTAGCACCTAACCCCCGCTTGTCCACAGCTGCACCCGGGACGTCTGGGTGTATCTACCCCAGCGGCCCGGATCGGTCGCAAGACCCATCGGGCCCTGTCGCACATTAAGATTGGCGATTGGTTTACTAGCTTAGGGCTCACCTTAGGCACTCGCCTCTCTGTAACACCCAACAGGGAGGGAACACATCCCCGGGCTCACCCACCCGGGGAGTTAGGTTCAGAGGCACTTCTGGCATTCAGACAGCTGTGTTAGCTGGCGAGTTTGTTTGTGTCTTTCATCTCGCCAGTGGACCACTAGGAAAGTCACAAGGGAGGGTTCGTATAACGGAACTGTCTGCCTCGGGGTTAGGGCCAGGAGTTTAGCTCTCACCCCCCCCCCTTTTTATATCCCCCTTTTCCCTTTAATGTGGCCTTAAAATTGCAAAGTCCTGGACTCCCGCTGAAAGAGCGGCCTGGACCGGAGTAGTCAGTGAACTTATCGTTATCTGCGACCCCGTCGAGGGTCGTCCTAACCCGATATGTAAGATAAAGTCTGTATGCCCTCTAACGGGCACCACTGTTGAAAAGCCCCATCGCCATCGTCATGGCTGCCAGCTGTATGGCCATAGCCAGAAACGCTGTTTCGCACCTGCAAGGTGCGTAAAGTGTCTTGGGTCACACGCAACGTCTGAGGGCTCTCGTCCTAAGGACGGGAGCCAATGCTCAGAACCACCGAGTTGCGTGCTGTGTGGCCAGTCGGGCCACCCGGCCGACTACAGGGGCTGCCCTAAAGCCCCAAAACAGGCAGCAGGCAAGCTGGCTAAGCGCTTTAACGCTCGCCAGCAGAGGGAAAGCCCCTCTGTAAAGCCCGCCCTCTCTGCTCAAATTCCTGAGCGCCTTAGCCCTCAGCAGCCGTCCCCGTGGAATGCGCAGAATCATCAGCGTGCATTCCCGGCCCTTGCCTCTCCCAAGGCCGCCCCAATGCTCGGGCTAATGGATGTTCCCGTCCCGTGCCCAGTGCCCACTCCCGTGGCCGCTCCCGTAGCTTAACCTAAGCTACCAAATCCCAGGCGTCCTGCCCGTGGTTGACGAAGGAGAAAGCTCTTTCGCCACCATCGCCAGGTTGCAAGTCTTTGTCTCACCTGAGGCAGACCGCTTAGCGGCTGAACTCAGGACGGCCAAAGACTTGGGTGAAATCAACGAGATGTTTGACCGTTATCCTCGGATAAAGTCAGCTCTTCGCTCCCTAAATAAATAATTAATACCAATAATGGGTAGTAGAAACTTACGTTGGATTCGGCCCCGTTCTCTGAAATTAGGCTTCTTTAATGCCGACGGCATTAGAGGGCACCGTGATGAGATCGCTTCCTTCCTCCGACGGCCAAAGACTTGGGTGAAATCAACGAGATGTTTGACCGTTATCCTCGGATAAAGTCAGCTCTCCGCTCCCTAAATTAATAATTAATACCAATAATGGGTAGTAGAAACTTACGTTGGATTCGGCCCCGTTCTCTGAAATTAGGCTTCTTTAATGCCGACGGCATTAGAGGGCAGCGTGATGAGATCGCTTCCTTCCTCCGCGACCACCAAGTAGAAATCTTTCTCGTTCAAGGAAGGAAAAAAATGCCCGGGTAGACCTGAAATCGCTTACAGACGGGGGCCAATGACACTCTCGGTAGCGAGCGCCTAAGCCACCTCTGTCGCTGGTTGTCAACCGCTGGGCCTCCTCCGGGCAACTGGAGGTCTCACCTGGCGGTGACGGACCGCCGAGGTGGCGTGAAGCAAGTGGCGCTGTTGTACAGCGCCGTGGCGCCCCTAACAAAAAGCAACTATACTATATGGCCAATCAGCGACGATGCTTGCTACTACGCAAGCACAATTGACGCCGCGGGACCAAGGCGATGCCCCCCTCTGCACACTCTTGCTGGGGTGCAGTGATTTCTACTGGCTGGGCGGTCACTTTCGTGCTAGAGGCCCCTTGAGGCGTAGGGCCCTGATGCCCAATAAGATTGGCGTCAGGTTTACAAGCTTAGAGCACACCATAGGTAAACACCTCCCTGTCTATACAAACTTTTTCTCTAATCTGTTTGTTCCGTTCCCGCAGAAAAACCGTGAAAATGGTTTTGTGGGGCATAGTTCTGAAGAAGAGAGATAAAACTTTGGATATTCAATTACGCATACTCACGAATTAGAAGAGGTATGTTTGTAAAGAGTGCGGGAGGGCCTTCGTTCGAGTGACGAGTTGGAAGTTGCGTATGAGAGTCCACAAAATACACACACCCTGCTGCGTGGCGTGTCCTAAGTTAATATAGGCGCCCACCACCAACATCACCAGCCCAGATGTCACCGGCGCTACTACACTAATCGGCGCACCCGACAATCCTCGCGTGATACATGAACGTCAAGCACCCGGCGTGGAACAGCAGGGCCACGATTACTGGGGGGTGACGGCTCTTCGCGGACGCGGAAGCTAGAGAATACACGGTGTCTGGCCCTGGACACACCAACCCGAAAGCTCCGGACGTGCTGGACGTCGTGATCCACAGAGGCCTGAGATGCCAGATCGCTCAACTAGTAATGGACGACGATTTGCATTCTGACCACCTCCCTGTAATAGTCGTCCTCTACACCGACGACAATCCCACGACGCCAGAGGCGATGCTCGCGCTGTACGCTGACAACGCCGCATACATTACCACCTCGCTCAACGTAAAGTACGCGGCGGTCAAAATGCAAAAGTGGCGACTGTCGCGAATGAAAAGACCTATGTTTGTAAAGAGTGTGGGAGGGCCTTCGTTCGAGTGACGAGTTGGAAGTTTCAAATGAGGGTCCACAAAATACACACACCCTGCTGCTCGACTGGCTGTCACAGTGGCGGCTGTCGGTTAACTTGGGTAAGGTGCAGGCGTTGGTCACCGGATCAGCTCCCCTCCCACCACCCCTGACACTACAAGGTGCCGACGTCGAGTGGTCGCCTCGTATCTTTTGAAACGTCATATGGTCAGGCACGATGATTCAAGACCTTTCGAGTGCAAATTTTGCCAAAAGACGTTTCAGAGGAAGAAAACTTTGGAAATTCAAATACGGATACATACAAATGACAAGAGGTATGTTTGTAAAGAGTGCGGGAGGGCCTTCGTTCAAGTGACGAGTTGGAAGTTGCAAATGAGGGTCCACAAAATGCATACACCCTGCTGAGTGGCGTGTTCTAAGTTAAGACAGTGGAGGCCAAATATGCGGGGCCTCCGCCAGGCGAATTGATCGAACTGCGGGAGAAAGTCGCCCGCCTGACGGCCGCCACGGAGCTTCTCCAAGAGGAGAATGTGCAGCTCCGAGTAGACCAGGCCGTTCTGCGTGACTATTTTTTATTAGAAATTGCCACGGAGGACAATTTAGATGTCCTCAAAAGTCAGGCCATCCCAGTCACAGTCGTCTATCGCCTTAACAAGGCGAGAGGTGGCGACCAGTACGACATGGTACTGGTCATCTGTGACCCGGTCTAAGGACACCATCAGATTTTCAAGATAAAGTCGGTCTGCTCTCACAGGCACAATCGAGAATCCCTACCGCTCGAACATAGTCAGGCAATGTCACTGCTGCCAGCTGTTCGGACACAGCCAGGCCAACTGCTTTGCGCCACATATGTAGGTGCGTAAAGTGCCTACGTGACCACGTGAGCACGACCGATTGCCCCGGCCCCAAGGACATCTCCCAATGCACAGAGTCACCTAACTGTGTTCTCTGTGGCCAGTCGGGTCACCAGGCTAACTACCGCTGCTGCCCTAAAACCCCTAAAGCATCCTCTTCCAAGCTGGCGAAGCGTGCAAACGCCCGTCAACAGAGAGAAAGTCTCTCTGTGAAGATTCCCTCTTCCCAGATGCTCGAGAGACTTAGCCCTCAGAGGCATGTATTTTGTGGACCCTCATTTGAGGGTCCACAAAATACACACAACCTGCTGCTCGACTGGCTGTCACAGTGGCGGCTGTCGGTTAACGTGGGTAAGGTGCAGGCGTTGGTCACCGTCTCAGCACCCCTCCCACCACCCCTGACACTACAAGGTGCCGACGTCGAGTGGTCGCCTCGTATCTTTTGAAACGTCATATGGTCAGGCACGATGATTCAAGACCTTTTGAGTGCAACTTTTGCCAAAAGACGTTTCAGAGGAAGAAAACTTTGGAAATTCAAATACGGATACATACAAATGACAAGAGGTATGTTTGTAAAGAGTGCGGGAGGGCCTTCGTTCAAGTGACGAGTTGAAAGTTGCAAATGAGGGTCCACAAAATGCATACACCCTGCTGAGTGGCGTGTCCTAAGTTAAGACAGTGGAGGCCAAATATGCGGGGCCTCCGCCAGGCGAAGTGGCCAAACTGCGGTAGAAAATCGCCCGCCTGACGGCCGCCACGGAGCTTCTCCAAGAGGAGAATGTGAAGCTCCGAGCAGACCTGGCCGTTCTGCGTGAGTCCGGCTCCCTCGAGGCGCCCCAACAGTGACCAAGCCAGCCCATGCCGGTGGAGAATCAGGTGGTGAACCTGGTTCGGTAGGAGCTGGCTCTACAGGCGCGGTTTTCCGTCCAAGAGGGCCTTGTCCTGCGCCCCTCCCCTGGCGGCAAACAAAGCGGCTTCATATGCGGCTGCTGTGGTTGCCGCCTCTGAACCGGTGAGCGGCCGAAGCCGGGTAGCAGGTGGTCAGGGAAAGGTGGAAGAGGCGAAAGGCGGCCAAAAAGGTCCGAAAACAGGACCGGAAGCGCCGGTACAAGGCGCAAAGCGTCGCGGCCAGGCTCCGCACCCCGAAGACAGCAGCTGTAGTGATCACACTACAGCCGAACGCGGAAAAGAGGCATGTCCTACCGCGAAGTGTTGGCAAAGCTCCCCGGTAAAACCAGTGGCTCGTCCGCTGACGCTCTGGCTGAAAAGTTTAAAGTGTCCCTAAATGCGGAAGAGGTCCGAGTGTCCAGGCCCGTCAGATATCTATCAGAGATCAGACGTGGGACTTCTGTTGGTGGGCGGGCTGTCAGCGATGGTTAAACTCCTGGCACCCAGGGCACCGCGGAGTCAAACTGCAGTCTTTGTGCAGCTGTGGGAAAGTCCGCGGGGCACAGAATAGGCGTCAAGGTTTGCGGCGCACCCAGAAAGTGCAGCAAACGGTGGCCCAAGTCTGCGGAGGCCGTTCCCCCTTCGCAACCTACATAGCTCTCTTCAGCTGACTTCTGGCCTGTGGTAGGATGAAGCGCCGAGGAAATGGAGTGCCAGTGATAGCACACTTCCGTTTCATCCAGGCGAACATCAACTACTGCAACAAAGCTCAGGATCTCTTGGTCCTGAGCATGGCGGAGTGGTCGATACATGTGGCGGTGGTCGGGTCGCGGTCTCGGAAAAACTGGGCAGGGGATCTAGACGGGATGGTGGCCAAAGATCTCAAAGTTTTAAGACTGTGGTACTGTGTGGGCGATGAGGGCCCACGCAGCGCCACAGATACCTCACGACTGCTCAAGAAGAAAAGATCCCTTAGCTGTGAGGGTAGGAGACTGTGGCGGTGACACAGAGTGGGCGATAAAGGCCCACGCAGCGCCACAGATGCCTAACGACTCTCGAGGCGCTGAAAAAATAACAGCCAAATCAGGTAGCATAACCAACCAGTGACAAAACTTTCCTAGGCTGGGTAGGTTTGAGACTGTCGTACTACGTGGGCGATGAGTGCCCACGCAGTGCCACGGATCCCTGAATAATAGTGGTCTCAGCATAACCAACCAGAGGCAAAAGATCCCTAAGCTGGGAAGGATTGAGACTGTGACCCTACGTGGGCGATAAGGGCCCACTCAGGACCCGGTGGTCCTTATTGCCCACGTCACCACGTAATTTAGCGCCATCTACCGAAGTGAAAAAAGCAGCTTGCCAAAAATCGGCAAAAGAGTGCGCCACTGCGATGTGTGCAGTGTGTGCAGTTGTAGCATATGACAAACAAACCTATTTTCTACATAGTTCACTTAAATATGGGAAAATTAACAAAAAATATCTTAAGTAATAAACAAAGTTGTCGTTGGTTTTAGGTTGGCTACTTACAACTTGAACCTTATTTGTTATCATAACATAACACCGTCATTTATGAACCGATTTAAAAAAATCTAAAAAAAAAATCTTGAACAATATTGACAAATATACAACTTCCAAAAACCACTTAAGTCTAAAATAACTTTACTATCGGAAGTCGGTTTCAAAAAAGTCAACGAAACAAACAGTCAATTTTTAAAGATGTTCATTAATGTAGAATCTCTTATTTCTTTTGGTAACCTATTATAAAGCTGCGCTTTCTTAAACTGAGTAGTGTAGCAACCCAGAGACCTACGAGTCGACCAATAAGAGCATCCAGCGCTCGCGCACCGCTACGATACACAGAATAAGATATATCGCTATCTCTTTCCCGCGTGGCGGTTGCGAGCGTGTGCCCGAGGCGCGCGGCCCGCTGCCTGCGGCGTCGTCAGTCCGCCGCTTACGCGCCAGGCACTTGTACGTGCATTTCTAAACTCCCCGCGCAAGTCGGTCCGTGACGTCACGCGCCAATATTGTCCGCGAACACTGTTCCGAACTATTTTAATTGACTCCTGTGTTATGTTCCAATAAACTGTTAGAAGTTATCTAAAATTAGAGACATGTTTCCGTTCCCCTGCAACCTCCTCTCATAATAGTTATTTCTTCTTTTCTTTCACCGATCGACTGTTTTACACGAATAAATAAAATGTCTCTCCTATTTATCTCATATACCTTTTTTATCGTTTTGCTCTCTCTAGTAAGTAAACATTAGTATCTTTACAATATTCTAAGTACTTATTAAAACCACAAAATAATAAAACAAGAAGGTAATTTTACACGGTAGTACGAAAGTACGAAACCCATAGTGCGTGAGCTCAACTCGCATTTGACAGGTTAGTAGCACAAAAAAAAATACGCACATACTGATTTGCAACACAATAGTTCACAATAAACAATATATCATCATGCCTGTAGTACCGGAGGGGTCGGACAGAGGTGTATCTAATAGTACACCCACGCTCAATATAACAAGAAACGATACTAAGTAAAGTGATAATAAGTTTCACCCTTAAAAGGCCAGGTACCATCATATATACACGGTGGAAGGGCACCGACGCGAAAACGGTTACCCCGTATTCAGTACATCATTCTGAGCCCCCCGCAATTAGAAAATTTTCATCGATTATTTAAAAAAAAACAGCTGTTCCACTTTGACCGTGTAGGTATACACTTTTGTAGAAAACAGCTGATTTAAAAAAAAATAACCGATGAAAAATTTCTATGTGACGGCTCAGAATGATGTACTGAATACGTGGTAATCGTTTTCGCGTCGGTGTCCCTTCCACTCTGTATAGCAGAGGGTGAAAGAGACGGGAGCTATACAGGACGTGTAGCTCTCTTTCCCACATTAAAGAAAGATTAATTACAACAATACAGCTTTAACACGTCATGGTAGATAACAGACAAGTTTATGGCACTATAATGAAGACTTCCCTTGTTGTGTGACGGACAGTGCTGCCATCTGTTGGCCGTTTACTCGAAGCCAGCATCCACGGAGGCGGCTGATGATGTTAGATGGAGTCATGGAGGATGGACGACAACCATCGATGCTGACTTTTGATGAGAGTTCCTGAAATTAACATGAAATATGACGTTAGTTTTTTATACTAGCTTTTGTCGGCGGTTTTGCTTGCGTGTAGGTCGGGTATTATCCTACGGATACGTCCTACTGAAATAATAAAAGTACCTAGAAACTGTCGTATACAAAAAAAAACCATTTCCGATCCATGAGGGTATTATTAAGTATCGGGCTTAGATTGTATTTATGTTATCCTTTTTGGATAACAATTAAAAACAAAAACCCCGATGAAAATTAAATAAAATGAGGAAACTGACAAGCAACTGACAGAGAGCAGCGGTGGCCCAGTGGTGAAGACCCCGACTTACGAGCAGTAAGTCGTGGGTTCGAACCCAGCCAGGCGCATTACTTTGTGTAGGTTGTTTCATTACCACTGCTCTCAAAACGGTGAAGGAAAACATCGTGAGGAAACCGGCATGTCCTAGAACCAAAAATTCGAAGACATGTGACATCTACCAACCCGCACTGGGCCCGCGTGGTGGATTATAGCCCATTCCCTCTCATAGAGAGGAGGCCTGCGTCCCAGCAGTGGGAACATTAATAGGCTAATTATGCTATGCTTATGAGGAAACCGACATGGCAACACAGGGCCGCGGGCGGCGACACTCCGGTCGTATTTTTATTTTAATAAATATTTTCGTTAAATAAAATTATTATTAAAAAAAATATTACTTCTCTTTTTTAATCGGATTTTGTTACAAAGGTTTTTATTTGTTTGCACGGAACCCTAATTATTTTTTCTTAAATAAAAGTAGCCTATGTTAGACCTTATAACATCAGCTATCTGAAATGCTATTATTTCGGAACTACAAACAGACACTTTAATTTTATTTGTGTGGATAAAATGAATTAAAATAAAAAACTTTCTGCGATAAAAAACCGACATCCAAAAAAACATGGCCAAAATAAAAAAAATCGTTGAATGTCTTCCCTAGTGGCCTAAACAAATACCAGAACCCAATACGCTTCTGCCGCTATTTTATGGCTCGTACAGTGAGTGATAGCAATTAGCTGACTCACCTTTGCATAAATGGTTGAGATGTTTTAGGAAACGAACCGATTGAATTTTATAATTCTTTTGTATTTTCGTTTATTTGAGCAAAGTACATATAAATCTCAACCATTTATGCAAAGGTGGTATTTTCGTTTATTTGAGCAAAGTACATATAAATCTCAACCATTTATGCAAAGGTGGGTCAGCTAACATGTGACGAAAAAAACAAAATTACTGAACCGATTTAGGTGAAGACAAGTTCATCTAAGTGTATATATAAGTTTTTCAAATCGGTTTAGAAATGACTGAGTTATGAGGTAACAAATATTAAAAAAACAAAAAAATATGACAGAATTGATAACCTGCCCCTTTTTGAAGAAAGTCTGTTAAAAACTCACCTACTGATTCGTCCGTTGTCAGCTGGAGTGACCATCATTCTTGACACAGTCGTTTGTTCTGCTTACAAGTTCAGCGTTCGACCATCTTTGTACAAGACGAGGCCATGGAAGCACTAACCCGAAGCTGCAACCCTCTAGGGTTCTACGAGGGACCTGCAAAATAATCGCATTAAATTTCTTCTTTACAATTGAAAATACCCGTGTCCACGGATTTTATCAGGATATCAAACGCAATATTCTATAATACTCCAGGGCAGGAGGTTCAGTTCAGGAGTACCAGTTATTCCCATCCAATTTTTTTTATTTTCTCAAAGTCAATCGTTTGAAAGATAGACACTTCCAAAGTGGTAAAATGTGTGTAGATTCTAATTTCTAAAGTAAGAGGAGGAAAATTCTGGCAAAACAAATAAAAAATATTTTAGTAATTTACCTGCGCCATTTTTCAAGCTGTGTTCATGCTTCATTTCAACGACGTTGTCTTGCAGACCTGATGGGGCAGTACACCCACCTTCCTTTTCCAAGGTACTGCCATTTTGGCAGCCTGGATATAGTGTTAGCTTCTACTGCAGCGTGGTAGTTCATGTAGAAAAGCGTTCGTGTGGCCTCGGCAACGTTCGACAACTCTCGGTAATCTTCGTGATACGTTATTTGAAAAACAAAAGAAATTTTCTGAAAATTGATTTTGGAAATATCTCATTGGTAACGGGGTACCTAACACCCCCAGTTGTAGTGTGGGTTCGAATTACAACCCATGCACCTATTTTATTAAGGGATTTATTTCATACCATGAAATGGGCGAGCCTATTACCATCAACCGGACACATTCCAGACTCCGTAGCTGCTACGAGAAATTCCTGATGGAAAAACCCAATAACACTTTGTCTGACCTGGGAATAGAACCCAGGATCTCACGCTCAGCAGTCGCGCTTGCGACCACTAGACCCAACGAGGCAATGAATGTATTTTGTAACTAGCAAAACGGTTACATGGGACTTAAAAATAATTGGCGAAAGTATTAAGTACACATCTGCCTTTATGTTATGTTCAACACGGTGATAGAAATCATCGTGAGAAAACCGGTTATTACTGGCTACATCCCGTTTTCTAAAGGCGGAAGCATACTTACGTGACGTGGCGTGTCGTGACGCGCCAGAAGTATATCGGTTTCATACATTTAGTATGGTTAGACATATTTGTACCTCGTGACGTGGCGACACGACACGACGAATAATTCCGCCCCTAAGACGACACACTAACCGACAAAATGTATGAAACCGATATGCTTCTGATGCGTCACGACACGCCACGACACGAATGTTTTTCGGCATAACTTTCTGGATTCGCCAACTATTGAGTATGCGTGTATTCAATCTCGTTTGGTAAACTTTTTGTTTGGCAAGTACAGTTAGGAGGCAAGAGAACCTCTAAGAAATACCACAATTAATATCGTGTAAGCTCATAATGGATTTTAAAATTTAAAAATCGAAGTCATCTATATTCTAAAATTTAAAAAAATCGAATCCGCCTTCGATTTATACACCCGCGCTGAGTCCACGTGGTGTCTCACATAGTATATTACTTCACAAAGAGGTGGCATGAGGCCCAGCTGTGGGAACGGGGAACATTAAACACTGGTTAGGCGTTTTCACTATTAAATATCGCAACAGACCTTGATTTTCGTCCAACTGTACCAGCCACATTTGCGTCGCGTTCACGAAAACCAAGTTCCATGGCACGGAAACTTAATAATTGTCACAAAAACTATTCGCGTTCTAGTTATTTATATCTAAAGCACAAGCAGAAAGTCATATATTGCATTTTACATTAAAACGCCCCGTGTAGTAAAGTTCGAACAAAGAACATAATTTTAAAATGGCGTCACCTTGTGGCACGTTTCTCATATTCTCCTAAAATCTTAATTTACAAGAGTTTTTTAGATTAAAATTACTGACTTACCCATAACACCTTCAATTTTAATAAGTTTTACTACCAATCACGCGTAATTTAGCAGAAAAAAACTGTTTTAATGAAATAAAGTTTTGCTAGCAACGTGCGTTACGCTGACTGTCTGGAATGAAAAGAACGGCAACATGGTGCGGTGCTGGAATAAACGACAATTTGTACGAGTTACTATTACCTTCAAAAATAGAATTTTTGTATGTTGATCTACCCACGATTGTGTGAAAAAAAAAATGTAATGTCGCTACCAGATGTTTGCATTATTGATTTTTGTTTTGTTCTTAGATAATTACATGTACAGTAGGGACCATAAGTCCATTAGCAGTTTCACAAAACGATCGCATCAAAACAAGTCGCACTTACGACCTTTTTCCATAACAAACATTTTGCACACATACACGATCTCGTATATCGCACTCTTTCATATTTATCTAGTCAGAAAGAGTGCGATATAATGATCATTTGCCTTAGTGACAAGCCTGTCATGTCGCAACGGAGTTTTAAGTTAGTGGTATTTAATTTCAAACTAATAAATATGTGTCTATCTGGCTTGGCGGTTAACGCTATAGATAAAATGTCTCGCACGTTGTAGCCTGCGTTCGAACCCAAGTGATATTACAGTTTTTGTGTTTTAATTATGATACGTTAGACCCGAGGAGATATGTTTTTTCTAAATATTAGTTGGAACTTATTATTAACAAAAAAGATGAGGGTGAATGTGAAACAAAATAAACTTCTGGATTGAACAAAGTAGTTAGTTATGACGTTGTTGGTTGGTGAACTTTGTTACGAGCGTTTGTGTTATTATTACGATTAGCGTATTGTTTGATTGTCTTTATTCAAGATGCAAGCTAATATTGGTATTGATGCCAGGGCAAATATTGTCGCTTTACGTAAAAATGGGCTTAATATTGAAACTGGCTTATAATATGTAAGTTATTTAATGTGTAAGTTATTTTTAAAGATTATAATTATTATGATGATAGTTGTGGTGTGTGATTTTCTTATTATTAAATAATTTGCTAGTTGCAAGTGTGTAATCATATTTTGTTTTTTTTTAGAAATACTATTAGCGTTGGGTAAAGAGGTTTGAGGAAGAAGGTATTCTGAAGAGTCGTCTAAGAAGTGAAAGGCCGCCGCTTACTAACCCGACTCAGCGACGTTTCATGGTGGAAGAATATGAAACAAATGGTTTCATTCCAACTATATTGTTTGCAGATCAATTTGATACTTCAATGCAAACTGTTCGCCATGCACTCCATGCTGAAGGTTTACATCATCGGAAGCCAGCTAAAAAACCATTATTTGATGATTCATGACACAAAAACACAGGGAGGAAAGACTACGTTTTGCTCGAGATTATTTAGGTTTTAACTGGGAGGTGACTGTATTTTGTGACGAGAAGACTTTCAAGTCTTGCTAAAAGGAAGACTTCATTTATGGCGAAAAGTTAATGAGTAGACCGGGTAACTAAATATTTAGTAATATTAACATTTCCGTAATGAAATTTTAAATTTTGATCTTAAATTGGTTTTTAGTTTCAATCTTCTTTTCGTCAAGAAAATGAACACTTAAGCTATAACCTCAATACATTCAATGTGGCGTTACATAAAAAAAAAACACGTTCATAAAGTCTAACTCATATATTAGTTTTCAATGAACTCTGCTGAATACCGATACCTATAATAAGTGGGTATCAACAATTATATTTGTGTTATTAGAATATCCTTTCCGTTTTATGTTATTCTTATTATGAATTGACTAAGTGGGTATACAACAAGAAATCTTAAGAATGGTGATAAGAGAACTTCTTTTGCCTAGGTGGGAATGTGACGTCACAATTCTTATAAAAGTTTGTTAATTTTATAAATAAATAAAACGAATAAACATTTTTGTTATCCTTCAGCACGACTTTTTTATTTCCACCTTCCAACACCGAAAAGATAAAATAAAAATCAATTAATGAGGTTAAATAATAATACAATAACTCTCTAATATTTAACTTCTTTTAAAAAATAAATAATAAGCATGCCTGCATTATAAATAAACATAAATTTCTAACGACTTTCTGCTTAAAATACAAATATTATTAAGGTTTCAAAGAAACAAAAAACAGCCACATATTGTAATAACATAGATTCCAACTTAGACTTCATTGATCGTGAACCCATGCTCAGCCCAAACAGCTACCAAACACATGTTAATACTACGCTAATTTTAGCAATGCAATGGTAAGAACAGGTCACCACTATGATGTGTATTCTAAATGAAACAGAAATATAATGCTATTTCGCGTAGTGTGACGACAGTTCATTTGTATGTAATATGTGTGGAATGTTGAGACATCACTCATACACGCACACGCACACACACTGCTGTATCGCGCTCGCACAGTTCATAGCAATTTAATCTTTAGCATGCTAGTGCACTTTTGAGCGTCTACTGTACAAGTAAGTAGTAAGTAGTAGATGAGAACGAAAGAAACACCATAATTTAGAACTAAATTAGCATAAAGGCTACGGAAACGAAAGTAACATCCAGCAAAGCAATACAATGAGGATTAATATAGTGAAAGAATTTCCGGATGCGGGTCAGTCGTTCCGAAGATTACCCCCTACATCCAAACTGATAAACTTACTTACCTACCTATTTACAATATTAGTTTCGCAGTTTTATTTAGACTCATACAACCATTTTTCCAATTATGTATACAAATAAATAAATTCCATTTATTTTAGGTTCTTGGTTGTTGTGGTTCGATTTTAATATGGATTAAGATCACAAGTTACGAAACAAATAAATACAATGTCATCAAATTATAAAAACAGTGTCAAGAAAATCAAATTAGTGTCAATGTCAAATAAAAAAAGTACACTTATCAATTATTACTAATTTTAATTTTTCTGTAGTTGGGTAAAAAATAACTAAACCCTAAGTCTGGGACCAGCATTATAACATAAACGAAGGTACCCGGAAATGGATGCGACGTTGCCGGATTTTTAAGAACGTTCTAGAATTCGAATAATCTAGCTAGAACAATCATCAGGAAGCTACGGTACGTATGAAAAGAAAAGGACCACAATATAGGTGTGAGCGAGGGAGTAGCAACTTAAGTTGTAAAGTCAAAAAACTTACAGTACTTTAAAGTAATTCTTTTTTTTTTCATCAATATAGTGTGCCCAGAATTCTTTAGTAGTTCATTCTGATGTTGATTCTAAAGCTAAGGTTTATAATTCATAGGTCATTTTGAACTTCCTTCACTGTGAAGGATTGAATCGGTTCCGGTGGTAATTTGTTTCGTTTGGCGGACAGGGCACGCGCTTGCTTGTCACTTATATGTGTCTGAGGTCATCAGGGCGTAGGCCTTAAAATTTTAGATCACACCATCCAGGCTCCTTTATCGTACAGGACGTGAGTTCAAATCTCATTCGTAGTACTTGTCTATGCATGGCATGCCTACGACTGGTAGGAGGCGCGCGGCATGAGCTGAGGGCGTCGCCGGCAGCTGAGGGGCGCACGGGCGGCGCGGGCGCTCGCGCTCCGAGCGTCGACTCGCTTAAATATCTTACCTCGATGAAGGCACTGCGCTTGTTAAACTGTTCATGTATTAAACCAGATTCATTTATTCTACATATTTTATTTCTTGGCTCTTGCAACAGAGCAGTCGACGTAGCATCGTCAACAGTAGGTACTAGTTACCAGTAGCGAAGGGTCAATTTTAGTAAGAGGTAAGCCGGAGTACATATCTTTAACGTGATTATATTATTTGTCTATAAAATACTGACTGTGCCATTTGTAAAAGGGAAGCCGGTAGGAATCGTGTCGAATGGAACCTTCGTTACTGCTAGTTACTAGGTAGTGACGGAAAACCACTTTATCGTGTGGGGAGGGCCTAACCTGGTGTCAGAGGTTTTATGCCGCCCATGGGCCTCTGACTTGACATGCCGTCGAGAAATATCTCAGGCATGCTTGTTTCCTCACGATGTTTTCCTTCACCGAAGCATGTGGAAAACCAGTAAAAACTAGCAAGATTAGGTTTGTACTCAATATGTCAGAAATAGAGTTCAAAGTTTCTGAAATCATCATTTGCCTAGCCGTATTTGCTGTCCTCATCAGCGACGCGTCAGCTCGTGGCTAAATAATAACAGCCGCTCGGATCCATCTTTAGATTAAGCCGTGCTTGCCTAGGTTGGTCTGTGGATGGGTGACCACCCATTACATATCCAGTTTCCTCCGTGCCTCGGAAAGCACAGTAAGCCGTTGGTCCCGGCTGCCATTTGTAGATCTTTTGACAGTCGTTACAGGCACAAACTCTGACAACCAGTCTTACCAAGCGGTATCATATTACCCAGTACTAACTGGATCGTGGAGGTCAGATAGGCAGTCGCTTCATGTAAATTACAGCTGAATCCGGTAATACTGGAAGCCGACGCCAATACTTGGCAAAGGCTAGGCAGATGATTCAGGTCAGTCACTAAAAACGAGTCCTAAATAAAAAATACATACTGACTACAAGAATACATTGCAAGCTGCTTCATCATAATTCTTCTGTACTGATTCCAACAATTTATTTGGGGTCGGCGCAGCATATCTTTATTTGATTTTAATTTAATTTAAATTATGTATTTAAAAACCATAGTTGTGTGCGGTGAGTAGTTAGGTACTCATCTGATTTTAAGTAGGCACTCAACGACAAATAAGTAGTGCATGATGTGCTTACCTGTAAGAGGTTGATACACTTGTATGTGACTCTATTGAATGTATCTCATATGTTTGAAGCAGTGTATTCAATTGTTGGTGAGCCAAATAAATAAAATAAAAAATAAATAAATATCTTCCACACTTCTCTATTACTCGTCATCTCAGCAGACACCTCCTACCACATCGAAAGCAGCTTATTTTAAAAATAAAACGACAATTTTCAACAATGTACTTGCAGATTTATTTTAACTTTCGAAACACTGTTCACAGTTTACAAATAAAATAGGAATGAAAAGAATACAAATTAAAGAATAGCTTAGCAGAAACAATGATAAAAAAATTAAGCATATGTATCATTCTGTAGACCGACCGCTTTAATGAGTCCTCCGCCTTGCCCCATCAAAGGCACATTAAGCGTCCACAAAGTCCTAACAATATCCCACAGGTTATTTGTACCATAATCCACGTAGGTATTACGATACTAATTGAACAATACGTGATCAACTTTGTGGACTCATTAAAGCGGTCGGTCTATAGTCGTGTTCGAATTAAACATGGTATCGGTATATAACAATCAAACAAAACGGTGGTCTAACACAAGCCTACATGTTTACATTTTTACGTCATAATATTCAAGTCTTCAATACAAATAAATTAATGGTATGAAAGAGTATTAACAAATCAAAAACCAAAAAAAATGAACGAATTCTTTCACTAATCCGTTTCAAAAGCGACATATTACACGAAAACCGGAAAGAGTTTAAAACTTACGCATTACGAGGCTACGACCACGACTTGTCGTATGACTGGCCGCTATCTTGAAAAACTTATCGGACGACCAGTCGTGCGACTGAACTTTATTCCTCGTTTAGACCAACAGACGCTTCTGCTTCGTGGCCGCGTAGTGCGCGAGGTCCTTGACCTTCACTATTCGGGGATTACAGTCATGATGTTATGTAAACAGCCGTAACTCCTACGCATACACTGTATCAGTTAGGGCTGCGCAGAGAGTATAGAAACAAAAACCCGGTCAAGTGCGAGTCGTACTAACACGCACAAAGGGTTCCGTAGCACCAAAAAAATAATAAAAACATGTTGTAAGCTCATTCATATGTTGTATTGTATTACATTCAACAGCAAAAATAAATTTGTTTTTCATAGTATGTTAAAGAAAAACGAAGTAACTGCTGTAGTATGATGAAAAAGTCCCGTATCTCAAAAACTTACGTAAGGTCACGGGAGCCCCTTGGTAAGTCCGCAATGACCGACTACTCATAGACCTTAGAATGCCTACTATCCTTCAGTTTACGAAGCGCCTTTCAAAGCGCTTTTTCTATTCTGCTATTAAGCACAGAAACCACCTGATAGCACGCCATACTCTCGTCACCCCCGATGACATTATCACCCTCCTGCAGAAGAGCAGTAGGGAAACTAGCATGCTCAAGAAGCACAGACGCAAATAGAAGTCATTCCGTCGTCGGCGTGGAGTACCGTCGCCACACCCCGTCCCATGCCCACCCCGACCATTGCTCGAGCCAGCCCGCGTGGCTGAGCCTGTAGTCCAAAATCAGTCCCCAAATAATGACACCACTCAGATACAGCCTGTCCCTTTGCTGTCCTCCCCCGTAGGCTCATACCCCACAGGGGCTGGCCTTAGCGTGTAGTCACTTAGTTTGTAAGTATTTGCCCTGGCTAGAGACCCTACACTCAAGGCACCCACAGGATAGTCCGGTTAAGCAGAGGACAACCTCCTAGGTAGAACTTGACCTTAGGCCTCCGCTGGCCAGCCAACCGAGTCTCTGCGCCACCGCTGGCGTGGATCGTGATTGGTCGCCCGCCGCGAAATTATCACTTCGTTTGCGGGTAGGCGCCGAACTTGCGTCCGTGAAATACCCGAGCCATTAACCATTTACCATTAACTTTTTAAAAACAGTGAAAATTTACAGTCGTCAACGACCGATAAAACAACGGAATCTTCCGCTACAATCGCATGGGTGTTTGCTGGGAGTGTTTACAGCGGGAGCCCTGCACCGCCCGATAGACTCCACCACCAGAACATCGTAGGGGCTGTGGTGATCCACCACAAGAAGAAAAACAACAAGAAGGACACCGAAAAGAACATCCAAGAAGTTTTGAAGAAGATGTTAAGAAGATCGCCACCGCCACCGACGGACCAACAGATAGGGGACCGGGCGACGTCGCTCCCGATCATCGAGGACTCGCCGCCAGCGCCCAGCTGCCGCAACATCTCCGACAGCAAGAAAAACAGGATCGGGATATTTTTTTTCGAACACTCTCCGCCTGACCGCCGCCGCGTACGGACGTGCCGCTACCTGACCGCACCCTCCCGATAACGACCCTAGACTTCCGCTGGCCAGCCAACCGAGTCTCTGCGCCACCGCTGGCGTGGATCGTGATTGGTCACCCGCCGCGAAATTATCACTTCGTTTGCGGGTAGGCGCCGAACTTGCGTCTGTGAAATACCGCCCGAGCCGTTCACTTTTTTAAAACAGTGAAAATTAACCGCCGTCAACGACCGATAAAACAACGGAATCTTCCGCTGCGATCGCATAGGTGCTTGCGCCGGTGTGTTCACAGTGGGAGCCCTGCATCGCCCGATGGACTCCACCATCAGAACATCGTAAGGGCTGTGGTGGTCCTGGTGGACCACCTACAAGAAGTTTTGAAGAAGATCGCCACCTCCACCGACGGACCAACAGAGGGGGGACCGGGTGACGTCGCTCCCGATCATCTGGGATTCGCCGCCGGCACAGGAGCCGCCGCGAGCTCACCATCGCCGCCAGCCAGCTGCCGCAAACATCTCCGACAACAAGAAAAACAGGATCGGGATATTTTTTTTCGAACACTCGCCGCCTGACCGCCGCCGCGTACAGACGTGCCGCACCCTCCCGCTCGCCACCTGCTGTCTCCGATTCGTCGCACCCACGCCAATCCCCAGGCTATACCAGCCACAGCGGTCCACCAACTTTACAAGGCGCTTGGTGGAGACCAGTACGACACGGTACTGGTCGTCTGTGACCCGGTCGAATGTCACCACCCGATTTTCAAAATAAAATCGGTATGCTCACTCACTGGCATCTCGATTGAGAAGCATTACCGCTCTAATCAAGTCGGGCAATGTCACCGTTGCCAGCTGTACGGGCACAGCCAGAATCACTGCTTTGCACTACACAGGTGCGTAAAGTGCCTGGGTGGTTCCCGTCCCAAGGACACCTCTCTTTTCTTGCCTGCGGCAAAGAGCAAACTATCTCTCAGGTGTAAGTTGCGCCTCTACTTAGCGTGTAGTCGCTAAGTTAGTAAGCTTTTTGCCCTGGCTGGAGACCTAACACTGAAGGCACCCACAGGACAATCCGGTTAAGCAGACGACAACCTCCTAGGTTGAACTACGAGATGCCATTCACAAAAAATAGCAGGATCGGGATCCTGATTAGTTTGTGAATCGTTCACAAGCACCTACGCGACCGTCAGCGACCAATGGCTACGAGGCCTCCGCTGGCCAGCCAACCGAGTCTCTGCGCCACCGCTGGCGTGGATCGTGATTGGTCGAACACCGCGAAATTATCACTTCGTTTGCGGGTAGGCGCCGAACTTGCGTCTCTGAAATACCTGAGTGCTGTGATCGCATGGGTACTTGCTGGATGTGTTCACAGCGGGAGCCCTACACCACCCGATAGACTCCACCATCAGAACATCGTAGGGGCTGTGGTGATCCACCACCTACAAGAAGTTTTGAAGAAGATGCCAAGAAGATCGTCACCGCCACCGACGGACCAACAGATGGGGGACCGTGTGACGTGGCTCCCGATTATCCGAGTACTGCCGACGTGCCAACGAAACCAAGAGGGTGGTGACCCAATCCTACCCCCCAAACCCCTTTAGCGCGAGACAATCCATTGGAGTCGAAAGCTAGAAGCTTGGCCTTGGGGGCCTAGTCTCTGGTTTCGTTCACAGCTATTCACCTAGAGTGGCGGCTATCGGTTAATTTGGGTAAGACGCAGGCGTTGTTCTCCGGATCAGCACACTTCCCACCACCCCTGACACTACAAGGTGCGACGTCGAGTGGGCGCCCGTATTCTTGGAAATGTCACATGGTCAGGCACGATGATTCAAGACCTTTTGTGTGTAAATTTTGCCAAAAGACGTTTCAGAGGAAGAAAACTTTGGATATTCATATACGGATACATACGAATGAGAAGAGGTATGTTTGTAAAGAGTGCGGGAGGGCCTTCGTTCAAGTGACGAGTTGGAAGTTGCATATGAGGGTCCACAAAATACACACACCCTACAGCGCGGCGTGTCCTAAGTTAATATAGGAGCCCACCACCAACATCACCAGCCCAGCTGTCACCGGCGCTACTACACTAATCGCCGCACCCGACACTCCTCGCGAGAGACATGAACGTCAAGCACCCGGCGTGGAACAGCAGGGCCACGATTACCAGGGGGAGACGGCTCTTCGCGGACGCGGAAGCCAGAGAATACACGGTGTCCGGCCCTGGACACACCAACCCAGTATCCTGACAACCAGGCGCACGCTTCGGACTTGCTGGACGTCGTGATCCACAGAGGCCTGAGATGCCAGATCGCTTAACAAGTAATGGACGACGATTTGCAGTCTGACCACTTCCCTTGTGATAGTCGTCCTCTACACCGACGACATCCCCACGACGCCAGAGGCGATGCTCGCGCTGTACGCTGACGACGTCGCATACTTTGCCACCTCGCTCAATGCAAAGTACGCGGCGGTCAAAATGCAGCGCGAGCTAGATCTGCTGCTCGACTGGCTGTCAAAGTGGCGACTGTCGCGAATGAAAAGACCTATGTTTGTAAAGAGTGCGGGAAGGTCTTCGTTCAAGTGACGATTTGGAAGTTTTAAATGAGGGTCCACAAAATACTCACACCCTGCTGCTCGACTGGCTGTCACAGTGGCGGCTGTCGGTTAACGTGGGTAAGGCGCAGGCGTTGGTCACCGGATCAGCACCCCTTCCACCACCCCTGACACTACAAGGTGTCGACGTCGAGTGGTCGCCCCGTATCTTTTGAAACATCATATGGTCAGGCACGATGATTCAAGACCTTTTGAGTGTAAATTGCCAAAAGACGTTTCAGAGGAAGAAAACTTTGGATATTCATATACGGATACATACGAATGAGAAGAGGTATGTTTGTAAAGAGTGCGGGAGGGCCTTCGTTCAAGTGACGAGTTGGAAGTTGCAAATGAGGGTCCACAAAATGCATACACCCTGCTGAGTGGCGTGTCCTAAGACAGTGGAGGCCAAATATGCGGGGCCTCCGCCAGGCGAAGTGGCCAAACTGCGGGAGAAAGTCGCCCGCCTGACGGCCGCCACGAAGCTTCTCCAAGAGGAGAATGTAAAGCTCCGAACAGACCTGGCCGTTCTGCGTGAGTCTGGCTCCCTCGAGGCGCCCCAACAGTGACCAAGCCAGTCCTTGCCGGTGGAGAATCAGGTCGTGAACCTGGTTCGGCAGGAGCTGGCTCTCCAGGCTCGGTTCTCCGTCCTAGGGGACATTGTCCTGCTCCCCTCCCCTGGCGGCAAACAAGGCGGCTTCATATGCGGCTGCTGCGTTTGCCGCCTCTGGACCGGTGAGTGGCCGAAGCCGGGTGGCAGGTGGTCAGGGAAAGGAGAAAGAGGCGAAAGGCGGCCAAAAAGGTCCGGAAAGAGGAGCGGAAGCGCCTTTACAATTCGCAAAGCGTCGCGGTCAGGCTCCGCGCCCCGAAGACAGCATCTGTAGTGATCACACTACAGCCGAACGCGGAAAAGAGAGGCGTGTCCTACCGCGAAGTGTTCGCAAAGATCCCCGGTAAAACCAGTGGTTCGTCCGCTGACGCTCTGGCTGAAAATTTCAGAGCGTCCCTAAATGCGGACGAGGCCCGAGTGTCCAGTGCCCGTCAGATGCGCAGACCTGCGCAACCTTTGTCTGGGCGACTCGGTGACCGGAAGAGATAGTGGCCTCCATCACCAGGACCGGTGGGTGCCCTGCCGACCAGGTCAAGGCAGGCACCTTACCTCATGGGCATTCGAACCGTTACCACACAGACACAGCACAACCATTAGCCTTAGCAGACAGTGGAAGTCTGCCCCGCTTGGGCAGAGCACCGCCGTGTCCTCGTAGCGGCAATTGGCGGCGGCGATCTATCGCGAAAACCACTGTATTTTTGTGTTTGTACTAAGGGAGAGGTGCAAAAAGGGACACACAAATGGCTATTTTTTTCTTTTTAATATTTATTTAATGATATTATACACAGAGGTGTTGCTTAATTCTAAACTCGCCAAACTTTTACGTTTGATGGCGAGAGGCGCTCTTTTACTTAACAATGAACCACCTTAATTAAATAGCTACTTCTTATAAATTATACTGTTAATTAATTTGCTAGGAATCAATAAGCGCCTGCGGACGGAGCGGAGCAAAATAAGATAGCCAAGGGTGCTATGTCCGCAGCCGTCCCACGTTTCGGCCCGTATAACAAATGTTCGAAGAGCCATGGGAAGACAGGGAGAGTCCAGAAGTCTTCAAAATGTGAATGGATCGCAAGATACAATACACAAGCGCCCGCAGCACCCAGCATGGCATCAAGTCCTTACGACCACCGACTACAGGGAGCTATCCCGCCAGCTGCGTGGAAGGAACATTGCCTTCCACACGTACTCCCTGCCGGAGGAGACGCCAACCCTGGTAATCAGGCGGATTCCCAAAAGAAATCGCCACGGAGGACAACTTAGATGTCCTCAAAAGTCAGGGCATCCCAGTCACAATCGTCCACCGCCTTAACATGGCAAAAGGTCGCGATGCACAGAGTCACCTAACTGTGTTCTCTGTGGCCAGTCGGGTCACCAGGCTAACTACCGCGGCTGCCCTAAAACCCCTAAAGCCTCCTCTGCCAAGCTGGCGAAGCGTGCAAACGCCCGTCAACAGAGCGAAAGTCTCTCTGTGCAGATTCCTTCTTCCCAGATGCTCGAAAGACTTAGCCCTCAGAGGCCCTCTCCCTGAACCATACTGAACTATCAGAGAGCCTTTCCAGCCCGGTGCGGCGGATGCCCGTCTGAAAATGTGCGAGCGGGCAGCATTCACATCAATGGGTTTATCACCATCCGGGTGCGGTGTCCGGTGGCTGTGGCAAAACAGGTCGCCGACTTGGGACTTTTGTTGGTGTGCGGACTGTCAGCAATGGTTAAACTCCTGGCGCCCAGGGCACCACGGTGCCAAACTGCAGTCTTTGTGCAGCTGCAGGAAAGTCCGCGGGGCACAGAATAGGCGTCAAGGTTTGCGGCGCGCCTAGAAAGCGCAGCAAACGGTGGCCCAAGTCTGCGGAGGCCGTTCCCCCCTCGCAACCTATTTAGATCCTCTTATGCCGACTTCCAGTCTGTGGTAGAACGAAGCGCCGAGGAAATGGAGTGCCAGTGATAGCACACTTCCGTTTCATCCAGGTGAACATCAACTGCTACAAAGCTCAGGATCTCTTGGTCCTGAGCATGGCGGAGTGGTCGACACTTGTGGCGGTGGTCGGGTCGTGGTCTCGGAAAAACTGGGCAGGGGGTCTAGACGGCCTGGTGGCCACAGATCTCAAAGTTTTAAGACTGTGGCACAGTGTGGGCGATGAGGGCCTACGCAGCGCCACAGATACCTCTCGACTGCTCAAGAAGAAAAGATCTCTTAGCCTTGAGAGTAGGAGACTGTGACGGTGACACAGAGTGGGCAATAAAGGCCCACGCAGCGCCACAGATGCCTGACGATTACTCGAGGCGCTGGAAAAATAACAGCCAAATCAGGCAATATAACCAACCAGTGACAAAAGTTTCCTAGGCTGGAAAGGTTTGAGACTGCCGTACTACGTGGGCGATGAGGGCGCACGCAGCACCACGGATTCCTGATGACTGCTCGTATCGCTGGGAAAATAATAGTGATCTCAGCATAAACAACCAGAGGCAAAATATCCCTAAGCTTTTCGAATACAGTGTAATCATCAAATGACGCCCCCCATTTTGGCCGGAGCGGAAGGGAGTGTCAGACTTCTACTGACTAGTGTTTCAGGGCCACGGTATCTCTTTCGAACAGTCCCGCAACCCTGGCAGGGACTGTGATCCTGAGTGGGCGATATGGGCCCACGCAGGACCACAAGTGCCTAAAGACTGCTCTAGTGACTCACGATATGAAATTACCACCATCTACCAAAATGAAAAGTGCAGCTTGGCAAAAATCGGCAAAAGAGTGCACCACTGCGATGTGTGCAGTGTGTGCAGTTGTAGCATGTGGCAAACAAACCTATTTTTTTTCTCATAAACATACTACAAAGTTGACTTAACCGCGTGTAGCACGATGGCCTAGTTTTCAAGTTGGCCTCGTCGGACGCGCCTCGCCGCGTCGTCAAAGTAGTCCAGTCTTTCCTCACAGATCGGAGTTTCCGCGTGGTGGTCTAGGGTGCGCTCTCCAGCGCCCGCCCGGTGCTGGCTGGCGTGCCGCAGGGCAGCTGCGTGTCGCCAGCGTGTTACTCACGTTACACCGACGACATCCCCACGACGCCAGAGGATAAGCTCGCGCTGTACGCCGACGACGCCGCGTACATCACCACCTCGCTTAATGCGAAGTACGCGGCGGTCAAGATGAAGCGCGCGCGACCTGCTGCCTGACTGGCTGTCGAAGTGCCGAATCGCCGGCTCTGCGCCTCTCCCACCGACACCTGACACTACAAGGCGCCGACGTGGCGTGGTCACCCCGGGTGAAGTACCTGGGTGTCACCATCGACCGTCGGCTCACCATGGGTCCTCACGTCCGCCAGGTTGCGGCGCGGGCTAAGGTCGCCCGCAACCTGCTCCACCCAGCGCTCTCGTCCCGTCTGCCGGCGCGCGTCAAGTTGGGCATTTATAAAACCTATATACGCTCGACACTGACGTACGCCGCCCCCGCATGGTACGTCCTCGCGTGCGAGTGACACAAGAAGCTTCTCCGCACGCAGCAGAACTTTGCGTTGCGCACCATCGTCGCCGCCCGCTGGATGACGTCGTTCCTCACGTATCGAGCACGTGAGGAACGACGTCATCCAGCGGGACCTCGGGATCGAGAGCCTGGACGCCTTCATCCGACGCCTTGCGACGGGAATGTTCGCGCGTGCCGACGCATGTGCTTGGCCCCATCTCAAGCACATTGTGCCCTGGCATGCGCGCCCCCCTGACGCAAGGCCCCCCATCCCCCGCGACCTGGTAGCGGACGATGACCCCAACCCACCGGACTTGACGCCCGGGTATGCTGTACCAGGCTACACGCAGCTTACCTGCACAATGAGACACTACAAAATACACACGCACCCTGCTGCGCGACGTGTTCTAAGTTAATATAGGCACGTCGCGTAGCTAAACCACACAAGGGCCTCTCAACACACACGTAGACTCACGTGGGGGCGCGGCGCGGGCTCGCGACTCACGCAGACACTGGGCGGTGTTACATAATACAATACCGCCCTTACACACACAACGGCCTCTCAGTCCGGACCGTGACCGGCTAGCTCTGGAAGCGGGACGGACGGGAGCTGGTGGTCCTCCGCCGGGCCTCCCCTGGGTAACTGGGGGTCTCACCTAGCGGGGACAGACCGCCTAGGTGCCGTGAAGAAATCAGTGCTGTGTCTCGACCGCGCTGTGGCGCGCCTACGAAAAATATCACTGCAACCACACACCCAGACGCACGTGCCATACGTGCGTTCACAGGCCTACAGACAGACAGTCAGTCGGAAGGGCTCTGGCTGCGGCCTTGGGAGATTTCCTAGTCGCAGTCTTGTAGCACCTAATCCCCGCTTATCCACAGCTGCACCCGGGACGTCTGGGTGTCTACCCCAGCGGCCCGGATCGGTCGCATGAGCCATAGGGCCCTGTCGCACATTAAGATTGGCGACAGACAAGCTAGCAACTTAGGGCTCCCCTTAGGCACTCACCTCCCTGTAACACCCAACAGGGAGGAAACACAACCCCGGGCTCACCCACCCGGGGAGTTATGTTCAGAGGCACTTCTGGCATTCAGACAGCTGTGTTAGCTGGCGAGTTTGTCACCCGGCGTGGAACTCGGCCGCGACCAACACGGCGGGCAGACGACTATGCGGACACGGAAGTTTTCGGCTACACGGTGTCCGGCCCAGAGTCGCCCACCCACTACCCGGACGCCTACATCTACATGCCGGACGTGCTGGACATCGTGGCCTACCGAGGGCTACAATGCCAGGTCACACAGCAGGTTTTAGACGACGAGATGCAGTCCGACCATTATCGTGTTCTCGTCGTCCTTTCGGGTATACGACCCGACTGAAGTCCGTATCGCCACGTCAACGTATCAACAATACATTACCACCTCGTTCAACGCGAAGTACGCGGTGGTCAAAATGCAGCGCGCGCTAGATCTGCTGCTCGACTGGCTGTCAAAGTGGCGGCTGGCTATCAGTTAACGTGGGTAAGACGCAGGCGTTGGTCTCCGGATCAGCACCCCTCCCACCACCCCTGACACTACAAGGTGCGACGTCGAGTGGTCGCCCCGTATCTTTTGAAACTTCACATGGTCAGGCACGATGATTCAAGACCTTTTGAGTGTAAATTTTGCCAAAAGACGTTTCAGAGGAAGAAAACTTTAGATATTCATGTATGGATACATACGAATGACAAGAGGTATGTTTGTAAAGAGTGCGGGAGGGCCTTCATTCAAGTGACGAGTTGGAAGTTGCATATGAGGGTCCACAAAATGCATGCTGAGTGGCGTGTTCTAAGTTAAGGCAGTGGGGGCCAAATATGCGGGGCCTCCGCCAGGCGAAGTGGCCAAGTTTGGCCGCAGTGCGACTTTCTTTCGCAGTTGCGAGAGAAAGTCGCCCGCCTGACGGCCGCCACGGAGCTTCTCCAAGAGGAGAATGTGAAGCTCCGAGTAGACCTGGCCGTTCTGCGTGAGTACGGCTCTCTCGAGGCGCCCCAACAGTGACCAAGCCAGTCCATGCCGGTGGAGTATCAGGTCGTGAACCTGGTTTGGCAGGAGCTGGCTCTCCAGGCTCGGTTCTCCGTCCTAGAGGGCATTGTCCTGCGCCCCTCCCCTGGCGGCAAACAAGACGGCTTCATATGCGGCTGCTGCGTTTGCCGCCTTTGGATCGGTGAGCGGGCGAAGCCGGGTGGCAGGTGGTCAGGGAAAGGAGGAAGACGCGAAAGGCGGCCAAAAAGGTCCAAAAAGAGGAGCGGAAGCGCCGGTACAAGGCGCAAAGCGTCGCGGCCAGGCTCCGCGCCCCGAAGACAACAGCTGTAGTGATCACACTACAGCCGAACGCAGAAAAGAGAGGCGTGTCCTACCGCGAAGTGTTCGCTAAAATCCCCGGTAAAACCAGTGGCTCGTCCGCTGACGCTCTGGCTGAAAAGTTCAGAGCGCCCTAAATGCGGATGAGGCCCGAGTGTCCAGGCCCGTCAGATGCGCAGACCTCCGCAACCTGGGTCTGGGCGACTCGGTACAACACACAATACACAAGCGCCCGCAGCACCCAGCAGGTCGCCAAGGTCACGTTCAAAACGACCACCGACTACAGGGAGCTATCCCACCAGCTGCGTGGAAGGAACATTGCCTTCTACACGTACTCCCTGCCGGAGGAGACGCCAACCCTGGTAATCAGGCGCATTCCCAAAAGAAATCGCCACGGAGAACAACTTAGATGTCCTCAAAAGTCAGGCCATCCAAGTCACAGTTGTCTACCGCCTTAACAAGGCGAGAGGTGGTGACCAGTACGAGATGGTACTGGTCGTCTGTGACCCGGTCTAAGGACACTATCAGATTTTTAAGATAAAATCGGTGTGCTCCCTCACAGGCATCTCAATCGAGAAGCCCTACCGCTCGAACATAGTCGGGCAATGTCACCGCTGCCAGCTGTACGGACACAGCCAGGCCAACTGCTTTGCGGCACATATGTAGGTGCGTAAAGTGCCTACGTGACCACGTGAGCACGACCGATTGCCCCGGCCCCAAGGACATCTCCCAATGCACAGAGTCACCTAACTGTGTTCTTTGTGGCCAGTCGGGTCACCAAGCTAACTACCACGGCTGCCCTAAAACCCCTAAAGCATCCTCTTCCAAGCTGGCGAAGCGTGTAAACGCCCGTCAACAGAGAGAAAGTCTCTCTGTGAAGATTCCCTCTTCCCAGATGCTCGAGAGACTTAGCCCTTAGAGGCCCTCTCCCTGAACCATACTGAACTATCAGAGAGCCTTTCCAGCCCGGTGCAGCGGATGCCCGTCTGAAAATGTGCGGGCGGGCAGCATCTACATCAATGGGTTTATCACCATCTGGGTGTGGTGTCCGGTGGCTGTGGCAAAACAGGTCGCCGACGTGGGACATTTGTTGGTGTGCGGGCTGTCAGCGATGGTTAAACTCCTGGCGCCCAGGGCACCGCGGTGCCAAACTGCAGTCTTTGTGCAGCTGCAGGAAAGTCCGCGGGGCACAGAATAGGCGTTAAGGTTTGCGGCGCGCCTAGAAAGCGCAGCAAACGGTGGCCCAAGTCTGCGGAGGCCGTTCCCACCTCGCAACCTATTTAGATCCTCTTAAGCCGACTTCCAGCCAGTGGTAGGACGAAGCGCCGAGGAAATGGAGTGCCAGTGATAGCACACTTCCGTTTCATCCAGGTGAACATTAACCACTGCCACAAAGCTCAGGATCTCTTGAGCATGGCGGTGGTCGGGTCGTAGTCTCGGAAAAACTGGGCAGGGGATCTAGACGGCCTGCTGGCCAAAGATCTCAAAGTTTTAAGTCTGTGGCACAGTGGGCCCACGCAGTGCCAAAGGTACCTCTCGAGTGCTCAAGTAAAGATCCCTTAGCTGTGAGGGTAGGAGACTGTGGCGGTGACACAGAGTAGGCGATAAAGGCCCACGCAGCGCCACAGATGCCTGAAGACTACTCGAGGCGCTGGAAAAATAACAGCCAAATCAGGCAGCATAACCAACCACAAAAATCTCCTAGGCTGGGAAGGTTTGAGACTGTCGTACTACGTGGGCGATGAGGGCCCACGCAGCACCACGGATCCCTGATGACTGCTAGTGTTGCTGGGAAAATAATAGTGGTCTCAGCATAACCAACCAGAGGCAAAAGATCCCTAAGCTGGGAAGGATCGAGACTGTGACCCTTCGTGGGCGATAAGAGCCCACGAAGGACCACAGGTGCCTAAAGACTGCTCTCGTGACCCACGATATGAAATTACCGTCATTTCTCAAAAACATACTACACAGTTCACTTAAATATGGGAAACTTAACCAAAAATATCTTAGGTAATAAGCAAAGTTGTCGTTCGATCTATCGAGTAAGTACAGTGTGTAGTAATGTTGAGAAGCACAGCTATCTGGGATTAATATGTTTAAAATTACTATAATAAGTAGGTAGATTTAACAGTTTCAATTTAATTGTAGAATATAAATGAGCTATGTCGCATATCGTATATAGAAATTTCGAGTTTTTGGATGGTCGTAATGTAAAGACCTTATTTTCCAATAATTTCATATAAATTTGATCAGTTTAAATAGTTGATGTATAGAGAAATGTGCATTTGAAAGGAAAGCGCTAGACGTAGATTTAAGGAAGCGAGAAAGCGATAATACGCGCTACCCCCACGCACTCCACCTACGTACGATCATATAAATATGGCCGCCCCATGTACGGGCGGTCACGCCTTCGGCTACACGGTGTCCGGCCCAGAGACGCCCACCCACTACCCGGACGCTCACATATATATGCCGGACGTGCTGGACATCGTGGCCTACCGAGGGCTACACTGCCAGATCACGCAACAAGTGTTAGACGACGAGATGCAGTCCGACCATCATCCTGTTCTCGTCGTCCTATCGGGTATGCCGGCCCGACTGAAGCCCGCAGCGCCACGTCGACATATTGACTGGATGAAGTTTGCGGAATTGACTGAGGCCACCACACCAACTCGGCCCCTGATTACCTCCGCGGACGTTGATCAGACTGCCGACGACGTCACTGCTTGCATCAAGAGCGCCTTGGAAGCGGCGACTACGACGGAACCGCAAGGAAGATTGCAGCAGCTGCCCTTGCCAACCTATCTCCGACAATGGATCGCCGACAAGAGGCGCCTTCGCAAGCAGTGGCAGCAACTTAGATGCCCGTCACTAAAGGCGAGGCTCAATCGTCTCGCGGAGAGGATTAAGGCCGAGCTGAGATGCCGGGACGCCGAGACCTGGGAGGAACGCATCGATGAGGCGGCTGGCAGCTGGCCATCCGCCCATCGACTATGCCGTCAACTCACGAACACCCCAGCTCCGGTGCGCCCATTACTGGACAGCGGCGGGGCGCTCAGGTACGTCGCTGAGGACCGCGCGGAGGTCTTCGCTGAGCACCTGGAGCGTCAGTTCCGACCGAACCCGACCAGCGACGCCGCACATGTCGCAACAGTCGAGAGACACCTTGGGGAGTACTTCGCGTCGCCGATAGCTCCCGAGGAAGACCCCATCTTCTTCTCGCCTGGGGCAGTGAGACGCGCCATCCTGAGGACGAAGCCCAGGAAGGCCCCCGGTGCTGGCGGTATCACGAACGCAGCGCTGCGCCACCTGCCGTACCGTTCGGTTGCGGCCCTGGCGCGCCTGTTCACGGCGATACTGCGCACCGGGACGTTTCCTTCCTCGTGGAAGGAGGGGCGCGTCATCATGCTGCCCAAGGCGGGGAAAAACATCCTGAGGCCGGAGAGCTATCGGCCCATCACCTTGCTGCCCACCATCTCCAAGGTGTTTGAAATGCTCCTGTTGCGACATCTCCAGCCGCATATTACGCCGCGGCCCGAACAATTCGGGTTTAGGTCGGAACACAGCACGACGCTTCAGCTGTCGAGGGTACTGCACCACCTGGCGCAAGCCATAAACAAGAAGGAGTACCCGGTTGCAGTATTCCTCGACATGGAGAAGGCCTTCGACCGCGTGTGGCACGATGGCCTTGTATTCAAGCTGGCCACGTCGGACGCGCCTCGCCGCGTTGTCAAAGTGGTCCAGTCATTCCTCAAAGATCGGAGTTTCCGCGTGGTGGTCGAGGGTGCGCTCTCCAGCGCCCGCCCGGTGCTGGCTGGCGTGCCGCAGGGCAGCTGCGTGTCGCCAGCGTGTTACTCGCGTTACACCGACGACATCCCCACGACGCCAGAGGCGACGCTCGCGCTGTACGCCGACGACGCCGCGTACATCACCACATCGCTTAACGCAAAGTACGCGGCGGTCAAGATGCAGCGCGCGCTAGACCTGCTGCCTGACTGGCTGTCGAAGTGGCGGCTGTCAGTTAACGTGGGTAAGACGCAGGCGATTATCGCCGGCTCCGCGCCCCTCCCACCACCCCTGACGCTACAAGGCGCCGACGTCGCGTGGTCGCCCCGGGTGAAGTATCTGGGCGTCACCATCGACCGTCGGCTCACCATGGGTCCTCACGTCCGCCAGGTCGCGGCGCGGGCTAAGGTAGCCCGCAACCTGCTCCACCCAGCGCTCTCGTCCCGTCTGCCGGCGCGCGTCAAGTTGGGCATATATAAAACTTATATACGCTCGGCTCTGACGTACGCCGCCCCCGCATGGTACGTCCTCGCGTGCGAGGGTCGCAAAAAGCGTCTCCGCACGCAGCAGAACTTTGCGTTGCGCACCATCGTCGGCGCCCCTCGACACGTGAGGAACTACGTAATCCAGCGGGACCTCGGGATCGAGAGCCTGGACGCCTTCATCCGGCGCCTTGCGACGGGAATGTTCGCGGCGGCGTAGCCCGGAGTGCTACGTCGTACCACTCCGGGCTACGCCGCCGCATCGCCGCGTCCCGCCTCCTCGTAGCACTGCTACGAGATTGCTATATCGTAGCACATCGGCTACGCGTTGCCACGCAACGGTAGTCGACTTGCTAAGATCGCGTTTCGCGTCTTATCTTTGGCTCCTTAAGAGTTAAATCCACCAATTTTTCGGTGGTACTTGGGAGGTAACCTAACGGTGCTAACAATCCCAAGTGAGTGGTGACCCGCCACACCCGCCGACCCCCTTCAGGGCTAGGCAGTTAGTCGGAAGGGCTCTGACTGCGGCCTTGGGGGATCTCCTAGTCGCAGTCTGGTAGCTGTCTAATCCCCGTTTGTCCTCAGCTGCACCCGGGACGTCTGGGTGTCTCTACCCCAGCGGCCCGGATCGGTCGCAAGACCCATAGGGCCCTGTCGCACAATAAGATTGGCGACAGGTTTTCAAGCTTAGGGCTCACCCTAGGAACACACCTCCCTGTTTAACCCAACAGGGAGGGTACACATCCCCGGGCTCACCCACCCGGGGAGCTAGGACTGTTTAGGTTAGTAGGAGAATAGTTTACTTTATGTCAGTGAAATAAGCTGCTGACAAGATTAGAAATGGCTGACAAACTCCTTTGGGAGTTTGTCAGGCATATCCTCCTAGAGGACCCCCTCTTCCGCAAGAAGTACGGGGATAAGTTCGCGGCATTGGAGAATGCCGCTCTAAATGTCTTTACCGACGCGCTCGACAGCCCATTGTCGCCCCCGCTCGCCGACAAAGGCGTTCAGTTAACGCCGGCGTCATTAGCGGTGAAATCACCGAAATCCATTGTAGAAATGGTTCGCCCCTCCCCTAAGTCCGACTCCCTAGAGTTGATGGACACGACCATCCCAGTTTCCGAGCCAGAGTTCTCGGAAACATCATCCACCTCATCCTCGGAAGACGATTATCAGGTCGTCGGTAAGGGGAAGCGAAAGAAGAGCAAAAGCGCTCAGTCTAGCTCGGCCAAAAAGGCCGTAGCTAATGTCCCCACCCCCGTGGCATCGCGTCCCTCTTCCCCCGTGGTAGCGGCCTCTGTCCCTTCCAGTAGGCCAGCTAGCCCTAAGAAGGTTATCCCGCCGGTCGCTTCGACTAAGAAGCTAAAGCCGCCTCCCCCGCTTTTCATTCAAGATAAGGCGCAGTGGACTGCAGTGTCCAAGATGTGCATGGATAGGAATATCCAGTACACGAGCGCCCGAAACACCCAGCATGGCATTAAAGTCTCAGTCCCCACAGCCAATGATTATAGGGAGCTATCCCGCCACTTGCGTGGTAGGAACATCGCCTTCCACACTTATTCCCTACCTGAGGAGACGCCCTCCCGCGTGGTGATTCGGCGTATCCCCAAGGAAATTCCCGCTGAGGACATCTTAAATGACCTCAAAAGTCAGGCTATTCCAGCCACAGTTGTCCACCGCCTTCACAAGGCGCGTGGGGGTGAGCAGTACGACATGGTACTGGTCGTATGCGACCCCGTTGAGGGGCCTCACCCGATTTTCAGGCTGAAATCAGTGTGCTCCCTTTCTGGCATCTCGATCGAGAAGCCATTCCGTGCTAATAAAGTTGGGCAATGTCATCGTTGCCAGCTCTACGGTCACAGCCAAAAACATTGTTACGCGCCGCACAGGTGCGTAAAGTGTTTGGGCGAACACGCCACGACTGACTGTCCCCGTCCTAAGGACAAAACTTTATGCTCAGAGCCGCCTAGTTGCGTCCTCTGTGAGCAATCGGGTCACCCGGCTAATTACCGCGGTTGCCCTAAAGCCCCCAAGACTTCCTCCTCCAAGCTGGTGAAGCGTGCTCACGCCCGCCAGCAAAGAGAGAGCCCGTCTGTTAGGATCCCCTCAACTCAACTGCCCGAGAGGCTTAGTCCCCAGAGGCCATCTCCTTGGACCCAACTTAACCACCAGAGAGCTTTTCCAGCTCTCGGTAAGGTTAAGGCCAACCCCATCCCCGGGCTATTAGACGCCCCTATCCCTCCCCCGGCGTCCCGCGTGGCCGCTCCAGCGCCCTCTTCTCGGGCCGCCCCCGCGCCCGCTTCACGGGCCGCCCCCGCGCCCTCTTCAAGGGCCGCCCCCGCGCCCTCTTCTCGGGCCGCTCCAATTATGCCACGAGCGCTCCCTCGTCCCGCTCCTCCCAGTCACGAGGTAGAAGTCGAATCCTCATTCGACACTATTGCTAGGTTTCAGGTGTTTGTCACCCCCGAAGCTGATCGCATGGCGGCAGAACTAAGGTCTGCCACTGACATTAATGAAATCCGTAGGATTTTCAAGGCTTACCCGAAAATCGAGTCAGCCCTCCGCGCTCTTTCCAAGTAAATCTCTATTATGGATATTACGAATAGAATAGCGAGAATCCAACCCCGGTCCCTTAAATTAGGATTCTTCAACGCTAATGGCCTTAGAGGCCAACGTGATGAGATCGCCACCTTCCTCCGCGACCATCAAATTGATGTCCTCCTCATCCAGGAGACATTCCTCAAGCCCTGTCACCGTGACCCGAAGATTGCCAACTATCGCTTAGTTCGCAACGATCGTTCGCGCTGTCATAAGGGTGGTACTTTGATTTATTACAAAAAGGAACTGTACTGCATCCCTATAGACCCCCCGTCACTCGCCGATCACCATCGTCTCGGCTTATATTCCTCCCGGCGGTTCGTCCGAGGAGCACACGCTACTCACTAAGGACCTCACCGTTCTCTTTGGCCTGAGTGACTCCGTTATCATAGCGGGCGACCTCAATGCCAAACATCCCGCCTGGAACAGCACGTTGACCTCTCCCAGAGGGAAATTTGTGTTCAACCTAGCGGTGTCCCTTAATTTCGATCCCATCGCTCCCATGGAGCATACTCACTATCCCCACGACCCAGATCTTCGTTCTGACGTACTCGACATAGCGCTGCTCAAGAATGTCAACCTTAAGTTGCATTCTATCGAGACGCTACACGAGCTCGACTCTGACCACCGTCCAGTGCTCATGCACCTACTTCCCCGCTCCGGTCTCTCTGACCCCAGCCATCACCCGCCTCCCCAAGTGATAATCGACTGGTTGAAAGTCAGCGCTAAGCTGAAGTCCACCACGTCCCCTCACCTGGACACCATTCCCGACCACATTGTCTCAGTCGCAGACACGACGGCCGCCATCAACTCGTTTACAGAGCACGTTCAATCCGTACTGAAGGATTGTTCACGGGAAGTCCCAGCTAAGAGTGATCATCGCTGGAGGCTACCCGCTGACGTACGTGATCTGATAACCGAGAAGAACGCGGCCATCCGTGCTTACAGTAACTTTCCTTGCGACGCGAACAAGGCTCACATGCGCCATTTACAGCGTGCTGTAAAGAAGCGCACTAGTGAGCATCGTTCCGCTCAATGGGACAAGGAACTCAGCGAACTCGAGCCTACCCACCAAGCTTTCTGGCAGCTGCAAAGAAAGATGCGCGCCACCGAGGAGGTTTCGACGCCTCCTCTCATCCGCCCCGACAAGAGCGTCGCCTTTGACGACTCTGATAAGGCTGAATGCCTAGCCGACAGCCTGGAGTCTCAGTGCTCTCCCAGCTCACAACCAGTAGACAAGCGTCATCTCGACATGGTGAACGCTGAAGTCGAACGTAGAGCCGCCCTCCCTCCCTTCGAAGACCCTGATGATCCTCTGCCTGAAGTCACACCAGACGAGGTGCTAGACATCATAAATAGGCTTCAACCACGGAAAGCACCTGGCTCTGACGGAATCACCAATAAGGTGCTTAAACTTCTCCCCGCCCAGTTAATAGTTTTAATGGCAGCCATCTTCAATGGCGCCTTGAGCAACAACTTCTTCCCCCAAGTTTGGAAAGAGGCCACTGTTATCGGCATTCCCAAGCCCGGTAAACCCAAGGCGGAGCCCTCGAGCTACCGTCCTATCAGTCTCCTGAACGCGCTCGGCAAGGTCTATGAGAGGCTTATTTATAAGCGACTCAAAGACTATGCCGAAGCTAAGAGCCTCATCCCTAACGAGCAATTCGGCTTCAGGGCCGAACACTCGTGCGTCCAACAGGTCCACCGCATCGTTGAACATTTGAGCGCTGGCTTCCAGCGTGGAGCGATGACGGGCGTGTTGTTCTTCGACATAGCGAAAGCGTTCGACAAAGTCTGGCACAACGGCTTATTATACAAGCTGTACAGAATGAGAGTGCCTGATCGTCTCGTGCTCATCTTACGAGACTTTCTGTCGAATCGCACCTTCCGCTATCGCATCGGGGACGCTCTCTCCTCCCCCCACCCTATCCGAGCCGGAGTCCCTCAGGGCTCGGTCATCTCCCCGCTCATTTTTACGCTGTTCACTAGCGACATTCCAAAGAGCAGAAAGGCTCAGTTAGCCCTGTTTGCGGACGACACGGCCATCTACTACACTGGCCGTTGTAAGAACGCTATCGCCAAAACCCTCCAAACCTCAGCCGACGTCCTTGGCGCCTGGTTCAGGAAGTGGAGAATCGAGGTTAACCCCGATAAGAGTCAGGCGGTTCTTTTCTCGAAACCGCGTATTAAGCCCACCTTCCCCATCCCGATCACTATGTATGGCAAGCCTATCCCTTGGGAGATGCAAGCCAAATACCTAGGAGTCTTACTCGACTACCACCTGTCCTTCGGGCCACATATCAAAGCAGCTCGTGACCGAGCTGCCTTTGCTATGGGTAGGCTCCATTACTTGCTTACGGCAAAGAGCAAGCTATCGCTCAGGTGCAAGTTGCGCCTCTATACCGCAGTGATCCGTCCCATAATGACCTACGCTTGTGTTGTGTTCGCACATACCAAGCCCCGGTACATCCATAGGATGCAAGTACTCCAGAACCGGTTCCTACGTAAAATCACGGGAGCCCCTTGGTACGTTCGTAACGATCGTCTTCACGTTGACCTAAAAATGCCCACCATTCTCCAATTCATGAAGCGCCTTTCCAAGCACTTCTTTGATTCTGCTGTAAAGCACCGCAACCCCCTGATCGCATCGGCCGCCCGATACGAGCCCTCTAGAATTAGTAAAATTCGCCGTCCACGGCATACTTTAGTCACTCCCGATGACGCTATAACCCTCTTGCAGGAGAGCAGTAGGGAAACCAGCACAACCAGAAAAAACAGAAACAGACCGCCGTCATTCCGACCTCGCCGTCGAGGCCCGTCGCGACGACCCCGTTCAATCCCCCCCCGACCCTTGCTCGAGCCAGCCCGCGATGCTGAGCCAGTAGTTTTAAACCAGACCCTAAATAATCTTAATCAGATCCAGCCTGTCCCTTGCTGCCCTCTCCCAGCGACGCCCTAAGCCGAGGCTCGTACCCCACAGGGGGTGCCCTTAGCGTGTGGTCGCTTAACTTTTAAGTAGCTTTAAGCCCTGGCTGGAGGCCTTACTCATAAGGCATCCACAGGATTTGCCCGGTTACGCAGAAGCCAGCCTCAGAGGTTGACCTGCAAGATGCCATTTAGAAAAAAAAAAAAAAAATACGGGCGGTCACTTTGCCCGGTTACGCAGAAGCCAGCCTCAGAGGTTGGTTGACCTGCAAGATGCCATTTAGAAAAAAAAAAATACGGGCTTTCACGATTCCGCTCTCGGCCGCCGTAGAGTGCACACGTGCGCTCTGACCGCTGCGCCCGAACGCCCCTCGCACCCCGCGCCCCCTGAGTCGATCGTGTCTCGCGTCCCGTCGAGTGCTACGTCGTAGCACTCCGGGCTACGCCGCCGCATCGCCGCGCCCCGCCGCCTCGTAGCACTGCTACGAGACTGCTACATCGTAGCACATCTGCTACGCGTTGCAACGCAACGGTAGTCGACTTGCTACGATCGCGTTTCGCGTCATATCTAGGCTCCATAAGAGCTAAATTCACCAATTTTTCGGTGGTACTTGGGAGGAAACCTAACGGTGTTAACAATCCCAAGTGGGTGGTGACCCGCCACACCCGCCGACCCCCTTCAGGGCTAGGCAGATAGTCGGAAGGGCTCTGACTGCGGCCTTGGGAGATCTCCTAGCCGCAGTCTGGTAGCACTTAATCCCCGTTTGTTCACAGCTGCACCCGGGACGTCTGGGTGTCTCTACCCCAGCGGCCCAGATCGGTCGCAAGACCCATAGGGCCCTGTCGCACAATAAGATTGGCGACAGGTTTACAAGCTTAGGGCTCACCCTAGGTACTCACCTCCCTGTTTAACTAAACAGGGGTACAAATCCCCGGGCACACCCAGCCGGGGAGCTAGGATTGGAGTTAGGATTGTAGGATTATAGTTAGGAGAGCTTCACTCTATGTCAGCGAATTAAGTAGCTGACAAGGGTAGAGAATGGCGGACAAACTCATTTGGGAGTTTGTCAAGCACATCCTGCTAGAGGACCCCCTCTTCCGTAAAAAATACGGCGCCAAGTTTGCGGCGTTAGAGCATGCCGCTATCAACGACTTCAGTGACGTGCTAGATAGCCCGTCATTTCCCACGCCCGCTGCCGACAAAGGCATTCTTAGAAAGCCTGAGTCAGCGGCGGTGTCCTTTGTTAACGAGGCTCTTGACAGCCCGTTATCGCCCCCGCTCGCCGACAAAGGCGTTCAGATAACGCCGGCGTCATTAGCGGCGCCCATCATTCGGTCAAAATCCATTGTAGCAATGGATCGCCCCTCCCCTAAGTCCGATTCTTTAGAGATGATGGACACGACCATCCCAGTTTCCGAGCCAGAGTTCTCGGAAACATCATCCACCTCATCCTCGGAGGACGACTATCAGGTCGTCGGTAAGGGGTAGCGGAAGAAGAGCAAAAGTGCTCAATCCAGCTCGGCCAAAAAGGCCGTAGCTAATGTCCCCACCCCCGTGTCATCGCGTCCCTCTTCCCCCGTGGTAGCGGCCTCTGTCCCTTCCAGTAGGCCAGCTAGCCCTAAAAAGGTCATCCCGCCGGTCGCTTCGACCAAGAAGCATCACCGTTGAAAAGCCCCATTGCCATCAGCAGTGTCATGGCTGCCAGCTGTATGGCCATAGCCAGAATGCAAGGTGCGTAAAGTATCACGCAACGGCCGAGTGCTCTCGTCCTAAGGACAGGAGCCAATGCTCAGAGCCACCAAGTTGCGTGTTGTGTGGCCAGTCGGGCCACCCGGTTGACTACAGGGGCTGCCCTAAAGCCCCAAAACAAGCAGCAGGCAAGCTGGCTAAGCGCTTTAACGCTCGCCAGCAGAGGGAAAGCCCCTCTGTAAAGCCCGCCCTCTCTGCTCAAATTCCCGAGCGCCTCAGCCCTCAGCAGCCGTCCCCGTGGAATGCGCTGAATCATCAGCGTGCATTCCCGGCCCTTACCTCTCCCAAGGCCGCCCCAATGCTCGGGCTAATGGATGTTCCCGTCCCGTGCCCAGCGCCCACTCCCGTGGCCGCTCCCGTAGCTTAACCTAAGCTACCAAATCCCAGGCGTCCTGCCCGTGGTTGACGAAGGAGAAAGCTCTTTCGCCACCATCGCCAGGTTGCAAGTCTTTGTCTCACCTGAGGCAGACCGCTTAGCGGCTGAACTCAGGACGGCCAAAGACTTGGGTGAAATCAACGAGTTGTTTGACCGTTATCCTCAGATAAAGTCAGCTCTCCGCTCCCTAAATTATTAATTAATACCAATAATGGGTAGTAGAAACTTACGTTGGATTCGGCCCCGTTCTCTGAAATTAGGCTTCTTTAATACCGACGGCATTAGAGGGCAGCGTGATGAGATCGCTTCCTTCCTCCGCGACCACCAAGTAAAATTTTTTCTCGTTCAAGGAAGGTCTTCTTAAACCCTACCACTGCGGAAAAAAAAAAAAAAAAAAAAATGCCCGGGTAGACCTGAAATCGCCTACAGACGGGGGTCAATGACACTCTCCGTAGCGAGCGCCTAAGCCACCTCTGTCGCTGGTTGTCAACCGCTGGGCCTCCTCCGGGCAACGGGAGGTCTCACCTGGCGGTGACGGACCGCCGAGGTGGCGTGAAGCAAGCGGCGCTGTTGTACAGCGCCGTGGCGCCCCTAACAAAAAGCAACTATACTATATGGCCAATCAGCGACGATGCTTGCTACTACGCAAGCACAATTGACGCCGCGGGACCAAGGCGATGCCCCCCTCTGCACACTCTTACTGGTGCCCAATAAGATTGGCGTCAGGTTTACAAGCTTAGAGCACACCATAGGTAAACACCTCCCTGTCTACACAAACTTTTTCTCTAATCTGTTTGTTCCGTTCCCGCAGACAAACCGTGAAAATGGTTTTGTGGGGCATAGTTCTGAAGAAGAGAGATAAAACCTTGGATATTCAATTACGCATACACACGAATGAGAAGAGGTATGTTTGTAAAGAGTGCGGGAGGGCCTTCGTTCGAGTGACGAGTTGGAAGTTGCATATGAGAGTCCACAAAATACACACACCCTGCTGCGTGGCGTGTCCTAAGGTGTATAGGCGCCCACCACCAACATCACCAGCCCAGATGTCACCGGCGCTACTACACTAATCGGCGCACCCGACAATCCTCGCGAGATACATGAACGTCAAGCACCCGGCGTGGAACAGCAGGGCCACGATTACTGGGGGGTGACGGCTCTTCGCGACGCGGAAGCTAGAGAATACACGGTGTCTGGCCCTGGACACACCAACCCGAAAGCTCCGGACGTGCTGGACGTCGTGATCCACAGAGGCCTGAGATGCCAGATCGCTCAACTAGTAATGGACGACGATTTGCAGTCTGACCACCTCCCTGTAATAGTCGTCCTCTACACCGACGACAATCCCACGATGCCAGAGGCGATGCTCGCGCTGTACGCTGACAACGCCGCATACATTACCACCTCGCTCAACGTAAAGTACGCGGCGGTCAAAATGCAAAAGTGGCGACTGTCGCGAATGAAAAGACCTATGTTTGTAAAGAGTGCGTGAGGGCCTTCATTCAAGTGACGAGTTGGAAGTTGCAAATGAGGGTCCACAAAATGCATACACCCTGCTGAGTGGCGTGTCCTAAGTTAAGACAGTGGAGGCCAAATATGCGGGGCCTCCGCCAGGCGAAGTAGCCAAACTGCGGTAGAAAATCACCCGCCTGACGGCCGCCACGGAGCTTCTCCAAGAGGAGAATGTGAAGCTCCGAGCAGACCTGGCCGTTCTGCGTGAGTCCGGCTCCCTCGAGGCGCCCCAACAGTGACCAAGCCAACCCATGCCGGTGGAGAATCAGGTGGTGAACCTGGTTCGGTAGGAGCTGGCTCTCCAGGTGCGGTTCTCCGTCCAAGAGGGCCTTGTCCTGTGCCCCTCCCCTGGCGGCAAACAAGGCGGCTTCATATGCGGCTGCTGCGGTTGCCGCCTCTGGACCGGTGAGCGGCCGAAGCCGGGTAGCAGGTGGTCAGGGAAAGGTAGAAGAGGCGAAAGGTGGCCAAAAAGGTCCGAAAAGAGGAGCGGAAGCGCCGGTACAAGGCGCAAAGGGTCGCAGGCAGGCTCCGCACCCCGAAGACAGCAGCTGTAGTGATCACACTACAGCCGAACGCGGAAAAGAGAGGCGTGTCCTACCGCGAAGTGTTTGCAAAGCTCCCCGGTGAAACCAGTGGCTTGTCCGCTGACGCTCTGGCTGAAAAGTTCAAAGCGTCCCTAAAGGCGGACGAGGTCCGAGTGTCCAGGCCCGTCAGATATCTATCAGAGATCAGACGTGGGACTTCTGTTGGTGTGCGGGCTGTCAGCGATGGTTAAACTCCTGGCGCCCAGGGCACCGCGGAGTCAAACTGCAGTCTTTGTGTAGCTGCGGGAAAGTCCACGGGGCACAGAATAGGCGTCAAGGTTTGCGGCGCACCCAGAAAGTGCAGCAAACGGTGGCCCAAGTCTGCGGAGGCCGTTCCCCCTTCGCAACCTATATAGCTCCTCTTCAGCCGACTTCTGGCCTGTGGTAGGATGAAGCGTCGAGGAAATGTAGTGCCAGTGATAGCACACTTCCGTTTCATCTAGGCGAACATCATCTACTGTAACAAAGCTCAGGATCTCTTGGTCCTGAGCATGGCGGAGTGGTCGATACATGTGGCGGTGGTCGGGTCGCGGTCTCGGAAAAACTGGGCAGGGGATCTAGACGGCCTGGTGGCCAAAGATCTCAAAGTTTTAAGACTGTGGCACTGTGTGGGCGATGAGGGCCCACGCAGCGCCACAGATACCTCACGACTGCTCGTTTCGCTGGGAAAATAAAAATAATAGTGATCTCAGCATAACCAACCAGAGGCAAAAGATCCCTAAGCTGGGAAGGGTCGAGACTGTGCCTTTTTTTTTTTTAATGGGAAACCATCAAATGACTCCCTCCACTCTGGACAGAGCGGAAGGGAGTGTCAGACTAGTGTTCCAGGGCCACGGTATCTCTTTCGAACAGTTCCGCAACCCTGGCAGGGACTGTGACCCTGCGTGTTCGATATGGGCCCACGCAGGACCACAGGTGCCTAAAGACTGCTCTAGTAATAAACAAAGTTTATGTTAGTTTTTGGTTGGCTACATACAACTTGAACCTTATTTGTTATCATAACATAACACCGTCATTTATGAACCGATTTAAAAAAAATCAAAAAAAAAAACATCTTGAAGAATATTGACAAAAATTCAAACTTCCAAAAGAACTTCCTAAAGAAGTCTAAAATAACTTTACTATCGGAAGTCGGTAGCAAAAAAGTCAACGAACCAAACAGTCAATTTTTAAAGATGTTGATGTAGAATCTCTTATTTCTTTTGGTAACCTATTGTAAAGCTGCGCTTCCGCGCTTGCGCTGTGCGAATTTCTATACGATGTATGATGTTCTGAAATAAATGACTTATGACTTACGCTTCTTCAAAGTGAGTAGTGTAGCAACCCAGAGACCTACGAGTTGACCAATAAGAGCGTCCCGCGGTCGCGCACCGCTATGATACACAGAATAAGATATATCGCTATCTCTTTCCCGCGTGGCGGTTGCGAGTGTGTGCCAGAGGCGCGCGGCCCGCTGCTCGCGGCCTCGTCAGTCCGCCGCTTACGCGCCAGGCACTTGTACGTGCATTTCTAAACTCCTCGCGCAAGTCGGTCCGTGACGTCACGCGCCAATAATGTCCGCGAATAATGTTCCGAACTATTTTAATTGACTCCTGTGTTATGTTCCAATAAACTGTTAGAAGTTATCTAAAATTAGAGACATGTTTCCGTTCCCCTGCAACCTCCTCTCATAATAGTTATTTCTTCCTTTCTTTCACCGATCGACTGTTTTACACGAATAAATAAAATGTCTCTCCTATTTATCTCATATACTTTTTTTATCGTTTTGCTCTCTCTAGTAAGTAAACATTAGTGTCTTTACAATATTCTAAGTACTTATTAAAACCACAAAATAATAAAACAAGAAGGTAATTTTACACGGTAGTACGAAAGTACGAAACCCATAGTGCGTGAGCTCAACTCGCATTTGACAGGTTAGTAGCACAAAAAAAAATACGCACATACTGATTTGCAACACAATAGTTCACAATAAACAATATATCATCATGCCTATAGTACCGGAGGGGTCGGACAGAGGTTTATCTAATAGTACACCCACGCTCAATATAACAAGAAACGATACTAAGTAAAGTGATAATAAGTTTCACCCTTAAAAGGCCAGGTACCATCATATATACACGGTGGAAGGACAGCGACGCGAAAACGGTTACCCCGTATTCAGTACATCATTCTGAGCCCCCCGCAATTAGAAAATTTTCATCGATTATTAAAAAAAAAAACAGCTGTTCCATTTTGACCATGTAGGTATACACTTTTGTAGAAAACAGCTGATTTAAAAAAAAATAACCGATGAAAAATTTCTATGTGACGGCTCAGAATGATGTACTGAATACTTGGTAATCGTTTTCGCAACGGTGTCCCTTCCACTCTGTATAGCAGAGGGTGAAAGAGACGGGAGCTATACAGGACGTGTAGCTCTCTTTCCCACATTAAAGAAAGATTAATTACAACAATACGGCTTTAAGACGTAATGGTAGATACCAGACAAGTTTATGGCACTATAATTAAGACTTCCCTTGATGTATGACGGACAGTGCTGCCATCTGTTGGCCGTTTACTCGAAGCCAGCATCCACGGAGGCGGCTGATGATGTTAGATGGAGTCATGGAGGATGGACGACAACCATTGATGCTGACTTTTGATGAGATTTCCTGAAATTAACATGAAATATGACGTTAGTTTTTTATACTAGCTTTTGTCGGCGGTTTTGCTTGCGTGTAGGTCGGGTATTATCCTACGGATACGTCCTACTGAAATAATAAAAGTACCTAGATACTGTCGTATACAAAAAAAAACCATTTCCGATCCATGAGGGTATTATTAAGTATCGGGCTTAGATTCTATTTATGTTATCCTTTTTGGATAACAATAAAAAAAAAAAACCCCGATGAAAATTAAATAAAATGAGGAAACTGACAAGCAACTGACAGAGAGCAGCGGTGGCCCAATGGAGAAGACCCCGACTTACGAGCAGTAAGTCGTGGGTTCGAACCCAGCCAGGCGCATTACTTTGTGTAGGTTATTTCATTACCACTGCTCTCAAAACGGTGAAGGAAAACATCGTGAGGAAACCGGCATGTCCTAGAACCAAAAATTCGAAGACATGTGACATCTACCAACCCGCACTGGGCCCGCGTGGTGGATTATAGCCCATTCCCTGTCATAGAGAGGAGGCCTGCGTCCCAGCAGTGGGAACATTAATAGGCTGTTTATGCTATGCTTATGCGGAAACCGACATGGCAACACAGGGCCGCGGGCGGCGACACTCCGGTCGTATTTTTATTTTAATAAATATTTTCGTTAAATAAAATTATTATTAAAAAAAATATTACTTCTCTTTTTTTATCGCATTTTGTTACAAAGGTTTTTATTTGTTTGCACGGAACCCTAATTATTTTTTCTTAAATAAAAGTAGCCTATGTTAGACCTTATAACATCAGCTATCTGAGAGTAAAATTCTCGTCAAAGTCGGTCCAGCCAATTCGGAGAGGAGCCGGCACAGACACAAGGACAAAAATTAAAAAAAAATGTTTTTTTTTTTAATAGTGGGTACCTAAGCAATACTTTCATATGCATTCAGCAAAAAGCTATTATTTCGGAACTACAAACAGACACTTTAATTTTATTTGTGTGGATAAAATGAATTAAAATAAAAAACTTTCTACGATAAAAAACCGACATCCAAAAAAACATTGCCAAAATAAAAAAAATCGTTGAATGTCTTCCCTAGTGGCCTAAACAAATACCAGAACCCAATACGCTTCTGCCGCTATTTTATGGCTCGTACAGTGAGTGATAGCAATTAGCTGACTCACCTTTGCATAAATGGTTGAGATGTTTTAGGAAACGAACCGATTGAATTTTATAATTCTTTTGTATTTTCGTTTATTTGAGCAAAGTACATAAAATATAAAAGAATTATAAAATACTATCGATTCGTTTTCTAAAAAATCTCAACCATTTATGCAAAGGTGGGTCAGCTAACATGTGACGAAAAAAACAAAATTACTGAACCGATTTAGGTGAAGACAAGTTTATCTAAGTGTATATATAAGTTTTTCAAATCGGTTTAGAAATGACTGAGTTATGAGGTAACAAATATTAAATAAACAGAAAAATACGACAGAATTGAGAACCTGCCCCTTTTTGAAGAAAGTCTGTTAAAAACTCACCTACTGATTCGTCAGTTATCAGCTGGAGTGACCATCATTCTTGACACAGTCGTTTGTTCTGCTTACAAGTTCAGCGTTCGACCATCTTTGTACAAGACGAGGCCATGGAAGCACTAACCCGAAGCTGCAACCCTCTAGGGTTCTATGAGGGACCTGCAAAATAATCGCATTAAATTTCTTCTTTACAAAAGAAAATACCTGTGTCCACGGAGATTTTATCAAGGTTTCAAACGCTAAAGGGCCTCCAGGGCAGGAGGTTCAGTTCAGGAGTACCAGTTATTCCCATCCAATTTTTTTTATTTTCTCAAAGTCAATCGTTTGAAAGATAGACACTTCCAAAGTGGTAAAATGTGTGTAGATTCTAATTTCTAAAGTAAGAGGAGGAAAATTCTGGCAAAATGTTGGATTGTAGATTGTAAAAAAAACTTTCAACGAAAATTGGTTTGAATAAGATTTGATGTTTAGTTTTTGAGATATGTTACTTTTTCATCAATCTGCAGCAGTAACTTTGGTTTTCATTAACATACTACGAAAAACAAATTTAGATTTGCTGTTGAATGTAATGCTTTACAATACAACATATGAATGAGCCTTCAAAAATATTTTTAATATATTGTTTGGTGCTACGGAACCCTGTGTGCGTGTGAGTTCGACTCGCACTTGGCCGGTTTTTCAGTTATATCCCGTTTTCAGTGTTAATGATAGTCATGTTATGTTAAGTAAAACCTAAAAAGCAAAACACAAATAAAAAAAATATTTTAGTAATTTACCTGCGCCATTTTTCAAGCTGTGTTCATGCTTCATTTCAACGACGTTGTCTTGCAGACCTGATGGGGCAGTACACCCACCTTTTTTTTCCAAAGTACTGCCATACTGGCAGCCTGGATATAGTGATAGCTTCTACTGGAGCGTGGTAGTTCATGGAGAAAAGCATTCGTGTGGCCTCGGCAACGTTCGACAACTCTCGGTAATCTTCGTGATACGTCACTATTTAAAAAACAAAAGAAATTTTCTGAAAATTGATTTTGGAAATATCTCATTGGTAACGGGGTACCTAACACCCCCAGTTGTAGTGTGGGTTCGAATTACAACCCATGCACCTATTTTATTAGGGGATTTATTTCATACCATGAAATGGGCGAGCCTATTACCATCAACCGGACACATTCCAGACTCCGTAGCTGCTACTGAGAAATTCCTAATGGAAAAACCCAATAACACTTTGTCTGACCTGGGAAAAGAACCCAGGATCTCATGCTCAGCAGTCGCGCCTGCGACCGCTAGATCAACAAGGCAATGAATGTATTTTATAACTAGCAAAACGGTTACATGGGACTTAAAAATAATTGGCGAAAGTATTAAGTACACATCTGCCTTTATGTTATGTTCAACACGGTGATAGAAATCATCGTGAGAAAACCGGTTATTACTGGCTACATCCCGTTTTCTAAAGGCGGAAGCATACTTACGTGACGTGGCGTGTCGTGACGCGCCAGAAGTATATCGGTTTCATACATTTAGTATGGTTAGACATATTTGTACCTCGTGACGTGGCGACACGACACGACGAATAATTCCGCCCCTAAGACGACACACTAACCGACAAAATGTATGAAACCGATATGCTTCTGACGCGTCACGACACGCCACGACACGAATGTTTTTCGGCATAATTTTCTGGATTCGCCAACTATTGAGTATGCGTGTATTCAATCTCGTTTGGTAAACTTTTTGTTTGGCAAGTACAGTTAGGAGGCAGGAGAACCTCTAAGAAATACCACAATTAATATCGTGTAAGCTCATAATGGATTTTAAAATTTAAAAATCGAAGTCATCTATATTCTAAAATTTAAAAAAATCGAATATGCCTTCGATTTATACACTCGCGCTGAGTCCACGTGGTGTCTCACATAGTCTATTACTTCACAAAGAGGTGGCATGAGGCCCAGCTGTGGGAACGGGGAACATTAAACACTGGTTAGGCGTTTTCACTATTAAATATCGCAACAGACCTTGATTTTCGTCCAACTGTACCAGCGACATTTGCGTCGCGTTCACGAAAACCAAGTTCCATGGCACGGAAACTTAATAATTGTCACAAAAACTATTCGCGTTCTAGTTATTTATATCTAAAGCACAAGCAGAAAGTCATATATTGCATTTTACATTAAAACGCCCCGTGTAGTAAAGTTCGAACAAAGAACATAATTTTAAAATGGCGTCACCTTGTGGCACGTTTCTCATATTCTCCTAAAATCTTAATTTACAAGAGTTTTTTAGATTAAAATTACTGACTTACCCATAACACCTTCAATTTTAATAAGTTTTACCACCAATCACGCGTAATTTAGCAGAAAAAAACTGTTTTAATGAAATAAAGTTTTGCTAGCAACGTGCGTTACGCTGACTGTCTGGAATGAAAAGAACGGCAACATGGTGCGGTGCTGGAATAAACGACAATTTGTACGAGTTACTACTACCTTCAAAAATAGAATTTTTGTATGTTGATCTACCCACGATTGTGTGAAAAAAAAAATGTAATGTCGCTACCAGATGTTTGCATTATTGATTTTTGTTTTGTTCTTAGATAATTACATGTACAGTAGGGACCATAAGTCCATTAGCAGTTTCACAAAACGATCGCATCAAAACAAGTCGCACTTACGACCTTTTTCCATAACAAACATTTTGCACACATACACGATCTCGTATATCGCACTCTTTCATATTTATCTAGTCAGAAAGAGTGCGATATAATGATCATTTGCCTTAGTGACAAGCCTGTCATGTCGCAACGGAGTTTTAAGTTAGTGGTATTTAATTTCATACTAATAAATATGTGTCTATCTGGCTTGGCGGTTAACGCTATAGATAAAATGTCTCGCACGTTGTAGCCTGCGTTCGAACCCAAGTGACATTACACTTTTTGTGTTTTAATTATGATACGTTAGACCCGAGGAGATATGTTTTTTCTAAATATTAGTTGGAACTTATTATTAACAAAAAAGATGAGGGTGAATGTGAAACGAAATAAACTTCTGGATTGAACAAAGTAGTTAGTTATGACGTTGTTGGTTGGTGAACTTTGTTACGAGCGTTTGTGTTATTATTACGATTAGCGTATTGTTTGATTGTCTTTATTCAAGATGCAAGCTAATATTGGTATTGATGCCAGGGCAAATATTGTCGCTTTACGTAAAAATGGGCTTAATATTGAAACTGGCTTATAATATGTAAGTTATTTAATGTGTAAGTTATTTTTAAAGATTATAATTATTATGATGATAGTTGTGGTGTGTGATTTTCTTATTATTAAATAATTTGCTAGTTGCAAGTGTGTAATCATATTTTGTTTTTTTTTAGAAATACTATTAGCGTTGGGTAAAGAGGTTTGAGGAAGAAGGTATTCTGAAGAGTCGTCTAAGAAGTGAAAGGCCGCCGCTTACTAACCCGACTCAGCGACGTTTCATGGTGGAAGAATATGAAACAAATGGTTTCAATCCAACTATATTGTTTGCAGATCAATTTGATACTTCAATGCAAACTGTTCGCCATGCACTCCATGCTGAAGGTTTACATCATCGGAAGCCAGCTAAAAAACCATTATTTGATGATTCATGACACAAAAACACAGGGAGGAAAGACTACGTTTTGCTCGAGATTATTTAGGTTTTAACTGGGAGGTGACTGTATTTTGTGACGAGAAGACTTTCAAGTCTTGCTAAAAGGAAGACTTCATTTATGGCGAAAAGTTAATGAGTAGACCGGGTAACTAAATATTTAGTAATATTAACATTTCCGTAATGAAATTTTAAATTTTGATCTTAAATTGGTTTTTAGTTGCTATCTTATTTCGTCAAGAAAATGAACACTTAAGCTATAACCTCAATACATTCAATGTGGCGTTACATAAAAAAAAACACGTTCATAAAGTCTAACTCATATATTAGTTTTCAATGAACTCTGCTGAATACCGATACCTATAATAAGTGGGTATCAACAATTATATTTGTGTTATTGGAATATCCTTTCCATTTTATGTTATTCTTATTATGAATTGACTAAGTGGGTATACAACAAGAAATCTTAAGAATGGTGATAAGAGAACTTCTTTTGCCTAGGTGGGAATGTGACGTCACAATTCTTTTAAAAGTTTGTTAATTTTATAAATAAATAAAACGAATAAACATTTTTGTTATCCTTCAGCACGACTTTTTTATTTCCACCTTCCAACACCGAAAAGATAAAATAAAAATCAATTAATGAGGTTAAATAATAATACAATAACTCTCTAATATTTAACTTCTTTTAAAAAATAAATAATAAGCATGCCTGCATTATAAAGAAACATAAATATCTAACGACTTTCTGCTTAAAATACAAATATTATTAAGGTTTCAAAGAAACAAAAAACAGCCACATATTGTAATAACATAGATTCCAACTTAGACTTCATTGATCGTGAACCCATGCTCAGCCCAAACAGCTACCAAACACATGTTAATACTACGCTAATTTTAGCAATGCAATGGTAAGAACAGGTCACCACTATGATGTGTATTCTAAATGCAACAGAAATATAATGCTATTTCGCGTAGTGTGACGACAGTTCATTTGTGTGTAATATGTGTGGAATGTTGAGACATCACTCATACACGCACACGCACACACACTGCTGTATCGCGCTCGCACAGTTCATAGCAATTTAATATTTAGCATGCTAGTGCACTTTTGAGCGTCTACTGTACAAGTAAGTAGTAAGTAGTAGATGAGAACGAAAGAAACACCATAATTTAGAACTAAATTAGCATAAAGGCTACGGAAACGAAAGTAACATCCAGCAAAGCAATACAATGAGGATTGATATAGTGAAAGAATTTCCGGATGCGGGTCAGTCGTTCCGAAGATTACCCCCTACATCCAAACTGATAAACTTACTTACCTACCTATTTACAATATTAGTTTCGCAGTTTTATTTAGACTCATACAACCATTTTTCCAATTATGTATACAAATAAATAAATTCCATTTATTTTAGGTTCTTGGTTGTTGTGGTTCAATTTTAATATAGATTAAAATCACAAGTTACGAAACAAATAAATACAATGTCATCAAATTTTAAAAACAGTGTCAAGAAAATCAAATTAATGTCAATGTCAAATAAAAAAAGTACACTTATCAATTATTACTAATTTTAATTTTTCTGTAGTTGGGTAAAAAATAACTAAACCCTAAGTCTGGGACCAGCATTATAACATAAACGAAGGTACCCGGAAATGGATGGGGCGTTGCCGGATTTTTAAGAACGTTCTAGAATTCGAATAATCTAGCTAGAACAATCAACAGGAAGCTACGGTACGTATGAAAAGAAAAGGACCACAATATAGGTGTGAGCGAGGGAGTAGCATCTTAAGTTGTAAAGGCAAAAATCTTTTTGTAAAACAAAGGTATCATTCATTCAGCCTAGTTACAGTACTTTAAAGTGTTTCTTTTTTTTTCATCAATATAGTGTGCCCAGGATTCTTTAGTAGTTCATTCTGATGTTGATTCTAAAGCTAAGGTTTATAATTCATGGGTCATTTTGAACTTCCTTCACTGTGAAGGATTGAATCGGTTCCGGTGGTAATTTGTGTCGTTTGGCGGACAGGGCACGCGCTTGCTTGTCACTTATATGTGTCTGAGGTCATCAGGGCGTAGGCCTTAAAATTTTAGATCACACTATCCAGGCTCCGTTATCGTACAGGACGTGAGTTCAAATCTCATTCGTAGTACTTGTCTATGCATGGCATGCCTACGACTGGTAGGAGGCGCGCGGCATGAGCTGAGGGCGTCGGCGGCGGCTGAGGGGCGCACGGGCGGCGCGGGCGCTCGCGCTCTGAGCGTCGACTCACTTAAATATCTTACCTCGATGAAGGCACTGCGCTTGTTAAACTTGGTTCATGTCATGGTATAATAATATACTTCGCCTGGTATTCTCTTCCCGTGACAGGTGGGTCACGTGATTAACCCAAGAATACGTCATCAGTTGCGATGCGGTCGATGTGTTGCCACGGTGTGTGATTGAATTACCCGAGCAACATGCATTTTTTAACTTAACAAAGCAACTATGAACTAATAATTCAATATTCAAATTAATTTAAAACTAAATAGATGAATCACACGAGTTACTTAATAGTTAAGCTAGTTAGTAATTTATTTTATTTTCATTCACTAAATGAAAGTCCCTAAATTTACTGAAAAGGACAATCAATGGTAACACTTATCGTGACGTAGTCTTGGGCCATCGTGGGAAGAGAATACCAGGCGAAGTATATTATTATACCATGGTTCATGTATTACACCAGATTCATTTAGTCTGCATATTTTATTTCTTATTAAATAAAATATGTAGACTAAATATATATTTGGCTCTTGCAACAGAGCAGTCGACGTAGCATCGTCAACAGTAGGTACTAGTTACCAGTAGCGAAGGGTCAATTTTAGTAAGAGGTAAGCCGGAGTACATATCTTTAATGTGATTATATTATTTGTCTATAGAATACTGACTGTGCCATTTGTAAAAGGGAAGCCGGTAGGAATCGTGTTGAATGGAACCTTCGCCACTGCTAGTTACTAGGCAGTGACGGAAAACCACTTTATCGTGTGGGGAGGGCCTAACCTGGTGTCAGTTTTTATGCCGCCCATGGGCCTTTGACTTGACTTGACATGCCGTCGAGAAATATCTCAGGAATGCTTGTTTCCTCACGATGTTTTCCTTCACCGAAGCATGTGGAAAACCAGTAAAAACTAGCAAGATTAGGTTTGTACTCAATGTGTCAGAAATAGAGTTCAAAGTTTCTGAAATCATCATTTGCCTAGCCGTATTTGCTGTCCTCACCAGCGACGCGTCAGCTCGTGGCTAAATAATAACAGCCGCTCGGATCCATCTTTAGGTTAAGCCGTGCTTGCCTAGGTTGGTCTGTGGATGGGTGACCACCCATTACATATCCAGTTTCCTCCGTGCCTCGGAAAGCACAGTAAGCCGTTGGTCCCGGCTGCCATTTGTAGATCTTTTGACAGTCGTTACAGGCACAAACTCTGACAACCAGTCTTACCAAGGGGTATCATATTACCCAGTACTAACTGGATCGTGGAGGTCAGATAGGAAGTCGCTTCATGTAAATTACAGCTGAATCCGGTAATACTGGAAGCCGACGCCAATACTTGGCAAAGGCTAGGCAGATGATTCAGGTCAGTCACTAAAAACGAGTCCTAAATAAAAAATACATACTGACTACAAGAATACATTGCAAGCTGCTTCATCATAATTCTTCTGTACTGATTCCAACAATTTATTTGGGGTCGGCGCAGCATATCTTTATTTGATTTTAATTTAATTTAAATTATGTATTTAAAAACCATAGTTGTGTGCGGTGAGTAGTTAGGTACTCATCTGATTTTAAGTAGGCACTCAACGACAAATAAGTAGTGCATGATGTGCTTACCTGTAAGAGGTTGATACACTTGTATGTGACTCTATTGAATGTATCTCATATGTTTGAAGCAGTGTATTCAATTGTTGGTGAGCCAAATAAATAAAATAAAAAATAAATAAATATCTTCCACACTTCTCTATTACTCGTCATCTCAGCAGACACCTCCTACCACATCGAAAGCAGCTTATTTTAAAAATAAAACGACAATTTTCAACAATGTACTTGCAGATTTATTTTAACTTTCGAAACACTGTTCACAGTTTACAAATAAAATAGGAATGAAAAGAATACAAATTAAAGAATAGCTTAGCAGAAACAATGATAAAAAAATTAAGCATATGTATCATTCTGTAGACCGACCGCTTTAATGAGTCCTCCGCCTTGCCCCATCAAAGGCACATTAAGCGTCCACAAAGTCCTAACAATATCCCACAGGTTATTTGTACCATAATCCACGTAGGTATTACGATACTAATTGAACAATACGTGATCAACTTTGTGGACTCATTAAAGCGGTCGGTCTATAGTCGTGTTCGAATTAAACATGGTATCGGTATATAACAATCAAACAAAACGGTGGTCTAACACAAGCCTACATGTTTACATTTTTACGTCATAATATTCAAGTCTTCAATACAAATAAATTAATGGTATGAAAGAGTATTAACAAATCAAAAACCAAAAAAAATGAACGAATTCTTTCACTAATCCGTTTCAAAAGCGACATATTACACGAAAACCGGAAAGAGTTTAAAACTTACGCACTACGAGGCTACGACCACGACTTGTCGTATGACTGGCCGCTATCTTGAAAAACTTATCGGACGACCAGTCGTGCGACTGAACTTAATTCCTCGTTTAGACCAACAGACGCTTCTGCTTCGTGGCCGCGTAGTGCGCGAGGTCCTTGACCTTCACTATTCGGGGATTACAGTCATGATGTTATGTAAACAGCCGTAACTCCTACGCATACACTGTATCAGTTAGGGCTGCGCAGAGAGTATAGAAACAAAAACCCGGTCAAGTGCGAGTCGTACTCACACGCACAAAGGGTTCCGTAGCACCAAAAAAATAATAAAAACATGTTGTAAGCTCATTCATATGTTGTATTGTATTACATTCAACAGCAAAAATAAATTTGTTTTTCATAGTACATTAAAGAAAAACGAAGTAACTGCTGCAGTATGATGAAAAAGTCCCGTATCTCAAAAACTTACGTAAGGTCACGGGAGCCCCTTGGTAAGTCCGCAATGACCGACTACTCATAGACCTTAGAATGCCTACTATCCTTCAGTTTACGAAGCGCCTTTCAAAGCGCTTTTTCTATTCTGCTATTAAGCACAGAAACCACCTGATAGCACGCCATACTCTCGTCACCCCCGATGACATTATCACCCTCCTGCAGAAGAGCAGTAGGGAAACTAGTATGCTCAAGAAGCACAGACGTAAATAGAAGTAATTTCGTCTTTGGCGTCGAGTAGTCTTCACACCCCGTCCCATGCCCACCCCGACCATTGCTCGAGCCAGCCCGCGTGGCTGAGCCTGTAGTCCAAAATCAGTCCCCAAATAATGACACCACTCAGATACAGCCTGTCCCTTTGCTGTCCTCCCCCAGCGACGCACTAAGCCGAGGCTCATACCCCACAGGGGCTGGCCTTAGCGTGTAGTCCCTTAGTTTGTAAGTATTTGCCCTGGCTAGAGACCCTACACTCAAGGCACCCACAGGATAGTCCGGTTAAGCAGAGGACAACCTCCTAGGTAGAACTTGACCTTAGGCCTCCGCTGGCCAGCCAACCGAGTCTCTGCGCCACCGCTGGCGTGGATCGTGATTGGTCGCCCGCCGCGAAATTATCACTTCGTTTGCGGGTAGGCGCCGAACTTGCGTCCGTGAAATACCCGAGCCATTAACTTTTTAAAACAGTGAAAATTTACAGTCGTAAACGACCGATAAAACAACGGAATCTTCCGCTGCGATCGCATGGGTGTTTGCTGGGTGTGTTCACAGCGGGAGCTCTGCACCGCCCGATGGACTCCACCACCAGAACATCTTAGGGGCTGTGGTGATCCACCACAAGAATAAAAACAACAAGAAAGAAGGACACCGAAAAGAACATACAAGAAGTTTTGAAGAAGATGCTAAGAAGATCGCCACCGCCACCCACGGACCAACAGATAGGGGACCGGGCGACGTCGCTCCCGATCATCGAGGACTCGCCGCCAGCGCCCAGCTGCCGCAAACATCTCCGACAGCAAGAAAAACAGGATCGGGATATTTTTTTTCGAATACTCTCCGCCTGACCGCCGCCGTGTACGGACGTGCCGCTATCTGACCGCACCCGCCGATAACGATCGAATGACGACCCAAGACCTCCGCTGGCCAGCCAACCGAGTCTCTGCGCCACCGCTGGCGTGGATCGTGATTGGTCACGCGTTTTGCGTCTGTGAAATACCACCCGAGCCGTTCACTTTTTAAAACAGTGAAAATAAACCGCCGTCAACGACCGATGAATCAATCGCAACGGAATCTTCCGTTGCGATTGCATAGGTGCTTGCGCCGGTGTGTTCACAGTGGGAGCCCTGCATCGCCCGATAGACTTTTTGAAGAAGATGCCAAGAAGATCGTCACCGCCACTGACGGACCAACAGATAGGGGACCGTGTGACGTCGCTCCCGATCATCCGAGTACTGCCGACGTGCCAACGAAACCAAGAGGGTGGTGACCCAATCCTACCCGCCAAACCCCTTCAGCGCGAGACAATCCATTGGAGTCGAAAGCTAGAAGCTTGGCCTTGGCGGCCTAGTCTCTGGTTTCGTTCGCAGCTATTCACCTAGTCGGTTGGGTGTGTCTACCCCTTCGTGCTAGAGGCCCCTTGTGGGCGTAGAGCCCTGTCGCTCAATTAGACTAGCGTCAGGTTTACAAGCTTAGGGCAAACCAGTAGGTACTAACCTCCTTGTCTACACCCGACAGGGAGGCCACTCATCCCGGGCTATCCCGTCAGCCCTACGGCTACCACTCCCGCTGCTTCCAAAAAGAAGCAATTTGTGGGAGGCAAGTTGTCTTCCACACTTACTTTCTCCTTGAGGAGGAGCCCACCCGCGTCGTGATCAGGCGGATCCACAAGGAGATTCCATCTCAAGAAATCCTGGAGGACCTTACCTCCCAGGGTATTCCAGCTACAGCCGTTCACCGCCTTCACAAGGCGAGAGGTGGTGAAGAGTACGATATGGTACCCGTCGTCTGTGACCCCGTCGAGGGTCGTCACCACCCCCATCTTTAAATTAAAATCCGTCTGCTCTCTCTCGGGCATCTCTATTGAGAAACCTCACCGCCTCAATATTATCGGGCAATGTCACGGTTGTCAACTACACGGTCGCAGCCAAAATAACAAACAAACCCCTGTTACTCTCTGGCTTCAGGTGCTCAGTTACCTGAGCACCTCAGTCCTCAGCGACCAGAGGCCAGAAGGATCTTCGACACTACCGTGTGCATGTACATGCGTGGTGTTAAGATAGAAGCTTGGCGAGGGAAACGTGGGCCCGCACAATTGTAAACTTTTTCTCTATACTGTTTGTTCCGATCTCTCAGACAAACCGTGAAAACGGTTTTGTGAGGCATAGTTCTTAAATTAAGGTTTCTGTAAACCTTGTCTTGATAAATAAACAAAAAAATAAAAAAAATATGACAACGGTGTCGGAAGTTCAGGCACTCATCTCACCACTGCCACCGGCCGTTCGCCTGTTGTCGCTGTGGAGAGGGGCACGCCGCGCGTGATTGCCCCTTCCTTCTCACACGAACAGCCAGGCGGCAACAACTTAGATGCCCCTCTTTTAAGACCAAAGGGAATTGTCACGCGGACATGAAAAACTTCCTGAAGCCAGAGAGTCACAATCTTCAAGGTGTTTGAAAACTCCTGTTGCAGCATCTCCAGCCGCATATCGACCCGCGGCCCGAACAGTTTGGGTTTAGGTCGAAACACAGCTCGACGCTTCAGCTGTCGAGGGTACTGCACCATTTGGCACAAGTCCTGAACAAAAAGGAATACTCGGTTGCAGAATTCCTCTACATGGAGAAGGCCTTCGACCGCATATGGCTCGACGGCCTTATTTATAAGTTGGCCACGTCCAACGCGCCTCGACGCGTAATGAAAGTGGTCCAGTCTCTTCTTTCAGATAGGAGTTTCCGCGTGGTGGTTGAGAGAGCGCTCTCTAGCGCCTCTTTCAGATAGGAGTTTCCGCGTGGTGGTTGAGAGAGCGCTCTCTAGCGCCCGTCCGGTGTTGGCCGGTTCCGCAGGGCAGCTGCGTATCGCCGGTGTGTTTCTCACGTTACACCGACGACATCCGCACGACGCCAGAAGCGATGCTCGCGCTGTACGCTGACGACGCCTCATATATTACTACCTCATCCAACGCGAAGTGCGCGGCTGTCAAAGTGGCGGCTATCGGTTAACTTGGGTAAGACGCAGGCGTTGGTCACCGGATCAGCACCCCTCCCACCACCCCTTACACTACAAGGTGCGACGTCGAGTGGTCGCCCCGTATCTTTTGAAATGTCACGTGGTCAGGCACGATGATTCAAGACCTTTTGAGTGTAAATTTTGCCAAAAGACGTTTCAGAGGAAGAAAACTTTGGATATTCATATACGGAGCCACGGAGGACAATTTAGATGTCCTCAAAAGTCAGGCCATCCCAATCACAGTCGTCTACCGCCTTAACAAGGCGAGAGGTGGCGACCAGTACGACATTGTACTGGTCGTCTGTGACCCGGTCTAAGGACACCATCAGATTTTTATGGTAAAATCGGAGTGCTCCCTCACAGGCATCTCAATCGAGAAGCCCTACCGCTCGAACATAGTCGGGCAATGTCACCGCTGCCAGCTGTACGGACACAGCCAGGCCCAGATGCTCGAGAGACTTAGCCCTTAGAGGCCCTCTCCCTGAACCATACTGAACTATCAGAGAGCCTTTCCAGCCCGGTGCGGCGGATGCCCGTCTGAAAATGTGCGGGCGGGCAGCATCCGCATCAAAGGGTTTATCACAATCTGGGTGCGGTGTCCGGTGGCTGTGGCAAAACAGGTCGACGACGAGGGACATTTGTTGGTGTGCGGGCTGTCAGCGATGGTTAAACTCCTGGCGCCCAGGGCACCGCGGTGCCAAACTGCAGTCTTTGTGCAGCTGCAGGAAAGTCCGCGGGGCACAGAATAGGCGTTAAGGTTTGCGGCGCGCCTAGAAAGCGCAGCAAACGGTGGCCCAAGTCTGCGGAGGCCGTTCCCACCTCGCAACCTATTTAGATCCTTTTAAGCCGACTTCCAGCCTGTGGTAGGACGAAGCGCCGAGGAAAATAACAGCCAAATCAGGCAGTATAACCAACCAGTGACAAAAGTCTCCTAGGCTGGGAAGGTTTGAGACTGTCGTACTACGTGGGCGATGAGGGCCCACGCAGCACCACGGATCCCTGATGACTGCTCGTGTTGCTGGGAAAATAATAGTGGTCTCAGCAAAACCAACCAGAGGCAAAAGATCCCTAAGCTGGGAAGGATCGAGACTGTGACCCTTCGTGGGCGATAAGAGCCCACGCAGGACCACAGGTGCCTAAAGACTGCTCTAGTGACCCACGATATGAAATTACCGTCATTTGTCAAAAACATACTACACAGTTCACTTAAATATGGGAAACTTAACCAAAAATATCTTAGGTAATAAGCAAAGTTGTCGTTCGATCTATCGAGTACGTACAGTGTGTAGTAATGTTGAGAAGCACAGCTATCTAGGATTAATATGTTTAAAATTACTATAATAAGTAGGTAGATTTAACCGTTTCAATTTAATTGTACAATATAAATGAGCTATGTCGCATATCGTATATAGAAATTCAGAGTTTTTGGATGGTCGTAATGTAAAGACCTTATTTTCCAATAATTTTATATAAATTTGATCAGTTTAAATAGTTGATGTATAGAGAAATGTGCATTTGAAAGGAAAGCGCTAGACGTAGATTTAAGCGAGGAAGCGATAATACGCGCTACCCCCACGCACTCCACCTACGTACGATCATATAAATATGGCCGCCCCATGTACGGGCGGTCACTCATCCCCGGGCTATTAGACGCCCCTATTCCTCCCCCGGCGTCCCGCGTGGCCGCTCCAGCGCCCTCTTCTCGGGCCGCCCCCGCGCCCGCTTCACGGGCCGCCCCCGCGCCCTCTTCAAGGGCAGCCCCCGCGCCCTCTTCTCGGGCCGCTCCAACTATGCCACGAGCGCTCCCTCGTCCCGCTCCTCCCAGTCGCGAGGTAGAAGTCGAATCCTCATTCGACACTATTGCAAGGTTTCAGGTGTTTGTCACCCCCGAAGCTGATCGCATGGCGGCAGAACTAAGGTCTGCCACCGACATTAATGAAATCCGTAGGATTTTCAAGGCTTACCCGAAAATCGAGTCAGCCCTCCGCGCTCTTTCCAAGTAAATCTTATTATGGATATTACGAATAGAATAGCGAGAATCCAACCCCGGTCCCTTAAATTAGGATTCTTTAACGCTAATGGCCTTAGAGGCCAACGTGATGAGATCGCCACCTTCCTCCGCGACCATCAAATTGATGTCCTCCTCATCCAGGAGACATTCCTCAAGCCCTGTCACCGTGACCCGAAGATTGCCAACTATCGCTTAGTTCGCAACGATCGTTCGCGCTGTCATAAGGGTGGTACTTTGATTTATTACAAAAAGGAACTGTACTGCATCCCTATAGACCCCCCTCCGTTAGAGTCTCTGCTTGAGACTTCCATCTGTCGGCTTGGCATGACTGGTCACTCACCGATCACCATCGTCTCGGCTTATATTCCTCCCGGCGGTTCGTCCGAGGAGCACACGCTACTCACTAAGGACCTCACCGTTCTCTTTGGCCTGAGTGACTCCGTTATCATAGCGGGCGACCTCAATGCCAAACATCCCGCCTGGAACAGCACGTTGACCTCTCCCAGAGGGAAATTTGTGTTCAACCTAGCGGTGTCCCTTAACTTCGATCCCATCGCTCCCATGGAGCATACTCACTATCCCCACGACCCAGATCTTCGTTCTGACGTACTCGACATAGCGCTGCTCAAGAATATCAACCTTAAGTTACATTCTATCGAGACGCTACACGAGCTCGACTCTGACCACCGTCCAGTGGTCATGCACCTACTTCCCCGCTCCGGTCCCTCTGACCCCAGCCATCACCCGCCTCCCCAAGTGATAATCGACTGGTTGAAAGTCAGCGCTAAGCTGAAGTCCACCACGTCCCCTCACCTGGACACCATTCCCGACCACATTGTCTCAGTCGCAGACACGACGGCCGCCATCAACTCGTTTACAGAGCACGTTCAATCCGTACTGAAGGATTGTTCACGGGAAGTCCCAGCTATGAGTGATCATCGCTGGAGGCTACCCGCTGACGTACGTGATCTGATAACCGAGAAGAACGCGGCCATCCGTGCTTACAGTAACTTTCCTTGCGACGCGAACAAGGTTCACATGCGCCATTTACAGCGTGCTGTAAAGAAGCGCACTAGTGAGCATCGTTCCGCTCAATGGGACAAGGAACTCAGCGAACTCGAGCCTACCCACCAAGCTTTCTGGCAGCTGCAAAGAAAGATGCGCGCCACCGAGGAGGTTTCGACGCCTCCCCTCATCCGCCCCGACAAGAGCGTCGCCTTTGACGACTCTGATAAGGCTGAATGCCTAGCCGACAGCCTGGAGTCTCAGTGCTCTCCCAGCTCACAACCAGTAGACAAGCGTCATCTCGACATGGTGAACGCTGAAGTCGAACGTAGAGCCGCCCTCCCTCCCTTCGAAGACCCTGATGATCCTCTGCCTGAAGTCACACCAGACGAGGTGCTAGACATCATAAATAGGCTTCAACCACGGAAAGCACCTGGCTCTGACGGAATCACCAATAAGGTGCTTAAACTTCTCCCCGCCCAGTTAATAGTTTTAATGGCAGCCATCTTCAATGGCGCCTTGAGCAACAACTTCTTCCCCCAAGTTTGGAAAGAGGCCACTGTTATCGGCATTCCCAAGCCCGGTAAACCCAAGGCGGAGCCCTCGAGCTACCGTCCTATCAGTCTCCTGAACGCGCTCGGCAAGGTCTATGAGAGGCTTATTTATAAGCGACTCAAAGACTATGCCGAAGCTAAGAGCCTCATCCCTAACGAGCAATTCGGCTTCAGGGCCGAACACTCGTGCGTCCAACAGGTCCACCGCATCGTTGAACATTTGAGCGCTGGCTTCCAGCGTGGAGCGATGACGGGCGCGTTGTTCTTCGACATAGCGAAAGCGTTCGACAAAGTCTGGCACAACGGCTTATTATACAAGCTGTACAGAATGAGAGTGCCTGATCGTCTCGAGCTCATCTTACGAGACTTTCTGTCGAATCGCACCTTCCGCTATCGCATCGGGGACGCTCTCTCCTCCCCCCACCCTATCCGAGCCGGAGTCCCTCAGGGCTCGGTCATCTCCCCGCTCATTTTTACGCTGTTCACTAGCGACATTCCAAAGAGCAGAAAGGCTCAGTTAGCCCTGTTTGCGGACGACACGGCCATCTACTACACTGGCCGTTGTAAGAACGCTATCGCCAAATCCCTCCAAACCTCAGCCGACGTCCTTGGCGCCTGGTTCAGGAAGTGGAGAATCGAGGTTAACCCCGATAAGAGTCAGGCGGTTCTTTTCTCGAAACCGCGTATTAAGCCCACTTTCCCCATCCCGATCACTATGTATGGCAAGCCTATCCCTTGGGAGATGCAAGCCAAATACCTAGGAGTCTTACTCGACTACCACCTGTCCTTCGGGCCACATATCAAAGCAGCTCGTGACCGAGCTGCCTTTGCTATGGGTAGGCTCCATTACTTGCTTACGGCAAAGAGCAAGCTATCGCTCAGGTGCAAGTTGCGCCTCTATACCGCAGTGATCCGTCCCATAATGACCTACGCTTGTGTTGTGTTCGCACATACCAAGCCCCGGTACATCTATAGGATGCAAGTACTCCAGAACCGGTTCCTACGTAAAATCACGGGAGCCCCTTGGTACGTTCGTAACGATCGTCTTCACGTTGACCTAAAAATGCCCACCATTCTCCAATTCATGAAGCGCCTTTCCAAGCACTTCCTTGATTCTGCTGTAAAGCACCGCAACCCCCTGATCGCATCGGCCGCCCGATACGAGCCCTCTAGAATCAGTAAAATTCGCCGTCCACGGCATACTTTAGTCACTCCCGATGACGCTATAACCCTCTTGCAGGAGAGCAGTAGGGAAACCAGCACAATCTGAAAATACAGAAACAGACCGCCGTCATTCCGACCTCGCCGTCGAGGCCCGTCGCGACGACCCCGTTCAATCCCCCCCCGACCCTTGCTCGAGCCAGCCCGCGATGCTGAGCCAGTAGTTTTAAACCAGACCCTAAATAATCTCAATCAGATCCAGCCTGTCCCTTGCTGCCCTCTCCCAGCGACGCCCTAAGCCGAGGCTCGTACCCCACAGGGGGTGCCCTTAGCGTGTGGTCGCTTAACTTTTAAGTAGATCTAAGCCCTGGCTGGAGGCCTTACTCATAAGGCATCCACAGGATTTGCCCGGTTACGCAGAAGCCAGCCTCAGAGGTTGACCTGCAAGATGCCATTTAGAAAAAAAAAAAAAAAAAAAAAAATACGGGCGGTCACTCGGATCGCCAGTGATCGCTTGTTTAACTGTTTAACCGTCTTTGCAAGTTTGGAAAGTTTTGTCGAATTGTGCCACCAACTGGGGGTACTTCGACAAAACTTTTTCCGCCCGGACCGCCAACTTCTTACTTTCCCTGTGTTCGTTCAAGTGCTTCTTGCACTGGTGCGAGCACAGGGGGAGCGCCGTGCTGCCCGGTGCCTTGGGGCACCGTTGTGGTCGCGGAGTCACGTCACACGTCATAAACCAAGAAACCCGAAAAGAAGAAGATGCCGAAGCCTGGCGCCCGCGGTTCGTTCGGCCGCGGTGACGCCGGCTGCCCGACGCCCCGTCCGGGGTTGGACCGGTCGACGTCGTTGCCGAACATCGGCGACACGACGCCCGGTGCAGCGCCAGCGGAGCCACCTCGTAGTGAGGTCAAGAAAATAAGAAAAAAGCCGTCTACCCTCAAGACCGAAAAAGTCGGAGGAGCGACGACTGAGGAGCCCCCTACGCCCGGAGCCGGAACAGGCGCGGAAGCAGCTGCGTGTGGCCCGTCGAGGACATCGGCGCCTGCGCGCGTTGCGCCGGCACCGTCGCCGAGCCATCCGCACGCTGTGGTCGTGCGATCGTCCGCGCCCCGTCCGGTACCGAGCCAGGCCTCGGGACCCGCCGTCGCGCTTTCTAGCCGCGCGCCGCCGCTCCCGTCGTGTCGCGCGCGAACGTGCGCGACTCGCCGCCGCCTGCGCGAGAGACCGTGCCCGCGCCGCGCGCCCCAGTGGCAACAAGCCGTGGTGCCGCGCCGTCCGCACCACATGTGCGCCCAACTGCGCGCATCTCCACCGCATCGCGTTCCGCCGCGTCGACAGCGCCCTCTGTGGCTGCATCCGTGGCGGCCACCTCCAGCCGCGGCACCACAGCTCCGCGCCCCGTCACCGCCGGTACCGGCCAAGGCTTGTTGGCCGGAACGGCTTAGGCTGAGCGGGACCGTCGCCCGCTCTCTACAAAAACTTCGTGCGCTCGGCCGCCGCCCGCGGCGCCAGTGGTGCCCGAATCACCTGCGCCGCCCCGTACCTCGGCCTACGACTCGCCGGCGGGACTATCGGCGTGTTCGTCGCGAGCCGGCTCGAGCATGTCGATGGTGTCCGCGGGCTCGGACGACTCTGGGCCGAGTGCGCTTGGCAGGCGCACCCCACCTGCATCTCCGACACCGTCGCTGGCGGGCGACTTTGACTTCCAGTTCGAGCTACGCCCGCAGCGACGACGCCGAAGCACGGACGAGACTGCCGAGGAGGAGGCCAAAAGGTGCTGCCTCGACTCGCCGCGACCGCAGCGCGAGCGCGCGCCGCCGCGGGGGCAGGGCACCGACAGGTCGCCCACCTTCGCTGAGGCGGCTCGGCGCACGCCTCCTGCGTCGCCGTCACCGACGCCTACAACAAGAAGAAGTGGAACACAATTACCGAAATGGGTGAGTGTTTCACTTAACGCTGCTGTGTCCACAGCTCAACCGGCGGCCCCAGAGGACGACGGAGCGGCCGCTGGAAAGCCCAAGCCGAAGCCGCCGAAGCGACCGAGGTATCCTCCGCTGGTGGTGGAGAGGCTACCAGGCTGGGCCGCACACTTTAGGGCCATCAGTGCCAAACTGGGCCGACCACCCAGCGCCCGACCATACGGTGCTGGGGTTCGCTTCTCACCCGAAAGTGAGGAGGAATTTAGGTTGGTCCAGAGGTACCTGACCGGCCTGGAAAAGGAGTGCGGCGTCTCATGGTTTGCCTACTCACTACCGGCGGAGCGAAGCTTGAAGGTGGCCATCACAGGGCTGCCGGTCGACACCCCGCCGGAGGAGATTGAGGAGGAGCTCCGCGCGTTGGGGCGCCATATCAGGGCGCGCCAGGGACGACCCGGCTGCGTGTTCCACGCAGTTCTGAAGAGGACGCCGGAGGTCAGGTCTATCTTCGACACCACCGTGTTCATGTGCATGAGGGGTGTCAGGATTGAGGCCTGGCGGGGAAAGCGCGGGCCCGCGCAATGCCACAGGTGCCAAAAATTCCGGCACTCGTCGCACCATTGCCATCGGCCGCTCGCCTGTGTCCGCTGCGGAGAGGGGCACGCCGCACGTGATTGCCCCCGCCCACGCGAAGAACCGGCGACATGCGCCAACTGCGGGGGTGATCACCCTGCGAACAACGTGCGCTGCCCCGCTTTTCAGGCGGAGCTACGGAACAGGCGAGCTGGCACTGTCGCCGCCACGACCGCCTCACGCCGACCCGATAGGGCCACCGAGAGACCTGCAGAAGTGGCCCCCACCGAGGCCCAAGGCGCGTCGCTGATGGCGGCGGCTAACGGGCCCACCAACAGGGGAGAAGCCCCCTCCTCCTCCAAGCGGCGGAGGTTGCGGAAGAAGAGGCGTGGGGCCAAAGGCAAGAAGCCGGAGCCCCCCCCCGCACCTAAGGAAGACACCCACCGGGCCGACCCTACCTCGACCCAGGCGCAGGCTGTGCCGCCACCATCGTCCACTGGCGGCCAACACAGCCACAGTCAACAAATAAAGATGGCGGGTCCGACAGCTGGCGCCGGCATAGCGCGGCCTTCGGCCCCTAGACCAACACCACATCCCACCACCAAGAACTCGAGCGCCGGCCCAGCTGCCGACGCGGAGAAGAAAAAGGAATTCACAGCCTGCGCCATACAACTACTGATGGACCTGATTAAGGCCATCAGCCAGGGGCAAGACGCGGAGCTGGTCATCCTCGACGGCCTGGCCTCTCTCCTCAAACTATATCATGGCTAGGCCGCTGAGGGTGATTCACTGGAACGCCCGCGGCCTTCGAGGTAAGGTCGCCCCCCTCCGCCGCCTACTCTATGAAGAGGACATCGACGTGGCGCTGATAAGCGAGACGCACCTGGGACAGGAGGACAAGCTCAGAGTCTCGGGTTTCCTCGCTTACAGGAAGGACGAAAGGTCGGCCATCAACGCCCCCTACCGCGGTCTGGCGGTACTGGTGAGGCGTAGGGTCGTCCATCAAGCGCTCCCCGTGCCGTCGCTCGGCTCGTTCTACGCGCTGGGTGTGCAGCTACATGTTGCCGGCGAGGACGTCGCCATCTACGCCTGCTACAAGGCGCCCTTGGCCAAACTGGACACCACGGAGCTGAGGGCCCTTCTCGAGGCCAACAGCGGCGCGACGATCCTTGCCGGTGACCTTAACTGCAAGCACCCGGCGTGGAACTCGGCCGCGACCAACACGGCGGGCAGACGACTCTACGCGGACGCGGAAGCCTTCGGCTACACGGTGTCCGGCCCAGAGACGCCCACCCACTACCCGGACGCTCACACATATATGCCGGACGTGCTGGACATCGTGGCCTACCGTGGGCTACACTGCCAGATCACGCAACAGGTGTTAGACGACGAGATGCAGTCCGACCATCATCCTGTTCTCGTCGTCCTATCGGGTATGCCGGCCCGACTGAAGCCCGCAGCGCCACGTCGATATATTGACTGGATGAAGTTTGCGGAACTGACTGAGGCCACCACACCAACTCGGCCCCTGATTACCTCCGCGGACGTTGATCAGACTGCCGACGACGTCACTGCTTGCATCAAGAGCGCCTTGGAAGCGGCGACTACGACGGAACCGCAAGGGAGATTACAGCAGCTGCCCAGGTCGTCGGTAAGGGGAAGCGGAAGAAGAGCAAAAGCGCTCAGTCAAGTTCGGCCAAAAAGGCCGTAGCAAATGTCCCCACCCCCGTGGCATCGCGTCCCTCTTCCCCCGTGGTAGCGGCCCCTATCCCTCCCAGTAGGCCAGCTAGCCCTAAAAAGGGCATCCCGCCGGTCGCTTCGACCAAGAAGCTAAGGCCGCCTCCCCCGCTTTTCATCCAAGATAAGGCGCAGTGGACTGCAGTGTCCAAGATGTGCATGGATAGGAATATCCAGTACACGAGCGCCCGAAACACCCAGCACGGCATTAAAGTCTCAGTCCCCACAGCCAACGATTATAGGGAGCTATCCCGCCACTTGCGTGGTAGGAACATCGCCTTCCACACTTATTCCCTACCTGAGGAGACGCCCACCCGCGTGGTGATTCGGCGTATCCCCAAGGAAATTCCCGCTGAGGACATCTTAAATGACCTCAAAAGTCAGGCTATTCCAGCCACAGTTGTCCACCGCCTTCACAAGGCGCGTGGGGGTGAGCAGTACGACATGGTACTGGTCGTGTGCGACCCCGTTGAGGGGCCTCACCCGATTTTCAGGCTGAAATCGGTGTGCTCCCTTTCTGGCATCTCGATAGAGAAGCCATTCCGTGCAAATAAAGTTGGGCAATGTCATCGTTGCCAGCTCTACGGTCACAGCCAAAAACATTGTTACGCGCCGCACAGGTGCGTAAAGTGTTTGGGCGAACACGCCACGACCGACTGTCCCCGTCCTAAGGACAAAACTTTGTGCACAGAGCCGCCTAGTTGCGTCCTCTGTGGGCAATCGGGTCACCCGGCCAATTACCGCGGTTGCCCTAAAGCCCCTAAGACTTCCTCCTCCAAGCTGGTGAAGCGTGCTCACGCCCGCCAGCAAAGAGAGAGCCCGTCTGTTAGGGTCCCCTCAAATCAACTGCCCGAGAGGCTTAGTCCCCAGAGGCCATCTCCTTGGACCCAACTTAACCACCAGAGAGCTTTTCCAGCTCTCGGTAAGGTTAAGGCCAACCCCATCCCCGGGCTATTAGACGCCCCTATCCCTCCCCCGGCGTCCCGCGTGGCCGCTCCAGCGCCCTCTTCTCGGGCCGCCCCCGCGCCCGCTTCACGGGCCGCCCCCGCGCCCTCTTCAAGGGCCGCCCCCGCGCCCACTTCTCGGGCCGCTCCAACTATGCCACGAGCGCTCCCTCGTCCCGCTCCTCCCAGTCACGTGGTAGAAGTCGAATCCTCATTCGACACTATTGCTAGGTTTCAGGTGTTTGTCACCCCCGAAGCTGATCGCATGGCGGCAGAACTAAGGTCTGCCACTGACATTAATGAAATCCGTAGGATTTTCAAGGCTTACCCGAAAATCGAGTCAGCCCTCCGCGCTCTTTCCAAGTAAATCTTTATTATGGATATTACGAATAGAATAGCGAGAATCCAACCCCGGTCCCTTAAATTAGGATTCTTCAACGCTAATGGCCTTAGAGGCCAACGTGATGAGATCGCCACCTTCCTCCGCGACCATCAAATTGATGTCCTCCTCATCCAGGAGACATTCCTCAAGCCCTGTCACCGTGACCCCAAGATTGCCAACTATCGCTTAGTTCGCAACGATCGTTCGCGCTGTCATAAGGGTGGTACTTTGATTTATTACAAAAAGGAACTGTACTGAATCCCTATAGACCCCCCTCCGTTAGAGTCTCTGCTTGAGACTTCCATCTGTCGGCTTGGCATGACCGGTCACTCGCCGATCACCATCGTCTCGGCTTATATTCCTCCCGGCGGTTCGTCCGAGGAGCACACGCTACTCACTAAGGACCTCACCGTTCTCTTTGGCCTGAGTGACTCCGTTATCATAGCGGGCGACCTCAATGCCAAACATCCCGCCTGGAACAGCACGTTGACCTCTCCCAGAGAGAAATTTGTGTTCAACCTAGCGGTGTCCCTTAACTTCGATCCCATCGCTCCCATGGAGCATACTCACTATCCCCACGACCCAGATCTTCGTTCTGACGTACTCGACATAGCGCTGCTCAAGAATATCAACCTTAAGTTGCATTCTATCGAGACGCTACACGAGCTCGACTCTGACCACCGTCCAGTGGTCATGCACCTACTTCCCCGCTCCGGTCCCTCTGACCCCAACCATCACCCGTCTCCCCAAGTGATAATCGACTGGTTGAAAGTCAGCGCTAAGCTGAAGTCCACCACGTCCCCTCACCTGGACACCATTCCCGACCACATTGTCTCAGTCGCAGACACGACGGCCGCCATCAACTCGTTTACAGAGCACGTTCAATCCGTACTGAAGGATTGTTCACGGGAAGTCCCAGCTATGAGTGATCATCGCTGGAGGCTACCCGCTGACGTACGTGATCTGATAACCGAGAAGAACGCGGCCATCCGTGCTTACAGTAACTTTCCTTGCGACGCGAACAAGGTTCACATGCGCCATTTACAGCGTGCTGTAAAGAAGCGCACTAGTGAGCATCGTTCCGCTCAATGGGACAAGGAACTCAGCGAACTCGAGCCTACCCACCAAGCTTTCTGGCAGCTGCAAAGAAAGATGCGCGCCACCGAGGAGGTTTCGACGCCTCCCCTCATCCGCCCCGACAAGAGCGTCGCCTTTGACGACTCTGATAAGGCTGAATGCCTAGCCGACAGCCTGGAGTCTCAGTGCTCTCCCAGCTCACAACCAGTAGACAAGCGTCATCTCGACATGGTGAACGCTGAAGTCGAACGTAGAGCCGCCCTCCCTCCCTTCGAAGACCCTGATGATCCTCTGCCTGAAGTCACACCAGACGAGGTGCTAGACATCATAAATAGGCTTCAACCACGGAAAGCACCTGGCTCTGACGGAATCACCAATAAGGTGCTTAAACTTCTCCCCGCCCAGTTAATAGTTTTAATGGCAGCCATCTTCAATGGCGCCTTGAGCAACAACTTCTTCCCCCAAGTTTGGAAAGAGGCCACTGTTATCGGCATTCCCAAGCCCGGTAAACCCAAGGCGGAGCCCTCGAGCTACCGTCCTATCAGTCTCCTGAACGCGCTCGGCAAGGTCTATGAGAGGCTTATTTATAAGCGACTCAAAGACTATGCCGAAGCTAAGAGCCTCATCCCTAACGAGCAATTCGGCTTCAGGGCCGAACACTCGTGCGTCCAACAGGTCCACCGCATCGTTGAACATTTGAGCGCTGGCTTCCAGCGTGGAGCGATGACGGGCGCGTTGTTCTTCGACATAGCGAAAGCGTTCGACAAAGTCTGGCACAACGGCTTATTATACAAGCTGTACAGAATGAGAGTGCCTGATCGTCTCGAGCTCATCTTACGAGACTTTCTGTCGAATCGCACCTTCCGCTATCGCATCGGGGACGCTCTCTCCTCCCCCTACCCTATCCGAGCCGGAGTCCCTCAGGGCTCGGTCATCTCCCCGCTCATTTTTACGCTGTTCACTAGCGACATTCCAAAGAGCAGAAAGGCTCAGTTAGCCCTGTTTGCGGACGACACGGCCATCTACTACACTGGCCGTTGTAAGAACGCTATCGCCAAATCCCTCCAAACCTCAGCCGACGTCCTTGGCGCCTGGTTCAGGAAGTGGAGAATCGAGGTTAACCCCGATAAGAGTCAGGCGGTTCTTTTCTCGAAACCGCGTATTAAGCCCACCTTCCCCATCCCGATCACTATGTATGGCAAGCCTATCCCTTGGGAGATGCAAGCCAAATACCTAGGAGTCTTACTCGACTACCACCTGTCCTTCGGGCCACATATCAAAGCAGCTCGTGACCGAGCTGCCTTTGCTATGGGTAGGCTCCATTATTTGCTTACTGCAAAGAGCAAGCTATCGCTCAGGTGCAAGTTGCGCCTCTATACCGCAGTGATCCGTCCCATAATGACCTACGCTTGTGTTGTGTTCGCACATACCAAGCCCCGGTACATCCATAGGATGCAAGTACTCCAGAACCGGTTCCTACGTAAAATCACGGGAGCCCCTTGGTACGTTCGTAACGATCGTCTTCACGTTGACCTAAAAATGCCCACCATTCTCCAATTCATGAAGCGCCTTTCCAAGCACTTCTTTGATTCTGCTGTAAAGCACCGCAACCCCCTGATCGCATCGGCCGCCCGATACGAGCCCTCTAGAATTAGTAAAATTCGCCGTCCACGGCATACTTTAGTCACTCCCGATGACGCTATAACCCTCTTGCAGGAGAGCAGTAGGGAAACCAGCACAATCAGAAAAAACAAATACAGACCGCCGTCATTCCGACCTCGCCGTCGAGGCCCGTCGCGACGACCCCGTTCAATCCCCCCCCGACCCTTGCTCGAGCCAGCCCGCGATGCTGAGCCAGTAGTATTAAACCAGACCCTAAATAATCTTAATCAGATCCAGCCTGTCCCTTGCTGCCCTCTCCCAGCGACGCCCTAAGCCGAGGCTCGTACCCCACAGGGGGTGCCCTTAGCGTGTGGTCGCTTAACTTTAAGTAGCTTTAAGCCCTGGCTGGAGGCCTTACTCATAAGGTATCCACAGGATTTGCCCGGTTACGCAGAAGCCAGCCTCAGAGGTTGACCTGCAAGATGCCATTTAGAAAAAAAAAAAAATAAAAAAAAAATACGGGCGGTCACAGCAAGAAGGAGTACCCGGTTGCAGTATTCCTCGACATGGAGAAGGCCTTCGACCGCGTGTGGCACGATGGCCTTATATTCAAGCTGGCCACGTCGGACGCGCCTCGCCGCGTTGTCAAAGTGGTCCAGTCGTTCCTCAAGGATCGGAGTTTCCGCGTGGTGGTAGAGGGTGCGCTCTCCAGCGCCCGCCCGGTGCTGGTTGGCGTGCCGCAGGGTAGCTGCGTGTCGCCAGCGTGTTACTCGCGTTACACCGACGACATCCCCACGACGCCAGAGGCGACGCTCGCGCTGTACGCCGACGACGCCGCGTACAACACCACATCGCTTAACGCAAAGTACGCGGCGGTCAAGATGCAGCGCGCGCTAGACCTGCTGCCTGACTGGCTGTCGAAGTGGCGGCTGTCAGTTAACGTGGGTAAGACGCAGGCGATTATCGCCGGCTCCGCGCCCCTCCCACCACCCCTGACGCTACAAGGCGCCGACGTCGCGTGGTCGCCCCGGGTGAAGTACCTGGGCGTCACCATCGACCGTCGGCTCACCATGGGTCCTCACGTCCGCCAGGTCGCGGCGCGGGCTAAGGTAGCCCGCAATCTGCTCCACCCAGCGCTCTCGTCCCGTCTGCCGGCGCGCGTCAAGTTGGGCATATATAAAACTTATATACGCTCGGCTCTGACGTACGCCGCCCCCGCATGGTACGTCCTCGCGTGCGAGGGTCACAGAAAGCTTCTCCGCACGCAGCAGAACTTTGCGTTGCGCACCATCGTCGGCGCCCCTCAACACGTGAGGAACGACGTAATCCAGCGGGACCTCGGGATCGAGAGCCTGGACGCCTTCATCCGGCGCCTTGCGACGGGAATGTTCGCGCGTGCCGACGCATCTGCTTGGCCTCACGTCAAGCACATTGCGCCCTGGCATGCGCGCCCCCCTGATGCGAGGCGCCCTCTCCCCCGCGACCTGGTAGCGGACGACGACCCCACCCCACCGGATATGACGCCCGGGTAAGCTGTACCAGGCTACACGCAGCTTACCTGCACAACAAGACTCCACACATTACACACGCATCCTGTTGCGCGACGTGTGCTAAGTTAATATAGGCGCGTTGCGCAGCTAAATCACACAGGCGCCTCTTTACACACACAAACTCACGCGTGGGGGCGCGGCGCGGGCTCGCGACTCACGCAGACACTGGGCGGTGTTACACAATACAATACCGCCCTTACTTGTCGCTGGTTGTCCTCCGCCGGGCCTCCCCTGGGTAACTGGGGGTCTCACCTGGCGGGGACAGACCGCCGAGGTGTCGTGAAGAAATCAGCGCTGTGTTTCGACAGCGCTGTGGTGCGCCTACGAAAACTTTCACCGCAATTACACACCAGACGCACGTGCCATACGTGCGTCCGCAGGCCTCGCCTTAGAGGCAACAATATGACGGGTCCGTATTTACGGACCGCGGTAAAGCCTCCGCGGACAGGGGGCGATGCCCCGATACCGCTTACCGCGCCCCCTAGCGGGGGCGCAGCGACATCCAACGGGCGGTCACGGATCGCCAGTGATCGTACTCTGTATAGTGGTGTCACTCCTGAGCATCGGAAAGTTTTGTCGAATTGTGCCACCAACTGGGGGTACACCGACAAAACTTTTTCCGCCCGGACCGCCAACTTCTCACTTTCCCTGTGTTCGTTCAAGTGCTTCTTGCACTGGTACGAGCACAGGGGGAGCGCCGAGCTGCCCGGTGCCTGGGGCACCGTTGTGGTCGTGGAGTCACTGTCACATCGAGAAAACCCACAAAAGAAGAAGATGCCGAAGCCTGGCGCCCGTGGTTCGTTTGGCCGCGGTGACGCCGGCTACCCGACGCCCCGTCCAGGTTGGACCGGTCGACGTCGTTGCCGAACATCGGCGACACGACGCCCGGTGCAGCGCCAACGGGACCACTCCCTCCTCGCAGTGAGGAGGAGAAAAACCAATCTACCCTCAAGAAGAAAGAAGTTAGAGAAACGAGGGCTGAAGAGGCCCCTACGCCCGGAGCCGGAACAGGCGGGGAAGCAGCAGCTACTCTTTACCGGCGGAGCGAAGCTTGAAGGTGGCCATCACAGGGCTGCTGGTCGACACCCCACCTGAGGAGATTGAGGAGGAGCACCGCGCGTTGGGGCACGAGCCGGCAGCCGGAGCAACATCCGTGTACGCACAACGTGCGTGCCGACGCGCTACGCCGTAACAGATCGGCTACGTGTGCTACGCACTTGTAGTCGGTTTTCTACTTCGCGAATCGCGTCGCATTTTGGCTCCTTAAGAGTAAATCCGTCAGTTTCGGTGGTACTTGGGTCACGGTGACAGCGATCCCAAGTGGGCGGTGACCCGCCACACCCGTCGACCCTCTTCAATGGAAGGCAGTCAGTCGGAAGGGCTCTGACTGCGGCCTTGGGGGATCTCCTAGTCGCAGTCTGGTAGCACCTAACCCCCGCTTGTCCACAGCTGCACCCGGGACGTCTGGGTGTATCTACCCCAGCGGCCCGGATCGGTCGCAAGACCCATCGGGCCCTGTCGCACATTAAGATTGGCGATTGGTTTACTAGCTTAGGGCTCACCTTAGGCACTCGCCTCTCTGTAACACCCAACAGGGAGGGAACACATCCCCGGGCTCACCCACCCGGGGAGTTAGGTTCAGAGGCACTTCTGGCATTCAGACAGCTGTGTTAGCTGGCGAGTTTGTTTGTGTCTTTCATCTCGCCAGTGGACCACTAGGAAAGTCACAAGGGAGGGTTCGTATAACGGAACTGTCTGCCTCGGGGTTAGGGCCAGGAGTTTAGCTCTCACCCCCCCCCCCCTTTTTATATCCCCCTTTTCCCTTTAATGTGGCCTTAAAATTGCAAAGTCCTGGACTCCCGCTGAAAGAGCGGCCTGGACCGGAGTAGTCAGTGAACTTATCGTTATCTGCGACCCCGTCGAGGGTCGTCCTAACCCGATATGTAAGATAAAGTCTGTATGCCCTCTAACGGGCACCACTGTTGAACAGCCCCATCGCCATCGTCATGGCTGCCAGCTGTATGGCCATAGCCAGAAACGCTGTTTCGCACCTGCAAGGTGCGTAAAGTGTCTTGGGTCACACGCAACGTCTGAGGGCTCTCGTCCTAAGGACGGGAGCCAATGCTCAGAACCACCGAGTTGCGTGCTGTGTGGCCAGTCGGGCCACCCGGCCGACTACAGGGGCTGCCCTAAAGCCCCAAAACAGGCAGCAGGCAAGCTGGCTAAGCGCTTTAACGCTCGCCAGCAGAGGGAAAGCCCCTCTGTAAAGCCCGCCCTCTCTGCTCAAATTCCTGAGCGCCTTAGCCCTCAGCAGCCGTCCCCGTGGAATGCGCAGAATCATCAGCGTGCATTCCCGGCCCTTGCCTCTCCCAAGGCCGCCCCAATGCTCGGGCTAATGGATGTTCCCGTCCCGTGCCCAGTGCCCACTCCCGTGGCCGCTCCCGTAGCTTAACCTAAGCTACCAAATCCCAGGCGTCCTGCCCGAGGTTGACGAAGGAGAAAGCTCTTTCGCCACCATCGCCAGGTTGCAAGTCTTTGTCTCACCTGAGGCAGACCGCTTAGCGGCTGAACTCAGGACGGCCAAAGACTTGGGTGAAATCAACGAGATGTTTGACCGTTATCCTCGGATAAAGTCAGCTCTTCGCTCCCTAAATAAATAATTAATACCAATAATGGGTAGTAGAAACTTACGTTGGATTCGGCCCCGTTCTCTGAAATTAGGCTTCTTTAATGCCGACGGCATTAGAGGGCACCGTGATGAGATCGCTTCCTTCCTCCGACGGCCAAAGACTTGGGTGAAATCAACGAGATGTTTGACCGTTATCCTCGGATAAAGTCAGCTCTCCGCTCCCTAAATTAATAATTAATACCAATAATGGGTAGTAGAAACTTACGTTGGATTCGGCCCCGTTCTCTGAAATTAGGCTTCTTTAATGCCGACGGCATTAGAGGGCAGCGTGATGAGATCGCTTCCTTCCTCCGCGACCACCAAGTAGAAATCTTTCTCGTTCAAGGAAGGAAAAAAATGCCCGGGTAGACCTGAAATCGCTTACAGACGGGGGCCAATGACACTCTCGGTAGCGAGCGCCTAAGCCACCTCTGTCGCTGGTTGTCAACCGCTGGGCCTCCTCCGGGCAACTGGAGGTCTCACCTGGCGGTGACGGACCGCCGAGGTGGCGTGAAGCAAGTGGCGCTGTTGTACAGCGCCGTGGCGCCCCTAACAAAAAGCAACTATACTATATGGCCAATCAGCGACGATGCTTGCTACTACGCAAGCACAATTGACGCCGCGGGACCAAGGCGATGCCCCCCTCTGCACACTCTTGCTGGGGTGCAGTGATTTCTACTGGCTGGGCGGTCACTTTCGTGCTAGAGGCCCCTTGAGGCGTAGGGCCCTGATGCCCAATAAGATTGGCGTCAGGTTTACAAGCTTAGAGCACACCATAGGTAAACACCTCCCTGTCTATACAAACTTTTTCTCTAATCTGTTTGTTCCGTTCCCGCAGACAAACCGTGAAAATGGTTTTGTGGGGCATAGTTCTGAAGAAGAGAGATAAAACTTTGGATATTCAATTACGCATACTCACGAATTAGAAGAGGTATGTTTGTAAAGAGTGCGGGAGGGCCTTCGTTCGAGTGACGAGTTGGAAGTTGCATATGAGAGTCCACAAAATACACACACCCTGCTGCGTGGCGTGTCCTAAGTTAATATAGGCGCCCACCACCAACATCACCAGCCCAGATGTCACCGGCGCTACTACACTAATCGGCGCACCCGACAATCCTCGCGTGATACATGAACGTCAAGCACCCGGCGTGGAACAGCAGGGCCACGATTACTGGGGGGTGACGGCTCTTCGCGGACGCGGAAGCTAGAGAATACACGGTGTCTGGCCCTGGACACACCAACCCGAAAGCTCCGGACGTGCTGGACGTCGTGATCCACAGAGGCCTGAGATGCCAGATCGCTCAACTAGTAATGGACGACGATTTGCATTCTGACCACCTCCCTGTAATAGTCGTCCTCTACACCGACGACAATCCCACGACGCCAGAGGCGATGCTCGCGCTGTACGCTGACAACGCCGCATACATTACCACCTCGCTCAACGTAAAGTACGCGGCGGTCAAAATGCAAAAGTGGCGACTGTCGCGAATGAAAAGACCTATGTTTGTAAAGAGTGTGGGAGGGCCTTCGTTCGAGTGACGAGTTGGAAGTTTCAAATGAGGGTCCACAAAATACACACACCCTGCTGCTCGACTGGCTGTCACAGTGGCGGCTGTCGGTTAACTTGGGTAAGGTGCAGGCGTTGGTCACCGGATCAGCTCCCCTCCCACCACCCCTGACACTACAAGGTGCCGACGTCGAGTGGTCGCCTCGTATCTTTTGAAACGTCATATGGTCAGGCACGATGATTCAAGACCTTTCGAGTGCAAATTTTGCCAAAAGACGTTTCAGAGGAAGAAAACTTTGGAAATTCAAATACGGATACATACAAATGACAAGAGGTATGTTTGTAAAGAGTGCGGGAGGGCCTTCGTTCAAGTGACGAGTTGGAAGTTGCAAATGAGGGTCCACAAAATGCATACACCCTGCTGAGTGGCGTGTTCTAAGTTAAGACAGTGGAGGCCAAATATGCGGGGCCTCCGCCAGGCGAATTGATCGAACTGCGGGAGAAAGTCGCCCGCCTGACGGCCGCCACGGAGCTTCTCCAAGAGGAGAATGTGCAGCTCCGAGTAGACCAGGCCGTTCTGCGTGACTATTTTTTATTAGAAATTGCCACGGAGGACAATTTAGATGTCCTCAAAAGTCAGGCCATCCCAGTCACAGTCGTCTATCGCCTTAACAAGGCGAGAGGTGGCGACCAGTACGACATGGTACTGGTCATCTGTGACCCGGTCTAAGGACACCATCAGATTTTCAAGATAAAGTCGGTCTGCTCTCACAGGCACAATCGAGAATCCCTACCGCTCGAACATAGTCAGGCAATGTCACTGCTGCCAGCTGTTCGGACACAGCCAGGCCAACTGCTTTGCGCCACATATGTAGGTGCGTAAAGTGCCTACGTGACCACGTGAGCACGACCGATTGCCCCGGCCCCAAGGACATCTCCCAATGCACAGAGTCACCTAACTGTGTTCTCTGTGGCCAGTCGGGTCACCAGGCTAACTACCGCTGCTGCCCTAAAACCCCTAAAGCATCCTCTTCCAAGCTGGCGAAGCGTGCAAACGCCCGTCAACAGAGAGAAAGTCTCTCTGTGAAGATTCCCTCTTCCCAGATGCTCGAGAGACTTAGCCCTCAGAGGCATGTATTTTGTGGACCCTCATTTGAGGGTCCACAAAATACACACAACCTGCTGCTCGACTGGCTGTCACAGTGGCGGCTGTCGGTTAATGTGGGTAAGGTGCAGGCGTTGGTCACCGTCTCAGCACCCCTCCCACCACCCCTGACACTACAAGGTGCCGACGTCGAGTGGTCGCCTCGTATCTTTTGAAACGTCATATGGTCAGGCACGATGATTCAAGACCTTTTGAGTGCAACTTTTGCCAAAAGACGTTTCAGAGGAAGAAAACTTTGGAAATTCAAATACGGATACATACAAATGACAAGAGGTATGTTTGTAAAGAGTGCGGGAGGGCCTTCGTTCAAGTGACGAGTTGAAAGTTGCAAATGAGGGTCCACAAAATGCATACACCCTGCTGAGTGGCGTGTCCTAAGTTAAGACAGTGGAGGCCAAATATGCGGGGCCTCCGCCAGGCGAAGTGGCCAAACTGCGGTAGAAAATCGCCCGCCTGACGGCCGCCACGGAGCTTCTCCAAGAGGAGAATGTGAAGCTCCGAGCAGACCTGGCCGTTCTGCGTGAGTCCGGCTCCCTCGAGGCGCCCCAACAGTGACCAAGCCAGCCCATGCGGGTGGAGAATCAGGTGGTGAACCTGGTTCGGTAGGAGCTGGCTCTACAGGCGCGGTTTTCCGTCCAAAAGGGCCTTGTCCTGCGCCCCTCCCCTGGCGGCAAACAAAGCGGCTTCATATGCGGCTGCTGTGGTTGCCGCCTCTGGACCGGTGAGCGGCCGAAGCCGGGTAGCAGGTGGTCAGGGAAAGGTGGAAGAGGCGAAAGGCGGCCAGAAAGGTCCGAAAAGAGGACCGGAAGCGCCGGTACAAGGCGCAAAGCGTCGCGGCCAGGCTCCGCACCCCGAAGACAGCAGCTGTAGTGATCACACTACAGCCGAACGCGGAAAAGAGGCATGTCCTACCGCGAAGTGTTGGCAAAGCTCCCCGGTAAAACCAGTGGCTCGTCCGCTGACGCTCTGGCTGAAAAGTTTAAAGTGTCCCTAAATGCGGAAGAGGTCCGAGTGTCCAGGCCCGTCAGATATCTATCAGAGATCAGACGTGGGACTTCTGTTGGTGGGCGGGCTGTCAGCGATGGTTAAACTCCTGGCACCCAGGGCACCGCGGAGTCAAACTGCAGTCTTTGTGCAGCTGCGGGAAAGTCCGCGGGGCACAGAATAGGCGTCAAGGTTTGCGGCGCACCCAGAAAGTGCAGCAAACGGTGGCCCAAGTCTGCGGAGGCCGTTCCCCCTTCGCAACCTATATAGCTCTCTTCAGCTGACTTCTGGCCTGTGGTAGGATGAAGCGCCGAGGAAATGGAGTGCCAGTGATAGCACACTTCCGTTTCATCCAGGCGAACATCAACTACTGCAACAAAGCTCAGGATCTCTTGGTCCTGAGCATGGCGGAGTGGTCGATACATGTGGCGGTGGTCGGGTCGCGGTCTCGGAAAAACTGGGCAGGGGATCTAGACGGGATGGTGGCCAAAGATCTCAAAGTTTTAAGACTGTGGTACTGTGTGGGCGATGAGGGCCCACGCAGCGCCACAGATACCTCACGACTGCTCAAGAAGAAAAGATCCCTTAGCTGTGAGGGTAGGAGACTGTGGCGGTGACACAGAGTGGGCGATAAAGGCCCACGCAGCGCCACAGATGCCTAACGACTCTCGAGGCGCTGAAAAAATAACAGCCAAATCAGGTAGCATAACCAACCAGTGACAAAACTTTCCTAGGCTGGGTAGGTTTGAGACTGTCGTACTACGTGGGCGATGAGTGCCCACGCAGTGCCACGGATCCCTGAATAATAGTGGTCTCAGCATAACCAACCAGAGGCAAAAGATCCCTAAGCTGGGAAGGATTGAGACTGTGACCCTACGTGGGCGATAAGGGCCCACTCAGGACCCGGTGGTCCTTATCGCCCACGTCACCACGTAATTTAGCGCCATCTACCGAAGTGAAAAAAGCAGCTTGCCAAAAATCGGCAAAAGAGTGCGCCACTGCGATGTGTGCAGTGTGTGCAGTTGTAGCATATGACAAACAAACCTATTTTCTACATAGTTCACTTAAATATGGGAAAATTAACAAAAAATATCTTAAGTAATAAACAAAGTTGTCGTTGGTTTTAGGTTGGCTACTTACAACTTGAACCTTATTTGTTATCATAACATAACACCGTCATTTATGAACCGATTTAAAAAATCTAAAAAAAAAAATCTTGAACAATATTGACAAATATACAACTTCCAAAAACCACTTAAGTCTAAAATAACTTTACTATCGGAAGTCGGTTTCAAAAAAGTCAACGAAACAAACAGTCAATTTTTAAAGATGTTCATTAATGTAGAATCTCTTATTTCTTTTGGTAACCTATTATAAAGCTGCGCTTTCTTAAACTGAGTAGTGTAGCAACCCAGAGACCTACGAGTCGACCAATAAAAGCATCCAGCGCTCGCGCACCGCTACGATACACAGAATAAGATATATCGCTATCTCTTTCGCCGCGTGGCGGTTGCGAGCGTGTGCCCGAGGCGCGCGGCCCGCTGCCTGCGGCGTCGTCAGTCCGCCGCTTACGCGCCAGGCACTTGTACGTGCATTTCTAAACTCCCCGCGCAAGTCGGTCCGTGACGTCACGCGCCAATATTGTCCGCGAACACTGTTCCGAACTATTTTAATTGACTCCTGTGTTATGTTCCAATAAACTGTTAGAAGTTATCTAAAATTAGAGACATGTTTCCGTTCCCCTGCAACCTCCTCTCATAATAGTTATTTCTTCTTTTCTTTCACCGATCGACTGTTTTACACGAATAAATAAAATGTCTCTCCTATTTATCTCATATACTTTTTTTATCGTTTTGCTCTCTCTAGTAAGTAAACATTAGTATCTTTACAATATTCTAAGTACTTATTAAAACCACAAAATAATAAAACAAGAAGGTAATTTTACACGGTAGTACGAAAGTACGAAACCCATAGTGCGTGAGCTCAACTCGCATTTGACAGGTTAGTAGCACAAAAAAAAATACGCACATACTGATTTGCAACACAATAGTTCACAATAAACAATATATCATCATGCCTGTAGTACCGGAGGGGTCGGACAGAGGTGTATCTAATAGTACACCCACGCTCAATATAACAAGAAACGATACTAAGTAAAGTGATAATAAGTTTCACCCTTAAAAGGCCAGGTACCATCATATATACACGGTGGAAGGGCACCGACGCGAAAACGGTTACCCCGTATTCAGTACATCATTCTGAGCCCCCCGCAATTAGAAAATTTTCATCGATTATTTAAAAAAAAACAGCTGTTCCACTTTGACCGTGTAGGTATACACTTTTGTAGAAAACAGCTGATTTAAAAAAAAATAACCGATGAAAAATTTCTATGTGACGGCTCAGAATGATGTACTGAATACGTGGTAATCGTTTTCGCGTCGGTGTCCCTTCCACTCTGTATAGCAGAGGGTGAAAGAGACGGGAGCTATACAGGACGTGTAGCTCTCTTTCCCACATTAAAGAAAGATTAATTACAACAATACAGCTTTAACACGTCATGGTAGATAACAGACAAGTTTATGGCACTATAATGAAGACTTCCCTTGTTGTATGACGGACAGTGCTGCCATCTGTTGGCCGTTTACTCGAAGCCAGCATCCACGGAGGCGGCTGATGATGTTAGATGGAGTCATGGAGGATGGACGACAACCATCGATGCTGACTTTTGATGAGAGTTCCTGAAATTAACATGAAATATGACGTTAGTTTTTTATACTAGCTTTTGTCGGCGGTTTTGCTTGCGTGTAGGTCGGGTATTATCCTACGGATACGTCCTACTGAAATAATAAAAGTACCTAGAAACTGTCGTATACAAAAAAAAACCATTTCCGATCCATGAGGGTATTATTAAGTATCGGGCTTAGATTGTATTTATGTTATCCTTTTTGGATAACAATTAAAAACAAAAACCCCGATGAAAATTAAATAAAATGAGGAAACTGACAAGCAACTGACAGAGAGCAGCGGTGGCCCAGTGGTGAAGACCCCGACTTACGAGCAGTAAGTCGTGGGTTCGAACCCAGCCAGGCGCATTACTTTGTGTAGGTTGTTTCATTACCACTGCTCTCAAAACGGTGAAGGAAAACATCGTGAGGAAACCGGCATGTCCTAGAACCAAAAATTCGAAGACATGTGACATCTACCAACCCGCACTGGGCCCGCGTGGTGGATTATAGCCCATTCCCTCTCATAGAGAGGAGGCCTGCGTCCCAGCAGTGGGAACATTAATAGGCTAATTATGCTATGCTTATGAGGAAACCGACATGGCAACACAGGGCCGCGGGCGGCGACACTCCGGTCGTATTTTTATTTTAATAAATATTTTCGTTAAATAAAATTATTATTAAAAAAAATATTACTTCTTTTTTTTTATCGGATTTTGTTACAAAGGTTTTTATTTGTTTGCACGGAACCCTAATTATTTTTTCTTAAATAAAAGTAGCCTATGTTAGACCTTATAACATAAGCTATCTGAGAGTAAAATTCTCGTCAAAGTCGGACCAGCCAATTCGGAGAGGAGCCGGCACAGACACAAACACAAAAATTAAAAAAAAAAGTTTTTTTTTTTAATAGTGGGTACCTAAGCAATACTTTCATATGCATTCAGCAAAAAGCTACTATTTCGGAACTACAAACAGACACTTTAATTTTATTTGTGTGGATAAAATGAATTAAAATAAAAAACTTTCTGCGATAAAAAACCGACATCCAAAAACAACATGGCCAAAATAAAAAAAATCGTTGAATGTCTTCCCTAGTGGCCTAAACAAATACCAGAACCCAATACGCTTCTGCCGCTATTTTATGGCTCGTACAGTGAGTGATAGCAATTAGCTGACTCACCTTTGCATAAATGGTTGAGATGTTTTAGAAAACGAATCGATTGAATTTTATAATTCTTTTGTATTTTCGTTTATTTGAGCAAAGTACATATAAATCTCAACCATTTATGCAAAGGTGGTATTTTCGTTTATTTGAGCAAAGTACATATAAATCTCAACCATTTATGCAAAGGTGGGTCAGCTAACATGTGACGAAAAAAACAAAATTACTGAACCGATTTAGGTGAAGACAAGTTCATCTAAGTGTATATATAAGTTTTTCAAATCGGTTTAGAAATGACTGAGTTATGAGGTAACAAATATTAAAAAAACAAAAAAATACGACAGAATTGAGAACCTGCCCCTTTTTGAAGAAAGTCTTTTAAAAACTCACCTACTGATTCGTCCGTTGTCAGCTGCAGTGACCATCATTCTTGACACAGTCGTTTGTTCTGCTTACAAGTTCAGCGTTCGACCATCTTTGTACAAGACGAGGCCATTAAAGCACTAACCCGCAGCTGCAACCCTCTAGGGTTCTATGAGGGACCTGCAAAATAATCGCATTAATTTTTTTCTTTACAAAAGAAAATATTTGTCCACGGAGATTTTATCAAGGTTTCAAACGCTAAAGGGCCTCCAGGGCAGGAGGTTCAGTTCAGGAGTACCAGTTATTCCCATCCAATTTTTTTTATTTTCTCAAAGTCAATCGTTTGAAAGATAGACACTTCCAAAGTGGTAAAATGTGTGTAGATTCTAATTTCTAAAGTAAGAGGAGGAAAATTCTGGCAAAATGTTGGATTGTAGATCGTAAAAAAAACTTTCAACGAAAATTGGTTTGAGTAAGATTTGATGTTTAGTTTTTGAGATATGTTACTTGTTATCAATCTGCAGCAGTAACTTTGGTTTTCATTAACATACTACGAAAAACAAATTTAGATTTGCTGTTGAATGTAATGTTTTACAATGCAACATATGAATGAGCCTTCAAAAATATTTTTAATATATTGTTTGGTGCTACGGAACCCTGTGTACGTTTGAGTACGACTCGCACTTTGCCGGTTTTTCACTTATATTCCGTTTTCAGTGTTAATGATAGTCATGTTACTTTATGTAAAACTTGAAAACAAAACACAAATAAAAAAAAATATTTTTGTAATTTACCTGCGCCATTTTTCAAGCTGTGTTCATGCTTCATTTCAACGACGTTGTCTTGCAGACCTGATGGGGCAGTACACCCACCTTCCTTTTCCAAGGTACTGCCATTCTGGCAGCCTGGATATAGTGATAGCTTCTACTGGAGCGTGGTAGTTCATGGAGAAAAGCATTCGTGTGGCCTCGGCAACGTTCGACAACTCTCGGTAATCTTCGTGATACGTCACTATTTAAAAAACAAAAGAAATTTTCTGAAAATTAATTTTGTAAATATCTCATTGGTAACGGGGTACCTAACACCCCCAGTTGTAGTGTGGGTTCGAATTACAACCCATGCACCTATTTTATTAAGGGATTTATTTCATACCATGAAATGGGCGAGCCTATTACCATCAACCGGACACATTCCAGACTCCGTAGCTGCTACTGAGAAATTCCTGATGGAAAAACCCAATAACACTTTGTCTGACCTGGGAAAAGAACCCAGGATCTCATGCTCAGCAGTCGCGCTTGCGACCACTAGACCCAACGAGGCAATGAATGTATTTTATAACTAGCAAAACGGTTACATGGGACTTAAAAATAATTGGCGAAAGTATTAAGTACACATCTGCCTTTATGTTATGTTCAACACGGTGATAGAAATCATCGTGAGAAAACCGGTTATTACTGGCTACATCCCGTTTTCTAAAGGCGGAAGCATACTTACGTGACGTGGCGTGTCGTGACGCGCCAGAAGTATATCGGTTTAATACATTTAGTATGGTTAGACATATTTGTACCTCGTGAAGTGGTGACACGACACGACGAATAATTCCGCCCCTAAGACGACACACTAACCGACAAAATGTATGAAACCGATATGCTTCTGACGCGTCACGACACGCCACGACACGAATGTTTTTCGGCATAACTTTCTGGATTCGCCAACTATTGAGTATGCGTGTATTCAATCTCGTTTGGTAAACTTTTTGTTTGGCAAGTACAGTTAGGAGGCAGGAGAACCTCTAAGAAATACCACAATTAATATCGTGTAAGCTCATAATGGATTTTAAAATTAAAAAATCGAAGTCATCTATATTCTAAAATTTAAAAAAATCGAATCCGCCTTCGATTTATACACCCGCGCTGGGTCCACGTGGTGTCTCACATAGTCTCTTACTTCACAAAGAGGTGGCATGAGGCCCAGCTGTGGGAACGGGGAACATTAAACACTGGTCTGGCGTTTTCACTATTAAATATCGCAACAGACCTTGATTTTCGTCCAACTGTACCAGCCACATTTGGGTCGCGTTCACGAAAACCAAGTTCCATGGCACGGAAACTTAATAATTGTCACAAAAACTATTCGCGTCCTAGTTATTTATATCCAAAGCACAAGCAGAAAGACAGTCATATTGCATTTTACATTAAAACGCCCCGTGTAGTAAAGTTCGAACAAAGAACATAATTTTAAAATGGCGTCACCTTGTGGCACGTTTCTCATATTCTCCTAAAATCTTAATTTACAAGAGTTTTTTAGATTAAAATTACTGACTTACCCATAACACCTTCAATTTTAATAAGTTTTACCACCAATCACGCGTAATTTAGCAGAAAAAAACTGTTTTAATGAAATAAAGTTTTGCTAGCAACGTGCGTTACGCTGACTGTCTGGAATGAAAAGAACGGCAACATGGTGCGGTGCTGGAATAAACGACAATTTGTACGAGTTACTACTACCTTCAAAAATAGAATTATTGTATGTTGATCTACCCACGATTGTGTGAAAAAAAAAATGTAATGTCGCTACCAGATGTTTGCATTATTGATTTTTGTTTTGTTCTTAGATAATTACATGTACAGTAGGGACCATAAGTCCATTAGCAGTTTCACAAAACGATCGCATCAAAACAAGTCGCACTTACGACCTTTTTCCATAACGAACATTTTGCACACATACACGATCTCGTATATCGCACTCTTTCATATTTATCTAGTCAGAAAGAGTGCGATATAATGATCATTTGCCTTAGTGACAAGCCTGTCATGTCGCAACGGAGTTTTAAGTTAGTGGTATTTAATTTCAAACTAATAAATATGTGTCTATCTGGCTTGGCGGTTAACGCTATAGATAAAATGTCTCGCACGTTGTAGCCTGCGTTCGAACCCAAGTGACATTACAGTTTTTGTGTTTTAATTATGATACGTTAGACCCGAGGAGATATGTTTTTTCTAAATATTAGTTGGAACTTATTATTAACAAAAAAGATGAGGGTGAATGTGAAACAAAATAAACTTCTGGATTGAACAAAGTAGTTAGTTATGACGTTGTTGGTTGGTGAACTTTGTTACGAGCGTTTGTGTTATTATTACGATTAGCGTATTGTTTGATTGTCTTTATTCAAGATGCAAGCTAATATTGGTATTGATGCCAGGGCAAATATTGTCGCTTTACGTAAAAATGGGCTTAATATTGAAACTGGCTTATAATATGTAAGTTATTTAATGTGTAAGTTATTTTTAAAGATTATAATTATTATGATGATAGTTGTGGTGTATGATTTTCTTATTATTAAATAATTTGCTAGTTGCAAGTGTGTAATCATATTTTGTTTTTTTTTAGAAATACTATTAGCGTTGGGTAAAAAGGTTTGAGGAAGAAGGTATTCTGAAGAGTCGTCTAAGAAGTGAAAGGCCGCCGCTTACTAACCCGACTCAGCGACGTTTCATGGTGGAAGAATATGAAACAAATGGTTTCATTCCAACTATATTACAATACAATGCAAACTGTTCGCCATGCACTCCATGCTGAAGGTTTACATCATCGGAAGCCAGCTAAAAAACCATTATTTGATGATTCATGACACAAAAACACAGGGAGGAAAGACTACGTTTTGCTCGAGATTATTTAGATTTTAACTGGGAGGTGACTGTATTTTCTGACGAGAAGACTTTCAAGTCTTGCCAAAAGGAAGACTTCATTTATGGCGAAAAGTTAATAAGTAGACCGGGTAACTAAATATTTAGTAATATTAACATTTCCGTAATGAAATTTTAAATTTTGATCTTAAATTGGTTTTTAGTTTCAATCTTCTTTTCGTCAAGAAAATGAACACTTAAACTATAACCTCAATACATTCAATGTGGCGATACATAAAAAAAAACACGTTCATAAAGTCTAACTCATATATTAGTTTTCAATGAACTCTGCTGAATACCGATACCTATAATAAGTGGGTATCAACAATTATATTTGTGTTATTAGAATATCCTTTCCGTGTTATGTTATTCTTATTATGAATTGACTAAGTGGGTATACAACAAAAAATCTTAAGAATGGTTATAAGAGAACTTCTTTTGACTAGGTGGGAATGTGACGTCACAATTCTTATAAAAGTTTGTTAATTTTATAAATAAATAAAACGAATAAACATTTTTGTTATCCTTCAGCACGACTTTTTTATTTCCACCTTCCAACACCGAAAAGATAAAATAAAAATCAATTAATGAGGTTAAATAATAATACAATAACTCTCTAATATTTAACTTCTTTTAAAAAATAAATAATAAGCATGCCTGCATTATAAATAAACATAAATACCTAACGACTTTCTGCTTAAAATACAAATATTATTAAGGTTTCAAAGAAACAAAAAACAGCCACATATTGTAATAACATAGATTCGAACTTAGACTTCATTGATCGTGAACCCATGCTCAGCCCAAACAGCTACCAAACACATGTTAATACTACGCTAATTTTAGCAATGCAATGGTAAGAACAGGTCACCACTATGATGTGTATTCTAAATGCAACAGAAATATAATGCTATTTCGCGTAGTGTGACGACAGTTCATTTGTGTGTAATATGTGTGGAATGTTGAGACATCACTCATACACGCACACGCACACACACTGCTGTATCGCGCTCGCACAGTTCATAGCAATGTAATCTTTAGCATGCTAGTGCACTTTTAACGAAAGAAACACCATAATTTAGAACTAAATTAGCATAAAGGCTACGGAAACGAAAGTAACATCCAGCAAAGCAATACAATGAGGATTAATATAGTGAAAGAATTTCCGGATGCGGGTCAGTCGTTCCGAAGATTACCCCCTACATCCAAACTGATAAACTTACTTACCTACCTATTTACAATTTTAGTTTCGCAGTTTTATTTAGACTCATACAACCATTTTTCCAATTATGTATACAAATAAATAAATTCCATTTATTTTAGGTTCTTGGTTGTTGTGGTTCGATTTTAATATGGATTAAGATCACAAGTTACGAAACAAATAAATACAATGTCATCAAATTATAAAAACAGTGTCAAGAAAATCAAATTAGTGTCAATGTCAAATAAAAAAAGTACACTTATCAATTATTACTAATTTTAATTTTTCTGTAGTTGGGTAAAAAATAACTAAACCCTAAGTCTGGGACCAGCATTATAACATAAACGAAGGTACCAGGAAATGGATGCGACGTTGCCGGATTTTTAAGAACGTTCTAGAATTCGAATAATCTAGCTAGAACAATCATCAGGAAGCTACGGTACGTATGAAAAGAAAAGGACCACAATATAGGTGTGAGCGAGGGAGTAGCAACTTAAGTTGTAAAGTCAAAAAACTTTTTGTAAAACAAAGGTATCATTCATTCAGCCTAGTTACAGTACTTTAAAGTGTTTCTTTTTTTTTCATCAATATAGTGTGCCCAGAATTCTTTAGTAGTTCATTCTGATGTTGATTCTAAAGCTACGGTTTATAATTCATAGGTCATTTTGAACTTCCTTCACTGTGAAGGATTGAATCGGTTCCGGTGGTAATTTGTGTCGTTTGGCGGACAGGGCACGCGCTTGCTTGTCACTTATATGTGTCTGAGGTCATCAGGGCGTAGGCCTTAAAATTTTAGATCACACCATCCAGGCTCCTTTATCGTACAGGACGTGAGTTTAAATCTCATTCGTAGTACTTGTCTATGCATGGCATGCCTACGACTGGTAGGAGGCGCGCGGCATGAGCTGAGGGCGTCGGCGGCAGCTGAGGGGCGCACGGGCGGCGCGGGCGCTCGCGCTCCGAGCGTCGACTCGCTTAAATATCTTACCTCGATGAAGGCACTGCGCTTGTTAAACTGTTCATGTATTAAACCAGATTCATTTATTCTACATATTTTATTTCTTGGCTCTTGCAACAGAGCAGTCGACGTAGCATCGTCAACAGTAGGTACTAGTTACCAGTAGCGAAGGGTCAATTTTAGTAAGAGGTAAGCCGGAGTACATATCTTTAACGTGATTATATTATTTGTCTATAAAATACTGACTGTGCCATTTGTAAAAGGGAAGCCGGTAGGAATCGTGTTGAATGGAACCTTCGCCACTGCTAGTTACTAGGTAGTGACGGAAAACCACTTTATCGTGTGGGGAGGGCCTAACCTGGTGTCAGAGGTTTTATGCCGCCCATGGGCCTCTGACTTGACATGCCGTCGAGAAATATCTCAGGCATGCTTGTTTCCTCACGATGTTTTCCTTCACCGAAGCATGTGGAAAACCAGTAAAAACTAGCAAGATTAGGTTTGTACTCAATATGTCAGAAATAGAGTTCAAAGTTTCTGAAATCATCATTTGCCTAGCCGTATTTGCTGTCCTCACCAGCGACGCGTCAGCTCGTGGCTAAATAATAACAGCCGCTCGGATCCATCTTTAGATTAAGCCGTGCTTGCCTAGGTTGGTCTGTGGATGGGTGACCACCCATTACATATCCAGTTTCCTCCGTGCCTCGGAAAGCACAGTAAGCCGTTGGTCCCGGCTGCCATTTGTAGATCTTTTGACAGTCGTTACAGGCACAAACTCTGACAACCAGTCTTACCAAGGGGTATCATATTACCCAGTACTAACTGGATCGTGGAGGTCAGATAGGCAGTCGCTTCATGTAAATTACAGCTGAATCCGGTAATACTGGAAGCCGACGCCAATACTTGGCAAAGGCTAGGCAGATGATTCAGGTCAGTCACTAAAAACGAGTCCTAAATAAAAAATACATACTGACTACAAGAATACATTGCAAGCTGCTTCATCATAATTCTTCTGTACTGATTCCAACAATTTATTTGGGGTCGGCGCAGCATATCTTTATTTGATTTTAATTTAATTTAAATTATGTATTTAAAAACCATAGTTGTGTGCGGTGAGTAGTTAGGTACTCATCTGATTTTAAGTAGGCACTCAACGACAAATAAGTAGTGCATGATGTGCTTACCTGTAAGAGGTTGATACACTTGTATGTGACTCTATTGAATGTATCTCATATGTTTGAAGCAGTGTATTCAATTGTTGGTGAGCCAAATAAATAAAATAAAAAATAAATAAATATCTTCCACACTTCTCTATTACTCGTCATCTCAGCAGACACCTCCTACCACATCGAAAGCAGCTTATTTTAAAAATAAAACGACAATTTTCAACAATGTACTTGCAGATTTATTTTAACTTTCGAAACACTGTTCACAGTTTACAAATAAAATAGGAATGAAAAGAATACAAATTAAAGAATAGCTTAGCAGAAACAATGATAAAAAAATTAAGCATATGTATCATTCTGTAGACCGACCGCTTTGATGAGTCCTCCGCCTTGCTCCATCAAAGGCACATTAAGCGTCCACAAAGTCCTAACAATATCCCACAGGTTATTTGTACCATAATCCACGTAGGTATTACGATACTAATTGAACAATACGTGATCAACTTTGTGGACTCATTAAAGCGGTCGGTCTATAGTCGTGTTCGAATTAAACATGGTATCGGTATATAACAATCAAACAAAACGGTGGTCTAACACAAGCCTACATTTTTACATTTTTACGTCATAATATTCAAGTCTTCAATACAAATAAATTAATGGTATGAAAGAGTATTAACAAATCAAAAACCAAAAAAAATGAACGAATTCTTTCACTAATCCGTTTCAAAAGCGACATATTACACGAAAACCGGAAAGAGTTTAAAACTTACGCACTACGAGGCTACGACCACGACTTGTCGTATGACTGGCCGCTATCTTGAAAAACTTATCGGACGACCAGTCGTGCGACTGAACTTTATTCCTCGTTTAGACCAACAGACGCTTCTGCTTCGTGGCCGCGTAGTGCGCGAGGTCCTTGACCTTCACTATTCGGGGATTACAGTCATGATGTTATGTAAACAGCCGTAACTCCTACGCATACACTGTATCAGTTAGGGCTGCGCAGAGAGTATAGAAACAAAAACCCGGTCAAGTGCGAGTCGTACTCACACGCACAAAGGGTTCCGTAGCACCAAAAAAATAATAAAAACATGTTGTAAGCTCATTCATATGTTGTAATGTATTACATTCAACAGCAAACATAAATTTGTTTTTCATAGTATGTTAAAGAAAAACGAAGTAACTGCTGCAGTATGATGAAAAAGTCCCGTATCTCAAAAACTTACGTAAGGTCACGGGAGCCCCTTGGTAAGTCCGCAATGACCGACTACTCATAGACCTTAGAATGCCTACTATCCTTCAGTTTACGAAGCGCCTTTCAAAGCGCTTTTTCTATTCTGCTATTAAGCACAGAAACCACCTGTTAGCACGCCATACTCTCGTCACCCCCGATGACATTATCACCCTCCTGCAGAAGAGCAGTAGGGAAACTAGTATGCTCAAGAAGCACAGACGTAAATAGAAGTAATTTCGTCTTTGGCGTCGAGTAGTCTTCACACCCCGTCCCATGCCCACCCCGACCATTGCTCGAGCCAGCCCGCGTGGCTGAGCCTGTAGTCCAAAATCAGTCCCCAAATAATGACACCACTCAGATACAGCCTGTCCCTTTGCTGTCCTCCCCCAGCGACGCACTAAGCCGAGGCTCATACCCCACAGGGGCTGGCCTTAGCGTGTAGTCACTTAGTTTGTAAGTATTTGCCCTGGCTAGAGACCTTACACTCAAGGCACCCACAGGTTAGTCCGGTTAAGCAGACGACAACCTCCTAGGTAGAAATAGACCCTAGGCCTTCGCTGGCCAGCCAACCGAGTCTCTGCGCTACCGCTGGCGTGGATCGTGATTGGTCGCCCGCCGCGAAATTATCACTTCGTTTGCGGGTAGGCGCTGAACTTGCGTCCGTGAAATACCCGAGCCATTAACCATTTACCATTAACTTTTTAAAACAGTGAAAATTTACAGTCGTCAACGACCGATAAAACAACGGAATCTTCCGCTGCGATCGCATGGGTGTTTGCTGGGTGTGTTCACAGAGGGAGCCCTGCACCGCCCAATGGACTCCTCCACCAGAACATCGTAGGGGCTGTGGTGATCCACCACAAGAAGAAAAACAACAAGAAGGACACCGAAAAGAACATACAAGAAGTTTTGAAGAAGATGCTAAGAAGATCGCCACCGCCACCGACGGACCAACAGATAGGGGACCGGGCGACGTCGCTCCCGATCATCGAGGACTCGCCGCCAGCGCCCAGCTGCCGCAATCTTCTCCGACAGCAAGAAAAACAGGATCGGGATATTTTTTTTCGAATACTCTCCGCCTTACCGCCGCCGTGTACGGACGTGCCGCTATCTGACCGCACCCGCCGATAACGATCGGATAACGACCCTAGACCTAAGCTGGCCAGCCAACCGAGTCTCTGCGCCACCGCTGGCGTGGATCGTGATTGGTCGCCCGTTTTGCGTCTGTGAAATACCACCCGAGCCGTTCACTTTTTAAAACAGTGAAAATTAACCGCCGTCAACGACCGATAAAACAACGGAATCTTCCGTAGCGATTGCATAGGTGCTTGCGCCGGTGTGTTCACAGTGGGAGCCCTGCATCGCCCGATAGACTCCACCATCAACCATCGATCGATTTGGGTTTAGGTCGGAACACAGCTCGATGTTTCAGCTGTCGAGGGTACTGCACCATTTGGCACAAGCCCTGAACAAAAAGGAATACTCGGTTGCAGAATTCCTCTACATGGAGAAGGCCATCGACCGCATATGGCTGAGAGCCGCATGTGGTGGTTGAGAGAGCGCTCTCTAGCGCCCGTCCGGTGTTGGCCGGTTCCGCAGGGCAGCTGCGTATCGCCGGTGTGTTTCTCACGTTACACCGACGACATCCCCACGACGCCAGAAGCGATGCTCGCGCTGTAAGCTGACGACGCCGCATATATTACCACCTCATCCAACGCGAAGTACGCGGCTGTCAAAATGGCGGCTATCGGTTAACTTGGGTAAGACGCAGGCGTTGGTCACCGGATCAGCACCCCTCCCACCACCCCTTACACTACAAGGTGCGACGTCGAGTGGTCGCCCCGTATCTTTTGAAATGTCAAAGACCTTTTGAGTGTAAATTTTGCCAAAAGACGTTTCAGATGAAGAAAACTTTGGATATTCATATACGGATACATACAAACGAGAAGAGGTATGTTTGTAAAGAGTGCGGGAGGGCCTTCGTTCAAGTGACGAGTTGGAAGTTGCATATGAAGGTCCACAAAATACACACACCCTGCTGCGTGGTGTGTCCTAAGTTAATTTCAGCGCCCACCACCAACATCACCAGCCCAGCTGTCACCGGCGCTACTACACTAATCGCCGCACCCGACACTCCTCGCGAGAGACATGAACGTCAAGCACCCGGCGTGGAACAGCAGGGCCACGTTTACCGGGGGGAGACGGCTCTTCGCGGACGCGGAAGCCAGAGTATCACGGTGTCCGGCCCTGGACACACCAACCCAATATCTTGACAAACAGGCGCACGCTACGGACTTGCTGGACGTCGTGATCACAGAGGCCTGAGATGCCAGATCGCTTAACAAGTAATGGACGACGATTTGCAGTCTGACCACCTCCCTGTAATAGTCGTCCTCTACACCGACGACATCCCCACGACGCCAGAGGCGATGCTCGCGCTGTACGCTGACGACGCCGCATACATTACCACACCAGGCACGATGACCTTTTGAGTGTAAATTTTGCCAAAAGACGTTTCAGAGGAAGAAAACTTCGGATTTTCATAAACGGATACATACGAATGATGAGAGGTATGTTTGTAAAGAGTGTGGGAGGGCCTTCGTTCAAGTGACGAGTTGGAAGTTGCAAATGAATGTCCACAAAATGTATACACCCTGCTGAGTGGCGTGTTCTAAGTTAAGACAGTGGAGGCCAAATATGCGGGGCCTCCGCCAGGTGAAGTGGCTGAACTGCGGGAAAAATCGCCCGCCTGACGGCCGCCACGGAGCTTCTCCAAGAGGAGAATGTGCAGCTCCGAGTAGACCAGGCCGTTCTGCGTGAGTCTGGCTCCCCCGAGGCGCTCCAACAGTGACCAAGCCAGCCCATGCCGGTGGAGAATCAGCTCGTGAACCTGGTTCGGCAGGACCTGGCTCTCCAGGCTCGGTTCTCCGTCCTAGAGGGCATTGTCCTGCGCCCCTCCCCTGGCGGCAAACAAGACGGCTTCATATGCGGCTGCTGCGTTTGCCACCTTTGGACCGGTGAGCGGGCGAACCCGGGTGGCAGGTGGTCAGGGAAAGGAGGAAGACGCGAAAGGCGGTCAAAAAGGTCCAAAAAGAGGAGCGGAAGCGCCGGTACAAGGCGCAAAGCGTCGCGGCCAGGCTCCGCGCCCCGAAGACAACAGCTGTAGTGATCACACTACAGCCGAACGCAGAAAAGAGAGGCGTGTCCTACCGCGAAGTGTTCGCAAAAATCCCCGATAAAACCAGTGGCTCGTCCGCTGACGCTCTGGCTGAAAAGTTCAGAGCGCCCTAAATTCGGATGAGGCCCGAGTGTCCAGGCCCGTCAGATGCGCAGACCTCCACAACCTGGGTCTGGGCGACTCGGTACAACACACAATACACAAGCAATACACAAGCGCCCGCAGCACCCAGCAGGGCATCAAAGTCACGTTCAAAACGACCACCGACTACAGGGAGCTATCCCACCAGCTGCGTGGAAGGAACATTGCCTTCCACACGTACTCCCTGCCGGAGGAGACGCCAACCCTGGTAATCAGGCGGATTCCCAAAAGAAATCGCCACGGAGGACAACTTAGATGTCCTCAAAAGTCAGGCCATCCAAGTCACAGTTGTCTACCGCCTTAACAAGGCGAGAGGAGGCGACCAGTACGAGATGGTACTGGTCGTCTGTGACCCGGTCTAAGGACACCATCAGATTTTTAAGATAAAATCGGTGTGCTCCCTCACAGGCATCTCAATCGAGAAGCCCTACCGCTCGAACATAGTCGGGCAATGTCACCGCTGCCAGCTGTACGGACACAGCCAATCCAACTGCTTTGCGCCACATATGTAGGTGCGTAAAGTGCCTATGTGACCACGTAAGCACGACCGATTGCCCCGGCCCCAAGGACATCTCCCAATGCACAGAGTCACCTAACTGCGTTCTCTGTGGCCAGTCGGGTCACCAGGCTAACTACCACGGCTGCCCTAAAACCCCTAAAGCATCCTCTTCCAAGCTGGCGAAGCGTGTAAACGTCCGAAAACAGAGAGAAAGTCTCTCTGTGAAGATTCCCTCTTCCCAGATGCTCGAGAGACTTAGCCCTCAGAGGCCCTCTCCCTGAACCATACTGAACTATCAGAGAGCCTTTCCAGCCCGGTGCGGCGGATGCCAGTCTGAAAATGTGCGGGCGGGTAGCATCCGCATCAATGGGTTTATCACCATCTGGGTGCGGTGTCCGGTGGCTGTGGCAAAACAGGTCGCCGACGTGGGACATTTGTTGGTGTGCGGGCTGTCAGCGATGGTTAAACTCCTGGCGCCCAGGGCACCGCGGTGCCAAACTGCAGTCTTTGTGCAGCTGCAGGAAAGTCCGCGGGGCACAGAATAGGCGTTAAGGTTTGCGGCGCGCCTAGAACGCGCAGCAAACGGTGGCCCAAGTCTGCGGAGGCCGTTCCCCCCTCGCAACCTATTTATATCCTTTTAAGCCGACTTCCAGCAGCACCACTTATCCCTGATGACTGCTCGTATTGCTGGGAAAATAATAGTCGTCTCAGCATAACCAACCAGAGGCAGAAGATCCCTAAGCTGGGAAGGATCGACACTGTGACCCTGCGTGGGCGATAAGGGCCCACGCAGGACCACAGGTGCCTAAAGACTGCTCTAGTGACCCACGATTTGAAATTACCGTCATTTCTCAAAAACATACTACACAGTTTACTTAAATATGGGAAACTTAACCAAAAATATCTTAAGTAATAAGCAAAGTTGTCGTTCGATCTATCGAGTACGTACAGTGTGTAGTTATGTTGAGAAGCACAGCTATCTGGGATTAATATGTATAAAATTACTATAATAAGTAGGTAGATTTAACCGTTTCAATTTAATTGTAGAATATAAATGAACTATGTCGCATATCGTATATAGAAATCCCGAGTTTTTGGATGGTCGTAATGTAAAGACCTTATTTTCCAACAATTTCATATAAATTTGATCAGTTTAAATAGTTGATGTATAGAAAAATCTGCATTTGAAAGGAAAGCGCTAGACGTAGATTTAAGGAAGCGAGAAAGCGATAATACGCGCTACCCCCACGCACTCCACCTACGTACGATCATTTAAATATGGCCGCCCCATGTACGGGCGGTCACTCAAAAGCATCCCGCTCTCGGCCGCCGTAGAGTGCACACGTGCGCTCTGTCCGCTGCGCCCGATCGCCCCGCGCTTCCCGCGCTTTCCGTGTCGGTCGTGTCTCGCGTCCCGTCGAGTGCTACGTCGTAGCACTCCGGGCTACGCCGCCGCATCGCCGCGTCCCGCCTCCTCGTAGCACTGCTACGAGATTGCTATATCGTAGCACATCGGCTACGCGTTGCCACGCAACGGTAGTCGACTTGCTTAGATCGCGCTTCGCGTCTTATCTTTGGCTCCTTAAGAGCTAAATCCACCAATTTTTCGGTGGTACTTGGGAGGTAACCTAACGGTGCTAACAATCCCAAGTGGGTGGTGACCCGCCACACCCGCCGAACCCCGTCAGGGCTAGGCAGTTAGTCGGAAGGGCTCTGACTGCGGCCTTGGGGGATCTCCTAGTCGCAGTCTGGTAGCTGTCTAATCCCCGTTTGTCCTCAGCTGCACCCGGGACGTCTGGGTGTGTCTACCCCAGCGGCCCGGATCGGTCGCAAGACCCATAGGGCCCTGTCGCACAATAAGATTGGCGACAGGTTTTCAAGCTTAGGGCTCACCCTAGGAACTCACCTCCCTGTTTAACCCAACAGGGAGGGTACACATCCCCGGGCTCACCCACCCGGGGAGCTAGGATTGTTAGGAGTAGGAGTTTAGGTTTTTTATGTCAGCGGAATAAGCTGCTGACAAGTTTAGAAATGGCTGACAAACTCCTTTGGGAGTTTGTCAGGCATATCCTCTTAGAGGACCCCCTCTTCAGCAAGAAGTACGGGGATAAGTTCGCGGCATTGGAAAATGCCGTTTTAAACGACTTCACAGACGCGCTAGATAGCCCGTTGTCGCCCCCGCTCGCCGACAAAGGCGTTCAGTTAACGCCGGCGTCTTTAGCCAATTTAGAAATGGTTCGCCCCTCCCCTAAGTCCGAGTTGATGGACACGACCATCCCAGTTTCCGAGCCAGAGTTCTCGGAAACATCATCCACCTCATCCTCAGAGGACGACTATCAGATCGTCGGTAAGGAGAAGCGGAAGAAGAGCAAAAGCGCTCAGTCAAGTTCGGCCAAAAAGGCCGTAGCAAATGTCCCCACCCCCGTGGCATCGCGTCCCTCTTCCCCCGTGGTAGCGGCCCCTATCCCTCCCAGTAGGCCAGCTAGCCCTAAGAAGGTTATCCCGCCGGTCGCTTCGACTAAGAAGCTAAGGCCGCCTCCCCCGCTGTTCATTCAAGATAAGGCGCAGTGGACTGCAGTATCCAAGATGTGCATGGATAGGAATATCCAGTACACGAGCGCCCGAAACACCCAGCATGGCATAAAGGTCTCAGTCCCCACAGCCAATGACTATAGGGAGCTATCCCGCCACCTGCGTGGAAGGAACATCGCCTTCCACACTTATTCTCTACCTGAGGAGACGCCCACCCGCGTGGTGATTCGGCGTATCCCCAAGGAAATTCCCGCTGAGGACATCCTTAATGACCTCAAAAGGCAGGCTATTCCAGCCACAGTTGTCCACCGCCTTCACAAGGCGCGTGGGGGCGAGCAGTACGACATGGTACTGGTCGTATGCGACCCCGTTGAGGGGCCTCACCCGATTTTCAGGCTGAAATCGGTGTGCTCCCTTTCTGGCATCTCGATAGAGAAGCCATTCCGTGCAAATAAAGTTGGGCAATGTCATCGTTGCCAGCTCTACGGTCACAGCCAAAAACATTGTTTCGCGCCGCACAGGTGCGTAAAGTGTTTGGGCGAACACGCCACGTCCGACTGTCCCCGTCCTAAGGACAAAACTTTGTGCACAGAGCCGCCTAGTTGCGTCCTCTGTGGGCAATCGGGTCACCCGGCCAATTACCGCGGTTGCCCTAAAGCCCCCAAGACTTCCTCCTCCAAGCTGGTGCAGCGTGCTCACGCCCGCCAGCAAAGAGAGAGCCCGTCTGTTAGGGTCCCCTCAAGTCAACTGCCCGAGAGGCTTAGTCCCCAGAGGCCTTCTCCCTGCACCCAACTTAACCACCAGAGAGCTTTTCCAGCTCTCGGTAAGGTTAAGGCCAACCCCATCCCCGGGCTATTAGACGCCCCTATTCCTCCCCCGGCGTCCCGCGTGGCCGCTCCAGCGCCCTCTTCTCGGGCCACCCCCGCGCCCGCTTCACGGGCCGCCCCCGCGCCCTCTTCAAGGGCAGCCCCCGCGCCCTCTTCTCGGGCCGCTCCAACTATGCCACGAGCGCTCCCTCGTCCCGCTCCTCCCAGTCACGAGGTAGAAGTCGAATCCTCATTCGACACTATTGCAAGGTTTCAGGTGTTTGTCACCCCCGAAGCCAAACATCCCGCCTGGAACAGCACGTTGACCTCTCCCAGAGGGAAATTTGTGTTCAACCTAGCGGTGTCCCTTAATTTCGATCCCATCGCTCCCATGGAGCATACTCACTATCCCCACGACCCAGATCTTCGTTCTGACGTACTCGACATAGCGCTGCTCAAGAATATCAACCTTAAGTTGCATTCTATCGAGACGCTACACGAGCTCGACTCTGACCACCGTCCAGTGGTCATGCACCTACTTCCCCGCTCCGGTCCCTCTGACCCCAGCCATCACCCGCCTCCCCAAGTGATAATCGACTGGTTGAAAGTCAGCGCTAAGCTGAAGTCCACCACGTCCCCTCACCTGGACACCATTCCCGACCACATTGTCTCAGTCGCAGACACGACGGCCGCCATCAACTCGTTTACAGAGCACGTTCAATCCGTACTGAAGGATTGTTCACGGAAAGTCCCAGCTATGAGTGATCATCGCTGGAGGCTACCCGCTGACGTACGTGATCTGATAACCGAGAAGAACGCGGCCATCCGTGCTTACAGTAACTTTCCTTGCGACGCGAACAAGGTTCACATGCGCCATTTACAGCGTGCTGTAAAGAAGCGCACTAGTGAGCATCGTTCCGCTCAATGGGACAAGGAACTCAGCGAACTCGAGCCTACCCACCAAGCTTTCTGGCAGCTGCAAAGAAAGATGCGCGCCACCGAGGAGGTTTCGACGCCTCCCCTCATCCGCCCCGACAAGAGCGTCGCCTTTGACGACTCTGATAAGGCTGAATGCCTAGCCGACAGCCTGGAGTCTCAGTGCTCTCCCAGCTCACAACCAGTAGACAAGCGTCATCTCGACATGGTGAACGCTGAAGTCGAACGTAGAGCCGCCCTCCCTCCCTTCGAAGACCCTGATGATCCTCTGCCTGAAGTCACACCAGACGAGGTGCTAGACATCATAAATAGGCTTCAACCACGGAAAGCACCTGGCTCTGACGGAATCACCAATAAGGTGCTTAAACTTCTCCCCGCCCAGTTAATAGTTTTAATGGCAGCCATCTTCAATGGCGCCTTGAGCAACAACTTCTTCCCCCAAGTTTGGAAAGAGGCCACTGTTATCGGCATTCCCAAGCCCGGTAAACCCAAGGCGGAGCCCTCGAGCTACCGTCCTATCAGTCTCCTGAACGCGCTCGGCAAGGTCTATGAGAGGCTTATTTATAAGCGACTCAAAGACTATGCCGAAGCTAAGAGCCTCATCCCTAACGAGCAATTCGGCTTCAGGACCGAACACCCGTGCGTCCAACAGGTCCACCGCATCGTTGAACATTTGAGCGCTGGCTTCCAGCGTGGAGCGATGACGGGCGTGTTGTTCTTCGACATAGCGAAAGCGTTCGACAAAGTCTGGCACAACGGCTTATTATACAAGCTGTACAGAATGAGAGTGCCTGATCGTCTCGTGCTCATCTTACGAGACTTTCTGTCGAATCGCACCTTCCGCTATCGCATCGGGGACGCTCTCTCCTCCCCCTACCCTATCCGAGCCGGAGTCCCTCAGGGCTCGGTCATCTCCCCCCTCATTTTTACGCTGTTCACTAGCGACATTCCAAAGAGCAGAAAGGCTCAGTTAGCCCTGTTTGCGGACGACACGGCCATCTACTACACTGGCCGTTGTAAGAACGCTATCGCCAAATCCCTCCAAACCTCAGCCGACGTCCTTGGCGCCTGGTTCAGGAAGTGGAGAATCGAGGTTAACCCCGATAAGAGTCAGGCGGTTCTTTTCTCGAAACCGCGTATTAAGCCCACCTTCCCCATCCCGATCACTATGTATGGCAAGCCTATCCCTTGGGAGATGCAAGCCAAATACCTAGGAGTCTTACTCGACTACCACCTGTCCTTCGGGCCACATATCAAAGCAGCTCGTGATCGAGCTGCCTTTGCTATGGGTAGGCTCCATTACTTGCTTACGGCAAAGAGCAAGCTATCGCTCAGGTGCAAGTTGCGCCTCTATACCGCAGTGATCCGTCCCATAATGACCTACGCTTGTGTTGTGTTCGCACATACCAAGCCCCGGTACATCCATAGGATGCAAGTACTCCAGAACCGGTTCCTACGTAAAATCACGGGAGCCCCTTGGTACGTTCGTAACGATCGTCTTCACGTTGACCTAAAAATGCCCACCATTCTCCAATTCATGAAGCGCCTTTCCAAGCACTTCTTTGATTCTGCTGTAAAGCACCGCAACCCCCTGATCGCATCGGCCGCCCGATACGAGCCCTCTAGAATCAGCAAAATTCGCCGTCCACGGCATACTTTAGTCACTCCCGATGACGCTATAACCCTCTTGCAGGAGAGCAGTAGGGAAACCAGCACATTCAGAAAAAACAGATACAGACCGCCGTCATTCCGACCTCGCCGTCGAGGCCCGTCGCGACGACCCCGTTCAATCCCCCCCCGACCCTTGCTTGAGCCAGCCCGCGATGCTGAGCCAGTAGTTTTAAACCAGACCCTAAATAATGTTAATCAGATCCAGCCTGTCCCTTGCTGCCCTCTCCCAGCGACGCCCTAAGCCGAGGCTCGTACCCCACAGGGGGTGCCCTTAGCGTGTGGTCGCTTAACTTTTAAGTAGCTATAAGCCCTGGCTGGAGGCCTTACTCATAAGGCATCCACAGGAATTGCCCGGTTACGCAGAAGCCAGCCTCAGAGGTTGACCTGCAAGATGCCATTTAGAAAAAAAAAAAAAAAAAAAAAAAAAAAAAATACGGGCGGTCACTCATCCCGCTCTCGGCCGCCGTAGAGTGCACACGTGCGCTCTGTCCGCTGCGCCCGATCGCCCCGCGCTTCCCGCGCTTTCCGTGTCGGTCGTGTCTCGCGTCCCGTCGAGTGCTACGTCGTAGCACTCCGGGCTACGCCGCCGCATCGCCGCGTCCCGCCTCCTCGTAGCACTGCTACGAGATTGCTATATCGTAGCACATCGGCTACGCGTTGCCACGCAACGGTAGTCGACTTGCTTAGATCGCGCTTCGCGTCTTATCTTTGGCTCCTTAAGAGCTAAATCCACCAATTTTTCGGTGGTACTTGGGAGGTAACCTAACGGTGCTAACAATCCCAAGTGGGTGGTGACCCGCCACACCCGCCGAACCCCTTCAGGGCTAGGCAGTTAGTCGGAAGGGCTCTGACTGCGGCCTTGGGGGATCTCCTAGTCGCAGTCTGGTAGCTGTCTAATCCTCGTTTGTCCTCAGCTGCACCCGGGACGTCTGGGTGTGTCTACCCCAGCGGCCCGGATCGGTCGCAAGACCCATAGGGCCCTGTCGCACAATAAGATTGGCGACAGGTTTTTCAAGCTTAGGGCTCACCCTAGGAACTCACCTCCCTGCTAACCCAACAGGGAGGGTACACATCCCCGGGCACACCCACCCGGGGAGTTAGGTTTAGAGGCCCTTCTGGCTTATAGACAGTTGTGTTAGCTGGCGAGTTTGTTTGTGTCTTTCTTCTCGCCAGTGGACCACTACGAAAGCCACAAGGGAGGGTTCGTTTTCAAAGGGAACTGTCTCCCCGAGGGTACACGTTTACGTGTTCCTCGGGGTTAGGGTTAGGAGTTAGCTCTCCCCCCCCCCCTCTTTTATTTCTTAAACCCCTTTTTCTTGCCGTAAATGGCTAGAGCACTAACTCCCGCCGAAAGGGCGGCGTGGACCGACTTAGTCGGTGACCTCATCGAGAGGCTCAGGGATGATAATCATCCCTACATTACAGAAAAGTATGCCCCATACTTGATTAGATTCAGAAAGCCCGCTGATGGCAACTTGCCAGCAGTCACCGTCACTGCTGACGTCTCGTCCGACGTCACACCTCCCCCCCCCCCTCAGTGTCATGTACTCAGGAGTTCGCTCCTGAATCTATGGATATTGTGGAGCCCCACGCTGAGGGCTCTGATCGTTCCCCGGAGGCCTCTTCTGCCTCTTCTGACTCGTCCTCCGACTCGGAGGACTACCAACTTGTAGGAAAGGGGAAAAGGAGGAAAAATAAAAACTCCAAGGCCACTAAGGCCAAGAAGGCTGTTGCGGCTCGCGCAACCCCTCCACCTGTCTCTTCTCCCCCCGCCTCCCCTCGCCCAGCTTCCCCTCGCCCCAAAACCCCAGTCGCTACGACACCTTCGGCTGTGGCTTCTGCCAGCCGGCCCGGTAGCCCCATGGCTACCGCTCCCGTCGCTTCTTCTTCCTCAAGGAAGAAGCAGCTGCCCCCGCCCCCGATATTCATCCAGGACAAATCGAAATGGACTGAAATATCAAAAATGTGTGTAACACACAAAATCAACTACACGAGCGCCCGCTCTACCCTACAGGGTATCAAAGTGGTAGTCCCTACGTCCTCGGACTACAGGGACTTGGTGCGCAACCTTCGTGGAAGGCAAGTTGCCTTCCACACCTACTCCCTCCCGGAGGAGAAGCCTACCCGAGTGGTAATAAGGCGGATCCCAAAGGAAATCTCGGTCAACGATATCCTGGAGGACTTGACCTCCCAGGGTATCCCTGCCACCGCGGTGCACCGCCTCCACAAGGCGCGTGGGGGTAACGAGTACGATATGGTACTCGTTATCTGTGACCCCGTCGAGGGTCGTCCTCACCCGATCTTCAGATTGAAGTCGGTATGCTCGCTAACGGGCATCACAGTCGAAAAGCCCCATCGCCAGAACGCAGTGGGCCAGTGTCATGGCTGCCAGCTATATGGCCATAGCCAGAAACACTGCTTTGCACCGGCAAGGTGCGTAAAGTGTCTTGGGTCGCACGCAACGGCTGAGTGCTCTCGTCCTAAGGACAGGAGCCAATGCTCAGAGCCACCTAGTTGCGTGTTGTGTGGCCAGTCGGGCCATCCGGCCAACTACAGGGGCTGCCCGAAAGCCCCTAAACAGACAGCAGGTAAGCTGGCTAAGCGCCTTAGCGCCCGCCAACAGAGGGAAAGCCCCTCTGTAAAGCTTGCCCTCTCAGCCCAAGTTCCCGAGCGACTCAGCCCTCAGCGGCCGTCCCCGTGGAATGCGTTGAATCATCAGCGTGCATTCCCAGCCCTCGCCTTTCCCAAGGCTGCCCCAATGAGCGGGCTAATGGACGTTCACGTCCCGTGCCCTGCGCCTACTTCCTTGACCACTCCAGTGGCCGCTCCCGTAGCCGCTCCCGTAGCTATAACCAAGCTACCAACTCCCAAGCGTCCTGCCCCTATGGCTGTCGAAGGAGAAAGCTCTTTCGCCACCATCGCCAGGTTCCAGATCTTTGTGTCTCCTGAGGCAGACTGCTTAGCGGCCGAACTCAGGTTGGCCAAAGACCTGATAGAAATCAACGCGATTTTTGACCGATATCCTCGGATAAAATCAGCGCTCCGCTCCTTAAACTAATAAAATTTTACTCATAATGGGTACTAAAAATTTACAAGTTATTCAGCCCCGCTCCCTCAAACTAGGCTTCTTTAATGCCGACGGCATTACTGGGCAGCGTGACGAGATCGCCGCCTTCCTCCGCGACCACCATGTAGATATCTTCCTCGTTCAAGAAACCTTTCTTAAACCCTACCACCGCGACCCTAAAATTGCCAACTTTCACATAGTTCGCAATGACCGGTCACGCGCTCATAAGGGCGGTACGCTCATTTACTACCGAAAGGAACTGCACTGCATCCCAATAGTCCCCCCTCCTTTAAAATCTCTGCTTGAGGTTTCGGTCTGTCGGCTAGGCATGACAGGTCACCAACCGGTGCACATCATCTCTGCCTACATGCCCCCTGCCATTACATCGGAAGATCATACCCTTCTGGCTAACGATCTCTCCGCTCTCTTCGGCATGAGCGATTCCGTTATTATAGCGGGTGACCTCAACGCCAAGCACCCCGCCTGGAACAGTATAAAGACTAACCCGAGAGGGCGAGTCTTATACGATCTAGGCGAACCACTTCACTTTGACCCTATCGCTCCTATGGAGCACACCCATTACCCCTCAACTGTCTCCTCTCGCTCTGATGTGCTCGATATAGCGCTGCTCAAAAATGTCAACCTCAGGTTGCACTTGATTGAGACGCTACACGAGCTTAACTCTGACCACCGCCCGGTGCTCATGCACCTAATCCCTCGCTCGGGTCCCTCAGACCCCAGCCAACCCCCGCCCTCCGTTGTGATAACTGACTGGAGGAAAGTAAGCGCTAAGCTGAAATCCGACATGTCGCCACTCACGGACGGTATTCCTGATCATATCGTTTCAGTCGCTGACACTACGGCCGCCATCAACACGTTTACAGAGCACGTACAATCCGTACTGACGGATTGTTCACGGGAAGTCCCAGCGATGAGCGATCACCGCTGGAAACTCCCCGCTGACATACGTGATCTGATAACCGAGAAGAATGCGGCCATTCGTGCCTATAGCAGCTTTCCCTGCGATGCGAACAAGGCTCACATGCGTACTTTACAGCGTGCTGTTAAGAAACGCACTAGTGAGCATCGTTCTAGTCAATGGGACAAGATGCTTAGCGAACTCGAGCCCACTCATCTAGCTTTCTGGCAATTGCAAAGAAAGTTGCGTGCCTCTGAAGAGGCTTCGATGCCTCCTCTCGCTCGTCCTGACAAGAGCGTCGCTTTTGACGACTCCGACAAGGCTGAGTGCCTGGCCGACAGCCTAGAATCCCAGTGCACCAACAGCTCTCAACCTGTAGACAAGCGGCACCTCGATGAGGTGGACGCTGAAGTCGAACGTAGAGCCGCCATGCCCCCCGTAGAAGACCCTGATGATCCTCTTCCTCCAGTCACTCCTGAGGAAGTGAAAGACATCATAGATAGGCTTCAGCCGCGGAAAGCCCCCGGCTCCGATGGCTTCACCAATAAGATGTTTAAAGTCCTCCCCGCGCAGCTCATAGTTTTATTGGCAGCCATCTTCAATGGTGCCTTGAGCAATAACATCTTCCCCCAAGTGTGGAAACAGGCCACAGTCATAGGCATTCCCAAACCAGGGAAACCTAAAGCCGAGCCGTCAAGCTACCGGCCAATCAGTCTCCTGAGTGCACTCGGCAAGATCTATGAGAGGCTTATTTATAAGCGACTCAGAGATTACGCTGAGACTAAGAACCTCATTCCTAACGAGCAATTCGGTTTTAGAACCGAACACTCGTGTATACATCAGGTCCACCGCATCGTAGAACACTTGAGCGCTGGTTTCCAGCGTGGAGCGATGACGGGAGTATTATACTTCGATATAGCGAAAGCCTTCGACAAGGTCTGGCACAATGGCTTATTATACAAGCTTTACCAACTAGGAGTGCCAGACCGTCTCGTGCTCATCTTACGAGACTTTTTGTCGGATCGCACCTTCCGCTACCGAGTAGGAAATGCACTATCTTCCCCACACCCCATTCGTGCCGGAGTCCCTCAGGGCTCCGTGATTTCCCCCCTTATATTCACGCTGTTCACCAGCGACATCCCCAAGTCCAAAAGGGCTCAGTTAGCTCTTTTCGCCGATGACACGGCCGTTTATTACACCGGGCATAGTCAAGATGCCATCACCTCCAATCTACAGCGAGCAGCCAACGTCCTAGGCGCTTGGTTTCGCAAGTGGAGGGTTGAGGTGAATCCTGACAAGAGTCAGGCGGTACTGTACCACAAATTGCGACTTAATCGCCCCCCCCCCAGACCCATCACTATGTTCGGCAAGCCCATCCCTTGGGAGAAGCGAGCCAAGTACCTCGGGGTCATACTGGATGACCACCTGTCCTTCGAGGCCCATATAAAAGCAGCCCGTAACCGTGCTGCTTTCGCTATGGGTAGACTCCACTACTTGATAACAGGAAAGAGCAAATTGTCACTCAAGTGCAAGTTGCGTCTTTATACCTCAGTGATCCGTCCCATTATGACATACGCTTGTGTCGTATTTGCCCACGCCCATCCCCGCCATATCCATAGGATGCAGATCCTGCAGAACCGGTTTCTCCGTAAGATCACCGGAGCCCGGCCTTATGTCCGTAACGACAGTTTACACTTGGACCTCAAAGTGCCTACCGTCCTTCAGTTCATGAAACGCCTTTCCAAGCGTTTCTTTGATTCGTCTATTAAACATAGAAACCCCCTAATCGCATCGGCCGCCCGGTACGAACCATCGCGGATTAGCATGATTCGCCGTCCTCGGCATACCCTTATCACCCCCGACGACCCTACAACCATCCTTCAGGAGAGCAGTAGGGAAACCAGCACACTTAGGAAATACAAATACAGACCGCCGTCATTCCGACCTCGCCGTCGAGGCCCGTCGCGACGACCCCGTTCAATCCCCCCCCGACCCTTGCTCGAGCCAGCCCGCGATGCTGAGCCATTAGCTATAAATCAACCCCTAAATAATCAGATCCAGCCTGTCCCCTTGCTGCCCCCCCCAGCGACGCCCTAAGCCGAGGCTCGTACCCCACAGGGGGTGCCCTTAGCGTGTGGTCGCTTAACTTTAAGTAGTTTTAAGCCCTGGCTGGAGGCCTTACTCATAAGGCATCCACAGGATTTGCCCGGTTAAGCAGAAGCCAGCCTCAGAGGTTGAACTGCGAGATGCCATTATCAAAAAAAAAAAAAAAAAAAAAAAAAAAAAAAAAAAAAAAAAAAAAAATACGGGCGGTCACTCGGATCGCCAGTGATCGCTTGTTTAACTGTTTAACCGTCTTTGCAAGTTTGGAAAGTTTTGTCGAATTGTGCCACCAACTGGGGGTACTTCGACAAAACTTTTTCCGCCCGGACCGCCAACTTCTTACTTTCCCTGTGTTCGTTCAAGTGCTTCTTGCACTGGTGCGAGCACAGGGGGAGCGCCGTGCTGCCCGGTGCCTTGGGGCACCGTTGTGGTCGCGGAGTCACGTCACACGTCATAAACCAAGAAACCCGAAAAGAAGAAGATGCCGAAGCCTGGCGCCCGCGGTTCGTTCGGCCGCGGTGACGCCGGCTGCCCGACGCCCCGTCCGGGGTTGGACCGGTCGACGTCGTTGCCGAACATCGGCGACACGACGCCCGGTGCAGCGCCAGCGGAGCCACCTCGTAGTGAGGTCAAGAAAATAAGAAAAAAGCCGTCTACCCTCAAGACCGAAAAAGTCGGAGGAGCGACGACTGAGGAGCCCCCTACGCCCGGAGCCGGAACAGGCGCGGAAGCAGCTGCGTGTGGCCCGTCGAGGACATCGGCGCCTGCGCGCGTTGCGCCGGCACCGTCGCCGAGCCATCCGCACGCTGTGGTCGTGCGATCGTCCGCGCCCCGTCCGGTACCGAGCCAGGCCTCGGGACCCGCCGTCGCGCTTTCTAGCCGCGCGCCGTCTACGCGCGCCGCCGCTCCCGTCGTGTCGCGCGCGAACGTGCGCGACTCGCCGCCGCCTGCGCGAGAGACCGTGCCCGCGCCGCGCGCCCCAGTGGCAACAAGCCGTGGTGCCGCGCCGTCCGCACCACATGTGCGCCCAACTGCGCGCATCTCCACCGCATCGCGTTCCGCCGCGTCGACAGCGCCCTCTGTGGCTGCATCCGTGGCGGCCACCTCCAGCCGCGGCACCACAGCTCCGCGCCCCGTCACCGCCGGTACCGGCCAAGGCTTGTTGGCCGGACCGGCTTAGGCTGAGCGGGACCGTCGCCCGCTCTCTACAAAAACTTCGTGCGCTCGGCCGCCGCCCGCGGCGCCAGTGGTGCCCGAATCACCTGCGCCGCCCCGTACCTCGGCCTACGACTCGCCGGCGGGACTATCGGCGTGTTCGTCGCGAGCCGGCTCGAGCATGTCGATGGTGTCCGCGGGCTCGGACGACTCTGGGCCGAGTGCGCTTGGCAGGCGCACCCCACCTGCATCTCCGACACCGTCGCTGGCGGGCGACTTTGACTTCCAGTTCGAGCTACGCCCGCAGCGACGACGCCGAAGCACGGACGAGACTGCCGAGGAGGAGGCCAAAAGGTGCTGCCTCGACTCGCCGCGACCGCAGCGCGAGCGCGCGCCGCCGCGGGGGCAGGGCACCGACAGGTCGCCCACCTTCGCTGAGGCGGCTCGGCGCACGCCTCCTGCGTCGCCGTCACCGACGCCTACAACAAGAAGAAGTGGAACACAATTACCGAAAGGGGTGAGTGTTTCACTTAACGCTGCTGTGTCCACAGCTCAACCGGCGGCCCCAGAGGACGACGGAGCGGCCGCTGGAAAGCCCAAGCCGAAGCCGCCGAAGCGACCGAGGTATCCTCCGCTGGTGGTGGAGAGGCTACCAGGCTGGGCCGCACACTTTAGGGCCATCAGTGCCAAACTGGGCCGACCACCCAGCGCCCGACCATACGGTGCTGGGGTTCGCTTCTCACCCGAAAGTGAGGAGGAATTTAGGTTGGTCCAGAGGTACCTGACCGGCCTGGAAAAGGAGTGCGGCGTCTCATGGTTTGCCTACTCACTACCGGCGGAGCGAAGCTTGAAGGTGGCCATCACAGGGCTGCCGGTCGACACCCCGCCGGAGGAGATTGAGGAGGAGCTCCGCGCGTTGGGGCGCCATATCAGGGCGCGCCAGGGACGACCCGGCTGCGTGTTCCACGCAGTTCTGAAGAGGACGCCGGAGGTCAGGTCTATCTTCGACACCACCGTGTTCATGTGCATGAGGGGTGTCAGGATTGAGGCCTGGCGGGGAAAGCGCGGGCCCGCGCAATGCCACAGGTGCCAAAAATTCCGGCACTCGTCGCACCATTGCCATCGGCCGCTCGCCTGTGTCCGCTGCGGAGAGGGGCACGCCGCACGTGATTGCCCCCGCCCACGCGAAGAACCGGCGACATGCGCCAACTGCGGGGGTGATCACCCTGCGAACAACGTGCGCTGCCCCGTTTTTCAAGCGGAGCTACGGAACAGGCGAGCTGGCACTGTCGCCGCCACGACCGCCTCACGCCGACCCGATAGGGCCACCGAGAGGCCTGCAGAAGTGGCCCCCACCGAGGCCCAAGGCGCGTCGCTGATGGCGGCGGCTAACGGGCCCACCAACAGGGGAGAAGCCCCCTCCTCCTCCAAGGTTGCGGAAGAAGAGGCGTGGGGCCAAAGGCAAGAAGCCGGAGCCCCCCCCGCACCTAAGGAAGACACCCACCGGGCCGACCCTACCTCGACCCAGGCGCAGGCTGTGCCGCCACCATCGTCCACTGGCGGCCAACACAGCCACAGTCAACAAATAAAGATGGCGGGTCCGACAGCTGGCGCCGGCATAGCGCGGCCTTCGGCCCCTAGACCAACACCACATCCCACCACCAAGAACTCGAGCGCCGGCCCAGCTGCCGACGCGGAGAAGAAAAAGGAATTCACAGCCTGCGCCATACAACTACTGATGGACCTGATTAAGGCCATCAGCCAGGGGCAAGACGCGGAGCTGGTCATCCTCGACGGCCTGGCCTCTCTCCTCAAACTATATCATGGCTAGGCCGCTGAGGGTGATTCACTGGAACGCCCGCGGCCTTCGAGGTAAGGTCGCCCCCCTCCGCCGCCTACTCTATGAAGAGGACATCGACGTGGCGCTGATAAGCGAGACGCACCTGGGACAGGAGGACAAGCTCAGAGTCTCGGGTTTCCTCGCTTACAGGAAGGACGAAAGGTCGGCCATCAACGCCCCCTACCGCGGTCTGGCGGTACTGGTGAGGCGTAGGGTCGTCCATCAAGCGCTCCCCGTGCCGTCGCTCGGCTCGTTCTACGCGCTGGGTGTGCAGCTACATGTTGCCGGCGAGGACGTCGCCATCTACGCCTGCTACAAGGCGCCCTTGGCCAAACTGGACACCACGGAGCTGAGGGCCCTTCTCGAGGCCAACAGCGGCGCGACGATCCTTGCCGGTGACCTTAACTGCAAGCACCCGGCGTGGAACTCGGCCGCGACCAACACGGCGGGCAGACGACTCTACGCGGACGCGGAAGCCTTCGGCTACACGGTGTCCGGCCCAGAGACGCCCACCCACTACCCGGACGCTCACACATATATGCCGGACGTGCTGGACATCGTGGCCTACCGTGGGCTACACTGCCAGATCACGCAACAGGTGTTAGACGACGAGATGCAGTCCGACCATCATCCTGTTCTCGTCGTCCTATCGGGTATGCCGGCCCGACTGAAGCCCGCAGCGCCACGTCGATATATTGACTGGATGAAGTTTGCGGAACTGACTGAGGCCACCACACCAACTCGGCCCCTGATTACCTCCGCGGACGTTGATCAGACTGCCGGCGACGTCACTGCTTGCATCAAGAGCGCCTTGGAAGCGGCGACTACGACGGAACCGCAAGGGAGATTACAGCAGCTGCCCAGGTCGTCGGTAAGGGGAAGCGGAAGAAGAGCAAAAGCGCTCAGTCAAGTTCGGCCAAAAAGGCCGTAGCAAATGTCCCCACCCCCGTGGCATCGCGTCCCTCTTCCCCCGTGGTAGCGGCCCCTATCCCTCCCAGTAGGCCAGCTAGCCCTAAAAAGGGCATCCCGCCGGTCGCTTCGACCAAGAAGCTAAGGCCGCCTCCCCCGCTTTTCATCCAAGATAAGGCGCAGTGGACTGCAGTGTCCAAGATGTGCATGGATAGGAATATCCAGTACACGAGCGCCCGAAACACCCAGCACGGCATTAAAGTCTCAGTCCCCACAGCCAACGATTATAGGGAGCTATCCCGCCACTTGCGTGGTAGGAACATCGCCTTCCACACTTATTCCCTACCTGAGGAGACGCCCACCCGCGTGGTGATTCGGCGTATCCCCAAGGAAATTCCCGCTGAGGACATCTTAAATGACCTCAAAAGTCAGGCTATTCCAGCCACAGTTGTCCACCGCCTTCACAAGGCGCGTGGGGGTGAGCAGTACGACATGGTACTGGTCGTGTGCGACCCCGTTGAGGGGCCTCACCCGATTTTCAGGCTGAAATCGGTGTGCTCCCTTTCTGGCATCTCGATAGAGAAGCCATTCCGTGCAAATAAAGTTGGGCAATGTCATCGTTGCCAGCTCTACGGTCACAGCCAAAAACATTGTTACGCGCCGCACAGGTGCGTAAAGTGTTTGGGCGAACACGCCACGACCGACTGTCCCCGTCCTAAGGACAAAACTTTGTGCACAGAGCCGCCTAGTTGCGTCCTCTGTGGGCAATCGGGTCACCCGGCCAATTACCGCGGTTGCCCTAAAGCCCCCAAGACTTCCTCCTCCAAGCTGGTGAAGCGTGCTCACGCCCGCCAGCAAAGAGAGAGCCCGTCTGTTAGGGTCCCCTCAAATCAACTGCCCGAGAGGCTTAGTCCCCAGAGGCCATCTCCTTGGACCCAACTTAACCACCAGAGAGCTTTTCCAGCTCTCGGTAAGGTTAAGGCCAACCCCATCCCCGGGCTATTAGACGCCCCTATCCCTCCCCCGGCGTCCCGCGTGGCCGCTCCAGCGCCCTCTTCTCGGGCCGCCCCCGCGCCCGCTTCACGGGCCGCCCCCGCGCCCTCTTCAAGGGCCGCCCCCGCGCCCACTTCTCGGACCGCTGGAGGCTACCCGCTGACGTACGTGATCTGATAACCGAGAAGAACGCGGCCATCCGTGCTTACAGTAACTTTCCTTGCGACGCGAACAAGGTTCACATGCGCCATTTACAGCGTGCTGTAAAGAAGCGCACTAGTGAGCATCGTTCCGCTCAATGGGACAAGGAACTCAGCGAACTCGAGCCTACCCACCAAGCTTTCTGGCAGCTGCAAAGAAAGATGCGCGCCACCGAGGAGGTTTCGACGCCTCCCCTCATCCGCCCCGACAAGAGCGTCGCCTTTGACGACTCTGATAAGGCTGAATGCCTAGCCGACAGCCTGGAGTCTCAGTGCTCTCCCAGCTCACAACCAGTAGACAAGCGTCATCTCGACATGGTGAACGCTGAAGTCGAACGTAGAGCCGCCCTCCCTCCCTTCGAAGACCCTGATGATCCTCTGCCTGAAGTCACACCAGACGAGGTGCTAGACATCATAAATAGGCTTCAACCACGGAAAGCACCTGGCTCTGACGGAATCACCAATAAGGTGCTTAAACTTCTCCCCGCCCAGTTAATAGTTTTAATGGCAGCCATCTTCAATGGCGCCTTGAGCAACAACTTCTTCCCCCAAGTTTGGAAAGAGGCCACTGTTATCGGCATTCCCAAGCCCGGTAAACCCAAGGCGGAGCCCTCGAGCTACCGTCCTATCAGTCTCCTGAACGCGCTCGGCAAGGTCTATGAGAGGCTTATTTATAAGCGACTCAAAGACTATGCCGAAGCTAAGAGCCTCATCCCTAACGAGCAATTCGGCTTCAGGGCCGAACACTCGTGCGTCCAACAGGTCCACCGCATCGTTGAACATTTGAGCGCTGGCTTCCAGCGTGGAGCGATGACGGGCGTGTTGTTCTTCGACATAGCGAAAGCGTTCGACAAAGTCTGGCACAACGGCTTATTATACAAGCTGTACAGAATGAGAGTGCCTGATCGTCTCGAGCTCATCTTACGAGACTTTCTGTCGAATCGCACCTTCCGCTATCGCATCGGGGACGCTCTCTCCTCCCCCCACCCTATCCGAGCCGGAGTCCCTCAGGTCTCGGTCATCTCCCCGCTCATTTTTACGCTGTTCACTAGCGACATTCCAAAGAGCAGAAAGGCTCAGTTAGCCCTGTTTGCGGACGACACGGCCATCTACTACACTGGCCGTTGTAAGAACGCTATCGCCAAATCCCTCCAAACCTCAGCCGACGTCCTTGGTGCCTGGTTCAGGAAGTGGAGAATCGAGGTTAACCCCGATAAGAGTCAGGCGGTTCTTTTCTCGAAACCGCGTATTAAGCCCACCTTCCCCATCCCGATCACTATGTATGGCAAGCCTATCCCTTGGGAGATGCAAGCCAAATACCTAGGAGTCTTACTCGACTACCACCTGTCCTTCGGGCCACATATCAAAGCAGCTCGTGACCGAGCTGCCTTTGCTATGGGTAGGCTCCATTATTTGCTTACGGCAAAGAGCAAGCTATCGCTCAGGTGCAAGTTGCGCCTCTATACCGCAGTGATCCGTCCCATAATGACCTACGCTTGTGTTGTGTTCGCACATACCAAGCCCCGGTACATCCATAGGATGCAAGTACTCCAGAACCGGTTCCTACGTAAAATCACGGGAGCCCCTTGGTACGTTCGTAACGATCGTCTTCACGTTGACCTAAAAATGCCCACCATTCTCCAATTCATGAAGCGCCTTTCCAAGCACTTCTTTGATTCTGCTGTAAAGCACCGCAACCCCCTGATCGCATCGGCCGCCCGATACGAGCCCTCTAGAATTAGTAAAATTCGCCGTCCACGGCATACTTTAGTCACTCCCGATGACGCTATAACCCTCTTGCAGGAGAGCAGTAGGGAAACCAGCACAATCAGAAAAAACAAATACAGACCGCCGTCATTCCGACCTCGCCGTCGAGGCCCGTCGCGACGACCCCGTTCAATCCCCCCCCGACCCTTGCTCGAGCCAGCCCGCGATGCTGAGCCAGTAGTATTAAACCAGACCCTAAATAATCTTAATCAGATCCAGCCTGTCCCTTGCTGCCCTCTCCCAGCGACGCCCTAAGCCGAGGCTCGTACCCCACAGGGGGTGCCCTTAGCGTGTGGTCGCTTAACTTTAAGTAGCTTTAAGCCCTGGCTGGAGGCCTTACTCATAAGGCATCCACAGGATTTGCCCGGTTACGCAGAAGCCAGCCTCAGAGGTTGACCTGCAAGATGCCATTTAGAAAAAAAAAAAAAAAAAAAAAATACGGGCGGTCACAGCAAGAAGGAGTACCCGGTTGCAGTATTCCTCGACATGGAGAAGGCCTTCGACCGCGTGTGGCACGATGGCCTTATATTCAAGCTGGCCACGTCGGACGCGCCTCGCCGCGTTGTCAAAGTGGTCCAGTCGTTCCTCAAGGATCGGAGTTTCCGCGTGGTGGTAGAGGGTGCGCTCTCCAGCGCCCGCCCGGTGCTGGCTGGCGTGCCGCAGGGTAGCTGCGTGTCGCCAGCGTGTTACTCGCGTTACACCGACGACATCCCCACGACGCCAGAGGCGACGCTCGCGCTGTACGCCGACGACGCCGCGTACATCACCACATCGCTTAACGCAAAGTACGCGGCGGTCAAGATGCAGCGCGCGCTAGACCTGCTGCCTGACTGGCTGTCGAAGTGGCGGCTGTCAGTTAACGTGGGTAAGACGCAGGCGATTATCGCCGGCTCCGCGCCCCTCCCACCACCCCTGACGCTACAAGGCGCCGACGTCGCGTGGTCGCCCCGGGTGAAGTACCTGGGCGTCACCATCGACCGTCGGCTCACCATGGGTCCTCACGTCCGCCAGGTCGCGGCGCGGGCTAAGGTAGCCCGCAATCTGCTCCACCCAGCGCTCTCGTCCCGTCTGCCGGCGCGCGTCAAGTTGGGCATATATAAAACTTATATACGCTCGGCTCTGACGTACGCCGCCCCCGCATGGTACGTCCTCGCGTGCGAGGGTCACAGAAAGCTTCTCCGCACGCAGCAGAACTTTGCGTTGCGCACCATCGTCGGCGCCCCTCGACACGTGAGGAACGGCGTAATCCAGCGGGACCTCGGGATCGAGAGCCTGGACGCCTTCATCCGGCGCCTTGCGACGGGAATGTTCGCGCGTGCCGACGTATCTGCTTGGCCTCACGTCAAGCACATTGCGCCCTGGCATGCGCGCCCCCCTGATGCGAGGCGCCCTCTCCCCCGCGACCTGGTAGCGGACGACGACCCCACCCCACCGGATATGACGCCCGGGTAAGCTGTACCAGGCTACACGCAGCTTACCTGCACAACGAGACTCCACACATTACACACGCATCCTGTTGCGCGACGTGTGCTAAGTTAATATAGGCGCGTTGCGCAGCTAAATCACACAGGCGCCTCTTTACACACACATAAACTCACGCGTGGGGGCGCGGCGCGGGCTCGCGACTCACGCAGACACTGGGCGGTGTTACACAATACAATACCGCCCTTACTTGTCGCTGGTTGTCCTCCGCCGGGCCTCCCCTGGGTAACTGGGGGTCTCACCTGGCGGGGACAGACCGCCGAGGTGTCGTGAAGAAATCAGCGCTGTGTTTCGACAGCGCTGTGGTGCGCCTACGAAAACTTTCACCGCAATTACACACCAGACGCACGTGCCATACGTGCGTCCGCAGGCCTCGCCTTAGAGGCAACAATATGACGGGTCCGTATTTACGGACCGCGGTAAAGCCTCCGCGGACAGGGGGCGATGCCCCGATACCGCTTGCCGCGCCCCCTAGCGGGGGCGCAGCGACATCCAACGGGCGGTCACGGATCGCCAGTGATCGTACTCTGTATAGTGGTGTCACTCCTGAGCATCGGAAAGTTTTGTCGAATTGTGCCACCAACTGGGGGTACACCGACAAAACTTTTTCCGCCCGGACCGCCAACTTCTCACTTTCCCTGTGTTCGTTCAAGTGCTTCTTGCACTGGTACGAGCACAGGGGGAGCGCCGAGCTGCCCGGTGCCTGGGGCACCGTTGTGGTCGTGGAGTCACTGTCACATCGAGAAAACCCACAAAAGAAGAAGATGCCGAAGCCTGGCGCCCGTGGTTCGTTTGGCCGCGGTGACGCCGGCTACCCGACGCCCCGTCCAGGTTGGACCGGTCGACGTCGTTGCCGAACATCGGCGACACGACGCCCGGTGCAGCGCCAACGGGATCACTCCCTCCTCGCAGTGAGGAGGAGAAAAACCAATCTACCCTCAAGAAGAAAGAAGTTAGAGAAACGAGGGCTGAAGAGGCCCCTACGCCCGGAGCCGGAACAGGCGGGGAAGCAGCAGCTACTCTTTACCGGCGGAGCGAAGCTTGAAGGTGGCCATCACAGGGCTGCTGGTCGACACCCCACCTGAGGAGATTGAGGAGGAGCACCGCGCGTTGGGGCACGAGCCGGCTGCGTGTTCCACGTAGTTCTCAAGAGGACGCCGGAGGTCAGGTCCATCTACGACACCACTGTGTTCATGTGCATGAGGGGTGTCAAGATTGAGGCCTGGCGGGGAAAACGCGGGCCCGCACAGTGCCACATGTGCCAGAAGTTCCGCACTCGTCGCACCACTGCCATCGGCCGCTCGCCTGTGTTCGCTGCGGAAAGGAGCACGCCGCACGTGATTGCCCCCGCCCACGCGAAGAGCCGGCGACATGCGCCAACTGCGGGGGTGATCACCCTGCCAACAACGTGCGCTGCCCCGTCTTTCAAGCGGAGCTGCGGAACAGGCGAGCTGGCACAGTCGCCATCACGACCGCCTCACGCCGACCCGATAGGGCCACCGAGAGGCCTGCAGAAGTGGCCTCCAAGAGGCGTGGGGCCAAAGGCAAGAAGCCGGAGCCCCCCCCGAACTTAAGGAAGACACCCACCGGGCCGACCCTAGCCCGACCCAGGCGCAGGCTGTGCCGCCACCATCGTCCGCTGGCGGTAAACAGAATCAGAAGAAGAAGGCGGGACCGACAGTTGGCGCCGGCATAGCGCGGCCTCCGGCCCTTCCACCACCACAACGTTTCATTACAAGGAACTCGAGCGCCGGCCCAGCTGCCGACGCAGAGAAAAAGAAAGAATTCACAGCCTGCGCCATACAACTGTTGATGGACCTGATTAAGGCCATCAGCCAAGGGCAAGACGCGGAGCTGGTCATCCTCGACGGCCTGGCCTCTCTCCTCAAACTATATCATGGCTAGGCCGCTGAGGGTGATTCACTGGAACTTCCGCGGCCTTCGAGGTAACCCACACATGGGCCTCTCAACACACACGTAGACTCACGTGGGGGCGCGGCGCGGGCTCGCGACTCACGCAGACACTGGGCGGCGTTACACAATACAATACCGCCCTTACACACACAACGGCCTCTCAATCCGGACCTTGACCGGCTAGCTCTGGAAGCGGGACGGACGAGAGCTGGTTATACTCCGCTGGGCCTCCCCTGGGTAACTGGGGGTCTCACCTAGCAGGGCAGACCGCCGAGGTGCCGTGAAGAAATCAGCGCTGTGGCGCGCCTACGAAAAATATCACTGCAATCACACACCCAGACGCTCGTGCCATGCGTGCGTTCACAGGCCTAGCCTCAGAGGCTACACAATGACGGGCCGTATTAACGGGCCAAGGTAAAGCCTCTGCGGCCAGGGGGCGATGCCCCGTGTCCGCTTGCCGCACCCCCTAGCGGGGGCAGCAACATCCGTGTACGCACAACGTGCGTGCCGACGCGCTACGCCGTAACAGATCGGCTACGTGTGCTACGCACTTGTAGTCGGTTTTCTACTTCGCGAATCGCGTCGCATTTTGGCTCCTTAAGAGTAAATCCGTCAGTTTCGGTGGTACTTGGGTCACGGTGACAGCGATCCCAAGTGGGCGGTGACCCGCCACACCCGTCGACCCTCTTCAATGGAAGGCAGTCAGTCGGAAGGGCTCTGACTGCGGCCTTGGGGGATCTCCTAGTCGCAGTCTGGTAGCACCTAACCCCCGCTTGTCCACAGCTGCACCCGGGACGTCTGGGTGTATCTACCCCAGCGGCCCGGATCGGTCGCAAGACCCATCGGGCCCTGTCGCACATTAAGATTGGCGATTGGTTTACTAGCTTAGGGCTCACCTTAGGCACTCGCCTCTCTGTAACACCCAACAGGGAGGGAACACATCCCCGGGCTCACCCACCCGGGGAGTTAGGTTCAGAGGCACTTCTGGCATTCAGACAGCTGTGTTAGCTGGCGAGTTTGTTTGTGTCTTTCATCTCGCCAGTGGACCACTAGGAAAGTCACAAGGGAGGGTTCGTATAACGGAACTGTCTGCCTCGGGGTTAGGGCCAGGAGTTTAGCTCTCACCCCCCCCCCCTTTTTATATCCCCCTTTTCCCTTTAATGTGGCCTTAAAATTGCAAAGTCCTGGACTCCCGCTGAAAGAGCGGCCTGGACCGGAGTAGTCAGTGAACTTATCGTTATCTGCGACCCCGTCGAGGGTCGTCCTAACCCGATATGTAAGATAAAGTCTGTATGCCCTCTAACGGGCACCACTGTTGAAAAGCCCCATCGCCATCGTCATGGCTGCCAGCTGTATGGCCATAGCCAGAAACGCTGTTTCGCACCTGCAAGGTGCGTAAAGTGTCTTGGGTCACACGCAACGTCTGAGGGCTCTCGTCCTAAGGACGGGAGCCAATGCTCAGAACCACCGAGTTGCGTGCTGTGTGGCCAGTCGGGCCACCCGGCCGACTACAGGGGCTGCCCTAAAGCCCCAAAACAGGCAGCAGGCAAGCTGGCTAAGCGCTTTAACGCTCGCCAGCAGAGGGAAAGCCCCTCTGTAAAGCCCGCCCTCTCTGCTCAAATTCCTGAGCGCCTTAGCCCTCAGCAGCCGTCCCCGTGGAATGCGCAGAATCATCAGCGTGCATTCCCGGCCCTTGCCTCTCCCAAGGCCGCCCCAATGCTCGGGCTAATGGATGTTCCCGTCCCGTGCCCAGTGCCCACTCCCGTGGCCGCTCCCGTAGCTTAACCTAAGCTACCAAATCCCAGGCGTCCTGCCCGTGGTTGACGAAGGAGAAAGCTCTTTCGCCACCATCGCCAGGTTGCAAGTCTTTGTCTCACCTGAGGCAGACCGCTTAGCGGCTGAACTCAGGACGGCCAAAGACTTGGGTGAAATCAACGAGATGTTTGACCGTTATCCTCGGATAAAGTCAGCTCTTCGCTCCCTAAATAAATAATTAATACCAATAATGGGTAGTAGAAACTTACGTTGGATTCGGCCCCGTTCTCTGAAATTAGGCTTCTTTAATGCCGACGGCATTAGAGGGCACCGTGATGAGATCGCTTCCTTCCTCCGACGGCCAAAGACTTGGGTGAAATCAACGAGATGTTTGACCGTTATCCTCGGATAAAGTCAGCTCTCCGCTCCCTAAATTAATAATTAATACCAATAATGGGTAGTAGAAACTTACGTTGGATTCGGCCCCGTTCTCTGAAATTAGGCTTCTTTAATGCCGACGGCATTAGAGGGCAGCGTGATGAGATCGCTTCCTTCCTCCGCGACCACCAAGTAGAAATCTTTCTCGTTCAAGGAAGGAAAAAAATGCCCGGGTAGACCTGAAATCGCTTACAGACGGGGGCCAATGACACTCTCGGTAGCGAGCGCCTAAGCCACCTCTGTCGCTGGTTGTCAACCGCTGGGCCTCCTCCGGGCAACTGGAGGTCTCACCTGGCGGTGACGGACCGCCGAGGTGGCGTGAAGCAAGTGGCGCTGTTGTACAGCGCCGTGGCGCCCCTAACAAAAAGCAACTATACTATATGGCCAATCAGCGACGATGCTTGCTACTACGCAAGCACAATTGACGCCGCGGGACCAAGGCGATGCCCCCCTCTGCACACTCTTGCTGGGGTGCAGTGATTTCTACTGGCTGGGCGGTCACTTTCGTGCTAGAGGCCCCTTGAGGCGTAGGGCCCTGATGCCCAATAAGATTGGCGTCAGGTTTACAAGCTTAGAGCACACCATAGGTAAACACCTCCCTGTCTATACAAACTTTTTCTCTAATCTGTTTGTTCCGTTCCCGCAGAAAAACCGTGAAAATGGTTTTGTGGGGCATAGTTCTGAAGAAGAGAGATAAAACTTTGGATATTCAATTACGCATACTCACGAATTAGAAGAGGTATGTTTGTAAAGAGTGCGGGAGGGCCTTCGTTCGAGTGACGAGTTGGAAGTTGCGTATGAGAGTCCACAAAATACACACACCCTGCTGCGTGGCGTGTCCTAAGTTAATATAGGCGCCCACCACCAACATCACCAGCCCAGATGTCACCGGCGCTACTACACTAATCGGCGCACCCGACAATCCTCGCGTGATACATGAACGTCAAGCACCCGGCGTGGAACAGCAGGGCCACGATTACTGGGGGGTGACGGCTCTTCGCGGACGCGGAAGCTAGAGAATACACGGTGTCTGGCCCTGGACACACCAACCCGAAAGCTCCGGACGTGCTGGACGTCGTGATCCACAGAGGCCTGAGATGCCAGATCGCTCAACTAGTAATGGACGACGATTTGCATTCTGACCACCTCCCTGTAATAGTCGTCCTCTACACCGACGACAATCCCACGACGCCAGAGGCGATGCTCGCGCTGTACGCTGACAACGCCGCATACATTACCACCTCGCTCAACGTAAAGTACGCGGCGGTCAAAATGCAAAAGTGGCGACTGTCGCGAATGAAAAGACCTATGTTTGTAAAGAGTGTGGGAGGGCCTTCGTTCGAGTGACGAGTTGGAAGTTTCAAATGAGGGTCCACAAAATACACACACCCTGCTGCTCGACTGGCTGTCACAGTGGCGGCTGTCGGTTAACTTGGGTAAGGTGCAGGCGTTGGTCACCGGATCAGCTCCCCTCCCACCACCCCTGACACTACAAGGTGCCGACGTCGAGTGGTCGCCTCGTATCTTTTGAAACGTCATATGGTCAGGCACGATGATTCAAGACCTTTCGAGTGCAAATTTTGCCAAAAGACGTTTCAGAGGAAGAAAACTTTGGAAATTCAAATACGGATACATACAAATGACAAGAGGTATGTTTGTAAAGAGTGCGGGAGGGCCTTCGTTCAAGTGACGAGTTGGAAGTTGCAAATGAGGGTCCACAAAATGCATACACCCTGCTGAGTGGCGTGTTCTAAGTTAAGACAGTGGAGGCCAAATATGCGGGGCCTCCGCCAGGCGAATTGATCGAACTGCGGGAGAAAGTCGCCCGCCTGACGGCCGCCACGGAGCTTCTCCAAGAGGAGAATGTGCAGCTCCGAGTAGACCAGGCCGTTCTGCGTGACTATTTTTTATTAGAAATTGCCACGGAGGACAATTTAGATGTCCTCAAAAGTCAGGCCATCCCAGTCACAGTCGTCTATCGCCTTAACAAGGCGAGAGGTGGCGACCAGTACGACATGGTACTGGTCATCTGTGACCCGGTCTAAGGACACCATCAGATTTTCAAGATAAAGTCGGTCTGCTCTCACAGGCACAATCGAGAATCCCTACCGCTCGAACATAGTCAGGCAATGTCACTGCTGCCAGCTGTTCGGACACAGCCAGGCCAACTGCTTTGCGCCACATATGTAGGTGCGTAAAGTGCCTACGTGACCACGTGAGCACGACCGATTGCCCCGGCCCCAAGGACATCTCCCAATGCACAGAGTCACCTAACTGTGTTCTCTGTGGCCAGTCGGGTCACCAGGCTAACTACCGCTGCTGCCCTAAAACCCCTAAAGCATCCTCTTCCAAGCTGGCGAAGCGTGCAAACGCCCGTCAACAGAGAGAAAGTCTCTCTGTGAAGATTCCCTCTTCCCAGATGCTCGAGAGACTTAGCCCTCAGAGGCATGTATTTTGTGGACCCTCATTTGAGGGTCCACAAAATACACACAACCTGCTGCTCGACTGGCTGTCACAGTGGCGGCTGTCGGTTAACGTGGGTAAGGTGCAGGCGTTGGTCACCGTCTCAGCACCCCTCCCACCACCCCTGACACTACAAGGTGCCGACGTCGAGTGGTCGCCTCGTATCTTTTGAAACGTCATATGGTCAGGCACGATGATTCAAGACCTTTTGAGTGCAACTTTTGCCAAAAGACGTTTCAGAGGAAGAAAACTTTGGAAATTCAAATACGGATACATACAAATGACAAGAGGTATGTTTGTAAAGAGTGCGGGAGGGCCTTCGTTCAAGTGACGAGTTGAAAGTTGCAAATGAGGGTCCACAAAATGCATACACCCTGCTGAGTGGCGTGTCCTAAGTTAAGACAGTGGAGGCCAAATATGCGGGGCCTCCGCCAGGCGAAGTGGCCAAACTGCGGTAGAAAATCGCCCGCCTGACGGCCGCCACGGAGCTTCTCCAAGAGGAGAATGTGAAGCTCCGAGCAGACCTGGCCGTTCTGCGTGAGTCCGGCTCCCTCGAGGCGCCCCAACAGTGACCAAGCCAGCCCATGCCGGTAGAGAATCAGGTGGTGAACCTGGTTCGGTAGGAGCTGGCTCTACAGGCGCGGTTTTCCGTCCAAGAGGGCCTTGTCCTGCGCCCCTCCCCTGGCGGCAAACAAAGCGGCTTCATATGCGGCTGCTGTGGTTGCCGCCTCTGAACCGGTGAGCGGCCGAAGCCGGGTAGCAGGTGGTCAGGGAAAGGTGGAAGAGGCGAAAGGCGGCCAAAAAGGTCCGAAAACAGGACCGGAAGCGCCGGTACAAGGCGCAAAGCGTCGCGGCCAGGCTCCGCACCCCGAAGACAGCAGCTGTAGTGATCACACTACAGCCGAACGCGGAAAAGAGGCATGTCCTACCGCGAAGTGTTGGCAAAGCTCCCCGGTAAAACCAGTGGCTCGTCCGCTGACGCTCTGGCTGAAAAGTTTAAAGTGTCCCTAAATGCGGAAGAGGTCCGAGTGTCCAGGCCCGTCAGATATCTATCAGAGATCAGACGTGGGACTTCTGTTGGTGGGCGGGCTGTCAGCGATGGTTAAACTCCTGGCACCCAGGGCACCGCGGAGTCAAACTGCAGTCTTTGTGCAGCTGTGGGAAAGTCCGCGGGGCACAGAATAGGCGTCAAGGTTTGCGGCGCACCCAGAAAGTGCAGCAAACGGTGGCCCAAGTCTGCGGAGGCCGTTCCCCCTTCGCAACCTATATAGCTCTCTTCAGCTGACTTCTGGCCTGTGGTAGGATGAAGCGCCGAGGAAATGGAGTGCCAGTGATAGCACACTTCCGTTTCATCCAGGCGAACATCAACTACTGCAACAAAGCTCAGGATCTCTTGGTCCTGAGCATGGCGGAGTGGTCGATACATGTGGCGGTGGTCGGGTCGCGGTCTCGGAAAAACTGGGCAGGGGATCTAGACGGGATGGTGGCCAAAGATCTCAAAGTTTTAAGACTGTGGTACTGTGTGGGCGATGAGGGCCCACGCAGCGCCACAGATACCTCACGACTGCTCAAGAAGAAAAGATCCCTTAGCTGTGAGGGTAGGAGACTGTGGCGGTGACACAGAGTGGGCGATAAAGGCCCACGCAGCGCCACAGATGCCTAACGACTCTCGAGGCGCTGAAAAAATAACAGCCAAATCAGGTAGCATAACCAACCAGTGACAAAACTTTCCTAGGCTGGGTAGGTTTGAGACTGTCGTACTACGTGGGCGATGAGTGCCCACGCAGTGCCACGGATCCCTGAATAATAGTGGTCTCAGCATAACCAACCAGAGGCAAAAGATCCCTAAGCTGGGAAGGATTGAGACTGTGACCCTACGTGGGCGATAAGGGCCCACTCAGGACCCGGTGGTCCTTATCGCCCACGTCACCACGTAATTTAGCGCCATCTACCGAAGTGAAAAAAGCAGCTTGCCAAAAATCGGCAAAAGAGTGCGCCACTGCGATGTGTGCAGTTTGTGCAGTTGTAGCATATGACAAACAAACCTATTTTCTACATAGTTCACTTAAATATGGGAAACTTAACAAAAAATATATTAAGTAATAAACAAAGTTGTCGTTGGTTTTTGGTTGGCTACTTACAACTTGAACCTTATTTATTATCATAACATAACACCGTCATTTATGAACCGATTTAAAAAACTCTAAAAAAAAATCTAGAACTATATTGACAAATACACAACTTCCAAAAACCACTTAAGTCTAAAATAACTTTACTATCGGAAGTCGGTTTCAAAAAAGTCAACGAAACAAACATAGTCAATTTTTAAAGATGTTCATTAATGTAGAATCTCTTATTTCTTTTGGTAACCTATTATAAAGCTGCGCTTTCTCAAACTGAGTAGTGTAGCAACCCAGAGACCTACGAGTCGACCAATAAGAGCATCCAGCGCTCGCGCACCGCTACGATACACAGAATAAGATATATCGCTATCTCTTTCCCGCGTGGCGGTTGCGAGCGTGTGCCCGAGGCGCGCGGCCCGCTGCCTGCGGCGTCGTCAGTCCGCCGCTTACGCGCCAGGCACTTGTACGTGCATTTCTAAACTCCCCGCGCAAGTCGGTCCGTGACGTCACGCGCCAATATTGTCCGCGAACACTGTTCCGAACTATTTTAATTGACTCCTGTGTTATGTTCCAATAAACTGTTAGAAGTTATCTAAAATTAGAGACATGTTTCCGTTCCCCTGCAACCTCCTCTCATAATAGTTATTTCTTTCTTTCTTTCACCGATCGACTGTTTTACACGAATAAATAAAATGTCTCTCCTATTTATCTCATATACTTTTTTTTATCGTTTTGCTCTCTCTAGTAAGGAAACATTAGTGTCTTTACAATATTCTAAGTACTTATTAAAACCACAAAATAATAAAACAAGAAGGTAATTTTACACGGTAGTACGAAAGTACGAAACCCATAGTGCGTGAGCTCAACTCGCATTTGACAGGTTAGTAGCACAAAAAAAAATACGCACATACTGATTTGCAACACAATAGTTCACAATAAACAATATATCATCATGCCTATAGTACCGGAGGGGTCGGACAGAGGTGTATCTAATAGTACACCCACGCTCAATATAACAAGAAACGATACTAAGTAAAGTGATAATAAGTTTCACCCTTAAAAGGCCAGGTACCATCATATATACACGGTGGAAGGACACCGACGCGAAAACGGTTACCCCGTATTCAGTACATCATTCTGAGCCCCCCGCAATTAGAAAACTTTCATCGATTATTAAAAAAAAAACAGCTGTTCCATTTTGACCATGTAGGTATACACTTTTGTAGAAAACAGCTGATTTAAAAAAAAATAACCGATGAAAAATTTCTATGTGACGGCTCAGAATGATGTACTGAATACTTGGTAATCGTTTTCGCGTCGGTGTCCCTTCCACTCTGTATAGCAGAGGGTGAAAGAGACGGGAGCTATACAGGACGTATAGCTCTCTTTCCCACATTAAAGAAAGATTAATTACAACAATACGGCTTTAAGACGTAATGGTAGATACCAGACAAGTTTATGGCACTATAATTAAGACTTCCCTTGATGTATGACGGACAGTGCTGCCATCTGTTGGCCGTTTACTCGAAGCCAGCATCCACGGAGGCGGCTGATGATGTTAGATGGAGTCATGGAGGATGGACGACAACCATCGATGCTGACTTTTGATGAGATTTCCTGAAATTAACATGAAATATGACTTTAGTTTTTTATACTAGCTTTTGTCGGCGGTTTTGCTTGCGTGTAGGTCGGGTATTATCCTACGGATACGTCCTACTGAAATAATAAAAGTACCTAGATACTGTCGTATACAAAAAAAAACCATTTTCGATCCATGAGGGTATTATTAAGTATCGGGCTTAGATTCTGTTTATGTTATCCTTTTTGGATAACAATTAAAAAAATAACCCCGATGAAAATTAAATAAAATGAGGAAACTGACAAGCAACTGACAGAGAGCAGCGGTGGCCCAGTGGTGAAGACCCCGACTTACGAGCAGTAAGTCGTGGGTTCGAACCCAGCCAGGCGCATTACTTTGTGTAGGTTATTTCATTACCACTGCTCTCAAAACGGTGAAGGAAAACATCGTGAGGAAACCGGCATGTCCTAGAACCAAAAATTCAAAGACATGTGACATCTACCAACCCGCACTGGGCCCGCGTGGTGGATTATAGCCCATTCCCTCTCATAGAGAGGAGGCCTGCGTCCCAGCAGTGGGAACATTAATAGGCTGATTATGCTATGCTTATGAGGAAACCGACATGGCAACACAGGGCCGCGGGCGGCGACACTCCGGTCGTATTTTTATTTTAATAAATATTTTCGTTAAATAAAATTATTATTAAAAAAAATATTACTTCTCTTTTTTAATCGGATTTTGTTACAAAGGTTTTTATTTGTTTGCACGGAACCCTAATTATTTATTCTTAAATAAAAGTAGCCTATGTTAGACCTTATAACATCAGCTATCTGAGAGTAAAATTCTCGTCAAAGTCGGTCCAGCCAATTCGGAGAGTAGCCGGCACAGACAAGGACAAAAATTAAAAAAAAAATGTTTTTTTTTTTAATAGTGGGTACTTAAGCAATACTTTCATATGCATTCAGCAAAAAGCTATTATTTCGGAACTACAAACAGACACTTTTGTGTGGATAAAATGAATTAAAATAAAAAACTTTCTGCGATAAAAAACAGACATCCAAAAAAACATGGCCAAAATAAAAAAAATCGTTGAATGTCTTCCCTAGTGGCCTTAACAAATACCAGAACCCAATACGCTTCTGCCGCTATTTTATGGCTCGTACAGTGAGTGATAGCAATTAGCTGACTCACCTTTGCATAAATGGTTGAGATGTTTTAGAAAACGAATCGATTGAATTTTATAATTCTTTTGTATTTTCGTTTATTTGAGCAAAGTACATAAAATATAAAAGAATTATAAAATACTATCGATTCGTTTTCTAAAAAATCTCAACCATTTATGCAAAGGTGGGTCAGCTAACATGTGACGAAAAAAACAAAATTACTGAACCGATTTAGGTGAAGACAAGTTTATCTAAGTGTATATATAAGTTTTTCAAATCGGTTTAGAAATGACTGAGTTATGAGGTAACAAATATTAAAAAAACAAAAAAATACGACAGAATTGAGAACCTGCCCCTTTTTGAAGAAAGTCTGTTAAAAACTCACCTACTGATTCGTCCGTTGTCAGCTGGAGTGACCATCATTCTTGACACAGTCGTTTGTTCTGCTTACAAGTTCAGCGTTCGACCATCTTTGTACAAGACGAGGCCATGGAAGCACTAACCCGAAGCTGCAACCCTCTAGGGTTCTATGAGGGACCTGCAAAATAATCGCATTAAATTTCTTCTTTACAAAAGAAAATACCTGTGTCCACGGATTTTATCAGGATTTCAAACGCAATAGGGCCTCCAGGGCAGGAGGTTCAGTTCAGGAGTACCAGTTATTCCCATCCAATTTTTTTTATTTTCTCAAAGTCAATCGTTTGAAAGATAGACACTTCCAAAGTGGTAAAATGTGTGTAGATTCTAATTTCTAAAGTAAGAGGAGGAAAATTCTGGCAAAATGTTAGATTGTAGATCGTAAAAAAACTTTCAACGAAAATTGGTTTGAATAAGATTTGATGTTTAGTTTTTGAGATATGTTACTTTTTCATCAATCTGCAGCAGTAACTTTGGTTTTCATTAAAATACTACGAAAAACAAATTTAGTTTTGCTGTTGAATGTAATACAATACAACATATGAATGAGCCTTCAAAAATATTTTTATTATATTGTTTGGTGCTACGGAACCCTGTGTGCGGGTGAGTACGACTCGCACTTGGCCGGTTTTTCAGTTATATCCCGTTTTCAGTGTTAATGATAGTCATGTTATGTTATGTAAAACCTAAAAAACAAAACACAAAAAATATTTTAGTAATTTACCTGCGCCATTTTTCAAGCTGTGTTCATGCTTCATTTCAACGACGTTGTCTTGCAGACCTGATGGGGCAGTACACCCACCTTCCTTTTCCAAGGTACTGCCATTTTGGTAGCCTGGATATAGTGTTAGCTTCTACTGCAGCGTGGTAGTTCATGTAGAAAAGCGTTCGTGTGGCCTCGGCAACGTTCGACAACTCTCGGTAATCTTCGTGATACGTTACTATTTGAAAAACAAAAGAAATTTTCTGAAAATTGATTTTGTAAATATCTAATTGGTAACGGGGTACCTAACACCCCCAGTTGTAGTGTGGGTTCGAATTACAACCCATGCACCTATTTTATTGAGGGATTTATTTCATACCATGAAATGGGCGAGCCTATTACCATCAACCGGACACATTCCAGACTCCGTAGCTGCTACTGAGAAATTCCTGATGGAAAAACCCAATAACACTTTACCCGACCTGGGAATCGAACCCAGGATCTCATGCTCAGCAGTCGCGCTTGCGACCACTAGACCCAACGAGGCAATGAATGTATTTTATAACTAGCAAAACGGTTACATGGGACTTAAAAATAATTGGCGAAAGTATTAAGTACACATCTGCCTTTATGTTATGTTCAACACGGTGATAGAAATCATCGTGAAAAAACCGGTTATTACTGGCTACATCCCGTTTTCTAAAGGCGGAAGCATACTTACGTGACGTGGCGTGTCGTGACGCGCCAGAAGTATATCGGTTTCATACATTTAGTATGGTTAGACATATTTGTACCTCGTGACGTGGCGACACGACACGATGAAAAATCCGCCGCTAAGACGACCCACTGACCGACGAAATGTATGAAACCGATATGGTTCTGGTGCGTCACGACACGCCACGTCACGTAAGTATGTTTCCGCCTTAACTTTCTCGATTCGCCAACTGAACAAAATACGATCACAAAATGGCCGTTTCGCCAACTATTGAGTATGCGTGTATTCATTCCCGTTTGGTAAACTTTCTTTTTCGCGAGTACAGTTGTATAAGCTCATTCTAAATTCAAAAATTTAAAATCTCGAAGTAATCTAGATTCTAAAATTAAAAAAAACGACTGCACCTTCGATTTATACACCCGCACTGGTCCGCGTGGTGTATTGTCACATAGTCTATTACTTCACAAAGAGGTGGCATGAGGCCCAGCTGTGGGAACGGGGAACATTAAACGCTGGTTAGGCGTTTTCACTATTAAATATCGCAACAGACCTTCATTTTCGTCCAACTGTACCAGCCACATTTGGGTCGCGTTCACGAAAACCAAGTTCCATGGCATGGAAACTTAATTATTGTCACAAAAACTATTCGCGTTCTAGTTATTTATATCTAAAGCACAAGCAGAAAGACAGTCACATTGCATTTTATATTAAAGTTCGAACAAAGAACATAATTTTAAAATGGCGTCACCTTGTGGCACGTTTCTCATATTCTCCTAAAATCTTAATTTACAAGAGTTTTTTTAGATTAAAATTACTGACTTACCCGTAACACCTTCAATTTTAATACGTTTTACCACCAATCACGCGTAATTTAGCAGAAAAAAAAACTGTTTTAATGAAATAAAGTTTTGCTAGCAACGTGCGTTACGCTGGCCGTCTGGAATGAAAAGAACGGCAACACGGTTCGGTGTTGGAAAAACGACTTTGGTACGAGTTACGACTACCTTCAAAAATAGAATTATTGTATGTTGATCTACCCACGATTGTGTGAAAAAAATGTAATGTCGGTACCAGAAGTTTGCATTACTGATTTTTGTTTTGTTCTTAGTACCTACGTGCTTACATGTAAGTAGTTGATGAGAAAGGAAGAAACACCATAATTTAGAACTAAATTAACATAAAGGCTACGGCAACGAAGCATTATCCAGCAAAGCAATAACATCAGGATTGATACATCATAGTACTTACAACGACTAAAAAAAATTTGTGACGTGTTTAACTCACCATCATCTGCCTAGCCTTTTCCCAACTAAGTTGGGGTCGGCTTCCAGTCTAACCGGGTGTAGCTGTTACCAGTATTTTACATGAAGCTACTGCCTATCTGACCTCTACAACCCAGTTAGTACCTACTGATAATACAATACCCCTTGATAAGCTTGGTTGTCAGGCCATTGACTTATACCTGTAACAACTGTCAAAGATCTACAAAAGACAGCCGGGACCAACGGCTTAACGTGCTTTCCGAGGCACGGAGGAAACTCGGTATGTAATGGGTGGCCACCCATGCATGGGCTAACTTTGGATCTCTTGGGTATTAAAGATAAAGCGCATTATAACACTTGTATAAAAATCCTTTAATTCTATAATCCATTGCAGCATGTCCACGGCTTTGCTAGTGGCTTAAGACACTATGGATAATGCTTCCCATTAGTGATAGAATTTCGGGATGCGGGTCAGTCGTTCCCAATATTAGGTACCCCCTACATCCAATCTGATAAAATTTTATTAAAGATTTTATAAAAGATTTAATATTAGGTAATTAGCTGTAATAACAGTACCTAGTTTTAGTTTTTATTTAAGTTTCAGTTTTTATACATACCTATAAAAACTACCAGCACGACTTAATGTGTAGACATTATTTGTACGCCTTTGCAAGGCAGCACATAGTGAAACATAACTTTTTTTGATAACACCGTGTATTTACTTTTACCTACGTGTCACAAATAAACGTATTTGAATTTGAATTTACTTACCTACCTATTTACAATATTAGTTTCGCAGTTTTATTTAGACTCATCCGCCGCTCGGGTCAATCTTTAGGTTAAGCCGTACTTGCCTAGGTTGGTCTGTGGATGGGTGACCGCCCATTACATACCGAGTTTCCTCCGTGCTCGGAAAGCACGTTAAGCCGTTGGATGTCATTTGTAGATCTTTGACAGTCGTTAGGTAGTCAGTGGCATAAAAAGTCTGACAACCAGTCGTACCAAGGGGTATCGTATTATCCAGTACTAACTGGGTTGTGGAGGTCAGATAGGCAGTCGCTCCATGTAAAGTACTGGTACTCAGCTGCATCCGGTTAGACTGGAAGCCGACCCTAACATAGTTGGGAAAAGGCTAGGCAGAAGATGAGTTTTATTTAGACTCATACAACCATTTTTCCAACTATGTTTATAAATAAATAAATGAAATGCATTTATTTCAGGTTCTCCCATATTAAAATCACAAGTTACGAAACAAATAAATACAATGTCATCAAATCAACGATCAACGATTCGTGTCTAATTTTAGTTTAATAGGGTTTTTTATATTTATTAGTTTAATATTTTATAAGATTTTTTTGTGTATTTTTATCTATGGGCCTCAGTTGCCTGACAATAAAATGATTGATTGATTGAAATCAGAAATACAGTGTCAAGAAAATCAAATTATTGTTAAATAAAAAAACATACACTTATCATTTATTTATATTTTTTTTTTCTGTAAATGGGTAAAAAATACCTAAACCCTAAGTCTGGGACCAGCATTATAACATAAACGAAGGTTCCCGGAAATGGATGCGACGTTGCCAGATTTTTAAGAACGTTCTAGAATTCGAATGATCTAGCTAGAACAATTAACAGGAAGCTACGGTACGTATGAAAAGAAAAGGACCACAATATAGGTGTGAGCGAGGGAGTAGCAACATCAGTTGCAAAATCGAAAAATCTTTTTGTAAAACAGAGGTATCATTCATTCAGTCTAGTTACAGTACTTTAAAGTGTTTCTTTTTCTTCATCAATATAGACTAAAATAGAAGACATTTATTTTAGACGTAGTCCATTTAATATTAGTAACACAAAAAAACTTCTAAAGCTATTGTTAGCATACAGGATTAAACAGGCCCTTCACATAGCCGTCAACCAAGCATTCTGTACATCAAATTATGTAAAATTACGTAAAAATTATGGCTGAGAATCGACTTTTTTTTTGGGGTGAAAAATCACATTTTACGGTAGGACTCGATGGAAAGCACTCAAAGCATTGTGCTGATGGATGGATTGAATAATACGGGGGTCGTGGAGGTGTGTAAAGTAAAAATTTTACATTAAAAACATGTTTAAAAAAAAAACTTGAGAAAAAGTTGGAACTTTGACCCCCAAAATCTCCGTAACTAGAAGGTTCCCAGGTATGGTCTAGAACAAAAAAATGATCGCAAAGACGGGTAGAACAAGTGCCGTTCGGCTATGTTAAGTGTCTTTTTACACCCTTTATAGTGTGCCCAGGATTCTTTCCAAGCCCTGGTCCAAGCCATGGTCCGGAGCGAGAGGGAATGGGAAGCTGTCACCTCCTTCTGCGAAGCAGTCAAGCAAGTGAAGGAGGTGTCGGGACGTGAGAGGGAATGAACCTCACGTCCCAGCCGCCGCGGAAGACGCCCTGGGCGTCGGGGGTCACGTGGTGGCTCCCGGCCACCGTAGGCGCGGACCTGTGGACGGCGAGTCATGGGCTAGCTCGCCGTCCGGCCGTCTTATGGCGATAGGCCGTGTCGACGGCGCGTTCGTGTTCCACGCGCGCCTCAAGGAGATGTCAGCAACCGAGTAGGGGTCCGCATGGGCCGATGCCTGCCAGGGCTGCGGGACTGTTCGAAAGAGATACCGTGGCCCTGGAACACAAAGGGTAAAGAAGGAACATGGATGAGTTTTAGTCAGTACAAGTCTGATACTCCCTTCTGCTCCGCCCAGAGTGGGTGAGGGGGGGTCATTTGATGATTTCACATCGGAAAAAAAAAATGATTCTTTAGTAGCTCATTCCTATGTTGAGGCTAAAGCTAGGGTTTATAATTCATGGATCAATTTGGAATCCTTGTTTACTAGCTGAATGCAATTTGAAACTCTGGAATAGGCGAAAACCTGTACAAAACGACTTAGACCAACAATCCAGTGTTTAGTATACAAATCAACCACTAGATGGCGCTGTCCATTCAATTTTTATTATAATTATTTTTTGATTTTTATACCATTTTAATTAAAAGAACAATTAGGTTTTTAATAGTAGTTGTTTTAATAAATTAAACAAAGGTCTCTTGAAAAAAACTGAAAGTTCATTACTAATATTCTTTCAACTCTTACCTTCTAATATTTTCATATTTGCTGTGAAGGTATAATTATTCACAGTTGGTTCGTTTCGCTAGCATATTTTCTCAAAGTTCTGGTTTTCAGTGTAATATCATAAAATGTTACTCTTAATTTTATCATAACTCCAGCAGAACTGAAAAAAACATCGCAGAAATGTAAGTAGCTTCCAGTATTTATACTTATAAATTCAAATCAGTTACCACATTGTATGAAGCCATCATCAATTGAGACCAACTCTCCGATTTGGTTGTTTCTTATCCGACCACGGCGGCAAAGCTAGAAGGAAGTGTTATGATTTTAGCAGTGTATGTGTGTAAGTGTGAAGAGCTCGTCTCTAAATTATAACATCCGCTCGAGTCGATCTTCAGGTTAAGCAGCGTTTGCCTAGGTTTGTCCGTGGATGGGTGACCATCAATAAACACACCGAGTTTCCTCCGTGCCTCGAAAAGCACGTTAAGCTGTTGGTCCCGGCTGTCTTTTGTGTGTTGCCTTGACAGTCATTACAGTGGCCCGAAATTCTGACAACCAGCCTCACCAAGGGGTATCGTATTACCCAGTACTAACTGTGTTGTGGAGGTTAGAAAGGCCGAGCGCTCCATTTAAAATAAGGATATTTAGCTGCATCCGGTTAGACTGGAAGCCGACCCCAACATATTTGGGAAAAGGCTAGGCAGCTAATGATGTTTGTGTGTATGTGTTTTTGTAACATTTTTCTGTTCCACCAACATAGCGCCTAAAGTTCTGAGCTGATTTTGATAAGGTGTCGATCGATTTGTTATTACGGTCCAGGTGGCCTACCTTGACGTTTCGTAGCAGGAGTAATTCTGGTATGGGAAAGAGATGGCGCTAGACGACCTGTATAGATCTGTCTCTTTCCCACACTGGAATTACTCCTGGTATAAGCCGTCATAATAACCCCCCTGGTGGTATATACGGGGACACCAACGTGAAAACGGTTACCACGTTTTCAGTACATCATTTGGAGCCACATAGAAATTTTTCATCGGTGATTTAAAAAAAAAATCCTACTGTTCCATACGTTTTGATCGTTTAGGTATTACACTTTTGTAGGGAACAGAGATTTTTTTTTTAATAACCGGTGATAAATTCTTATGTGTGGGCTCAGAACGATGTACTGAATACGTGGTAACCGTTTTCGCGTCGGTGTCCCTTCCACCCCGTACGCTGCATTGTACAATCTGCAAAAGCTACATCTGTTCATATGCAAAACCAAATCCCGTGCACACGCTTTTTTTTTTTCGGATGGGAAATCATCAAATGACCCCCCCACTATGGGCGGAGCGGACGGGAGTGTCAGACTTGTACTGACTAAAACCCATCCATGTTCCTTCTTTGCCCTTTGTGTTCCAAGGCCACGGTATCTCTTTCGAACAGTCCCGCAGCCCTGGCAGGCATCGGCCCTTGCGGACCCCTACTTATTTGCTGACATCTCTTTGAGGCGCACGTGGAACACGAACGCACCGTCGACACGGCCTGTCGTCATAAGGACCGCATCTGTTTACCGCCTCTTTTTGCGTCGACCAATAGTGGTACAATTAGAAAAGGACCGAAAACGAATTTATTTACGTAATAATTTTGTTTGAACTTTTCAGCAACTGTGAAACATGTCTTCGTACCGTCTGATCACACAAAAGAGGTATCAAAGCTCGTTTCTGCGGGAGGAAGGACTAAAGATTAGCAGGCCAGGCGCACTCCGTAGTTTCGGAATGGAGCTACAAGTACATGGAGGGACGGACTAATACAACAGGGCTGCCGCGCGACGGCTGCGTCTCATGCGCTCCACATAGTAATTGGTGGGTGTTTACTGTTTACATTTATTATTCTTATTTATGTAACCGGTATTTACGTACCAGTAGCGAAGGGTCAATTTTTGTAAGAGGTAAGCTGGAGTACATATCTTTAATGTCATTATATTATTTGTCTATAGAATACTGACAGTGCTAATGTCAAAGGGAAGCCGGTAGGAATCGAGTTTTATTGAACCTTCGTCAGTGTTAAGTGGTTAATTCTTCTTAGGTTACCCACCCATCAGTGGCGAAGGTTCCATACAACTCGATTCCTACCGGCTTCTGTTTGAAAAGTGGCACAGTCTGTATGCTATAGACATATAATATAATAACATTAAAGATATTTACTCCAGCTTACCTGTCGGCGCCTCACATATGCGTGGATAACCACGGGGAGGGCGCGGGGATCGGGGTACCGAACCGGCTGCGCGAGCGCCGCTGCGCGCCCTACCACGACACTGAGCTCACAGACGCCACTCCGGGCAGTTCTTTGTACGGTCTTCACAGTAAATGTTAATTATGGTATTACACCTATAAATACAGTCCACTAGTTTCTCTTATAAAGTCCCAACCGAGTCTATTCATACCTCTTACAAAAATTGATCCTTCGATTTTGAGCAAAAAAATGGAATGGCATTTTCATAATTTTATACTCAAAATGTGCTTGTTTTATGCTTTTCAGTTTTTTCAGTCAGGTTTTTTTTGTTTTTTGAACTACTTTTTTTATTGGTATTTTTTTATGCTACCTTCTTACAATTCTTAACTGTATATATGTAATTGGTCTGTCTATGTATGCTTATCTTGTAAAAAGTAAAGTTAGTAATTTCGGATGTAGGGGGTAAACTTCAGAACTACTGAACAGATTCCAAAAATGCATACAACTCGATTCCTACCGGCTTCTGTTTGAAAAGTGGCACAGTCTGTATGCTATAGACATATAATATAATAACATTTCACTGATGGGAAGTTACATTATTCCCGAATGCCATAGGCTATATTTAAAACGTTCCAAGGAATAAATTCTGACCGTAATGCAACCGAAGCCACGGGTAAAACCTAGTTTGAAATAAATGCTTTGAGTTTTGATTCATACTTTCATTTGTGCATTCCAGATGGCGACTTCTCGAACATTGTTCGTCGAATGGCGACGTCATGGTATCTTATCATAGTATCAACAGCAGTAACAGAGGTATTGCAAGAGACGAGCAGATCCGATGGCAGCCGAACTAACCCGAATAGCGGCGAGCGCACGCGACGGCAGCCGAAAAGTCTCGAAATCGAAAAATACTTGAAGAGTTGTGTGCTGCAAACGGCGATGTCCAGTAGGTACTCACCTCCCTGTCTACGACATGGAGTACCATGTCGTACTGTTCGTCGTCGGTGACCGGGTCGAAGGTTACCACCCGATTTTTTATTTTTTAATAAAATCAGTTGCTCCCTCACAGGCATCTCAATTGAGAAGCCCTTCCGCTCAAACTTAGTCAGGTAATGTCACTGTTGCCAGCTGTACGGGCACAGCTAGAAACACTGCTATGCGCCGCACACACCTGTGCGGCGCATAGCAGTGTTTCTGGTGCGTAAAGGTCCTGGGTGACGAGCTACTTAGCTGTGTTCTCTGTGGCCAGTCGGGGTACCCGGTTATCTACCGCGGCTGCCTTAAAAGCCCCTAAGGCGACATCCGCAAAGCTGGCGAAGCGTGCGTACGCTCGCCAACAGAGAGAGAGAGCCCCTCTGTGAGGATTCCCTTTACTCAGATGCCCGAGAGACTCGGCCCTCAGAGGCCCTCTCCATGTACCACACTGAACCACTAGGGGAGTTTTCAAGCTCTCGGCAAGGCAAAGTCCAACCATGTCCCCGGGCTATTAGATACACCTGTCCTTCACCCTATGGCCCGCAAGCCGCTGCCGCAGCCTTTTCTAGGGCCGCTGTCGTTGCCTCACCAACGCTCTCTCGCCTCGGGCTTCCTGGCCCCGCGGTCGCTGCTCGGGTGCTGCGTCACAGAAGGTGGGAGCAGTGGCTCTAAAGAACCGCGTGTGGTTGGAGAGGGTGTGTCTGAAGGCGTTTAATGGTAATATTTGTAAGTTTGTATATTTAAACAATATTTTATTGTGCTAACAATTTGTTCAATGTTAAAAATACTTTATTATTTTTACAAGTCGTTTGTAGTATTTAACAGCAAAATTTTTGTTCGTATTGACTTAATTAATTTTAGAAATATCCTTCTCTATTTAGTTACCTACCTAATTTAATGGGCCGCTCCACATCGCTGTCAATGTGGTGAAGCAGTCGACTGCCTCGGACACCATGGCCTTTCTTAAAGTAAGAGTGCAGGTCGAATTGCACGGCACGCTAGCATTAATGTTCTCATCCGTCATGTTGTTGACACCGCCGGGATGCCAGATGTCTTTGAACCCAATGGCTTGGCACGCGTCGATTAGAAGAGATCAGATGGTATGACCATAACTCCAGAATCGTTTCGAGTGCCTAGGAAGCTCAGTGGACGAATACAACGATGGGTTCGTGGAAACTGTCCATACGACTGGGTTTAAGTTCTTCAAGACACGTCGTGCACACGAGAACAAAAGACTCTCTGATCATACTCTCGAGTTCATGAAGGAGCGGCGTGAGAAGATCCTGCAGTCTTCAGACGAGGCGTGGAAATACCTGCCGGTATTTATAGACGGATCTTAATACCGAGCGTATTAAATGCTCTATTGAGCGGAATAAAAGCTCCAAGGTATTTTTAAGAGATCTGGCTATTGGGCAGAGCCAGCTCACGAAACTGAAGACCGACGATCGCAGGATCGTATCCGCCAAACCGGAGCTGTGAGGGAGATCGAGAGTTTTTATGGGCAGTTGTACACTTCAAACAGTAAACCCGTTGCAAATCTGGCTAACGAACCAAGAGCTAGACTAACCCGACACTATACCGAAGACATTCCGGATGTCAGCCTGTACGAGATTAGGATGGCTCTAAAACAGCTTAAAAACAACAAGGGACCGGGTGATGACGGAATTACGGCCGAACTCCTGAAGACAGGTGGAAAACCGGTACTTAAGGCCCTTCAGAAACTGCTTGATTCCGTCATACTCGAGGGGAAAACGCCGCAAACGCCAAAGAATCAGCATCGCCATCCAACGTGGCAATGCTGCCAGCCTTCTGGGCACTATTCCTGTTGACAGCGATGTGGACGAATTTTTGGACGCCTTGTAACCCTTTTGATACTTGTAGATATTTTTCTTACTATTTTAGATTTGTAGTTTGTAAATAATGTAAATATCCTTTAAAATAAATATAATGTGATACGAATCCTGAATTGTAAGTGTTATTCTTATTACCTAGACATCCCTATTACAATATTAATTTACACTAATTGATGTTGTATTACAGTTTGCACGCTCTGCACAGGGGACTGTAAGTGATACCTTGGGTGTGGAAGTGTTTGTTCAGTGAGCTTTGACATATCGTATCTCTTTAATAGTTTGACTTTAAATAATATTTTAAATGTAATTCAGATAATATTTTTAACTGACATGCCACAAATTGTTATTGTTTTATTTTTATTTATTTTTTGTCTTGTAATAATTCTATTTATGTACCAAATATTTGCACGCCACATGTGGCAGAATGTGATGAGACCACGGATTAGAAAGACCATTTATTGTACCACATTCTAACAAATAAATGAATTTGAATTTGAAATTGAGCAGTGTCCAGTGATTGTCCCCGCCACCAGTCTCAGGCTATCTGTGTCCGTGACTACTACCGGGCCACCAACGCCAATCGCTTCCATATTTTCTCAATTAGTGATAATTAGTGCTCGAACAACAAAATTGGTGCCTTAGTAGTTTTCGAGAAAATCGATTTTGCTGCAGCTATTCCAAGTATACAAATAATTAGTGCCCTTATATGTGATTCATTTCGTAAAAACAAAACAGTACTGAAATAGTTGTGTTTACCGAGAAATCAATGATGATAACTTTCGCGCGCTCGTCCAACAGGACCACGACTTCGAATGTTGATTCCAAGTTTTAAGAGCTTATCGCTTTCCTCAAACCTGCATAGAAAATGACTGCTCTGCAAGATAAAATTGGTACCCTAAATAAGTGTTACTCCAGTAGTTTACGAGATATACCATGCCATTGGTGGTGTGGCGGTAGTCACGGTGTTAAATTTTCATTTCAAGATTTCCCTATTAAAAACTCTGTGATTTCTTCCCAAAAATCACCTTTCAATTTGTAAAGAGGGTTGGTCATGTCGCTAAGACTCATAGTTTCCGAGATATAAGCGAAATACCGAAAAATGGGACCTTCAAACCCGCGCCTCCCCCCCGGCTTAAGGGCTACGACTTTTGATATGTTCACCTCCTAACTAGTCCAAGCAAAGTTACGAAGTGTAAAATTGTGTTCCAAACATTTCCCTCTGTTCCTCTTAACACCAAACTTGACGCGATGTAGAAATCGGTCGTAATGCTACAACGCCATCTAGTGATGAGTATTGAAACAAATTTAAAAAATTCACAGTACGTGATTACTACAGTATTTTTGCGTCTGTGTGGTTAATAAACAACGGACTTTACCGATCGGTACGGGACGAATAATGTGTAGTAATTGTTTTCGATTCTGTTCCACATAAACTGCCGAATGGAATGTGCCATCGCGTCGCGTACTTGTTGGGGTGGCAAGGATGTAGCAAAGCCTAATTTATACTTTTCCTTATACAGGATGGAAGGAACATCGACACATAAACTGTTATTACGTATTCAGTAGGTACTTCTTGGGCTACGGAATACGTGAACAAAAAAAAATGTTTATTTCAATTACAATGGGCATTTCTATACATATTATTGGAGGTCACCTTTTAATCAAGGAATTGCTTGTATTAGGAAACACCGCACAATTTAGAACAAGTAATTTCCTCTAGCCTTATCACATGTCCCCAAAACGAGGGCTATGAAGTCAATCTGCGGATAATATTCGTCTTGAACAACAAACCCCGAGTTTTTATCATTTACGAACAGACGCACGTAGTGGAGACATGTCGGAGAAGGTCAAGTAATTTTGGTTCTTAAAATAATTCGCTAGTAAATTGACACTTCCATTGAAATGTAGACAATGTAAACATGCAAGACTAAAAATAAAAGGGTAACTTAAAATTATACAAACAGGTCTGCAAATGAATGAGCGATATGCAGAAAAAGGCCGGCTCGCGCGTGTACGTGTGGTATGTGTGTCACGACTTTGCGAGTTAGTGAGTGTGTGAGTGAGTGAGTGAGTGACTGTGTGAGTGAGCGTGTGTGTGTGAGAGTGAGTGAATGAGTGAGTGTGTGTGAGTGTGTGAGTGAGTGTGTGTGACTGAGTATGGGTTTGAGTGTGAATAATGAGGTTGTATGGTGTATGAGTTATAATAAGCAATGCTTTCACTAATTATAATGAATATCCTGTCCAGCAATAAATACGAAAGTATGTCTGTTTATTTGTTTATTAGTTACGCTTTCACGCCTAGACGGCTGAAAAGAAAACATGTCTGCTTACCCCTTTAAGAATTATAGTCGTGACGGTTACCACCTCTTCAATGGTCAACATGAAAGGCCGCTGAATGCAAACGCTTGGAAACAACACAGTGTAAACAAGACAAAATGACTCATAACTAACAAACCAAATTGCAAAGCAACTTTGTATTTAATTGAATATTAACAATAAATAATTCCAATAAGGAAAAATAGAGCAAAAAGCATTTTGATAAAGACCTCAGTCGCGTAGCACTCATCTTACGAGTATCCATTCAACACATGGACTGTAGTATGTAGTATTCTGTAATGTTCACTCTGAACCTCACTCGCAAAATTCGAAAGCGAACTCATTTGTTTTAAAAAGTATATCGGCTCGGGTTCGCGATACACCGTTCGAATTGCCAAGTGGTGTTTTAAGAAAAAAATTTTTTTTTGCGGGGAAGTGTTTCTATAAATTATTATTTTTATTTCCCGTTGTACTTCTTGTGAGAAAGATGCATTTTAGGAATGGTTTTCAAATACAGCTTGTGTTATTTTTATTGTATGGTAAGAATTATTATGTAAATCAAATATTTTAGTTATTTATTTTATTTAATAAATTAGTTTCGTTAAGGGGGAATGCCCAGGGTAAGAAAATTTGAATTTAGTTGACTACCCTGGCGCTTTCACCTTAAGATGAACACGAAGCATTTCGGTAACCCAAATGTTTGCATTGTAACATTATAATCACCAAGTATTTCATAATAGTTGATGATCTGTATTACCCACAAAACGGCATGGAAGTGACAAATATCAAGGAGCTCGGGCCCCAGGCTCGGGGGGCTCGGGGCTCGGGGCTCGGGGCTCGAGGCTCGAGGCTCAGGGCTCGGGGCTCGGGGCTCGTTTTGGCTCGTCTAGCATAGACGCAGCTTTACAATAAGTATTGTTAATTATTATATCTTTTATAATAATTAATATACCCTATTGTATAAGCCATTTCTCGTAAATTTAATATTTTAAGGTAAAACCTTCTATTTTTTAAATTAAGTTACTACCTACTAGTTTTTTAGCCTAACATTTTTTTTTGTACGCCGTTCCTATATGGCAAAACATGTAGAAACTTTATTTTTATTTATAAGAGCTGTATAGTGCATACCATACCACTCATGTTTTCACAAAATAAATATATCTTTATCTTTAACATTAAGTAATACCCGGGTGCTTGAAGTTGTTTAATGTTTGTTAAACTTTTGTATATATTGTTAGTCATAATACATCTGTTTAGGGAAATAAATAATATTAATTCGCTTTTTCAGTGACACACTTAACCTCAGCCTGCCGATCACAAGGTATTGACAAAAGGTAAGATCTCAAATATTGACTTTATGTTTTTTTTTTTAAACTACACTACACTATCGGACCTAATGTTTTATTAACCATTGTACTGGTTAACCCATATGTTTTATTAACCATTGTGCTGGTTAACCCTTATACTGAAAGGGTTAACCGCTTAATATTGCTATTTAACCAGAATGAAAGACACGAAGCACCGAGAGCGTCCTAAGTCCGTCCCTTTCTTGTATATTTTTATGTACAAAAATGAACTCTGTGTGTAAACCGGCTTTTATAGGCTAATTCATCCTGTAATACTGGTTAACCTTTACTTAAGGGTTATTCACGTAACCCTAAAACATAACCAGATTAAAGCTCCGATACCCTTTCGGGTAACCTTTTCAGTCCCTGCATGAAATAGGTATTTGGTCTCCACTCTAGGATTCCTTTTGTCGAAAAAACCTATGAGGATTTAAACACGATTGGGTTTGCTCTGTGCAACCTGGTTTTTTATTGTGCAATCTGGCTATTGTTTGTGCAGTCTGGCTATTGTTTGTGCAGTCTGGCTATTGTTTATGCAGTCTGGCTATTGTTTGTGCACTCTGGCTATTGTTTGTGCAGTCTGGCTATTCACTCTGGTTATTTACTGTGTAGCCTGGCAAAATCTAACTAACGTCACCCATGTTATCTTGTGTAAAATTTCTATATAAATATGAACTAGATTCCGATTTCATGGTTATAATAGTAGTAAGATAAGTATAATGATAAAAAACCGCATCCAAATTGGTTCACCAGTTTAAGACTTACGGTGCCACAGACAGACACACACACAGCGGTCAAACTTATAACACCCCTCTTTTTACAAAGGAATCTTTCTGACAAAATTTGACGGTACGGCTAATTTACATTGCAGCAGTATGTTTTGCAATGCAGTAATTGTGTCTTCGCCTTTGGGAGTTACAGGCATAATGTTATATTTGTTCGGCATCTTTTAGGTCTACGAGGTGCATCCTCCCGCCATATCCCAAACATGGGTCCTACGAGGTCGCCGGTGACCCTGCAGCGAAGCCAGGAGACGAGCTTGAGTACGTGTACCTCAACGTGAGCTGCGAGCACGGCCAAGGCGTTATCGGCAACAACGTAGTGCTTTGTATTCTGGGCGAATGGTCCACCACAATGCCGGAATGTGTCCGTGAGTACTGACTATTTTTTTGAGATGCAGAAATCCTCATAAGAATATCCTCAGTCTGGGGAGAATGAAAGGTCATGTTGAACTTTCGTCGACTAAAACCCCACAGTTTATGCTACTCCACCATGAGTGGGTGAGGTATTCTTATATTCGCGCGTACCCCCCACTGGCATCAGCCCACTATGACCAGAGGCCTTACCACCAAGTGCAATCAAACCCACGACCGCATGTTCTCTTATAAAAGTGTGCAAAGAACACTGAGTGCTACGTCCTTAGGCCTGACTGGTAAGTCGTTGGTTGGTCGCTGGAGGTCAGAGATCATTAAGCGCCCGGCTGTACTTCTAGTACTGGTGTAGTGAGAAGTATGTCTTCTCACCCTTTCCACCGCCGCTTTTGCATGCATCACCTCGCAAAAAGAAGCGACTGCCGTGTCACGTAAGCTCGTGAGCATGTGAGTTCTAATCGCACACAATTCGACAGCGACTCATTCACATGTCGAGAACGTTCAATTTATTCTTTCGGATTGGATGTCGTCCTCTTCCATTCAAATATGGTAGTCCTCAGCACCTTTCATATATTTCATTCTTCGTTTCTTTGATCTTCCACTACTACACTATAGTCATCTACATTCATTCTCAGTCACAAATTATTCCTCACGACATAATCCTGGTGTAGTCTTGTCATTTAGTTATTCTGCATTTCAGCCGTCTGCTACCTTCAGCAACATCCAAGTGTGACGTATTCCTGTAACAGTCTCGGTGCTGAAGAGTTTGGAGCATGCGGCGAGTACGAGGCTCCGGGGGCCTCGGTCAAGGCCGAGTGCCGGCCTGGCTACTACAGCCCAGAGGCCCTGCCTCGGATGCGATGCGTCAATGGGACCTGGACGTATGTGGCTCAGTGCACTCCAGGTACAACATCAATATGACTTCCAGTAAATTATTTATGCTGTCTAGGATCCTGCAAAGAAATTAATTAGAAAATAATGGCGGAGGAGTAAGTAAAATATAATTATTAATAATTTTTATCTTAGTTGTAGACGTCCACTTGTGTCTTTTGGCCTAGCCTTCCGTCTCCGGGACTCGTCGAGCTTCATTGCCATGGCGCTTATTTGAATATTAAATGACTTTAGATTTTGATTTCAACATAATTGCGGAAAGGCTAGGCAATTGATGATCTATATTTATTAAAGCACAAAACAAGCACAAAAGTACAGAGGCGGAACTAATGCCATAAGCATTAGAAAATGCTTATGGCATTAGGTACCACCCAAAAGTTGACTGGTAGAAACCAGTCAACTTTTGGGTGGTTATAGTCAAAGATCGATACAAAGCCTTTTCGCGGAATGACTGGTTTATCCTAGGTTGGATGAACGCCTTTTGACAAACCCAAAAATATTTCCAATCTCTGCCTTTGATTGATCTTTTTTAGGCAAAGCTAGAAGTACAGGCAAGAACAAGCTACCCGAAACTGTCAAATTTTTCCAAACATGAACCTAATGCTTTTTAGTGATAAAGTTGAAAACCTATTAAATAAAGACAGATTGTAGTAGCTTGATGTTCTGGCGTCTGTACTTATTTTTTTACAAATTAGCTGTCAGCGCCATTTGTTGAAATTGCTGCCGGTGCTGACTTCGGAAAAAAAAAGCGGAAAACGGTGTTGGCAATTTGGTATACAGAGTAGATAATTAATAAAACAAAGAAAAACTTAGGATGCAAGGGCAAGCGAAGCTAGTTCAGGACTTGGGCCACCCCGACTCTGACAGGTTAGGTTCGAAGGGGATGGCGGGGTCTAGTGAGCGAGTGAAGTGAGCGAACTAAGACTCTGCCATCCCTTTCGTGTAAGGTTACTTTAAACCCTGCAAATAGAAATCGGAGCCCCACAGCGGGGCTTCGTCGACTACGCCTTATTGCAAAATATTGATATTTACCTTGAGGTCAAGTTAAATTATTGGTCAAATTCGATATAATCTAATAATTGATCTCTCCTAGGAGTCCTAACAGTCCAATTCGTTAGCCAAAGGCCGAATCACGCTATTGGTTTGGACTTTGACTAAGACTTCTTCCCAAACCTGAGGTTTTCGCTGGAGCTTCGAAGTTTGACTATAACATAATATGTATTCTAATATTATAAATTTCGACGCCTTTGCATCCAAAGCGGGAAAGAGCAAGTATTTCATAACTGAAGCTTTTTATTTTCTCACAGAATGTGGCTTAATGTCGGACAATGCTACGTTGCCTTGGTACGCCTACATATACAGGAAAAAGGAAAAATCAATTGGCAAGTACCAACCGATGTGTGGAGGAACTATTATAAGCCCCAACATTGTCGTATCAGGTAATGCTATTATTTCATTTTATGCTATTGACCGTAAGTAAATGTTGAAACTTCTACCGTTAGAAAACGATACAAAGCTAATATTTCGAAGCCTTAAACTCATGTGACTAAAAGAGCGATGGACATGAATGTGGATGGATGGAAAGGGAGAGGAAGGTCAAAGAAAAGTTGGATGGATTGTATAAAGACTGATATGAAAGAGAAAGGAGTAAATGATGCCGTGACGTCTGACAGGGATAATGGAAGAAGAAAAGCGTCTAGCGCCGTCCCCAAGTAGAAAGGGACAAAGGCAGGAAGATAATGACTGTATGTCGAATCGGAGTGGAGTCATTGCGATGCCCGGCCACACTACCCACGTGTGCGAGTATGCTGACTCGCCAACAGATGAAAAGAAAAACGAATAAATGACAGCTTGAAGGCTGACAGAAGGGAATGGAAGAAAAAAACGTGTTGCGCCGATACCAAGCAACATAGCACAAGGACAGGAAGATAAAGATGTACAATGCCTAAGAGGGAACAGGGGATTCTCCATACATTTTCTCCATTCATTTCTTGAAAGAAAGAAAGAAAGAAAGAAAGAAAGAAAAAAGAAAGAAAGAACGAAAGAAAGAAAGAATAGTTAAAAAAGAAAAGAAAGTCATAGAAACCTAGTAGACTCTTTCCTAATTGTTTTAGATAGTGTTGATTTTCAATAAAACTTTTACTTGCAGCTATACATCAGTTTAATTTGTACAGTTAAACATGGATAGGTACTTTCCTGAATTTCTATTAATTCTTGAGCAGAACTACCTAATTACAAAATAAAATCAGTTTTTAGTTACATTCCTATCCGAGCTTCTTTCAGGTAAGAGGTTCCTTGTGTCAATTCACTTGAAACTTCATCGTGTAAAAGCTCAATCTTACATTGAATCGGTCTGAGGGACGAGGGGTCCTGGGTCTGGACGACTCGGTGACCGAGGAGGAGGTGGTGGCCGCCGTCACCAGGACCGGTGGGTGCCCAGCCGAGCGGGTCAAGGCAGGCACCTTACGTCCGGACCTATCGGGCATGCGAACCACAACGGTAAGCTGCCCTGTGACGGCGGCGAAAGCCATTGTGGAGGGCCGAAGGCTCTTGGTAGGCTGGGTTTCCGCGCGGGTGAAGCTGCTGGAACCCAGACCTCTGAGCTCAATCTTACATTGAATCGGTCTGCAGCTGGCCCTATCGCACTCTACGGGGGCAGGCTTGACGCAGCGCGACGGTAATAGTTTCTTCAAATACCTATTTTTCAAATTCCTCGCAGGCCATGTTCTCTCTTAATGTTCACTCAACCGCATTTCTCAATGCAGCTGCACATTGCTTTTGGCACCAAATCGAAGGGATGGTCAAGACTTCAGGAGATGTTGTGGTCGCCGGAAAGAAATATTGGGGCGATATTAGTGCCGACGAAAAGTTTCCTGTAAGTCAATTCATCAAGATTAGGATCATCATCATCATCTGCTTAGCCTTTTCCCAACTATGTTGGGGTCGGCTTCCAGTCTAACCGGATGCAGTTGAATACCAGTATTTTACATGGAGCGACTGCCTATCTGACCTCCACAACCCAGTTAGTACTGGGTAATACGATACCCCTCGGTAAGACTGGTTGTCAGACTTTTTAACTAAGCCACTAACTACCTAACGACTGTCAAAGATCTACAAATGACACCCGGGACCAACAGCTTAACATGCTTTCCGAGGCACGGAGGAAACAAAATCATCAAGATTAGGATATTTTACTGAAATATCTATCTTAGATTTACATTCTTATCTATAATATTTATAAACTTATACTGTCACTTACGGGGTATCTTCCGTGATTGTTCACTATTTTGAGCTCCCGATATTAGATTTCTTACATATCCCGTCAGTGACAGTATAAGGTTAGTTGTAAACCGTGAAAGCTTAAAACAGTGTTTATAATATAGTCGAGTGCAATTAGACAAAAAATACTAGACAACAATGAACAAAGACACCCAAATTGGCGTTTAATGGATGCACGCAGGTCACACTATTACGCCTCAAAATGAATTCGTCGAATTAGAAGTTATTCATAAACGAAAAAAAACTATTCCAAACTAAAAAAAAATAAAAGTCGCGAGTGGCGAAATTTTTTTTTTTTTACCCAATTATCCAAACTCTAGGAACTCAATAAAAAAAAGTCCCATGAAAATCCGACCACTATAAACTTCGTTAGACCTTATTACCTATTTGCTCTCGACTAATATTAATCTTCTTCTTATTCAGAATTTTGTCGTCTGATTTTTTATTGACCGTTTGTATTAAATATATTATCAGCCTCTGCTGGGCAAAAACCTCCATATCCATCCTTCCAATTATGACTTCTAATTCTTCTGGCTCTTAAGAGAGGAACCTCCTAACGATACGTGCCGTGTACAGAAGTACTGAAAAAAAAAAACGCAAACGTATTATTATTAGGCTGAATTCAAACATATATTTGGTATTTTATCGAGATCATTACCCGCAGGTAGCAGAAGTCAAGATGACCGAACTGTTTCAAGGAGCCATGGGCAACTTCCAGCATGACATAGCCCTGGTTATATTGAGCAAGGCTTTCATATACTCCAGGAAGCTGCATCCCGTCTGCCTAAACTTCGATTATGACTTCAAGAAGAAGCAGATGCAGGAGGGAACCTTGGGAACGGTAGGATCCATCATCGTCTTCCTGTCATGTTATTTTGGAGTCGACGCACCGGGTATTTTCTTCCATTCTCCCCTGTCAACCACTACTCTATTCCTCACACAATTCTTTCATTTACTTTGGTCTTCGTCTCGCTCTCCATCCATCACCATTTTATAAAAGGTGTAACTAGACCCTTAAAGAAACCGAAAGGCACTTGTTCTCCACATCATTGCGATATTTTTTTTGTTCTAGACCATACCTGGGAACCTTCTAGTTATGGAGATATTGGGGGTCAAAGTTCATACTGTTTCACAAGTTTTTTTTTTTAAATACAAGGTTTTAATGTTGTAAATTTACTTTAAATACCTCCACGACCCCCGTACTATTCAAGGCATCTACAAACAAAATGTTTTGGGTGCGTTACATTGACTTTTACTCTTAAACGAGATTTTTACCGCAATAAAACATCATAGTCATCATAGTCATTTCTCAGCAATAATTTTTGCGTAGGGTAGTTTGACGTACAGAATGTTTGGTTGACGGCTTCGTGAAGGGCCGTTTACACCTTGTATTTATCACTCTTTACTCACATGTGTGACATTAAGGTAAACACCATTGACACCTACATAACATTGTTTCTTTAAACTGAGACAACATGAGAAATCCGAATTCATAAGAGACCGGGAAACTTCTTGCGAAAAATTGAGCTCTCTTTTATGAAAACAATTTTGACATACTTACTTTTTTGGTCAAGTGTGAGTTGTCTAAAAATTAGAGAAAGTGACCAAATTTTTTTTCATGTCTTTGGCCTCTGTTTCGTGTAAGTATGAATAACATTGTAAAGAAATTGTTAAGAAAAAAAATCGAAGCAACGGAAGTTGGTAAAAATTGCAAAAAAAAACATAATTCATTAAATTTTTTATCCTCACAAAGGCATGAAAAAACAATTTAGTCACATTTACTATTATTTATGGACAACTCGCACTTGACCAAAAAATTAAGTATGACAATATTGTTTTTGATAAAAAAGAGCTTAAGTTCCCTGAAACAGTTTCCCCGTGTCTCTTAAGGCTTAGGATTTCCCCATGTTATACCCCTAAAAAGAATCACTCTGTATAATTTAGATTTTAACTTTTTGTTGCCAGTTTTTTGACTTTGACTTTGCCTTTTTGAATTTTATTTTGACTTTCAGCAGCTGCCACAGCTATCACAGAAAGCATCTATGTTTATGTACTAGTAAACTATCTTGTCTCCGTTAAAATTGTTTCATCTTCATCATTTCAGCCGAAAGACGTCCACTGTTTACTAGTACATTTTGTCAGAAGATACTAAGCTACTGCTACTTCGTCGGTCCGTATCTAGGCATTATGTGGGACTGTCACCTGTACATTTTGACGTTCAAAAAGTTCTGATTATCAGCCTAATTTGAATAAATGTATTTTGGGTTTGATTATCTTAATATGAAAATAATGTTTCTGATCCTCAGCTAGGAGTGTTCGCTTTCCCCATGCTCGACCAGTCTCTACTGCAAGTTTTGAAGATCCCGTACATACCAGTTCGGAAGTGCATCGCCCAGGCTCCTCCTAGCTTTAGACAGATGATCACCGGAGACAAGTTCTGCGCTGGTCAGGACAATGGTAAGAGCATATCTTTGTCATCAAATGCTTAGTATTTTCTCTACTGTTTTGAGGACAGCTTCCCGTATGTGGGAGCAGTGGTAGCCCAGTAGGTCGTGGCTTCAAGGCCAGAATGACGCGTTACTCTGGGTAATTTATTTCATCACTTCTGCTCTCAAAACGGTGCGTCCATGTGAACTGAAAGTTCATTGTGATACAGAGTGGTGATTTAATAACCTGTATCCGTCAAGAAAATGGTTTTCGTACATACGGCTAAGAAGATAACGATAATTGATGCACAATGAGACTCTGAAGTAATCCTTCCATCTTCACACAGGTACCTTGATCTGTCGCGGCAACAGCGGCACAGGTCTTGCCTTCCCTGGGAATCAACAAGGCATTACCCGTTACTACTTACGAGGCATCGTCTCTACAGCACCGGCTACAGAACAACTATGTGCTCCAACGAATTTCATAGCATTGACTGAAGTGTATTACCTTAAGGATTTCATTCAAGAACACCTCGTGACCTCGTTACCACCTCGCATGATGGGATGGCTGGAACCTGAAGATGTGGATGGTTGCTACCTGCAGGAACATCCAAGTGTGACGTACTCCTGTAAGAAGGTCGACGCTGACGAGTTTAGAGCATGCGGCGAGTACGAGCCTCTGGGGGCCTCGGTCAAGGCTCAGTGCCGGCCTGGCTATTACAGCCCAGAAACCCTGCCTCTGATGCGATGCGTCAATGGGAACTGGACGTATGTGGCTCAGTGCACTCCAGGTATAACATCAATATGATTTTTATATCATCATCATCATCTGCCTAGCCTTTTCCCAACTATGTTGGGGTCGGCTTCCAGTCTAACCGGATGCAGCTCAATACCAGTATTTTACATGGAGCGACTGCCTATCTGACCTCCACAATCCAGTACCGGGTAATACGATACCCCTTGGTAAGACTGAAATAGGATTTTTATATGACTCCCAGTAAATTATTTAAGCTGTCTAGGATCCTGCAAAGAAATTAATCAGTAAATAATAGCGGAGGAGTAACATTGATCATTTTCATCCATAGTGCTAGGCAACTAGGCTATCTCAGTTGTAAAAGAATGAAAGAAAGAATAAGTATAAAATTTATTGAACTCATACCATGACAAACAATAACAAATATGAAAAAGGAAATAAAACTAAATTTCAAAAAGGATACTACATTATACTGTGTTTTGGTGGTGAGATAGACAGTCGTTCCATGTTAAATACTCATAATCAGTAGCATCCCGTTAGACTGGAAGCCGACCGGTGTTTTACTGAGGCGTTCATTTAGCTCTAAAAATAAATGAAGTGAAGAAGGTGAAACTGGTAGGTCACAGTGGTGGCGGTGGTGGTGGTGGTAGTGTAGGTGGTGGTTTAGCAGAACTGTCTTTTGTTATTTTTATGTTCAAAAAGTTCTGATACTCAGTCGAATTTGTATAAGTGACTTTAGATTTCGATTTCAACATAGTTGTGAAAAGGCTAGGTAATTGATGATCAATACTGATCTTATAAGGATATATGTAGGTATTTTATAAAAAAGCATTTTTATTTCCTCACAGAATGTGGTTTAATGTCGGATAATGCTACGTTGCCTTGGTACGTCCACATTTACCGGAAAAAGGAAAAAACAATTGGCAAGTACCAACCGATGTGTGGAGGAACTATTATAAGCCCCAACATTGTAGTATCAGGTAATGTTATTATTTATTTTTTATTGTTTTTAAGTAAATGTTGAAACCTACCTTAAGAAAAAAATATAAAGCTGTAGGAGCGCTGACACAGCATTTTGTATTCGTCGTACGCGCAGCGCTCGGTGACATCAGTTCAGTACTAAATAAGTACTCCATTGTAATACGTTTTTTAAGTAAAGAAATATCCAAGTTCCAGCGATTTTATTTGTCTCCGTACACACACACCATAAAGACAACATATACACGCTCACAAAAAGATTAACATTTCGATGCTTTACTGTAAGTCGAATCGGAGTGGAGTCTTTGCGATCCCCGGCCACACTACGCAGATATGTATGCTGGCTGGCCAACAGTTAAACCACGCAGCTAACATGACTAACCCTGCGGGCATATTCTGCGTAGCAGTTGACCGTGGATTGATTGAATTATTTTCTTAAACCGCATGATGAATTTGGGATAACGGCAGAAAGATGATGATGATGCAGAGTTATGCTTAATATACACTCGACCGCATTTCATGTTGCAGCTGCACATTGCTTTTGGCACCAAAGCGAAAGGATAGTCACGATTTTAGGAGATGTTGTGGTCGCCGGAAAGAAATATTGGGGCGATATGAGTGACGACGAAAAGTTTCCTGTAAGTCAATTAATCAAGATTAGGATATTTTACTGAAAAATCTTGGATTTATATTTTTTTTTAATAATTTTCTAGTTTGATTTTTACTGACCGTTTGTAGTAAACATATTTATCACTGCAAGGCCCTTCCACCTGAGAACAGTGTTAATGTTTTCAAAACGGTGAAGGAAAACATCGTGAGGAAACCGGCATTTCTTAGAACCGAAAATTCGAAGACATGTGACGTCTACCAATGTTTTCCGCAGGTGACAGGAGTAAAGATGACCGAACTGTTTCAAGGAGCCATTGGCAACTTCCAGCATGACATAGCCGTGGTTATATTGAGCAAGGCTTTCACATACTCCAGGAAGCTGCATCCCGTTTGTCTGAACTTCGATTATGAGTTCAAGAAGAAGCAGATGCAGCAGGGAAACTTGGGAACGGTAGGAACCATTTATTATCTTCCTGCCCTCATTTCATGTTACTTTGGGGTCGACGCACCGGGTATTTTTCTTCCATTCTCCTGCTCTTATTCCAATTTATTTGGGGTTCGTGCAGCATGTCTCCTTCTTCCATACTTCTCTATTACTCGTCATCTCAGCAGTCACCTCCTTTCTAGCCACAGTCCATCCATCGTTTCTTTTGTCTTCCTCTACTCTTATAGCTCAACATTTTCCTCACTACATTTTCCTTATTCCTCCGCATCACATGTCAATACCACGATAACCGATTACCATACAACTTTTCAGTCAACGCGCCACTTTCAGACTTCCTCTTGTATACTCATTCCTTATTTTATACATTAGCGTTACACCACACATCCCGCTTAGCATTCTCAAAAAAACGCAAAAGAAGCGAAAAAAAGAACAATCACAACAGAACAGTTTTTGGGGAAACGGAAAAAAAAACGATACTGGTATAATATATAACCTCCTTCTTGTTAAGAAGTCGGTTGAAAAAGGTTACAGTTTACTGAAACAGTTTCCCCTCATCTCTTAAGGCTTTTGATTTCCACATGGTATCCCTCTAAAAAGAATCACTCTGTATAATTTAGACTTTTTGACTTTAAGTTTTTGTCGCCAGCTTTTTGACTTTGACTTTACTTTTTTGACTTTTATTTTGACCTTCAGCAGCTACCACAGCTATCACAGAAAGCAAGTACTTTCTATCTTTACTGAAGATCAAAGTAAAAGTCAAAAAGGTAAAATCAAAGTCAAAAACCTGGCTACAATGTTTGTGCCCGTTAAAATTTGTCAGATAAATAAATAGGTAACGAAATTCTGTCAGAAGATTTTGCTACTGCTACTTCGTCTGTCCGTATCCAGACATATCGCACTATCTGGGGAGTTTGTTCCACCACTTCTTAAACACTAGGAAGTAACGTAGGGGAACTGTCTCGTGTACATTTTGACCTCCAAAAAGTGCTGATAACAGACTAATTTTAATAAATGTCTTTTGATTCTGATTACCGTCATGTGAAAATCGTTTTTCTGATCGTCAGCTGGGAGTGTTTCCTTACCCCATGGTCGACCAGTCTCTACTGCAAGTTTCGAAGATCTCGTACATACCAGTGCAGAAGTGCATCGCGATGGTTCCTCCTAGCTTTAGAGAGATGATCACTGGAGACAAGTTCTGCGCTGGTCAATGGAACAATGGTAAGAGCATAATTATCTGTGTGATCAAATGCTTAATATTTCCCCTACTGTTTTGAAGACAGCTTCCAGTATCTAGGAGCAGTGGTAGCCCAGTGGTAACGGCCCCGACTAACAAATTGTAGGTCGTGGCTTCGAGGCCAGGATGGCGCGTAATTTATTTCACCACTACTGCTCTCAAAACGCTGAACATTTGTACTACCAACCCGCACTGAGCTGGTGCGGTTAATGACTGACCATCCCCGACCAACTTAATATGCTTGCATATCAAATAGAGTTACTGTATCCTGAGATTAGTTGCGGCTCGGTTGCATGTCAGCTGCAGCTCTTTTTGAACTGGGGCTTCATTGGGATAAAAGGTGCCGAATTTGTAACCTGCATCAGTCAAGGACGTGATAATAAAAATGTTTTTCGAACATGTATCAAGATAGTCTGACTACTGTTGACATTTTTTTTCTGCATAATTGACACAGATGACGAAGATTAATGATCAATGCGACTTAAGTAATCCTTCCATTTTTACACAGGTACCTTGATTTGTCCCGGCAACAGCGGCACCGGTCTTGCCTTCCCTGAGAATCAACGAAGCATTACGCGTTACTACTTACGAGGCATCGTCTCTACAGCACCAGCTACAGAACAACTATGTGCCACAACGAATTTCATAGCATTGACTGATGTGTATTACCATAAGGATTTCATTAAAGAATACCTCGCGACGTCATTACCACCTCGTTTGATGGGATGGCTGGAACCTGAAGATTTTGCTGATAGGGACTAGCGACCAGGCAACACGGCTTTCGCTACGAAACAAATGTGACGGACACACTAACCTAACCTAACTTTATGTTTAATTATAATCATTAAAATCATCAATATAACCCTCTAACGGTCGAATACTTTTTTTTTTTTTTTTTTCGAATGGGAAATCATCAAATGCCCCCCCCCCCCCCCCCGCTCTGGGCGGAGCGGAAGGGAGTGTCAGACTTGTACTGACTAAAACCCATCCATGTTCTTTCTTTGCCCTTTGTGTTCCAAGGCCACGGTATCTCTTTCGAACAGTCCCGCAGCCCTGGCAGGCATCGGCCCTTGCGGACCCCTACTTATTTGCTGACATCTCTTTGAGGCGCACGTGGAACACGAACGCGCCGTCGACACGGCCTGTCGTCATAAGACGGCTCGGCTTTTAGTCTAACCGCATGCAGCTGAATATTAGTATTTTACATGGAGCGACTGCCTATCTGACCTCCACAACCCAGATAGTACTGGGTAATACGATACCCCTTGGTAAGACTGGTTGTCAGACTTTTCGGGCCACTGACTACCTAACGACTGTCAAAGATCTACAAATGAACGAACTAAAAACTGATTATAAAAAGTATTGGCTCACTGTAGGTATAAAAAAATCTTGTTTAAATAAAAGACTATTAAAAACGTTAACAACAAAAATAAAAAATCCAATATTAACAAAATACTATAAAAAGTATGAAAAAACATTAAAAAAAGCTGTGATCATTGCAAAAAAACTTCACTTTAAAAATAAAATGATGCAATCTAACAATAAAGTTAAAACTATGTTGGGAATAATAAATGAACGCACAAACAAGAAACTAAAAAGTGAAAAATACAACATAACCCTACAAATAAATAACTGCCTAACTTCAAAACCAAAAGAAGTAGCTAATATATTTAATAATTTCTTTGCCTCCATTGGTGGGAATAGCACATTGTCTACTACCAGCCAACCAAAAGGCCCCACGGCGATTTCAACTACTCAAAATACACTGTACCTTAGTCCAGTAGATCCTTACGAAGTAAATACAATAATTAAAAATCTAAAAAATAAAAGAAGCCATGGAATTGACGAACTTCCACCCACCTTATTAAGACAATGCGCTGACAAACTAACTTTGCCATTTTACATACTACTTAACCAATCTTTTGAAGAAGGCATTTTTGCCGAATTATTAAAAAAAAGCTCTTATAATACCGATCCACAAGAAAAATATAAGAACTGACCCAAATAACTATCGCCCCATTGCTCTTCTACCAACAGCCTCAAAAATATTTGAGAAAGCCATGTGCAATCGTGTATATGCATTTTGTGAGAAATATAATATATTCAATGACAGTCAGAATGGTTTTCGCAAAAACCGATCTACCGTTTTGGCTGTTTATAAATATGTACAAGAAGCACTCAATATAATTAATAATAAAAAATATGCTGTAGGATTGTTATTAGACATGACAAAAGCTTATGATAAGGTACAATTTGATATATTATTAAATAAACTATATAACATCGGCATCCGCGAAAAAAGCTACGAATGGTTTACATCATATTTAAAAAACAGAGAACAAGTTGTAGAAGTAGAACATTACAATCATAAATCAAAAGAAATAGAATTAATACGATCACAAAACACACCCATAAATGCTTCTATACCACAAGGAAGCGTAATAGGGTGCCTACTATTTCTCGTTTACATAAACGACCTTCCCAACCACATTAATGAGTCATGCGTATTATTCGCCGATGACATCACTATCTTAACATCTTGTGATAATAATATAAATTTAAACCAAAAACTTACTTCTATACTTGACACTACAACACAATGGATGAACGAACACAACCTTGAAATTAACTTTAATAAGACAAAAATAATAACTTTCTACCCACGACAAAAAGTCCCTTTAACTATAAGTTTCAAATACAACGGATTAAAATTAGAAACAGTAAATAAATTCACACTTTTAGGCCTCGATATAGATTCACACACAGATTGGAAATCACATATTCAAAAAGTTAAAACGAAATTATCTAAGTTCTCATACGCACTCCGAGAAATAAAGAAGACAACAGACCTTAAAACAGCAATGGTAACATATTACGCATACGCATTCGCATGGCTCAAGTATGGAGTTATATTATGGGGAAATAGTACAGACGCGCCAACATTATTAACTCTGCAGAAAAAAATGGTAAGAATATTAACAAATATCAAAGAAACAGACTCCTGTAAGCCCCACTTTAAAGAACTTCAAATATTAACACTGCTTTGCCTCTACATACTTGAAATTTGTAAATTTGAACGAAAATAACCCCAGTTCTATACCAAAAGAGGAGACATCCAAAATATAATTTTACTCAGACATGAAAATAGACTTAACATACCCACTTCAAGATTAAAAATGCACTCTTCTAGTTCATTTGTTATGTCTATAAAAATATACAACAAACTACCGGAAGACATTAAAAATACTAATAACAATAATATATTCACCAATAAACTTAAACAATTACTAATCAATAAAAGCTACTACACCATTAACGAATACTTTGACGATAAATTTAAACAATAATAAAAACCGTTGTGACATTTTTCTGATATAATACCGACATTTCAATTTAAATTTGACTTTGAATTAATTAATTTATTTATTTTAAAACTCGAAAATACTGTTCATTTAAAATAACTATACTAAATAGCGCACCTTTCAATCCAATTATCCAATTTATTTAAAAAATATTGTAAAAAAGTTAATTTTAGATTATTATTATAACTTATAATTTTAGTATATAATGGTGCAATAAAATAAACTAAAACCAAATATTACATTTAAGACTTACAAATTTATTAGTACTCAATTAAATATAATTATGATCTATAATGTAAATACCACAAAAGCCATTTTACTATTTTAATTTAATATTTCTTAATTTTTTAAAAAGCGCCTTTATCCTCTCTCCTATTACCAATTAATTTAACTTTGCTGTGCCCGACAGGGTCCATAATTGATTCAAAGTTTTAACATACCAACTGTTTTATTTAACACTATGGAATGCAATAAAGTATTGAGTATTGAGTAATGACACCCGGGACCAACGGCTTAACGTGCTTTCCGAGGCACGGAGGAAACTCGGTATGTAATGGATGGTCACCCATCCACTGACCAACCTAGACAAGCACGGCTTAACCTAAAGATCGATCTGAGCGGCTGTTTATTATTTAGCCACGAGCTCCTCCAGATGAAGAACTATTGTGTATGTTTTTTGACATGGAAAGAAAAATTCCAGTGCGAGCAGGGTTTGAACCTGCGACCTTCCGATTCAGTACACCGGATGTCTAGTTGGTTAAGACATCCGGTGTACTGAATCGGAAGGTCGCAGGTTCAAACCCTGCTCGCACTGGAATTTTTCTTTCCATGTCAAAAAACAGCTATGTTCCCTACGCAGGGTTTGCGTATAAAATATTAAAAATTGTGTATGTGTTATAAAATCTGTAAAATACAATATTTAAGGCAAATAAATGAATCTGAATTTGAATCCCATAGACTTGTAAGTTTCAGCTGGGCAGTATCTGCTTACCCCCATAGAAATAAGTCGTGATTTAATACGTCCGCATGTATGAAAGCGTACTCTAAAGACTTATTTACTTTCCCATGCAGAAGATTGTAAAATATCCTTGCTTTGTATAGATTCCATATGTTAGTATTAAATAACTGCATATCACATGTGTGAGTGCTATGTACTGTAAGGCTACATCTTAGATTTTGTTATCTTTCATTGACTGGAAAGTGCCTTGGTGGCAGAGAGAATGTCATGTGCGCTCAAATGTCTCGCTGATGGCGGGTGTGTCGGGTCATTTAGTTCCCTTCAATATGGTTGAGTTGAATGGCGCTGATCCATGCGTCATGTTCGTGAACGGGCGCTGTCAGTTGGGACTGGTCACCTCTTAGCTGCCACGGTTTATTTTAATTACTTTCTTTTTTTTTTCATTGTTGATTTAATCTTTTACTCTGAGTCTTTCTACATCGTTCTCAGATATATGTATAATCTCAACTTGAATGATGTAACCAAGATTTTGTTAAAATATTTTGATTTAAAAGAGTGTCCATGGAGTTTCTTGCCCATTCTTCTCCATAAAGATCTACGCTTTGGAATGGCAACTACAGTACTTTTTTCAAGTTATTATGTCTTATGACTGTGACTGTAGCTTCGCTTCTTTTTGTTTTTTTTTGACATTCAAAAGTGCCTGTGATGGTCTAATTGAAATAAATGCTTTTGACTTTTTTTTTTTGACATACAGTGTAACTTATGCTCAACTCGTAAAGATTTAATTTACTAAACAGGGTAGAACGGACATCAACGCACAAACAGTTATTACGTATTCAGTTCATGACCACCACCCGATATTCAAAGTTTAGTCTTTGTGCTCCCATTCTTGCATCTTTTTAGAGAAGCCACATCGCCTGAACATAGTACAACAACAACAACACACACAACAAACAACAACAACAACAACAATAAAACAACAAGTACAGTACAAGTATACAAGTGTTGTTGTACAATAGCTTTATAATGTTTTTTGTGTTACTAACAGTATAATTATGGACTACGTCTGAAAATAAATTAAATTATTATCTCCTTTATTCATTCTTTCTCTTATCTCATACATTTTTAAATATTTTTACAAAGAATAGTAAATAAACCATATAAAATATAAAAAATAGATTGCCCGTCGGCATCAGGAACAAGGTCAAATTATTATTATAATAGTCGGGCAACGCCACCGCTGCCAACTATACGGTCACAGGATAATTCTTCGCGGCACTTAAGTATGTGCGTGAAGTGCCTGCGTGACAGCACGGCCGATTGCCCCCGTCCAAAGAACATGTCCCTCTGCATAGCGGCACCTGGCTGTGTGCTCTGCGGGTAGTCGATCACCCGGCTAACTACCAGGGCTGACTTAAAGCCTCCAAAAAGTCCTCTGTCAAGTTGACAAAGCGCGCAAGCTTGAAGATTTCTTCTTCACAGATGCCCCAACGTCTCAGTCCTCAGAGGCCCTCCACCTGCAACACGCTGAACCACCAGCGCGCCTTCACAGCTCTTGGGCAATCCAAGACCACCCCAATCCCTGGTCTAATGGATGATCCTATTCCCTGCCTCACGCCCCGTGCTAAGGCCGCTTTCACTGCCTCACCGCTCGCCCCGTGGTCGCGGCCGGAGAGAAATCTTAGAATAAATGTCAAGAAGCGCAAAAAAGCATCCATCAGACACAAAAGTGCGTGTGTTTATTGTTTTGTTACTACTTTACTAGGTAGCAGTGGCGAAGGTTCCATATAACTCGATTCCTACCGGCTTCCCTTTGCAAAATGGCACAGTCGGTATTCTATAGACAAATAACATAATCACATTAAAGAAATGTATTCCGGCTTACCTCTTACAAAAATTGACCCTTCGCTACTGGTAGGTACATAGGTACCTACCTTCCTAGATAGGTTAAGTTAGGTAAGGCACATATACACATTATTCTCTTCCTTTTCACACACTATCGTCTACATTTCTTTTTCATTTCTCCTTTTTGCGGGTCTGCTGGCAGAAATTTCTTTTGAAATAAGCAGTACCTATGAACTCATAAAGGGTCTAAATAGACCCTTAACATAAACGAAAAGCACTTGTTCTCCCCGTCATTGCGATCATTTTTTTGTTCCAGACCATACCTGGGAACCTTCTAGTTACGGAGATAATGGGGGTCAAAGTTACTACTTTTTCACAAGTTTTTTTTTATAAATACAAGGTTTTAATGTTGTAAATTTACTTTAAATACCTCCACGACCCCCGTACTATTCAATCCACCCATCAGCACAATGCTTTGAGTGCTTTCCATCGAGTCCTACCGTAAAACGTGATTTTACACCCCAAAAAAAAAGTCGATTCCCAACAATAATTTTTGCGTAAAGTTACTTAGTTTTATGTACAGAATGCTTGGTGAACGGCTATGTGAAGGGTCTGTTTACACCCTGTATATTATAATGTTAGTTTCCTGTGTGTACATAAATAGTAAAATAAATAAAAGTAGGTATACCAATTAATATAACCGTATACAATTATATGACGTCTTGTGACGTAGTTTCCATTCCGATGAGTAACAACCTTGATATAATCATTAATGCAAAAAGGTCGGCCGCGGCGGGTGTACCGCACAAAGGTCGCCAAAACATCTTTATTATTAGTGATATGAGTGCCAAATAGTGAGATTAGTGTGTGTTCAAAATGTTTGTGTTTAATATAGTTTTAATTAGTTTTGGTAAGTATTTTCTTTGTTAAGAAATCAAACTCATTTAAGCATTTATATGAAATGTGAGTGGTTACAGGCAATTTTGAATTATCAATATTTTTTTGAGTTATAAATCAGTCCAGTCACAAGATAAAATAATTTAGAAAGTACAGTAGTTGCTCATTCCAAAGCGTAGATCTCTTTGGAGAAGAATAAATGAGAAACTTCACGGAAAATATTTTATAATCTGTGTGCCCGAGAGGTTTTCCCATGCGCAAAAATGGCGGACTTTTATCCTTAACGTTCCCTTTCAATCTAATTAGGGGTCGATTTAAAAAAAACTCTTTTATAAGTTTGACTTACGTAAAGATTTCTTTTGTCTTTTGAGTCTAAGACCCAATGGTTTACGCTGTGCTTTGTCTTACAGCGAGTTTAAGAAAATAAAAACAAATAGGTACCTACTTTTAATAAATAGGTAACAAACAAATCTAGTGTTAATGATAACGGTCAAAATGTATGGAACAGTTGATTTTTTTTTTAAATTACTGATGAAAAATTTCTATGTCCTCCACATAGAAATTTTTCAACGGTTCAGAACAAAGACAATTATTTATGAGCGATAGACGGAACAAGACGAAGAAAATTGTAATTCAAATCTTATTACCACTTAGTAACAAATCGTTCTGTCTAGTGTCATACGCCCGCTTGACAGGTAGCATTCGTGTGTCAAAATCGAAAATGTTCGGAATCAAAAATTTTGTGTGATAATATTCCTAATGTCCGCTCTATAAGTATTTTAAATCTCTTTGGCCCAGAATGATGTACTGAATACGCGATAACCCTTTTCGCGTCGGTGTCCCTTCCACGTTGATTTTCAGACAAGTGTCTTGAGCTCAGATATATCTGAGCTCAAGACACTTAACGATAGTACGGTTTAGCAGCCGACAACAGGTTCACTTGCGAGCTGCAACCACGCCATCATCATCATTTCAGCCGAAAGACGTCCACAGCTGGACATAGGCCTCCCCCAAGTGTCGCCACATTGACCGGTCCCGTGCGTCTCGCATCCATAAAAAACAGACACCACGTCATACACAAATAAAAATATGTGTTTTGGTGTTGCTTTTCGGAGTAGTCGAACAGGACACACTGACCTCATCTAATTTTTAAAACACGTTATTGACGCATTTGGATAAACCTTTTTTTTTTTTTTTCCGTCTGTGAAATCATCAAATGACCCCCCCACTCTGGGCGGAGCGGAAGAGAGTATCAGACTTGTACTGACTAAAACCCATCCATGTTCCTTGCCCTTTGTGTTCCAGGGCCACGGTATCTATTTCGAACAGTCCCGCAGCCCATTTGGCTAAACCTAGAAACAGGAATAAATATCGATAAATGTTCATTCGGTATTCATCACGATGTTTTCCTTATTATGATTCAGACATGACTTAAATTGATAACACACTTATAACTTAAAGGTTAACTAAAAAGTACGTAGGGTGACTGGTAATTAGTGACCGATACTTATACACGTGATTTTACTCATGATAACAAACAACTTTCCCATACTTATATATCTGACGAAATATGGGTGTATTTGTGACGTACACCTCTGCCTTACCCGTCGGGGATTACAAGGCGTGATGTTATGTTATTAATTTTTGGCATTAAAGTATTTAATCTACAGACCAAAAACAAAAAAAAAAACGATTTAGTTTTATTATGATCTCGAAAACGGCTGAACCGGTTATTATGACACAGCTTTGTGTTAAGCAGGTTCTCAGCTGTCGTTCTGGTGGTTTAGTTATGAATTTTCCTTGTATTTTACACTATTAACAACACAATTTAGTTATCTTGAATTAATTGAGTTGCAGGTAAACACGCTTGCTATAAATTTACAGGAAAAACACATCATAAAAGGGTGTAAAAAGACCCGTAACGAAGCCGAAAGACACTTGTTTTCATCCCCGATATTGCGATCATTTTTTTGTTCTAGACCATACCTGGGAACCCTCTAGTTACGGAGATACAGGGGTTCAAAGTTACAACTTTTTCACCAGTTTTTTTTTTTAAAACATGTTTTTAAAGTATGATTTTTAAACACCTCCACGACCCCCGTACTATTCATATTCAATCCATTCATCAGCACAATGTTTTGAGTGCTTTACATTGAGCCCTACCGTTTAAGGGATCATCAACAAAATCCAAGAAGAAATAATACGTATTAAAGGGAAAAAAAAACAAACTACTGAACCGATTTTGATGAAATTTCTATGGGAGCATTCGGAAAGTATATCCTTTCGCATAAAAAAAAGATTTTTTTTAAATCGGTTCATAAATGACGGAGTTATGAGGACTCTCAAAACAAACTCCTGCTTTTTCGAAGAAAGTCGGCTAAAAATACTAGCGTCCCGACCCTGCCTCGCAAGGCGTCACTTATTGGGTCCAAAATCTATCTTTCAAGCCTACCACACAACTACATGAATATTATAAGCGACCTACCTACCTAAATGTCCTTTCTTTGGTATTGTTCGTCGTGACGTTGAGCTCCTGGAGTTATAAGTCAAGCTACACGATCACTGACAAATGCTTGCACTGACTGGACAGGTCCACTCAAATCTGTGTGATTCTTTCTTCAAAAGACTATCTCAGACACTAAATGCTGATCAGTCCTCATGTGAATTGACCAAGATTATGTCTGGACCTTAAGAGACTATCAGCTCTGAGTTTGTTTCGGCTGTTTCTTCTCAGAGTAGTCAGGTACGAAACACCGGACCCATCTATTAAGGCGAGGTTATCCAGATAAACGTCGTTTAGTATTGTGTTTTATTCCTATATGGCACGGATTAAAATTCTGAAAAAAACATATTACATATTTCACACTTCGATTTAGATATTCCGGCAAAGCGATACACGATTACTTGCACTTTGTTGCATCCAATTAAATCGCAAAGACAAGTCTAAATGATGGTTTTTAATATTATATCATTTGAGTTATATTAGGTTTTTAACAATAAAACTTATACCATTATAAAGGTCGTAAAAAATGTGACAGTACACGGCAATCATAATTTTAAATATTTAAAAAAACCTAAACAACCATTTCCAAAATTTGCTGTTTTCATCATTTCTTACTCGCATCGCGTCCTTCAGTCCCGAGCGGAACGCGTTGGAGTTCGGACGTGTGCCAATTTTTCGAACCTTCCACCCCACCCCCGCTAAGTTCTGTTACGAGCTGAGCCAAAAATAGTTTGTAAAAAATAATACTTAGTAAACACCGAGCCTAGGTTTATTTGAAATGTCATTTGTTCACAAAAGTACATTAGGTACCTAATAGGGAACGTAGTCAGAAGGTAGAAGATAAGAGTTACGCAATAGAAAGAGAGGCAGCTTCTAGAAGAATATAACTGTAGGTAATTAGCGCTGCGCGGCCTGAATTGAACTTTATTGTGTCGTGCAAAAGTCGCTATTTATGATTTCGCAATATTATTTATAAATTTCGGTAACTTTGGAATGGGCAACTACAGTACTTTCACAGTTATTATGCCTTTTGAATAGGACTGTAGCTTCATTTTATTATCTTTTTTTCGACAATTCAAAAACTGCCTGTAACTGGCCTATTAAAATCAAAACATTTATTCCACTAATTTATTTTTGTAAGGAGTTCTAAAAAAGTTTTGTAGGGAGCCCGGTAAGCCGAAGATTATCGAGTTCGACATGGGCAGAAAAAGAAAGTATGTAGGGGAGAACGAGACAGAATGAGTAATGGTCGTGGTCGATATCGTATTTTGTACGCACGACGGCCGATCAAGCTGTACAAAACCAGTTTATGCGGATCTCTCATTGTATAGGAAATCTATACAAAGCGAGGGCAATTTATACTGGAAATGACGGCGTCATGTGCCGCCGTGTGTACCTACTAGTTTTTTTTATTTAGTTGACTTATTTACATATTTAAGACAAAATCATTTTAATTTTTTTTATTTTACTTCCTCTGCATTTTATGCTTTACTTTTTTTTCGGTTTTTTCGTCATGGGTGTCATTTTCATGGTTTTCGGGGTCGCTGATAATGAAATTGAGGTCAAAATTAAAATTCAAGATGGCGCCAATTAAAATTTTCAGCTTTGTCGTCATGGGTGTCATTTTCATGGTTTTCGGGGTCGCTGATAATGAAATTGAGGTCAAAATTAAAATTCAAGATGGCGCCAATTAAAATTTTCTGCTTTGTCGTCATGGGTGTCATTTTCGTGGTTTTCGGGGTCGTTAATAACGAAAATGAGGTCAAAATGAAAATCCAAGATGGCGCCGACAAAAATTTTTGGTTTTTTCGTCATGGGTCATTTTCGTGCTTTTCGGGGTCGCTGATAACAAAAATGATGTCAAAATGAAAATCTCAGATGGCGCCGACGAAAATTGTCGGTATTTTCGTCATGGGTGTCATTTTCATGGTTTTCGGGGTCGCTGATATCGAAACTTAGGTCAAAATGAAAATCCAAGATGGCGCCGACGAAAATTTTTGGTTTTTTCGTCATGGGTGTTATTTTCATGGTTTTTGGGGTCGCTGATATCGAAACTTAGGTCAAAATGAAAATCCAAGATGGCGCCGACGAAAATTTTCGGTTTTTTCATCATGGGTGTTATTTTCATGGTTTTTGGGGTCGCTGACAAAAAAAAATTTTGCAAAAAAAGTCGCAGCATACCTTTGGCTACGATCGCGTGTCGCAGCATACCTTCGGCTACGATCGCGTGTCGCAGCATACCTTCGGCTACGATCGCGTGTCTCAGCATACCTTTGGCTACGAACGCGTGTCGCAGCATACTGTTGGCTACGTTCGCGTGTCGCAGCATACTGTTGGCTACGTTCGCGTGTCGCAGCATACCTTTGGCTACGAACGCGTGTCGCAGCATACTGTTGGCTACGTTCGCGTGTCGCAGCATACCTTTGGCTACGTTCGCGTGTCTCAGCATACCTTTGGCTACGAACGCGTGTCGCAGCATACTTTTGGCTACGATCGCGTGTCGCAGCATACCTTCGGCTACGATCGCGTGTCGCAGTATACCTTCGGCTACGATCGCGTGTCGCAGCATACCTTCGGCTACGTTCGCGTGTCGCAGCATACTGTTGGCTACGTTCGCGTGTCGCAGCATACCTTTGGCTACGAACGCGTGTCCCAGCATACTGTTGGCGACGATCGCGTGTCGCAGCATACCTTCGGCTACGATCGCGTGTCGCAGCATACCTTCGGCTACGTTCGCGTGTCTCAGCATACCTTATCTACGAACGCGTGTCGCAGCATACCTTCGGCTACGATCGCGTGTCGCAGCATACCTTCGGCTACGATCGCGTGTCGCAACATACCTTCGGCTACGATCGCGTGTCGCAGCATACCTTCGGCTACGATCGCGTGTCGCAGCATACCTTCGGCTACGATCGCGTGTCGCAGCATACCTTCGGCTACGTTCGCGTGTCTCAGCATACCTTTGGCTACGAACGCGTGTCGCAGCATACCTTCGGCTACGATCGCGTGTCGCAGCATACCTTCGGCTACGATCGCGTGTCGCAGCATACCATCGGCTACGATCGCGTGTCGCAGCATACCTTCGGCTACGAGCGCGTGTCGCAGCATACCTTCGGCTACGATCGCGTGTCGCAGCATACCTTCGGCTACGATCGCGTGTCGCAGCACACCTTCGGCTACGATCGCGTGTCGCAGCATACCTTCGGCTACGATCGCGTGTCGCAGCATACCTTCGGCTACGATCGCGTGTCGCAGCATACCTTCGGCTACGATCGCGTGTCGCAGCATACCTTCGGCTACGAACGCGTGTCGCAGCATACCTTCGGCTACGATCGCGTGTCGCAGCATACCTTCGGCTACGATCGCGTGTCGCAGCATACCTTCGGCTACGATCGCGTGTCGCAGCATACCTTCGGCTACGATCGCGTGTCGCAGCATACCTTCGGCTACGATCGCGTGTCGCAGCATACCTTCGGCTACGATCGCGTGTCGCAGCATACCTTCGGCTACGATCGCGTGTCGCAGCATACCTTCGGCTACGATCGCGTGTCGCAGCATACCTTCGGCTACGATCGCGTGTCGCAGCATACCTTCGGCTACGATCGCGTGTCGCAGCATACCTTAGGCTACGATCGCGTGTCGCAGCATACCTTCGGCTACGTTCGCGTGTCTCAGCATACCTTTGGCTACGAACGCGTGTCGCAGCATACCTTCGGCTACGATCGCGTGTCGCAGCATACCTTCGGCTACGATCGCGTGTCGCAGCATACCTTCGGCTACGATCGCGTGTCGCAGCATACCTTCGGCTACGATCGCGTGTCGCAGCATACCTTCGGCTACGTTCGCGTGTCTCAGCATACCTTTGGCTACGAACGCGTGTCGCAGCATACCTTCGGCTACGATCGCGTGTCGCAGCATACCTTCGGCTACGATCGCGTGTCGCAGCATACCTTCGGCTACGATCGCGTGTCGCAGCATACCTTCGGCTACGATCGCGTGTCACAGCATACCATCGGCTACGATCGCGTGTCGCAGCATACCTTCGGCTACGAGCGCGTGTCGCAGCATACCTTCGGCTACGATCGCGTGTCGCAGCATACCTTCGGCTACGATCGCGTGTCGCAGCATACCTTCGGCTACGATCGCGTGTCGCAGCATACCTTCGGCTACGATCGCGTGTCGCAGCATACCTTCGGCTACGATCGCGTGTCGCAGCATACCTTCGGCTACGATCGCGTGTCGCAGCATACCTTCGGCTACGATCGCGTGTCGCAGCATACCTTCGGCTACGATCGCGTGTCGCAGCATACCTTCGGCTACGATCGCGTGTCGCAGCATACCTTCGGCTACGATCGCGTGTCGCAGCATACCTTCGGCTACGATCGCGTGTCGCTGCATACCTTCGGCTACGTTCGCGTGTCGCAGCATACTGTTGGCTACGTTCGCGTGTCGCAGCATACCTTTGGCTACGAACGCGTGTCGCAGCATACTGTTGGCTACGTTCGCGTGTCGCAGCATACCTTCGGCTACGATCGCGTGTCGCAGCATACCTTCGGCAACGATCACGTGTCGCAGCATACCTTCGGCTACGATCGCGTGTCGCAGCATACCTATGGCTACTTTTTTTTTGGCGTGTAATTTTGAATCATACCCGTATTCATGATCTTAGTGTCAGTCAGATTTTAAATTCACCTTATTCACAAAAATAAATAAGTATACCTTATTATTTTTAATTTTATCTACTTATTTTAATTGTTAGTAATTAGGTTCACGTTCATAGAATACGTAGGTTCCTAATCTATCTATAACCAATACTGTCTAGAAAAAAAAAACAAAGTGAACTTATAAGTACGTACGTAACGTATAAGTTCACTTTGTTTTTTTCAATTCAAGTTGTTTTACTGCATCGCTCTACCCTGTAACGCAACTTAGTACCTATCCGAGATCGTGAACTCATGACCAGTGCGCTAAGCGCGCGCGTTTTCGCGCCGCGTAATTTGTTACGTATCGTCTCTCCGTGCGGGGGCTGGGGTAAGCGATTGATGCATACGGCGCTCGGGGTAACCTCGCCTTAAAAAAAAAAACACTTTTATAAGTGCTTGTAAAAACTGATTTGCAAAATAAATATCATTGCTAGTTTTGGAGCTTAACGAATACGCACACACATACATGAGACATGATTTTTGATTAAAGTACGCGACGGTTTTTTTTTGAGCCCCTGACGGAGCACGGTCCGTCCACGTCCTGGGTAAGACTCTGATATGTGTGGATGGATCTTTACCGGTCGTTTATTTCCGTCGTGAAGTTAAATGATGTTATTTTATTTCAGCCATATCTCCAGCTGTGGGTGCAGTTGTCACAAATCTTGCTTCAAGAACGTCTTGCAGGTAAAAAAAAATTGTTTTATTTTATCAAAGTCAAAGTCAAAATTATTTATTTGCTGTAAATGTGGTACAAAAGATGGTAAAAATGACATGAAGTGTAATGACACATTTCGCCATAAAATAGAATGCAAATATTAAATTTGGTAGCTAACTAAATAAAGTATGTATTTATTTATAACAGCTTAGTTAGACTATTACTAAGTTTAATTAACTAACATAAAACAAAATTTTCATGTTAAATATTAAAAACGGGAACTCAAACTTAAAGCATTTATTTCCCATACAGTCAGGCACTTTTGAATGTCAGAAATACAAAGAAAGCGAAGCTAGACGTGCTGTCCGAGGCACGGAGAAAACTCGGTATCTAATGGATGGTCACCCATCCCTGGATCAACCTAGGCAAGCACGGCTTAACCTTAAAGACCGACCCATGCGGCTGTTATTATGTAGCCACGAACTCTTCACATGTACCACTACTTACATGAAGATTAAATGAATAATTCGAATGCTTTATCTACTTTCCAGGGCTAGTGAATTCACATGTCAGGATGGCGCCTGCATCAGTGATGTATCTGTGTGCGACGGTACCTGGGATTGTGCTGACGGCTCCGACGAAGTCTCCTGCCATTCTAGTACGAACTTGTAAGTATGAAAGAATACTTACAAGTATTTATGAAGAGACTAGCTTTTGAACACGGCTTCGCTTCTGTTATGGTCGGAAATGATACCACAGTATTTTCTACAAATAAACCTAACGGAATAAATGCTCTAAATGATGGCTTCACATGAAAACTTGTAGAGTAATTTACGAGATCAAAGCGGTCATCCTGTGCACAGACATACTGGGAGGTCAAAATAGTGACGTCACACGTCATGCCCACATAACACAGCTGTTTGTTGATCTAATCAAAGCCAATTTAACCATTGAAACGATTTATTTACAGAAACTTGACGGAAGCTGCAGTCTTTCATTGGAGGTCTAAAAGACAGTCGCAATGTGGGTAGGTGCATTAGTTTTGTACATAAGTTAAGTCTAAATCGTTTAAGATCTGGCTCCGTACGTCATCATCTGCCTAGCTTTTTCCCAACTATATTGGTGTCGGCTTCCAGTCTCACCGGATGCAGCTGAATACCAGTATTTTACATGGAGCGACTGCCTATCTGACCTCCACAACCCAGTCAGTACTGGGTAATACGATACCCCTTGGTAAGACTGGTTGTCAGACTTTTTGAGCCACTGACTGCCTATCGACTGTCAAAGATCTACAAATGACATCCGGGACCAACGGCTTAACGTGCTTTCCGAGGCACGGAGGAAACTCGGTATGTAATGGGCGGTCACCCATTCACAAAGATCTAGCTCCGTACAATGAGCTGAAAATCAACGTCGGTGGTCCGTGGTCATGTTTCATTTTTTGACATCTGGAAGTGGGATCTCTCACATGAAACATTTCAATTAGTTTTGGCGTTCTCTTATCACGCCGTACCTACTGAGCCATCTAGTTTTTATGCTGAATCATCATGGCATTATTCTCCAGCCCTTATCTCAATTTTATTTGGGATCGACGCAGCATGTCTTCTTCTTCCTTACTTAGTCTTCTCTATTACTCGTCATCTCAGCAGTCACCTCCTTTCTAGCCAAATCGTCATTCACACAGTCCATCCATCGTTTCTTTGGTCTTCCTCTACTCGTATACCCATCCACATTTATACTCAAAACTGTCCTCACGACATTTTCCTCATTCCTCCACATCACATGCCCGTACAATGACAACCGATTACCACACAACATATCAGTCACCGGCGCCACTTTGAGACTGTCTCATTTTTTATTTTATCCATTCGCGTTACACCACAGATCTTGCTTAGCATTCTAATCTCGGCCACATCCAGGGCTGGGGGACTGTTCGAAAGAGAGGCCCTGGAACTGGAACACAAAGGGCAAAGACGCCCGTTTGTGGCCCCACATTCAGATTTATGCAAGACAGCAATTTTACATGTTGAATAACTCCCAGAGGTCTACTAAGGCTTTTGAATTATATATGATGCTCTGTGGTCCGAGTTCCTGGCAAGAGGTAATAGTCAGAACAACAGTGTTTTTGTTTTTGTAAATGGCATCTCGCAGGTCCACCTAGGAGGTTTTCGTCTGCTTAAACGGACTATCCTGTGGGTGCCTTCAGTGTAAGGCCTCCAGCCAGGGTAAACAACTTAAAACTAAGTGGCTACATGCTAAGGACGCCCTCTGTAGGGTACGAGCCTCGGCTTAGGGCATCGCTGGGGCTGGACAGCAAAGGGACAGGGTCGGATAAGGGTCGGGGGGGCGGCGGCATGGAATAGGACGTCCCGAAGTACGTTGGACGACAGCAACATCAACAGTCATGACTACTTCCTCTAAAATGTATTCCTACACGTTTTCCAGATCATATCAGTGGCGGTGCGCAGACGGTACTTGTATACCCGTGGATGGGAAGTGTGACGGCAAGTTCGACTGCCCTGACAAAAGCGACGAGACTCACGCCCTCTGCAGGAACATCAAGTGAGACAAAATACAACAAAACATCATATTTTTATGTAATGAGGGTTACTACATTTTTGCAAAACCATTGCAAAATTGAGCATTATCGGGTAGTTCACACCACTAATCAATTGACATAGCAACGGCTAATTAGCCGCATCTTAAACCGCACATTATGTCGGGTCGCAGCGGGTCGGGTCGCAGCGCAAAAATCCGCTCAAATCACTCGTGTGTATTTTATATGAACTATCGCACACTATGCCAGGGCGCATCGGGCCTCATATTCCGCCGTATTGAGCATTTTGCGCTGCGCTGCGGCCCGCTCCGCCTCGCTGCGGCCCGACAATGTGCGCGAACCTTTAAAGTAGTCAAACTGCACCTTATTTTCTATACATTTGTCCGTCAGATGTCAACGCAACTGGTTCAGGTGTACATATGGCGCCTGCGTGGATGGAACAGCACCATGCAACGGTGTCTACGAATGCGTTGACCAGTCCGACGAACTCCTGTCCAGGTGTCGGAATCAGAGCAGAGTCATTAAGTAAGTCTTCCTGAGCACCTGCCATGGTGGTTATCTTCACAAAAGTCGTCCACGACCGAAGATCAGGTCTGGTGTTAGCTCCGGTTAGCCGTTGCAGATGGTTGGTTACAGAGTGTCGTCGACGGTCTGAAGAAGCAGCGTACTTTGACAACTTAGAGTCCTCATGACCAGCCGAAGCGGGGACAAGTTCAGAAACACCGGTACGTTCTCTCTTCCATCACTCCCATAGAACGACAATCCGACACGACCGGAGAGAGAGGTCATGTGCTGCACCAATTCCGAGCATATCATAGTGTTAATTTCTAAACTTCCGGCTGCTAGTGAGATATCGAAGGAATCTAACCCTGGACCGCACACTCAACAGTCTCGCTTGCGATCACAACACTAACTCGAAAAAGGATTCATTCAAATTAAAAAAAAACCGGCCAAGTGCGAGTTGAACTCGCGCATCGGGAGTTCCGTATAAACTTGTCTAGTGTTTTGTTATTAAACTACGTATTTACGGTTTTCACATTTTTTCCTTTACATGTGCTGTAAGGCATTGCTTCTTGCCTTCATGATTCTAAGTCAACGGGAAGTACCCTATAACTTTTGAATCCCTTGAGAGCCGTATCTTTTTTACGTTAACTTAGAAGTTTGATTTCTCGCAGCTTCAAGGGACCAGAGTCCACGCGATCCGGAGATAAAAGGTCTTGAGGAGCTTGTAGGGACCTGAGTATATGGTTTTAATCTCAACTCGATACCTCCACGCGTTCCCGAGATAAAGGGTCTTGATAGACAGATGGACAACAAAGTGATCTTCTTTCTGGTTTCGTTTTTTCCTCTTGTAGTACGAACCCTAAAAACAAACATGACGTATTCTGTACTTAAAAACTTTCTACCATTTTTGTCCTAGTGGCAAGTTTCGTTGTCTCGACGGCAATGCGATCTCCGTGTTGGACGCCTGCGACGGTGCCCCGAACTGCCCCGATGGTTCCGACGAGACGGTAGCCGCATGCGCAGGACAGACGTGCCCCGTGCATATATTCCAGTGCGCGTACGGCGCTTGCGTCGATCAGGGCTCGGACTGTAATGGGGTATGTGGAGTCAATTATTTAAGGTATACTAAGTAGGTGGCCTAGGTGGAGGAGCATCTCATCAAGTGAGAACAGCCCGCCCCGTTGACCGATTGGGACACCTCTGTAAGGACGCGCCCCCTCACTGCACCCGCTCTCACCTGGGCCGCGCGGTAAGGTTTTATTCACACGGCGTTGCATAAGCTTAATCAGCCTATAATGTTCCCACTGCTGGGGCACACGGCCTCTTCTCTATGTGAGGGAATGGGGATCCACCACGCGGTCCCAGTGCGGGTTGGTAGATGTACATGTCTTCGAGTTTTGGTTCTAAGACATGCCGGTTTCCATGGCCATTTTCCTTCATCGTTTTGAGAGCAGTGGTGATGAAATAAATTACACAAAGTAACGCGCCTGCCTGGGCTCGTAAGTCGGGGCCACCACCACTTTGCCACCGCTGCTCTCCACGGCCTTGATCGGTAATTTTGAGATCACATGGCAGTACCATACTGCGTTCGTGCGAAGTTGAAGTGTGATCGCAACTTTGTATTGCAACATATCGTACAGGACAGCGCAGTGTGAACGAATGGTAACTGACCCGATAGGCGTTGACCTGGCCAATAGTATGATAGTGACGGCAAGATCGATTGCCCTGACAGAAGCGAATAAAGTCCCCGAAAGTTTAGGCAGAGGAGTTCCTAATAGTACTTACACCCACATTTCGCTAGTAATGGTGAAGTCCCATGTAATAGGGGGCGAGCCTATTGCCATGAATCGGGCACAAATCCAGACAACGCTTCTGATTAATTCCTCATGGAATATCCCAAAGTAATATTGCCCAACCCGGGTATTAACCCCACGACGTCGTGCTCGGTATTTGCATTTGAGACCACTACACGAGGCCAGATTTAAGATGATAAATATAGCTGTTCTGTCCCACTGCTGTGCAAACCTCATTCACCTCGCTTGCTAAAGACGAGTCGGGAACATCATAAGGAAAGCTAGACCAATAATCAATATAGGTAAGTCTGAAATCGCGATCCAATCTTGAAATTAAATAGCTGACAATATTTTTTTTCTGTTTTCAGAAAAACGACTGCGCAGACGGTTCTGACGAGTCGGGGGAACTGTGCAACAGAATGCTACCAGCCAATACGCCAGTTAGCAATGTGCCGGCCGTTATAAATACGTAAGTTATCAGCAATTATAAGGGAAGACGTCCACATTTATTGTCTCAATCGCCAGTCTGTGGAATTCTCTGCCGGCTTCTCTGTACCCCGATCAATATAATCTGGAACTCTTCATAGTTCTAGTGAATCGGTTTCTTCTAGGCAAGCGTGGTCCACCTTAGGCCGCAATATAGAAAAACAAAAAAACACATTTTTGGATTAGCCTAAAAACGAAATGTGAATAACTTGGGGTTAGGTATAGTACTGAATTTATTTTATGCCAAAGAAATCAGCCCCCCCCCCCATATTACTTCAACGTGTGAAAAAGATCGAGCTACACACTACACAGAACGTCTATCTCCATCTCGGTCGCACACTAAAGTAAGATTAAAATAGTACTGCTATAATGGGCACCTCACACCGAAGTGTCAGCGCAGCGGCAATTTCAATGTCAAACCATTTTACAGTATACCCGGACCACTTGAATGGGCCACCACGGTCAGCCACCCGTCCAACCCGAGTCTAGCGAAGCTATGCATTTCCTCATGGAGATAAAGCTTAAAATGGTTTGACAGTGACGCTGCCGGCCGCTGCACTGCCACTTCGGTGTGAGTTGACCCCAAGGCTACTTAAGCACTGATCTGCTACAGCCTAGTGACCTAACATCAGGGCCTCAAGTCTGCTATTACAATTGTGTCAGAATGGTCTATCATTGATTTCATAATTGTTGATTTTGACAAGTTTGGTAATCTACTAATATAATGGCGTCATTATGACTTTCCAATGGTCAACTACTGACACTCAATTGAAAGAAATGGCATAGAATGGTAATCTGATAAATAATATGTTAAAATGTATATAAATGAAATCTGTCATGAATAAATGTTCTTTATTAGTAGTTTTTCGAAAACCATTTCTACTAACGGGTTTTATAATAATACAATACGACAATGTCATTATAACACAATTATATCACGAGACCATTGACCAATGATCGGCCATTATGAATTTAGCAGATTACGAACTTTTAGCAAAATGACAATGGGATCGTGTTGGAATGGCGAATTTATAAAAATAGCAGACTTGAGCCCCTGGTCACTTGTTAGCGAAGGCGCCAAGCGCGTAGCGCGGCCGGATCCGAAAGTGCTAGAAAGTTCATTTCACTTCGCTATTCGCTCGGTTCTAGGCTCTAAGTAAAACTGTTGACAGTGCCTCCGTGCCTCCTAAGAGGTAGGCCCCCTGGACCATCATTTTCTTCCTTCACAGGCCAGCTACGTCAGGGTGCCTGCTACCTGAGTACCCAGCCCACGGCAGTTACGTGGTTACCAACTCTCCTCACTCGCGACCTCGTCAAAGCTTGCCTTTCGCGTTACTGAACATTACCTGTGACGAAGGGTATGGTGTGCTCGGAGATACTCTGGTCTACTGCGAAGGGAACTCGCCGTCCTTACCGAAATGTGTTCGTGAGTATAGAAAGCTACATTTTATACAGGGTGTAAATAGATCCTTCACATAGCCGTCAACTAAGCATCCTGTACATCAGACTAAGTAACTTTACGCAAAAAATATTGCTGGGAATCGACTTTTTTTTGGGGTGAAAAATCACGTTTGGTAGGACTCGATAGAAAGCACTCAAAACATTGTGCTGATGGATGGATTGAATAGTACGGGGGTCGTGGAGGTGTGTAAAGTAAAAATCTGACATTAAAACCTGTATTTAAAAAAAAACTTGTGAAAAAGTTGGAACTTTGACCCCCAATATCTCCGTAACGAGAAGGTTCTCAGGTATGGTCTAAAACAAAAAAAATATCGCAAAGACGGGGAGAACAAGTGCCTTTCGGATGTATTAAGGGTCTATTTACACCTTTTAGATAGAAATTGTAATCGCATTCTCGATACAGGAGAGATTCCTAGGGATTTTTTTTAAGTATGTTTAAAACATTATTATGTATAAACGATTCTTGTTATCTTGCTTTTCAGCACATATGCCTCCCCAAGTGCATGGTATAATAATATACTTCGCCTGGTATTCTCTTCCCGCGACAACTGGGTCACGTGATTGACCAAGAATACGTCATCAGTTGCGACGCTGTCGATGTGTTGCCACGGTGTGTGGTTGAATTACCCGAACAAAATGCATTTTTAACTTAAAAAAGCAATTATGAACTAATAATTCAATATTTATATTAATTTAAAACTAAATAGATGAATCACACGAGTTACTGAATAGATAAGCTAGTTAGTAATTTATTTTATTTTCATTCACTAAATGAGTCCCTATATTTACTGAAAAGGACAATCAATGGTAACACTTATCGTGACGTAGTCTTGGGCCATCGTGGGAAGAGAATACCAGGCGAAGTATATTATTTTACCATGCCCAAGTGTTCAATATTAAATTTTTGTCTTACTTTAAATTGAATAGCGATAGTTGAGGCTAACTAAAACTACTGCTGAACAGGGGTCCTGGGTTCGATTCCCAAATCAGGACAAATGTTATTGAGTTTTTCCAGCAGGAATTTGTCAATAACAGCCACGGAGTCTGGATTTGGACCCAGTTCATGGCAATAGGCTCGCGCCCGTCATAGACCGACCGCTTTAATGAGTCCTCGCGAAGGTATCAATTTAAATGGAATATTCTGAACGTTGCTCACGTATTGGTTCAAATAGTATCGTAATACCAACATGGGTTATGGTTGTTTTAAAAACAAATAACCTGTGAGATATTGTTAGGACTTTGTGGACGCTTATTGTGCCTTTGATGGGGCAAGGTAGAGGACCCATTAAAGCGGTCGGTCTATAATACCACATCACGTGACGTCGCGTGAAGCGGCCTGTACTGAAGCAGCTGTTGACGCGACGTCGCGTGATGTTGCCTTAAAATTATGTACGAGCCATATACAGGACGCAGCGTACTGGGTTATGGTCAGTGGCGGATTTACAAGTTTTCAAGGTACAGGCTGTACAGTTTTTGCCGCCCTTGCCTGTACAATTGTCATGTCCTACATTATTTTTACAATCCAACAATTTCGTTGAAATTGCACGTAAAATCATTTTATTACTGGGGGCGGCGAACTAGCTGTTTTACTCTAGAATATGGAAGATTGCTACTCGGAATATGCAATGACAAGTGAGAGGGGAACGTCATCGGCAAAATTTGTTGCAGACTTCTATCTGTAAAACATCAGAAAACCGTCATGCCAAAATCTTTTTGATTTCCATGAGGGAGCAAAAAAAAAAAAATCGGTCCTCAAATTTGCCGCCCTAGGCTCAAGCCTACTCAGCCTGCTGGTAAATCCACCACAGGTTATGGTATTTGTTTAGGCCACTAGGGAAGACGTCCACCGATTTTTTTATTTTGGCCCTCAAGATAAGTTCATTTTAGCTTGGCAATGAACGTGTTAAAAGTAAATGGAGCAATTTATCTTTCTTTAAATGCTTAATGAAAAAATTCTCTTGTCAGGATACTGTAGGCTGGAGCCTCACATCTCGGTCCAGTATAAATGCCACATCTCAAGTGGTACAGGTGTCCGGTCCTGCAAGGTGTACGAGCCTCCAGGCACAAGCATCACGCCCGAATGCAAGCCCAACTACTTCTCGTACGAAAATATCCGTTACATGACATGTAATGAAAATGGCGACTGGAACCGTATTGTTACGTGCGAACCAGGTATGTAAACCGAAGATGAACGAACGCGACGTACGTAGTCTGTTGTGAAAACTTTTTATGTCTTCATCTTCTTCTTCCTCGTTTCCTCATGACTGAGGGTCGTGACCACATGAGGTCGTTGCTTTTTCCACCAACGCTCTCCATGCCGGACGGTTTTCGGCCATGCGGACAGATACCTGGAAATTCCCTCTACAGACTTCCTTTATCACATCTGTCCATCGGGTTGGTGATCTTCCACGGCTCCTTTTTCCTTTCACCTTACCAGCCACAATAAGCTTCTCCAAACTATCAGGCTCCCTCCTTCGCCACGTGTCCGAAGTACTGTAGGAGTCGTTTCATGCAGATCGTCGATAGGTGAGATTTAACTTTCAATTCGTTCAGAATTGAGGCGTTTGTGCGGCGCGACGTCCGGGAACGCCTAACATTTTGCGCCAGCACCACATTTCGAACATTTTTTTATGTCTTACTAGATTTCCAAACCCAACTCAAAGCTTTTATTTCAATTAGACCATTACAGGCACTTTTGAATGTCAGAAAAACAAAGAAGGCGAAGCTAGTCCCAGTCACAAGGCATAATAACTTGTGAAATTACTGTATTTGCCCATTTCAAAGCGTAGATCTCTATGGAGAAGAATGGGCAAGAAACTCCATGGACACTCTTTTCAATCAAAATATTTTTACAAGATCTTGGTTACATCATTCATGTTGAAATAATACATATATGTGAGCACGATGTAGAAAGACGTGCACATTTAAGAGCGTCCAGAGTAAAATATTAAATCAATAATTTAAAAACAAAGTATTTAAAATATCTAAATATTTTTTTCCGCGGATTCGCTCGCGTATGGTTCTTATGTCACGGGAACGTTTTAACCAGCCAGTAATTATCGAAGATAATGTAGCTTTCCATTTTTTGGGCACCTTCTAGATACGGAGATATTGGGGGTCACAGTTTCAACTTTTTTGTTTTTAAAAATATACAAGTTTTTAATGCTATAACTTTCCTTTAAATACCTCACGACCCCCGTACTAGAATTACTTAGTTTGATGTACAGAACGCTTGGTTGACAACTTCGTGAAGGGTCCGTTTACACCTTGTATGTTGGGGTCGGCTTGCAGTCTAACCAGATGCAGCAAATACCAGTATTACCTATCTGACCGCCACGGTGATCACAGAATTTGGGCTTTCACAGTTGGTAATATTTTCCAGCACAATCCCAAGCACGTCAAGCTGTTGGTGCTAGCTGTTATTTTTAATCTTTGACAGTCGTTATTAGTAGAAGCTCGGTAGTCTGATAACAAGTCTGACCAAAGTGTGTCGTATTATTACCCATCTAGCTGTGCCATTGTACGTGAGCCGTGGTGGCCGTTACTCTAACCAGCCCACCTCCCTCCAGAAGCAGATCAAACTTCCCGGTCTTCTCAGGACATCTTCAAGGGATCTTGATGTTCCAAGAGTCTCCTCGCGGATCCGCCGTGCGTCACAATGCACTTTTGCTACATACTACCTCCTTATACTTTTTACAACTCTACCCTACCTTACCGACCTAACTCACTTGAAATTATGTTAGCCTAGTACTTTTAGTCGCGAAATAGTCGATTTCAGTCAAAATTCGGGAAAAGCATATTCGAGTTATTTGATCATCTCACGGGAACACCGCATTTTTCCGGGATCAAAAGTAGCCTGTGTTAATACAGAATATAAGCGATCTTGATACCAAATTTCATCCAAATCTGTTAAGCCGCTTGAGCGTGAAGGAGTAACAAACACAAACTTTATAATATTAATGTGATTACTGGGTTGTAGAGATAAGATAGTCGCTCCATGTACTACAGGTATTCAACTGCATCAGGTTTTCTATCAGGAATATCTCTCTAGCAGCCATGGAGCCTGGATTTGTGCCCGGTCGATTGCAATAGGCTAGCCTCCTATTGTCCTACATGGTGTTTTAACATAAGATGGTATTTAAAAAAAAAATGTTATTTATTTAAGTACACACAAAACACTCAACAAGACATAACATTAAGATAGAAGAGCACAAAGGTACTGCTTATTTCATGCGAAATCTCTTCCAGCAGACCTGCGAGAGGAAAGTAGGATTAGAAATGTAGACACAGTGTGTAGAAAAGACAAACAAAGTTATACCTATATAAAATAAACATACATACACATATAAAATAAATACTTGTACTGTAAATATATACCTATAATATATATCCATTTTGTCTGTTTTCGGAAAAGTCGTAGAATAAATGTTGTTGTTTATGATGTTAGTAATTTACTCCTGCGAGGTTGTTGGTGTTTTACAAATTACCCTGTATAGTTTAGTATATTAGATTAAGTTTTTAACTGTCGCGTTAGGGTAAACCCTGTAATGATAGTCTAAGCTGTTATAAATAAATAACTGGCGAAGTGTGTACTTTTAAGTACTCCTCTGTCAAACCCTTCGCGGATTACAGGAGTGATATTATGTTATCTCAAAGCTGTATGTTTCCTCAGAGTGTGGACGTGTGACTCCGAGCGGAGATGGCCTCATTGCCGGTGGCACTACGGCCAAGCGAGGCGAATTGCCGTGGTACGTCGCAATCTACCGGAAACCTACCAAATTAGTAAAGTCTTACGAACTGATCTGCGGAGGATCTATTGTTTCAAATAGAGTTGTTTTATCGGGTAAGTTAAAAACCGGCCATTTGCGAGATACAGCCCGATGACAGACGGACGGACAGAGGAGGCTTAGTAATAGTACGAATCCCTAAAAATTATCAATCTTATATGTTCCCACTGCTGGGACACAAGTCACACGGACTTCTGTGTGAGACAGTTGGTCTTAACCCAGTGGATGTCTCCTGTCTGGTAATTTTAGCTCTCTAGCTTTGCCGATTTCATTTGTGCATTACACAGGGTGTAAGGGACAGCCCTCCACTAACTGATGGGGTAAATTCAGTATATCATACTAAGATGACCGGAACAAGAAATTATTTCAGGAATGTTATGGGAATCCTATAAATTTGATTTGTTTTATTTCCTCATACGCAATGTATCGTTAGATACCGTGGCAAAACACACGTAGCGAACGGCAAGCGCGACGACTAGAGCGATGAACTCGTTAGAGTATTTCAACATCCATTGTTGGATTTTTTATTTTAGCCGTATTATTAACATAAATGGAGTGCTGCGTACAGGGAATGTAATTTTACATTGAAATAAAGGAATAGTAACTGAAAAAATAATATGATTCAAAATAAGGAGCTGAATGCACCCTGTCAGTTTGTGGAGGGCTGTCCCTTACACCCTGTATATCCTCCGTCGTTGGCTAATCTCAGCTGAAACTGGCTTCTTTGGCCGAAACTTGACCTGCATGACCATTTTCGATTCAAAGGAAAAACAACCTTATTTATAATGACATTAAACCTATACTTCCAGCTGCCCATTGCTTCTGGAACACGTTTGGCGCGGAAGATGCCTCTCGCTTCGCAGTGGCCACCGCCAAGCTGTTCAGGGAATGGGACGATGAAGGAGACAAAGACGTACAGAAATCTAACGTAAGTTTAAATCTTTTTTTTTTTTCGACGTAAATACGGTAGGTATCCCAAGGTGAGGTGCGCAAAGGCTAGGGTTGCCATCTCCTATTTTGACATTACCGGACAGAAACTTCAAAGCTTCGGACATTTGGGTGAAATTCAGATTTTTTCGGGACGCCGCGCCGCGCGCCTGTTTATTTATATATTTATTTAAACTTCATGTACAATAGTGATACATAGGCGGACTTAATGCCACAAGGCATTCTCTACCAGTCAACCTTTGGGTTAAATAAGAAAACATTGTGATAGGGTACAAAATAAATATATAAAAATAACTTCTTGCTATTGAAAATTTATATAGGCACTTATAATGATACTAATACTTATATACAAATAAAATAAACTAATACATATTTTAACAAATACCAAAATTAAAAACGAGAAACCTAATAATAATTACCATGACTCGACTTCTAATAGAGAGAGAGCTATTTATTCGGACTTAAATAGTGGTTACGCACTTTTCTTTTAAAACTGAATTTGCTTTAGTGATGTGATTGATTGTTGATACTTCGCGCGTTCAATTCTGAGGCGTAGGTAATTTTCGTTTCAGCGTATTTAGCAACAAGTATTTCTATTTAGAATTCGTTAGCTTAATTTGAATAAGTAACAGAATTAAAAATATTTTTATTTGTTAAACTTTGCATTTTAGCGGAAACAACAACAAATAACTACAATACTTTTCTTTACTGTAGTGGAATATCATCCTCACAGTAACAATATAGTACGTAGGGTACATCGACAATATTGTGCCCAAACTAAGTTTTTATATGTACCTATTATGCATTGATTTTTTGTTACAAATTTTGTATAAAAGGGACCGTCTTTTCTAAATACATTCATTCCATATTTCAGCCATCACCATATATTGAAATTACAAGTAAACATCAGATAAAACAAATAAAAACGGTTGAATAAACTAAAAACTACAAAAGGGCATCAAAAAAATCCTTTACCTAAAGTAATTTTTTTTTTCCCGGCAAAGGGTACAAAACTGTGGAAGCGGCTTCTTTTAATACAAGGTGGAAGGCACACCGACGCTAAAACGGTTACTACGTTTACAGTACATCATTCTGCACACTCCCCCTCCCCCCTCAAATAGAAATTTTTCATCGGTAATTTAAAAATAAATCAGCCGTTCCATACATTTTGACCGTGTAGGTATTGCAGTTTTCAAGCTGTTTTTTTTATGTCTTGATTCAGAATGATGTACTGATTACGTGGTAACCGTTTTAGCGTCGGTGCCCTTCCACCTTTTGTGATAAGAAGCCGCTTTCACACTTTTGTACCCTTTGCCGGGATAGAAATGTATTTTAAGTAAAGGAGTTTATGCTGCCCTTCTGTATTTTTCGATTTATTTTGGATGAAATTTTACACAAGTCACCACGACAGTCCTCCCCGGCTGATGGGAGATTTCAAACAGAATATTTTCCTTAAAGGCTCATTATTATGTCCTATTTATTTATCAAATAACACACCAACTTACAAGGAAAATAAAGTCAATGGCGCAATGTACAGATAACCGGTAAAGCAACGAGCCCTTTTTTTGTGAGCTTACTCGAAGGTGTTAGAGTTGCTACTCACAAATACCTTTTGTTCACTCATGACGAAACCATCTAAGCATACTATGTTTTTTTTTGCAGCTAATATCAATTAATTTCACGGACCACTACTTTGGCGCTAGTGCGAACCAACAACAGGACATTGCGATCCTAACCCTGGAGACTCCGTTCCAGTACTACAACTACGTCAGACGGGTGTGCCTGGACTTCACAGAAAGGTTCAATGACGAACAGCTGCAAGAGGGGAAACTGGGCAAGGTAATTGTGAAAAAGTTCCTTGAGAAAAGAAAGCATCGTAAAGACACGTCCTAGAACCAAAAATTTGAAGACACGTCACGCATACGCGTCACACAGGTCACGTGGTGGAATACGGCCCACTTCCTCTGATACAGAGGTGTCTCGATTATGCGAAATATTAATTTAATCGACTCGGCCTCTCCCAAAATGCGCCAGAACATCCTGTCGCCCACCTTTCTCCTTACTTTATTTTCTGAATGGTATCTCGTAGGAGGTGGTCTTTTGCTTAACCGGACAATCTTGTGACTGCCTTGATAGAGAGCCCTCCAGGATCTATACGAGTACAGGCCGAGGGAACCCCCCGTGGTTTTCAGACCTCTGCCTAGGGTACCACTAGGAGGGAGTAGCACACACAAGCACTTGTTGGATATAATCAAAAAGCCCATCTTTCTGTCTGTCCCAGCCATCTTTTTAAGGTTTCAAATTCTCCTCTAGCTGGGAGGCCTGTCCCGCACTTCGATTACCGATACGCGGTCTCCACTCCAGGAGACCTACCACGATCTTTTAAAGCCGTATTATTTAAATGTTACTTCAGTGTGCGAAAGAGACACTGCTAATCGTCATTTACAAATCCATCTCTTTTCTACACTCCTGAAAGATTTGCTGCTATAAGAGATGGTGCCCAGTCACAGGACTCGTTCATTCGATATTAGATGCCACAACACATCTGTTACCCTTGCAGGTAGCTGGGTTTGGTTTGACAGCAGCACAGGACCGCATAGGCTCACCAGTTTTAAAGGCTGTGAGCTTGCCGTATGTGCCGATTAGGCAGTGCCGAAAACTCACGCCGGAGAGCTTCACGGAGAACCTCACGGGAGACAAGATATGCGCCGGTTACAATAATGGTAAGTGCGGAGCCCTATGTAATACCGGTATCCAGCTGCCACCGATTAGATGCTCTCAAAACTGAATCGATCGACCTGAATCCGACGTTATATCTAAAGCATAGGGGGTTTGTGGGCGGCGAGTCGTCGCTTAACCAGCCAGGCTAAAGAGGCGAAGGTGGAAGTCACCCCTGCCAGTCGTCATATAAGGACATGCGGTCGTGGAATCCCGGTTGGGCTAAAACCAATCGGGGATGCCCGCGAATGCACCTGAATGTCCCAGGCCCCCGTTCTATGGTAGTCGTAGCAACAGTAGGGTTATAGTTGGTCAGAGTCCAAAATAACAAATCGATCTCTCCAGACGGAGCGTATCCATGAGGATAACTCCACACTAACAAAAGAAATCGAAGCACGGAACAGTGAAAATAAAAAAGCCTTCGTTTCCCAGGTAAGGCGGCTCTATGCAAGGGCGACAGCGGGGGAGGCCTGGCATTCCCTTCGCTAGACCGCGCCGTCATTCGCTACTTTCTCAGGGGCATCGTCTCCACAGCACCGCAGAGCCAGTACGAATGCAACACCTACACAGTCATCACCTTCACATCCATTATCAGTCATACAGGTTTTATCCAGCAGTTTCTGTAAACCAAACAAACAAAAGGATCCGCACGGTCTTGCCGGGAACAGATTATTTGCAACATAACATGCAACGCAACTCGATTAAAAATAGTGTTCGACCGAAATTGGTTTTTATGACCGAAACCGAAACTCCTTACAAGGATCATGTTTTGAGGGAAAAAGAAATAAAACGTTATTATAATCAGGGGTATTACTATGACGTCCTACAGCCGGAGTAATTCCAGTGTGGGAAAGAGACAGAGCTATAAAGGTCGTCTAGCGCCATCTCTATCCCACACAGGTATTACTCCTGCATTAAGACGTCAGGAAAGAGACAGAGCTATACAGGTCGTCTAGCGCCATCTCTTTCCCACACTGGAATTACTCCTGCATTAAGAAGTCATGGTAATCCCTCTGATTATAATAACGTTTTTTTTTTATTTTTATTGTAATCAGGGGATTACCATGACGACTCGGGTACTTATTTTTTTATCTTTAAATAACATAGCTATGCAGTCTTCGACATTTTCACTTATTAATAACTTGAGAAAACATATTAATTGCGCCTTAAAACTTTACTTGCCACTTGGATACCTCGGTAATAGGTATTAAAATGTATTGTACTTGAGACGACAATAATTGAGAGGTTTAAAGTTTCAAATTAGTGGTATAAAATAGTAAAAATTAAAAGGATTTTATTACCATCTAAAGTTATAATTAAAACGCAGGCCACACCATCAGCTGGCGGGCGGACGAGTAAGGCGAACGTGTTTTATACAATTAATGACTTTTTGACATATAAACCCATTTGTAATGGTTAAGTAGCTTTTGTTCCTATTTTTTTTTTATTTTTTGTTTTTTTTTATTTTTTCTAATTTTATTACATTTTGTTAAATTTTTAACTAGTACTAGGTACCTAAACCAAGAGTACATTGTGTTAGGTATTTTAATTTTAAGTTTGCATGCTGAAGGAAGTCAGCGAAATGTGTGAAACCTTTTATTTTATAAGACCATCAGGTACCACATTTCATGCAAAATAAAGAATCTTGAATCTTGAAAAAAACGAGACATCGTTTCACCTCTTTTCATACTTTGGTTCACACCGCGAACTATCGAAAGAGTCGCACGAAGTATGAAAAAGGACTCGTTCGCCTCGCTCGCCCGCCCGCCAGCTGGCGGTATGGCCTGCGCTTAAAACGTTCATGGTCGTGCTACAAAGTACAACACATTAAAATGAACTTTGAAACTCTGAATCCATAATATTATCAACCGCTAACGCATTATAGTAAGTCCCAAGAAATACCTAACTAATATTTGTTTAAGTATAGCATTTCTAAATTTTTTTTAGATAGGTTTAACTTGATTCTACAATAATCTATGTATTAGTTTGTTATACTGAATTATTTTTTGATGTTTACTACCGACTCTTATGCTATATCACGTGACAAAACTTACCGAGTCCAAAATAAATCACACGAAAACTCACAACAAACAAGCCAATCCCGACATGATTAGGCACGTGGACGCGGCGAAATGTCTTCGTCGCTTGGATGGAATTTAACGCGCCGGCCGCCGAACATGACCGATCACAGCGGCAAGAACTCCCGAATGCAGTTTCAGTTTCGCTCGTACTTTCGGCAGGTTTGCCGCCAAAACCGAAACCCTTTTTTTGCCGAAACTCGACCCGAACTTTCGGTCGGACACTAATTAAAAAGTATTTATGACAAACAAAAATAAAATGTGATGAAATATAATTTCAGAAGTGAGACTAAACAAAAATCTCAATAATGTAATACTAAAACACATATTATACTAATTAATAGGTCCTGTACGCACGACGGCCAATCAAGTTATGTAAACCAAATTAATCTGATCTCTCATCGTACGGGAAGCTCATACAAAGCGAAGTCAGGTTATACTGGTTATGTATAGCTTGATGTGCTGCCGTGTGTACGAGACCAAAAGGGCCCTATCACAGCTTGTTGCTATGACATTTAAAAAAATAGATGCCGCAGCGCAGGTATTCCGATGGGCCCTCTAGTGATGTAGTCAGTTACGGAAAAAATAGCTAGTTTTCACGTTAATAAAACGTGCGCGCAGTTGTTTAGTGTGTTCGCGAACACATCATAGTGTATGGGAAATGTTGCATTTTATGTTGTATTGCTAATATCTGTACCCGGCTTTATAGCTGTGTTATAATTTAATGTCACTCCAACGTGTGAAAGAGATATTCTGAAGGGCTAAGCCTCAAGGGATAGGCCTCAAGGTATTACAAGGCAGATGAGAGTGGGAACAGAGAGAGAGAGACCTTATTGGTGAAGGTGATGTTCCTCAGAAACTTCAGGTTCGTCGTACTCGTAACCAACGTGTGTGTACGGCAATATATGAACGCGGACGAGGTGAAAGGAGTATATAAGGACAATAGCAGATGGCGTTTCGTAGTTTCTGCCTTAGAAAAGACTTCGGTTTGTACTGAGTTTTTTTTAAACGTGTACTTTACTAACCTTTTGAACGCCATTGTCACATATACGTGACAAGCAAGCGCGTGCCTTGTACGCCAAACAGTTTGACACAGATATGTGACAAAATGAGGAGCTCGTGGCTAAGTAATAACAGCCGCTCGGATCGATATTTAGGTTAAGCCGCGCTTGCCTAGGTTGGTCTGTGGATGGGTGACCACCCATTACATACCGAGTTTCCTCCGTGCCTCGGAAAGCACGTTAAGCCGTTGGTCCCGGGTGTCATTTGTAGATCTTTGACAGTCGTTATAGGTAGTCAGTGGCCCAAAAAGTCTGACAACCAGTCTTACCAAGGGGTATCGTATTACCCAGTACTAACTGGGTTGTGGAGGTCAGATAGGCAGTCGCTCCATGTAAAATACTGGTATTCAGCTGCATCCGGTTAGACTGGAAGCCGACCTCAACATAGTTGGGAAAAGGCTAGGCAGATGATGATGTGACAAAATGATAGATGAAACTGTGGTTTGGCGTGGAGGGCACGCGCGTGCCTATATGCTCTGGTGTTCAAAAGGTTAAAGTATTGCCCACGTTTAATCAGTCACCCTGTATAATGAATGTCACGAGCATTCAAACAATTCAAAAGCGATTATCTCGTGGAAAAACGATTGCAACTTTGAGAAATATCACGTGTTTCTTAACAGTACCAAAATAGTTTGTTGAACATAAAATAATAATTCAGACGGAGAAAATCACTTTTAAAAGTTATTTATGTGTAAATGTCACAGTCAAAACTGTTAATCAGTCAAAATTAGTTTTAACCGGTATTTCTTTCTTTATAGTGCGGTTTTTGTGTGACTGTTCGTAAATTACCCTAGGCTGATAAAATTTTCGTTTTTCCTAAATCATGCACATATTAGTATTAATGTCGGCTCCCCCAGAAGGGGGAGAGGCCGCGCCCCTCCGTCCGCACGGCCTTGTAAGACTCGACACCAAACTGGTCATCTTTCCACCGACTACTAAATTGAACTCCAGCCCTGTCCCGACTTTAGAAGCTAGGGGACAGGGAGGGGTACAAGGTGTAGTTAATATTGGGAGGTCAAAGTTGAGACATATACATGAATAATATCAAATCCTATAAAACTAAATCAGTAATAAAGTATGAAGCTAATAAGGCAAGAGGGCGCAAAGATATATATATATGATGAAAGGTTGGTGAAAGGAAACGTTACGCTTGCGCTTAAGAGATTCACGATTTACAGTTACGTTAATTTAATGATTCATACGTATTACGAAACCAACTCTATGGCATGTAACCGGTTACAATAACTGCCTCAGTACGTGACTGTTAGACATAAGCGCATAGGCCCACTAAGGATCCTGCTACGAATTCTAACCGAACACGCTCCCTAAGCATCATTCACTTGTCTTCATCAATCCTAAGACAGAGTACTGAGAAGTCCTACTGCCATTGAGGAAGACACGTTTTAGTAGTTCTCCCTACACGCGTATTCATGTTAGTAACACCCTTTACGGCAATCTACCCCTTGTCTAAGATAACACACAACTTGCGCAAGCGCACCGTAGATTCAGTCTGTAGCAGAGCATATTGCGTTTGTTATTGGTGGACGCCGAAGTGGTGATATATCGTCACTTCACATTTCTTTACTCTTCCCCATGTCGTGGTTGCGTATCTCGTTAGTAATGTCGATTCAGTAATTTGCCAACCAGTGGCCGGGTTTGGGTTTAACGAGATAAACAGCCGGGGTTTGACTTTCTGTCCCTAGCGTTCCTTAGAACGGAGTTATCGATGTAGTTTGAGATATTTCGTGATGCCTACCCCCGCTCCCTGAAATGTGCGCCAACAATCCCCACGCAATGTTTCTGAGCTAGACCTTTACAGGAAGCAGTATTCATCAGCAACGTTTGGTTGATTTGTACCACAAGTACAAGTCGGCATCATATCACTGAGCAATATAATTTGTCTTAATGAACCCGTGAATATTACGGTGTTGAACAATATATTTTGTCCGAATGCGAATATTACGGTTCAGCCTTTCATTTTGTGGTTAGTCAGATAAAAGTCAACATTCGTCAATAGTCGGGTGTGTTGGTGTATAGTGTGTTTGTCGTATGCATGAAATGTGTGTATAGTGTTGCGAAAGGCGGTCTCCGTCCCTATAGCCAAACGCAGATGACGAATATGTGCCAAGGTTCGGAGTTATTAGGATTCCCGCCAAACTGCTACTTAAGCTAGGAGTTAATTATAGTTAACACTTACCACGTGTTCATTGTTCATTGAAGAGGATTAATCCCCGACTAACTTACAGAGTACTGCACACATTACCAGTTTCGCCTCTGCCACAGCTTGTCTTCTCCCGCGTCTCGACACTCACTTCAACTAGACTTATTACTACTACTTATATTTAACTTATTAAATCCTAATCGCTCTGTTACGACAGTCCACTGGGACATGTCCATCTTGGTACCAAGATTACGCTAACTACATGAACCTAACCTAGAACGTCCTAGCATTTTAACCGTTTTAGACCGACCACCTGACTTAGCTCGACTAGCCTCCACGTGTGGACCCTTCCGCGATTTCAAATCAACTGCCTCGAATTCACCAAGCTTTCTCCGGCCCAGCCTCCAAAAGCACCACGCTTGGCATGTTCCCATACTTTTTAAGTCGCCTCTTTTTTTGTGCAACCGTCTCAATTGTTTTAAAGGGTCCCGGGCCGTGTGATACTCAAGACATGTTCAGCAGATGTGGCGTTAGTATTGTAGCGGAATATCATCCTCACAGTAACAATGTAGTATGTAGGGTACATTGACAATATTGTGCCCAAACTAAGTTTCTAAATGTACCCACTATGCATTGATTTTTTGTTACAAATTTTGTATAAAAGGGACCGCCTTTTTTAAATACATTCATTCCACATTCCATATTTCAACCATCACCACGAGTCTCATTTTCATACCTGGCGTACCCAACAGTGGTGACCCCGACTAAAGAAACACCTAGAAACAAACATCGCTGACAACACGCTGCGTGTTATATGGACAAAGCACCTACCCCCATCTGTGCGCGCCATTCTAGCTGTGAGCGAAACTATAGCCAAGAAAACCGAACTAAGTGAGTTAGCAATAATGGCCGATAAAATGCTGGAACAACTTCACCACCAAATATCAGCAGTCCACAACACGTCATCATCGTCAACACCACCCGCTCCACCAGTAGCTACAAATCATGAAAACGCATTACTTCACGCGAAGATCGACATGTTGGCGAAAGAAATATCGGAATTAAAAACACACCACAACCGCTACGGAAGGCAGCGCGAGCGCAACTGGCGAAGCGCCCGTCATCGATCACGCAGTTCATACAGATCGCCGCACGGTAACCGTCGGTCGGATTCAAATCAACAACACAGGACTGAGAACTACGACAATTCCGTTTGTTATTATCATCGAAAGTTCGGCGGACAAGCCCGAAAATGTACTAGACCATGTACTTATGACCTTAGACCTTTGTTAGCAGAGACGGAATCTAGCGCCTGGGGAAAATCACACCATCTATTTCTGAAAGACAAGAAGACAAATCTAAGCTTTCTCATCGATACTGGTGCAAACATATCCGTCATTCCTCGAAAACGCTGCGAAATCCTCAAGCCCACCGCATTCAAACTTTATGCAGCAAACAACACAGAAATACCCACCTACGGTGAAAAAACAATAGATCTAGATTTCAACCTGAGACGACCATTCAGATGGAAGTTCGTCGTAGCAGCAGTCAGTAAGCCCATCATCGGCGCTGATTTCTTGAAGCACCATCACCTTCTAGTCGACCTCGCTGGGAAATGTTTAATCGACAAGATAACTAACTTGTCAGTGAAAACTTCCATTTGCAAATCTACAGCACCAACAATCAGAACCATAGACCTGGAACAAAAATATCATGACATATTAGCGGAATTCCCCGATATAACAAGACTTTCCACTATGAAAAATACTCTGAAGCACAACGTCGAGCACCATATCGAAACAACAGGGCCGCCATTATACTGCAAAGCACGTCCACTGCCACCTCACCGTTACGAAGCTGCGAAGAAAGAATTTCAAACCATGATGGATCAGGGATTATGACCAAGAAAGAGCCCCTGGGCCAGTCCACTTCACGTGGTACCCAAACCAAACGGAGACTTACGTGTATGTGGAGACTATAGAAGACTTAACGCCATAACTAAGCCAGACCGATATCCGGTACCACGTTTGAAGGATTTCACTTACCAGTTGCACGGGAAGCAGGTATTCTCAACGCTTGACCTAAATAGGGCTTACCAACAATTGCCTGTTCTGGAAGATCACATTGAAAAAACAGCCATTATCACACCATTCGGACTATTTGAATTTCCCGGAATGTGCCCTGGTCTGAAAAATGCTGGACAGACTTTCCAACGCTTCATTCATGAGGTACTTCACGAACTCGATTTTGCCTACCCTTTTGTGGATGACATCATCATAAGCTCCAGTACAGAAGAACACAGACAGCATTTACGCACCGTCCTGCAAAGACTGAACAAATATGGCATCACTATAAACCCATCGAAATGTGTACTAGGCAAGAAAGTGATCAAATTCCTTGGACACACTGTCTCACAAGATGGCATCAAACCTCCAGCAGAAAAAGTAGAAGCAATCACCAACTTTCCACTACCCACAACCATTGAACAATTGAGAAGATTCCTTGGCACCGTCAACTTCTACAGAGACTGCATTTCAAAGGCAGCCGAAATACAAGCACCTCTAAATGCATATTTGCACAACAGCAAGAAACGAGACAAAACAAAGATCGTATGGAACGACGAAGCCAAGAAGGCATTTGAGCTATGTAAAGCTGGCTTACAAAACGCAGCATTACTAGCTCACCGCTCACATAACGCACCGATTGCATTGATGACTGACGCCTCTGATAAGTGCGCCGGTGCTGTACTGCAACAATATGTACACAACAAATGGCAGCCACTGGGTTATTTCTCCAAAGCATTGTCAAGCGCACAAGTCAAATACAGCACATTCGACAGAGAACTATTAGCTATATACATGGCCGTGAAGCAGTTTAGAAAAATGTTCGAAGGAAGACATCTCACAATATTCACCGACCACAAGCCATTAACCTACGCGATAAATAAAACATCGACAGACAGCGAGACACCGCGCCGAGCCCGACAACTCATGTACATTAGCGAATTCACAAACGACATTCGTCATATCAGCGGGAAAGACAACATACTTGCAGATTCATTATCACGGATCAACACAGAAACCATCACTTGTCCTACAACGATTGACTACAAGCAACTAGCTACAGCGCAAGAAAGAGATAGCACTATCCATGACCTACAGAAACAAAGCAATTTACAATTGAAGCGCATAGTTCCACCAAACACAAATTGCAAAATACTGTGCGAAACATCAACACAACATATTCGCCCGTACCTACCCGAAACATTTCGCCGAGCAGCGTACGAAAGTGTACATAACCTTAGCCACCCCGGCACACGCACAACAAGAAAAATACTATGTGAAAAATACTTCTGGCCTTCAATGAACGCTGACGCGGGACGATGGTCGAAAGCCTGTGAAGCCTGTCAAAAGTTAGTCGACACACAACGAGTCAAATTGCAACTTTCCCACCATCGGAACAATTTCAACATATCCATGTCGACATTGTTGGGCCCCTACCACCCTCACAATATGGACACAAGTACCTGCTCACTATTATCGACCGGCACACGCGATGGCCCGAAGCATTACCTCTCCACGACATAACTGCAGAAACAATAGTCAAAGCGATATACGAAGGCTGGATAACAAGATTTGGTTGTCCTATCACGATAAGCGATCAAGGCCGCCAGTTTGAGAGCCAACTCTTCTCTGAATTAATGAAATTAATGGGAATAAACAGAACGAGAACAACTGCATATCACCCACAATCAAATGGAATCATCGAACGCTGGCACCGCTCTCTCAAAGCCGCACTTACCGCGCGCTGCACTACTAGTGCGAACGGAAAGTGGTTTGACGAGTTACCGACCGCATTATTTGGATTACGCGTGGCTACTCGCAGCGACACACTAATTAGTCCCGCACAATATACCTACGGAATATCGCTGCGATTACCAGGAGATTTTTTTGTTGAAACAAAAGGAAGCCAAATGAGTCACGATTTCGTCGAACAGCTGCGACAGACTATCAACGCATACCGACCAGCCGAGATCACGCATAGCAACAACAAAATGTTTGTACATTCCGACCTACGTACCTGCGAAAATGTTTACTTACGAAGAGATTGCACAAAAAAACCATTACAGCCGACATATGAAGGCCCATATCCCGTATTGGAAAGATGTGAGAAATACTACAAGCTGCAACTACCAGGAAGAGTAACCAACGTCTCGATCGACCGTCTGAAGCCTGCCTACACTATGAACGAGCAAGGACATAATGACACACAGAAAACAACGCGATCAGGAAGAATTGTGAAACCAGTTGTACGCTTCGCTTGAGGGGGTGTACTGTAGCGAATATCATCCTCACAGTAACAATTTAGTATGTAGGGTACATTGACAATATTGTGCCCAAACCAAGTTTCTAAATGTACCCACTATGCATTGATTTTTTGTTACAAATTTTGTATAAAAGGGACCGCCTTTTTTAAATACATTCATTCCACATTCCATATTTCAACCATCACCACGAGTCTCATTTTCATACCTGGCGTACCCAACAGTATCCTTTAGAAATCAGTAATTTTTTTATCTCTTCTTAAGATTTCTCTAGTCCCTTTCCCATTAAGTAAAGAATTTATGCGTTTCTAAGTGATGCAATATTGTTTTACAATTCAAGAAAGAAAGCTCACTAAATCTTTATTAATTACGGTCACTTGCCAGCCTGTCAAGCCATAAAATAGAAGTTTAATGTGTTTGTAAGTGGCCCATACCGTGTGATGATTTTAAATACTAAAATATCTACTTAATAATTAGGAGTACGTGACAGACAGTCACATTTGCTTAACCGGTTAAAACTATTTTAATAATGAGTTACTTAGAAAACCCTATTACGTTGTTCGTAGTACGTACACATAGGCGGCTGACATTACGTTTGGTGCGAACGATACCTAACTCAAAAAAATCAGGAGTGATTTTTTCAAATTACTGTGATACTCAGCACTTTTTGAACGTCAAAGTTTACAAGAGACATACCGTGCGCCTATTGTTTTAGGTGGGAAACTGGCGGAACTAACTCTTCAGCAACACTATGTATCTGTTAGGTTTGAAGAACAGGATACTATACAATAGTGTGTAAGATAATATTAACAAAGAATCCATTATAGATAGATAGAGTCAGCTAGCACACACCAATAATAAAAAATATATATGAAAAAATATACTGAGTGTAACAGAAAGGGTATAGTCATATGAAAAGATCTGCAGCAGACCATCAAACTGAACAACTTTTTCGTTAGGTCCGATACCGTAAATGCGAAATATTGTCAGCTGTCCCATACAAAATATCAATACCTACTTGATCCAAATGTATGGGACAGCTGATAATTTTTTACCATATACGATATTGGCATATACAGGTCGTGCCCGCTTACACGTGCAATGTAGGGTTATACAAAATAGCAGTAACTTGAAGTCACTAGACTTAGGACCATAGTGAAAAAAGAAAGAAACTAAAATAAAAACGAATTACTAATAACAAAAAAAAAAAGAATTCCTTTTGACCGATTAATAGTTTGACTGTAACATATATTAGCGCTCGTGACTGTACGCATGTTCTGTAAAGTCGCAAAGTATGGAGACCACTTCGCTTCTGCTATAGACGATATTGTATTTTCCATGCAAATCAAACAGGTGGCCACTGACTGAAGTTTTTTACTCGACGCACTTTTTATTGTTACTAAACAATACCAGTGAGACAGGATCTTCGGTAAATTAACTGAAAGGACTAATACCTGTTGTTTAATTTTGTATTATAATGAAAAATGTCACGATGCAGAAAAAAAGACTTTTAATAAAAATAAGTAAAAACTTTTATACATCGATTGCCTGGTTTTATTGAACACACTCAATTACTAATGCAAAAGCATTATTGCACGATATAGACACATTGTGTATTTGACGATATAGAAAAACTTAAATTAAACTTTATTATACAGGGTGTAAAAAGATCCTTCACATATCCGTCCATCAAGCATTCTGTACATCAAACAAAGTAAATATACGCAATTTTTTTTTTGTGATGAAAAATCACGTTTTACGGTAGGACTCGATGGAAAGCACTCGAAGCATTGTGCTAATGGATGGATTGAATAGTACGGGGGTCCTGGAGGTGTGTAAAATAAAAATCTTACAATTAAAACATGTCGCACGCTTAATCATATACTGACATAACTCAAAAAAGACGTTTTTCGAGAAATCGCTAAAAACGATTTAGAAAACCTGACTTACCTTACAAAATGGCTTATTACTCAAAGAAAATAGCTTTATATAATGAAATAATTTATTGTAGGGATAGTTGATAAAGTGAGTATTGTATTTGAATATAATTTTAAAGAAATTTAGATTTTTTACTATAAATTAATCGGTTAAAAAAATTGTTCCTCAAGATGCGTCACTTTAATATAAAATATAAAGTTACATTGATTTAATACTGGTGACACATTTTGAAATGAGTCCGTGTTTTATTTAATATATAACTAAAGAATACTCATTATTAAGGTATGGGTCCTTATACTATGAAGTGAGATTTTAATACTGGTGACATATTTTGAAATGAGTCCGTATTTTATTCAATGTATGTTCTTATTGTTATGATAATGAGTCTATAAGGTATATAAAATAAAAGATAAGCATACAAATATTTCGTTTTATTTATTATTTTCATTAATAAAAAGAATCAAAAACATAGTAAAGTTCAAATAAAATGCTGACCTGTGTCAGCCCCTACCACCAATGAGGATAACAGTAGCCTCATTGGTGGTAGGGACTGACACTGGTCAGCATTTTATTTGAACTGTACCTTTTACAAAACAATTGTGAATTGTATTGTACCTTATTGCAATGCAAACTTTAATTAACAATAAATCTTGTATACAGTCAAGTAATAATTAACTGTAGGTACCTACTCCTCTACTTTTATGCAGTATTAGACTTACACAAATGACTGAATGTTAATACTTTGATAAATAAAGATATTTTGAATTGAACTTATTACTCGTACAATATTCAAATACCTAATCACAGTACACAATTTGTAAATAGGTAGGTACTTTAGAAACAACTCTGAAAGAAACGTTGACTCCTAATAATGTAATTTATAAACTTTATAAAAATAAAGCAGTAAAAACTTATCCTAGGTTATAATATTAACGAATTAAACTTAACGAAGAGATCAATATTAAATTGACAATATTAGGAGCCAGTTTTTATTTATAATCTAAAAACAAACCGTAAATCTGAATAAAAATTCTCAAGGAAATAGCAACAATCACACTTATCATCTATTTCACAACACGATAATACCTTATTGTACTTATTTATTAATTAAGAGATCAATTTTCTCAATATTAGGTACTTAATCAGTCATTACAATACTAAACTTAACATACAAATTTTTTGCACCTTGCAAGTATTCACCCTGATTACAGAATCGTATCATAAAAATCTTTATAAAAATTGGGTATCAAATTTTTATCAAGTAACTCTTTTAAATCCTTCTTTTTATTTTCACCGAGCTTTTGCTTGCCCGTGTATGCTTTTACTGTTGTCAGCTCTGATAGGGGATTCAATTTTTTTCTCTTGTTTCTTACGTTTATTTTTTCAAATTCTGCATCTTTGTTGTATGATGTTTTCACATAGAATGAAAAAGGTTCACTTTTTACTACTTTTATAACTTTGATATCATTCCATGATAAAACATTTTTATCTTCAGTTTCATTAAAATTGTATCCCCAACTTTCCTGCAGTTTTTTTAGGTCTAAAAATGAGTCGTATGTAAGTTCGTGTACGCGGAACTTTTGACCAGTTTTTTTGGCATTTTTGATAATGGCTACATATTGGTGGGGGCAATAAATTGGTCCTGATTTTAAGTTCTTTTTATTTCTTTTTCGATCAGACTATGAATATTGTCACCCTCATTTTGAGTGTGACCTTTAATTAAAAATTTGTGTGTGATTGATTCTATATTCAGGTGGGTTACAGCATAGAGATAAAGCGCTACTATATATTTATTCTTATTTTGACCGCAGCAGTTGTCTGAATACAGAATCAAGTTCAGGCCATCACTATTACTAGCACTTACTCCTGCTTCACAACATAGTCTCTCAAAGCAATCCAATAAACAGGAGCCTATCTCGTTAGCACCGCGTTTGGCATCAGTTTCACTCCAGAAATAGCAGTCTACATCAGTATAGGAATCTTTCATCTGGGCTTCAATTTTTTTGTTTAAGAGTGTGATGGTAAAGTTATAACTATTTAATTTAGATTTATAGTAAAAAGCTGATGTATCGCCTCGTGGCGATTGTAACAGCGCCTGCAAGTCGAACACTAAGACTTTATTTTTGTCGTCTATATTGCAACGGTCATCATGTTTTTCATTACGACTTAACTCTTTTTCTTTTATATGAGCTATATACTTATCATGAATCATACTTTTTTGCTCTGCGTTTGAATTTGTATACTGTAAACAAAGATCGCATTGATCTTTTCGCGGACAAAAAAATGAAATATTATATTCCTTAGTAAATGTACGGTAAAATATGCAATACCTACCATAGGGCTTACTGTTCTTCTCTTGCGCTACCTTGAAGTCATTGAAGAGATCTGTAATAGTTTTGCCCCCGTCTATGTATTCGCGAGAAGATGTTTGCCTTGTGTAGTGTGACGGAAGCCTTGGTATTGAGTCTATAAAAGTTTTAATGTCTGATATCAGTGTTTCATCAGTAGTGGTGTGGTTGTCGTGTTTACCTCTTTGATCATTTTGCAAAACTCCATGGATTTGACACTTTTGGATTACTGTACGAATAACACGATCGGATATATTCAGCGTACCAACAAAAAATGGTTTACAAACCCGGATTGGTCTACCATTTACTATAAAATGAAAAGCTTTATTAGCTTGCCTCGGGCGCATGGCGTTTGTATATTTATACCTAGGAGTGACATCTGACATACAAGACTGAATAAACGATCGCTGCTGATTGAGTTCACCAATATTCCAATAAGCATCAAAAATAGCCTGTCTTTGAAGAGATGTAAACTTTTCATAACATTTAAGCCTACACTTGTCTGTACAAGGTGGTTTTACTTCACGAGCTGCAACAGTTTTCTTTTTCGCAGTCACATAAGATCGTCCAGAGTTTCTTAGAATTTTATTTAAGTTTTGTTTCCATTTTTGAGGATTACTTGTGCGCTTTCTACCTTTCTTCTTAATAATCTCTATTTCTTCTTCTATGTTGAGTTCGTTCATTTCAGAGTTTTCAATTTCACTTGTTTCTTGTCCGTTTGTCGACTGGCCATTAGCTGTAGTATCTGTATTATTGAAAGTATTATCATCCACGTGATCGGAAGTAGAAGGTTGTACCACTGTATCATCATTAGAAGATGAAGATGAGGAACTGCTGGAACTGCTGGAGCTGCTTGAACTGGAGGATGAGGAGCTGCTGGAGCTAGATGATGATCGACGTGATGAAGGATGTACTGGTTCTATTTTCTTTCTTTTTATTTGACTATCATAAGTTGGATCGTCATTGTCGCTGATATCTGCACTGATTTCACCAGAATGTACGGGTGAAACATTGTAGTCAACTTGGTCTCTTTTACGTCTAGAATATTTATGATGATGAGTGAGCTCGCTTTCAAAATAGTCCGTAGCATTGTAATAACGCTGGTTTTCAGGTTTATTAGTAATATCACATAACATCTGTAAAAAAAAGAATAGGTATTTGAAGATTCACACAATTCGAACCGATGGCCACTGACAAAATAGATGACGAAATACAAGGTTTAAAAAGTCATGATTCATCTAGTATTCACAATTACACCCCCTAAGGGGTACCTAAAATAGAGGATGACAGGAAAACTTAATGACGCGACGAAGTCACGTGCTCAATTCTAGTTTAAAATAAAATACCATAATTAAAAGGGATAAACCAGTCGAAAGAATAAAGTAATAACTACTTACCTCGACATCAACTGCAACATTCTGAACTGAACTATCTTCATCTATGTCAAACGCCACTTTGTTGCTATCAGACCTATTATTTTGAATCGGAGATTGACTAGGGTCTGGGTTCAGAATAGGATCTTGAATTTGAGCTTCTGTATCATCACGAGAAGGGTCAGTTGTAGAATTAATCAATTCCATTATCTTTTTCGACCTTGAAGACATTCTGAAAAAAAAGTTAGGTTACTTTCTTATTTCTTTTAAACAAATTATTTTAATCTATAAGTGACACAATATCTAATATGCATTCAACAATTTTGTACTAGACAATTGTGTTTTATAAAATAAAGAATCATAACAAAGTACGACTTCAGATTTCAAGTACACTTTTGTAAAAAACTGACCTAACTTCTAAAGCCGACAAAAGACTACCGGCAAAACGTAACAGTTTTATAAAATATAGGCATAATACACAATCAGTCAAAGAATTGTTAACATGTTTTTGTATAAAACAGAACTAACACTAAATAATTTATGAATAGTTTGATCCTATTTTGTACTAAATATACATATTTAACAATTGGTCACATTTTTATAAATAATTTCAATAAAACTTACCTTTGATTTTTACACAAAAGCGACCTAATTACTAATTCGACACTTTTAAATAAAAACACGAGATGTTCACGATCTTAGTCCTTGACGCATACTGATATCTGTCTCTGTCTCGTAAAAACGTTTGCCGAAACGTTTGCGTGTGAAAGAGACAGATATAGGTTCAACTCCGCTTAGAAACAAGATATCAAAAAAATTCCGAGATCGGCCGAAAGAGGGCGTTAAAATAAACTTCTTGGTATACTTAATTAAACTTTGACCGAAACACTAATCGGTCAGTATATTATTAAGCGTGCGATGTATTTAAAAAAAAAACTTGTGAAACAGTATGAACTTAGACCCCCAATATCTCCATAACGAGAAGGTTCCCAGGTATGGTCTAGAACAAAAAAATTATCGCAAAGACTGGGAGAACAGGTGCCTTTCGGATATGTTTAGGGTCTATTTACATCCTTTATGTACATTATATAGGGTGACTGGTAATTAGTGACCGATACTTAAACACGTGATTATACTCATGATAACAAACAACTTTCAAAAATAAACATTTTTTTTATACTCATTCACTTGTAATCACATTAACACAACAGCCGTATGAAATTCGCGCGTGCCTGTGACCTATCAGCTGTTATAGCCGAGTGACGCGGTTCTCATCACTAAAAAAAAAATGTTTCTTTGCGAAAGTTGTTTGTTATCATGAGTACGATTAAACATAAACGATTTACCTAATGCTATTCTGCAACCTATGGTTTTATTTGCAGATGACAGTACGGTTCTTTTCACAAATAATAAAAACAAAAATCATGAACAAGAAATAAATGATTCCTTATCTAAATTAATAAATTGGCTTCAAATAAATAATTTATAAATTAATCTCACAAAAACACATTACATGAACTTTAAAAATAAAAACGCGACATCTATTCCTTTAAGTATTGCATACAATAATGAAACAGTAGCTGAAGTAGCAAATACAAAATTTTTAGGAATCCATATAGATTCGAATATGTCATGGAAAACACATTTAAATAGTGTATGTACCAAATTGAATCAATTTTCTTACGCTCTATACATGCTTAAAAAAGTATCCAACCAGACCGCGCTTCTTACTGCTTACCATGCGTATGTGGGATCCACTGTCGTATGGGTTACTATATTGGGGAAACTCGACTGATAAAGAAATTGCGTTCAAAGCCCAAAAAAAGTGTATTAGGTCTATATGTGGGTTACGCCTAACGGATTCATGTAAACCACATTTCGTAAATCTCAAGATTTTAACACTCCCTGATCTATTTATCTACCTGGCCTCAATTTTAGTTAAATCAAACATTACAAGCTATGATACGTTAAAAAGCAGAAGACTTAAACATACCTTAAGAGATAAAACGTCTCACACTAGAGCGTACAGTAATAGTGTTTTCTGTATGAGCACAGAGATTTATAACAAGCTACCTATGGACATTAAGATTATAAATACAATTATTATTTTTTAAAGAATGCTGAAAATTTTCTTAATTAAAAAGGCCTATTACTCAATAGCAGAATTTCTTGAGGAAAAATAATTTTGTTCAATAAAGTACCTATCACTAAAGTGAATATAATTCAGTAAAATATTTTTAAAAGGATTATGATAATTAATATTAAATGATTACAATACTGTGACATAATTGAATTAATGAATAATGATAATTTTTAAATCAGGTAACTCATGACATGTGTATTTTTATTTAGGTATGACTTTAATAATTTATAATTAATATGATGTAAATGATAAAATTATATAATGTAATTAAAACGATGTCCTATATAAAATTTAATATTTATAACTTTTTTCTTTTTAATTAATGAATGTAAATAATGCATGTTCAACTGTTACTGTTACAATTATAAGCATATATGCATGATGAAGTTGCAATGCCCTAACAGGGCCACTATGTTCTAAGAACATCCTCTGTTAAGAACTTTATTTATGTACACATAGTTAGCAATAAAGAATTTGAATTTGAATACGATCACGTGTTAAGTATCGGTCACTAATTACCAGTCACCCATAGGGTGACAACAAATAGAACTAAAATAATGATAAAAAAAAGACTTAAATAAGTACCTATATACATATAAACAACGACGACAATAGGACACTTAAGGGTCAAAGTACTCCTCCGCATCGCTGTCATCTGGAAACGTGCCCAGAAGACTGGCAGCATTGCCACGCTGAATAGCAATGCTCATTCTTTGGCCAAAGAAAGAGCCAGCCCTCTTGTCACGCGAAGTGTAGACCAGTCGGCGAGAGATAGCCTTAAAAAGGAGACGTGCACTCGGGCCCCGTGACCCGAGCGTTTCGACCCCAGACGGATCAAAACTGTAGTTACCAATAAGGTTACATTATTTGCGCCTCTTAAGCATCTCAGGAGCCGCAGCAGCAGCGCCCCCACAGCCCGCCGTGCTTGTAACGTGAGATGGCGCAAGGGTGTCGAGACAGGTTGCGTCCCACTCCAAAGGCCTACCCACGTTCCAAGGCACTAACGTCGTGCCGTCTGATGTCTTCCCATCGTCACGTACCAAGAGGTACACACAGCGGCACATCAAGCTATACATAACAAGTATAACCTGACTTCGCTTCGTATGAACTTCCCGTACGATGAGAGATCAGCTTAATTTGGTTATGCATAGCTTGATTGGCCGCCGTGCGTATATAGAGAACATTGCTACATTCTAGAAAAATCCATAAGTATGCAGTACTGTTCTAGTTAGGCATTCTGACATGTTCAGGAAAAGAAATAAACACTAAACACATAACACAATATTTTTTTAGTATATGCGAAACCTGAATAATAATAGTTTGTTCAGAATAAGTAACTGAATCGTTTCCAATCATTTTTAAACAATCTTATATTTTGTCCCGAAAATATTTAAAAAAAGTTACAAGTTGGACACCGAGCTATATTAAGTACCTATCGCAATAATTTAGGTAGCTACTGCCAAATTATTATTATCAATGAGCTCAAGACGGCGCTGGAGGCGCGCGCTGCGTGGTGAACACGTTTTAGCGCGGACAACCAGGTAAGAACAGAACAAGCTTATAACTTTGTGATTTTTCATGATACGGCTTTGAAATTTTGTACATAGATTCTTTACGTAAAAAGACTAGACACGTGTTTCAGGTTTCGCATATACTAAAACTAAGGTTGAATAATTTAAGGCATACACTAGCCATTCAGAAATAACTGTATTCCCGATTAATTTAATTTCCCACCCTGCCCTTGCGGTACGTCGCTGCCCTCCACTCCCAAAATACATACAGCCATCTTTTAAGATGTTTTATAAAATATAAAAAAAAAAAACTTAACTAACCTAACCTACAAAAAAATCTTAACCAAAAAATAACGCAAAAAAATTACATAAACAGAAAAAAAAAAATAAAAAAAAAAGGAATCGGAAACCAGAGGCTAGGTTTGACTAGGAGATCCCCCAAGGCCAAGCTCTCGACTACAATGGATTGCCTTGCAATGAAGAGGTTCGGCTGGCGGATGGGGTCACTATTTACTTGAGTTCGTTGACACCATGAGGTTTCCACCGAAAAACTGGTGGATTTTGCTCAAAATAAAACGCGAAACGCGATCGTAGCAAATCGACAACAAATAAGAAGCACATCCCTAGCCGATCTACTACAGCTACTTGTAGCAGCACTACGGAGGGTCCCAGACGGCCGGCGGAGTGGTGGCGTAGTACTGCGCGCTACGAATAGCGCGTCAGTGACGTCAAGAGGCGCGGGGGCGTTCGGACAGAGAACAGGAGTGCACTCTACGGCTGCGGAGAGCGGAATGTCCTGATAGCATCCGACTCAGAGGACGAGGGGGAGGATTCGGAGGCGGAGGTCGCTTCTTCTTCAGAGTGGGATGTTTCCATCTCGATTTCAGTGGGGGTGACGGTACTTTTCTAGGAGTACAGGTCATCCAGGAGGAGTTTCTTAAGAAACTCCAGGCTGCCTCAACCGCGCTGTCTCGCAAAGCCGCTCCCACGCCTTCTCACCAGGCGCCTTCAGACCTTGTGGTCGCTGGAGAAACGTCTATTGACGTAATCTTCGGCGCACACGTGTCTACTGCCTCCACCCGCTACGCCGTAGCACTCCACGCCGACACGCTACAACGCCCCGCCCTCTTCGTACTGGTGTTAAGCCCAGCTACATGGATTGGTCGGCTACGAGTAAGTCTCTCGTAACGGTTCTAACCACGGTGTTAACGCACCCAACGCCGACCCCTTCAGTGTTAAGCAGAAGGTCGGACGGCACTGGTCTGCCCCCCCCCCTCCTAGTCGCGGCCAGAGGTCACTAACCCCACTTTAAAACACATTTGTAAATCGTATAAGTTCTATTAATTAAAAATTTTAAGTAAATACTTAAAAATCATGTTACCTGCCCGTACCTCACTGCCCCCCATTTTTAAAATATAAATGGATGAAATCCGACGAAATTGTGAGCGAGTTTTCAGTTTTCCATGATATTAATTAGTCCTTAAGAAACACATCCCCCCTCTCTCTCGTCCATCTTTATTATTTCCCAATTGTAGTATAAAAACTAGATACGAAATTAATAATAATATTTTTTTTTTACACCTATCATGACCTGACTTATAAAAGTGGGCGTTGACCTGTCAAACCAGCCGACCCCTTCAGGGTTAGGCAGGTCGGACGGACACTGGTCTGCAACCTCCCCTCCTAGTCGCGGTCAGTCGTCACTAACCCCGCTTTATTTCAGCTGCACCCAGGACGGTTGAGTGTTTCAACCCCAACGACCCGGATCTGTCACAAGAGCGATGCGCTGGACAGTCCTCTGAGGCCAACGCCGACAGACATTCCTGTTCTCCAGTTAGTAGAACATCTCGCACCGGTTCCGGCAAACATGAAAACATCCGTACCTGTCTCAGACTCAGAACTAAAATCAAATTCGAGATTGGGGGAGAGGTGGTTAGCTTCATGCAGGAGGCAGCGGCAGTGGTAGCCATAGGGCTGACGGGGCGGCTGACAGGAGCCGCGACCGAGGTTGTCAAAGCGACATGGGAGATGGGACGGGGGGAAGCTGGAGGGGAGTAGAGCGAGCTGCGACGGGATTTTTGGTCTTGGCACTCTTACCCTTCCTACATTTACCTCCTTTCCTCAGTAACTGGTAGTCCTCCGAGTCGGAGGCGGAGGAGGCCGCCGGGAACTCCTCAGAAGCCTGTGAGGGGCCGGCGGTATCCATCTCAATGGGATTTGCTCCTGGGACATAGGGGTATCGGGGATGAGCGAGGGGGAGAGGGCCCCTCTTGCGAGACGCTCAAGGTCTCTACCGTGTCTTTCGCGTATAATACGGGTGATCATCATTCAAGATTTTCCTGTGTCGTCCGCCATTATGGGACCGAAACTGCTAATTGGGTCGAATACTGGGGGGGAGAACTCTTAACCTAGCGCCGAGGAGTCATGTAAACGTGAACCCCGGACAGTTCCCATAAAAACGAACCCATCCGTGTATCTTTCCTATTGCTTGCTGGCGTGAAGAAAGGCATAAACTGTCCAGCCACACTACTGTCTGATGGCCAGAAGAGCCGAGGATGGGAGGGCACGGGGAGGAGTACCCTCCCTGTCGGGTGACACAGGGAGGCGAGTACCTAAGGTGAGCCCTCAGCTTGTATATCTCCACACTGACAGTTAAATATACAATATTTATCTGGAAATGGATGAAAATTACCAGAAATAAACTAAAGAAATAAAAAATTAACCTACTAACCTAACCTACAAAAAATCTTAACCTATAAATAATACAAAAAAAAAAACAGCTAAAAGAAAAAAAATACGAAACGAACTAGAACTACCAGACTGCTTCTGGGAGATCCCTCAAAGCCGCAGCCGGAGCCCTTTCGACTATCAGCTTACCCCTGAAGGAGGTCGGCGGGTGTGTCGGGCAACCACTTGGCCCAGTGAGGTACACCGAAGCCAATTGAACACCGTCGCTAGTTATTAGCACCGTGCGTAGCAGTGCTACGAAGTGGCCGGGGAGGCGCAGCGGGGGCGGGGCTCCGTGCGCTACGAGCGTAGCGCCTCAGAATGGCCACAACACGATCGTCCCCCCACATGCCGTACATGAAGAAAAGTATTTTCTTCACACTGTCGCTACCTGCTAGCACCGTGCGTAGCGGTGCTATGAAGGGTTGGAGCCAGACGGCCGGCGAAACGGGCATCGTAGCTCTGAGCGCTACTTGCGTTGTGCGTCAGAGGATTCGCGGGATCGCTGGGACGCACGGTGGGTTGAAAATGGCTTTCATAGACTTAGCGATTTCTATTTGCAAGTGCCGGATATCGCTTCTATTAGTTATTACTATTTACAAAAATTGACACCCGAGTCAATTTTGCACAAAAACGAAGGAATTATAACTTTTTTACTAAAAAATTGTATGAAGCTAGTATGAAAAATCGAATTTTCTCTTAAACGCAAAGGAAAACCGTAATATCCTTACAGGTGGTAACTCTAAATTGGTGATTGAACTTACCACCATTCTAAGATTTTATTATCGCAGAGCAACAACTATTAAAAAGCAAAATTTAAACCCTTTTATTGCAAATCGTACCGCCTTTGTGAGCGCGTGACCGGTCGTTGCGAACTATATGAACGTTGGCAATTTTTGAGCAGGGTTTAAGGAATGTCCCTTGAATGAGAAAGATGTCTACATGGTGGTCGCGGAGGAAGGCGGCGATCTAATCACGCTGCCCTAGACGGCAGCGTGATAAGATCGCCGCCGACGGCATTAAAGAAGCCTAATTTAAGAGAACGGGGCCGAATAACACGTAAATTGCTACTACCCATTATTGGTATTAATTATTAGTTTAGGGAGCGGAGCGCTGACTTTATCCGAGGATAACGGTCGAAAATCGCATTAATTTCACTCAGGTCTTTGGCCAACCTGAATTCAGCCGCTAAGCGGTCTGCCTCAGGTGATACAAAAACTTGAAATACGGCGATGGTGGCAAATGAGTTTTCTCCTTCGTCAACCACAGGGGCAGAACGTCTGGGACTAGGTAGCTTCGGTGAAGCTACGGGACCGGCCACGGGAGTGGGCGCTGGGCACGGGACGGGAACATCTATTAGGCCGAGCATTGGGGGCGGCCTTGGGAGAGGCTAGGGCTGGGAATGTATGCTGATAATTCAGCGCATTCCAAGGGAACGGCCGCTGAGGACAGAGGCGCTCAGGAATTTGAGCGAAGAGGGCGGGCTTTACAGAGGGGCTTTCCCTCTGCTGGCGGGCGCTAAAGCGCTTAGCCAGCTTGCCTGATGCCTAATTTGGGGCTTCAGGACAGCAGCTGTAGTTGGCAGGGTGGCCCGACTGGTCACACAGCACGCAACTCGGTGGTTCCGAGCATTGGCTCCTGTCCTTAGGACAAGAGCACTCGGACGTTGCGTGTGCTCCTAAACACTTTACGCCCCTTACAGGTGCTAAACAGTTTTTCTGGCTATGGCCATACAACTGGCAGCCACGACACTGACCCACTGCGTTGAGGCGATGGGGCTTCTCAACGGTGATGCCCGTTAGAGATCATACCGACTTTAACTTAAATATTGGGTGAAGACGACCCTCGACGGGGTCGCAGATGACGAGTACCATATCGTACTCATCACCTCCACGCGCCTAGTGAAGGCGGTGAACAGCGGTGGCAGGAATACCCTGGGAGGTCAAGTCCTCCAGGATATCGTTGAGTGCGATTTCCTTCGGGATCCGCCTTATTACCACTCGGGTAGGCTTCTCCTCCGGGAGGGAGTAGGTGTGGAAGGCAACTTGCCTTCCACGAAGGTTGCGCACCAAGTCCCTATAGTCCGAGGACGTAGGGACTACGACTTTAATACCGTGTAGGGTAGAGCGGGCGCTCGTGTAATTTATCTTATGTATTACACACATTTTCGAGACATCAGTCCATTTGGACTTGTCCTGAATGAATATCGGGGGCGGGGGCGGGGGCAGTTGCTTCTTCCTGAAGAAGCGACGGGAGCGGTAGCCATGGGGCTGGCAGAAGCCACGGCCGAAGGTGTCGTAGCGACTGGGGTGATGGGGCGAGGGGAGAAGAGACTGGGGGAGGGGTTGCGCGAGCCGCAACGGACTTCTTGTCCTTATTGCTCTTATTTTTGCACCTCTTTCCTTTGCCGACCAGTTGGTAGTCCTCCGAGTCGGAGGAAACAGAAGAGGCCTTCGGGGGAAGAATCGGAGACCTCGGAGGGGGGCTCAACAATTTCCATTGACTCGGAAGCGGACTCCTGAGCTAATGGCATTGAGGGGGTGGGTGAAGGCATGACATCTGACTAGGCGTCAGCAGTGGGAATGACTGCTGGCGAGTTGCCAGCAGAGGGCTTCCTGAAGCGATTCAGGTAGGGGGCATAATTTTGTAGATCATGTGGGTGATTATCGTCACGGAGCTTTCCTATAAGCTCGCCGACTAGTCCTGTCCAGGCCGCTCTTTCGGCGAGAGTCAAAGATTTTGCCATTTTAAGGCCAGAATAGGGGGATATAGAAAGGGGGGCCTCCTAGCCCTAACCTACACGTAATCGTGTACCCCCGGGCAGACAGTTCCCTTAAAAAACGAACCCTTGTGACTTTCCTAGTGGTCCACTGGCGAGAAGAAAGACACAAACAAACTCGCCAGCTAACACGATTGTCTGAACCTAACTCCCCGGTTGAGAGAGCCCGGGGCGGAGTACGGCTACCTCGGGGCTGGGAGGAGCGGGGCGAGGGAGCGCGGGTGGGACTACAGGAGCGGCCACGCGGGGCGCATACCCTGCGCATAATATTACGCATTACAGTGGCGCAAATAATGGATACATCATAAATCTTGCGACCACATGTCTCAATTTTAGAAATAATGCTCTATTTAAATAACTAGCCATAGTCAATCCGTTAATTATACAAAATTTGAATTTAAACATAAAAACCTACATTTATCCTAATATTTAAAAGACTTATGTAACAGTTAGTGGAACATCCCGCACCGGTTCCGGAAACGGACGGGGGGGAAACTAATCTCTTAAACTAGAGGCGTCATGTAAACGTGAACCCCCGGTAGGACAGTTCCCACAAAAAAATTATCAGAAATAAAGGAATAAATTAAACCTACAAAAAAAATTTACCTAACCTACAAAAAAATCTTAACCTATTAATAATAATGTGCCCTACCCACTGCTCGCGGAACGGATGGCCGATGGGGCCGAAAAGTTCTGGAATGACGACCGCGAACCGGAAGACGTTGCGTTGGAAGGCGTCCCACTAGGTGGACCGATGACCTGGCGAAGGTTGCAGTCGCACGGGACCGGTCAATGTGGCGACACTTGGGGGAGGCCCAAGTCCAGCAGTGGACGTCTTTCGGCTGAAATGATGATGATATACAAAAATGTCACCCTAATGAATTTTGCACAAAAACGAAGGAATTTTTTACTAATTTTTTTAATGAAAAATCAATTTTCTCTTTAACGGAAAGGCCGCAATATCCTTACAGGTGGTTATAATACTAATTATTTATGATTTTTTGTCATACTCCACGTAAAACTTATCGAAAACAAGTCTAAATTGGTGATTAAACTTACCTTCTAAGATTTTATTATCGCAGAGCAACGACTTAGTGTTAGCAGTTGCACAGTTGTGAACAATCTAAATTATAAAGCAACATTTTAGCCCTTTTATTGCAAATCTTCGATAATTTGTTAACTACCCTCATGAAAGTTTTGAAAGATGTGCTATATGAGATATTGTTCTTCTAAAATGACTGTGATAGTACTTCATTTAATCATGAAATATTTTTTGGTGGTTTGGTTTTCCCTCTCTTAGAGAGGAGGCCCTTGTCCCACTAGTGGGAACATTATAGGCTGATAATGAAATGATGATAATGTTATATCCCGCATAGACTAACAATTTGTTATTTGGTATTTTGGTTGTATTTACAGTTTTAAAACACGATTGTAGTAAAAAAAAAAACGATATGTATAGAAGTGAAATTAGTCATTTTCAACATTAACAAAAATTATGAGAGGAGGAACTAGGAGTAATCAGGGGAACGGGAAACTAGTATCTGATTTTAGATAAGTTCTAACAGTTTATTGGAACATAACACAGGAGTCAATTAGTATAGTCTAGAACAGTATTCGCGGACAATAATGGCGCGTGACGTCACGGACCGACTTGCGCGGGGAGTTTAGAAATGAACCTAGAAGTGCCGGGCCTCAATACCACCGGGACTTTAAAGTATGTAAATAAAGTTGAAATTTCAATGTAACGGTCGTCAGTACATACCACGGTAGTTTTAGTACTTACGACCGTTAAAAATGTCAACTTTATCTCCGTACTATTTAGTTATATTTTTATGCGTCGCCTAAAAATATCTTGCCATGTCGTGCCGCCAATGGGTGCCGAGCCTAAGCAGCGGACTGGCGACGCCTCGGTCACACGCTCGCAGCCGCCACGCGGAAAAGAGATAGCGATATATCTTATTCTGTGTATCGTAGCGATGCACTACCGCGGGACGCTCTTATTGGTCGACTCGGACTCTGGGTTGCTATAAAATATATTAATACCTATTATAACCTAGCCTACAAACTAAAAATCTTAACCTAGAATATTAAAAAGAATAAATAAAACAAGCAATAAAGAGAAAAAAAAAATAAGAAGAAATAAGGAATAGGCTTCCACGAAGATGGCGAGGGAATTCGCTTCAGTCAGCCGACTATGACTTTTATATATTTTTGAGTAGAACAGGCATTAGTGTACTGGATCCGGTGATCCACCATCGGTTGACTAGTATGAAGATTGGGGGCATCTTGCAGGAAGCGGCGGGAGGGTTCTCTATGGCAAGCTGGCCTGGAGCCTCAGTCCCCAGTCCTTGGTACGCGCTGAATCGCGAAGCCCACTTCCCGACCCACCCAACAGGGCTATCCCGACCATTCGCCCGCTACATGTCGTACATGAAGAAAAGTATACACTAAACCTAAGTAACCTGGGGTGGTTCAGCGCATTAGACACGGTCCTTAGGACGGTGCCATGGTCGGGCTTAAGTTTGAACGGAGAGGGGGAGAGAGGACCCGCCAGTTGCTTGGCCTTGGAGACCTAATCGGAGTTCCTCCTCTATTTCCTCTGACTTCGGAGTGACGACTCTCGCGAAACTGATGACGAGTCGGAGTCCATGTGGACATTCGCTAACGGGGGGTGTCGGAGGGTAGCTGCGATAGGCGCGGTCCTTGGGACGTGGCCAGGCAGGGATGCCACGGTCACCCAGGCACTTGACACGATTCCCGAAGCGGCTCCTCTGAGAGTGGCCGTAAAGTTGGCAGCGGTGCCATTGGCCGACGATGCCACACTGGCGTGGCTTCTCTATTGAGATGCCCGAGATCCTTTGGATATGGAAAATGGGGTGGTGCCCTTCGGTGGGGTCGCATATCAGTAGCATGTTATATGGTTTTCCACCCATGTGGTGCACCTCGGCCACGAAAACTCCAGGTTGGTGAGGATTTCTAGGACAGTTTGGGATTGAAGAATTTTCCAGCGAGATGTCAGTGACTGAATGAACGTCTGAGGGGTCATGCCATAAAGGATAAAAGTAAAAATTAATAAAATGTTAGCCTAACTAAATCATAAATAAAACTTAGCCTATCTAAATCATAAATAATTAATAAATAAAACTTAGCCTATCTAAATCATAAATAATTAATAAATAAAACTTAGCCTATCTAAATTATAAATAATTTACCAGTTTAAATAAACCTAGCGAACTAACAAAAAAAGAACACGTAACAATTTAAAACAAAGAACGTCCTTATTTTAAGAGCATGCGATGCACGTCAGCAGTGGCAATGTTTTGGGACTCCAGGTCGCCACTCCACTGGCACATTCTTGATTACGACTTTACGACCCTTGTGGGCTTATTTTCATCCAGTGCTTTAACTATGGAAGTAAATATTCCGCGCACGGAGAAGTTTGGTCAATTCACGGTAGTCATTAGCTGACTGAACCGTGACGTTGATGCACGGCTGGACAGCACGTGCATTGGAGTAATTAAGTCGGTGTTCACTGCATGCTTTGTTGATTTCGGCCACTTGGAACAAAGGAGGTGGGGGACGAGTCTTTTTGGGGAGGGAATTAGCCGGGCTGGCTACAGCCATAGGGCAGCTGATGCTGGAACTCTGGAAGCCGGACCACTTTGCTGGGGAGTTCCAGCATCCGTTTGAAAGAGGGGAGGCATGGCCGAGGTGGCCTCTGACGGGGGTGGGGTCTCTTGCCACCGCCGGTTTCTTGGCCTTATTGGCTGAGGAGGACTTTGTCTTCTTCCTCTTTCCCTTGCCGACTACTTGGTACTCGTGCTCTGACGAGGAGGGTAAGGATTCTGAGGCGGAGGCCTCTACCTCAGAGTAGGACGTCTCCATCTCGTCGGCCTGTGTGTCGGTGGTGGTGCCTATTATTATTCCCTTAAAGTGGGGGAGAGGGGGGACTTAAACGCGTCGCTGGACTCAGCGACGGCACTTTGCCTAAATGAAGCCAATTCGGCTCTAAAGTAGGGGTCGTCTATCAGGACCCTCTGTATAAATTTCAGATAAAACAGTGATAAAGGGAGGGGAGGGACTAAACTCCTAGCCCTCCCGAGGAGACACGTGAACGTGAACCCCCAGGCAGACAGTTCACTTAAACGAACCCTCCCTTGTGACTTTCTTAGTGCTTAACTGGCGAGAAGAAAGGCACAAACCAACTCGCCAGCTAACACAACTGTCTGGTAGCCTGAAGGGCTGCTGACCCTAACTCCCCGGGTGGGAGACCCCGGGGATGTGTACCCTTCCTGTCGGGTGTGACAGCCCTAAGCTAGTATACCTGTCGCCAATCTCAATGTGCGACAGGGCCCTATGGGTCTTGCGACCGATCCGGGCCACTGGGGTAGACACCCAGACGTCCCGGGCGCAGCTGTGAACAAACGGGGGTTAGGTGCTACCATACTGCGACCCTTCCGACTGACTGCCTCACTTGGGATCGTTATCACCGCAAGGTTTTTCAATGACGTACCAACGAAAAACTTGTGGATTTAGCTCTTAAAGAAAGAACACGAAACGCGAGCGTCGCAAACTCGTAGCAGTGCCGGCGCGGCGTAGCCCACAGCGCTACGACGTAGCACGGGACGCGAGTCGGGGGCGATCGGCCGTAGCGTATTGAGAGCACGAGTGCTCCCACCGGCTGCCGAAAGCGGAATGGCCCTGGGTACCTAACGTACAGCAACCTGATATACCAAATGAGAGCAAGCACTTCTCTAAACCGGTCGTCGACCTAGTAACGAATCCCCAATTACATTCCTGTAAATTATTTGTTGCCACCACATTTGAACACTTCTTTCCGTGTCATGTCGACTGGTGTTTACCATCATTGGTGGACATATTGGTTAATAAATTTGAGAATGGTCAGATTAACCTGAATTGTCGGCTACTTAACCGGACTATTCTGTAGTGCCTTATATAAGGCTCCTGCCCACAACAGAGGGAGAGGGAGCCTAGCTGGGAGGAGGGCAGCAAGGCGGATGCAAGGACAGCGGTCTGTGATTGTCTTTACGAATCGTACTAGTGTCCGTACTGCTCCCCAGAAGGGAGGACGATTAAGCTTTTGACCGCCATAGTCACAAATACGTGACTTGTACGCCAAACGGCAGAAATATTTGACAAAATGGTAGGTGAAATTGTGGCCTGGCGTGGAGGGCACGCGCGTATATTTATGCTCTGGCAGTCAAAAAGTTAAGCCGGGATTAGAAATCTTTCATATGACAAGTACTGCAAACTTATGGATGTACTTACATTTTGTATATACTGGCAAATACCTAAAACAAAACTGAACAAGAACTAATTAACAAAAGTCTTCAAGTTTAATTCGTTTTCGTTCTTCGGTTGCCGTCGTGCGTGCTCGGGTCAGCTCGGCTACCATCGGATCTGGTCGGCTCTAGCAATAACACTGCTGTTGATCGAAGGACTGGCCGAAGACACCATGACGTTATCACTCGACGAAGGATGGTCGAGAAGTCACCATCTGGAATGCACAAAATGAGAGTATGAATCAAATCTCTGAAAGTATTTCAAACTAGTTTTTACCCGCGGCTTTGCTAACATTAGGCTGAGTTTCCACCAGAGATGTGACAGGCGAGGCGGAGCAAGGCTGTGTAACGGTGTGAACTTTTCCACCAGAGATGGGCTAGCCAGCTGAGCGGTGCGACGATGCGTAGCGATGCTGTGAAACGGTGCGCAGATGCGCGGTGTTAGGATGTGTATGCGGTAACCACACGTGTCTATTTGTACGCTCGCGTCGGTCCCTAGCACACATCTTTCCCTTAGTTAATTCTCAGTACCACCCGGGGTCCGGATTTGTGCAAGAATTTTAAAATAAACACAGAAATGTGCCTACTGTACAAACCTGTGTACTTCGAGGACAGCTGGCGTGTTGTTATTCTAATTACGTGCCATCGTGTTATGACAGCTGCGGTGTCGAACACTGCTTCGACGATGTTCTTCCTCCACTTCCCAAGTGCAAGAATAACCTTTTCGTTTCGCTCACCTTTTCGATCTTTGCCTGAGTAAAAAATATGGACATGTAAACAAATATTCACAATATAAGATTTTACTATGCTGACAGAAAATTGGAGAAGGCAAAAGGAGTACTACTAGCAAGCTGTCATTCACTGAAAACCTACGTCTTTTCTTGACTTGAATGTGCCCTGGTGGTTGAGAGTATGTCATGCTCACTCAATGTCTCGCTGATGGTGGCGCTTGTCGGATCATTTAGTTCCCTTCAAAATGGTTGAGTTGAATGGTATTGATACATGCGTCATGTTTGTGAACGGGCGCCGTCAGTTGTGACTAGTCATCTCTTGGTTGCCACGGCTTTTTTTAATTAATTATTCTATTTTTGAATTCTTGTTGCCCAAAAAGTCGGACAACCAGTCTTACCAAGGGGTTATCGTATTACCCAGTACTAACTGGGTTGTGGGGATCAGATAGGCAGTCGCTCCATGTTAAATACTGGTATTCAGCTGCATCCGGTTAGACTAGAAGCCGACCCCGACATAGTTGGGAAAAGGCTAGGCAGATGATGATTTTTAATTGTTTTTACTATGGACACTTTTAACGTACACACGTTGCTACATCGTTCTCAAATAATGTACCATCTCAACATAAATGATGTAACAAAGGTTTTGTAAAAGTATTCTGATTTAAAAGAGTGTCCATGGAGTTTCTTGTCAGTTCTTCTCTATAGAGATCTACGTTAGGGAATGGGCAACTACAGTACTTTCACAGTTTTTGTGCCTTGTGACTGGGACTGTAGCTATATTTCATTGTTGTCTTTGTTTTGACAGTTCAACAGTGCCTGTAAATGGCCTACTTAAAATAAAGGCTTTGATTTTTATTTTGATTTTCAGTGTGTAAATTTTACGTAATTATTTAATACCAAAAGAAAAATTATTTAATCTGAATCATAAATGCAGAAGTAGAATGTTTATTTGTTAACATACATAGTTACAGAGTGTGTGGGATGTTACATTTTCATATGTGCTCTTTGTTTCGCCATTTGCCTGTAACTGGCCTACTTGAAATAAATGCTTTGATTTTGTGTGTAAGGTTCGTAGCAGGTGACGTTCTATGGTTTCTACTTATCCCAATGGGAAAAAGATGTGGAGTTTATGTAGGTATAGTTGTTACCCGTGAATTTCATCCGCGAGAGATGTTATAGTCTTCCATGATAAATGGACTATCTAACACTGAAATAATTTTCTAAATTCGACCCAATAGTTTCTGAGATTAGCGCGTTTAACCAAACAAACTCGTCAGCTTTATAATATTAGTATAGATAGTATGTATGTATCATCATCTGCCTAGCCTTTTCCCGACTACAGTCTACGGACAGTCTAACCGGGTGCAGCTGATTACCAACATATAATACGGAGTTACTGCCTATCTGACCTTCGCAACCTGAACTGCAAATATCTGCAAATGACATTCGCGACCCAACAGCTTAACGGGCTTTTCGAGACACGGAGGGAACTCGGTGTGTCACCTATTTACGGACAGACCTTGGCAAGCGCTGCTTAACCCTGAAGATCGGACTGACCTTGATGGTGACAATGCTTTCCCTAACAAAACTTTACAAGAAGCTTTTAATTACGTACCATGCTAATCACAACTGTAGTTTGCACCACACCTCCAGATTCTCCACCTGCATCCAGTCAGTTCCAACTTCCTTCAAGGTATAGCTCGTTTCGCTTGCTAGTCCGTATTCCCTTGTTTGGTTTTTTGTCCAGGTTGCTAATTCTGTAAATATTTTTAATCATTTTATGTTTTCCATCACATTATTTCGTGTAATTTTAGACTTGCTTAAGCATAAATCAGCCCATGCCATTCTCAGTATCCTCACTGGTGTCGAGAACGCATAGGGGAACCAAATATTCAAAGAGATGTCACATCTACCAACCCGCACGAGGCCCGCATGTTGGATTACAGGAAACTCGCTGTCGTGGCTATGCTTGGCGGAGGCCTGTGTCCAGCAGAAAACGTCACGCGGCTGTTAAGCTGATGATGGATGCTGCATAATTTCAATGTTCCCCCTGCTGCCATGCAGGCCAGCGCTCACGACACCTCCCGTCGTGACGAGCCAGAACAACAGCAGTGACATCACAGAGCTGAAACAGTACATAGCGGAGTTGACTTTAAAGGTAGCGGGTCCACAGAGGCTTGATTAGGTACACCATTGCTCGCGCTCCACAGAAAGATACCTAATAGGCTATTTCCTGCAGATTGTTCTGAATAGCATTAAATTAGTTAAATAAGCTAGTAGCTCCTTGTATTCTCAACTGAAGATCAATGGTTTTTGATCGGATTTGTTTCTAAGCGTAACCAAGACAGACTTCGAGAGAAAGTGACGTCACAAGCCCCCACTTATGATCTTTGATCCGTTTTATCTTTGTCAATTTTTATTGATTTGATTAAACAAAAAATACGTTTCCAATATTTTTCGATAATCTAACTGACGGACTAAACAGAATATTTTTTTTTACTCAGGAAACATCCCTTTTCCCTTTATGACAACTGTTCATGGCTATTTCCTCCAGATTGTTCTGAATAGCATTAAAATCGTTAAATAAGCTAGCAGTAGCGAAGGGTCAATTTTGTAAGAGGTAAGCCGGAGTACATATCTTTAATGTGATTATATTATTTTTCTATAAAATACTGCTGTGCCATTTTTCAAAGGGAAGCTGGTTGGAATCGAGTTGTATGGAACCTTCGCCACTGTAAGCTAGTAGCTCTTTGTATTCTAAACCGAAGATCAATGCGTTTTAGATTGGATAAACTTTCGCTTCTAAGGGTATTCATAAACTTTGAATATCGACCCTTCACTATGCCACACTTTGTAACCAATTATTTCTCCTAGCTCATTTAGATAAATACGAGGATGGAGTACTCACGGTTTCTAGTAGGAACGCGCGCACGTGGTGCTGCTACGAGTAGGTAGGTAGTTGCATGCACGCGTCACCCGCTACGTAGGTAGGTACTTTGGCGAAAGAGTTGAGCACGATGCTAAACAGCTTAACTCAGCTGAAATCAGATGATTAGCACGGTATTACATAGTGGAAATGGAGGATGGAAGTGTAAATTGTGAAGTAGAGTAGAATCACTCTCAAACTAAAATATAAAAAAAAAATTAAATGATGGATGATGATGTAATGGTGGATGATGGCTAAAAAGAAGTCCTTACACTTTTACTTCAAGCGCGCGGTCCGTACACACAGCGTCAGTATGTGTTAACCTCTCAAGTTTTAAAATGTCAATGTATAAAAAAAAAAGTCAATAAGAGTTAATTGTTTCGACGTGGATTCGAACCATAGCATCACCGAACGAAGTTGTGTGTACTTTGAATGCAGTGAAAAAACTTTTACCACTATTTAGGATTTTCACATAATCGACCGGTATAGACAGAGGATGGAACACACCCCTGATCACAGCACATTACCACGTTTTTGACCCTCTGTTAAAGAAGCATGGAAGAAAACAGCTCTGAGAAGAACTGAAACACGTTTCGACAATTCGTAAAAGAAACAGGAGTATCAGGAGCTTTGAGGCTACTCTAGTCTTCAGTTCACGGCGTCTTCTATCTTCAGTCACCGCGAATCCCAAAGCCATAACACACCGTCACTCCATCTTCACTCGACGGTGGCCGACTCGACAAATGCTCAGGCCGCATCGTCAGGCTACCGATATGCTTCGCTTGAGGAGTATCCACCACTGATCACAGCACACTACCACGTTTTTGACCCTCTGTTAAAGAAGTATGGAAGCAAACAGCTCTGAGAAGAACTCGAACACGTTTCGACAATTCGTAAAAGAAACAGGAATATCAGGAGCTTTGAGGCTACTCTAGTCTTCAGTTCACGGCGTCTTCTATCTTCAGTCACCGCGAATCCCAAAGCCATAACACACCGTCACTCCATCTTCACTCGACGGTGGCAGACTCGACAAATGCTCAGGCCGCATCGTCAGGCTACCGATATGCTTCGCTTGAGGAGTACTGTATCCACCACTGATCACAGCACACTACCACGTTTTTGACCCTCTGTTAAAGAAATATGGAAGCAAACAGCTCTGAGAAGAACTGAAACACGTTTCGACAATAAAATTCGTAAAAGAAACAGGAATATCAGCAGCTTTGAGGCCACTCTAGTCTTCAGTTCGCGGCGTCTTCTATCTTCAGTCACCGCGAATCCCAAATCCATAACACACCGTCACTCCATCTTCACTCGACTGTGGCCGACTTAACAAATGCTCAGGCCGCATCGTCAGGCTACCGATATGCTTCGCTTGAGGAGTACTGTAGCCACCACTGATCACAGCACACTACCACGTTTTTGACCCTCTGTTAAAGAAGTATGGAAGCAAACAGCTCTGAGAAGAACTGGAACACGTTTCGACAATTCGTAAAAGAAACAGGAATATCAGGAGCTTTGAGGCCACTCTAGTCTTCGGTTCGCGGCGTCTTCTATGTTCCGTCACCGCGAATCCCAAATTCATAACACACCGTCACTCCATCTTCACTCGACGGTGGCCGCCTTAACAAACGCTCAGGCCGCGTCGTCAAGCTACCAGTACGCTTCGCTTGAGGGGGAGTACTGTAGCCACCACTGATCACAGCACACTACCACGTTTTTGACCCTCTGTTAAAGAAGTATGGAAGCAAACAGCTCTGAGAAGAACTGAAACACGTTTCGACAATTCGTAAAAGAAATAGGAATTTCAGGAGCTTTGAGGCCACTCTAGTCTTCAGTTCGCGGCGTCTTCTATCTTCCGTCACCGCGAATCCCAAAGCCATAAGACACCGTCACTCCATCTTCACTCGACGGTGGCCGACTCGACAAATGTTCAGGCCGCATCGTCAGGCTACCGATATGCTTCGCTTGAGGAGTACTGTATCCACCACTGATCACAGCACACTACCACGTTTTTGACCCTCTGTTAAAGAAGTATGGAAGCAAACAGCTCTGAGAAGAACTGAAACACGTTTCGACAATTCGTAAAAGAAACAGGAGTATCAGGAGCTTTGAGGCCACTCTAGTCTTCGGTTCGCGGAGTCTTCTATCTTCCGTCACAGCGTCTTCCATTTTCCCTAATCCATAACACACTGTCACTCAATCTTCACTCGACAGTGGCCGCCTCGACAAACTGTCAGGCCGCATGGTCAAGCTACCGGTACGCTCCGTTTGAGGCACCACTGATCACAGCACATTACGTTTTTGACATCTGTTAAAGAAGCATGGAAGAAAACAGCTCTGAGAAGAACTGAAACACGTTTCGACAATTCGTAAAAGAAACAGGAGTATCAGGAGCTTTGAGGCCACTCTAGTCTTCAGTTCGCAGCGTCTTCTATCTTCCGTCGCCGCGATCTCTAATCCATAACACACCGTCACTCAGTCTTCACTCGCCGGTGACCGACTACGGCGCGAGAACTTTTTTTTTAAAAGCACCTCCCCGATCAACCTATGAGGCCGGCTTCTGCTTAACTGGACTAACCTGTGGTGGCCTTAGTCAGGGTCGTCGCTGAGGAGGGCAGCAAAGGGACAGGCTGGATCTGAGTGAGATCATTATTTAGGTTTTAAACCATCTGTAACTGATTAAGAGCCCACCGTTAATTTCAATTGGAGATCACCACAGTTTAAAGAGATCCGGTTTTTCTAGAATCTATTTTATCATCATTATTCTCCTGGCCTTACCCCAGTTCATCTGGGATCGGCGCAGCATGTCTTCTTCTTCCATACTTCTCGTTTACTCGTCATCTCAGCAGTCACCTCCTATTTAGCTATATCATCATTCACACAGTCCATCTATCGTTTCTTTGGTCTTTCTCTATTCTTATAGCCGTCTACATTAATACTAACATTTTCCACATTCCTCTGTATCACATGTCCATACCACGATAACCGATTCACACAACTTTTCAGTCACCAGCGCCACTTTGAGACTTCCTCTGTACTAATTCCTTATTTTATCTATTCGCGTAACACCACACATCCCCCTTAGCATTCTCATCTCAGTCACATGCAAATGCCTCTCATTCATCCCTTTTGTGGACCAACATTCTGATCCATACAACACAGCAGGTCTAAGCATCTATACTAATATTATAAAGAGGAAAGAGTTTTTTGATTGTTCGTACCGAACAAGCTCCAAAACTACTGGACCGATTTTAACCATTTTTTCAAAAATAGAAAGCTAGATTATCAAGAAGTAACATAGGCTACAATTTATTTCCAAAAAAAATAGAGATCCTGAAGAAAATTGCAATAATGTAACCCAAAGTAGCACAATTTTTGCATATAAAATTCATTATTTGGCGTGCGCTGAGAAAACTATTGATGATACTTAAAAATTATGTACTACATGTTTAAAGTACTTATTATTACCTACAAAAAATTCCGCGATGGCTTATATCTAACTATCATAGTTAAGTCACAATAGCAGCTTTTGCGTTCAAAAATTTAATTAGATCGCCAGTAGAAACAAAAGTTGGTTACATTCGTATCGTAGTATAGTAATTCTTGTTCAATTAGTTTTATCATCAGTATTTATGTAGCAGTAATAACTGAGTGTTCAAGAAGAACTTTTTATCTTTATGTAAAGTACATGCAGCGACATCTATTGAACCAAAATGGTACTAAGGAATAAAAATGTGCTCACAAGATAACTTTAAAATCGACTGACCGGCTTTTTAAAAAGTTATGATAGCGTACTCTAGATTAGTCTACATGACGCTGCTTTGAAAATCTACAAAATCTAAATCTATACTAAATCCCTGTAGAGTGTGTATTCGATGTGCTTTCATACGGAAGGCAAGAGGTCCGCAACAGTTTACAGTAGCTATATCGTGTTTGGGCTCATTTCGTGCCCCTTGATGAGAACATTAAACCTAACAACATAATATGTTGTATTTTATTGCATTGCATTCAAAAGCAAAACTAAATTTGTTTTTCACAGTATGATAATGAAGTCCCATATATCTCAAATACCAAACATCAAATATTATTCAAAGCAATTTTCGTTGAAATTTCTTTTTACGTTCTACAATCCTACGTTGTTTCAGAATTTTATTCCTCTTACTTTAGAAATTAGAGGGGGCACATTTTTGTAACGATTAAACGATTGACTTTGAGAAAAAATGCTTTTAATTACTTCAGTGTCATTTTTAAAGACCTATCTATAGACAACCTGCACGTAACGAATTGAAGTAAAAATTTTATGTTTTTATTTTCAGTTCCTTTTTTTATTATCATTTTTGTATAAAAATTGTAAAGCGGTTCACAGAATATATCTACCTACCAAGTTTCAACTGTGTAGTCCTAATAGTTTCAGAATAAAGTGGCCGTCACTTACAGACTGACGGACGGGCAGACAGACAGGCGGGCGGACGGACGGACGGACGGACGGACGGACGGACAAACAGACAGACAGACAGACATGACGAATCTATAAGGGTTCCGTTTTTTGCCATCCGCCATGCTACGAAACCCTAAAAAGTAAGCGATAGCATATTTGATCTTTTAACGTTGACTCACACTCTCTAACCCTCTCACTCTCTTATGTGACGCAGACGAAGTTGCGCAGGTCAGCTAGTGGTTTTATTAATCTTCCCCTCGAGTTTAAGCGGATTGCGGGAGTTGCATTTAGTTTCCGTGACCTGCCACCATTTCCACCCAGTATTAATTTGTATAAAAAATACTAAGATTCCGAGTACTCATTAAGTGTTCAAATCTTTCATACATCATCTGCCTAGCCTTTTCCCAACTATGTTAGGGTCGGCTTCCAGTCTAACCGGATGGAGCTGAAAACCCGTTTTTTTACTTGGAGCGACTGCCTATCTGACCTCCACAACCCAGTTAGTACTAGGTAAAACAATACCCCTTGGTAAGACTGGTTATCAGACTTTCCGAGCCACTGACTACCTATAATGACTGTCAAAGTTATACAAATGACAGCCGGGACACATTCCAAAAGACAGCTCAAAAATGCAAACCAAATTTTTTTTCTGGAGATGTCACACATTCACACAGACATAGGCTCATCGCAGGCAGTTTCACCAGTTTGACGATTAACAAATCGAATTCTTGTTGTTGCTCTAAACACAGGTTCAATTTCTAGTTTTTCAATCAATTGCTTCCAAGCTAGTATGCTCCTTGATCTCATAATACCTATAAGTTATACAACATTATTTTTAGTATATGCGAAACCTGAATATAGTTTGTTCAGAATAAGTAACTGAATCGATACCAATTATTTTTAAACCATGTTATAATTTGTCCCAAAAATATAACCTTCTAGTTACGGAGATATTGGGGGTCAAAGTTCAAAATTTTTCACAAGTTTTTTTTTAAATACATGTTTTTAATGTAAGATTTTTACTTTACACACCTCCACGACTATTCAATCCATTCATCAGCACAATGCTATGAGTGCTTTGAGTCCTACCGTAAAACGTGATTTTCACCCCAAAAAAAAAAAAAGTCCGATTCCCAGCAATAATTTTTGCGTAAAGTTACTCAGTTTGATGTACAGAATGCTTGGTTGACGGATATGTGAAGGGTCTGTTTACACCCGGTGTAAACCCAAAAAGAATCTCACACTCACATACAACAACAGGTATGTCATGTGTATAATAATCGAGCTACCATAACACCACTCTCATTTGATAAATGCTTTGATAGTGTACTAGCTAATCCTGGTTATAAACTTTCTGTGTGCCAAATTTCATCCTAATCCCGTTCAGTAGTTTTTGCGTGACAGAGTAACTAACACCCATCCATCCTCACAAACTTTCGCATTTATAATATTAATTAGTAGGACTTGCGTTCCTACATTATAAGTTGTAAGTCCTGAATTATAGTTAGTTAGTAGTTAGTATCATGTCGCATTATAAATAACTAGCAGTTACCCGCGACCTTCGTTCGAGTGAAATTATTATGTTTTTGTTCAATATCAATTTTTTTTTTTATTCAATCTCAATTTATTATTTATTATTATTTTTTGTTGTTGTATATGGGTATTATGCCTGAATTAAAACACAATATTTGTTTTTATTTTTATTTATTTATTATAAAAAAGTATTACTTTTTTTTTAAATCGAATTTTGTTACCAATTTCAAGGGTTTTAATTTTTTTGCACGAAACCCTCATTATTTTTCTAAAATAAAAGTAGCCTATGTTAGACTTTATAACATCAAAAGTCAACAAGTAACAGTAAAAGTCCCGTCAAAATCGGTCCAACCGTTTCGGAGATTAGCTGGAACAAACAGACAGACAGAAAAAAAGGGAAAAGACTGTGTTTTTGTTTAAGTGCCGTACATAATTATGCATTCAGTAAAAAGCTGTTATTTTGATATTACAAACAGATGCTTCAATTTTATTTATTTGTATAAATGTAAAAAGATAGATTAATTGTTAGCAAATTAGAATCAATTTAATACAATTTACTAACTGCATTTTCTAGAATCAGAACTAACGGCTAATTATGGTTATGTTGCTTCAACACTTAGGTATTTTTTTCGTTTTTTTTTTTTTGAAAAATACGTTGCCCCACACTAGGAATTTCTCCTGTATCGTGGGTGCGTTTACAAACATTTAAACTCGCACACACAAACAGCCAGACCAAGTAAGTTATTTCATCACCACTGCTCTCAAAACGGTGAAAGAAAACATCGTGAGGAAACCGGCATGTCCTAGAACCAAAAATTCGAAGACATGTGACATCTACCAACCCGCACTGGGCCCGCGTGGTGGATTCCCATGGCCCATTCCCTCTCATAGAGAGGAGGCCTGCATCCCAGCAGTGGGAACATTAATAGGCTGATTATGCTTATATCTCGCAGTACAAAGTGGGTTTCAAAAGTTACTACAGACAACTATGTGACAAAAATAAATTCGAGCTCGAAATCACACATGGCATAACAGCCTTAATGAATAAAAGCACTTTCTGTCATCATCATCTGCCTAGCTTTTTCCCAACTATATTGGGGTCGGCTTCCAGTCTAACCGGATGCAGCTGAATACCAGTATTTTACATGGAGCCACTGCCTATCTGACCTCCACAGCCCAGTCTGTACTGGGTAATACGATACCCCTTGGTTAGACTGGTTGTCAGACTTTTTGGGCCACTGACAGCCTAACGACTGTCAAAGATCTACAAATGACAGCCGGGACCAACGGCTTAACGTGCTTTCCGAGGCACGGAGGAAACACAAAAAAAAAAAAAAGCACTTTCTGTATGGCCACAAAAATATTTAACAAGCTGCCCGAGACATTAAAATTGTTAAAGCTGGATAAATTCAAAAGTGTACTTCTGATAATATTAATCAACTAGCTTTTACCCACGGTTTCGCCTACGTGGATGTCGAATAATATCCGATTACTTACTTTCATACCCCTTTTTAAAACTTCGGGGGTAGAATTATCAAAAACGCTGTAACACATATAAATTAATTTTCAATTGTCAGCCTTAACACAAAATTTGAAGATCCTAACTTCAAAACTGACGGACTTTCATATAAACTTCCATCCCCTATTTTACCTCTTTAGGGGTGGAATTCCCAAAAATCCTTTCGTAGTGGATACTTACTCTTTACAAACAACACACCCTCCAAGTTTGATGTCTCTAGGACCAGCGTTTTGGGCTGTGTTGATATATCACCCAGTCAGTCAGTCAGTTTACCATTTTATATATATAAGATAAATGTTACTTCTCGTTATAGGACTATTTGGATGACAGTTTTATAATCCCTCCTTCAGACAATGAGCATCAGGTCATCATATCTGTTTTGATAATCCTGTATTTATTTGGTATTTACATAATTGACATTGCAATCATTTATACTAGCGAGCCGCCCCGGCTTTGCACGGGTGCAATATAGATACATCAACCTTCCTCTTGAATCACTCTATCTATTACTGAAAACCGCATCAAAATCCGTTGCGAAGTTTTAAAGATCTAAGCATACATAGGGACAAACAGCGGGAAGCTTTTATACTATGTAGTGATACTTTTTATTATTCAAATGCTTTTTTTTTTTTTTCGGATGGGAAATCATCAAATGACCCCCCCCCCACTCTGGGCGGAGCGGAAGGGAGTGTCAGACTTGTACTGACTAAAACCCATCCATGTTCCTTCTTTGCCCTTTGTGTTCCAGGGCCACGGTATCTCTTTCGAACAGTCCCGCAGCCCTGGCATTATTCAAATGCTTGCATTCTTGTTCCATGCAAGCATTTAACATTTATGTTCTTTCTTAGAATTTATTGTTGACATTGTAGAAATAGTTTACTGGTTTATTAATTGCTTTGACATACCTGTATTAACTTTAAAATTGAGATTATCATCTTTATGTATTGATCAACTTGCTTTGTGATTCTTGTTTTTATAATTTTAATTGATAATGGTATTTGTTGCATGTAATTAACTGAATTTAATTTAAATTGATGATAATATTTGTATGGCAAATGGTGAAACATAGAGCACATATGAAAATGTAACATCCCACACACTCTGTAACTATGTATGTTAACAAATAAACATTCTACTTCTGCATTTATGATTCAGATTAAATTATTTTTCTTTTAGTATTAAATAATTATGTAAAATTTACATGCTGAAAATCAAAATAAAAATCAAAGCCTTTATTTTAAGTAAGCCAGTTACAGGTAGGTACTTTTGAACTGTCGAAACAAAGACAACAATGAAATGTAGCTACATTCCCAGTCACAAGGCATAAAAACTGTGAAAGTACTGTAGTTGCCCATTCCCTCCCTAGCTTAGATCTCTGTGGAGAAGAACGGGCAAGAAACTTCATGGACACTTTTAAATCATAATATTGTTACAAAACCTTTGTAACATCATTCATGTTGAGATGGAGAATGCAGAATAAGATTATTATAAGTATTTTATCTTTAAGATCCGTCTGTACCTTATTTACGCAAATAAATGATTTTGATTTAAAAGAAATCAATTCACTCGAACTTTGAATAGATCCAGATTATAATAATCAGGGAACAAAGAAGTCTGCACTTAATTTCACAGGAGTTCGCCCAATAAATATGGTAGCATAATGCTTCGTTATTTTTTCCAGATAGTTCTGAATATGGTCATACAGGTCTCGAACCCAGTATTGACTCCAGCTCTCACAACGGTTTGAATCTGCTTGTAACCTAAATACCATTACCAAAATTGTACCTTTTTGAGAGAAAATAAATTACTATTGTTTTGTATTTAATTTAAATAATAGGTTTAAGTGAAGCCTTGGGGGCGCTATAAAGAGAGGACTGACAAACATTTTCGTTTTTTTCCGCCCCTCAGGGGCGAGACAGACAAGGACGCGTTTTTTCATTTCCGCGTCTCGACCGCGCCCTTTCTTTTCTGTTTTTTAGTGTCGCGACGCTTTTATACATTTTGTATGAAAATTAATTGAAGGAGCGCCGCGTCCTCGTCTTTTCTGTTTGTCCCGCCCCATAAACGACACACTGACAGATTAAATTCGTTAAATAAGCTAGAACCTTCTTGTATTCTAAACCGAAGATTAATGCGTTTTTGATCGGATTAACTTTCACTTATATGGGTAACAAAGTAATTCGTTGACTGAAAATCGACCCCTCATTTAGCCACGCTTTTTAACTAATTCTTTCTCCTAGCTCATTTAGATAAATAGGAGGATAGAGTAGGTACTCACGGTTTCCAGTAGGAACGCGCGCACGTGGTACTGCTACGAGTAGGTAGGTAGTTGCATGGACGCGTCACCGGCTACCCGCTACGTAGGTAGTTTGTCGAAAATGTTGAGCACGATGCTAAACAGCATTAATCCCTCGCTAGATTAATGTTCTGTGATTACTCCAGCTGAAATCAGTTCATTAGCACGGTATTAAACAGTGGAAATGGAGGATGAAAGTGGATAGAAATTAGGATGGCGGGACGTACCTTATATATTACGTTTTTTCTACACGGCTGAATTCGGCTTAGAAGGTCCAATTATATGTTCTTGATGGTTTTGTGGTGTTTGGGTTCTTCAATGAAAGAATTCCAACTATTCAACTGGCGTTTTTTACGATTTGTAGTATTTTAGTTCGAAAATGGGTGACCTGACCGCTCGAGCGAGCAAGTGTGAAAATGTCGTGTCGAAACTCGAAGAAATTGCACTGTGCCGGTGAGGTAGCGCCCGATTGGTCCTCAAAATTCAAAAATTTAAACCTGCGATCAATCAGAGCCCAGAGATAGTGACAAGCGTTGTGGGTGCGTTCACGCGAATCAGTATACGTACTCAGTGTGACGTAAAGTTAAAGATATATTTATTTTGTAAAACATGAGCGGGTATGGTATGCAATAAACAGGTCTTATAAATAAAAATAAAATTGTTACATGTTTTACCATAAAGGAATGGCGTACAATAAAAATGTTAGACTAAAAAGTAGGGTAAACTTAATTTAAAAAATAGAAGTTTGTACGTAAAAATATTAAATTTGTAAGAAATGGCTTATATAATAGGGTAAACTTTTATTATAAAAGATATAAAATTAAAAAAGGCTTAAAAGGGTTAAAAAATAGACGTTATTAACTAAAAATATTAAAACAAGAAAACGTAATGCTTGAACACTTCCTTAAGCTAATGTTATTCATAAGCTGGATGATGCTTTCGTTTTCGTAGCCTTTATGGAGTTTTATCTGAGTGCTTAAAAAAAATCCAAACGTCTAGACCCGGCATTATAATTTTGTCACACAAGCGAAGGTAGACCGTGGAAAATAGTTGTAGTGTAGTGTACAGGTGAATTTAGATAAATTATTGGCAAAGCTTTTAAATACAGACGTGATGGCTCGTGCCCATAGTTCAACATTTTTTTTTTTACAACTTTTTCTGACAATGGGGTCTGCCGAATCCGAATGCAGCTAGGTATGCACCACCACTCACTTGATGCGTGCGCGTCTTAGCGGACCGATGTCCGGTATCTATTGTTGATGTGAAAGATATATTGCAACGTATTTGTTTTTTCGTTATAACTAATATTTTAAGAGTGAATTAATAATAGAATTGTGTTATTGCTATAAGTAACATTTGAAGAGTTTCATCATAGAAAAAAGTTTTTTACAAACCTTACGACTAGAGAGAATAGAAAGAAACTAGTTCACAAGGAAGGTATGGTTTTACTCAACGGTACAATTTTCGAAATATGTAGGTAGTGCTTTCTTGGGTCGATATCTTTAGGTGAAGATCTCAAATAAAATAAATAACTTCCGTGAGTGATGTGATGTGAAGTGGGTGTGACATTTTTAGTGATATTCGGTGTTGATAGTGCTTCTGGTGACCGTGAGGAGTGTGAGGACGATGCCGATACCTATGTGAGTACCTACTTTGAATTCAGTACCTCAGATATTAACAAGTTTTGGGAACACAAACTCAATTTCTTTCCTGTCAAAGTTCAAATTCGAACGCAAGCGAAATTTTTTGAGGGGCCTTTTTATTTATGGTCAAAAAATCAATGGTAATAAAAAATGGACGTAGCTCTACCTTATTAAGCCAACCCACACCACAATCTCTTACTTATTTGTTAATTTAGTAGGTATAAAGTTTGTCAAACTTATCAAATAATCCAAATGTGGTATTCAATCAAATCAGTCCCATCCATATAATATACATCCATTTTTTTATTGAACAATAATTGTTTGATAAATTACGAAATTCTTTTTTTGTTGTTTTTTTTTTAGATTATTTTGTTTAAAGTAGGTAATTCGTTAGATTTAATGTCCTTCGCTTCGCTATTCATGTTTAGTTATGTTTGTGCTACCTACCACTCATGCAAAAATTTCATTCCTTTGTTTGATACAACTTTTGTGAGAGAGTGTGAGATGTATTCAAAACTCAGCCTTATCGCCTTGGTTGAAGTTTGTTTTCCCAACATCTAACAATGGTTTAAGCAATTTGCAGGTGCATCACTAATAAAAGTGATACTTGAATACAAAATGTAGTCTTATGACCTTGAAATAAGGATGTTTTTTCCATAACAAGGGTTCAGTAAATATTATTTGCGTAGTTTCGGCGTAACTTTTTATACAAAAGAGTCTTATCTGTGTGGCTCGTACCGCCTGTAACACTTACCAAATTATAACCTGCACAAAAAATATCTTTATTTCAAGGAAATAAGAGTGAGTTTTGAATACTTACAGAAAACTATTTTTTATATTGTTGTAAGGTATCTGTTTTTTCCTGTTTTATTTTCGTTACTTGTATAATGGCGTCTATGTGTTTACTAAAACTTGAAATGTATGAAAAAACATCACGCCTGTAATCCCCGAAGGGTTAGCCAGAAGTGTACCTAAAGTTACACCACATTTTAATTTATTTTATTTATTTTGGACAATAAACAGCTACAATATGTGTTGGTGGAACAGAGGAAAGATAACACAAAATATTAACAATATTGCAGCCCACAACATTATACGCATATTAACAAAAGAGAATATGATAATGAGTGCCACTAGATAGGTAATAAATAATTACATCACATTAATAACAAATTATTATAGAAATATCATATTATCTGCCTAGCCTTTTTCCCAACTATGTTGGGGTCGGCTTCCAGTCTAACCGGATGCAGCTGAATACCAGTATTTTACATGGAGCAACTGCCTATCTGACCTCCACAACCCAGTTAGTACTGGGTAATACGATACCTCTTGGTAAGACTGGTTGTCAGACTTTTTGGGCCACTGACTACCTAACGACTGTCAAAGATCTACAAAAGACACCCGGGACCAACGGCTTAACGTGTTTTCCGAGGCACGGAGGAAACTCGGTATGTAATGGGTGGTCACCCATCCACAGACCAACCTAGGCAAGCACGGCTTAACCTAAAGATCGATCCGAGCGGCTGTTATTATTTAGCCACGAGCTCCTCTAATTATAGAAATATCAATTAGCAATTATAAAATCATTTAATAAACGAAATATTAGTTACATAATGCAAAATAGAAATTTCAATTGATGTGATTGCTTGGCAACCGAGTATCTAATAATTAGCACTAAAAGCAAATAAATAATAAATAATACGTAATAAAATCTTGATTAGCTTACATTCCTAATAACATTACTGGTTAAAAAAAAAAAATCATAACATTAGATTTAAATTTGGATTTTGAGCATACAAAGACATCAATATTAACAAAACTACAATAAAATTATAGGATTCAACCATTTGACGAATAGTTCAGCTCAAACCAGAATTAGTTCGACAGGTATAGACAGCAAATAGGGTACCTTCTACACGTGTACTACGTATATTAACGGTGCGTGGGACTACATAACATAGTACACTAAGAAGGCTTAGAAAATTGTCAAGTTTAAAAACAGCCAGGACTGCGTACCATGGCTACGTTGGCTCAATACTCAGATACGGTCTGCTTGTATGGGGTAACTCTGCCTTCGTAAAAAAAATATTTATGACCCAAAAGAAATGTATCAGAGCCATTTACGGCGTTGGACCCCTCGATACATGTAGATACATGTGGATGTGTGTATTCAAAAAGTTGGGCTTATTTACACTTACTAGCTTATACATTTTAGAAGTAGGGATGTTTGTTAAAAAACACCCAAACCTATTCTCTAAAGTGACTGAAAATAAAAAGTTTCTCTCTAGAGATCCCTTCAAACAGACCATCACAAGATATGAAGCACTCTCTTTCAAAACAATTGCTATAGCATGTCGGTCCAAATCTTCAATAAAATACCGAAACAAATCAGAGAACTTCCAATAAATTATTTCAAAATGAAACTTAAGAAATGGCTCTTTAATAACGTGTTCTATACAATTAATGAGTTTTTGACTTATAAACCCATTTGTAATGGTTAAGTAGCTTTTGTTCCTATTTTTTAATATATTTTTTTATTTGTTTATATTTTTTCCTAATTTTATTACATTTTGTTAATATTTTAACTAGTACTAGGTACCTAAACCAAGAGTACATTGTGTTAGGTATTTTAATTTTAAGTTTGCATGCTGAAGGAAGTCAGCAAATGTGTGAAACCTTTTATTTTATAAGACCATCATGTACCATATTTCATGCAAAATAAAGAATCTTGAATCTTGAAGAAAGAGGGTAGTTTGTTCGTGAGATCGATACAATCAAAATCACCATGAACAACACCATACAGTACAGAAGCCTCTATATACTTACGTCTAGATTCTAGGTTGACCTGTCCAAATTTATCCAGTAATTGTAAGTACGACAAATACGTTTTATGGCATCTATAATGCATGGCTCGTAGAAACTTACGTTGGACTTATTCAATCTCGTCTATGTATTTCTGATAAAACGGGTTCCAGAAAGGGACGTCATATTCTAATTGTGATCGTACAAGGGTCTTATATAGGTAAAGGTATGTGGAAAACCGCTTGAATTCAGTGGACGATCTCATAACGAAACCGTACATCTTAATTTCGCCAGTTAGGTACATTTAAGTCCCATGTAATAGGGGGTGAGTCTATTGCCGGGCACAAATCCAGATTCCGTGGCTGTTTCTGAGAAATTCCTGGTGAAATAAGCCAATTCCTTCAAACCACGTATCATGTTCTTTACCCGTACACAAAAAATCGATTAAATCCAATGAATACTTTAGCCACAGGAAATTATTTTTCATTTTCTTTTTTACATTTTGGAAGTCATGGAGAGAGGTCTTTGCCCAACAGTGGGATGACACAGGCTAACAGTATCAGTATTATTTTACAACATGATGTAGATCTGAGTCCGTAATAATAGGTAAACATTGTAAAGTCAAGAACCTGTTATTTAGAAAAAAATAACATTTTTTGCAAAGAACAAATGGGCTTTAGAAAAAATAGAACCATTAATATGGCTATTTATAACTTTTTAGAAAAAATACATCATAACATGGATAACAGAAAACCAGTGATGGCGATGTTTATGGACATGACCAGGGCATTTGATTATGTAGACCATAAAATTCTATTAACTAAGCTCGAAAGATATGGTGTCAGAGGTAACGTCCTTAATCTGATAAAATCTTATTTAGACAATAGAAGTCAAATTACACAAATTAATAGAGTAAATATAAAGACCAAAACTGAGGTAGTTTACTCTTCTAGCTCTAGAATACTGTCTTGTGGTGTGCCGCAGGGTTCTGTGTTGGGACCATTACTTTTTATTTGCTATATTAGTGAAATTTGATGTTCGACTACTTTCCCCAAGTAGTCGAACATCAAATTTCACTATTTGCCGACGACAGCACTGTTATTTATGATTCTGGCACTACAAAAGAAATAGAAGAGCATGTAAACAACAGTCTTATTCCTATTATCGACTGGTTAAATGCTAATAACCTTAAAATAAATCTAACCAAAACTAAAGTTATGAATTTTAAAATAAGACACAAAGAACAATCACAGTTTCAAATAAACTATAAGGGGAATGACATTCTTGAAGCTAATGTTACAAAATTTCTTGGACTACATATTGACAATGACATGACATGGAGAACTCAAATTGAAAGCGTTTGTGGAAAGCTTAGTAGATTTTCATATGCTCTTTATATGCTGGGTAAAATTGCGAATAAGACCGCACTACTAGCAGCCTATCATGGTTATGTTGCCTCGGCTCTGCGGTATGGCCTCATATTCTGGGGTAATGCCCCTAAGATTCAAGAAGTGCTTATAGCACAGAAAAAAATGTATTCGTGCTATTTGTAAAATAAAACAAACAGAATCATGCAAGCCACATTTCCATAAGCTAAAAATATTAACTTTACCGTCACTCTATATTTATGAAGCCTGTATTTTTATTAAACACAATATGAATTTATATAGATTTGTAGAAAGTAAACGGCGCTCAAAAAAGTTGCAGGTGTTAGCAACAAAAACAAAATTTTATAGCAAAAGCTTTTATGCAATGGCTCAAAAACTATATAATAAGTTACCAGGACAAGTTATCTCAAGTATTAACATTATCGAATTTAAAAGAAATTTGTTTAAATTGCTAAATAACAAGGTGTATTATTCTGTTGACGAATATTTAAATGACAAATTTTAATTCTAATTCGCTTTTACCGGAATCGAATCTGTTTTATGTGAGATACTAAATGATTTTGTTAATTTTGTTTATTGTGTATTAATGAATTAGTGACATTATTATTTTTATTTTTGTATTTTTTGGTTCTTTTTACTTTATTTTATTTGACATTTTATATAATTTTGACATTATTTATAATTATTGTAGAATTCTAGAATTATTGTTTGAATTTCGAAAATGTATTTGTTTAAGAAAAAAAAAAAAAACCTTTGATATTTTGTATGCCTTTTGGCGGGGCACAGCTCGGTCCTAATTTATTTATAACATCTTTTGTATACACCCTGTGTTCACGAAATAAATGAATTTGAATTTGAATTTGAACCTGTGCAAAACGTACGATTCTATTCTCTACGTCTCAATATGCAAGCAATCTTCTATAAGACAGAGAAAGGTGTCATACGATTCCACTCTGACGCGCCCCGCCCAGTCCCACAAAATACTACAATTAGAAAGAAAAAGAAATATTACTTAAGCAAATTATGCATAGTGGTGCATAGACAATTGCGAGTGTGTGTGTGTGAGCGGATTTTTTTCGCCAAAAAGTCTCGAACTCGGTAACTATGGCGGTCAGTGCATAGCAGCGCCCTTTGAGGAGAGCAAACGCCTAATTTTTTTACTACGAGACGAGCCGCGCGCGCATTGTCGTGATTTTATGAAAGTTTTAGTTGTTATTGTGATTAAAGACGATTTATGATAGTTGGATTAGTGTATAGGGTAGTGTGACTTATTGTTAAGTGTTAGTCTAATATTAGTTGGTTAATTAGGCATTTAATAGGTAGCTAGTTTTGTGAGTTTTGTACTTTAATTATGCCTCATAGGTACACAGCTGTCGAGTACACCGACAGGGTACTTACGTACGGAGAATGTAATCAAAATGCGGCTTTAACATTGCGTACATGTCGGGAGAGATATGGTGACACACGAACGTTTGATGGTGTAAATTTTGATTGTGATGTGATATTATGTTATTTATTCTTCAATCAGTGATCTTTTAATTAACAACGTGCAACTTAGTGAGTTTACGACACTGCCACCGGTAAGTGTCTTTATGTAGATGAAGCGTGTTTTTTTTATGCAGTTAATTCCGCTATTTATATTGTTTGAAAATTGTAATTTTTAAATTTTCCATTAGCTACTAATTTTCGTGTTTTAAAATGTTTCGATGGACTAGTACTGTGCTCGGTTTCATTTAATGTCGTAGTTCCAGATCCACATTGTGTTCAGGGTGACTGAATCTGGACCCGCCATAGCAAATTCGCATATGTAGAAGAGGTCATTTGCTAATTATTAGACCTCACTTTCCCAAGTTAAAGTTTTAAAGTTAGGAGATATGTCAATTTTTATATTTTATTGAGATATTTCCAAATTTTTTCGACTTTCTTAAAAAAAGGTGAAGGTTCTCAATTCGGTTTTATATTTTTTTGTTTGTTACATCATAACTCCGTCATTTAATAACCGATTTGAAAAATTATATTTTCATGTGAAAAGATATACTTGTCGATTGGTCTCATAGAAATTTCATCAAAATCGGTTCAGTAGTTTTTCGTTTTCTCTTAACCATTTAGATTGACCGTCTAATGGTAACCTTAAAATAATTTTGACAAGACAGCTTACTCCGTTCATACTTTTGTGTAGATCAAAAGTAGGAAGCTAGAGAAATATAAGAATTACTTACATAGCAATAAGATATCTTTCGGCCTGCAGGTTTCAAAGCAAATATAACTGTGATAGTGCCGCGTCGTGTCATAATTATTACATTTACAACTATAGCGACAAGTATTGTTGTCCGCGTAAATTAAAATGTCATTTACCACGTCACAAAATACTTTTAAGTCGTAAAAATAGATTTTTTGGCGCGTAATCGGAGCCAAGATCCGAACTAACTAACCGTCCTAACTTGCTGTGTCTGGCATACCGCTGCTAAAACCACGATAGTTTGTTTTTCAAAATAGAATTATCATTTAAAAAAAATGAATAATCATCATCTGCCTAGCCTTTTTCCAACTAGCCTTTTACGCAGCAGAATGTCAGTATTTTACGTGAAATAACTGCACTTTTGAATTATAAACGGAAAAAAAATAACGCCGCCGCCATCTTGTTTTTTCAATAAACCTCAAACAATTTTACAAAATAAATGTTCACCAACATTGCCGTCTTGGTAATGTCATTCAAGTGCACAAGAACCTTGCAACACTGTAATGTGGCAGTTTGAGTGGTAGCCGTATGATATACTAGCTTTGCCCGCGGCTTCGCTAGCGTTAATTTAGAATTTGACAATCAATTCGGATTGTACTATGCTTGTAATAATATAATTAAATTATTTTAAATATGTTTTTTACGCCAACCCTGCGTAGGAAATTACAGCTGTTTTTGATATGGACAGAAAAATTCGAGTGCGAGCAGGATTTGAACCTGCGACCTTCCGATTCTGTACACCGGAAGTCTTAACCAATTAGACCAAAGCTTGCTCCCAGCTCTCGAAATACTCGTTCATATAAAAAAATAGTTGTAATTCCCTACACAAGGTTTGCGTAAAAAACATATTTAAAATTAGTTTGGTATGGCGACTTCTATACAACATTGATTTGGCTGTAATGTCAACGTGTTGGTTTAAGTTAGTTCGATACTTTCTTAAATAGATGGCACCAACGTCACCGTAAGACGTTATTAATGGAACGGGGAACGGTGAATATCAAAAACAGCTATAATTCAATTATGATTCGAAAGACACGTGGCGTCATCTATTATCATAAGAAAGTAATTGTTGTTTTCTTCGGGAACAGTACTTTTTTTCGGGATGAAAAGTGGTCCATTTCTGTAGGTACACCTGACAACGTCACGACGATACGGCACAGTTGGCGCAGTGGCTAAGCGATTGACCGCTGCGCTTCGTGTCGCGGGCTCGATTTCCGCACGGAACAAATATTTGTATGGCCTACAGGTAGTTGTTCCGGGTCTGGCTGTTTGTGTATGTGAGTTTAAATGTTTGTAAATGCACCCACGAAACAGGAGAAATTCCTAGAGTGGGGCAACTTTAAAAAAAAAAACCGTATTTTTCAAAATTTCAGGATGATCGGTTGGTTGTTGGTGGAACAAACTTACTTTCGCATTTATAATATTAGTAAGGAGTAAGGATAGAAAGATTACAAGACAGAACTTCTCTAAGAAAACACTTTATTCTAGGCCCCAGTCAGATTAATTTTCAATTATCTGTAAAATAAGATTTTTAATTGCTTTCAAATCAATAAAAAGTTGAATCATTAAGTTGACGTTACAGGGTGCTTTACACTGGCCATGGATCAAAGAATTTGAAAGTCGCGGGGAGAGGCCTTTGCCCAGCAGTGGGATGATACAGGCCAGGCCAGGCTAACAGTAAAAGTACAGGGTGCTATTGCCATATAAAATCTAAAGGGGAAACGCGTTTTGGGAGCTCATATAAAAAAGTATGTTAGTTGTCAAATTGATTGCTTGGTTTGAAATACCTTTTTTACTGGGAGATTTAAAATAAAACTCTTTCAGCACGATAAAGTGACAATGGGCCGGCCATAATAGCGTAGCATAGCAACTATTAGTTATTGAGGGGAGACCGCGAATCGGCAAGCGTATGGTCGCTCAGGTTAGGTGGAGCGACTATGTGCGCGACGTTGGGTGACAGGTAGTAGCTAGATAAGACATGCCAACCCTGAAGAATCGAGCTGAGTGGCCTGCAATTGGAGAGGTCTATGTATAGCAACGACTACATAAGAGAAAGTCTGAAAGTGGCGCCTGTGACTGAGAAGTGGTAATCGATTGTCACGTCATGCGGAAGAATAAGGAAAATGTCTTGAGAAAAATTTCGAGTATGAATGTAGATGGATATAAGAGTAGAGGAAGACCAAAGAAACGATGGATGGACTGTGTAATGGATGATATGGTTAGAAAAGAGCTGACTGCTGAGATTACGAGTAATCGAGAAGCATGCGAAAAGAAAACATGCTGCTCCGACCCCAGATAAATTGGTATTAGGACACGATAATTGACATTGTTGATGACGACACGGGTGCCGGACCTCAGACTTGCAAGAACCATGTTTGCGTAACCGCGAGGGCTCAGTCTTCGCGGTTATAATCACGTTGGAAACAAAAACGCTGTTAAACAACCCGCTGAAACGAACTCGTTTGCAGTAATACGTGGGAACACAAAGCGACCGCCCTCGTACTTCAGCATGTCTTCATGAGTTTGATACTCTATAACTGCATCGTAAGACATGTCTCTTGCTATGTAGGGCGGCGACTGGGAACAAACTTTGCCTGGAGACGTGAGAAACGTAAGCGCTGGAAACGTCGCGATGGGAACTCAAAACGTGATTGATAAACATGGTGGTCCTACTGGAGATTACGAAGCTCCGCATGTGCTGACTTCGGCCCTCGTGTGGTTGTCTGCATGGTCAATGAAATGATTTAGTTGACTTAGTTGACACCAATGTCTGGCATGGAGATACTTGTGGAGATACTTGTGTAGATACTTTATGCGGCACGCGATGAAAGCTTCAGCATTGCGGAACCGCGCGTTCGTGTTACACGCGCGCCTAAAAGAGATGTCAGCAACCGAGTAGGGGTCCGCATGGGATGCGATGCCGATGCCTGCCAGAACTGCGGGACTGTTCGAAAGAGATACCGTGGCCCTGGAACACAAAGGGCAAAGAAGGAATATGGATGGGTTATTTGATGATTTCCCATCCGAAAAAAAAGCATTGCAAAACAGTCATGTCGCAAAAGGGATATGGAAGGAATCAGTTTAGACGAAATGAAATAATGTATGGCCTTTTCGTTAAAGCATAGTGAAGTGATCGAAAGCGTTTTGAATAAAAAGAAAGACTGTAATAAAAATTTAGGATACGTCAATTTAGGTCTAGTTATTTCTAGTTTTCTTACTTTTTTAGTTTACATAACATGGCTAAAATCGCCGAAATGTTGTCTGTTTTGGCAAAATTGTTGCGGCCTAGAACAAGTTAATTTTAAAATTCCTACACCGGCAACGTTAGTGTCTGTGAAACTGTTTATTATTAAGATCATAATGCTATCCTATAAACTTCCTAACTTAATATTATAAATGCGAAAGTAAGTTTGTTTGTCTATTTATTACCGTTTTACGCCTAAACCACTGAATCGATCATCCTGAAATTTTGCATATACCTGTCAATTGTACAGAAACGGTCATAGGGTACCTTTCATCCCGAAAAATAGTACTGTTCCCGAGGAAAACAACAACAGCGGTCTTATGATAATAGATGGCGCCACATGCCTTTCGAATCATGAACGAATTATTTTATTTTAGAAATGCTAGCTGACCCGCGAAACTTCGTCTGCGCCACATAAGAGAGAGAGAGTCAACCTTAAAAGATAGACATATGACATCGCGGACTTCTTTTTTGAATTTTTTAAGAGGAACGATTCTGTCATACGTGATTGTTGCGTAACTTTAACCGTTTACGCAGCGCACGCAATGAAAGCTCTCAAAGGGAATAAATTTTCCCTGTTTTTGCAATATTTTTCATTGATGCTCCGCTCCTATTGGTTGTAGCGTGATCTTATATAACCTATAGCTTCCTCGATAAATGAGCTATCCAACACAAAAATTGTTTTTATAATTCGAACCAGTAGTTCCTGAAATTAGCTCGTTCAATCAATCAAACAAGCAAACTCTTCATCTTTATAATATTCGTAAAATTTCAAGTAGGTAACAATTTAATTTCTCGGAATTATTTGCATTAATCGCTAATATATTCTACTTATGTTTATTCAAATAAGGGCTTCCCTCGACAGACTAAGTGTTCATCCTTAGACACTCGATGACAGTCATACTCCAGCTAGGTCGAAAGTTCTCATCAAAGTGCATAAAATGAGCCGAGACACGATAAAGCTGCTGTAAACTGTTGCGGACCTCTTGCAACTGCCTTCCGCCTCCATCGTTAGACCGCAGATGAAAGTCATACTCTAGTTAGGTTTAATGTTCTCATCAAGGTTTATGAAATGAGCCCAAACCTGATATAGCTTCCGTATGCAAAGAGCATGGAAAGCGATCGAACACACACTCTACAGGGTATAGGCTATGTAGATTTTCAAAGCAGTGTCATGTAGACTAACCTAAAGTACGCAATCATAACTTTTTAACAAAGCCGGTCAGTCAATTTTAAAGTTATCTTGTGAGCACTTTTTTATTAATTAGTACCATTTTGGTTCAATAGATGTCGCTGCATGTATCTTACATATTGATGATAAGTTCTTCTTGAACACTCAGTATATTACTGCTACATAAATAAACTGGATAATAAAACTATTTGAATAAGAATTAATACTAGGATACGAATGTAACCAACTTTTGTGTTTCTACCGGGGCGATCTAATGCAATTTTAGAACACAAAAGCTGCTTTTGTGACTTAACTATGATAGTTAGATATATGCTCTCGCGGACTTTTTTGTAGGTGATAATGAGTACTTTAATTAAGTAGTACATCATTTTTAAGTATCATCAATAGTTTTCTCAGCGCACGCCAAATAATGAATTTTATAGGCAAAATTGTGCTACTTTGGGTTACATTATTGCAATTTTCTTAAGGATCTCTAATTTTTTTAAAATAAATTGTAGCCTATGTTACTTCCTGATAATTTAGCTTTCTATTGGTGAAAAAATGATTCAAATCGGTCCAATGGTTTCGGAGCCTATTCGGTACAAACAATCAAACAAACAAACGAAAAAATCTTTCCTCTTTATAATATTAGTATAGATTCACTTGTTACGTGAAAGACTGAGAGTCATATTACAATATCAAATGAGTACATTAAGCATCATTCTATTTATGAGATATGATTCATTATATAAAACGACGTTAAATTCAAGGAACTCGATAAATTCACACTTTCCTTTTTACCCAATGCTCACATCTTCAACGACTTTTGTAAATAGAAGAGTTGAAGGCAGTGAATGCATAAAACTTAATTTAAGAAGGCGAGCGGACACAATTTTTACAGCTTTATATACGAATATCCCAAATTTCACCTGTGGTGCCAACAGTCTCCGAGTAAAATGTCTGTGACATACGAACAGACAGGACCAATTTTCTCATATATCATTGCTTCAGTCCAGACTAAGAAAATAAATACATGTCTTTAAAAACTTACGTCATGTGGCCGACATTGTGATACTGAAGAAAGTTTATGCCAATCGGTACTAACCTATTGCATTTCATGTTGGAAAGAGAGCTTCGAAAACAATCCTTAAAGTTAGCTTCTTTCGACCCATATATTATCCTACATATTTATTATATCAATCCGGGAAATTACCTACCGTCCGCCAACACTTCATTATAACTACGATCCAAAAACAACACACTCTCACACCTTAATATAGGAGTATTGTACTTAAACGACGTCTCAATGCCGTGGTACCAAGATAGAATCAATTTAAACACATATTTACTCTCGGTCCTTTCCTTTACAACAAACTCAACTCTCTCTCAAATTCAATATTATGTAGTAGGTAACAACTGTGTTGACGCTCTTGTGTGATGTTATGTCTAGCGGGTTCGCTGGCGGGATGTTGACTGGAGAGTGTGGAGTAAAAACATTAGTCTTCAGAGATTCTTCTAATTTATTGTTGGTTCTTCATGACACTGTCGGATTCGGAATGCCTGACCACGTTTTTTTTTTTTTCGATATGGCATCTCGCAGGTCAACAGGAGGTTGTCGTCTGCTCAACCGAACTATCCTGTGGGTGCCTTGAGTGTAAGGCCTCCAGCCAGGGCATACCTGACCACGGAAAAGTGCTTCTTTTTTATAGGCAGCTCTGAAAATTCACAGCCCCTTAATTTTGCACACGGTACTATGTTTTTTCCTTCAACCAATCAGAGCGCAGGTGGCTTTTCTATAGGAATTTTGAAGATGCTTTTTCTTGTGGTCCGACATCCCTTACAATGTTTTTCTTATAACTGTAATATCAGGACGGGTTTATTTTACATAAACTCAATAAAAACAATACGAAAACCCTTATTTTACACCTCAAAATAAAGAAAATATTAAAAGGGCTCTCGTTAAGGTAAAGTTCCTTAGTACTTAGGCTTCTTAGTACAAGTAGCGCCGCCAGGCGGCAGGAATGCGTAACACTTAAATTTCTAATTAGCAAAAAATTATCAATAATCATCGTAAATAAACTAAACATCTTATTAGATTAAATATCACGGTTACTTAAATCTAGTTAGAGATCAATTATTTACGTCTCGTCGCTAACAAACTGAGTATTCCTGCAATTAATTATGTCGAAAATTATCTGACTGTCTCTGTTATTTATTTTAGTAAGTAAGTTGGTAGGTACTTAAGGGTGTATAGTGTAGTGTGTGACGGTTACGTTTTTGCGATTTCCGATATAAAGAAACATTTAATAATCTGATACATATGCGGCCCTGAAAAGGGCCTTTTATGTAAACGCACAGTCACAAACTGCACACAGTCAACGTCGAGCGAGGACGATGTGTGTGTGTGTATTGTGACGTATGCTGGCTGCAACAGCAGCAGTTTAAGCGCGTTCGCCTCTGATCCTGCGCGCCAACTGGATGTCCTTGGGCATGATGGTGACGCGCTTCGCGTGAATCGCGCACAGGTTGGTGTCTTCGAAGAGACCGACCAGGTAAGCTTCGCTAGCTTCCTGCAGCGCCATGACAGCGGAGCTCTGGAAACGGAGATCGGTCTTGAAGTCCTGTGCGATCTCACGTACGAGACGCTGGAACGGAAGCTTGCGGATCAGGAGCTCGGTACTCTTCTGGTAGCGACGAATCTCACGAAGGGCCACAGTGCCGGGCCTGTAGCGATGGGGTTTCTTAACGCCACCGGTGGCCGGTGCACTCTTGCGCGCAGCTTTGGTGGCGAGCTGCTTCCTCGGAGCCTTACCACCGGTGGATTTACGAGCGGTCTGCTTGGTACGCGCCATTGTGAACACGGGATGAAATAATAACAACAACTAACAGAAAAACGACCTGTCCCAGAAAACCTGGTGGGTCAATTCGAGTTTGCTAAGCGTCTTGTTGCTGCTGCTGACTGCGCAGCTCTTTGACTCGTCTACTTAATTTACACTGCAAATAGCGCATGAAAGCCTTGTTATTTTGGCAAGGGAAGGAGTTGTATGCACGGGTGGCCGCATTCTTTTCGGTCACAAGAGCCCGCACATCGTCCGGAAGCCTCATACGGGGATATTTCATCGCTGGAGTCTCCCTTGAACATTCGTTCAGGACGGATTGTACCGGATCCGTAATCGAGCCGATCGCGGCTGCCGTGTCGGCGACGGTCTGAGAGGGTACTCCCATCTCGACAGCGGGAGGTGACAAGGGGTTATCTAGCTTCCTGTCGGCGGAGCGTGGAGAAGGGCCCTGTTGTGAAAGGGGCGCAGGGGGTGACAAGGGTGTATCTAGCTTCCTGTAGGCAGAGTGGCCCTCTGGCGGGGGCGGGCAGGTGGCCGAGGGGCTATCTTGGGTCCCTGAAATAGCCGTTGGCTCCTTGAACCTAGCTAGTGCAGCCCCGTACTTCTCTTCGATGTAGGGGTCATCTAAAAGAATCTTGTTGATAAACTCCAAAAGGAGTTGGTCCGACATCTTGTGGACCGAAGAAAAATACTGGGGGAGAACTAAACTCCTAACCCTAATTCTCGAAGTCGATTCCAATGTATAAAACACTTATTTCCTTGTCACACACGATTATTACACGAAGGATTCGGAGTTACAATATTGGAGCACTTAGAACTAATAACAACACTAAAACAGCTGGACTGGCTTCGAACAGTATAACAGTATAAGACGCGACGTGCAACAACGAGAAGTTGCCGCACTGGAGGATTTCTGGAGACTGCCGCTATTCGCCCGCGGGCGCCCTTTTTACCCACTCCGCGCGGTGGTGCAGGTAGTGGATAGCCGTTGGTTGCTTCTCGCCCGCTCTCAACCAATCGTGAGCACGGTAAACGACGTGCAGGGCGTATTCACATTACATTTTATATATTATTACATATTACAGTGGCGCAAATCGGAAACATCATAAATATTGTCAAGTCTTGCTACCACGTGTTACAATTGTATTTCTTGTTATAATTTAAGAAAAAATTACCTATTTCCGACGTCCCGGGTGCAGCTGTGCACAAACGAGGGGTAGATGCTACCAGACTGCGACTAGGGATCACCCAAGGCAGCAGTCACAGCGGTGGACCAATCAAAGCGCTCCTAAGCCAGAGCGCGAGCAATGTCCGTCATTTAATGAAAAAATATTGTTAAAAATATACTTACATAATATTATAAATATGTATGACTGACTGACTGAATAACTATAAAAATATTAGAAACTAGCTGACCCGCGCAACTTCGGCTACGCCACATAAGAGAGAGGGTTAGAGAGAGTGTGAGTCAATCTTAAAAGATAGACATATGCTATCGCGGACTCATGATTGTTGCGTAACTTTAACCGTTTACACAGCGCAGGCAACGGAAGCTCTTAAAAGGAATACATTTTTCCTGTTTTTGCCATATTTTTCATTGATGCTTCGCTCCTATCGGTTGTAGCGTAATGTTATACAAACTATAGCCTTCCTTGATAAATGGGCTATCCAACACTAAAATAATTTATCAATTCGAACCAGTAGTTCCTGAAATTAGCTCGTTAAACCAATCAAACAAACAAACTCTTCATCTATTGGTAAAGATTCAAGTAGGTAATAATTTAATTTTTCAGAAATATTTGCATTAATCGCTAAAATATTCTACGTATGTTTTTTCAAATAAGGGCTTCGCTCGACAGCCTATATCCTTAGAGACTTGATGACAGTCATACTCCAGCTAGGTCGAAAGTTCTCATCAAGGTGCATGAAATGATCAGAGACACGATAAAGCTGCTGTAAACTGTTGCGGATCTCTTGCAACTGCCTACCGTCTCCATCGTCAGTCCTTCGATGACAGTCATACTCCAGGCAGGTTTAAAGTTCTCACCAAGGTGCATGAAATGAGCCCAATAACAATATAGCTGCTGTAAATTCTTGCGGACCTCTTGCCAAAGCGCATGGTAAGCGATCGAACACACACTCTACAGGGTATAGGCTATGTAGATTTTCAAAGAAGTGTCATGTAGACTAACCTAAAGTACGCAATCATAACTTTTTAACAAAGTCGGTCAGTCAATTTTAAAGTTATCTTGTGAGCACTTTTATTAATTAGTACCATTTTGGTTCAATAGATGTCGCTGCATATATCTTACATATTGATGATAAATTCTTCTTGAACACTCAGTATATTACTGCTACATAAATAAACTGGATAATAAAACTATTTGAATAAGAATTAATACTAGGATACGAATGTAATCATCTTTTGTGTTTCTACCGGGGCGATCTAATGCAATTTTAGTACACAAAAGCTGCTTTTGTGACTTAACTATGATAGTTAGATATATGCTCACGCGGACTTTTTTGTAGGTAATAATGAGTACTTTTATCATGTAGTACATCATTTTTAAGTATCATCAATAGTTTTCTCAGCGCACGCCAAACAATGAATTTTATAGGCAAAATTTTTCTACTTTGGGTTACATTATTGCAATTTTCTTAAGGATCTCTAATTTTATTTAAAATAAATTAAAATAAATTATAGCCTATGTTAGTTCCTGATAATTTAGCTTTCTATTGGTGAAAAAATGGTTCAAATCGGTCCAATGGTTTCGGAGCCTATTCGGTACAAACAATCAAACAAACAAACGAAAAAATCTTTCCTCTTTATAATATTAGTATAGATTCACTTGTTACGTGAAAGACTGAGAGTCATATTACAATATCAAATGAGTACATTAAGCATCATTCTATTTATGAGATATGATTCATTATATAAAACGACGTTAAATTCAAGGAACTCTTTACCCAATGCTGGCATCTTACACGACTTTTGTAAATAGAAGAGTTGAAGGCAGTGTTTTTTTTTTTTTGAAATGACCACTCGCAGTACAACATCTACTAGAGGTTGTTCCTGCTTAACCGAACTTTTCCTGTGGTGGCCAAAAATTACTTTAAGGCCCCCAGCCAGGGCTTACAAACTAAGGATATTCATTATTAAATGAACAGTCACTAAGGGCACCCCCTGCGGGGTTCGGGCCTCGACTTAGTGCGTCATTGAGGGGGGGGCAGCTAGGGTCAGGCTGGGTCGAATTATTATTTAGTGAGTTTAACGTTACTGGCTCAGCGGCGCGGGCTGGCACGTCGAGCAAGGGTCGGGCGGTAGTATTACGGGGAGGTCGCGGAGGGCCCCGGCGGCGGCGGGGCCGGAATCGCGGTCGGTTTTTGTGTGTGTATTTTTTAATGGTACTTGTTTTCCTACAGCTCTCTTGAAGGAGGGTGATGGGGTCGTCGGGTTCAAGAAGGGTGAGCCTTGGTCGGCGGATCTTTGCTATTTTGGAGGGGACGTATCGGGCGGCCGATGAAATTAGGGGGTTGGGGTATTTCTCGGCAGATTCTAGGAAACGTTTCGTGATACGTTTCATGCATTGTTTAATGGTTGGGACTTTAAGGTCGACATGTAGTCGTTCATTCCTTACGAACCACGGGGCTCCCGTGGCTTTTCGGAGAAATCTGTTTTGAAGGGTCTGCATCCTATGGAGGTGGTGGGGCTTGGCATGAGCGAACACAGGGCAAGCGTACGTCATGATCGGCCGAATGCACGCGGTGTAAATACGCAGTTTGCAATTAAGTGACAATTTGCTGCGCGCATTCAGCACAGAATGGAGCCTGCCGAGAGCGAAAGCGGCGCACGAACGTACCGTCTTTATGTGCTCTCCGAAGGATAGGCGTTGGTCTAGGATGACCCCCAGGTATTTGGCTCGCCGCTCCCAAGGGATTGGTTTGCCGAACATGGAGATCGGATTGAGACTGGGAGGGAAGCGTCTACGAGGGCTGGAGAAAAGGACCGCCTGGCTCTTATCGGGATTAATACCTGACCACGGAAAAGTGCCTCTTTTTTTATAGGCAGCTCTGAAAATTCACAGCCCCTTAATTTTGCACACGGCACTATGTTTTTCCCTTCAACCAATCAGAGCGCAGGTGGCTTTTCTATAGGAATTTTGAATATGCTTTTTCTTGTGGTCCGACATCCCTTACAATGTTTTTCTTATAACTGTAATATCAGGACGGGTTTATTTTACATAAACTCAATAAAAACAATACGAAAACCCTTATTTTACACCTCAAAATAAAGAAAATATTAAAAGGGCTCTCGTTAAGGTAAAGTTCCTTAGTACTTAGGCTTCTTAGTACAAGTAGCGCCGCCAGGCGGCAGGAATGCGTAACACTTAAATTTCTAATTAGCAAAAAATTATCAATAATCATCGTAAATAAACTAAACATCTTATTAGATTAAATATCACGGTTACTTAAATCTAGTTAGAGATCAATTATTTACGTATCGTCGCTAACAAACTGAGTATTCCTGCAATTAATTATGTCGAAAATTATCTGACTGTCTCTGTTATTTATTTTAGTAAGTAAGTTGGTAGGTACTTAAGGGTGTATAGTGTAGTGTGTGACGGTTACGTTTTTGCGATTTCCGATATAAAGAAACATTTAATAATCTGATACATATGCGGCCCTGAAAAGGGCCTTTTATGTGAACGCACAGTCACAAACTGCACACAGTCAACGTCGAGCGAGGACGATGTGCGTGTGTGTGTGTATTGTGACGTATGCTGGCTGCAACAGCAGCAGTTTAAGCGCGTTCGCCTCTGATCCTGCGCGCCAACTGGATGTCCTTGGGCATGATGGTGACGCGCTTCGCGTGAATCGCGCACGGGTTGGTGTCTTCGAAGAGACCGACGAGGTAACCTTCGCTAGCTTCCTGCAGCGCCATGACAGCGGAACTCTGGAAACGGAGATCGGTCTTGAAGTCCTGTGCGATCTCACGTACGAGACGCTGGAACGGAAGCTTGCGGATCAGCAGCTCGGTACTCTTCTGGTAGCGACGAATCTCACGAAGGGCTACAGTGCCGGGCCTGTAGCGATGGGGTTTCTTAACGCCACCGGTGGCCGGTGCACTCTTGCGCGCAGCTTTGGTGGCGAGCTGCTTCCTCGGAGCCTTACCACCGGTGGATTTACGAGCGGTCTGCTTGGTACGCGCCATTGTAAACTCGGGACGAAATAATAACAACAACTAACAGAAAAACGACCTGTCCCAGAAAACCTGGTGGGTCAATTCGAGTTTGCTAAGCGTCTTGTTGCTGCTGCTGACTGCGCAGCTCTTTGACTCGTCTACTTAATTTACGCTGCAAATAGCGCATGAAAGCCTTGTTATTTTGGCAAGGGAAGGAGTTGTATGCACGGGTGGCCGCATTCTTTTCGGTCACAAGAGCCCGCACATCGTCCGGGAGCCTCATACGGGGATATTTGAACCAATCGTGAGCACGGTAAACGGCGTGCAGGGCGTATTCACATTACATTTTATATATTATTACATATTACAGTGGCGCAAATCGGATACATCATAAATATTGTCAAGTCTTGCTACCACGTGTTACAATTGTATTTCTTGTTATAATTTAAGAAAGAATTACCTACGTCCCGGGTGCAGCTGTTTTTTTTTTTATGACCAATCTTAGTACAACATCTACTAGAGGTTGTTCCTGCTTAACCGAACTTATCCTGTGGTGGCCAAAAATTACTTTAAGGCCCCCAGCCAGGGCTTACAAACTAAGGATATTCATTATTAAATGAACAGTCACTAAGGGCACCCCCTGCGGGGTTCGGGCCTCGACTTAGTGCGTCATTGAGGGGGGGGCAGCTAGGGTCAGGCTGGGTCGAATTTTTATTTAGGGAGTTTAACGTTACTGGCTCAGCGGCGCGGGCTGGCACGTCGAGCAAGGGTCGGGCGGTAGTATTACGGGGAGGTCGCGGAGGGCCCCGGCGGCGGGGCCGGAATCGCGGTCGGTATTTGTGTTTGTATTTTTTAATGGTGCTTGTTTCCCTACAGCTCTCTTGAAGGAGGGTGATGGGGTCGTCGGGTTCAAGAAGGGTGAGCCTTGGTCGGCGGATCTTTGCTATTTTGGAGGGGACGTATCGGGCGGCCGATGAAATTAGGGGGTTGGGGTGTTTCTCGGCAGATTCTAGGAAACGTTTTGTGAGACGTTTCATGCATTGTTTAATGGTTGGGACTTTAAGGTCGACATGGAGTCGTTCATTCCTTACGAACCACGGGGCACCCGTGGCTTTTCGGAGAAATCTGTTTTGAAGGGTCTGCATCCTATGGAGGTGGTGGGGCTTGGCATGAGCGAACACAGGGCAAGCGTACGTCATGATCGGCCGAATGCACGCGGTGTAAATACGCAGTTTGCATTTAAGTGACAATTTGCTGCGCGCATTCAGCACAGAATGGAGCCTGCCGAGAGCGAAAGCGGCGCGCGAACGTACCGTCTTTATGTGCTCCCCGAAGGATAGGCGTTGGTCTAGGAAGACCCCCAGGTATTTGGCTCGCCGCTCCCAAGGGATTGGTTTGCCGAACATGGAGATCGGACTGGGACTGGGAGGGAAGCGTCTACGAGGGCTGGAGAAAAGGACCGCCTGGCTCTTATCGGGATTAATACCTGACCACGGAAAAGTGCCTTTTTTTTATAGGCAGCTCTGAAAATTCACAGCCCCTTAATTTTGCACACGGCACTATGTTTTTCCCTTCAACCAATCAGAGCGCCAGAGAGCCATTGTAAACACGGGATGAAATAATAACAACAACTAACAGAAAAACGACCTGTCCCAGAAAACCTGGTGGGTCAATTCGAGTTTGCTAAGCGTCTTGTTGCTGCTGCTGACTGCGCAGCTCTTTGACTCGTCTACTTAATTTACGCTGCAAATAGCGCATGAAAGCCTTGTTATTTTGGCAAGGGAAGGAGTTGTATGCACGGGTGGCCGCATTCTTTTCAGTCACAAGAGCCCGCACATCGTCCGGAAGCCTCATACGGGGATATTTCATCGCTGGAGTCTCCCTTGAACATTCATTCAGGACGGATTGTACCGGATCCGTAATCGAGCCGACCGCGGCTGCCGTGTCGGCGACGGTCTGAGAGGGTACTCCCATCTCGACGGCGGGGGGTGACAAGGGGTTATCTAGCTTCCTGTCGGCGGAGCGTGGAGAAGGGCCCTGTTGTGAAAGGGGCGCAGGGGGTGACAAGGGTGTATCTAGCTTCCTGTAGGCAGAGTGGCCCTCTGGCGGGGGCGGGCAGGTGGCCGAGGGGCTATCTTGGGTCCCTGAAATAGCCGTTGGCTCCTTGAACCTGGCTAGTGCAGCCCCGTACTTCTCTTCGATGTAGGGGTCATCTAAAAGAATCTTGTTGATAAACTCCAAAAGGAGTTGGTCCGACATCTTGTGGACCGAAGAAAAATACTGGGGGAGAACTAAACTCCTAACCCTATTTCCTTGTCACACACGATTATTACACGAAGGATTCGGAGTTACAATATTGGAGCACTTAGAACTAATAACAACACTAAAACAGCTGGACTGGCTTCGAACAGTATAACAGTTTAAGACGCGACGTGCAACAACGAGAAGTTGCCGCACCGGAGGATTTCTGGAGACTGCCACTTTTTTTTTTTTTTTTTTTTTTTTTTTTTTTTTTTTTTTTTTTTTTTTTTTTTTTTTGTTAATGGCATCTCGCAGTTCAACCTCTGAGGCTGGCTTCTGCTTAACCGGGCAAATCCTGTGGATGCCTTATGAGTAAGGCCTCCAGCCAGGGCTTAAAACTACTTAAAGTTAAGCGACCACACGCTAAGGGCACCCCCTGTGGGGTACGAGCCTCGGCTTAGGGCGTCGCTGGGGGGGGCAAGCAAGGGGACAGGCTGGATCTGATTATTTAGGGGTTGATTTATAGCTAATGGCTCAGCATCGCGGGCTGGCTCGAGCAAGGGTCGGGGGGGGATTGAACGGGGTCGTCGCGACGGGCCTCGACGGCGAGGTCGGAATGACGGCGGTCTGTATTTGTATTTCCTAAGTGTGCTGGTTTCCCTACTGCTCTCCTGAAGGATGGTTGTAGGGTCGTCGGGGGTGATAAGGGTATGCCGAGGACGGCGAATCATGCTAATCCGCGATGGTTCGTACCGGGCGGCCGATGCGATTAGGGGGTTTCTATGTTTAATAGACGAATCAAAGAAACGCTTGGAAAGGCGTTTCATGAACTGAAGGACGGTAGGCACTTTGAGGTCCAAGTGTAAACTGTCGTTACGGACATAAGGCCGGGCTCCGGTGATCTTACGGAGAAACCGGTTCTGCAGGATCTGCATCCTATGGATATGGCGGGGATGGGCGTGGGCAAATACGACACAAGCGTATGTCATAATGGGACGGATCACTGAGGTATAAAGACGCAACTTGCACTTGAGTGACAATTTGATCTTTCCTGTTATCAAGTAGTGGAGTCTACCCATAGCGAAAGCAGCACGGTTACGGGCTGCTTTTATATGGGCCTCGAAGGACAGGTGGTCATCCAGTATGACCCCGAGGTACTTGGCTCGCTTCTCCCAAGGGATGGGCTTGCCGAACATAGTGATGGGTCTGGGGGGGGGGGCGATTAAGTCGCAATTTGTGGTACAGTACCGCCTGACTCTTGTCAGGATTCACCTCAACCCTCCACTTGCGAAACCAAGCGCCTAGGACGTTGGCTGCTCGCTGTAGATTGGAGGCGATGGCATCTTGACTATGCCCGGTGTAATAAACGGCCGTGTCATCGGCGAAAAGAGCTAACCGAGCCCTTTTGGACTTGGGGATGTCGCTGGTGAACAGCGTGAATATAAGGGGGGAAATCACGGAGCCCTGAGGGACTCCGGCACGAATGGGGTGTGGGGAAGATAGTGCATTTCCTACTCGGTAGCGGAAGGTGCGATCCGACAAAAAGTCTCGTAAGATGAGCACGAGACGGTCTGGCACTCCTAGTTGGTAAAGCTTGTATAATAAGCCATTGTGCCAGACCTTGTCGAAGGCTTTCGCTATATCGAAGTATAATACTCCCGTCATCGCTCCACGCTGGAAACCAGCGCTCAAGTGTTCTACGATGCGGTGGACCTGATGTATACACGAGTGTTCGGTTCTAAAACCGAATTGCTCGTTAGAGTGCCACTATTCGCCCGCGGGCGCCCTTTTTATCCACTCCGCGCGGTGGTGCAGGTAGTGGATAGCCGTTGGTTGCTTCTCGCCCGCTCTCAACCAATCGTGAGCACGGTAAACGACGTGCAGGGCGTATTCACATTACATTTTATATATTATTACATATTACAGTGGCGCAAATCGGAAACATCATAAATATTGTCAAGTCTTGCTACCACGTGTTACAATTGTATTTCTTGTTATAATTTAAGAAAGAATTACCTATTTCCGACGTCCCGGGTGCAGCTGTGCACAAACGAGGGGTAGATGCTACCAGACTGCGACTAGGGATCACCCAAGGCCGCAGTCACAGCGGTGGACCAATCAAAGCGCTCCTAAGCCAGAGCGCGAGCAATGTCCGTCATTTAATGAAAAAATATTGTTAAAAATATACTTACATAATATTATAAATATGTATGACTGACTGACTGAATAACTATAAAAATATTAGAAACTAGCTGACCCGCGCAACTTCGGCTACGCCACATAAGAGAGAGGGTTAGAGAGAGTGTGAGTCAATCTTAAAAGATAGACATATGCTATCGCGGACTCATGATTGTTGCGTAACTTTAACCGTTTACACAGCGCAGGCAACGGAAGCTCTTAAAAGGAATACATTTTTCCTGTTTTTGCCATATTTTTCATTGATGCTTCGCTCCTATCGGTTGTAGCGTAATGTTATACAAACTATAGCCTTCCTTGATAAATGGGCTATCCAACACTAAAATAAATTATCAATTCGAACCAGTAGTTCCTGAAATTAGCTCGTTAAACCAATCAAACAAACAAACTCTTCATCTATTGGTAAAGATTCAAGTAGGTAATAATTTAATTTTTCAGAAATATTTGCATTAATCGCTAAAATATTCTACGTATGTTTATTCAAATAAGGGCTTCCCTCGACAGACTAAGTGTTCATCCTTAGACACTCGATGACAGTCATACTCCAGCTAGGTCGAAAGTTCTCATCAAGGTGCATGAAATGATCAGAGACACGATAAAGCTGCTGTAAACTGTTGCGGATCTCTTGCAACTGCCTACTGTCTCCATCGTCAGTCCTTCGATGACAGTCATACTCCAGGCAGGTTTAAAGTTCTCACCAAGATGCATGAAATGAGCCCAATAACAATATAGCTGCTGTAAATTCTTGCGGACCTCTTGCAACTGCCTTCCGTATGCAAAGCGCATGGTAAGCGCTATCGCTTACCATGCGCTTTGCACAGACAACTTAACACACACTCTACAAGGTATAGGCTATGTAGATTTTCAAAGAAGTGTCATGTATACTAATCTAAAGTACGCTATCATAACTTTTTAACAAAGCCGGTCAGTCAATTTTAAAGTTATCTTGTGAGCACATTTTTATTCATTAGTACCATTTTGGTTCAATAGATGTCGCTGCATGTATCTTACATATTAATGATAAGTTCTTCTTGAACACTCAGTGTATTACTGCTACATAAATACCCTTAATAATAAAACTATTTATTTGAATAAGAATTAATACTACGATTTGAATGTAACGAACTTTTGTTTCTACCAGAGCGATCTAATTAAATTTTAGAACACAAAAGCTGCTTTTGTGACTTAACTATGATAGTTAGATATATGCTCACGCGGACTTTTTTGTAGGTGATAATGAGTACTTTTATCATGTAGTACATCATTTTTAAGTATCATCAATAGTTTTCTCAGCGCACGCCAAACAATGAATTTTATTGGCAAATTTTTTCTACTTTGGGTTACATTATTCCAATTTTCTTAAGGATATCTAATTTTTTTTAAATAAATTAAAAAATGTGTGTTCGCTTTTCTTTGTTGAGATAACCCTTTTTAAATTTTAATTTTAATTATTTGGCAAGGGATTAAAACCATAAACACACTAATGCGCTTTGTTATTACTTTTTAAACTTCGTCGGCAAAGGATTAAAATTCTGTGATGCCTTCTGTTGATTCTAACTGCTTTGTTATAATAATTAGTTATAATAATATACATATATATTTTTATTAGTTTATATATCTTAGAATTATGTATTTATATAAGTAAGTATTAATATTTACTTATATGTATATTTATATAAGTTAGTTAGTTTAGGCACATATTATTCACATTATTCTCTTCCCTGTTACACACTATTGTCTACATTTCTTTTTCATTTCTCCTTTTTGCGGGTCTGCTGGCAGAAATTTCTTTTGAAATAGAAATTTCTTCTGTGTGTGCATAAACAGTTAAATAAATAAATAAACAAACACATGATACTTTGTTTTGATGGCTGTTGTTGTAACAACGAAATAGGATTTTGGGTTTGTCTAAGTTATTATTATATTGTTTTGCATTCAAAATAATCTCATTCGATATTCAAGACACGAACAATGATTTCTTTTTTTAATAAAAAAAGGTGACGTTTCTATTGACATTAAAAAATTGGGTCTCGCTAGTCGTGCTCTATGGGCCTAAAATGGCCGCTTTAGCAGAATCGTAAAAGGATTATGACTTTTTAATGATATTTTTGTATGATTTTCTACTTTACTGTTTTTATTTAATCTCAATTTATTATTATTTTTTGTTGTTGTATATGGGTATTATGCCTTAATTAAAACACAATTTTGTTTTTTTTTTTTTGTTTTATAATGAAATGAATCACATTACAATTCGTAAAATGGTCACTTAAGTGATAATTCTTACCGACAACGAACGAAAAAAGCGCAAACCCCGTATTGTGGTTGACTAAAATGATCCGAGTTTGACTAATATTAAATTATTGTCCATTAAAATGATAGATTGATTTCGTTCTTCTCGTATGAGATTTCTGTAAGACATAATGTCTTGGGCTGCGGGACTGTTCGAAAGAGATACCGTGGCCCTGGAACACAAAGGGCAAAAAAGGAACATGGATGGGTTTTAGTCAGTACATGTCTGACACTCCCTTCCGCTCCGCCCAGAGTGGGGGGGGGGGGGGGGCATTTGAAAAAAATGTTCCGGCACAGTTTCTCAGGAATCCTGCATTCTCGCACAGGTTAAGGTAATCAATGGTCAGGTAAACAGAGTAATGGTCAATATTCAAAAGGTCCGGTAAGCGCTCCAAGGTTCGTCCGTAAAATTCGCTAAAGCAGTACACAGGTTACGTCACTAAGCTGCGCAGTGTAGACTGCAACTAATTGCGTAAACGCTTCGATAAATGGACCTAAACTTTAAGGGCGATTTATGCGAAAAATAATTGATTGATCAGACGGAAAGGCAGCGACTGTACAATTGTACATACTTAATACTCAGTTGACTTACTATACAAGATGCTCAAGTAGTTTCCGTAATGAATGAGGCTCACAACCTACCACTTATGACTACTGTTGCAAAAGTTTAGAAAAAATAACTACTATACAGGTTAGGAACCAGAGTACCCGCCTTCTCTCACATTGAATCGGGAAATGATCAATCATCTCATCGGAGCATTAGGTACATACAGAATAATGTGAATGTAAACAGTACGGTCAGGATATCATAAAAAAAAAACAAAAACATTGGCTCAAGTTTTGAAGCTGCAAGCTAGCTGAAGGAAGGAAGAATTAAGGTGGTTATTAATTAGTCTAAGCTAAATTTTGATACCTATTTCTAATATTTTTATAGTTATTCAGTCAGTCAGTCATACATATTTATAATATTATGTAAGTATATTTTTAACAATATTTTTTCATTAAATGACGGACAATGCTCGCGCTCTGGCTTAGGAGCGCTTTGATTGGTCCACCGCTGTGACTGCGGCCTTGGGTGATCCCTAGTTGCAGTCTGGTAGCATCTACCCCTCGTTTGAGCACAGCTGCACCCAGGACGTCTGGGTGTCTCTACCCCAGCGGCCCGGATCGGTCGCAAGACCCATAGGGCACTGTCGCACATTGAGATTGGCGACAGGTATACTAGCTTAGGGCTCACCTTAGGTACTCACCTCCCTGTGACACCCGACAGGGAGGGGGTACACATCCCATAGATATTGGTTTTTTATTTAAATTTACGATTTGTATGATTAACGGCTTGACCATGGCTAGAGATAGGGAAATAGGTCATTCTTATAAGATTTTAAACTGTCATGGTTACTAATATTATTATAACTAGAATACTAGTTTGTTTTTGCCGTTTTTTTTTATAATAATTAGGTCATTCTTTCTTAAATTAGAACAAGAAATACAATTGTAACACGTGGTCGCATGACTTGATAATATTTATGATGTATCCGTTATTTGCGCCACTGTAGTATGTAATAATGTATAAAATATAATGTGAATACGCCCTGCACGTCGTTTCCCGTGCTCACGATTGGTTGAGAGCGGGCGAGAAGAAACCGACGGCTGTCCACTACCTGCGCCACCACGCGGAGTGGATAAAAGGGGCGCCCGCGGGCGAATCGCGGCAGCAGCGGATGGGGGACCGGGCGGCGTCGCTCCCGTTCATCGGGGACTCGCCGCCGGGTGCCCGACCCGCGCGCACCGCCGGCGCAGGAGCCACCGCGAGAACCCTCTCGCCGCCAGCGCTAACCCAGCTGTCGCAGACAGCCCCGACATCGGGCCAGCCTTTTTCTGGCCCGCCACCACCACCGACGTCCGTGCGACCATCGCCGACGCCAACACCAGGCCGCCAACCAGCTGTGCCCATAAGGCCCCCCGCGTTCCGCCCCGTGCCATCTCAGCCCCCGAGCCCCGCAGGGAGCTGCACTCGCGCATCGGCGCGCTCGTCCGCTGCTGCCGTGCGCTCCTCCGCACCGGCCGCGCGCACACCCGCGTCGCCCGCGCCCCGTACGGCGCCCGCGCACCGAGAGAGGTCGGAGGGCCTCAGTTGGTTCTCCTACTCGCTGCCGGCGGAGCGTAGCCTAACCGTCCGGTACCGAGCCAGGCCCCGGGACCCGCCGTCGCGCTCCCAAGCCGCGCGCCGTCTACGCGCGCCGCCGCACCCGTCGTGTCGCGCGCGAACGTGCGCGACTCCCCGCCGCCTGCGCGAGAGACCACGCCCGCGCCGCGCGCCCCAGCGGCAACAAGCCGTGGTGCCGCACCGTCCGCGCCATTAATTTTAACCGTATTTACGATTCTGTTGATGCAAATATTTCTTTACAATATTTCATAAATTTTTTACAAAATGCAATTAGGAAAAACTCACACTGAGATAATCCCTAGAAAGTATAGTTGTATTAAACCTTGGATCACACCCGGTCTCGTTCGTTGTATAAGACACAGAGACAAACTTCACCTAAAATCCAAACTTGCACCGGATGACGTAATAATTTCTATTACCTATAAAAGATATCGAAATTTCTGTAATAATATTTTGAAAAAACTAAAAAACCAGTACGATAAACATGAACTACAGAAGGCGGGAAAAAATAGTAAACTTGTGTGGAAATTTATAAAAACCAATACATTGAGGTCGAAAAATTCCAAACCTCCGCTTGATTTACTATCAATAGAAATAAACCCATCGGAAGCAACGAATAGGGTAAACCACTATTTTGTCAACGTTGGTAAAAACTTGGCTGAAAAATCCTCAAGTATTAGTCGTCCACCCACTCAAAACCCAACTAGGACATCTTCCGCATTAAATTCTTTTGTTTTACTAGATACTGACGTCAACGAAGTAATTAGAATAATAAACGGGTTGAAGGATGTCTGCGCAACTGGGTGGGATGATATACCCAATAATATACTTAAAAGATTTAAATACCTACTGTCAAACCGTTTCACGTGTTTTTATTTAGTTTGTAAGATTTTTTTATTTTTAGTACCGTTGATCTAACTAGATGGCGTTGTCGTCGAAATAGATCGCGGTATGGTTTCGTTACATGCAAAAGTATAAGAGACTAGATAAATATTTTTGTATTGATTCGCGCTATGGCGAAACGGAGTTTACTACTGGAATTTATCCAGAGGATCCTGGTCAATGATCCTTATTTTAGGACTAACTATGGTGCCGAGTTGGCATCTTTAAAACAAAATGCCATCGCTGAGTTCAGCGATGCATTAGAATCCCCCTTTCCGTCCCCTCAGGGGATTTAACCGAAGGCACCCCCGCCGACTCGCCCGACTCTCACGAAGCCGACGAGATGGAAACATCCAACTCGGAGGCAGAGATCTCTTCTGATTCCTCACCCTCCTCGTCAGAGGACGACTACCAAGTAGTCGGAAAAGGGAAGAGGAAGAAGACAAAATCCTCCTCGGCCAATAAGGTTAAAAAACCGGTGGTGTCAAGAGACACCCCATCCCCCTCAGAGGCCACCCCGGCCTTACCCCCCCTCTCTCAAGCTGTTGCTGGAAGTCCCCAGAACAGCCGTCCCCACAGCCCCATGGCTGCGACCACATCGGTCCCCGCCACCCCGGCTTCCCCCACCAAGAAAACCCGTCCCCCACACCCCTTGTTCATTCACGACAAGGCGAAGTGGACGGAGATATCCAAAGCGTGCAATGAGCACCGGATAAATTATGTCAATGCCCGTGCCGTTCAGCAGGGCATTAAAGTTACGGTACAGTCAAATTCCGACTACCGTGACTTAACAAAACTCCTCCGAGCGAGGAGTATTTTCTTCCACACCTACGCTCTGGAGGAAAACAAGCCCACAAGAGTGGTGATTAAAAACGTCCCAGTGGAGATTCCCACTGAGGAAATTCGGAGCGACCTAGAGTCGCAGAACGTCCCCGTTGTCGAGGTGCACCGTATGCACCGCAAAAACGGCGGGCAATCTTTTAACATGATTTTAGTGGTGTGTGATCCTTTTGAAGGTCACCACCCCATCTTCCAGATCCGAACGATCTGCGGCCTCTCAGGCCTAACCATAGAGAAACCGCACCGCAGTGGCATAATTAGCCAATGCCACCGGTGCCAATTATATGGCCATGCCCAGCGCCATTGTTTTGGAAAACCCAGATGCGTCAAGTGTCTGGGGGACCACGGGACTGAGGATTGCACTCGTCCGAAGGACCGCGCACTCTGCACGGAGCCCCCTAGCTGCGTGCTGTGCAGAGCGGCTGGTCACCCCGCCAACTACCGTGGGTGCCCCAAAGCCCCAAATCATCGGCCCCTAAATTGACCAAAAGGGGGAGCAACCACCAGCAGAGGGAGTGCCCAACTCTCTCGGGCAATCTCCCTATTACCCTCAGCCCCCAGCGCCCCAGCCCTTGGAACGCGCTCAACCACAAAACCCATTTCCCGGTTTTGAGGTCCCCCCCGAAGCCGGTAACCCCGGCATTATCAGCCCTGATGGCTAAGACCATCTCTCCTCCCTCTCCACCTAGGCCTATTATGAAGGCGGTTGCGCCTTCAGCGCCCAAAGCCCAGGTGCCCCGAGCGCCATTTCCCTTCTCGGCCCCCCCTCCCCCCCTCGCGTCTCGACCCCACCCGCCTCAACCGGCGCTGGACCCCTTCGACCCATTTAGGGTTATTACTAGTACATTCAGTGTCTTCCACACCCCCCGAGCCAAACAAATGGCTCGGGACATTATCGCCTACAGGGCGATTTCGTCCTCCTGGCAGGCATTTACAACGCCTACCCGGACGTTACCCAAGCCCTCCAAAACCTCCCTCATAATAATCCGTAATGGATAAAGCCCTCCCATGCAGATTAAAACCGAAATCCCTGAAAATAGGGACCTTCAACGCCAACGGTCTTTCTGGCCAACGTGATGAGATCGCCGGCTTCCTCCGCGACCATCACCTTGACATACTGTTAGTCCAAGAGTCCTTCCTTAAGCCCCACCAACGTGACCCGAGAATTGCTAACTATCGGATAGTTCGCAACGATAGGACTCGGTGTCACAAGGGAGGTACTCTCATCTATTTCAAATCAGCTTTATACTGCATCCCAGTGGACCCCCCGTCCCTCACCAATCTTGAGGTCTCAGTCCTTCGGCTGGGCATGTCAGGCCACCAGCCCATCACGATTGTTTCGGCGTACTTCCCCCTAACAGCTGGGGGGGGAATACCGCCTCTCTAAGAGGCGACCTCACCGCCATTTTCAACCTAAGTGACTCCGTCCTTCTGGCGGGGGACCTTAACGCAAAACACTCCTCTTGGAATTGTCAAACGATTAACTCCAGAGGCAGGGTTCTATTCGACCTCTGTAGCCCCCTCAATTTTGATGTTATCGCTCCGATGCATCCTACTCAATTTCCCAATGTCCCTAATCAACGCCCTGATGTGCTTGATATCGCGCTCCTGAAGAATGTAAACTTGCGATTGCATTCCGTAGAAGCGATCGACGAACTCGACTCGGATCACAGACCAGTAATCTTGGAGTTCGCTACCAGATCTGGTCCCTTCGATCCCAGCCACCCCCTCCCCACCAAAGTGATCACGGATTGGGGGAAAGTAAGCGAATTGCTGAAATCCACCGAGTCCCCTCACCTGGTTAAGATACCAGATAACATCGAGACTGTAGCCGACACGGAGGCCGCGATCAGTTCGTTCACGGAACACGTGCAATCCGTCCTGAGCGAGTGCTCAAGGGAGGCTCCAGCGGTAGACCACCGCTGGAAACTTCCGGACGAAGTGCGTGATCTTGTGACCGAGAAGAACGCGGCCACTCGTGCTTACAGAGCTTTCCCTTGTGCCAGTAACAAAGCTTTTATGCGATACTTACAACGCAAAGTAAGTAGGCGCGTCAAAGAGCTGCGTAATAACCAATGGAATAAAATGCTCAATGAACTCGAGCCGACCCACCAGGCCTTCTGGGATCTCCAGAGGAAGCTCCGCGCCTCTGAAACCGCATCCATGCCCCCTCTCAACCGCCCCGATAAGACCGTCGCTTTCGACGACGAAGACAAAGCCGAATGTCTGGCCGACAGCCTAGAGTCCCAATGCTCCCCCAGTATCCAGCCCGTAGACCCAGCTCACCTCGCTGAAGTGAATGCTGAAGTCGAACGCCGGTCCTCCCTTGCTCCTGTAGAGGACCCTGATGACCCTCTGCCCCCAGTCACTCCAGACGAGGTAGAGGAAATCATCAGGCGACTCAAACCCCGAAAAGCCCCTGGCTCAGACGGAATCACCAATAAGGTGTTCAAACTGATCCCTGCCGCTCTCATTATGCTAATGACCGCCATCTTCAATGGCGCGTTGGCAAACAACATGTTTCCACAATCGTGGAAACAGGCTACCGTCATCGGTATTCCCAAGCCGGGTAAACCCAAGTCTTCCCCTAGTAGTTATCGCCCCATCAGTCTCCTCAATGTCATGGGTAAAGTCTATGAGAGGCTTATTTATAAGCGTCTCAAAAACTACGCCGAGGCAAAGAGTCTCATTCCTAAAGAGCAGTTTGGCTTTAGATCCAATCACTCTTGTGTCCAACAGGTGCACCGCATAGTCGAACATATCAGCGACCGTTACCAGCGGGGCTTGATGACTGGTGCCTTGTTCTTTGATATAGCGAAAGCTTTCGACAAGGTCTGGCACAACGGGCTGATATACAAGCTGTATCAGCTCGGTGTGCCTGATCGCCTCGTGCTCATCCTACGAGACTTTCTGTCGAATCGCACCTTCCAATACCGCATTGAGGGTGCGCTTTCTGCCCCCCACCCGATCCGCGCCGGAGTCCCCCAGGGCTCTGTGCTATCCCCATTAGCCTTCACGCTGTTTACTAGCGACATCCCCAAGGGTAAGTCGGCCCAGTTAGCCCTCTTCGCTGACGATACGGCCATTTACTACTCAGGTAGGAATCCCACGAACATAGTCCGTATTCTCCAAACCTCTGCAAACGCCTTGGGCGCTTGGTTCCGGAAATTTAGAATCGAAGTTAATCCCGATAAGAGCCAGGCGGTCCTTTTCTCCAGTCCTCGTAGACGCTTCCCTCAGAGTCCCAGTCCGATCTCCATGTTCGGCAAACCAATCCCTTGGGAGCGGCGAGCCAAATACCTGGGGGTCATCCTAGACCAACGCCTATCCTTCGGAGAGCACATAAAGACGGTACGTTCGCGCGCCGCTTTCGCTCTCGGCAGGCTCCATTCTGTGCTGAATGCGCGCAGCAAATTGTCACTTAAATGCAAACTGCGTATTTACACCGCGTGCATTCGGCCGATCATGAGGTACGCTTGCCCTGTGTTCGCTCATGCCAAGCCCCACCACCTCCATAGGATGCAGACCCTTCAAAACAGATTTCTCCGAAAAGCCACGGGTGCCCCGTGGTTCGTAAGGAATGAACGACTCCATGTCGACCTTAAAGTCCCAACCATTAAACAATGCATGAAACGTCTCACGAAACGTTTCCTAGAATCTGCCGAGAAACACCCCAACCCCGTAATTTCATCGGCCGCCCGATACGTCCCCTCCAAAATAGCAAAGATCCGCCGACCAAGGCTCACCCTTCTTGAACCCAACGACCCCATCACCCTCCTTCAAGAGAGTTGTAGGGAAACAAGTACCATTAAAAAATACACACACAAATACCGCCCGCGATTCCGGCCCCGCCGCCGGGGCCCTCCGCGACCTCCCCGTAATACTACCGCCCGACCCTTGCTCGACGTGCCAGCCCGCGCCGCTGAGCCATTAACGTTAAACTCCCTAAATAATAATTCAACCCAGCCTGACCCTAGCTGCCCCCCCCTCAATGACGCACTAAGTCGAGGCCCGAACCCCGCAGGGGGTGCCCTTAGTGACTGTTCATTTAATAATGAATATCCTTAGTTTGTAAGCCCTGGCTGGGGGCCTTAAAGTAATTTTTGGCCACCACAGGATAAGTTCGGTTAAGCAGGAACAACCTCTAGTAGATGTTGTACTGCGAGTAGGCATTTAAAAAAAAAAAAAAAATGGTTTTGAGATTCTGTATTGGGTGAAAGTTAATACACGTGGTTGTAAAGTATACATCTACATAGTTTCATTGAAGATTGTCGTGTGAAATTTCTACATGGTCCTTCGAAACCGGATCAGTGCGTCAAAGTATTGCGCACCGAGTTTTTGGGTATCAGCACAGAAAGCAGTGGTGGGTCGCCACTGAAGTGCTTCAAGCGTCGCCTGCAGAGGGCGCGACTGCGGAGACCTGAGTGTTCCGAGATCGTCGCCTGCAGAGGGCGCCACCGCAGCAAGTTCTGCGGGCATCTGGACATCCCGAGTGTGGACGCGCCAGATCTAGGAAGCAGTGGAAGTGGCATCCCAGTAGCTGAGCACCAAAGCTGAGTACTGCGCGCCCCCTGGTGGGCGTTGTCAACAACTACAGTGAAGAAGCAATAGTGAGTGAAAGTGTTTGTGGATAAAACCGTGAGTACAATTTAATTTGTTTGTGAAGCCATCAGGACTTAGAAATTTAACTGGACTTAGAAAAATTTTAAAGAATTTGGACTTAGAAAAATTTCAAAGAATTTGGACTTAGAATAATTTCAAGTAGTTTGGACTTAGATTTAAGTAAAAAGTGAACCGACGGGGAACCTATGCCCGATTTTCTAAAAAAAAAAAAAATTAAAGTCAAAAACACTTGTAAAATTTTCGTTTTTGTCATTTCTCAGTTTCACACTTGTAAAATTTACAAGTTCCTGTACAACGTAATAATACTTGGTTTGGTTTAACTGGTATAGTCAATAGTTTGATAGGATTTTAGTCATGGATTCATTAATTAACTTACAACTAGATAACAAGAAAAACATTGAAAAAGGTAGAATTAATTATAAAAAATCTCCTAAAGAACGCATAACGTTGTCCTATTTGGAAACTAGGTTGGAAGAGTTAGAGCAATTGTGGTCTAATTTTATAGAAACACACAGGAACATTGTAGAAAAAATAGATTCGAATCATAATTCATTGTCCGAGTGAGCGCTGCTCCGATCAGACGTTCAAGCGAGAACGCGTCGCGCGTTTACCATTTGTCGTCAGCGGTCGTTCGCGATATAAATTATCAATTATTGTTGTTAAGTGCTATTGAACTTACTAACTATGGTTATCTGTGGGAGGTGTGGTGAGGAAGTCGCAGAAGCGATTCTGTGTTTAGTATGTTGCAAACACTTTGACTTTCCGTGTTCTGGAATCACGGAGAAGGGCTATCGCAAGCTCGGCGAGCGTCAAGCAACATGGAGATGTGCTAATTGCAAGAATCCAGGACATACAAGCACTCAATCGCTTTCAAGCTCAGCCTCGCCAGTGGTCCCTGTTCCGGTTACACTGGATTCAATAATGCGTGAACTATCCAGCATCCGTCAAGACCTTATACCTCTCTCCAGCTTGGCATCTGAAGTGCAACTCTTACGGCAGGAGCTGACCAATCTCAAGGAACTTCCTGGGAAGATCCTAGCTTTGGACGAGAGACTAACCAAAGTGGAAGCGCTGCAGGTAGACGTAACACTCGCCAAGTCAGCGGTTGTCAAGCTTGAGGATGGCCATCAGGACATGGATCAGTGGCTCCGCAGCAACAATGTGGAAATTAAGGGGGTGCCGATGAAGGATAGAGAGAATCTCTTCGATATAGTGAAGAAAATCGGTGACAAAGTTTCCTACCCCATTATGAAGACTCAAATTAATTTTGTACACAGAATACCGACTAACGTATCTACCTGCAAGAACATCATTGTTTCCTTTATGAACATGTATGTGAAAGAGGATTTTATCGCGGCCGCCCGTTCCTACAAGGATCCCCTACTTCCCGAACATATTGGAATCACTGGCTCGGGAAGGGTTTTTGTCAATGATCATCTGACTATCAAGAACAAAATGTTACTTTCGCAAACTAAATCTCTTGCCAAGGAAAAAAACTTCCAATATGTGTGGGTGAAACACATGAAGATTTTTGTAAAACGAGATGCCACCACCAAGACTTTCATCGTTGCAACGGAGCGAGACCTACAGAAAATTCATTAGTCTACTTCTACTACTATGTCTATTTTTATTTAACGCCTAATTTCAACGCTGCTTGTGTATATTATAAGGTTGAATTCATCTCATCTTTGCTAGGCCTTATAAAAAATACTCTAAAACTTATACGTTTGTTAAAAGTGTCACTAATTAGCAGCTTGCGAAACATTGAATCGCTTATCTCAGTCCAAAGTCCATCTAACCATACTCGCTTTGTTTGTTACGTTCCGATTTCTTTTGTACCGAAATGTGTAATATATTGCTATTATAGATATGTTGATTGGCTTGCTAACAAGTATGTTTTGTTGGGTGTTGAGTTGTTTTCTGTTCATTTGAAATGCTTCTTTTTCGAGCTTTGTGTTTTAAGTTTCGAGACAAATATTAACTGTCTTGGTATTTATATTATAACGAACATTCATTTAAAGTTTTTTTCTGACGTATCCGTAGTAACGAACACTTACCCATGTACCAATAGTTTATATAAAATAAAACGTAAATTATTCATAATGTTTGTGTCTCTGGGCTGTACATTGAGCTTTGATAATTTATTTATTGTTGAGAAACTGAATTCTATCATCTTATTCGGATTTGTCATGCATTATTTACTCACTTGTGTAATTAACTACTTATTTGTAGGTATACCGTTCTATAATGTATGAATTAAACATCTATCATCAGAATGTTCGGGGACTGCGGACGAAATCGCTAGACTTTTACAGGAATTTAGCTAAATGTAACTATGATGTAATCACTTTAACTGAGACCTGGCTCGTTGATGGGATATTGGATAGTGAACTTTTTGACGATAGGTACCTAGTGTGGCGGCGCGACCGTGACTATGCGGCCACAGCGCAGGCGCGTGGTGGCGGCGTGCTGGTAGCGGTTCGTCGTGAACTAGCTGCAGTTGAGAATGTTGACTGGCAATCCAGTGCGGAAGACATTTGGATTTCTATTCAATTTAGAACCTGTGATAAACGAACCTACCGACTTAACATATGTACTCTGTATCTGTGTGAACAGAATTCAGGAAATAACTTCGCTAGTCAGTTACATGCTTATTTAGACAATATTTCGGACGTAGTGAATAACCACCCCGCAGATAAATTTATTATTCTTGGAGACTTTAATATGAGCTCCATAACTTGGACGACCTCATATGATGGAATTAGACCTATCGTGCCCCAAACTGGCTCGTTTACTCATTTTGTTGATACTATTAATTTTTGTAACTTACAGCAATTTAATCTTATTAATAACAGGCACGGTAAAATACTAGATCTAGTCCTCGCAAATACTCCCGTCACCGTCTCGGCATGTTTAGAACCTCTAACTATCGAGGATTCATATCACCCTGCGTTGTTAATTCAGTTTGTTGCTGTTCAACCTCAGTCACTTAACGCCAGTGCGCGCATGGCCCATCAATATAACAAAGGTAACTACGAACTTATTCGGTCTGACCTACGAGGCACTAACTGGGACGACATAATATTGAAAGGTACTGTTGATGAAGCTGTCGGGAATTTTTATTCAACGTTATTCGAAATCAGAGATAAACACGTCTGCGGGACTGTTCGAAAGAGATACCGTGGCCCTGGAACACAAAGGGCAAAGAAGGAACATGGATGGGTTTTAGTCAGTACAAGTCTGACACTCCCTTCCGCTCCGCCCAGAGTGGGGGGGGTCATTTGATGATTTCCCATCCGGAAAAAAAAAAAAAAAAGAGATAAACACGTCCCTCAACGTCTGTGTAAACTCTTTAAATATCCACCTTGGTATAACTCGGCGCTCATTAAGATACTTAAAGAAAAGTTTAAACACTATAGGAAATTTAAAGTCTACGGTAATATTTCTGATCGCTTATCATATCAATTACTTCGTGATAGAGCCAATGATATTGAACAGCTTTGTTATAAGGCCTACATGTCTAAAATCGAGTCCGCATTAGGCACTAGCCCAAAAATCTTCTGGTCATATATCAAAAACAAACGCATGAACAGCAATTTCCCGTCGAGTATGTCATATGGTGACAGTAGAAGTGACTCGGGAGAAGGAATTTGTGAACTTTTTGCTAATTACTTTCAAACAACCTTCCTTGACGCTTCTCTTGCAAGTCCCAACTGTGACTCGACTGGGTGTGCTTCTAATTGTGACTTAGGTACAATTGAAATTGACTTACTGACTGTTCATAAATATTTAAAATCTCTTGACTTAACCAAATCTGCCGGCCCTGATGCTTTGCCTGCTGTGTTTATAGTTAAGTGCGCTGATGAACTAGCTTTACCTGTATCACTTTTATTTAAAAGGTCAATATCTGAAGGCATTGTTCCTTCTGTTTGGAAATCAGCTTTTATATCACCCATCCATAAAAAGGGGGCTAAAGATAAAATAGAAAATTATAGACCTATCTCAAAACTTTGTATACTAGCTAAAGTATTGGAGCGCATAGTCTATAATCAGTTGTACAGCAGTGTGGTTTCTAGCCTGAGTCCTCAACAACACGGGTTTCTGAAGGGAAGGTCTGCAGTATCCAACCTGGTCCTGTTCACAGATTTTATTACTGAGCATATGGATAATGGATCTCAGGTTGATGCAATCTACACCGACTATAGCAAGGCGTTTGACAGAATCGATCATGACATTCTGCTGAGGAAGCTTTTCGACTTGGGTATTAGGGGCGACCTATACAGATGGTTCTCGTCTTATGTACAAAATAGGACACAAGCAGTGGTGCTCAGTGGCTTTATATCCTCCTGGTCAACCATCCCCTCTGGTGTGCCGCAGGGTTCACTATTGGGGCCATTATTATTTATTCTTTTCATTAATGACATCGGCGAGTGTTTCAAACATTCTAATCACTTAATGTTTGCAGACGACATGAAAATATTTGCATCAGTTAAGAGTCTAAATGATGCTATACGTTTGCAGGCTGACTTATCTAGATTAGTGAACTATTGTAGAGTAAATAAATTAGATCTTAATATATCTAAATGCTTAGTTATCACCTTTGCCCGGAAGAACCTATCAATAATATTTAATTACTCAATCGCAAATCAGCCTTTATCTCGAACTCGTGTCACCAGAGATCTTGGTATTTTTCTGGACAGTAAGCTGACTTTTGAGTGTCATGTTGAACATATTGCCAAAAAAGCTTCTAAAGCTCTGGGATTCATTTTCCGTAATGCCAGTTCGTTTAGGAGAATGAAGACTCTGAAAATTTTGTATTGTGCTTACGTCCGCAGTCACCTCGAATATGCTAGCCAAATTTGGAATCCGAATTATACCGTGCATTCGGACAGATTGGAACGAATACAAAGGAAATTCACGAGATACTTAGGTTACAAATTTAAAATCTCTTATCTGAGTTACAAGGAACGATGCGTTAGATTCCACTTACTTCCACTTGTAACTCGACGTAATATATCTGACATACGGTTCCTAGTGAAAATAGCGCAATCAAAGATTGATTGTCCTGACCTTCTTTCTATGCTGTCCTTGAATGTTCCACCTCGGCATTCTCGCTTGAGAAATCTTCTTCGTGCTCCTTACGCTCGCACAATTTACCGTAGCAATTCTTTTTTGCATCGCTCAATCAAAGCATTTAACCTAGTTGTAATGAACGAACACCCATCAATCGATTTGTTTGCAAGCAGCTTAGCTACAATTAGTACTGCCTTGTCTAAAAGCTGTGCTGTTAATGACGAATTTTAATAGTAGTTACGCCTGCGTGCCTGCTTGTGTAGGTATTTAACTTAATTTTAAGTTTCTATTCTTTGTTACTTGGTGCCTTGTGCTTAGTTACTGATATTTTGCTTAATTATTACTTTGTGCAACAATAGTTTATTGCTAACTGTGGAGGCTTGTAAATGGCTTGCCGTTGTTTGCTTCGCTATTAATTTTTGTATTGCTAGCTGTAAGCCACCCAAACACAATAAAATAAAAAATAAAAATAAAATAAAATAATTACTTTACATCGGAGATATATGACAAAACTGAAGATATTTATATAATGTATAAGTCTGAGTTGATAGACTCCATCAAACAAATAACGCCTACAAAGACCAATGTTAATGTTAGTCAAGAATCATCGTCAAAAAAGTACACAAATGTTAAGTTACCTAAAGTTGTCATTCCTTCTTTTTCTGGCAAGTATACGGAGTGGACTTCATTCCGTGATTTGTTTTTATCACTCATCCATACCAATGATTCCATAGACGATGTACAAAGACTACACTACTTGAAAGGTCATTTATCGGGTGAACCAGAACAACTGTTGCGTCACACTCCTGTGACAGACGCAAACTATCAGAAATGTTGGCAAATGTTAAACAAACGCTATGACAACAAACGATATTTGTCTAATTCAATGTTAAAGAGATTGACAAATCAATCAAATGTAACGGAGTCATCAACTGCGATTAAAGAATTATTGGATACTACTGTGGATTGTCTCCATGGCTTGAGCACTCTCGGTATTAATGTTAAATCATGGGATACTATAGTAATTTATATAGTAAGCGCTAAGCTGGATAGTGAATCACGAAAGTTGTGGGAATTGAAAGTTTGTGTAGATGAACAATTACCGACTTTTGAAGAATTTAAAACATTTTTAGAATCAAGATTTCGTTCTTTGGAGTACTTAGACACATCCAAGTCAAAGCAGAAATCCACAGTTGATAAGCCAAGGGTTTTTCACGCAGTCAAGTCAAATAGCAATAACTCTTTTCAAATTGTATGTCCATTCTGTAAACAAGAGCATTATCTGAGTCATTGTAAACAATTTTGTAAAGAAAGTTACCAAACTCGAAGTGAATTTGTCCGAACTCACAATTTATGCTACAATTGTTTAGGCACGAACCATTCGATTAAATATTGTCGTGTTAAAACTTCATGTCAAGTCTGCAAGCGTAGACACCACTCATTATTGCACCCCACGGCATCCTCAAGATCATCATCACCCAATAGCCATCCGGTAGAGGCTGTAGCAATCAAATCAGCAGTGTCCACACTGCAAACGGCTTCCTTTACGGCACAAGAATCAGAATCTTCAAGCATAGCGACACACTTTTCTAAAAAGGTTGTGCCAAATCGAGTTTTATTAGCGACCGCTCTCGTCGAAGCAACTAAGAATGGTCATAAACAACTACTGAGGGCGTTATTGGATCAAGGATCCCAGGCCTCTTTCATATCCGAATCAGCCGTCCAATTGCTCGGACTACAGAAAATACGATGTAATAGTATTATCTCAGGCATAGGAGGTGACGAGGGCAATTTTGCCTCTAGTTTCATGGTTTATTTAACCATTCATTCACGTCACGATCCAAGCGCAATTAATCAAGTTCGAGCATATGTGTTAAGTAAAATAACAACGTTGATTCCCTCAACTAAAATATATATACCAACTTGGCCTGAACTAAAAGATATAACTCTGGCAGATCCAGAGTATCACACTCCAAACAAAATCAATGTTTTGTTTGGAGGAGAAGTTTACAGCCAAGTTCTTAAGGAAGGTTTAGTCAAACACTCTCCAGGGCCCGTAATTGCACAAAATACAACCCTGGGGTGGATTTTGTCTGGACTAGCATCCACAGATAGCGATCGGAATAAAGCACATTGTCACAATGTAGTAAGTATGCATTCTCACATCACTGAGAATGACATGCTTAAGAATTTTTGGGAGATCGAATCTGATGTTTTTAATGTAAAAAAGGCACTCACCTTAGAAGAACAACGGTGCGAAGAATTCTTCTCTCGTACTACACGACGAGATGAGACTGGGCGATACATAGTGAAACTTCCATTTCGTGAGTTAGATCCACAAAGTAAAATCGGATACACTGAAACGATTTCATCATCTTGAACAGCGTTTCAAGAAAGATCCGGAAATCAAAATAAAATACACCGAAGTTATTCAAGAATACCTCGACCTTGGTTACATGAAGATGGTGCCTCGCGAAACTGATGATAAGCAGTCGGAAGCAGTCTATCTGCCTCACCACGCTTATTAAAAGAATGGCAAACATATCAAAAGGAATTATTGAGCTTACCTGAATTTCATGTTCCAAGATGGGTTGAATCCAGAGAAAACGATGTACTTGTAGAACTGCACGGCTTTTGTGACGCTTCCAATTTAGCGTATGCAGCTGTTGCGTATTTGAGGATAATTGACATTGATGGAGATATCAAAATTAATTTAATATCCGCAAAAACCAAGGTTGCTCCGATAAAGCAACTTTCAATTCCTCGTCTTGAGTTGATGGGTGCTGTTTTATTGGCCAAATTGATTACGGAGATAGCTGAAATTCTGGGCATACCTAAAAAAAATATACACTGTTGGACAGATTCGACTGTAGTTCTGGCTTGGCTGAGTAATCATCCCAGCCACTGGACAACATTCGTTGGCAATCGGGTGTCTGATATTATGAATTATTTAGACAATACTCAATGGGGACATGTGAAATCTAATCACAACCCTGCAGATATCGCGTCAAGAGGTATGACACCATCAGCACTTTCACAGTCGTCTCTGTGGAAGCACGGTCCTTTGTGGTTGAAGAAAGAACCAATTGACTATGTCAAACTAAATTCGATGTCAACTAACCTCGAGAAAAGATCATCGAAAGGAGTTACAGCGCACGTGATAACAAAAATAGAAGATAACCTGTGGACAAAATATTCATCACTTCAAAAATTGATCAGAGTAGTGGCATATTGTAGACGATTTTTAAGATTTAAACAACATAAAGAACCTTACCTGACAAGTGAAGAGTTGACAGCTGCTCTGGAAATCTGCATTAAAAAATGTCAAGAACAAGAATTTAAGGAAGACATAGAAAACATCAAGAAGACAGGAAATGTAAGTAAGAAATGTAAATTACGACCTTTATGTCCAATGATAGATGAGCAAGGAATTATAAGAGTAGGAGGAAGAATTGAAAAGTCAAAAGTATCGGAGAGTATGAAGCATCCTATCATAATTCCACACCGCCATCACTTCGCTACGTTGCTCGTCAGCGAAGCTCACAAAAACACTCTACACGGAGGTCCAACATTAATGTTAAACTATTTGCCCACAAAGTATTGGATCATATCCGCTAAAAATTTAGTAAAAGCCTATGCCCACAAGTGTGTAGTATGCGTTCGGCATTCAGCAAAGTTTAAAAATCAACTTATGGGTCAATTGCCGACCTGTAGAGTATCACCTGCCAGGCCGTTTTTGCATACCGGTGTAGATTTCGCCGGCCCGATCAATATTCGAGTATCTAAGGGTCGTGGCAATAAAGCTTACAAAGGGTACATCTGTTTGTTTGTGTGCATGGTCACTCGAGCGGTGCACATAGAAGCCATTAGCGATCTTACCTCTGAAGGTTTTATAGCCGGTTTCAAGAGATTTGTCGCTAGAAGAGGCCATTGCAGTGATATTTGGAGCGATAACGGCAAAAATTTTGTAGGCGCAGCTAAGGAACTGCAAACCTTAGTCACTGCTGAACAGTCAGTGGTCGCTAATGAAGTTAGAGGTTGGCTCAGTTGTAAAGGTGTCAAGTGGCATTTTATACCTCCCCATGCCCCAAACTTTGGTGGACTCTGGGAAGCCGGCATTAAATCAACAAAATTCCACTTAAAGCGCGTTATTGGTGATTCCACTCTTACCTACGAGGAAATGGCTACCTTACTTGTACAGATTGAGGCTTGCCTCAATTCAAGACCTATTTCTCAACTTTCGCAAAATCCTGATGATCCAATGCCGCTTACACCCGGTCATTTTTTAATCGGAGAACCTCTGGTTCTTGTGCCGGAACGTAATTACGAGCGTTGCTCTGCAGGTACGTTGAGGCGTTGGCAACTCGTACAAAAAATGACCCAAGATTTCTGGTGACGATGGTCTAGGGAAGTTCTAACTTCGATGTTGCAGCGTTATAAATGGGCGCAAAAAGACGTTAAGCCGAATGTTGGCGACATTGTCCTAGTAAAAGAGGACAATCTTCCTCCTGGCAAATGGTTGCTGGGTAGGATTTTAGAAAAACATCCTGGTTCGGACGGGCTCACACGAGTGGTAACTATTAAGTGTAATGGTTCTGTATTTAAAAGACCAACTTGTAAACTTTGTGTATTACCAACCAGTGATTGATATTGTTTTTTATTTTTTTTGTTTCTTTATAATTCTACAGCCCCCTCGACCTCATGGTGGGCGGCTTTATTTCAAAGGACAACTCATTCGAGCATGTCCTTGGTGGGCGGAATGTCAAACCGTTTCACGTGTTTTTATTTAGTTTGTAAGATTTTTTGATTTTTAGTACCGTTGATCTAACTAGATGGCGTTGTCGTCGAAATAGATCGCGGTATGGTTTCGTTACATGCACAGGTATAAGAGACTAGATAAATATTTTTGTTTTGAGATTCTGTATTGGGTGAAAGTTAATACACGTGGTTGTAAAGTATACATCTACATAGTTTCATTGAAGATTGTCGTGTGAAATTTCTACACCTACTGGCCCCTCCGCTGACCCACATTTTTCAGTTATGTTTATCTAAAGGGATATTTCCAAAATTGCTAAAAAAGTCTGTTGTCACACCAATTTACAAGTCTGGAGACAAAATGAGTGTGGGGTAACTACAGACCCATTTCAGTGATAACGGGCCTTTCAAAAATTTTAGAAAAAATCATTAACAGTAGATTGATAAAATATCTGGAAGATAATAAACTACTTTCAGACAATCAGTTTGGGTTTAGGCCTAAAAAAACAACAAGCCAAGCAGTAAACAAATTGACCAACTACATTGCTTCAAATCTGGATAGTGGAATGCATACAGTTGGGATCTTTCTAGACCTTGCCAAGGCCTTCGACACTATTTCTTGCACTACTCTTTTGCAGAAGCTTGAAACACTTGGAATAAGAGGAGCACAGCTTCTACTATTGTCCGATTATCTAAGGGATCGACAGCAAACTGTAAAAATTGGCCCGCATACAAGTTCTGACTTGTTTCGGAATTCCACTAGGCAGTATTCTAGGCCCTACATTATTTTTGATCTATATTAATGACCTTTGCTGCCTGCCACTCCAAAATGGTATTATTATGTCTTATGCAGATGATACTGCTTTGTTGTTTGCAGCTAAAACTAGAGCTGAGGCCTATGAACATGCTCAGAATGGCTTCAACATTGTGTCTAATTGACTCCAGAATAATCTACTTACATTAAATGCTGAAAAAACAAAATACATTTTATTTACAATGAGAAATACTAACACACCGCTTACTAATCTAAACATTTACGAGCATAACTGTAGCACGTTCGCTGACACTGCATGTTCTTGCCCTACTTTAGATAAAGCTGACCACTTGAAATATCTAGGTGTCACTATTGACTCCAATCTAAATTTTCGTAAACATATCGAGTTACAGTGTACTAGAGTGCGAAAATTAATATATGTTTTTAAGAATTTACGTAATGTAGCTAACTATAATTTGATAAAACAGATTTATTTAGCGTTGTGTCAATCTATTCTAACATATTGTATAATATCCTGGGGTGGCGCGGGAAATTCAATTCTTCTCCCTCTAGAACGTGCTCAAAGAGCAATTCTAAAAGTTGCTACCTTCCGTCATTTTAGATTCCCTACACACCAGCTCTACAAAACATGTAATGTACTTACAGTACGGCAATTATTCATTCTTCACATAATACTGCACCAGCACTCTACACTTCCCTATCACCCAGCTCCTTCCGATAGGAGAAGGAAGGACCTAGTTTGCACAAAAACTCAAACTAGACATGCGTTTGCGAATCGATTTTATGTGTTTTTAGGACCTTTTCTTTACAATAGACTCAACAAGATACTAAATTTCTACAGTTTAAGTTATAAAAAATGTAGTTTGGTAATGTCAGATTATTTAGCGGTACTTAATTACACAGACACAGAAAAACTTCTAGAAGTTGTGGTTTGATTATGTTATCGTATCTATTTGTACATATTTACTTAAGCTAGTTTTAGTGTTTTCCTTTTATACCAACTTGATGCATAGTTATAATTGTTAATAGATTAATTTTATTTTATAATTTTATTGTCCATATTGAATTGTGCTAGGTAAAGTGATGGCCTGAAACACAGGTTTAAATAAACCTAGATCGGGCAGGACGCTGACATCTAAATTGAACTATTGAATACTTGCGACTGTAGAATATATTTTAGTTATAGTTTACTTATAAGTACTTATAGTTAGAATGAGAAATAATACTACTGCGCTTAAATGTACACTTTTTGGAATACTTTTTAAATCAATTATTCTTATTCAAATTATTCTTAGGTCGCCCACCTTCGCTGAGGCGGCTCGGCGCACGCCTCCTGCGTCGCCGTCGCCGACACCCTCGACAAGAAGAAGTGGAACACAGTTACCGAAAGGGGTGAGTGTTTCACTAAACGCTGCTGTGTCCACAGCTCAACCGGCGGCCCCAGAGGACGACGGAGCGGCCGCTGGAAAGCCCAAGCCGAAGCCGCCGAAGCGACCGAGGTATCCTCCGCTGGTGGTGGAGAGGCTGCCAGGCTGGGCCGCGCACTTTAGGGCCATCAGTGCCAAACTGGGCCGACCACCCAGCGCCCGACCATACGGTGCTGGGGTTCGCTTCTCACCCGAAAGTGAGGAGGAATTTAGGTTGGTCCAGAGGTACCTGACCGGCCTGGAAAAGGAGTGCGGCGTTTCATGGTTTGCCTACTCGCTACCGGCGGAGCGAAGCTTGAAGGTGGCCATCACAGGGCTGCCGGTCAACACCACGCCTGAGGAGATTGAGGAGGAGCTCTGCGCGTTGATGCACGAGCCGGAGTACGTGCGCCACATCAGGGCGCGCCAGGGACGACCCGGCTGCGTGTTCCACGCAGTTCTCAAGAAGACGCTGGAGGTCAGGTCTATCTTCGACACCACCGTTTTTATGTGCATGAGGGGTGTCAAGATTAAGGCCTGGCGGGGAAAACGCGGGCCCGCACAGTGCCACAGGTGCCAGAAATTCCGGCACTCGTCGCACCACTGCCATCGGCCGCTCGCCTGTGTTCGCTGAGGAGAGGGGCACGCCGCACACGATTGCCCCCGCCCACGCGGAGAGCCGGCCACATGCGCCAACTGCGGGGGTGATCACCCTGCGAACAACGTGCGCTGCCCCGTCTTTCAAGCGGAGCTGCGGAACAGGCGAGCTGGCACAGTCACCATCACGACCGCCTCACGCCGACCCGATAGATCCACCGAGAGGCCTGCAGAAGTGGCCTCCACCGAGGCCCAAGGCGCGTCGCTGATGGCGGCGGCTAACGGACCCACCAACAGGGGAGAAGCCCCCTCCTCCTCCAAGCGGCGGAGGATGCGGAAGAAGAGGCGTGGGGCCAAAAGCAAGAAGCCGGAGCCCCCCCCCCGCACCTAAGGAAGACGCCCACCGGGCCGGCCCTACCTCGACCCAGGCGCAGGCTGTGCCGCCACCATCGTCCACTGGCGGCAAACACAGCCAACAACAACAACAACAAAAGAAGGCGGGTCCGACAGCTGGCGCCGGCATAGCGCGGCCTTCGGCCCTTCCACCACCACCACGTTCCACCATAAGGAACTCGAGCGCCGGCCCAGCTGCCGCCGCTGAGAAGAAGAAGGAGTTTACAGCTTGCGCCATACAACTGCTGCTGGACCTGATTAAGGCCATCAGCCAAGGGCAAGACGCGGAGCTGGTCATCCTCGACGGCCTGGCCTCTCTCCTCAAATTATATCATGGCTAGGCCGCTGAGGGTGATTCACTGGAACGCCCGGGGCCTTCGAGGTAAGGTCGCCCCCCTCCGCCGCCTACTCTATGAAGAGGACATCGACGTGGCGCTGATAAGCGAGACGCACCTGGGACAGGAGGACAAGCTCAGAGTCTCGGGTTTCCTCGCTTATAGGAAGGATGAAAGGTCGGCCAACAACGCCCCCTACCGCGGTCTGGCGATACTGGTGAGGCGTAGGGTCGTCCATCAAGCGCTCCCCGTGCCGTCGCTCGGCTCATTCTACGTGCTGGGTGTGAAGCTGCATGTTGCCGGCGAGGACGTCGGCATCTACGCCTGCTACAAGGCGCCCTTGGCCAAACTGGACACCACGAAGTTGAGGGCCCTTCTCGAGGCCAACAGCGGCGCGACGATCCTTACCGGTGACCTTAACTGCAAGCACCCGGCGTGGAACTCGGCCGCGACCAACACGGCGGGCAGACGACTCTACGCGGACGCGGAAGCCTTCGGCTACACGGTGTCCGGTCCAGAGACGCCCACCCACTACCAGGACGCCTACATATATATATGCCGGACGTGCTGGACATCGTGGCCTACCGAGGGCTACACTGCCAGATCACGCAACAGGTGTTAGACGACGAGATGCAGTCCGACCATCATCCTGTTCTCGTCGTCCTATCGGGTATGCCGGGCCCGACTGAAGCCCGCAGCGCCACGTCGACACATTGACTGGAAGAAGTTTGTGGAACAGACTGAGGCCACCACACCAACTCGGCCCCTGATTACCTTCGCGGACGTTGATCAGACTGCCGACGACGTCACTGCTTGCATCAAGAGCACTTTGGAAGCGGCGACTAAGACGGAACCGCAAGGGAGATTGCAGCAGCCGCCCTTGCCAACATATCTGAAGCGTTGGATCGCCGTATCACGTCGGACGCACCTCGCCGCGTTGTCAAAGTGGTCCAGTCGTTCCTCAAGGATCGGAGTTTCCGCGTGGTGGTCGAGGGTGTGCTCTCCAGCGCCCGCCCGGTGCTGGCTGGCGTGCCGCAGGGCAGCTGCGTGTCGCCAGCGTGTTACTCGCGTTATACCGACGACATCCCCACGACGCCAGAGGTGACGCTAGCGCTGTACGCCGACGACGCCGCGTACATCACCACCTCGCTTAACGCAAAGTACGCGGCGGTCAAGATGCAGCGCGCGCTAGACCTGCTGCCTGACTGGCTGTCGAAGTGGCGGCTGTCAGTTAACGTGGGTAAGACGCAGGCTCCCCAAGGACATAGAGAAGGAGCTCGGACTGCTGGGATACCAGCCGGAGTACGTGCGTAACATCAACGCACGCGGAGGACGACCCGGTTGTATCTTCCACGCGGTCCTGAGGAGGCAGCCTGACATCCGCCGGATATACGACACCACCAGGCTCTTATGCATGCGGGGTGTCCGTGTGGAGGCATGGCGGAGCAAGCGAGGGCCCGCCCAGTGTCACCGGTGTCAAAAGTTCCGACACAGCTCTCACCAGTGCCACCGCCCGCTCGCCTGCGTGAGATGCGGCGGAGAGCACGCTGCCCGTGACTGCCCGCGCCCAAGAACGGAGCCAGCCACCAGCGCAAACTGCGCGGGCGATCACCCGGCGTGCAGCAACGGATGCCCAGTCAAGAAAAAGGAAGCCCTAAACAAACGAGCGGGCACTGTCGCTATCACCACCAGACAGCGCCGCCTAGAGAGGGCCCCACTACCACCACCAACACCGACGAACACGAGGCCCCCAGCGGGACACTGATGGCGACAGCGAACGGGCCCACCCAGAAGGACGCTGCCTCGAGGCGGAGGAAAAAGGGTCGCGGGAGAAGGAGGAGGGGAAAAAATCCCCAACCACCCGCAACCCATACAGAACAGGGCCTTGCCCCTGTCGTAGCGCAGGCTCAAGTCACTTCCACGGCCACCTCCATCAAGAAGCCCACCGACGCCGCTGCCGGCGCCAGCAACCCACGGAAGGGGAAGCGAGCGGGTAACCCCGCCCCACCCTCAGTCGCGCCCCCGGCCGCCGCACAACCAGAGGCGACCGGAAAGAGACCGCAACAACAACAAGCGGCTCTCCAGCATGGGCACCCACAGGCGCAAGCTGGCGCCCACGATCAGCAGCGGCGCCGCGCATCAACCACTGTTGCCCCATAGACGGATCAACAGAACAAGGACTTCACCGCCTGCGCCATTAGGCTCCTAATGGACCTGATCAAGGCCATAAGACAGGGACAAGACGCGGGCCTCGTGATCCTCGACGGACTGACCGAATTACTCACGCTCTACCATGGCTAGTTCGTTGAGGATTCTACATTGGAACGCCCGCGGCCTTAGAAAGAAGGTTGCCCCACTCCGCCTCCTCCTCAAGGAACAACGGATCGACGTGGCGCTCATCAGTGAGACTCACCTGGGACCTGCGGACAAAACCAGGTTCCCGGGTTACCTCACCTACAGGAGGGATGAGAAGTCCCCGCTCGGCATCACCTACCGCGGCTTAGCGGAATTGGTGAACCGGAGAGTCGTCCATCAACCTCTCCCAGAGGCTCCAACTACCTCCTTCCAGGCCTTAGGAATCCAGCTGCACGTCGCCGGCGAGGACTTAAACATCTACGCCGCCTACTGTCCGCCTGCCGCCGTACTCAACCTGGCGGAGCTACAGGCGATCATCCTGTCGCCGCTACCGACTCTCCTTACCGGCGACATGAACCTCAAACACCCGGCCTGGAACAGCAGAATAACGAATACCTGGGGGAGACGACTCTTCGCGGACGCAGAGGCCCGTGGATATTCGGTGTCCGGTCCTGACACTCCCACTCACTACCCAGACATACAGGCGAACGCACCGGACGTGCTGGACATCGTAATCCACAGGGGCCTAAAGTGCCAACTTACCCAACAGGTGCTAGACGACGAGCTGCAATCGGATCATCACCCGGTACTCGTCGTCCTCTCAGAGATGCCGACCAGACTCTCGCCTCCTGCGCCACGTCGCATAACGGATTGGACTCGGTTCAAAGAGATATTGGAGACCACTACTCCGTTTTGGCCCACCGCGACCGCCGCAGACGTCGACGGGCTAGCAGGAGAGATCACCGCTTGCATCCAGCGCGCCATGGAAGAGGCAACCACCACCATACCGACGCCTCCGGGGGGGCTTGTGTACAGGCCTCTACCCCAGTACATCAAAAAATTGATCGCCCAGAAGAGGCGCCTTCGCAAGCGGTGGCAAGCTACAGGTTGCCCGACCGTCAAGCGTGACCTAAACCGTCTGGCGGAGAAGGTCAGGGCCAAGCTACAGGAGTTCAACACCGCGGGCTGGGAGGAACGGATCGACGCCGCCGAGGGGGACTGGCCGTCGCTCCACAAACTCTGCAGAACACTTTCGAATACCCCAGCCCCGGTGCGACCGCTGCGCCACAGCGACGGGGCAGAGATCTCCAGAGAGACCCAGATACGCAGCAGCAGACCGGGCAGAGATCTTCGCCGACCACCTGGAGCGTCAGTTCCAGCCAAACCCGACTAACAACGTCGAACACATCGCAGCAGTCGAGAGGCACCTTCGAGAGTACTTCGCTCAGCCGATAGCCTCGGAGGAAGCCCCCATTTATTTCTCGCCTTGCGCAGTCAGGCGCGCCATCCTCAAGACGAAGCCAAGAAAGGCCCCAGGAGCGGACGGGGTCACCAACACAGCGCTGCGCCACCTGCCGTACCGAACGGTAGCGGCACTGGCGCGCCTGTACACGGGGATCCTGCGCACAGGGGTTTTTCCGGCGACGTGGAAGGAAGGACGCGTCATTATGCTGCCCAAGGCCCACAAGGACGTGCTGAGGCCGGAGAGCTATCGGCCCATCACTCTTCTATCCGCCATCTCCAAGGTGTTTGAACAGCTCCTGCTGCGACACCTGAACGCACACGTGACGCCGCGCCCAGAACAGTTCGGGTTCCGCTCGGAGCACTCCACGACGCTCCAGCTATCGAGGGTACTGCACCTGCTCACGGCAGCAGTGAACAAGAAGGAACGAGCGGTTGCAGTATTCCTCGATATGGAAAAAGCATTCTACAGGGTATGGCATGCCGGTCTGCTGTACAAGCTGTCGAAGACGTTTCTATCTCTAAGGACTTTCAGGGTGGCGGTCGATGGCGTGGTATCAAGTGCCCGCCCCATCGCCGCCGGAGTGCCCCAAGGCAGCTGCGTCTCCCCACTATGCTACTCCTGTTTCACCGACGACATCCCCACCACCGCTGACACCACGCTTGCGCTGTATGCCGACGACGCCGCGTACATTGCCACGTCGCTCAACGTGACCCACGCGGCCGTCAAGATGCAGCGCCTGCTCGACCTACTGCCGGACTGGCTCTCCAAGTGGCGGTTGTCGGTGAACGTGGGTAAGACGCAGGCACTGACCGTCGGGGGCTATAAACCGCCTCCACCTCTACAACTACAGGGCGCCGACGTCGCGTGGTCGAACCAGGCCAAGTACCTGGGGGTCACCATCGACAGTCGGCTCTCCATGGCGTCACACGTCCGCACGATAGTCACGAAGTGCAGGAACGCCCGCTTCCTGCTATACCCAGTGCTCCAGAGTCGCCTCCCGCTGCGGGCCAAGCTGGGCGTGTACAAAACGTACATTCGCCCTCTGCTCACGTACGCCGCCCCAGCCTGGTTCGCCCTCACAAGCAAAACCAACAAGGATCTCCTGAGTGCGCAGCAGAACATAACGCTGCGCAAGATCGTCGCCGCCCCTCGCTTCGTGAGGAACGCCACCATCTTGCGGGACCTCGACATCGAGAGCCTGGAGGACTTCTGCCGCCGCCTTGCGTCCACCATGTTCGCGCGTGCCGACGCCTCCGCCTGGCCCCACGTCAAGCACCTGGCGCCATGGCACGCGCGGCCACCTGACGCGAGGCGCCTTCCACGTGACCTCGTGGCGGACGTGCGCGACGCCACCCCACCGGACTGACGCACCCGGGTAAGTCGCCCCCCTTCCACACGCGACTTACTCAAACACTTAGACTCCACACTCATAACACACACGCGGCAAGTATCGTGTGCTAAGTTAATATAGGCACGACGCACGCCGCATCACACATCCACGCTACTCTACAGGCGTCCAAACTCACGCGATGAATGCGCGGCGCGGGCTCGCGATTCATTCGCTAACATGGGCGGTGTCACACAATACACTACCGCCCATACACTCATTCTCGGCCCTCTGTCTGGAACGTGCTCGGCTAGACCCGAAATCGCCTACAGACGGGGGCCAACGACACCCTCGGTAGCGAGCGCCTGAGCCACCTCTGTCGCTGGTTGTCACCCGCTGGGCCTCCTCCGGGCAACTGGAGGTCTCACCTGGCGGTGACAGACGGCCGAGGTGGCGTGAAGCAAGCGGCGCTACGTACAGCGCCGTGGCGCCCCTACCGACACAAATAGCAACTACTCACAGGCAAGCTGCGTTCGTGCGCGCTTGCCATTGGCCGGGCCTAGATGGCCAACCAGCGATGGTGCTTGCGAGCTCGCAAGCACAAAACAGACTCCGCGGGACTAAGGGCGATGCCCAAAACCCGCCCGCCGCACCCCCTTGCGGGGATGCAGCGATTGCTACTGGATGGAAAATGGAAAAAAGCATTGGATCCCGCTCTCGGCCGCCGTAGAGTGCACACGTGCGCTCTGACCGCTGCGCCCGATCGCCCCGCGCTTCCCGCGCTTTTCCGTGTCGGTCGTGTCTCGCGTCCCGTCGAGTGCTACGTCGTAGCACTCCGGGCTACGCCGCCGCATCGCCGCGTCCCGCCTCCTCGTAGCACCGCTACGAGATTGCTACATCGTAGCACATCAACTACGCGTTGCTAAGCAACGGTAGTTGACTTGCTAGGATCGCGTTTCGCGTCTTATCTTTGGCTCCTTAAGAGCTAAATCCACCAATTTTTCGGTGGTACTTGGGAGGTAACCTAACGGTGCTAACAATCCAAAGTGGGTGGTGACCCGCCACACCCGCCGACCCCCTTCAGGGCTAGGCAGTTAGTCGGAAGGGCTCTGACTGCGGCCTTGGGGGATCTCCTAGTCGCAGTCTGGTAGCTGTCTTATCCCCGTTTGTCCACAGCTGCACCCGGGACGTCTGGGTGTCTCTACCCCAGCGGCCCGGATCGGTCGCAAGACCCATAGGGCCCTGTCGCACAATAAGAGTGGCGACAGGTTTTCAAGCTTAGGGCTCACCCTAGGAACTCACCTCCCTGTTTAACCCAACAGGGAGGGTACACATCCCCGGGCTCACCCACCCGGGGAGCTAGGATTGTTTAGGTTAGTAGGAGAATAGTTTACTTTATGTCAGTGAAATAAGCTGCTGACAAGATTAGAAATGGCTGACAAACTCCTTTGGGAGTTTGTCAGGCATATCCTTCTAGAGGACCCCCTCTTCCGCAAGAAGTACGGGGATAAGTTCGCGGCATTGGAGAATGCCGCTCTAAATGATTTTACCGACGCGCTCGACAGCCCACTGTCGCCCCCGCTCGCCGACAAAGGCGTTCAGTTAACGCCGGCGTCATTAGCCATTGTAGAAATGGTTCGCCCCTCCCCTAAGTCCGACTCCCTAGAGTTGATGGACACGACAATCCCAGTTTCCGAGCCAGAGTTCTCGGAAACATCATCCACCTCATCCTCAGAGGACGACTATCAGGTCGTCGGTAAGGGGAAGCGGAAGAAGAGCAAAAGCGCTCAGTCTAGTTCGGCCAAAAAGGCCGTAGCAAATGTTCCCACCCCCGTGGCATCGCGTCCCTCTTCCCCCGTGGTAGCGGCCCCTATCCCTCCCAGTAGGCCAGCTAGCCCTAAAAAGGGCATCCCGCCGGTCGCTTCGACCAAGAAGCTAAGGCCGCCTCCCCCGCTTTTCATTCAAGATAAGGCGCAGTGGACTGCAGTGTCCAAGATGTGCATGGATAGGAATATCCATTACACGAGCGCCCGAAACACCCAGCACGGCATTAAAGTCTCGGTCCCAACAGCCAATGATTATAGGGAGCTATCCCGCCACTTGCGTGGTAGGAACATCGCCTTCCACACTTATTCCCTACCTGAGGAGACGCCCACCCGCGTGGTGATTCGGCGTATCCCCAAGGAAATTCCCGCTGAGGACATCTTAAATGACCTCAAAAGTCAGGCTATTCCAGCCACAGTTGTCCACCGCCTTCACAAGGCGCGTGGGGGTGAGCAGTACGACATGGTACTGGTCGTGTGCGACCCCGTTGAGGGGCCTCACCCGATTTTCAGGCTGAAATCAGTGTGCTACCTTTCTGGCATCTCGATCGAGAAGCCATTCCGTGCAAATAAAGTTGGGCAATGTCATCGTTGCCAGCTCTACGGTCACAGCTAAAAACATTGTTACGCGCCGCACAGGTGCGTAAAGTGTTTGGGCGAACACGCCACGACCGACTGTCCCCGTCCTAAGGACAAAACTTTATGCACAGAGCCGCCTAGTTGCGTCCTCTGTGGGCAATCGGGTCACCCGGCTAATTACCGCGGTTGCCCAAAAGCCCCTAAGACTTCCTCCTCCAAGCTGGTGAAGCGTGCTCACGCCCGCCAGCAAAGAGAGAGCCCGTCTGTTAGGGTCCCCTCAACTCAACTGCCCGAGAGGCTTAGTCCCCAGAGGCCATCTCCTTGGACCCAACTTAACCACCAGAGAGCTTTTCCAGCTCTCGGTAAGGTTAAGGCCAACCCCATCCCCGGGCTATTAGACGCCCCTATCCCTCCCCCAGCGTCCCGCGTGGCCGCTCCCGCGCCCTCTTCTCGGGCCGCCCCCGCGCCCGCTTCACGGGCCGCCCCCGCGCCCTCTTCAAGGGCCGCCCCCGCGCCCTCTTCTCGGGCCGCTCCAATTATGCCACGAGCGCTCCCTCGTCCCGCTCCTCCCAGTCACGAGGTAGAAGTCGAATCCTCATTCGACACTATTGCTAGGTTTCAGGTGTTTGTCACCCCCGAAGCTGATCGCATGGCGGCAGAACTAAGGTCTGCCACTGACATTAATGAAATCCGTAGGATCTTCAAGGCTTACCCTAAAATCGAGTCAGCCCTCCGCGCTCTTTCCAAGTAAATCTCTATTATGGATATTACGAATAGAATAGCGAGAATCCAACCCCGGTCCCTTAAATTAGGATTCTTCAACGCAAATGGCCTTAGAGGCCAACGTGATGAGATCGCCACCTTCCTCCGCGACCATCAAATTGATGTCCTCCAGCCCAGCTGCCGACGCCGAGAAAAAGAAGGAGTTCACAGCCTGCGCCATACAACTGCTGATGGACCTGATCAAGGCCATCAGTCAGGGCCAAGACGCGGAGCTGGTCATCCTCGACGGCCTGGCCTCTCTCCTCAAATTATATCACGGCTAGGCCGTTGAGGGTGATCACTTGAGGGTGATCACTGGAACGCCCGCGGCCTTAGAGGTAAGGTCGCCCCCCTCCGCCGCGACCTGGTAGCGGACGAAGAATCCACCCACCGGACATGACGCCCAGGTAAGCTGTACCAGGCTACACGCAGCTTACCTGCACAACGAGACTCCACATACTACACATGCATCCTGTTGCGCGACGTGTGCTAAGTTAATATAGGCGCGTTGCGCAGCTAAATCACACAGGCGCCTCTCTACACACACGTAGACTCACGCGTGAGGGCGCGGCGCCGGCTCGCGACCCACGCAGACACTGGGCGGTGTTACACAATACAATACCGCCCATACACACACAACGGCCTCTCAGTCCGGACCACGACCGACTAGCTTTGGAAGCGGGACGGACGGGAGCCACACATCCTTCGTAGGTGCGCCGGAGTCGGCACCTCTGTCGCTGGTTGTCCCCCGCCGGGCCTCCCCTGGGTACCTGGGGGTCTCACCTGGCGGGGACAGACCGCCGAGGTGTCGTGAAGAAATCAGCGCTGTGTTCGACAGCGCTGTGGCGCGCCTACGAAAATTACCACCGCAATTACACACCAGACGCACGTGCCATACGTGCGTCCACAGGCCTCGCCCTAGAGGCAACAAAATGACGGGTCCGTGGTTACGGACCGCTGTATAGCCTCCGCGGACAGGGGGCGATGCCCCGATACCGCTTGCCGCGCCCCCTAGCGGGGGCGCAGCGACATCCAACGAGTTCCGTTTTTAGGATCGCCAGTGATCGTGCTTTATACAGTGAACTACTCCTGAGCATCGGAAAGTTTTGTCGAAATTGTGCCACCAACTGGGGGTACATCGACAAAACGTTTTCCGCCCGGACCGCCAATTTCTTACTTTCCCTGTGTTCGTTCAAGTGCTTCTTGCACTGGTACGAGCACAGGGGGAGCGCCGTGCTGCCCGGTGCCTGGGGCACCGTTGTGGTCGCGGAATCACCTTACCTTCCAAGCCAGACCCTACAAAGAAGAAGATGCCGAAGCCTGGCGCCCGCGGTTCGTTCGGCCGCGGTGACGCCGGCTACCCGACGCCCCGTTCGGGGTTGGACCGGTCGACGTCGTTGCCGAACATCGGTGACACGACGCCCGGTGCAGCGCCAACGGAACCACCTCTTAGCGAGAGCAAGATAATGATGAAGAAAAAATCGTCTATCCTCAAGACGAAAAAAGACAGAGGAACGACGGCTGAAGAGCCCCCTACGCCCGGAGCCGGAACAGGCGCGGAAGCAGATGCGTGTGGCCCGTCGAGGACATCGGCGCCTGCGCGCGTTGCGCCGGCACCGTCGCCGAGCCATCCGCACGCTGTGGTCGTGCGACCGTCCGCGCCCCGTCTGGTACCGAGCCAGGCCTCGGGACCCGCCGTTGCGCTTTCTAGCCGCGCGCCGTCTACGCGCGCCGCCGCTCGCGTCGTGTCGCGCGCGAACGTGCACGACTCGCCGCCGCCTGCGCGAGAGACCGTGCCCGCGCCGCGCGCCCCAGTGGCAACAAGCCGTGGTGCCGCGCCGTCCGCACCACATGTGCGCCCAACTGCGCGCCCAACTGCGCGCATCTCGACCGCATCGCGTTCCGCCGCGTCGACAGCGCCCTCTGTGGCTGCGTCCGTGGCGGCCGCCTCCAGCCGCGACACCACAGCTCCGCGCCCCGTCACCGCCGGTACCGGCCAAGGCTTGTTGGCCGGACCGGCCCAGGCTGAGCGGGACCGTCGCCCGCTCTCTACTAGAACTCTGTGCGCTCGGCTGCCGCCCGCGGCGCCGGTGGTGCTCGAATCACCTGCGCCGCCCCGTACCTCGGCCTACGACTCGCCGGCGGGACTATCGGCGTGTTCGTCGCGAGCCGGCTCGAGCATGTCGATGGTGTCCGCGGGCTCGGACGACTCTGGGCCGAGTGCGCTTGGCAGGCGCACCCCACCTGCATCTCCGACACCGTCGCTGGCGGGCGACTTCGACTTCCAGTTCGAGCTACGCCCGCAGCGACGACGCTGAAGCACGGACGAGACTGCCGAAGAGGAGGCCAAAAGGTGCTGCCTCGACTCGCCGCGACCGCAGCGCGAGCGCGCGCCGCCGCGGGGGCAGGGCACCGACAGGTCGCCCACCTTCGCTGAGGCGGCTCGGCGCACGCCTTCTGCGTCGCCGTCACCGACACCTTCAACAAGAATACGTGGAACACAGTTACCGAAAGGGGTCAGTGTTTCACTAAACGCTGCTGTGTCCACAGCTCAACCGGCGGCCCCAGAGGACGACGGAGCGGCCGCTGGAAAGCCCAAGCCGAAGCCGCCGAAGCGACCGAGGTATCCTCCGCTGGTGGTGGAGAGGCTGCCAGGCTGGGCCGCGCACTTTAGGGCCATCAGTGCCAAACTGGGCCGACCACCCAGCGCCCGACCATACGGTGCTGGGGTTCGCTTCTCACCCGAAAGTGAGGAGGAATTTAGGTTGGTCCAGAGGTACCTGACCGGCCTGGAAAAGGAGTGCGGCGTTTCATGGTTTGCCTACTCGCTACCGGCGGAGCGAAGCTTGAAGGTGGCCATCACAGGGCTGCCGGTCGACACCCCGCCGGAGGAGATTGAGGAGGAGCTCCGCGCGTTGGGGCACGAGCCGGAGTACGTGCGCCATATCAGGGCGCGCCAGGGACGACCCGGCTGCGTGTTCCACGCAGTTCTCAAGAGGACGCCGGAGGTCAGGTCTATCTTCGACACCACCGTGTTCATGTGCATGAGGGGTGTCAAGATTGAGGCCTGGCGGGGAAAGCGCGGGCCCGCGCAATGCCACAGGTGCCAAAAATTCCGGCACTCGTCGCACCATTGCCATCGACCGCTCGCCTGTGTCCGCTGCGGAGAGGGGCACGCCGCACGTGATTGCCCCCGCCCACGCGAAGAACCGGCAACATGCGCCAACTGCGGGGGTGATCACCCTGCGAACAACGTGCGCTGCCCCGTCTTTCAAGCGGAGCTGCGGAACAGGCGAGCTGGCACAGTCGCCATCACGACCGCCTCACGCCGACCCGATAGGGCCACCGAGAGGCCTGCAGAAGTGGCCTCCACCGAGGCCCAAGGCGCGTCGCTGATGGCGGCGGCTAACGGGCCCACCAACAGGGGAGAAGCCCCCTCCTCCTCCAAGCGGCGGAGGATGCGGAAGAAGAGGCGTGGGGCCAAAAGCAAGAAGCCGGAGCCCCCCCCCCCCCCCCCGCACCTAAGGAAGAAACCCACCGGGCCGGCCCTACCTCGACCCAGGCGCAGGCTGTGCCGCCACCATCGTCCACTGGCGGCAAGCACAGCCAACAACAACAACAACAAAAGAAGGCGGGTCCGACAGCTGGCGCCGGCATAGCGCGGCCTTCGGCCCTTCCACCACCACCACGTTCCACCATAAGGAACTCGAGCGCCGGCCCAGCTGCCGCCGCTGAGAAGAAGAAGGAGTTTACAGCTTGCGCCATACAACTGCTGCTGGACCTGATTAAGGCCATCAGCCAAGGGCAAGACGCGGAGCTGGTCATCCTCGACGGCCTGGCCTCTCTCCTCAAACTATACCATGGCTAGGCCGCTGAGGGTGATTCACTGGAACGCCCGCGGCCTTCGAGGTAAGGTCGCCCCCCTCCGCCGCCTACTCTATGAAGAGGACATCGACGTGGCGCTGATAAGCGAGACGCACCTGGGACAGGAGGACAAGCTCAGAGTCTCGGGTTTCCTCGCTTATAGGAAGGATGAAAGGTCGGCCAACAACGCCCCCTACCGCGGTCTGGCGGTACTGGTGAGGCGTAGGGTCGTCCATCAAGCGCTCCCCGTGCCGTCGCTCGGCTCATTCTACGCGCTGGGTGTGAAGCTGCATGTTTCCGGCGAGGACGTCGGTATCTACGCCTGCTACAAGGCGCCCTTGGCCAAATTGGACACCACGAAGTTGAGGGCCCTTCTCGAGGCCAACAGCGGCGCGACGATCCTTGCTGGTGACCTTAACTGCAAGCACCCGGCGTGGAACTCGGCCGCGACCAACACGGCGGGCAGACGACTCTACGCGGACGCGGAAGCCTTCGGCTACACGGTGTCCGGTCCAGAGACGCCCACCCACTACCCGGACGCCTACATATATATGCCGGACGTGCTGGACATCGTGGCCTACCGAGGGCTACACTGCCAGATCACGCAACAGGTGTTAGACGACGAGATGCAGTCCGACCATCATCCTGTTCTCGTCGTCCTATCGGGTATGCCGGGCCCGACTGAAGCCCGCAGCGCCACGTCGACACATTGACTGGATGAAGTTTGTGGAACAGACTGAGGCCACCACACCAACTCGGCCCCTGATTACCTTCGCGTACGTTGATCAGACTGCCGACGACGTCACTGCTTGCATCAAGAGCGCCTTGGAAGCGGCGACTAAGACGGAACCGCAAGGGAGATTGCAGCAGCCGCCCTTGCCAACATATCTGAAGCGTTGGATCGCCGACAAGAGGCGCCTCCGCAAGCAGTGGCAGCAACTTAGATGCCCGTCACTAAAGACGAGGCTCAATCGTCTCGCGGAGAGGATTAAGGCCGAGCTGAGATGCCGGGACGCCGAGACCTGGGAGGAACGCATCGATGAGGCGGCTGGCAGCTGGCCATCCGCCCATTGACTTTGCCGTCAATTAACGAACACCCCAGCTCCGGTGCGCCCATTACTGGACAGCGGCGGGGCGCTCAGGTACGTCGCTGAGGACCGCGCGGAGGTCTTCGCTGAGCACCTGGAGCGTCAGTTCCGACCGAACCCGACCAGCGACGCCGCACATGTCGCAACAGTCGAGAGACACCTTGGGGAGTACTTCGCGTCGCCGATAGCTCCCGAGGAAAACCCTATCTTCTTCTCGCCTGGGGCAGTCAGACGCGCCATCCTGAGGACGAAGCCCAGGAAGGCCCCCGGTGCTGACGGTGTCACGAACGCAGCGCTGCGCCACCTGCCGTACCGTTCGGTTGCGGCCCTGGCGCGCCTGTTCACGGCGATACTGCGCACCGGGACGTTTCCTTCCTAATGGAAGGAGGGGCGCGTCATCATGCTGCCCAAGGCGGGGAAAAACATCCTGAGGCCGGAGAGCTATCGGCCCATCACCTTGCTGCCCACCATCTCCAAGGTGTTTGAAATGCTCCTGTTGCGACATCTCCAGCCGCACATTACGCCGCGGCCCGAACAATCCGGGTTTAGATCGGAACACAGCACGACGCTTCAGCTGTCGAGGGTACTGCACCACCTGGCGCAAGCCATTAACAAGAAGGAGTACCCGGTTGCAGTATTCCTCGACATGGAGAAGGCCTTCGACCGCGTGTGGCACGATGGCCTTATATTCAAGCTGGCCACGTCGGACGCGCCTCGCCGCGTTGTCAAAGTAGTCCAGTCGTTCCTCAAGGATCGGAGTTTCCGAGTGGTGGTCGAGGGTGCGCTCTCCAGCGCCCGCCCGGTGCTGGCTGGCGTGCCGCAGGGCAGCTGCGTGTCGCCAGCGTGTTACTCGCGTTACACCGACGACATCCCCACGACGCCAGAGGCGACGCTCGCGCTGTACGCCGACGACGCCGCGTACATCACCACCTCGCTTAACGCAAAGTACGCGGCGGTCAAGATGCAGCGCGCGCTAGACCTGCTGCCTGACTGGCTGTCGAAGTGGCGGCTGTCAGTTAACGTGGGTAAGACGCAGGCGATTATCGCCGGCTCCGCGCCCCTCCCACCACCCCTGACGCTACAAGGCGCCGACGTCGCGTGGTCACCCCGGGTGAAGTACCTGGGCGTCACCATCGACCGTCGGCTCACCATGGGTCCTCACGTCCGCCAGGTCGCGGCGCGGGCTAAGGTAGCCCGCAACCTGCTCCGCCCAGCGCTCTCGTCCCGTCTGCCGGCGCGCGTCAAGTTGGGCATATATAAAACTTATATACGCTCGGCTCTGACGTACGCCGCCCCCGCATGGTACGTCCTCGCGTGCGAGGGTCACAAAAAGCTTCTCCGCACGCAGCAGAACTTTGCGTTGCGCACCATCGTCGGCGCCCCTCGACACGTGAGGAACGACGTAATCCAGCGGGACCTCGGGATTGAGAGCCTGGACGCCTTCATCCGGCGCCTTGCGACGGGAATGTTCGCGCGTGCCGACGCATCTGCTTGGCCTCACGTCAAGCACATTGCGCCCTGGCATGCGCGCCCCCCTGACGCGAGGCGCCCTCTCCCCCGCGACCTGGTAGCGGACGACGACCCCACCCCACCGGATATGACGCCCGGGTAAGCTGTACCAGGCTACACGCAGCTTACCTGCACAACGAGACTCCACATATTACATACGCATCCTGTTGCGCGACGTGTGCTAAGTTAATATAGGCGCGTTGCGCAGCTAAATCACACAGGCGCCTCTTTACACACACGTAAACTCACGCGTGGGGGCGCAGCGCGGGCTCGCGACTCACGCAGACACTGGGCGGTGTTACACAATACAATACCGCCCTTACACACACAACGGCCTCTCAGTCCGGACCGCGTCCGGCTAGCTCTGGAAGCGGGACGGACGGGAGCCACACATCCTTCGTAGGTGCGCCGGAGTCGGCACCTCTGTCGCTGGTTGAAACCCCACTGCTGAGAAGATGACCGGTCGCGGTAAGGGAGGAAAGGGTCTGGGAAAAGGAGTAGCCAAGCGTCACAGGAAGGTACTTCGTGATAACATCCAGGGTATCACGAAGCCCGCCATCCGTCGTCTGGCTCGCAGAGGCGGCGTGAAACGTATCTCCGGTCTGATCTACGAAGAGACTCGCGGTGTGCTTAAAGTGTTCCTAGAGAACGTCATCCGTGACGCCGTCACTTACACCGAGCACGCCAAGAGGAAGACCGTCACCGCCATGGACGTCGTCTACGCTCTGAAGCGCCAGGGTCGCACCCTGTACGGTTTCGGCGGTTAAACGTATACCTGTCGCAGCTGTGCAGGCAGTGCGACCAGCAGCTCTACATACTGTGTGTGTGCGGACGAGTGTTTGTTGCGTTCGTTCGACCATGCGGTGTGTAGATGCGCACATCAAAAAGGCCCTTTTCAGGGCCGCATATGATTCGATACAATTAAAATGTTTCATTAATGGAGTCGTCAAAAAAACGTACCTAATCTGCTTACCCCTTACCTATCTATACCTTCAGTTTTGGAGATTTATTACTAGATGAAATGAAACACAGTTATACATACATATACACGCACTACTCTTACTACAAACTACTACCTACTAATAGTTTACCATTATAAATACCTTCGCGTGATTGTCGCACTCTTCCCTTCGCGCCGTCGCCGCTGTTGCCGCCTTAAAGTAGTAAGTAGTAACGTCTGTCTGTCTGAATGAACCTGAAAAATAAAAGAAAACATTAGAGACCCTAACACTATTATGAAGAACACAAATCTACCTACGGTGGTAGGTCCCTATCCGCGTTCGCTCGTTCGTGATCGTCGGTGCGCGTGCAGTTTGTTTATGTTGTGTTATTATTGTAGGTACTTACCTATAAAGATACACTGTTTTATTAATTTTGAGGTATGCCATTTTTATGTAGGTATGTAAGCCATTTATTATTTCGTATGTATGCTATTACTGCGTTACGAGCATTACACGCCGGCTGCCTCCCTACTGGCTAGTTTAGAACGCTCTGTGTGTAGTTACCGTACGGTACGCGGGCCACAGCGACGAGGCGCTGTTGTCGTTTACGCAGAAGACCTACCTACCTACCTACCTACCTACCTACTTCTTTAATACGCTTTCTGATGCGATAATCGCAGTCATCGCCTCGTCGAAGGGCGCTCCCTCGTCTTTCGATATTAGTATACGATTAATAGGTTGCACGCACGTCCTGGACGGAGTCGTCCGTCCTTAGCGGTTCGGCGCTCGCGGTGTTTTACGACGCTTCACTTTTAGCTCGATAATACCTTCGCGACGCCGTGTGATATCGACGGCGTCCTGTCGCCACACAAGCTCGATATCCTCCCTGTTGACGCGTCCGCCTCTATCCCGGCTAACTGTCGATTTTATAGAGAAAATAACGTTTTGAACTCGACCCGACCTACGCTTCGTACGCAGTCGTCAAAATAAAACGCCGCCACCGTCCGAACGCGCACCGCACTCCGCCTGCATTCGCACATCCGCATACTCCACTTCATGAACTATCCGAAACCGCAAACGCCCGTCGCCCCGCGACTCGTTAACTATTCTTTTTGTTTATTTTATTAGATACGTGTTAGTGAAAACTTTCAAGCGTTCATACGAGAAAACGTCGCGCGACATCACGGCTCTCGTTACGGTAAAGTTCCGTCGTACCTAGGCGTACGAATACGAAATTTGTAAATCCTATAAGTGGCGACATCTAAGTCTCTCTCCTCTTATATTATTATATCTGATCTGATCAGTGATCACTCGGTCTTTTGTCGTGTGTTTGTCTGTAAGTGTATACTCTCCTCTATCAATACGAAATGGCAGACACAGCAGTCGCTACCGAGGCTCCGGCACCCGCTACACCAGCGAAGAAGCAGGCGAGACAGGCCGGCGGCGCCGGCGCCGCGAAGAAGCCGAAGGCGAAGCCGACTCATCCCAAAACATCCGAGATGGTCAACAACGCCATCAAGGAGATGAAGGAGCGCAGCGGATCTTCCCTGCAGGCGATCAAGAAGTACATCGCCGCCCAGTACAAGGTCGACGCCGAGAAACTGGCTCCGTTCATCAGGAAATATCTGAAGAGCGCTGTCGAATCTGGCGCGCTGATCCAGACCAAGGGCAAGGGTGCCTCCGGTTCCTTCAAGCTCGAGTCTAAATCGGCCGCATCCAAGAAACCCGCCACCGCCGCCGCCGGCAAGGCCGCCGGCAAGGCGACCGCCTCTGCGGCCGCGAAGACAAAGAAGGCGACCGTCTCGGCGGCTGGAGCCAAGACCAAGAAGGCGGCAGCCGCCGCCGCGTCCGCCTCTGCAGCATCGGGTTCACCTTCCAAGGCCAAGTCGTCGGCCGCCGCCGCTAAGGACAAGAAGGCCGCCGCCGCCGCCGCTAAGAAGAAGCCGGCACCCAAGAAGGCCGCCGCCCCCGCAAAGGCGAAGGGCGCCGCCGCTCCGAAAGCTAAGAAGACAGCCAAGCCGCCAACCAAGAAACCTAAAGCGCCTAAACCCAAGAAGGCAGCGGCTACACCCAAGTCTAAACCGGCAGCCAAGAAAGCGTCCGCCGCTAAGAAGTAAGCGGCGGTCGCGTTCGCGTTATACCGGCGACGACGGCGACGACGACGACGACAGCGGCGCAGTCGGCTGAACGCCAGACGACACACATCGAGTGTGTGTGTGTGTGTGTGTGTAATTATAAGTGTGCGTGAGTCTTGTCTACTGTGTGTGTGTGTTGTATATATAATATATATATATATATATATATTATGCACGGTAGAGAGGCGCGCGCGTGCTTTTTGCGTTTTCATCAACGTCCAACCGCGCGCACGTAGTACGTACGCGTCCATCGTCCTCGGGAAAAGAGTAGTGCGGAACGCGCTCGACGTGTCTGAGATGCTTAGAGTTGCGTGCATGCGCTCACAATCGCGGCGCTCTCCGAGCGCACACCAAAAAGCCCTTTTCAGGGCTAACAAAACTATCATGAATATGAACAATATTCATTTCTTTAATACAGAGAGAGTCTAAACGTTTTATAATAACACATTATACGCCTACCTACCTACCTACCTACCTACCTACCTCTTGGTTCTACACGTGTAATTACACTATTTATTATGGACTCTATTCACAGACATGGTTCTTTCTACTGTATACTAGTTACATATTGTTTACACACAAAGCAATCGATCTCTGAGAACACCATGAAAAGTTATTATAAAAAAAATAAATAAAGGAAATAATAAATAAATAAAATCGAATCGAATCGTACCTACCGATGTCTCTATCCATCCCATAACAACAATGTTGCGCCGGTCTAAAGCTTGCGCGCGCCTGCGCGCTTCGTGAATTTGTTTCGCGTTAGCTGTGTACCCCTCCCACTGACACGGCCATCCGGCGCGGGTATATAAAGGCGCCGTTAAAATTTTACCGGGGACATTTACCAAGATTCAGTCGTCGCGCGCACACTCGTACGCGTGTTACTTCGTTTTTTCGTGAGTTTCTAAACAAACAAACAACCAACCATGTCGGGACGCGGTAAAGGTGGCAAGGTGAAGGGAAAGGCAAAGTCCCGTTCCAACCGTGCTGGTCTCCAGTTCCCCGTGGGTCGTATCCACAGGCTGCTGCGTAACGGAAACTACGCCGAGCGCGTCGGTGCCGGTGCCCCCGTCTACTTGGCCGCCGTGATGGAGTATCTGGCTGCTGAGGTTCTCGAGTTGGCCGGCAACGCCGCGAGAGACAACAAGAAGACCAGGATCATCCCGCGTCATCTTCAATTGGCCATCCGCAACGACGAGGAGTTGAACAAGCTGCTCTCCGGTGTGACGATCGCTCAAGGTGGTGTGCTGCCGAACATCCAGGCGGTGCTCCTGCCCAAGAAGACCGAGAAGAAGGCTTAGACGTCGCCGTGCTACTATAGCGCGACGACATCTGACCGTGGTGCATCGTGCGAGTGTTCCGCACGCGTACTTCGATACGATATTATTTATGTCGTTTGCGCGATGCTCTCCGCTCGTATGCATTCAAAACAAAAGGCCCTTTTCAGGGCCACAATACTATTCGTCAATTATTATTATAATAACACAAAGACAGTTTCTTTATCGGTGTTATCGTCAAACAAAAACGTACCCACTGAGTTGACTTACTTTACAAGATTAGAGAAATAAAAAAAAAATAATAATAATGTTGTAGTTGCACAAATATACAGGTTAGGAACCGGAGTACTCCCCCCCCCTCTTCTCACTTATTGAATCGGGTAATTATCAATCATCTCATCATCGGAGTATGAATGTAAACAGTATGCATCATACAAACACGTAAGTAATTAATATTAAAGAAACCGTACGCTGAAGTAAGGAAGGATTAAAATTTGATACCTATTTCTAAGAAATACGTATAATGTTGTTATTTATCCATATTTATTTTTATTTCACTAAGCGACGAGCACAGGCGTCACCTCGCCCCCTTCACCTCCCTCACGGGTATCCCCTCTCCCCGCGCTCTGGCTCAGGAGCGCTGCGATTGGTCCGCCGCTGCGTTGAGTAACACACCGCTTGCCGCAACTACGTACCTCGGGGACGCGTATAAATAAAACTTGTTGTCGCGAGTCGGTTTTATACTGCGACTGAACTCCGTTTCGGTAGCACGTGTGTACTCTAAAATTCCATAATGCCGCCCAAGACGAGTGGTAAAGCCGCCAAGAAGTCTGGCAAAGCCCAGAAGAACATCTCCAAGACCGACAAGAAGAAGAAGAAGCACAAGAGGAAGGAGAGCTACGCCATCTACATTTACAAGGTGTTGAAGCAGGTGCACCCCGACACCGGTATCTCCAGCAAGGCCATGTCCATCATGAACTCGTTCGTGAACGACATCTTCGAGCGTATCGCCGCCGAAGCTTCCCGCCTCGCCCACTACAACAAGAGGTCGACCATCACGTCCAGGGAGGTGCAGACGTCCGTCAGGCTCCTGCTGCCCGGTGAACTCGCCAAGCACGCCGTCAGTGAAGGCACCAAGGCAGTCACCAAATACACCAGCTCCAAGTGAGCGGTCGGTCGGTAGCGCTAGCAAGAGCCGCCGACGCTCCGTCTCTCAACGCCTCGCCTCGTGTGTGTCTGTGTATACAGTGTTAAACCCAGTGCGCTTGTTCGTCGTGTGTCTTGTTGACTGTGATGCGTGTGTTAATTGTGCTAGTGTCTTCGTTACGTGCGTGCATGCATACATACACCTACCCACTCGGTATGTGTGTGTATGTCGTGTATGTACGTACGAGACTCGCACGACGCACGCGTCGCGAACAAACCACGACAAACGCGACTGGACACGCGCACGCACACCGTGGGATGGCAGGAGAAAAAACAAAAGGCCCTTTTCAGGGCCACAAATATATTCATGTGAATTGGTATTCACATTTCTGAAATTGGAAACTCGTCAAAACGTTACTTACCTACTAGTACAACCAACCAACAAACTATCTATCTATGTACCTACCTACCTTATGCATGCATGCTCTCTCTATCTCACGTATTGACAGTACCTAGCAAAGAGACAAAACGTCTATCATATAAAAAATAAACATAACACGCACACTAAATTTCTTCCCGCGTATAAGTTAAATGCATTATAATTATACATTCTTAAAACACGGCTTGTTGGAGTAATTCAATTTGTACGTACGTACATACATACGAATGTATTTGTGTATAGGTAGTGACAATTATTATTATTATTAACTTAACTTTCTGTAACTATAGTATATTATGGTATTCTCATAAGACTGAGGCATAAAAGAAAAAAAAAAAAAATTAAATAATAGCATTTACCTAATTCGTGTCGATTCATTTTACAAGTTTAGTTAGTTCGAAGTACTGCGTAGAGGGCGCGCGGGTGCGCGCGATCCCCTGCCACACTACCGTGCCTACCGTGCCACGGGTATAAATACGGCCCGATACTGCTGTTCCGTTTTTTTTTTTTTTTTTTTTTTTTTTTTTTTTTTTTTTCTCCGCTCTCGGCCGCCGTAGAGTGCACACGTGCGCTCTGTCCGCTGCGCCCGATCGCCCCGCGCTTCCCGCGCTTTCCGTGTCGGTCGTGTCTCGCGTCCCGTCGAGTGCTACGTCGTAGCACTCCGGGCTACGCCGCCGCATCGCCGCGTCCCGCCTCCTCGTAGCACTGCTACGAGATTGCTATATCGTAGCACATCGGCTACGCGTTGCCACGCAACGGTAGTCGACTTGCTTAGATCGCGCTTCGCGTCCTATCTTTGGCTCCTTAAGAGCTAAATCCACCAATTTTTCGGTGGTACTTGGGAGGTAACCTAACGGTGCTAACAATCCCAAGTGGGTGGTGATCCGCCACACCCGCCGAACCCCTTCAGGGCTAGGCAGTTAGTCGGAAGGGCTCTGACTGCGGCCTTGGGGGATCTCCTAGTCGCAGTCTGGTAGCTGTCTAATCCCCGTTTGTCCTCAGCTGCACCCGGGACGTCTGGGTGTGTCTACCCCAGCGGCCCGGATCGGTCGCAAGACCCATAGGGCCCTGTCGCACAATAAGATTGGCGACAGGTTTTTCAAGCTTAGGGCTCACCCTAGGAACTCACCTCCCTGCTAACCCAACAGGGAGGGTACACATCCCCGGGCACACCCACCCGGGGAGTTAGGTTTAGAGGCCCTTCTGGCTTATAGACAGTTGTGTTAGCTGGCGAGTTTGTTTGTGTCTTTCTTCTCGCCAGTGGACCACTACGAAAGCCACAAGGGAGGGATCGTTTTCAAAGGGAACTGTCTCCCCGAGGGTACACGTTTACGTGTTCCTCGGGGTTAGGGTTAGGAGTTAGCTCTCCCCCCCCCCTCTTTTATTCTTAAACCCCTTTTTCTTGCCATAAATGGCTAGAGCACTAACTCCCGCCGAAAGGGCGGAGTGGACCGACTTAGTCGGTGACCTCATCGAGAGGCTCAGGGATGATAATCATCCCTACATTACAGAAAAGTATGCCCCATACTTGATTAGATTCAGAAAGCCCGCTGATGGCAACTTGCCAACAGTCACCGTCACTGCTGGCGTCTCGTCCGACGTCACACCTCCCCCCCCCCCCCTCAGTGCCATGTACTCAGGAGTTCGCTCCTGAATCTATGGATATTGTGGAGCCCCACGCTGAGGGCTCTGATCGTTCCCCGGAGGCCTCTTCTGCCTCTTCTGACTCGTCCTCCGACTCGGAGGACTACCAACTTGTAGGAAAGAGGAAAAGGAGGAAAAATAAAAACTCCAAGGCCACTAAGGCCAAGAAGGCTGTTGCGGCTCGCGCAACCCCTCCACCTGTCTCTTCCCCCCCCGCTTCCCCTCGCCCAGCTTCCCCTCGCCCCAAAACCCCAGTCGCTACGACACCTTCGGCTGTGGCTTCTGCCAGCCGGCCCGGTAGCCCCATGGCTACCGCTCCCGTCGCTTCTTCTTCCTCAAGGAAGAAGCAGCTGCCCCCGCCCCCGATATTCATCCAGGACAAATCGAAATGGACTGAAATATCAAAAATGTGTGTGACACACAAAATCAACTACACGAGCGCCCGCTCTACCCTACAGGGTATCAAAGTGGTAGTCCCTACGTCCTCGGACTACAGGGACTTGGTGCGCAACCTTCGTGGAAGGCAAGTTGCCTTCCACACCTACTCCCTCCCGGAGGAGAAGCCTACCCGAGTGGTAATAAGGCGGATCCCAAAGGAAATCCCGGTCAACGATATCCTGGAGGACTTGACCTCCCAGGGTATCCCTGCCACCGCGGTGCACCGCCTCCACAAGGCGCGTGGGGGTAACGAGTACGATATGGTACTCGTTATCTGTGACCCCGTCGAGGGTCGTCCTCACCCGATCTTCAGATTGAAGTCGGTATGCTCGCTAACGGGCATCACAGTCGAAAAGCCCCATCGCCAGAACGCAGTGGGCCAGTGTCATGGCTGCCAGCTATATGGCCATAGCCAAAAACACTGCTTTGCACCGGCAAGGTGCGTAAAGTGTCTTGGGTCGCACGCAACGGCTGAGTGCTCTCGTCCTAAGGACAGGAGCCAATGCTCAGAGCCTCCTAGTTGCGTGTTGTGTGGCCAGTCGGGCCACCCGGCCAACTACAGGGGCTGCCCGAAAGCCCCTAAACAGACAGCAGGTAAGCTGGCTAAGCGCCTTAGCGCCCGCCAACAGAGGGAAAGCCCCTCTGTAAAGCTTGCCCTCTCAGCCCAAGTTCCCGAGCGACTCAGCCCTCAGCGGCCGTCCCCGTGGAATGCGTTGAATCATCAGCGTGCATTCCCAGCCCTCGCCTTTCCCAAGGCTGCCCCAATGAGCGGGCTAATGGACGTTCACGTCCCGCGCCCTGCGCCTACTTCCTTGACCACTCCAGTGGCCGCTCCCGTAGCCGCTCCCGTAGCTATAACCAAGCTACCAACTCCCAAGCGTCCTGCCCCTATGGCTGTCGAAGGAGAAAGCTCTTTCGCCACCATCGCCAGGTTCCAGATCTTTGTGTCTCCCGAGGCAGACTGCTTAGCGGCCGAACTCAGGTTGGCCAAAGACCTGATAGAAATCAACGCGATTTTTGACCGATATCCTCGGATCAAATCAGCGCTCCGCTCCTTAAACTAATAAAATTTTACTCATAATGGGTACTAAAAATTTACGAGTTATTCAGCCCCGCTCCCTCAAACTAGGCTTCTTTAATGCCGACGGCATTACTGGGCAGCGTGACGAGATCGCCGCCTTCCTCCGCGACCACCATGTAGATATCTTCCTAGTTCAAGAGACCTTTCTTAAACCCTACCACCGCGACCCTAAAATTGCCAACTTTCACATAGTTCGCAATGACCGGTCACGCGCTCATAAGGGCGGTACGCTCATTTACTACCGAAAGGAACTGCACTGCATCCCAATAGTCCCCCCTCCTTTAAAATCTCTGCTTGAGGTTTCGGTCTGTCGGCTAGGCATGACAGGTCACCAACCGGTGCACATCATCTCTGCCTACATGCCCCCTGCCATTACATCGGAAGATCATACCCTTCTGGCTAACGATCTCTCCGCTCTCTTCGGCATGAGCGATTCCGTTATTATAGCGGGTGACCTCAACGCCAAGCACCCCGCCTGGAACAGTATAAAGACTAACCCGAGAGGGCGAGTCTTATACGATCTAGGCGAACCACTTCACTTTGACCCTATCGCTCCTATGGAGCACACCCATTACCCCTCAACTGTCTCCTCTCGCTCTGACGTGCTCGATATAGCGCTGCTCAAAAATGTCAACCTCAGGTTGCACTTGATTGAGACGCTACACGAGCTTAACTCTGACCACCGCCCGGTGCTCATGCACCTAATCCCTCGCTCGGGTCCCTCAGACCCCAGCCAACCCCCGCCCTCCGTTGTGATAACTGACTGGAGGAAAGTAAGCGCTAAGCTGAAATCCGACATGTCGCCACTCACGGACGGTATTCCTGATCATATCGTTTCAGTCGCTGACACTACGGCCGCCATCAACACGTTTACAGAGCACGTCCAATCCGTACTGACGGATTGTTCACGGGAAGTCCCAGCGATGAGCGATCACCGCTGGAAACTCCCCGCTGACATACGTGATCTGATAACCGAGAAGAATGCGGCCATTCGTGCCTATAGCAGCTTTCCCTGCGATGCGAACAAGGCTCACATGCGTACTTTACAGCGTGCTGTTAAGAAACGCACCAGTGAGCATCGTTCTAGTCAATGGGACAAGATGCTTAGCGAACTCGAGCCCACTCATCTAGCTTTCTGGCAATTGCAAAGAAAGTTGCGTGCCTCTGAAGAGGCTTCGATGCCTCCTCTCGCTCGTCCTGACAAGAGCGTCGCTTTTGACGACTCCGACAAGGCTGAGTGCCTGGCCGACAGCCTAGAATCCCAGTGCACCACCAGCTCTCAACCTGTAGACAAGCGGCACCTCGATGAGGTGGACGCTGAAGTCGAACGTAGAGCCGCCATGCCCCCCGTAGAAGACCCTGATGATCCTCTTCCTCCAGTCACTCCTGAGGAAGTGAAAGACATCATAGATAGGCTTCAGCCGCGGAAAGCCCCCGGCTCCGATGGCTTCACCAATAAGGTGTTTAAAGTCCTCCCCGCGCAGCTCATAGTTTTATTGGCAGCCATCTTCAATGGTGCCTTGAGCAATAACATCTTCCCCCAAGTGTGGAAACAGGCCACAGTCATAGGCATTCCCAAACCAGGGAAACCTAAAGCCGAGCCGTCAAGCTACCGGCCAATCAGTCTCCTGAGTGCACTCGGCAAGATCTATGAGAGGCTTATTTATAAGCGACTCAGAGATTACGCTGAGACTAAGAACCTCATTCCTAACGAGCAATTCGGTTTTAGAACCGAACACTCGTGTATACATCAGGTCCACCGCATCGTAGAACACTTGAGCGCTGGTTTCCAGCGTGGAGCGATGACGGGAGTATTATACTTCGATATAGCGAAAGCCTTCGACAAGGTCTGGCACAATGGCTTATTATACAAGCTTTACCAACTAGGAGTGCCAGACCGTCTCGTGCTCATCTTACGAGACTTTTTGTCGGATCGCACCTTCCGCTACCGAGTAGGAAATGCACTATCTTCCCCACACCCCATTCGTGCCGGAGTCCCTCAGAGCTCCGTGATTTCCCCCCTTATATTCACGCTGTTCACCAGCGACATCCCCAAGTCCAAAAGGGTTCAGTTAGCTCTTTTCGCCGATGACACGGCCGTTTATTACACCGGGCATAGTCAAGATGCCATCGCCTCCAATCTACAGCGATCAGCCAACGTCCTAGGCGCTTGGTTTCGCAAGTGGAGGGTTGAGGTGAATCCTGACAAGAGTCAGGCGGTACTGTACCACAAATTGCGACTTAATCGCCCCCCCCCCAGACCCATCACTATGTTCGGCAAGCCCATCCCTTGGGAGAAGCGAGCCAAGTACCTCGGGGTCATACTGGATGACCACCTGTCCTTCGAGGCCCATATAAAAGCAGCCCGTAACCGTGCTGCTTTCGCTATGGGTAGACTCCACTACTTGATAACAGGAAAGAGCAAATTGTCACTCAAGTGCAAGTTGCGTCTTTATACCTCAGTGATCCGTCCCATTATGACATACGCTTGTGTCGTATTTGCCCACGCCCATCCCCGCCATATCCATAGGATGCAGATCCTGCAGAACCGGTTTCTCCGTAAGATCACCGGAGCCCGGCCTTATGTCCGTAACGACAGTTTACACTTGGACCTCAAAGTGCCTACCGTCCTTCAGTTCATGAAACGCCTTTCCAAGCGTTTCTTTGATTCGTCTATTAAACATAGAAACCCCCTAATCGCATCGGCCGCCCGGTACGAACCATCGCGGATTAGCATGATTCGCCGTCCTCGGCATACCCTTATCACCCCCGACGACCCTACAACCATCCTTCAGGAGAGCAGTAGGGAAACCAGCACACTTAGGAAATACAAATACAGACCGCCGTCATTCCGACCTCGCCGTCGAGGCCCGTCGCGACGACCCCGTTCAATCACCCCCCGACCCTTGCTCGAGCCAGCCCGCGATGCTGAGCCATTAGCTATAAATCAACCCCTAAATAATCAGATCCAGCCTGTCCCCTTGCTGCCCCCCCCAGCGACGCCCTAAGCCGAGGCTCGTACCCCACAGGGGGTGCCCTTAGCGTGTGGTCGCTTAACTTTAAGTAGTTTTAAGCCCTGGCTGGAGGCCTTACTCATAAGGCATCCACAGGATTTGCCCGGTTAAGCAGAAGCCAGCCTCAGAGGTTGAACTGCGAGATGCCATATAATAAAAAAAAAAAAAAAAAAACGGTGGAAAAAAGCCAGTCGTTCGCGTTGTTCGTGCGCGCACACACCCGTGTCGGGATTTTACTATCGTGTTACTTTGAAACCCCACTGCTGAGAAGATGACCGGTCGCGGTAAGGGAGGAAAGGGTCTGGGAAAAGGAGGAGCCAAGCGTCACAGGAAGGTACTTCGTGATAACATCCAGGGTATCACGAAGCCCGCCATCCGTCGTCTGGCTCGCAGAGGCGGCGTGAAACGTATCTCCGGTCTGATCTACGAAGAGACTCGCGGTGTGCTTAAAGTGTTCCTAGAGAACGTCATCCGTGACGCCGTCACTTACACCGAGCACGCCAAGAGGAAGACCGTCACCGCCATGGACGTCGTCTACGCTCTGAAGCGCCAGGGTCGCACCCTGTACGGTTTCGGCGGTTAAACGTATACCTGTCGCAGCTGTGCAGCTGGCAGTGCGACCAGCAGCTCTACATACTGTGTGTGTGCGGACGAGTGTTTGTTGCGTTCGTTCGACCATGCGGTGTGTAGATGCGCACATCAAAAAGGCCCTTTTCAGGGCCGCATATGATTCGATACAATTAAAATGTTTCTTTAATGGAGTCGTCAAAAAAACGTACCTAATCTGCTTACCCCTTACCTATCTATACCTTCAGTTTTGGAGATTTATTACTAGATGAAATGAAACACAGTTATACATACATATACACGCACTACTCTTACTACAAACTACTACCTACTAATAGTTTACCATTATAAATACCTTCGCGTGATTGTCGCACTCTTCCCTTCGCGCCGTCGCCGCTGTTGCCGCCTTAAAGTAGTAAGTAGTAACGTCTGTCTGTCTGAATGAACCTGAAAAATAAAAGAAAACATTAGAGACCCTAACACTATTATGAAGAACACAAATCTACCTACGGTGGTAGGTCCCTATCCGCGTTCGCTCGTTCGTGATCGTCGGTGCGCGTGCAGTTTGTTTATGTTGTGTTATTATTGTAGGTACTTACCTATAAAGATACACTGTTTTATTAATTTTGAGGTATGCCATTTTTATGTAGGTATGTAAGCCATTTATTATTTCGTATGTATGCTATTACTGCGTTACGAGCATTACACGCCGGCTGCCTCCCTACTGGCTAGTATAGAACGCTCTGTGTGTAGTTACCGTACGGTACGCGGGCCACAGCGACGAGGCGCTGTTGTCGTTTACGCAGAAGACCTACCTACCTACCTACCTACCTACCTACCTACTTCTTTAATACGCTTTCTGATGCGATAATCGCAGTCATCGTCTCGTCGAAGGGCGCTCCCTCGTCTTTCGATATTAGTATACGATTAATAGGTTGCACGCACGTCCTGGACGGAGTCGTCCGTCCTTAGCGGTTCGGCGCTCGCGGTGTTTTACGACGCTTCACTTTTAGCTCGATAATACTTTCGCGACGCCGTGTGATATCGACGGCGTCCTGTCGCCACACAAGCTCGATATCCTCCCTGTTGACGCGTCCGCCTCTATCCCGGCTAACTGTCGATTTTATAGAGAAAATAACGTTTTGAACTCGACCCGACCTACGCTTCGTACGCAGTCGTCAAAATAAAACGCCGCCACCGTCCGAACGCGCACCGCACTCCGCCTGCATTCGCACATCCGCATACTCCACTTCATGAACTATCCGAAACCGCAAACGCCCGTCGCCCCGCGACTCGTTAACTATTCTTTTTGTTTATTTTATTAGATACGTGTTAGTGAAAACTTTCAAGCGTTCATACGAGAAAACGTCGCGCGACATCACGGCTCTCGTTACGGTAAAGTTCCGTCGTACCTAGGCGTACGAATACGAAATTTGTAAATCCTATAAGTGGCGACATCTAAGTCTCTCTCCTCTTATATTATTATATCTGATCTGATCAGTGATCACTCGGTCTTTTGTCGTGTGTTTGTCTGTAAGTGTATACTCTCCTCTATCAATACGAAATGGCAGACACAGCAGTCGCTACCGAGGCTCCGGCACCCGCTACACCAGCGAAGAAGCAGGCGAGACAGGCCGGCGGCGCCGGCGCCGCGAAGAAGCCGAAGGCGAAGCCGACTCATCCCAAAACATCCGAGATGGTCAACAACGCCATCAAGGAGATGAAGGAGCGCAGCGGATCTTCCCTGCAGGCGATCAAGAAGTACATCGCCGCCCAGTACAAGGTCGACGCCGAGAAACTGGCTCCGTTCATCAGGAAATATCTGAAGAGCGCTGTCGAATCTGGCGCGCTGATCCAGACCAAGGGCAAGGGTGCCTCCGGTTCCTTCAAGCTCGAGTCTAAATCGGCCGCATCCAAGAAACCCGCCACCGCCGCCGCCGGCAAGGCCGCCGGCAAGGCGACCGCCTCTGCGGCCGCGAAGACAAAGAAGGCGACCGTCTCGGCGGCTGGAGCCAAGACCAAGAAGGCGGCAGCCGCCGCCGCGTCCGCCTCTGCAGCATCGGGTTCACCTTCCAAGGCCAAGTCGTCGGCCGCCGCCGCTAAGGACAAGAAGGCCGCCGCCGCCGCCGCTAAGAAGAAGCCGGCACCCAAGAAGGCCGCCGCCCCCGCAAAGGCGAAGGGCGCCGCCGCTCCGAAAGCTAAGAAGACAGCCAAGCCGCCAACCAAGAAACCTAAAGCGCCTAAACCCAAGAAGGCAGCGGCTACACCCAAGTCTAAACCGGCAGCCAAGAAAGCGTCCGCCGCTAAGAAGTAAGCGGCGGTCGCGTTCGCGTTATACCGGCGACGACGGCGACGACGACGACGACAGCGGCGCAGTCGGCTGAACGCCAGACGACACACATCGAGTGTGTGTGTGTAATTATAAGTGTGCGTGAGTCTTGTCTACTGTGTGTGTGTGTTGTATATATAATATATATATATATATATATATTATGCACGGTAGAGAGGCGCGCGCGTGCTTTTTGCGTTTTCATCAACGTCCAACCGCGCGCACGTAGTACGTACGCGTCCATCGTCCTCGGGAAAAGAGTAGTGCGGAACGCGCTCGACGTGTCTGAGATGCTTAGAGTTGCGTGCATGCGCTCACAATCGCGGCGCTCTCCGAGCGCACACCAAAAAGCCCTTTTCAGGGCTAACAAAACTATCATGAATATGAACAATATTCATTTCTTTAATACAGAGAGAGTCTAAACGTTTTATAATAACACATTATACGCCTACCTACCTACCTACCTACCTACCTACCTCTTGGTTCTACACGTGTAATTACACTATTTATTATGGACTCTATTCACAGACATGGTTCTTTCTACTGTATACTAGTTACATATTGTTTACACACAAAGCAATCGATCTCTGAGAACACCATGAAAAGTTATTATAAAAAAAAATAAATAAAGGAAATAATAAATAAATAAAATCGAATCGAATCGTACCTACCGATGTCTCTATCCATCCCATAACAACAATGTTGCGCCGGTCTAAAGCTTGCGCGCGCCTGCGCGCTTCGTGAATTTGTTTCGCGTTAGCTGTGTACCCCTCCCACTGACACGGCCATCCGGCGCGGGTATATAAAGGCGCCGTTAAAATTTTACCGGGGACAGGATCGCCAGTGATTGTGCTAGTTGAAACATCTCTGCCAAGCTCGGAAAGTTTTGTCGAATTGTGCCACCAACTGGGGGTACTTCGACAAAACTTTTTCCGCCCGGACCGCCAACTTCTCACTTTCCCTGTGTTCGTTCAAGTGCTTCTTGCACTGGTGCGAGCACAGGGGGAGCGCCGTGCTGCCCGGTGCCTTGGGGCACCGTTGTGGTCGCGAAGTCACGTCATATTCAAATAAAAATCCAACAAGAAGAAAAGGATGCCGAAGCCTGGCGCCCGCGGTTCGTTCGGCCGCGGTGACGCCGGCTACCCGACGCCCCGTCCGGGGTTGGACCGGTCGACGTCGTTGCCGAACATCGGCGACACGACGCCCGGTGCAGCGCCAACGGGGTTACCTCACAGTGAGGAGAAAAATAAGAAGTTAAAGAAAAAACCGACTACCCACAAGTCTGAAAAAGGAAGACGAACGACGGCTGAAGAGGCCCCTACGCCCGGAGCCGGAATGGGCGCGGAAGCAGCTGCGTGTGGCCCGTCGAGGACATCGGCGCCTGCGCGCGTTGCGCCGGCACCGTCGCCGAGCCATCCGCACGCCGTGGTCGTGCGACCGTCCGCCCCCCGTCCGGTACCGAGCCAGGCCCCGGGACCCCCCGCTGCGCTGCCAAGCCGCGCGCCGTCTGCGCGCGCCGCCGCACCTATCGTGCGTGCGACACCTCCATCGTCGCGCGCAAACGTGCGCGTTTCCCCGCAGCCTGCGCGAGAGACCGCGCCCGCACCGCGCGCTCCAGCGGCATCAAGCCGTGGGGCCGCGCCGCCCGCACCATATGTGCGCCCAATTGCGCACTCAACCGCGCGCATCTCCACCGCATCGCGTCCCGCCGCGTCGACAGCGCCCCCTGTGGCTGCGTCCGCGGCGGCCGCCTCCAGCCGCGGCACCACGGCCCCGCGCCCCGTCACCGCCGGCACCGGCCAAGGCTTGTTGGCCGGCCCGGCCCAGGCTGAGCGGGACCGTCGTCGCCCGGTTTCGATAAAAACACCATGTGCTCGGTTGCCGCCTTCGACGCCAATGGCACCCGAATCACCTGCGCCGCCCCGTTCCTCGGCCTACGACTCGCCGGCGGGGCTGTCGGCGTGTTCGTCGAGAGCCGGCTCGAGCATGTCGATGATGTCCGCGGGCTCGGTCGACTCTGGGCCGAGTCCGCTGGGCAGGCGCACCCCACCTGCATCTCCGACGCCGTCGCTGGCGGGCGACTTCGACTTCCAGTTTGAGCTACGCCCGCAGCGACGTCGCCGAAGCACGGACGAGACTGCTGAGGAGGAGGCTAAGAGGTGTTGCCTCGACTCGCCGCGACCGCAGCGCGAGCGCGCGCCGCCACGGGGGCAGGGCACTGACAGGTCGCCTACCTTCGCTGAGGCGGCTCGGCGCTCGCCCCCTGCATCGCCATCACCGACACCACGGACAGGGAGTGGAGTACAACTACCGAAAGGGGTGAGTGCTCCACGTATCACTGCTGCTTCCACAGCTCAACCGGCGGCCCCTGACGACGACGGAGCGGCCGCTGGAAAGCCCAAGCCGAAGCCGCCGAAGCGGCTGAGGTATCCTCCGCTGGTGGTGGAAAGGCTGCCAAGCTGGGCCGCGCACTTTAGGGCCATCAGTGCCAAACTGGGCCGACCACCCAGCGCCCGTCCATACGGCGCTGGGGTTCGCTTCTCACCCGAAAGTGAGGAGGAATTTAGGTTGGTCCAGAGGTACCTGACTGGCCTGGAAAAGGAGTGCGGCATTTCTTGGTTTGCCTACTCGCTACCGGCGGAGAGAAGCTTGAAGGTGGCCATCACGGGGCTGCCGGTCGACACCCCGACTGAGGAGATAGAGGAGGAGCTCCGCGCGTTGGGGCACGAGCCGGAGTACGTGCGCCATATCAGGGCGCGCCAGGGACGACCCGGCTGCGTGTTCCACGTAGTACTAAAGAGGACGCCGGAGGTCAGGTCCATCTTCGGCACCACCGTGTTCATGTGTATGCGGGGTGTCAAGATTGAGGCCTGGCGGGGAAAACGCGGGCCCGCACAGTGCCACAGGTGCCAGAAGTTCCGGCACTCGTCGCACCACTGCCATCGGCCGCTCGCCTGTGTTCGCTGCGGAGAGGGGCACGCCGCACGTGATTGCCCCCGCCCACGCGAAGAGCCGGCGACATGCGCCAACTGCGGGGGTGATCACCCTGCCAACAACGTGCGCTGCCCCGTCTTTCAAGCGGAGCTGCGGAACAGGCGAGCTGGCACAGTCGCCATCACGACCGCCTCACGCCAACCCGATAAGGCCACCGTGAGGCCTGCAGAAGTGGCCCCCACCGAGGCCCAAGGTGCGTCGCTGATGGCGGCGGCAAACGGGCCCACCAACAGGGGAGAAGCCCCCTCCTCCTCCAAGCGGCGGAGGACGCGGAAGAAGAGGCGCGGGGCCAAGGGCATGAAGCCGGAGCCCCCCCCCGCACCTAAGGAAGACACCCACCGGGTCGGCCTTACCTCGACCCATGCGCAGGCTGTGCCGCCAGCATCGTCCACTGGCGGCAAACACGGCCAACGAACATCACGTCCTGTCATAAGGAACCCGAGCGCCGGCCCAGCTGCCGACGCCGAGAAAAAGAAGGAGTTTACAGCCTGCGCCATACAACTGCTGATGGACCTGGTCAAGGCCATCAGTCAGGGCCAAGACGCGGAGCTGGTCATCCTCGACGGCCTGGCCTCACTCCTCAAATTATATCACGGCTAGGCCGTTGAGGGTGATCACTGGAACGCCCGCGGCCTTAGAGGTAAGGTCGCCCCCCCCCCTCCGCCGCGACCTGGTAGCGGACGAAGCTTTCACCCACCGGACATGACGCCCAGGTAAGCTGTACCAGGCTACACGCAGCTTACCTGCACAACGAGACTCCACATACTACACATGCATCCTGTTGCGCGACGTGTGCTAAGTTAATATAGACGCGTTGCGCAGCTAAATCACACAGGCGCCTCTCTACACACACGTAGACTCACGCGTGAGGTCGCGGCGCCGGCTCGCGACCCACGCAGACACTGGGCGGTGTTACACAATACAATACCGCCCTTACACACACAACGGCCTCTCAGTCCGGACCACGACCGACCAGCTTTGGAAGTGGGACGGACGGGAGCCACACATCCTTCGTAGGTGCGTCGGAGTCGGCACCTCTGTCGCTGGTTGTCCCCCGCCGGGCCTCCCCTGGGTACCTGGGGGTCTCACCTGGCGGGGACAGACCGCCGAGGTGTCGTGAAGAAATCAGCGCTGTGTTCGACAGCGCTGTGGCGCGCCTACGAAAATTACCACCGCAATTACACACCAGACGCACGTGCCATACGTGCGTCCACAGGCCTCGCCCAGAGAGGCAACAAAATGACGGGTCCGTGGTCACGGACCGCGGTACAGCCTCCGCGGTCAGGGGGCGATGCCCCGATACCGCTTGCCGCGCCCCCTAGCGGGGGCGCAGCGACATCCAACGAGTGGAAGCGACATCCAACGAGTTACCGGGGACATTTACCAAGATTCAGTCGTCGCGCGCACACTCGTACGCGTGTTACTTCGTTTTTTCGTGAGTTTCTAAACAAACAAACAACCAACCATGTCGGGACGCGGTAAAGGTGGCAAGGTGAAGGGAAAGGCAAAGTCCCGTTCCAACCGTGCTGGTCTCCAGTTCCCCGTGGGTCGTATCCACAGGCTGCTGCGTAACGGAAACTACGCCGAGCGCGTCGGTGCCGGTGCCCCCGTCTACTTGGCCGCCGTGATGGAGTATCTGGCTGCTGAGGTTCTCGAGTTGGCCGGCAACGCCGCGAGAGACAACAAGAAGACCAGGATCATCCCGCGTCATCTTCAATTGGCCATCCGCAACGACGAGGAGTTGAACAAGCTGCTCTCCGGTGTGACGATCGCTCAAGGTGGTGTGCTGCCGAACATCCAGGCGGTGCTCCTGCCCAAGAAGACCGAGAAGAAGGCTTAGACGTCGCCGTGCTACTATAGCGCGACGACATCTGACCGTGGTGCATCGTGCGAGTGTTCCGCACGCGTACTTCGATACGATATTATTTATGTCGTTTGCGCGATGCTCTCCGCTCGTATGCATTCAAAACAAAAGGCCCTTTTCAGGGCCACAATACTATTCGTCAATTATTATTATAATAACACAAAGACAGTTTCTTTATCGGTGTTATCGTCAAACAAAAACGTACCCACTGAGTTGACTTACTTTACAAGATTAGAGAAATAAAAAAAAAATAATAATAATGTTGTAGTTGCACAAATATACAGGTTAGGAACCGGAGTACTCCCCCCCCCTCTTCTCACTTATTGAATCGGGTAATTATCAATCATCTCATCATCGGAGTATGAATGTAAACAGTATGCATCATACAAACACGTAAGTAATTAATATTAAAGAAACCGTACGCTGAAGTAAGGAAGGATTAAAATTTGATACCTATTTCTAAGAAATACGTATAATGTTGTTATTTATCCATATTTATTTTTATTTCACTAAGCGACGAGCACAGGCGTCACCTCGCCCCCTTCACCTCCCTCACGGGTATCCCCTCTCCCCGCGCTCTGGCTCAGGAGCGCTGCGATTGGTCCGCCGCTGCGTTGAGTAACACACCGCTTGCCGCAACTACGTACCTCGGGGACGCGTATAAATAAAACTTGTTGTCGCGAGTCGGTTTTATACTGCGACTGAACTCCGTTTCGGTAGCACGTGTGTACTCTAAAATTCCATAATGCCGCCCAAGACGAGTGGTAAAGCCGCCAAGAAGTCTGGCAAAGCCCAGAAGAACATCTCCAAGACCGACAAGAAGAAGAAGAAGCACAAGAGGAAGGAGAGCTACGCCATCTACATTTACAAGGTGTTGAAGCAGGTGCACCCCGACACCGGTATCTCCAGCAAGGCCATGTCCATCATGAACTCGTTCGTGAACGACATCTTCGAGCGTATCGCCGCCGAAGCTTCCCGCCTCGCCCACTACAACAAGAGGTCGACCATCACGTCCAGGGAGGTGCAGACGTCCGTCAGGCTCCTGCTGCCCGGTGAACTCGCCAAGCACGCCGTCAGTGAAGGCACCAAGGCAGTCACCAAATACACCAGCTCCAAGTGAGCGGTCGGTCGGTAGCGCTAGCAAGAGCCGCCGACGCTCCGTCTCTCAACGCCTCGCCTCGTGTGTGTCTGTGTATACAGTGTTAAACCCAGTGCGCTTGTTCGTCGTGTGTCTTGTTGACTGTGATGCGTGTGTTAATTGTGCTAGTGTCTTCGTTACGTGCGTGCATGCATACATACACCTACCCACTCGGTATGTGTGTGTATGTCGTGTATGTACGTACGAGACTCGCACGACGCACGCGTCGCGAACAAACCACGACAAACGCGACTGGACACGCGCACGCACACCGTGGGATGGCAGGAGAAAAAACAAAAGGCCCTTTTCAGGGCCACAAATATATTCATGTGAATTGGTATTCACATTTCTGAAATTGGAAACTCGTCAAAACGTTACTTACCTACTAGTACAACCAACCAACAAACTATCTATCTATGTACCTACCTACCTTATGCATGCATGCTCTCTCTATCTCACGTATTGACAGTACCTAGCAAAGAGACAAAACGTCTATCATATAAAAAATAAACATAACACGCACACTAAATTTCTTCCCGCGTATAAGTTAAATGCATTATAATTATACATTCTTAAAACACGGCTTGTTGGAGTAATTCAATTTGTACGTACGTACATACATACGAATGTATTTGTGTATAGGTAGTGACAATTATTATTATTATTATTAACTTAACTTTCTGTAACTATAGTATATTATGGTATTCTCATAAGACTGAGGCATAAAAGAAAAAAAAAAAAAATTAAATAATAGCATTTACCTAATTCGTGTCGATTCATTTTACAAGTTTAGTTAGTTCGAAGTACTGCGTAGAGGGCGCGCGGGTGCGCGCGATCCCCTGCCACACTACCGTGCCTACCGTGCCACGGGTATAAATACGGCCCGATACTGCTGTTCCGTTTTTATTCGCTCTCGTACGTTCGAAGCGTGCAGGTCGTTTTTCTGTTAGTTGTTGTTATTATTTCGTTTCGTATTTATACAATGGCGCGTACCAAGCAGACCGCTCGTAAATCCACCGGTGGTAAGGCTCCGAGGAAGCAGCTCGCCACCAAAGCTGCGCGCAAGAGTGCACCGGCCACCGGTGGCGTTAAGAAACCCCATCGCTACAGGCCCGGCACTGTGGCCCTTCGTGAGATTCGTCGCTACCAGAAGAGTACCGAGCTCCTGATCCGCAAGCTTCCGTTCCAGCGTCTCGTACGTGAGATCGCACAGGACTTCAAGACCGATCTCCGTTTCCAGAGCTCCGCTGTCATGGCGCTGCAGGAAGCTAGCGAAGCTTACCTCGTCGGTCTCTTCGAAGACACCAACCTGTGCGCGATTCACGCGAAGCGCGTCACCATCATGCCCAAGGACATCCAGTTGGCGCGCAGGATCAGAGGCGAACGCGCTTAAACTGCTGCTGTTGCAGCCAGCATACGTCACAATACACACACACATCGTCCTCGCTCGACGTTGACTGTGTGCAGTTTGTGACTGTGCGTTCACATAAAAGGCCCTTTTCAGGGCCGCATATGTATCAGATTATTAAATGTTTCTTTATATCGGAAATCGCAAAAACGTAACCGTCACACACTACACCCTTAAGTACCTACCTACCTACCTACCTACCTACTTACTTACTTACTTACTTAAATAAATAACATAGACAGTCGGATCATATACGACATAGGTACCTACCACATAATAATAATTGGCATAGCTATAATGTCTTTATGTACATATCATATCGACCTATACTACAATACATACATAATATTATTATTCACAGTACAGTACTAAATATTAAGAATAAACTGCATTTTTTTGTTGTTGTTGTTGTCTTTTAGTTTAATGCTAAAATGTAATGTACGAAACAACTTAGCGCGGAACCAACCAATCACGAGCATCGAGTCGCCTCGCCCCCCTCCCGCAGCTCCCGTCTCGGTCCCACCGCCCGCTCAGCTCCGCGGCGGGTATAAATATAAGAGAGTGGAACGGTGGAAAAACCGTTGAGGGGCCTCACCCGATTTTCAGGCTGAAATCGGTGTGCTCCCTTTCTGGCATCTCGATAGAGAAGCCATTCCGTGCTAATAAAGTTGGGCAATGTCATCGTTGCCAGCTCTACGGTCACAGCCAAAAACATTGTTTCGCGCCGCACAGGTGCGTAAAGTGTTTGGGCGAACACGCCACGTCCGACTGTCCCCGTCCTAAGGACAAAACTTTGTGCACAGAGCCGCCTAGTTGCGTCCTCTGTGGGCAATCGGGTCACCCGGCCAATTACCGCGGTTGCCCTAAAGCCCCCAAGACTTCCTCCTCCAAGCTGGTGCAGCGTGCTCACGCCCGCCAGCAAAGAGAGAGCCCGTCGGTTAGGGTCCCCTCTAGTCAACTGCCCGAGAGGCTTAGTCCCCAGAGGCCTTCTCCCTGGACCCAACTTAACCACCAGAGAGCTTTTCCAGCTCTCGGTAAGGTTAAGGCCAACCCCATCCCCGGGCTATTAGACGCCCCTATTCCTCCCCCGGCGTCCCGCGTGGCCGCTCCAGCGCCCTCTTCTAGGGCCGCCCCCGCGCCCGCTTCACGGGCCGCTCCCGCGCCCTCTTCAAGGGCAGCCCCCGCGCCCTCTTCTCGGGCCGCTCCAACTATGCCACGAGCGCTCCCTCGTCCCGCTCCTCCCAGTCGCGAGGTAGAAGTCGAATCCTCATTCGACACTATTGCAAGGTTTCAGGTGTTTGTCACCCCCGAAGCTGATCGCATGGCGGCAGAACTAAGGTCTGCCACCGACATTAATGAAATCCGTAGGATTTTCAAGGCTTACCCGAAAATCGAGTCAGCCCTCCGCGCTCTTTCCAAGTAAATCTTATTATGGATATTACAAATAGAATAGCGAGAATCCAACCCCGGTCCCTTAAATTAGGATTCTTTAACGCTAATGGCCTTAGAGGCCAACGTAATGAGATCGCCACCTTCCTCCGCGACCATCAAATTGATGTCCTCCTCATCCAGGAGACATTCCTCAAGCCCTGTCACCGTGACCCGAAGATTGCCAACTATCGCTTAGTTCGCAACGATCGTTCGCGCTGTCATAAGGGTGGTACTTTGATTTACTACAAAAAGGAACTGTACTGCATCCCTATAGACCCCCCTCCGTTAGAGTCTCTGCTTGAGACTTCCATCTGTCGGCTTGGCATGACTGGTCACTCGCCGATCACCATCGTCTCGGCTTATATTCCTCCCGGCGGTTCGTCCGAGGAGCACACGCTACTCACTAAGGACCTCACCGTTCTCTTTGGCCTGAGTGACTCCGTTATCATAGCGGGCGACCTCAATGCCAAACATCCCGCCTGGAACAGCACGTTGACCTCTCCCAGAGGGAAATTTGTGTTCAACCTAGCGGTGTCCCTTAATTTCGATCCCATCGCTCCCATGGAGCATACTCACTATCCCCACGACCCAGTTCTTCGTTCTGACGTACTCGACATAGCGCTGCTCAAGAATATCAACCTTAAGTTGCATTCTATCGAGACGCTACACGAGCTCGACTCTGACCACCGTCCAGTGGTCATACACCTACTTCCCCGCTCCGGTCCCTCTGACCCCAGCCATCACCCGCCTCCCCAAGTGATAATCGACTGGTTGAAAGTCAGCGATAAGCTGAAGTCCACCACGTCCCCTCACCTGGACACCATTCCCGACCACATTGTCTCAGTCGCAGACACGACGGCCGCCATCAACTCGTTTACAGAGCACGTTCAATCCGTACTGAAGGATTGTTCACGGGAAGTCCCAGCTATGAGTGATCATCGCTGGAGGCTACCCGCTGACGTACGTGATCTGATAACCGAGAAGAACGCGGCCATCCGTGCTTACAGTAACTTTCCTTGCGACGCGAACAAGGTTCACATGCGCCATTTACAGCGTGCTGTAAAGAAGCGCACTAGTGAGCATCGTTCCGCTCAATGGGACAAGGAACTCAGCGAACTCGAGCCTACCCACCAAGCTTTCTGGCAGCTGCAAAGAAAGATGCGCGCCACCGAGGAGGTTTCGACGCCTCCCCTCATCCGCCCCGACAAGAGCGTCGCCTTTGACGACTCTGATAAGGCTGAATGCCTAGCCGACAGCCTGGAGTCTCAGTGCTCTCCCAGCTCACAACCAGTAGACAAGCGTCATCTCGACATGGTGAACGCTGAAGTCGAACGTAGAGCCGCCCTCCCTCCCTTCGAAGACCCTGATGATCCTCTGCCTGAAGTCACACCAGACGAGGTGCTAGACATCATAAATAGGCTTCAACCACGGAAAGCACCTGGCTCTGACGGAATCACCAATAAGGTGCTTAAACTTCTCCCCGCCCAGTTAATAGTTTTAATGGCAGCCATCTTCAATGGCGCCTTGAGCAACAACTTCTTCCCCCAAGTTTGGAAAGAGGCCACTGTTATCGGCATTCCCAAGCCCGGTAAACCCAAGGCGGAGCCCTCGAGCTACCGTCCTATCAGTCTCCTGAACGCGCTCGGCAAGGTCTATGAGAGGCTTATTTATAAGCGACTCAAAGACTATGCCGAAGCTAAGAGCCTCATCCCTAACGAGCAATTCGGCTTCAGGGCCGAACACTCGTGCGTCCAACAGGTCCACCGCATCGTTGAACATTTGAGCGCTGGCTTCCAGCGTGGAGCGATGACGGGCGTGTTGTTCTTCGACATAGCGAAAGCGTTCGACAAAGTCTGGCACAACGGCTTATTATACAAGCTGTACAGAATGAGAGTGCCTGATCGTCTCGTGCTCATCTTACGAGACTTTCTGTCGAATCGCACCTTCCGCTATCGCATCGGGGACGCTCTCTCCTCCCCCCACCCTATCCGAGCCGGAGTCCCTCAGGGCTCGGTCATCTCCCCGCTCATTTTTACGCTGTTCACTAGCGATATTCCAAAGAGCAGAAAGGCTCAGTTAGCCCTGTTTGCGGACGACACGGCCATCTACTACACTGGCCGTTGTAAGAACGCTATCGCCAAAACCCTCCAAACCTCAGCCGACGTCCTTGGCGCCTGGTTCAGGAAGTGGAGAATCGAGGTTAACCCCGATAAGAGTCAGGCGGTTCTTTTCTCGAAACCGCGTATAAAGCCCACCTTCCCCACCCCGATCACTATGTATGGCAAGCCTATCCCTTGGGAGATGCAAGCCAAATACCTAGGAGTCTTACTCGACTACCACCTGTCCTTCGGGCCACATATCAAAGCAGCTCGTGATCGAGCTGCCTTTGCTATGGGTAGGCTCCATTACTTGCTTACGGCAAAGAGCAAGCTATCGCTCAGGTGCAAGTTGCGCCTCTATACCGCAGTGATCCGTCCCATAATGACCTACGCTTGTGTTGTGTTCGCACATACCAAGCCCCGGTACATCCATAGGATGCAAGTACTCCAGAACCGGTTCCTACGTAAAATCACGGGAGCCCCTTGGTACGTTCGTAACGATCGTCTTCACGTTGACCTAAAAATGCCCACCATTCTCCAATTCATGAAGCGCCTTTCCAAGCACTTCTTTGATTCTGCTGTAAAGCACCGCAACCCCCTGATCGCATCGGCCGCCCGATACGAGCCCTCTAGAATCAGCAAAATTCGCCGTCCACGGCATACTTTAGTCACTCCCGATGACGCTATAACCCTCTTGCAGGAGAGCAGTAGGGAAACCAGCACATTCAGAAAAAACAGATACAGACCGCCGTCATTCCGACCTCGCCGTCGAGGCCCGTCGCGACGACCCCGTTCAATCCCCCCCCGACCCTTGCTCGAGCCAGCCCGCGATGCTGAGCCAGTAGTTTTAAACCAGACCCTAAATAATGTTACTCAGATCCAGCCTGTCCCTTGCTGCCCTCTCCCAGCGACGCCCTAAGCCGAGGCTCGTACCCCACAGGGGGTGCCCTTAGCGTGTGGTCGCTTAACTTTTAAGTAGCTATAAGCCCTGGCTGGAGGCCTTACTCATAAGGCATCCACAGGAATTGCCCGGTTACGCAGAAGCCAGCCTCAGAGGTTGACCTGCAAGATGCCATTTAGAAAAAAAAAAAAAAAAAAAAAAAAAAAAAAAAACGGTGGAAAAAAGCCAGTCGTTCGCGTTGTTCGTGCGCGCACACACCCGTGTCGGGATTTTACTATCGTGTTACTTTGAAACCCCACTGCTGAGAAGATGACCGGTCGCGGTAAGGGAGGAAAGGGTCTGGGAAAAGGAGGAGCCAAGCGTCACAGGAAGGTACTTCGTGATAACATCCAGGGTATCACGAAGCCCGCCATCCGTCGTCTGGCTCGCAGAGGCGGCGTGAAACGTATCTCCGGTCTGATCTACGAAGAGACTCGCGGTGTGCTTAAAGTGTTCCTAGAGAACGTCATCCGTGACGCCGTCACTTACACCGAGCACGCCAAGAGGAAGACCGTCACCGCCATGGACGTCGTCTACGCTCTGAAGCGCCAGGGTCGCACCCTGTACGGTTTCGGCGGTTAAACGTATACCTGTCGCAGCTGTGCAGCTGGCAGTGCGACCAGCAGCTCTACATACTGTGTGTGTGCGGACGAGTGTTTGTTGCGTTCGTTCGACCATGCGGTGTGTAGATGCGCACATCAAAAAGGCCCTTTTCAGGGCCGCATATGATTCGATACAATTAAAATGTTTCTTTAATGGAGTCGTCAAAAAAACGTACCTAATCTGCTTACCCCTTACCTATCTATACCTTCAGTTTTGGAGATTTATTACTAGATGAAATGAAACACAGTTATACATACATATACACGCACTACTCTTACTACAAACTACTACCTACTAATAGTTTACCATTATAAATACCTTCGCGTGATTGTCGCACTCTTCCCTTCGCGCCGTCGCCGCTGTTGCCGCCTTAAAGTAGTAAGTAGTAACGTCTGTCTGTCTGAATGAACCTGAAAAATAAAAGAAAACATTAGAGACCCTAACACTATTATGAAGAACACAAATCTACCTACGGTGGTAGGTCCCTATCCGCGTTCGCTCGTTCGTGATCGTCGGTGCGCGTGCAGTTTGTTTATGTTGTGTTATTATTGTAGGTACTTACCTATAAAGATACACTGTTTTATTAATTTTGAGGTATGCCATTTTTATGTAGGTATGTAAGCCATTTATTATTTCGTATGTATGCTATTACTGCGTTACGAGCATTACACGCCGGCTGCCTCCCTACTGGCTAGTATAGAACGCTCTGTGTGTAGTTACCGTACGGTACGCGGGCCACAGCGACGAGGCGCTGTTGTCGTTTACGCAGAAGACCTACCTACCTACCTACCTACCTACCTACCTACTTCTTTAATACGCTTTCTGATGCGATAATCGCAGTCATCGTCTCGTCGAAGGGCGCTCCCTCGTCTTTCGATATTAGTATACGATTAATAGGTTGCACGCACGTCCTGGACGGAGTCGTCCGTCCTTAGCGGTTCGGCGCTCGCGGTGTTTTACGACGCTTCACTTTTAGCTCGATAATACCTTCGCGACGCCGTGTGATATCGACGGCGTCCTGTCGCCACACAAGCTCGATATCCTCCCTGTTGACGCGTCCGCCTCTATCCCGGCTAACTGTCGATTTTATAGAGAAAATAACGTTTTGAACTCGACCCGACCTACGCTTCGTACGCAGTCGTCAAAATAAAACGCCGCCACCGTCCGAACGCGCACCGCACTCCGCCTGCATTCGCACATCCGCATACTCCACTTCATGAACTATCCGAAACCGCAAACGCCCGTCGCCCCGCGACTCGTTAACTATTCTTTTTGTTTATTTTATTAGATACGTGTTAGTGAAAACTTTCAAGCGTTCATACGAGAAAACGTCGCGCGACATCACGGCTCTCGTTACGGTAAAGTTCCGTCGTACCTAGGCGTACGAATACGAAATTTGTAAATCCTATAAGTGGCGACATCTAAGTCTCTCTCCTCTTATATTATTATATCTGATCTGATCAGTGATCACTCGGTCTTTTGTCGTGTGTTTGTCTGTAAGTGTATACTCTCCTCTATCAATACGAAATGGCAGACACAGCAGTCGCTACCGAGGCTCCGGCACCCGCTACACCAGCGAAGAAGCAGGCGAGACAGGCCGGCGGCGCCGGCGCCGCGAAGAAGCCGAAGGCGAAGCCGACTCATCCCAAAACATCCGAGATGGTCAACAACGCCATCAAGGAGATGAAGGAGCGCAGCGGATCTTCCCTGCAGGCGATCAAGAAGTACATCGCCGCCCAGTACAAGGTCGACGCCGAGAAACTGGCTCCGTTCATCAGGAAATATCTGAAGAGCGCTGTCGAATCTGGCGCGCTGATCCAGACCAAGGGCAAGGGTGCCTCCGGTTCCTTCAAGCTCGAGTCTAAATCGGCCGCATCCAAGAAACCCGCCACCGCCGCCGCCGGCAAGGCCGCCGGCAAGGCGACCGCCTCTGCGGCCGCGAAGACAAAGAAGGCGACCGTCTCGGCGGCTGGAGCCAAGACCAAGAAGGCGGCAGCCGCCGCCGCGTCCGCCTCTGCAGCATCGGGTTCACCTTCCAAGGCCAAGTCGTCGGCCGCCGCCGCTAAGGACAAGAAGGCCGCCGCCGCCGCCGCTAAGAAGAAGCCGGCACCCAAGAAGGCCGCCGCCCCCGCAAAGGCGAAGGGCGCCGCCGCTCCGAAAGCTAAGAAGACAGCCAAGCCGCCAACCAAGAAACCTAAAGCGCCTAAACCCAAGAAGGCAGCGGCTACACCCAAGTCTAAACCGGCAGCCAAGAAAGCGTCCGCCGCTAAGAAGTAAGCGGCGGTCGCGTTCGCGTTATACCGGCGACGACGGCGACGACGACGACGACAGCGGCGCAGTCGGCTGAACGCCAGACGACACACATCGAGTGTGTGTGTGTGTGTGTGTGTAATTATAAGTGTGCGTGAGTCTTGTCTACTGTGTGTGTGTGTTGTATATATAATATATATATATATATATATATTATGCACGGTAGAGAGGCGCGCGCGTGCTTTTTGCGTTTTCATCAACGTCCAACCGCGCGCACGTAGTACGTACGCGTCCATCGTCCTCGGGAAAAGAGTAGTGCGGAACGCGCTCGACGTGTCTGAGATGCTTAGAGTTGCGTGCATGCGCTCACAATCGCGGCGCTCTCCGAGCGCACACCAAAAAGCCCTTTTCAGGGCTAACAAAACTATCATGAATATGAACAATATTCATTTCTTTAATACAGAGAGAGTCTAAACGTTTTATAATAACACATTATACGCCTACCTACCTACCTACCTACCTACCTACCTACCTCTTGGTTCTACACGTGTAATTACACTATTTATTATGGACTCTATTCACAGACATGGTTCTTTCTACTGTATACTAGTTACATATTGTTTACACACAAAGCAATCGATCTCTGAGAACACCATGAAAAGTTATTATAAAAAAAATAAATAAAGGAAATAATAAATAAATAAAATCGAATCGAATCGTACCTACCGATGTCTCTATCCATCCCATAACAACAATGTTGCGCCGGTCTAAAGCTTGCGCGCGCCTGCGCGCTTCGTGAATTTGTTTCGCGTTAGCTGTGTACCCCTCCCACTGACACGGCCATCCGGCGCGGGTATATAAAGGCGCCGTTAAAATTTTACCGGGGACATTTACCAAGATTCAGTCGTCGCGCGCACACTCGTACGCGTGTTACTTCGTTTTTTCGTGAGTTTCTAAACAAACAAACAACCAACCATGTCGGGACGCGGTAAAGGTGGCAAGGTGAAGGGAAAGGCAAAGTCCCGTTCCAACCGTGCTGGTCTCCAGTTCCCCGTGGGTCGTATCCACAGGCTGCTGCGTAACGGAAACTACGCCGAGCGCGTCGGTGCCGGTGCCCCCGTCTACTTGGCCGCCGTGATGGAGTATCTGGCTGCTGAGGTTCTCGAGTTGGCCGGCAACGCCGCGAGAGACAACAAGAAGACCAGGATCATCCCGCGTCATCTTCAATTGGCCATCCGCAACGACGAGGAGTTGAACAAGCTGCTCTCCGGTGTGACGATCGCTCAAGGTGGTGTGCTGCCGAACATCCAGGCGGTGCTCCTGCCCAAGAAGACCGAGAAGAAGGCTTAGACGTCGCCGTGCTACTATAGCGCGACGACATCTGACCGTGGTGCATCGTGCGAGTGTTCCGCACGCGTACTTCGATACGATATTATTTATGTCGTTTGCGCGATGCTCTCCGCTCGTATGCATTCAAAACAAAAGGCCCTTTTCAGGGCCACAATACTATTCGTCAATTATTATTATAATAACACAAAGACAGTTTCTTTATCGGTGTTATCGTCAAACAAAAACGTACCCACTGAGTTGACTTACTTTACAAGATTAGAGAAATAAAAAAAAAATAATAATAATGTTGTAGTTGCACAAATATACAGGTTAGGAACCGGAGTACTCCCCCCCCCTCTTCTCACTTATTGAATCGGGTAATTATCAATCATCTCATCATCGGAGTATGAATGTAAACAGTATGCATCATACAAACACGTAAGTAATTAATATTAAAGAAACCGTACGCTGAAGTAAGGAAGGATTAAAATTTGATACCTATTTCTAAGAAATACGTATAATGTTGTTATTTATCCATATTTATTTTTATTTCACTAAGCGACGAGCACAGGCGTCACCTCGCCCCCTTCACCTCCCTCACGGGTATCCCCTCTCCCCGCGCTCTGGCTCAGGAGCGCTGCGATTGGTCCGCCGCTGCGTTGAGTAACACACCGCTTGCCGCAACTACGTACCTCGGGGACGCGTATAAATAAAACTTGTTGTCGCGAGTCGGTTTTATACTGCGACTGAACTCCGTTTCGGTAGCACGTGTGTACTCTAAAATTCCATAATGCCGCCCAAGACGAGTGGTAAAGCCGCCAAGAAGTCTGGCAAAGCCCAGAAGAACATCTCCAAGACCGACAAGAAGAAGAAGAAGCACAAGAGGAAGGAGAGCTACGCCATCTACATTTACAAGGTGTTGAAGCAGGTGCACCCCGACACCGGTATCTCCAGCAAGGCCATGTCCATCATGAACTCGTTCGTGAACGACATCTTCGAGCGTATCGCCGCCGAAGCTTCCCGCCTCGCCCACTACAACAAGAGGTCGACCATCACGTCCAGGGAGGTGCAGACGTCCGTCAGGCTCCTGCTGCCCGGTGAACTCGCCAAGCACGCCGTCAGTGAAGGCACCAAGGCAGTCACCAAATACACCAGCTCCAAGTGAGCGGTCGGTCGGTAGCGCTAGCAAGAGCCGCCGACGCTCCGTCTCTCAACGCCTCGCCTCGTGTGTGTCTGTGTATACAGTGTTAAACCCAGTGCGCTTGTTCGTCGTGTGTCTTGTTGACTGTGATGCGTGTGTTAATTGTGCTAGTGTCTTCGTTACGTGCGTGCATGCATACATACACCTACCCACTCGGTATGTGTGTGTATGTCGTGTATGTACGTACGAGACTCGCACGACGCACGCGTCGCGAACAAACCACGACAAACGCGACTGGACACGCGCACGCACACCGTGGGATGGCAGGAGAAAAAACAAAAGGCCCTTTTCAGGGCCACAAATATATTCATGTGAATTGGTATTCACATTTCTGAAATTGGAAACTCGTCAAAACGTTACTTACCTACTAGTACAACCAACCAACAAACTATCTATCTATGTACCTACCTACCTTATGCATGCATGCTCTCTCTATCTCACGTATTGACAGTACCTAGCAAAGAGACAAAACGTCTATCATATAAAAAATAAACATAACACGCACACTAAATTTCTTCCCGCGTATAAGTTAAATGCATTATAATTATACATTCTTAAAACACGGCTTGTTGGAGTAATTCAATTTGTACGTACGTACATACATACGAATGTATTTGTGTATAGGTAGTGACAATTATTATTATTATTATTAACTTAACTTTCTGTAACTATAGTATATTATGGTATTCTCATAAGACTGAGGCATAAAAGAAAAAAAAAAAAAATTAAATAATAGCATTTACCTAATTCGTGTCGATTCATTTTACAAGTTTAGTTAGTTCGAAGTACTGCGTAGAGGGCGCGCGGGTGCGCGCGATCCCCTGCCACACTACCGTGCCTACCGTGCCACGGGTATAAATACGGCCCGATACTGCTGTTCCGTTTTTAGATCGCCGCCTTCCTCCGCGACCACCATGTAGATATCTTCCTAGTTCAAGAGACCTTTCTTAAACCCTACCACCGCGACCCTAAAATTGCCAACTTTCACATAGTTCGCAATGACCGGTCACGCGCTCATAAGGGCGGTACGCTCATTTACTACCGAAAGGAACTGCACTGCATCCCAATAGTCCCCCCTCCTTTAAAATCTCTGCTTGAGGTTTCGGTCTGTCGGCTAGGCATGACAGGTCACCAACCGGTGCACATCATCTCTGCCTACATGCCCCCTGCCATTACATCGGAAGATCATACCCTTCTGGCTAACGATCTCTCCGCTCTCTTCGGCATGAGCGATTCCGTTATTATAGCGGGTGACCTCAACGCCAAGCACCCCGCCTGGAACAGTATAAAGACTAACCCGAGAGGGCGAGTCTTATACGATCTAGGCGAACCACTTCACTTTGACCCTATCGCTCCTATGGAGCACACCCATTACCCCTCAACTGTCTCCTCTCGCTCTGACGTGCTCGATATAGCGCTGCTCAAAAATGTCAACCTCAGGTTGCACTTGATTGAGACGCTACACGAGCTTAACTCTGACCACCGCCCGGTGCTCATGCACCTAATCCCTCGCTCGGGTCCCTCAGACCCCAGCCATCCCCCGCCCTCCGTTGTGATAACTGACTGGAGGAAAGTAAGCGCTAAGCTGAAATCCGACATGTCGCCACTCACGGACGGTATTCCTGATCATATCGTTTCAGTCGCTGACACTACGGCCGCCATCAACACGTTTACAGAGCACGTCCAATCCGTACTGACGGATTGTTCACGGGAAGTCCCAGCGATGAGCGATCACCGCTGGAAACTCCCCGCTGACATACGTGATCTGATAACCGAGAAGAATGCGGCCATTCGTGCCTATAGCAGCTTTCCCTGCGATGCGAACAAGGCTCACATGCGTACTTTACAGCGTGCTGTTAAGAAACGCACCAGTGAGCATCGTTCTAGTCAATGGGACAAGATGCTTAGCGAACTCGAGCCCACTCATCTAGCTTTCTGGCAATTGCAAAGAAAGTTGCGTGCCTCTGAAGAGGCTTCGATGCCTCCTCTCGCTCGTCCTGACAAGAGCGTCGCTTTTGACGACTCCGACAAGGCTGAGTGCCTGGCCGACAGCCTAGAATCCCAGTGCACCACCAGCTCTCAACCTGTAGACAAGCGGCACCTCGATGAGGTGGACGCTGAAGTCGAACGTAGAGCCGCCATGCCCCCCGTAGAAGACCCTGATGATCCTCTTCCTCCAGTCACTCCTGAGGAAGTGAAAGACATCATAGATAGGCTTCAGCCGCGGAAAGCCCCCGGCTCCGATGGCTTCACCAATAAGGTGTTTAAAGTCCTCCCCGCGCAGCTCATAGTTTTATTGGCAGCCATCTTCAATGGTGCCTTGAGCAATAACATCTTCCCCCAAGTGTGGAAACAGGCCACAGTCATAGGCATTCCCAAACCAGGGAAACCTAAAGCCGAGCCGTCAAGCTACCGGCCAATCAGTCTCCTGAGTGCACTCGGCAAGATCTATGAGAGGCTTATTTATAAGCGACTCAGAGATTACGCTGAGACTAAGAACCTCATTCCTAACGAGCAATTCGGTTTTAGAACCGAACACTCGTGTATACATCAGGTCCACCGCATCGTAGAACACTTGAGCGCTGGTTTCCAGCGTGGAGCGATGACGGGAGTATTATACTTCGATATAGCGAAAGCCTTCGACAAGGTCTGGCACAATGGCTTATTATACAAGCTTTACCAACTAGGAGTGCCAGACCGTCTCGTGCTCATCTTACGAGACTTTTTGTCGGATCGCACCTTCCGCTACCGAGTAGGAAATGCACTATCTTCCCCACACCCCATTCGTGCCGGAGTCCCTCAGGGCTCCGTGATTTCCCCCCTTATATTCACGCTGTTCACCAGCGACATCCCCAAGTCCAAAAGGGTTCAGTTAGCTCTTTTCGCCGATGACACGGCCGTTTATTACACCGGGCATAGTCAAGATGCCATCGCCTCCAATCTACAGCGATCAGCCAACGTCCTATGCGCTTGGTTTCGCAAGTGGAGGGTTGAGGTGAATCCTGACAAGAGTCAGGCGGTACTGTACCACAAATTGCGACTTAATCGCCCCCCCCCCAGACCCATCACTATGTTCGGCAAGCCCATCCCTTGGGAGAAGCGAGCCAAGTACCTCGGGGTCATACTGGATGACCACCTGTCCTTCGAGGCCCATATAAAAGCAGCCCGTAACCGTGCTGCTTTCGCTATGGGTAGACTCCACTACTTGATAACAGGAAAGAGCAAATTGTCACTCAAGTGCAAGTTGCGTCTTTATACCTCAGTGATCCGTCCCATTATGACATACGCTTGTGTCGTATTTGCCCACGCCCATCCCCGCCATATCCATAGGATGCAGATCCTGCAGAACCGGTTTCTCCGTAAGATCACCGGAGCCCGGCCTTATGTCCGTAACGACAGTTTACACTTGGACCTCAAAGTGCCTACCGTCCTTCAGTTCATGAAACGCCTTTCCAAGCGTTTCTTTGATTCGTCTATTAAACATAGAAACCCCCTAATCGCATCGGCCGCCCGGTACGAACCATCGCGGATTAGCATGATTCGCCGTCCTCGGCATACCCTTATCACCCCCGACGACCCTACAACCATCCTTCAGGAGAGCAGTAGGGAAACCAGCACACTTAGGAAATACAAATACAGACCGCCGTCATTCCGACCTCGCCGTCGAGGCCCGTCGCGACGACCCCGTTCAATCACCCCCCGACCCTTGCTCGAGCCAGCCCGCGATGCTGAGCCATTAGCTATAAATCAACCCCTAAATAATCAGATCCAGCCTGTCCCCTTGCTGCCCCCCCCAGCGACGCCCTAAGCCGAGGCTCGTACCCCACAGGGGGTGCCCTTAGCGTGTGGTCGCTTAACTTTAAGTAGTTTTAAGCCCTGGCTGGAGGCCTTACTCATAAGGCATCCACAGGATTTGCCCGGTTAAGCAGAAGCCAGCCTCAGAGGTTGAACTGCGAGATGCCATTATCAAAAAAAAAAAAAAAAAAAAAAAAAAAAAAAAAAAAAAAACTGTTCCGTTTTTATTCGCTCTCGTACGTTCGAAGCGTGCAGGTCGTTTTTCTGTTAGTTGTTGTTATTATTTCGTTTCGTATTTATACAATGGCGCGTACCAAGCAGACCGCTCGTAAATCCACCGGTGGTAAGGCTCCGAGGAAGCAGCTCGCCACCAAAGCTGCGCGCAAGAGTGCACCGGCCACCGGTGGCGTTAAGAAACCCCATCGCTACAGGCCCGGCACTGTGGCCCTTCGTGAGATTCGTCGCTACCAGAAGAGTACCGAGCTCCTGATCCGCAAGCTTCCGTTCCAGCGTCTCGTACGTGAGATCGCACAGGACTTCAAGACCGATCTCCGTTTCCAGAGCTCCGCTGTCATGGCGCTGCAGGAAGCTAGCGAAGCTTACCTCGTCGGTCTCTTCGAAGACACCAACCTGTGCGCGATTCACGCGAAGCGCGTCACCATCATGCCCAAGGACATCCAGTTGGCGCGCAGGATCAGAGGCGAACGCGCTTAAACTGCTGCTGTTGCAGCCAGCATACGTCACAATACACACACACATCGTCCTCGCTCGACGTTGACTGTGTGCAGTTTGTGACTGTGCGTTCACATAAAAGGCCCTTTTCAGGGCCGCATATGTATCAGATTATTAAATGTTTCTTTATATCGGAAATCGCAAAAACGTAACCGTCACACACTACACCCTTAAGTACCTACCTACCTACCTACCTACCTACTTACTTACTTACTTACTTAAATAAATAACATAGACAGTCGGATCATATACGACATAGGTACCTACCACATAATAATAATTGGCATAGCTATAATGTCTTTATGTACATATCATATCGACCTATACTACAATACATACATAATATTATTATTCACAGTACAGTACTAAATATTAAGAATAAACTGCATTTTTTTGTTGTTGTTGTTGTCTTTTAGTTTAATGCTAAAATGTAATGTACGAAACAACTTAGCGCGGAACCAACCAATCACGAGCATCGAGTCGCCTCGCCCCCCTCCCGCAGCTCCCGTCTCGGTCCCACCGCCCGCTCAGCTCCGCGGCGGGTATAAATATAAGAGAGTGGAACGGTGGAAAAAAGGGATTCGCTACGAGTTCGTTCCGACGCGCACGCGAGTTTTTATTTACAATCATTGGCCCAACGACCGCAGGCCTCCGCTGGCCGGCCAACCGAGTCTCCGCGCCACCGCTGGCGCGGCCCGTGATTGGACGCCCGCCTGCAAAAAATCAACCAAATTGCGGGTAGGTGCACAAACCGCGTCCGCCAAGTACCGCCCGAGCCGTTTATTTTTTTTTTCTTCTTTGTTCCAAATTCAAACCGAACAAAGGAAAGTAAAAATAACCGTTGTCAACAACGGAATCTTCCGCTGTGATCGCACTGGTGCCCGCATCGGTGTGCTCACAGCGGGAGCCCCAGCGCTGCCCGTTGCCTGCCATCGTCACCCATCAAAAGGCACCGTAAGGCTGCGGCGAACCGTCAGAAAGAAGAGGAAAAATGCCAAGAAGATCACCACCTCACCCGGCGGACCAGCGGATGGGGGACCAGGCGGCGTCGCTCCCGTTCATCGGGGACTCGCCGCCGGGTGCCAGACCCGCGCGCACCGCCGGCGTAGGAGCCGCCGCGAGAACTCCCTCGCCGCCAGCACTAACCCAGCTGTCGCAGACAGCCCCGACATCGGGCCAGTCTTTTTCTGGCCCGCCACCACCACCGACGTCCGTGCAACCACCGCCGACGCCAACTCCAGGCCGCCAACCAGCTGTGCCCATAAGGCCCCCCGCGTTCCGCCCCGTGCCATCTCAGCCCCCGGGCCCCGCAGGGAGCTGCACTCGCGCATCGGCGCGCTCGTCCACTGCTGCCGTGCGCTCCTCCGCACCGGCCGCGCGTACACCCGCCTCGCCCGCGCCCCGCACGGCGCCCGCGCACCCCGTACAACCCGCCACGTGCACCACCCGCTCCGCGCCAAGCGAACACGCGCCCGTTCGCACAGGCACGCGACCGTCCGCGAACGCACGCACCACCACCGCCGCGGCACGTGCTATGCACCGCGCGTCACCCGCTCCACACCGCTTGCTGGCAGGCTCAGCCGCCGCAACAGGCCTGGACGCGCTGCTGTCGCCGCCGCCGCCTAGAACCTCCGCCCGCGACTCGCCAGCCGCCGCAATGTCGCCGTTTTCGTCGAGAGAGGGGAGCGACCTCTCGACGAACTCCTTAGACACTCCCGCCTACCCTGGACCGTCGGAGGAAGCGCCGCCCGAGACTGACGAGGTTAGTGCCCACCACGCTCTCTCGCAATTCGTCCCGTCCGACGAGGAGGACGCGTTGGCCTTTGGCTATGAGTTCCAGCTCGAGGCCAGGGCCCAGCGCCGTCCAAGAAGCTCGGATGGTGAGGCCGATGAAGAGGCCAAGCGGGTATGCACGGACTCCCCGCTCCCTCAGCGCGACCCACGCGCCCGAGGCGGCATGGACTCGCCAACCTTCGCGGAGGCTACCCGCCGAACAAACGCAGGAGGAAGCGCCGTACCCACGGACGTGTCCCCCGCCGCAGCCCCCGCACAAGTCGACAGCGCAGCCCCCGCTGCCCCCGCCCAGAAGGGCAAGGAGAAAAGGCCACGCTACCCTCCGTTGGTAGTGGAGAGGTTACCCAACTGGGCCTTTCACTTCAGGGCCGTGAATGCCAAGCTGGGCCACCCACCCAACGCTCGACCTTACCAGGGGGGAATCCGCTTCGTCCCTGAGAGTGAGGAAGAGTACCGGGTGGTCCAGCGGTACCTCACCGACCTAGAGAGGTCGGAGGGCCTCAGTTGGTTCTCCTACTCGCTGCCGGCGGAGCGTAGCCTAAAGGTGGCCATAAGGGGTCTGCCGGCGGACACCGACCCCAAGGATATAGAGGAGGAGCTCGGACTGCTGGGATACCAGCCGGAGTACGTGCGCAACATTAACGCACGCGGAGGACGACCCGGCTGCATCTTCCACGCGGTCCTGAGGAGGCAGCCTGACATCCGCCGGATATACGACACCTCCATGCTCCTGTGCATGCGGGGTGTCCGTGTAGAGGCATGGCGGAGCAAGCGAGGGCCCGCCCAGTGTCACCGGTGTCAAAAGTTTCGACACAGCTCTCACCAGTGCCACCGCCCGCTCGCCTGCGTGAGATGCGGCGGAGAACACGCTGCCCGTGACTGCCCGCGCCCAAGAACGGAGCCAGCCACCTGCGCAAACTGCGCGGGCGATCACCCGGCGTGCAGCAACGGATGCCCAGTAAAGAGAAAGGAAGCCCTAAATAAACGAGCGGGCACTGTCGCCATCACCACCAGACAGCGCCGGCCTAGAGAGGGCCCCACTACCACCACCAACACCGACGAACACGAGGCCCCCAGCGCGACACTGATGGCGACAGCGAACGGGCCCACCCAGAAGGACGCTGCCTCGAGGCGGAGGAAAAAGGGTCGCGGGAGAAGGAGGAGGGGAAAAAATCCCCATCCACCCGCAACCCATACAGAACAGGGCCTTGCCCCTGTCGTGGCGCAGGCTCAATTCACGTCCACGGCCACCTCCATCCTGAAGCCCACCGACGCCGCTACCGGCGCCAGCAACCCACGGAAGGGGAAGCGAGCGGGTAACCCCGCCCCACCCTCAGTCGCGCCCCCGGCCGCCGCACAACCAGAGGCGACCGGAAAGAGGCCGCAACAGCAACAAGCGGCTCTCCAGCGTGGGCACCCACAAGCGCAAGCTGGCGCCCATGATCAGCAGCGGCGCCGCGCACCAACCACTGTTGCCCCACAGACGGGTCAACAGAATAAGGACTTCACCGCCTGCGCCATAAGGCTCCTAATGGACCTGATCAAGGCCATAAGACAGGGACAAGACGCGGGCCTCGTGATCCTCGACGGACTGACCGAATTACTCACGCTATACCATGGCTAGTTCGTTGAGGATTCTACACTGGAACGCCCGCGGCCTTAGAAAGAAGGTTGCCCAACTCCGCCTCCTCCTCAAGGAACAACGGATCGACGTGGCGCTCATCAGTGAGACTCACCTGGGACCTGCGGACAAAACCAGGTTCCCGGGTTACCTCACCTACAGGAGGGATGAGAAGTCCCCGCTCGGCATCACCTACCGCGGCTTAGCGGTATTGGTGAACCGAAGAGTCGTCCATCAACCTCTCCCAGAGGCTCCAACTACCTCCTTCCAGGCCCTAGGAATCCAGCTGCACGTCGCCGGCGAGGACTTAAACATCTACGCCGCCTATTGTCCGCCTGCCGCCGTACTTAACCTGGCGGAGCTACGGGCGATCATCCTGTCGCCGCTACCGACTCTCCTTGCCGGCGACATGAACCTCAAACACCCGGCCTGGAACAGCAGAAAAATGAATACCTGGGGGAGACGACTCTTCGCGGACGCAGAGGCCCGTGGATATTCGGTGTCCGGCCCTGACACTCCCACTCACTACCCAGACATACAGGCGAACGCACCGGACGTGCTGGACATCGTAATCCACAGGGGCCTAAAGTGCCAACTCACCCAGCAGGTACTAGACGACGAGCTACAATCGGACCATCACCCGGTACTCGTCGTCCTCTCAGAGATGCCGACCAGACTCTCGCCTCCTGCGCCACGTCGCACAACGGATTGGACCCGGTTCAAGGAGATATTGGAGACCACTACTCCGTCTTGGCCCACCGCGACCGCCGCAGACGTCGACGGGCTAGCAGGAGAGATCACCGCTTGCATCCAGCGCGCCACTGAAGAGGCGACCACCACCATACCGACGCCTCCGGGGGGGCTTGTGAACAGGCCTCTACCCCAGTACATTAAAAAATTGATCGCCCAGAGGAGGCGCCTTCGCAAGCGGTGGCAAGCTACAGGTTGCCCGACCATCAAGCGAGACCTAAACCGTCTGGCGGAGAAGGTCAGGGCCAAGCTACAGGAGCTCAACACCGCGGGCTGGGAGGAACGGATCGACGCCGCCGAGGGGGACTGGCCGTCGCTCCACAAACTCTGCAGAACTCTCTCGAATACCCCAGCCCCGGTGCGACCGCTGCGCCACAGCGACGGGGCACCCAGATACGCAGCAGCAGACCGGGCAGAGATTTTCGCCGACCACCTGGAGCGTCAGTTCCAGCCAAACCCGACCAACAACACCGAACACATCGCAGCAGTCGAGAGGCACCTTGGAGAGTACTTCGCTCAGCCGATAGCCTCGGAGGAAGCCCCCATCTTTTTCTCGCCTTGCGCAGTCAGGCGCGCCATCCTCAGAACGAAGCCAAGAAAGGCCCCAGGAGCGGACGGGGTCACCAACACAGCGCTGCGCCACCTGCCGTACCGAACGGTAGCGGCACTGGCGCGCCTGTACACGGGGATCCTGCGCACAGGGGTTTTTCCGGCGACGTGGAAGGAAGGACGCGTCATTATGCTGCCCAAGGCCCACAAGGACGTGCTGAGGCCGGAGAGCTATCGGCCCATCACCCTTCTATCCGCCATCTCCAAGGTGTTTGAACAGCTCCTGCTGCGACATCTGAACGCACACGTGACGCCGCGCCCAGAACAGTTCGGGTTCCGCTCGGAACACTCCACGACGCTCCAGCTATCGAGGGTACTGCACCTGCTCACGGCAGCAGTGAACAAGAAGGAACGAGCGGTTGCAGTATTCCTCGATATGGAAAAAGCATTTGACAGGGTATGGCATGCCGGTCTGCTGTACAAGCTGTCGAAGACAGACGCGCCTCGTCGCTTAATTAAAGTGGTCTCCTCGTTTTTATCTCTAAGGACTTTCAGGGTGGCGGTCGATGGCGTGGTATCAAGTGCCCGCCCCATCGCCGCCGGAGTGCCCCAAGGCAGCTGCGTCTCCCCACTATGTTACTCCTGTTTCACCGACGACATCCCCACCACCGCTGACACCACGCTTGCGCTGTATGCCGACGATGCCGCGTACATTGCCACGTCGCTCAACGTGACCCACGCGGCCGTCAAGATGCAGCGCCTGCTCGACCTACTGCCGGACTGGCTCTCCAAGTGGCGGTTGTCGGTGAACGTGGGTAAGACGCAGGCACTGACCGTCGGGGGCTATAAACAGCCTCCACCTCTACAACTACAGGGCGCCGACGTCGCGTGGTCGAACCAGGCCAAGTACCTGGGGGTCACCATCGACAGTCGGCTCTCCATGGCGTCACACGTCCGCACGATAGTCACGAAGTGCAGGAACGCCCGCTTCCTGCTATACCCAGTGCTCCAGAGTCGCCTCCCGCTGCGGGCCAAGCTGGGCGTGTACAAAACGTACATTCGCCCTCTGCTCACGTACGCCGCCCCAGCCTGGTTCGCCCTCATTAGCAAAACCAACAAGGATCTCCTGAGTGCGCAGCAGAACATAACGCTGCGCAAGATCGTCGCTGCCCCTCGCTTCGTGAGGAACGCCACCATATTGCGGGATCTCAATATCGAGAGCCTGGAGGACTTCTGCCGCCGCCTCGCGTCCACCATGTTCGCGCGTGCCGACGCCTCCGCCTGGCCCCACGTCAAGCACCTGGCGCCATGGCACGCGCGGCCACCTGACGCGAGGCGCCTTCCACGTGACCTCGTGGCGGACGTGTGCGACGCCACCCCACCGGACTGACGCACCCGGGTAAGTCGCCCCCCTTCCACACGCGACTTACTCAAACACTTAGACTCCACACTCACAACACACACGCGGCAAGTATCGTGTGCTAAGTTAATATAGGCACGACGCACGCCGCATCACACATCCACGCTACTCTACAGGCGTCCAAACTCACGCGATGAATGCGCGGCGCGGGCTCGCGATTCATTCGCTAACATGGGCGGTGTCACACAATACACTACCGCCCATACACTCATTCTCGGCCCTCTGTCTGGAACGTGCTCGGCTAGACCCGAAATCGCCTACAGACGGGGGCCAACGACACCCTCGGTAGCGAGCGCCTGAGCCACCTCTGTCGCTGGTTGTCACCCGCTGGGCCTCCTCCGGGCAACTGGAGGTCTCACCTGGCGGTGACAGACCGCCGAGGTGGCGTGAAGCAAGCGGCGCTACGTACAGCGCCGTGGCGCCCCTACCGACACAAATAGCAACTACTCACAGGCAAGCTGCGTTCGTGCGCGCTTGCCATTGGCCGGGCCTAGACGGCCAACCAGCGATGGTGCTTGCGAGCTCGCAAGCACAAAATAGACTCCGCGGGACTAAGGGCGATGCCCAAAACCCGCCCGCCGCACCCCCTTGCGGGGATGCAGCGATTGCTACTGGATGGTGGAAAAAAGCCAGTCGTTCGCGTTGTTCGTGCGCGCACACACCCGTGTCGGGATTTTACTATCGTGTTACTTTGAAACCCCACTGCTGAGAAGATGACCGGTCGCGGTAAGGGAGGAAAGGGTCTGGGAAAAGGAGGAGCCAAGCGTCACAGGAAGGTACTTCGTGATAACATCCAGGGTATCACGAAGCCCGCCATCCGTCGTCTGGCTCGCAGAGGCGGCGTGAAACGTATCTCCGGTCTGATCTACGAAGAGACTCGCGGTGTGCTTAAAGTGTTCCTAGAGAACGTCATCCGTGACGCCGTCACTTACACCGAGCACGCCAAGAGGAAGACCGTCACCGCCATGGACGTCGTCTACGCTCTGAAGCGCCAGGGTCGCACCCTGTACGGTTTCGGCGGTTAAACGTATACCTGTCGCAGCTGTGCAGGCAGTGCGACCAGCAGCTCTACATACTGTGTGTGTGCGGACGAGTGTTTGTTGCGTTCGTTCGACCATGCGGTGTGTAGATGCGCACATCAAAAAGGCCCTTTTCAGGGCCGCATATGATTCGATACAATTAAAATGTTTCTTTAATGGAGTCGTCAAAAAAACGTACCTAATCTGCTTACCCCTTACCTATCTATACCTTCAGTTTTGGAGATTTATTACTAGATGAAATGAAACACAGTTATACATACATATACACGCACTACTCTTACTACAAACTACTACCTACTAATAGTTTACCATTATAAATACCTTCGCGTGATTGTCGCACTCTTCCCTTCGCGCCGTCGCCGCTGTTGCCGCCTTAAAGTAGTAAGTAGTAACGTCTGTCTGTCTGAATGAACCTGAAAAATAAAAGAAAACATTAGAGACCCTAACACTATTATGAAGAACACAAATCTACCTACGGTGGTAGGTCCCTATCCGCGTTCGCTCGTTCGTGATCGTCGGTGCGCGTGCAGTTTGTTTATGTTGTGTTATTATTGTAGGTACTTACCTATAAAGATACACTGTTTTATTAATTTTGAGGTATGCCATTTTTATGTAGGTATGTAAGCCATTTATTATTTCGTATGTATGCTATTACTGCGTTACGAGCATTATACGCCGGCTGCCTCCCTACTGGCTAGTATAGAACGCTCTGTGTGTAGTTACCGTACGGTACGCGGGCCACAGCGACGAGGCGCTGTTGTCGTTTACGCAGAAGACCTACCTACCTACCTACCTACCTACCTACTTCTTTAATACGCTTTCTGATGCGATAATCGCAGTCATCGCCTCGTCGAAGGGCGCTCCCTCGTCTTTCGATATTAGTATACGATTAATAGGTTGCACGCACGTCCTGGACGGAGTCGTCCGTCCTTAGCGGTTCGGCGCTCGCGGTGTTTTACGACGCTTCACTTTTAGCTCGATAATACCTTCGCGACGCCGTGTGATATCGACGGCGTCCTGTCGCCACACAAGCTCGATATCCTCCCTGTTGACGCGTCCGCCTCTATCCCGGCTAACTGTCGATTTTATAGAGAAAATAACGTTTTGAACTCGACCCGACCTACGCTTCGTACGCAGTCGTCAAAATAAAACGCCGCCACCGTCCGAACGCGCACCGCACTCCGCCTGCATTCGCACATCCGCATACTCCACTTCATGAACTATCCGAAACCGCAAACGCCCGTCGCCCCGCGACTCGTTAACTATTCTTTTTGTTTATTTTATTAGATACGTGTTAGTGAAAACTTTCAAGCGTTCATACGAGAAAACGTCGCGCGACATCACGGCTCTCGTTACGGTAAAGTTCCGTCGTACCTAGGCGTACGAATACGAAATTTGTAAATCCTATAAGTGGCGACATCTAAGTCTCTCTCCTCTTATATTATTATATCTGATCTGATCAGTGATCACTCGGTCTTTTGTCGTGTGTTTGTGTGTAAGTGTATACTCTCCTCTATCAATACGAAATGGCAGACACGGCAGTCGCTACCGAGGCTCCGGCACCCGCTACACCAGCGAAGAAGCAGGCGAGACAGGCCGGCGGCGCCGGCGCCGCGAAGAAACCGAAGGCGAAGCCGACTCATCCCAAAACATCCGAGATGGTCAACAACGCCATCAAGGAGATGAAGGAGCGCAGCGGATCTTCCCTGCAGGCGATCAAGAAGTACATCGCCGCCCAGTACAAGGTCGACGCCGAGAAACTGGCTCCGTTCATCAGGAAATATCTGAAGAGCGCTGTCGAATCTGGCGCGCTGATCCAGACCAAGGGCAAGGGTGCCTCCGGTTCCTTCAAGCTCGAGTCTAAATCGGCCGCATCCAAGAAACCCGCCACCGCCGCCGCCGGCAAGGCCGCCGGCAAGGCGACCGCCTCTGCGGCCGCGAAGACAAAGAAGGCGACCGTCTCGGCGGCTGGAGCCAAGACCAAGAAGGCGGCAGCCGCCGCCGCGTCCGCCTCTGCAGCATCGGGTTCACCTTCCAAGGCCAAGTCGTCGGCCGCCGCCGCTAAGGACAAGAAGGCCGCCGCCGCCGCCGCTAAGAAGAAGCCGGCACCCAAGAAGGCCGCCGCCCCCGCAAAGGCGAAGGGCGCCGCCGCTCCGAAAGCTAAGAAGACAGCCAAGCCGCCAACCAAGAAACCTAAAGCGCCTAAACCCAAGAAGGCAGCGGCTACACCCAAGTCTAAACCGGCAGCCAAGAAAGCGTCCGCCGCTAAGAAGTAAGCGGCGGTCGCGTTCGCGTTATACCGGCGACGACGGCGACGACGACGACGACAGCGGCGCAGTCGGCTGAACGCCAGACGACACACATCGAGTGTGTGTGTGTGTAATTATAAGTGTGCGTGAGTCTTGTCTACTGTGTGTGTGTGTTGTATATATAATATATATATATTATGCACGGTAGAGAGGCGCGCGCGTGCTTTTTGCGTTTTCATCAACGTCCAACCGCGCGCACGTAGTACGTACGCGTCCATCGTCCTCGGGAAAAGAGTAGTGCGGAACGCGCTCGACGTGTCTGAGATGCTTAGAGTTGCGTGCATGCGCTCACAATCGCGGCGCTCTCCGAGCGCACACCAAAAAGCCCTTTTCAGGGCTAACAAAACTATCATGAATATGAACAATATTCATTTCTTTAATACAGAGAGAGTCTAAACGTTTTATAATAACACATTATACGCCTACCTACCTATCTACCTACCTACCTACCTACCTACCTACCTACCTACCTACCTACCTACCTACCTCTTGGTTCTACACGTGTAATTACACTATTTATTATGGACTCTATTCACAGACATGGTTCTTTCTACTGTATACTAGTTACATATTGTTTACACACAGAGCAATCGATCTCTGAGAACACCATGAAAAGTTATTATAAAAAAAATAAATAAAGGAAATAATAAATAAATAAATAAAATCGAATCGTACCTACCGATATCTCTATCCATCCCATAACAACAATGTTGCGCCGGTCTAAAGCTTGCGCGCGCCTGCGCGCTTCGTGAATTTGTTTCGCGTTAGCTGTGTACCCCTCCCACTGACACGGCCATCCGGCGCGGGTATATAAAGGCGCCGTTAAAATTTTACCGGGGACATTTACCAAGATTCAGTCGTCGCGCGCACACTCGTACGCGTGTTACTTCGTTTTTTCGTGAGTTTCTAAACAAACAAACAACCAACCATGTCGGGACGCGGTAAAGGTGGCAAGGTGAAGGGAAAGGCAAAGTCCCGTTCCAACCGTGCTGGTCTCCAGTTCCCCGTGGGTCGTATCCACAGGCTGCTGCGTAACGGAAACTACGCCGAGCGCGTCGGTGCCGGTGCCCCCGTCTACTTGGCCGCCGTGATGGAGTATCTGGCTGCTGAGGTTCTCGAGTTGGCCGGCAACGCCGCGAGAGACAACAAGAAGACCAGGATCATCCCGCGTCATCTTCAATTGGCCATCCGCAACGACGAGGAGTTGAACAAGCTGCTCTCCGGTGTGACGATCGCTCAAGGTGGTGTGCTGCCGAACATCCAGGCGGTGCTCCTGCCCAAGAAGACCGAGAAGAAGGCTTAGACGTCGCCGTGCTACTATAGCGCGACGACATCTGACCGTGGTGCATCGTGCGAGTGTTCCGCACGCGTACTTCGATACGATATTATTTATGTCGTTTGCGCGATGCTCTCCGCTCGTATGCATTCAAAACAAAAGGCCCTTTTCAGGGCCACAATACTATTCGTCAATTATTATTATAATAACACAAAGACAGTTTCTTTATCGGTGTTATCGTCAAACAAAAACGTACCCACCGAGTTGACTTACTTTACAAGATTAGAGAAATAAAAAAAAAAAAATTATAATGTTGTAGTTGCACAAATATACAGGTTAGGAACCGGAGTACTCCCCCCCTCCTCCCCCCCTCTTCTCACTTATTGAATCGGGTAATTATCAATCATCTCATCATCGGAGTATGAATGTAAACAGTATGCATACAAACACGTAAGTAATTAATATTAAAGAAACCGTACGCTGAAGTAAGGAAGGATTAAAATTTGATACCTATTTCTAAGAAATACGTATAATGTTGTTATTTATCCATATTTATTTTTATTTCACTAAGCGACGAGCACAGGCGTCACCTCGCCCCCTTCACCTCCCTCACGGGTATCCCCTCTCCCCGCGCTCTGGCTCAGGAGCGCTGCGATTGGTCCGCCGCTGCGTTGAGTAACACACCGCTTGCCGCAACTGCGTACCTCGGGGACGCGTATAAATAAAACTTGTTGTCGCGAGTCGGTTTTATACTGCGACTGAACTCCGTTTCGGTAGCACGTGTGTACTCTAAAATTCCATAATGCCGCCCAAGACGAGTGGTAAAGCCGCCAAGAAGTCTGGCAAAGCCCAGAAGAACATCTCCAAGACCGACAAGAAGAAGAAGAAGCACAAGAGGAAGGAGAGCTACGCCATCTACATTTACAAGGTGTTGAAGCAGGTGCACCCCGACACCGGTATCTCCAGCAAGGCCATGTCCATCATGAACTCGTTCGTGAACGACATCTTCGAGCGTATCGCCGCCGAAGCTTCCCGCCTCGCCCACTACAACAAGAGGTCGACCATCACGTCCAGGGAGGTGCAGACGTCCGTCAGGCTCCTGCTGCCCGGTGAACTCGCCAAGCACGCCGTCAGTGAAGGCACCAAGGCGGTCACCAAATACACCAGCTCCAAGTGAGCGGTCGGTCGGTAGCGCTAGCAAGAGCCGCCGACGCTCCGTCTCTCAACGCCTCGCCTCGTGTGTGTCTGTGTATACAGTGTTAAACCCAGTGCGCTTGTTCGTCGTGTGTCTTGTTGACTGTGATGCGTGTGTTAATTGTGCTAGTGTCTTCGTTACGTGCGTGCATGCATACATACACCTACCCACTCGGTATGTGTGTGTATGTCGTGTATGTACGTACGAGACTCGCACGACGCACGCGTCGCGAACAAACCACGACAAACGCGACTGGACACGCGCACGCACACCGTGGGATGGCAGGAGAAAAAACAAAAGGCCCTTTTCAGGGCCACAAATATATTCATGTGAATTGGTATTCACATTTCTGAAATTGGAAACTCGTCAAAACGTTACTTACCTACTAGTACAACCAACCAACAAACTATGTACCTACCTACCTTATGCATGCATGCTCTCTCTATCTCACGTATTGACAGTACCTAGCAAAGAGACAAAACGTCTATCATATAAAAAATAAACATAACACGCACACTAAATTTCTTCCCGCGTATAAGTTAAATGCATTATAATTATACATTCTTAAAACACGGCTTGTTGGAGTAATTCAATTTGTACGTACGTACATACATACGAATGTATTTGTGTATAGGTAGTGACAATTATTATTATTAACTTAACTTTCTGTAACTATAGTATATTATGGTATTCTCATAAGACTGAGGCATAAAAAAAAAAAAAAAATAATTAAATAATAGCATTTACCTAATTCGTGTCGATTCATTTTACAAGTTTAGTTAGTTCGAAGTACTGCGTAGAGGGCGCGCGGGTGCGCGCGATCCCCTGCCACACTACCGTGCCTACCGTGCCACGGGTATAAATACGGCCCGATACTGCTGTTCCGTTTTTATTCGCTCTCGTACGTTCGAAGCGTGCAGGTCGTTTTTCTGTTAGTTGTTGTTATTATTTCGTTTCGTGTTTACAATGGCGCGTACCAAGCAGACCGCTCGTAAATCCACCGGTGGTAAGGCTCCGAGGAAGCAGCTCGCCACCAAAGCTGCGCGCAAGAGTGCACCGGCCACCGGTGGCGTTAAGAAACCCCATCGCTACAGGCCCGGCACTGTGGCCCTTCGTGAGATTCGTCGCTACCAGAAGAGTACCGAGCTCCTGATCCGCAAGCTTCCGTTCCAGCGTCTCGTACGTGAGATCGCACAGGACTTCAAGACCGATCTCCGTTTCCAGAGCTCCGCTGTCATGGCGCTGCAGGAAGCTAGCGAAGCTTACCTCGTCGGTCTCTTCGAAGACACCAACCTGTGCGCGATTCACGCGAAGCGCGTCACCATCATGCCCAAGGACATCCAGTTGGCGCGCAGGATCAGAGGCGAACGCGCTTAAACTGCTGCTGTTGCAGCCAGCATACGTCACAATACACACACACACACACATCGTCCTCGCTCGACGTTGACTGTGTGCAGTTTGTGACTGTGCGTTCACATAAAAGGCCCTTTTCAGGGCCGCATATGTATCAGATTATTAAATGTTTCTTTATATCGGAAATCGCAAAAACGTAACCGTCACACACTACACCCTTAAGTACCTACCTACCTACCTACCTACTTACTTACTTACTTACTTAAATAAATAACATAGACAGTCGGATCATTTACGACATAGGTACCTACCACATAAAGACATGATAGCTATGCCAATTATTATTATGTACATATCATATCGACCTATACTACAATACATACATAATATTATTATTCACAGTACAGTACTAAATATTAAGAATAAACTGCATTTTTTTGTTGTTGTTGTTGTCTTTTAGTTTAATGCTAAAATGTAATGTACGAAACAACTTAGCGCGGAACCAACCAATCAACCAACCAATCACGAGCATCGAGTCGCCTCGCCCCCCTCCCGCAGCTCCCGTCTCGGTCCCACCGCCCGCTCAGCTCCGCGGCGGGTATAAATATAAGAGAGTGGAACGGTGGAAAAAAGGAAAGGCTTTTTATCATCAAAAAGCATATCCCGCTCTCGGCCGCCGTAGAGTGCACACGTGCGCTCTGTCCGCTGCGCCCGATCGCCCCGCGCTTCCCGCGCTTTCCGTGTCGGTCGTGTCTCGCGTCCCGTCGAGTGCTACGTCGTAGCACTCCGGGCTACGCCGCCGCATCGCCGCGTCCCGCCTCCTCGTAGCACTGCTACGAGATTGCTATATCGTAGCACATCGGCTACGCGTTGCCACGCAACGGTAGTCGACTTGCTTAGATCGCGCTTCGCGTCTTATCTTTGGCTCCTTAAGAGCTAAATCCACCAATTTTTCGGTGGTACTTGGGAGGTAACCTAACGGTGCTAACAATCCCAAGTGGGTGGTGACCCGCCACACCCGCCGAACCCCGTCAGGGCTAGGCAGTTAGTCGGAAGGGCTCTGACTGCGGCCTTGGGGGATCTCCTAGTCGCAGTCTGGTAGCTGTCTAATCCCCGTTTGTCCTCAGCTGCACCCGGGACGTCTGGGTGTGTTTACCCCAGCGGCCCGGATCGGTCGCAAGACCCATAGGGCCCTGTCGCACAATAAGATTGGCGACAGGTTTTCAAGCTTAGGGCTCACCCTAGGAACTCACCTCCCTGTTTAACCCAACAGGGAGGGTACACATCCCCGGGCTCACCCACCCGGGGAGCTAGGATTGTTAGGAGTAGGAGTTTAGGTTTTTTATGTCAGCGGAATAGCTGCTGTCAAGTTTAGAAATGGCTGACAAACTCCTTTGGGAGTTTGTCAGGCATATCCTCTTAGAGGACCCCCTCTTCAGCAAGAAGTACGGGGATAAGTTCGCGGCATTGGAAAATGCCGTTTTAAACGACTTCACAGACGCGCTAGATAGCCCGTTGTCGCCCCCGCCCGCCGACAAAGGCGTTCAGTTAACGCCGGCGTCTTTAGCCAATTTAGAAATGGTTCGCCCCTCCCCTAAGTCCGAGTTGATGGACACGACCATCCCAGTTTCCGAGCCAGAGTTCTCGGAAACATCATCCACCTCATCCTCAGAGGACGACTATCAGATCGTCGGTAAGGGGAAGCGGAAGAAGAGCAAGAGCGCTCAATCTAGTTCGGCCAAAAAGGCCGTAGCAAATGTCCCCACCCCCGTGGCATCGCGTCCCTCTTCCCCCGTGGTAGCGGCCCCTATCCCTCCCAGTAGGCCAGCTAGCCCAAAGAAGGTTATCCCGCCGGTCGCTTCGACTAAGAAGCTAAGGCCGCCTCCCCCGCTGTTCATTCAAGATAAGGCGCAGTGGACTGCAGTATCCAAGATGTGCATGGATAGGAATATCCAGTACACGAGCGCCCGAAACACCCAGCATGGTATAAAGGTCTCAGTCCCCACAGCCAATGACTATAGGGAGCTATCCCGCCACCTGCGTGGAAGGAACATCGCCTTCCACACTTATTCTCTACCTGAGGAGACGCCCACCCGCGTGGTGATTCGGCGTATCCCCAAGGAAATTCCCGCTGAGGACATCCTTATTGACCTCAAAAGACAGGCTATTCCAGCCACAGTTGTCCACCGCCTTCACAAGGCGCGTGGGGGCGAGCAGTACGACATGGTACTGGTCGTATGCGACCCCGTTGAGGGGCCTCACCCGATTTTCAGGCTGAAATCGGTGTGCTCCCTTTCTGGCATCTCGATAGAGAAGCCATTCCGTGCTAATAAAGTTGGGCAATGTCATCGTTGCCAGCTCTACGGTCACAGCCAAAAACATTGTTTCGCGCCGCACAGGTGCGTAAAGTGTTTGGGCGAACACGCCACGTCCGACTGTCCCCGTCCTAAGGACAAAACTTTGTGCACAGAGCCGCCTAGTTGCGTCCTCTGTGGGCAATCGGGTCACCCGGCCAATTACCGCGGTTGCCCTAAAGCCCCCAAGACTTCCTCCTCCAAGCTGGTGCAGCGTGCTCACGCCCGCCAGCAAAGAGAGAGTCCGTCGGTTAGGGTCCCCTCTAGTCAACTGCCCGAGAGGCTTAGTCCCCAGAGGCCTTCTCCCTGGACCCAACTTAACCACCAGAGAGCTTTTCCAGCTCTCGGTAAGGTTAAGGCCAACCCCATCCCCGGGCTATTAGACGCCCCTATTCCTCCCCCGGCGTCCCGCGTGGCCGCTCCAGCGCCCTCTTCTAGGGCCGCCCCCGCGCCCGCTTCACGGGCCGCTCCCGCGCCCTCTTCAAGGGCAGCCCCCGCGCCCTCTTCTCGGGCCGCTCCAACTATGCCACGAGCGCTCCCTCGTCCCGCTCCTCCCAGTCGCGAGGTAGAAGTCGAATCCTCATTCGACACTATTGCAAGGTTTCAGGTGTTTGTCACCCCCGAAGCTGATCGCATGGCGGCAGAACTAAGGTCTGCCACCGACATTAATGAAATCCGTAGGATTTTCAAGGCTTACCCGAAAATCGAGTCAGCCCTCCGCGCTCTTTCCAAGTAAATCTTATTATGGATATTACAAATAGAATAGCGAGAATCCAACCCCGGTCCCTTAAATTAGGATTCTTTAACGCTAATGGCCTTAGAGGCCAACGTGATGAGATCGCCACCTTCCTCCGCGACCATCAAATTGATGTCCTCCTCATCCAGGAGACATTCCTCAAGCCCTGTCACCGTGACCCGAAGATTGCCAACTATCGCTTAGTTCGCAACGATCGTTCGCGCTGTCATAAGGGTGGTACTTTGATTTACTACAAAAAGGAACTGTACTGCATCCCTATAGACCCCCCTCCGTTAGAGTCCCTGCTTGAGACTTCCATCTGTCGGCTTGGCATGACTGGTCACTCGCCGATCACCATCGTCTCGGCTTATATTCCTCCCGGCGGTTCGTCCGAGGAGCACACGCTACTCACTAAGGACCTCACCGTTCTCTTTGGCCTGAGTGACTCCGTTATCATAGCGGGCGACCTCAATGCCAAACATCCCGCCTGGAACAGCACGTTGACCTCTCCCAGAGGGAAATTTGTGTTCAACCTAGCGGTGTCCCTTAATTTCGATCCCATCGCTCCCATGGAGCATACTCACTATCCCCACGACCCAGTTCTTCGTTCTGACGTACTCGACATAGCGCTGCTCAAGAATATCAACCTTAAGTTGCATTCTATCGAGACGCTACACGAGCTCGACTCTGACCACCGTCCAGTGGTCATACACCTACTTCCCCGCTCCGGTCCCTCTGACCCCAGCCATCACCCGCCTCCCCAAGTGATAATCGACTGGTTGAAAGTCAGCGATAAGCTGAAGTCCACCACGTCCCCTCACCTGGACACCATTCCCGACCACATTGTCTCAGTCGCAGACACGACGGCCGCCATCAACTCGTTTACAGAGCACGTTCAATCCGTACTGAAGGATTGTTCACGGGAAGTCCCAGCTATGAGTGATCATCGCTGGAGGCTACCCGCTGACGTACGTGATCTGATAACCGAGAAGAACGCGGCCATCCGTGCTTACAGTAACTTTCCTTGCGACGCGAACAAGGCTCACATGCGCCATTTACAGCGTGCTGTAAAGAAGCGCACTAGTGAGCATCGTTCCGCTCAATGGGACAAGGAACTCAGCGAACTCGAGCCTACCCACCAAGCTTTCTGGCAGCTGCAAAGAAAGATGCGCGCCACCGAGGAGGTTTCGACGCCTCCCCTCATCCGCCCCGACAAGAGCGTCGCCTTTGACGACTCTGATAAGGCTGAATGCCTAGCCGACAGCCTGGAGTCTCAGTGCTCTCCCAGCTCACAACCAGTAGACAAGCGTCATCTCGACATGGTGAACGCTGAAGTCGAACGTAGAGCCGCCCTCCCTCCCTTCGAAGACCCTGATGATCCTCTGCCTGAAGTCACACCAGACGAGGTGCTAGACATCATAAATAGGCTTCAACCACGGAAAGCACCTGGCTCTGACGGAATCACCAATAAGGTGCTTAAACTTCTCCCCGCCCAGTTAATAGTTTTAATGGCAGCCATCTTCAATGGCGCCTTGAGCAACAACTTCTTCCCCCAAGTTTGGAAAGAGGCCACTGTTATCGGCATTCCCAAGCCCGGTAAACCCAAGGCGGAGCCCTCGAGCTACCGTCCTATCAGTCTCCTGAACGCGCTCGGCAAGGTCTATGAGAGGCTTATTTATAAGCGACTCAAAGACTATGCCGAAGCTAAGAGCCTCATCCCTAACGAGCAATTCGGCTTCAGGGCCGAACACTCGTGCGTCCAACAGGTCCACCGCATCGTTGAACATTTGAGCGCTGGCTTCCAGCGTGGAGCGATGACGGGCGTGTTGTTCTTCGACATAGCGAAAGCGTTCGACAAAGTCTGGCACAACGGCTTATTATACAAGCTGTACAGAATGAGAGTGCCTGATCGTCTCGTGCTCATCTTACGAGACTTTCTGTCGAATCGCACCTTCCGCTATCGCATCGGGGACGCTCTCTCCTCCCCCCACCCTATCCGAGCCGGAGTCCCTCAGGGCTCGGTCATCTCCCCGCTCATTTTTACGCTGTTCACTAGCGATATTCCAAAGAGCAGAAAGGCTCAGTTAGCCCTGTTTGCGGACGACACGGCCATCTACTACACTGGCCGTTGTAAGAACGCTATCGCCAAAACCCTCCAAACCTCAGCCGACGTCCTTGGCGCCTGGTTCAGGAAGTGGAGAATCGAGGTTAACCCCGATAAGAGTCAGGCGGTTCTTTTCTCGAAACCGCGTATAAAGCCCACCTTCCCCACCCCGATCACTATGTATGGCAAGCCTATCCCTTGGGAGATGCAAGCCAAATACCTAGGAGTCTTACTCGACTACCACCTGTCCTTCGGGCCACATATCAAAGCAGCTCGTGATCGAGCTGCCTTTGCTATGGGTAGGCTCCATTACTTGCTTACGGCAAAGAGCAAGCTATCGCTCAGGTGCAAGTTGCGCCTCTATACCGCAGTGATCCGTCCCATAATGACCTACGCTTGTGTTGTGTTCGCACATACCAAGCCCCGGTACATCCATAGGATGCAAGTACTCCAGAACCGGTTCCTACGTAAAATCACGGGAGCCCCTTGGTACGTTCGTAACGATCGTCTTCACGTTGACCTAAAAATGCCCACCATTCTCCAATTCATGAAGCGCCTTTCCAAGCACTTCTTTGATTCTGCTGTAAAGCACCGCAACCCCCTGATCGCATCGGCCGCCCGATACGAGCCCTCTAGAATCAGCAAAATTCGCCGTCCACGGCATACTTTAGTCACTCCCGATGACGCTATAACCCTCTTGCAGGAGAGCAGTAGGGAAACCAGCACATTCAGAAAAAACAGATACAGACCGCCGTCATTCCGACCTCGCCGTCGAGGCCCGTCGCGACGACCCCGTTCAATCCCCCCCCGACCCTTGCTCGAGCCAGCCCGCGATGCTGAGCCAGTAGTTTTAAACCAGACCCTAAATAATGTTAATCAGATCCAGCCTGTCCCTTGCTGCCCTCTCCCAGCGACGCCCTAAGCCGAGGCTCGTACCCCACAGGGGGTGCCCTTAGCGTGTGGTCGCTTAACTTTTAAGTAGATTTAAGCCCTGGCTGGAGGCCTTACTCATAAGGCATCCACAGGATTTGCCCGGTTACGCAGAAGCCAGCCTCAGAGGTTGACCTGCAAGATGCCATTTAGAAAAAAAAAAAAAAAAAAAACGGTGGAAAAAAGCCAGTCGTTCGCGTTGTTCGTGCGCGCACACACCCGTGTCGGGATTTTACTATCGTGTTACTTTGAAACCCCACTGCTGAGAAGATGACCGGTCGCGGTAAGGGAGGAAAGGGTCTGGGAAAAGGAGGAGCCAAGCGTCACAGGAAGGTACTTCGTGATAACATCCAGGGTATCACGAAGCCCGCCATCCGTCGTCTGGCTCGCAGAGGCGGCGTGAAACGTATCTCCGGTCTGATCTACGAAGAGACTCGCGGTGTGCTTAAAGTGTTCCTAGAGAACGTCATCCGTGACGCCGTCACTTACACCGAGCACGCCAAGAGGAAGACCGTCACCGCCATGGACGTCGTCTACGCTCTGAAGCGCCAGGGTCGCACCCTGTACGGTTTCGGCGGTTAAACGTATACCTGTCGCAGCTGTGCAGGCAGTGCGACCAGCAGCTCTACATACTGTGTGTGTGCGGACGAGTGTTTGTTGCGTTCGTTCGACCATGCGGTGTGTAGATGCGCACATCAAAAAGGCCCTTTTCAGGGCCGCATATGATTCGATACAATTAAAATGTTTCTTTAATGGAGTCGTCAAAAAAACGTACCTAATCTGCTTACCCCTTACCTATCTATACCTTCAGTTTTGGAGATTTATTACTAGATGAAATGAAACACAGTTATACATACATATACACGCACTACTCTTACTACAAACTACTACCTACTAATAGTTTACCATTATAAATACCTTCGCGTGATTGTCGCACTCTTCCCTTCGCGCCGTCGCCGCTGTTGCCGCCTTAAAGTAGTAAGTAGTAACGTCTGTCTGTCTGAATGAACCTGAAAAATAAAAGAAAACATTAGAGACCCTAACACTATTATGAAGAACACAAATCTACCTACGGTGGTAGGTCCCTATCCGCGTTCGCTCGTTCGTGATCGTCGGTGCGCGTGCAGTTTGTTTATGTTGTGTTATTATTGTAGGTACTTACCTATAAAGATACACTGTTTTATTAATTTTGAGGTATGCCATTTTTATGTAGGTATGTAAGCCATTTATTATTTCGTATGTATGCTATTACTGCGTTACGAGCATTATACGCCGGCTGCCTCCCTACTGGCTAGTATAGAACGCTCTGTGTGTAGTTACCGTACGGTACGCGGGCCACAGCGACGAGGCGCTGTTGTCGTTTACGCAGAAGACCTACCTACCTACCTACCTACCTACCTACTTCTTTAATACGCTTTCTGATGCGATAATCGCAGTCATCGCCTCGTCGAAGGGCGCTCCCTCGTCTTTCGATATTAGTATACGATTAATAGGTTGCACGCACGTCCTGGACGGAGTCGTCCGTCCTTAGCGGTTCGGCGCTCGCGGTGTTTTACGACGCTTCACTTTTAGCTCGATAATACCTTCGCGACGCCGTGTGATATCGACGGCGTCCTGTCGCCACACAAGCTCGATATCCTCCCTGTTGACGCGTCCGCCTCTATCCCGGCTAACTGTCGATTTTATAGAGAAAATAACGTTTTGAACTCGACCCGACCTACGCTTCGTACGCAGTCGTCAAAATAAAACGCCGCCACCGTCCGAACGCGCACCGCACTCCGCCTGCATTCGCACATCCGCATACTCCACTTCATGAACTATCCGAAACCGCAAACGCCCGTCGCCCCGCGACTCGTTAACTATTCTTTTTGTTTATTTTATTAGATACGTGTTAGTGAAAACTTTCAAGCGTTCATACGAGAAAACGTCGCGCGACATCACGGCTCTCGTTACGGTAAAGTTCCGTCGTACCTAGGCGTACGAATACGAAATTTGTAAATCCTATAAGTGGCGACATCTAAGTCTCTCTCCTCTTATATTATTATATCTGATCTGATCAGTGATCACTCGGTCTTTTGTCGTGTGTTTGTGTGTAAGTGTATACTCTCCTCTATCAATACGAAATGGCAGACACGGCAGTCGCTACCGAGGCTCCGGCACCCGCTACACCAGCGAAGAAGCAGGCGAGACAGGCCGGCGGCGCCGGCGCCGCGAAGAAACCGAAGGCGAAGCCGACTCATCCCAAAACATCCGAGATGGTCAACAACGCCATCAAGGAGATGAAGGAGCGCAGCGGATCTTCCCTGCAGGCGATCAAGAAGTACATCGCCGCCCAGTACAAGGTCGACGCCGAGAAACTGGCTCCGTTCATCAGGAAATATCTGAAGAGCGCTGTCGAATCTGGCGCGCTGATCCAGACCAAGGGCAAGGGTGCCTCCGGTTCCTTCAAGCTCGAGTCTAAATCGGCCGCATCCAAGAAACCCGCCACCGCCGCCGCCGGCAAGGCCGCCGGCAAGGCGACCGCCTCTGCGGCCGCGAAGACAAAGAAGGCGACCGTCTCGGCGGCTGGAGCCAAGACCAAGAAGGCGGCAGCCGCCGCCGCGTCCGCCTCTGCAGCATCGGGTTCACCTTCCAAGGCCAAGTCGTCGGCCGCCGCCGCTAAGGACAAGAAGGCCGCCGCCGCCGCCGCTAAGAAGAAGCCGGCACCCAAGAAGGCCGCCGCCCCCGCAAAGGCGAAGGGCGCCGCCGCTCCGAAAGCTAAGAAGACAGCCAAGCCGCCAACCAAGAAACCTAAAGCGCCTAAACCCAAGAAGGCAGCGGCTACACCCAAGTCTAAACCGGCAGCCAAGAAAGCGTCCGCCGCTAAGAAGTAAGCGGCGGTCGCGTTCGCGTTATACCGGCGACGACGGCGACGACGACGACGACAGCGGCGCAGTCGGCTGAACGCCAGACGACACACATCGAGTGTGTGTGTGTGTAATTATAAGTGTGCGTGAGTCTTGTCTACTGTGTGTGTGTGTTGTATATATAATATATATATATTATGCACGGTAGAGAGGCGCGCGCGTGCTTTTTGCGTTTTCATCAACGTCCAACCGCGCGCACGTAGTACGTACGCGTCCATCGTCCTCGGGAAAAGAGTAGTGCGGAACGCGCTCGACGTGTCTGAGATGCTTAGAGTTGCGTGCATGCGCTCACAATCGCGGCGCTCTCCGAGCGCACACCAAAAAGCCCTTTTCAGGGCTAACAAAACTATCATGAATATGAACAATATTCATTTCTTTAATACAGAGAGAGTCTAAACGTTTTATAATAACACATTATACGCCTACCTACCTATCTACCTACCTACCTACCTACCTACCTACCTACCTACCTACCTACCTACCTACCTCTTGGTTCTACACGTGTAATTACACTATTTATTATGGACTCTATTCACAGACATGGTTCTTTCTACTGTATACTAGTTACATATTGTTTACACACAGAGCAATCGATCTCTGAGAACACCATGAAAAGTTATTATAAAAAAAATAAATAAAGGAAATAATAAATAAATAAATAAAATCGAATCGTACCTACCGATATCTCTATCCATCCCATAACAACAATGTTGCGCCGGTCTAAAGCTTGCGCGCGCCTGCGCGCTTCGTGAATTTGTTTCGCGTTAGCTGTGTACCCCTCCCACTGACACGGCCATCCGGCGCGGGTATATAAAGGCGCCGTTAAAATTTTACCGGGGACATTTACCAAGATTCAGTCGTCGCGCGCACACTCGTACGCGTGTTACTTCGTTTTTTCGTGAGTTTCTAAACAAACAAACAACCAACCATGTCGGGACGCGGTAAAGGTGGCAAGGTGAAGGGAAAGGCAAAGTCCCGTTCCAACCGTGCTGGTCTCCAGTTCCCCGTGGGTCGTATCCACAGGCTGCTGCGTAACGGAAACTACGCCGAGCGCGTCGGTGCCGGTGCCCCCGTCTACTTGGCCGCCGTGATGGAGTATCTGGCTGCTGAGGTTCTCGAGTTGGCCGGCAACGCCGCGAGAGACAACAAGAAGACCAGGATCATCCCGCGTCATCTTCAATTGGCCATCCGCAACGACGAGGAGTTGAACAAGCTGCTCTCCGGTGTGACGATCGCTCAAGGTGGTGTGCTGCCGAACATCCAGGCGGTGCTCCTGCCCAAGAAGACCGAGAAGAAGGCTTAGACGTCGCCGTGCTACTATAGCGCGACGACATCTGACCGTGGTGCATCGTGCGAGTGTTCCGCACGCGTACTTCGATACGATATTATTTATGTCGTTTGCGCGATGCTCTCCGCTCGTATGCATTCAAAACAAAAGGCCCTTTTCAGGGCCACAATACTATTCGTCAATTATTATTATAATAACACAAAGACAGTTTCTTTATCGGTGTTATCGTCAAACAAAAACGTACCCACCGAGTTGACTTACTTTACAAGATTAGAGAAATAAAAAAAAAAAAATTATAATGTTGTAGTTGCACAAATATACAGGTTAGGAACCGGAGTACTCCCCCCCTCCTCCCCCCCTCTTCTCACTTATTGAATCGGGTAATTATCAATCATCTCATCATCGGAGTATGAATGTAAACAGTATGCATACAAACACGTAAGTAATTAATATTAAAGAAACCGTACGCTGAAGTAAGGAAGGATTAAAATTTGATACCTATTTCTAAGAAATACGTATAATGTTGTTATTTATCCATATTTATTTTTATTTCACTAAGCGACGAGCACAGGCGTCACCTCGCCCCCTTCACCTCCCTCACGGGTATCCCCTCTCCCCGCGCTCTGGCTCAGGAGCGCTGCGATTGGTCCGCCGCTGCGTTGAGTAACACACCGCTTGCCGCAACTGCGTACCTCGGGGACGCGTATAAATAAAACTTGTTGTCGCGAGTCGGTTTTATACTGCGACTGAACTCCGTTTCGGTAGCACGTGTGTACTCTAAAATTCCATAATGCCGCCCAAGACGAGTGGTAAAGCCGCCAAGAAGTCTGGCAAAGCCCAGAAGAACATCTCCAAGACCGACAAGAAGAAGAAGAAGCACAAGAGGAAGGAGAGCTACGCCATCTACATTTACAAGGTGTTGAAGCAGGTGCACCCCGACACCGGTATCTCCAGCAAGGCCATGTCCATCATGAACTCGTTCGTGAACGACATCTTCGAGCGTATCGCCGCCGAAGCTTCCCGCCTCGCCCACTACAACAAGAGGTCGACCATCACGTCCAGGGAGGTGCAGACGTCCGTCAGGCTCCTGCTGCCCGGTGAACTCGCCAAGCACGCCGTCAGTGAAGGCACCAAGGCGGTCACCAAATACACCAGCTCCAAGTGAGCGGTCGGTCGGTAGCGCTAGCAAGAGCCGCCGACGCTCCGTCTCTCAACGCCTCGCCTCGTGTGTGTCTGTGTATACAGTGTTAAACCCAGTGCGCTTGTTCGTCGTGTGTCTTGTTGACTGTGATGCGTGTGTTAATTGTGCTAGTGTCTTCGTTACGTGCGTGCATGCATACATACACCTACCCACTCGGTATGTGTGTGTATGTCGTGTATGTACGTACGAGACTCGCACGACGCACGCGTCGCGAACAAACCACGACAAACGCGACTGGACACGCGCACGCACACCGTGGGATGGCAGGAGAAAAAACAAAAGGCCCTTTTCAGGGCCACAAATATATTCATGTGAATTGGTATTCACATTTCTGAAATTGGAAACTCGTCAAAACGTTACTTACCTACTAGTACAACCAACCAACAAACTATGTACCTACCTACCTTATGCATGCATGCTCTCTCTATCTCACGTATTGACAGTACCTAGCAAAGAGACAAAACGTCTATCATATAAAAAATAAACATAACACGCACACTAAATTTCTTCCCGCGTATAAGTTAAATGCATTATAATTATACATTCTTAAAACACGGCTTGTTGGAGTAATTCAATTTGTACGTACGTACATACATACGAATGTATTTGTGTATAGGTAGTGACAATTATTATTATTAACTTAACTTTCTGTAACTATAGTATATTATGGTATTCTCATAAGACTGAGGCATAAAAAAAAAAAAAAAATAATTAAATAATAGCATTTACCTAATTCGTGTCGATTCATTTTACAAGTTTAGTTAGTTCGAAGTACTGCGTAGAGGGCGCGCGGGTGCGCGCGATCCCCTGCCACACTACCGTGCCTACCGTGCCACGGGTATAAATACGGCCCGATACTGCTGTTCCGTTTTTATTCGCTCTCGTACGTTCGAAGCGTGCAGGTCGTTTTTCTGTTAGTTGTTGTTATTATTTCGTTTCGTGTTTACAATGGCGCGTACCAAGCAGACCGCTCGTAAATCCACCGGTGGTAAGGCTCCGAGGAAGCAGCTCGCCACCAAAGCTGCGCGCAAGAGTGCACCGGCCACCGGTGGCGTTAAGAAACCCCATCGCTACAGGCCCGGCACTGTGGCCCTTCGTGAGATTCGTCGCTACCAGAAGAGTACCGAGCTCCTGATCCGCAAGCTTCCGTTCCAGCGTCTCGTACGTGAGATCGCACAGGACTTCAAGACCGATCTCCGTTTCCAGAGCTCCGCTGTCATGGCGCTGCAGGAAGCTAGCGAAGCTTACCTCGTCGGTCTCTTCGAAGACACCAACCTGTGCGCGATTCACGCGAAGCGCGTCACCATCATGCCCAAGGACATCCAGTTGGCGCGCAGGATCAGAGGCGAACGCGCTTAAACTGCTGCTGTTGCAGCCAGCATACGTCACAATACACACACACACACACATCGTCCTCGCTCGACGTTGACTGTGTGCAGTTTGTGACTGTGCGTTCACATAAAAGGCCCTTTTCAGGGCCGCATATGTATCAGATTATTAAATGTTTCTTTATATCGGAAATCGCAAAAACGTAACCGTCACACACTACACCCTTAAGTACCTACCTACCTACCTACCTACTTACTTACTTACTTACTTAAATAAATAACATAGACAGTCGGATCATTTACGACATAGGTACCTACCACATAAAGACATGATAGCTATGCCAATTATTATTATGTACATATCATATCGACCTATACTACAATACATACATAATATTATTATTCACAGTACAGTACTAAATATTAAGAATAAACTGCATTTTTTTGTTGTTGTTGTTGTCTTTTAGTTTAATGCTAAAATGTAATGTACGAAACAACTTAGCGCGGAACCAACCAATCAACCAACCAATCACGAGCATCGAGTCGCCTCGCCCCCCTCCCGCAGCTCCCGTCTCGGTCCCACCGCCCGCTCAGCTCCGCGGCGGGTATAAATATAAGAGAGTGGAACGGTGGAAAAAAGGAAAGGCTTTTTATCATCAAAAAGCATATCCCGCTCTCGGCCGCCGTAGAGTGCACACGTGCGCTCTGTCCGCTGCGCCCGATCGCCCCGCGCTTCCCGCGCTTTCCGTGTCGGTCGTGTCTCGCGTCCCGTCGAGTGCTACGTCGTAGCACTCCGGGCTACGCCGCCGCATCGCCGCGTCCCGCCTCCTCGTAGCACTGCTACGAGATTGCTATATCGTAGCACATCGGCTACGCGTTGCCACGCAACGGTAGTCGACTTGCTTAGATCGCGCTTCGCGTCTTATCTTTGGCTCCTTAAGAGCTAAATCCACCAATTTTTCGGTGGTACTTGGGAGGTAACCTAACGGTGCTAACAATCCCAAGTGGGTGGTGACCCGCCACACCCGCCGAACCCCGTCAGGGCTAGGCAGTTAGTCGGAAGGGCTCTGACTGCGGCCTTGGGGGATCTCCTAGTCGCAGTCTGGTAGCTGTCTAATCCCCGTTTGTCCTCAGCTGCACCCGGGACGTCTGGGTGTGTTTACCCCAGCGGCCCGGATCGGTCGCAAGACCCATAGGGCCCTGTCGCACAATAAGATTGGCGACAGGTTTTCAAGCTTAGGGCTCACCCTAGGAACTCACCTCCCTGTTTAACCCAACAGGGAGGGTACACATCCCCGGGCTCACCCACCCGGGGAGCTAGGATTGTTAGGAGTAGGAGTTTAGGTTTTTTATGTCAGCGGAATAGCTGCTGTCAAGTTTAGAAATGGCTGACAAACTCCTTTGGGAGTTTGTCAGGCATATCCTCTTAGAGGACCCCCTCTTCAGCAAGAAGTACGGGGATAAGTTCGCGGCATTGGAAAATGCCGTTTTAAACGACTTCACAGACGCGCTAGATAGCCCGTTGTCGCCCCCGCCCGCCGACAAAGGCGTTCAGTTAACGCCGGCGTCTTTAGCCAATTTAGAAATGGTTCGCCCCTCCCCTAAGTCCGAGTTGATGGACACGACCATCCCAGTTTCCGAGCCAGAGTTCTCGGAAACATCATCCACCTCATCCTCAGAGGACGACTATCAGATCGTCGGTAAGGGGAAGCGGAAGAAGAGCAAGAGCGCTCAATCTAGTTCGGCCAAAAAGGCCGTAGCAAATGTCCCCACCCCCGTGGCATCGCGTCCCTCTTCCCCCGTGGTAGCGGCCCCTATCCCTCCCAGTAGGCCAGCTAGCCCAAAGAAGGTTATCCCGCCGGTCGCTTCGACTAAGAAGCTAAGGCCGCCTCCCCCGCTGTTCATTCAAGATAAGGCGCAGTGGACTGCAGTATCCAAGATGTGCATGGATAGGAATATCCAGTACACGAGCGCCCGAAACACCCAGCATGGTATAAAGGTCTCAGTCCCCACAGCCAATGACTATAGGGAGCTATCCCGCCACCTGCGTGGAAGGAACATCGCCTTCCACACTTATTCTCTACCTGAGGAGACGCCCACCCGCGTGGTGATTCGGCGTATCCCCAAGGAAATTCCCGCTGAGGACATCCTTATTGACCTCAAAAGACAGGCTATTCCAGCCACAGTTGTCCACCGCCTTCACAAGGCGCGTGGGGGCGAGCAGTACGACATGGTACTGGTCGTATGCGACCCCGTTGAGGGGCCTCACCCGATTTTCAGGCTGAAATCGGTGTGCTCCCTTTCTGGCATCTCGATAGAGAAGCCATTCCGTGCTAATAAAGTTGGGCAATGTCATCGTTGCCAGCTCTACGGTCACAGCCAAAAACATTGTTTCGCGCCGCACAGGTGCGTAAAGTGTTTGGGCGAACACGCCACGTCCGACTGTCCCCGTCCTAAGGACAAAACTTTGTGCACAGAGCCGCCTAGTTGCGTCCTCTGTGGGCAATCGGGTCACCCGGCCAATTACCGCGGTTGCCCTAAAGCCCCCAAGACTTCCTCCTCCAAGCTGGTGCAGCGTGCTCACGCCCGCCAGCAAAGAGAGAGCCCGTCGGTTAGGGTCCCCTCTAGTCAACTGCCCGAGAGGCTTAGTCCCCAGAGGCCTTCTCCCTGGACCCAACTTAACCACCAGAGAGCTTTTCCAGCTCTCGGTAAGGTTAAGGCCAACCCCATCCCCGGGCTATTAGACGCCCCTATTCCTCCCCCGGCGTCCCGCGTGGCCGCTCCAGCGCCCTCTTCTAGGGCCGCCCCCGCGCCCGCTTCACGGGCCGCTCCCGCGCCCTCTTCAAGGGCAGCCCCCGCGCCCTCTTCTCGGGCCGCTCCAACTATGCCACGAGCGCTCCCTCGTCCCGCTCCTCCCAGTCGCGAGGTAGAAGTCGAATCCTCATTCGACACTATTGCAAGGTTTCAGGTGTTTGTCACCCCCGAAGCTGATCGCATGGCGGCAGAACTAAGGTCTGCCACCGACATTAATGAAATCCGTAGGATTTTCAAGGCTTACCCGAAAATCGAGTCAGCCCTCCGCGCTCTTTCCAAGTAAATCTTATTATGGATATTACAAATAGAATAGCGAGAATCCAACCCCGGTCCCTTAAATTAGGATTCTTTAACGCTAATGGCCTTAGAGGCCAACGTGATGAGATCGCCACCTTCCTCCGCGACCATCAAATTGATGTCCTCCTCATCCAGGAGACATTCCTCAAGCCCTGTCACCGTGACCCGAAGATTGCCAACTATCGCTTAGTTCGCAACGATCGTTCGCGCTGTCATAAGGGTGGTACTTTGATTTACTACAAAAAGGAACTGTACTGCATCCCTATAGACCCCCCTCCGTTAGAGTCTCTGCTTGAGACTTCCATCTGTCGGCTTGGCATGACTGGTCACTCGCCGATCACCATCGTCTCGGCTTATATTCCTCCCGGCGGTTCGTCCGAGGAGCACACGCTACTCACTAAGGACCTCACCGTTCTCTTTGGCCTGAGTGACTCCGTTATCATAGCGGGCGACCTCAATGCCAAACATCCCGCCTGGAACAGCACGTTGACCTCTCCCAGAGGGAAATTTGTGTTCAACCTAGCGGTGTCCCTTAATTTCGATCCCATCGCTCCCATGGAGCATACTCACTATCCCCACGACCCAGTTCTTCGTTCTGACGTACTCGACATAGCGCTGCTCAAGAATATCAACCTTAAGTTGCATTCTATCGAGACGCTACACGAGCTCGACTCTGACCACCGTCCAGTGGTCATACACCTACTTCCCCGCTCCGGTCCCTCTGACCCCAGCCATCACCCGCCTCCCCAAGTGATAATCGACTGGTTGAAAGTCAGCGATAAGCTGAAGTCCACCACGTCCCCTCACCTGGACACCATTCCCGACCACATTGTCTCAGTCGCAGACACGACGGCCGCCATCAACTCGTTTACAGAGCACGTTCAATCCGTACTGAAGGATTGTTCACGGGAAGTCCCAGCTATGAGTGATCATCGCTGGAGGCTACCCGCTGACGTACGTGATCTGATAACCGAGAAGAACGCGGCCATCCGTGCTTACAGTAACTTTCCTTGCGACGCGAACAAGGTTCACATGCGCCATTTACAGCGTGCTGTAAAGAAGCGCACTAGTGAGCATCGTTCCGCTCAATGGGACAAGGAACTCAGCGAACTCGAGCCTACCCACCAAGCTTTCTGGCAGCTGCAAAGAAAGATGCGCGCCACCGAGGAGGTTTCGACGCCTCCCCTCATCCGCCCCGACAAGAGCGTCGCCTTTGACGACTCTGATAAGGCTGAATGCCTAGCCGACAGCCTGGAGTCTCAGTGCTCTCCCAGCTCACAACCAGTAGACAAGCGTCATCTCGACATGGTGAACGCTGAAGTCGAACGTAGAGCCGCCCTCCCTCCCTTCGAAGACCCTGATGATCCTCTGCCTGAAGTCACACCAGACGAGGTGCTAGACATCATAAATAGGCTTCAACCACGGAAAGCACCTGGCTCTGACGGAATCACCAATAAGGTGCTTAAACTTCTCCCCGCCCAGTTAATAGTTTTAATGGCAGCCATCTTCAATGGCGCCTTGAGCAACAACTTCTTCCCCCAAGTTTGGAAAGAGGCCACTGTTATCGGCATTCCCAAGCCCGGTAAACCCAAGGCGGAGCCCTCGAGCTACCGTCCTATCAGTCTCCTGAACGCGCTCGGCAAGGTCTATGAGAGGCTTATTTATAAGCGACTCAAAGACTATGCCGAAGCTAAGAGCCTCATCCCTAACGAGCAATTCGGCTTCAGGGCCGAACACTCGTGCGTCCAACAGGTCCACCGCATCGTTGAACATTTGAGCGCTGGCTTCCAGCGTGGAGCGATGACGGGCGTGTTGTTCTTCGACATAGCGAAAGCGTTCGACAAAGTCTGGCACAACGGCTTATTATACAAGCTGTACAGAATGAGAGTGCCTGATCGTCTCGTGCTCATCTTACGAGACTTTCTGTCGAATCGCACCTTCCGCTATCGCATCGGGGACGCTCTCTCCTCCCCCCACCCTATCCGAGCCGGAGTCCCTCAGGGCTCGGTCATCTCCCCGCTCATTTTTACGCTGTTCACTAGCGATATTCCAAAGAGCAGAAAGGCTCAGTTAGCCCTGTTTGCGGACGACACGGCCATCTACTACACTGGCCGTTGTAAGAACGCTATCGCCAAAACCCTCCAAACCTCAGCCGACGTCCTTGGCGCCTGGTTCAGGAAGTGGAGAATCGAGGTTAACCCCGATAAGAGTCAGGCGGTTCTTTTCTCGAAACCGCGTATAAAGCCCACCTTCCCCACCCCGATCACTATGTATGGCAAGCCTATCCCTTGGGAGATGCAAGCCAAATACCTAGGAGTCTTACTCGACTACCACCTGTCCTTCGGGCCACATATCAAAGCAGCTCGTGATCGAGCTGCCTTTGCTATGGGTAGGCTCCATTACTTGCTTACGGCAAAGAGCAAGCTATCGCTCAGGTGCAAGTTGCGCCTCTATACCGCAGTGATCCGTCCCATAATGACCTACGCTTGTGTTGTGTTCGCACATACCAAGCCCCGGTACATCCATAGGATGCAAGTACTCCAGAACCGGTTCCTACGTAAAATCACGGGAGCCCCTTGGTACGTTCGTAACGATCGTCTTCACGTTGACCTAAAAATGCCCACCATTCTCCAATTCATGAAGCGCCTTTCCAAGCACTTCTTTGATTCTGCTGTAAAGCACCGCAACCCCCTGATCGCATCGGCCGCCCGATACGAGCCCTCTAGAATCAGCAAAATTCGCCGTCCACGGCATACTTTAGTCACTCCCGATGACGCTATAACCCTCTTGCAGGAGAGCAGTAGGGAAACCAGCACATTCAGAAAAAACAGATACAGACCGCCGTCATTCCGACCTCGCCGTCGAGGCCCGTCGCGACGACCCCGTTCAATCCCCCCCCGACCCTTGCTCGAGCCAGCCCGCGATGCTGAGCCAGTAGTTTTAAACCAGACCCTAAATAATGTTACTCAGATCCAGCCTGTCCCTTGCTGCCCTCTCCCAGCGACGCCCTAAGCCGAGGCTCGTACCCCACAGGGGGTGCCCTTAGCGTGTGGTCGCTTAACTTTTAAGTAGCTATAAGCCCTGGCTGGAGGCCTTACTCATAAGGCATCCACAGGAATTGCCCGGTTACGCAGAAGCCAGCCTCAGAGGTTGACCTGCAAGATGCCATTTAGAAAAAAAAAAAAAAAAAAAAAAAAAAAAAAAAAAAAAAAAAAACGGTGGAAAAAAGCCAGTCGTTCGCGTTGTTCGTGCGCGCACACACCCGTGTCGGGATTTTACTATCGTGTTACTTTGAAACCCCACTGCTGAGAAGATGACCGGTCGCGGTAAGGGAGGAAAGGGTCTGGGAAAAGGAGGAGCCAAGCGTCACAGGAAGGTACTTCGTGATAACATCCAGGGTATCACGAAGCCCGCCATCCGTCGTCTGGCTCGCAGAGGCGGCGTGAAACGTATCTCCGGTCTGATCTACGAAGAGACTCGCGGTGTGCTTAAAGTGTTCCTAGAGAACGTCATCCGTGACGCCGTCACTTACACCGAGCACGCCAAGAGGAAGACCGTCACCGCCATGGACGTCGTCTACGCTCTGAAGCGCCAGGGTCGCACCCTGTACGGTTTCGGCGGTTAAACGTATACCTGTCGCAGCTGTGCAGGCAGTGCGACCAGCAGCTCTACATACTGTGTGTGTGCGGACGAGTGTTTGTTGCGTTCGTTCGACCATGCGGTGTGTAGATGCGCACATCAAAAAGGCCCTTTTCAGGGCCGCATATGATTCGATACAATTAAAATGTTTCTTTAATGGAGTCGTCAAAAAAACGTACCTAATCTGCTTACCCCTTACCTATCTATACCTTCAGTTTTGGAGATTTATTACTAGATGAAATGAAACACAGTTATACATACATATACACGCACTACTCTTACTACAAACTACTACCTACTAATAGTTTACCATTATAAATACCTTCGCGTGATTGTCGCACTCTTCCCTTCGCGCCGTCGCCGCTGTTGCCGCCTTAAAGTAGTAAGTAGTAACGTCTGTCTGTCTGAATGAACCTGAAAAATAAAAGAAAACATTAGAGACCCTAACACTATTATGAAGAACACAAATCTACCTACGGTGGTAGGTCCCTATCCGCGTTCGCTCGTTCGTGATCGTCGGTGCGCGTGCAGTTTGTTTATGTTGTGTTATTATTGTAGGTACTTACCTATAAAGATACACTGTTTTATTAATTTTGAGGTATGCCATTTTTATGTAGGTATGTAAGCCATTTATTATTTCGTATGTATGCTATTACTGCGTTACGAGCATTATACGCCGGCTGCCTCCCTACTGGCTAGTATAGAACGCTCTGTGTGTAGTTACCGTACGGTACGCGGGCCACAGCGACGAGGCGCTGTTGTCGTTTACGCAGAAGACCTACCTACCTACCTACCTACCTACCTACTTCTTTAATACGCTTTCTGATGCGATAATCGCAGTCATCGCCTCGTCGAAGGGCGCTCCCTCGTCTTTCGATATTAGTATACGATTAATAGGTTGCACGCACGTCCTGGACGGAGTCGTCCGTCCTTAGCGGTTCGGCGCTCGCGGTGTTTTACGACGCTTCACTTTTAGCTCGATAATACCTTCGCGACGCCGTGTGATATCGACGGCGTCCTGTCGCCACACAAGCTCGATATCCTCCCTGTTGACGCGTCCGCCTCTATCCCGGCTAACTGTCGATTTTATAGAGAAAATAACGTTTTGAACTCGACCCGACCTACGCTTCGTACGCAGTCGTCAAAATAAAACGCCGCCACCGTCCGAACGCGCACCGCACTCCGCCTGCATTCGCACATCCGCATACTCCACTTCATGAACTATCCGAAACCGCAAACGCCCGTCGCCCCGCGACTCGTTAACTATTCTTTTTGTTTATTTTATTAGATACGTGTTAGTGAAAACTTTCAAGCGTTCATACGAGAAAACGTCGCGCGACATCACGGCTCTCGTTACGGTAAAGTTCCGTCGTACCTAGGCGTACGAATACGAAATTTGTAAATCCTATAAGTGGCGACATCTAAGTCTCTCTCCTCTTATATTATTATATCTGATCTGATCAGTGATCACTCGGTCTTTTGTCGTGTGTTTGTGTGTAAGTGTATACTCTCCTCTATCAATACGAAATGGCAGACACGGCAGTCGCTACCGAGGCTCCGGCACCCGCTACACCAGCGAAGAAGCAGGCGAGACAGGCCGGCGGCGCCGGCGCCGCGAAGAAACCGAAGGCGAAGCCGACTCATCCCAAAACATCCGAGATGGTCAACAACGCCATCAAGGAGATGAAGGAGCGCAGCGGATCTTCCCTGCAGGCGATCAAGAAGTACATCGCCGCCCAGTACAAGGTCGACGCCGAGAAACTGGCTCCGTTCATCAGGAAATATCTGAAGAGCGCTGTCGAATCTGGCGCGCTGATCCAGACCAAGGGCAAGGGTGCCTCCGGTTCCTTCAAGCTCGAGTCTAAATCGGCCGCATCCAAGAAACCCGCCACCGCCGCCGCCGGCAAGGCCGCCGGCAAGGCGACCGCCTCTGCGGCCGCGAAGACAAAGAAGGCGACCGTCTCGGCGGCTGGAGCCAAGACCAAGAAGGCGGCAGCCGCCGCCGCGTCCGCCTCTGCAGCATCGGGTTCACCTTCCAAGGCCAAGTCGTCGGCCGCCGCCGCTAAGGACAAGAAGGCCGCCGCCGCCGCCGCTAAGAAGAAGCCGGCACCCAAGAAGGCCGCCGCCCCCGCAAAGGCGAAGGGCGCCGCCGCTCCGAAAGCTAAGAAGACAGCCAAGCCGCCAACCAAGAAACCTAAAGCGCCTAAACCCAAGAAGGCAGCGGCTACACCCAAGTCTAAACCGGCAGCCAAGAAAGCGTCCGCCGCTAAGAAGTAAGCGGCGGTCGCGTTCGCGTTATACCGGCGACGACGGCGACGACGACGACGACAGCGGCGCAGTCGGCTGAACGCCAGACGACACACATCGAGTGTGTGTGTGTGTAATTATAAGTGTGCGTGAGTCTTGTCTACTGTGTGTGTGTGTTGTATATATAATATATATATATTATGCACGGTAGAGAGGCGCGCGCGTGCTTTTTGCGTTTTCATCAACGTCCAACCGCGCGCACGTAGTACGTACGCGTCCATCGTCCTCGGGAAAAGAGTAGTGCGGAACGCGCTCGACGTGTCTGAGATGCTTAGAGTTGCGTGCATGCGCTCACAATCGCGGCGCTCTCCGAGCGCACACCAAAAAGCCCTTTTCAGGGCTAACAAAACTATCATGAATATGAACAATATTCATTTCTTTAATACAGAGAGAGTCTAAACGTTTTATAATAACACATTATACGCCTACCTACCTATCTACCTACCTACCTACCTACCTACCTACCTACCTACCTACCTACCTACCTACCTCTTGGTTCTACACGTGTAATTACACTATTTATTATGGACTCTATTCACAGACATGGTTCTTTCTACTGTATACTAGTTACATATTGTTTACACACAGAGCAATCGATCTCTGAGAACACCATGAAAAGTTATTATAAAAAAAATAAATAAAGGAAATAATAAATAAATAAATAAAATCGAATCGTACCTACCGATATCTCTATCCATCCCATAACAACAATGTTGCGCCGGTCTAAAGCTTGCGCGCGCCTGCGCGCTTCGTGAATTTGTTTCGCGTTAGCTGTGTACCCCTCCCACTGACACGGCCATCCGGCGCGGGTATATAAAGGCGCCGTTAAAATTTTACCGGGGACATTTACCAAGATTCAGTCGTCGCGCGCACACTCGTACGCGTGTTACTTCGTTTTTTCGTGAGTTTCTAAACAAACAAACAACCAACCATGTCGGGACGCGGTAAAGGTGGCAAGGTGAAGGGAAAGGCAAAGTCCCGTTCCAACCGTGCTGGTCTCCAGTTCCCCGTGGGTCGTATCCACAGGCTGCTGCGTAACGGAAACTACGCCGAGCGCGTCGGTGCCGGTGCCCCCGTCTACTTGGCCGCCGTGATGGAGTATCTGGCTGCTGAGGTTCTCGAGTTGGCCGGCAACGCCGCGAGAGACAACAAGAAGACCAGGATCATCCCGCGTCATCTTCAATTGGCCATCCGCAACGACGAGGAGTTGAACAAGCTGCTCTCCGGTGTGACGATCGCTCAAGGTGGTGTGCTGCCGAACATCCAGGCGGTGCTCCTGCCCAAGAAGACCGAGAAGAAGGCTTAGACGTCGCCGTGCTACTATAGCGCGACGACATCTGACCGTGGTGCATCGTGCGAGTGTTCCGCACGCGTACTTCGATACGATATTATTTATGTCGTTTGCGCGATGCTCTCCGCTCGTATGCATTCAAAACAAAAGGCCCTTTTCAGGGCCACAATACTATTCGTCAATTATTATTATAATAACACAAAGACAGTTTCTTTATCGGTGTTATCGTCAAACAAAAACGTACCCACCGAGTTGACTTACTTTACAAGATTAGAGAAATAAAAAAAAAAAAATTATAATGTTGTAGTTGCACAAATATACAGGTTAGGAACCGGAGTACTCCCCCCCTCCTCCCCCCCTCTTCTCACTTATTGAATCGGGTAATTATCAATCATCTCATCATCGGAGTATGAATGTAAACAGTATGCATACAAACACGTAAGTAATTAATATTAAAGAAACCGTACGCTGAAGTAAGGAAGGATTAAAATTTGATACCTATTTCTAAGAAATACGTATAATGTTGTTATTTATCCATATTTATTTTTATTTCACTAAGCGACGAGCACAGGCGTCACCTCGCCCCCTTCACCTCCCTCACGGGTATCCCCTCTCCCCGCGCTCTGGCTCAGGAGCGCTGCGATTGGTCCGCCGCTGCGTTGAGTAACACACCGCTTGCCGCAACTGCGTACCTCGGGGACGCGTATAAATAAAACTTGTTGTCGCGAGTCGGTTTTATACTGCGACTGAACTCCGTTTCGGTAGCACGTGTGTACTCTAAAATTCCATAATGCCGCCCAAGACGAGTGGTAAAGCCGCCAAGAAGTCTGGCAAAGCCCAGAAGAACATCTCCAAGACCGACAAGAAGAAGAAGAAGCACAAGAGGAAGGAGAGCTACGCCATCTACATTTACAAGGTGTTGAAGCAGGTGCACCCCGACACCGGTATCTCCAGCAAGGCCATGTCCATCATGAACTCGTTCGTGAACGACATCTTCGAGCGTATCGCCGCCGAAGCTTCCCGCCTCGCCCACTACAACAAGAGGTCGACCATCACGTCCAGGGAGGTGCAGACGTCCGTCAGGCTCCTGCTGCCCGGTGAACTCGCCAAGCACGCCGTCAGTGAAGGCACCAAGGCGGTCACCAAATACACCAGCTCCAAGTGAGCGGTCGGTCGGTAGCGCTAGCAAGAGCCGCCGACGCTCCGTCTCTCAACGCCTCGCCTCGTGTGTGTCTGTGTATACAGTGTTAAACCCAGTGCGCTTGTTCGTCGTGTGTCTTGTTGACTGTGATGCGTGTGTTAATTGTGCTAGTGTCTTCGTTACGTGCGTGCATGCATACATACACCTACCCACTCGGTATGTGTGTGTATGTCGTGTATGTACGTACGAGACTCGCACGACGCACGCGTCGCGAACAAACCACGACAAACGCGACTGGACACGCGCACGCACACCGTGGGATGGCAGGAGAAAAAACAAAAGGCCCTTTTCAGGGCCACAAATATATTCATGTGAATTGGTATTCACATTTCTGAAATTGGAAACTCGTCAAAACGTTACTTACCTACTAGTACAACCAACCAACAAACTATGTACCTACCTACCTTATGCATGCATGCTCTCTCTATCTCACGTATTGACAGTACCTAGCAAAGAGACAAAACGTCTATCATATAAAAAATAAACATAACACGCACACTAAATTTCTTCCCGCGTATAAGTTAAATGCATTATAATTATACATTCTTAAAACACGGCTTGTTGGAGTAATTCAATTTGTACGTACGTACATACATACGAATGTATTTGTGTATAGGTAGTGACAATTATTATTATTAACTTAACTTTCTGTAACTATAGTATATTATGGTATTCTCATAAGACTGAGGCATAAAAAAAAAAAAAAAATAATTAAATAATAGCATTTACCTAATTCGTGTCGATTCATTTTACAAGTTTAGTTAGTTCGAAGTACTGCGTAGAGGGCGCGCGGGTGCGCGCGATCCCCTGCCACACTACCGTGCCTACCGTGCCACGGGTATAAATACGGCCCGATACTGCTGTTCCGTTTTTATTCGCTCTCGTACGTTCGAAGCGTGCAGGTCGTTTTTCTGTTAGTTGTTGTTATTATTTCGTTTCGTGTTTACAATGGCGCGTACCAAGCAGACCGCTCGTAAATCCACCGGTGGTAAGGCTCCGAGGAAGCAGCTCGCCACCAAAGCTGCGCGCAAGAGTGCACCGGCCACCGGTGGCGTTAAGAAACCCCATCGCTACAGGCCCGGCACTGTGGCCCTTCGTGAGATTCGTCGCTACCAGAAGAGTACCGAGCTCCTGATCCGCAAGCTTCCGTTCCAGCGTCTCGTACGTGAGATCGCACAGGACTTCAAGACCGATCTCCGTTTCCAGAGCTCCGCTGTCATGGCGCTGCAGGAAGCTAGCGAAGCTTACCTCGTCGGTCTCTTCGAAGACACCAACCTGTGCGCGATTCACGCGAAGCGCGTCACCATCATGCCCAAGGACATCCAGTTGGCGCGCAGGATCAGAGGCGAACGCGCTTAAACTGCTGCTGTTGCAGCCAGCATACGTCACAATACACACACACACACACATCGTCCTCGCTCGACGTTGACTGTGTGCAGTTTGTGACTGTGCGTTCACATAAAAGGCCCTTTTCAGGGCCGCATATGTATCAGATTATTAAATGTTTCTTTATATCGGAAATCGCAAAAACGTAACCGTCACACACTACACCCTTAAGTACCTACCTACCTACCTACCTACTTACTTACTTACTTACTTAAATAAATAACATAGACAGTCGGATCATTTACGACATAGGTACCTACCACATAAAGACATGATAGCTATGCCAATTATTATTATGTACATATCATATCGACCTATACTACAATACATACATAATATTATTATTCACAGTACAGTACTAAATATTAAGAATAAACTGCATTTTTTTGTTGTTGTTGTTGTCTTTTAGTTTAATGCTAAAATGTAATGTACGAAACAACTTAGCGCGGAACCAACCAATCAACCAACCAATCACGAGCATCGAGTCGCCTCGCCCCCCTCCCGCAGCTCCCGTCTCGGTCCCACCGCCCGCTCAGCTCCGCGGCGGGTATAAATATAAGAGAGTGGAACGGTGGAAAAAAGCCAGTCGTTCGCGTTGTTCGTGCGCGCACACACCCGTGTCGGGATTTTACTATCGTGTTACTTTGAAACCCCACTGCTGAGAAGATGACCGGTCGCGGTAAGGGAGGAAAGGGTCTGGGAAAAGGAGGAGCCAAGCGTCACAGGAAGGTACTTCGTGATAACATCCAGGGTATCACGAAGCCCGCCATCCGTCGTCTGGCTCGCAGAGGCGGCGTGAAACGTATCTCCGGTCTGATCTACGAAGAGACTCGCGGTGTGCTTAAAGTGTTCCTAGAGAACGTCATCCGTGACGCCGTCACTTACACCGAGCACGCCAAGAGGAAGACCGTCACCGCCATGGACGTCGTCTACGCTCTGAAGCGCCAGGGTCGCACCCTGTACGGTTTCGGCGGTTAAACGTATACCTGTCGCAGCTGTGCAGGCAGTGCGACCAGCAGCTCTACATACTGTGTGTGTGCGGACGAGTGTTTGTTGCGTTCGTTCGACCATGCGGTGTGTAGATGCGCACATCAAAAAGGCCCTTTTCAGGGCCGCATATGATTCGATACAATTAAAATGTTTCTTTAATGGAGTCGTCAAAAAAACGTACCTAATCTGCTTACCCCTTACCTATCTATACCTTCAGTTTTGGAGATTTATTACTAGATGAAATGAAACACAGTTATACATACATATACACGCACTACTCTTACTACAAACTACTACCTACTAATAGTTTACCATTATAAATACCTTCGCGTGATTGTCGCACTCTTCCCTTCGCGCCGTCGCCGCTGTTGCCGCCTTAAAGTAGTAAGTAGTAACGTCTGTCTGTCTGAATGAACCTGAAAAATAAAAGAAAACATTAGAGACCCTAACACTATTATGAAGAACACAAATCTACCTACGGTGGTAGGTCCCTATCCGCGTTCGCTCGTTCGTGATCGTCGGTGCGCGTGCAGTTTGTTTATGTTGTGTTATTATTGTAGGTACTTACCTATAAAGATACACTGTTTTATTAATTTTGAGGTATGCCATTTTTATGTAGGTATGTAAGCCATTTATTATTTCGTATGTATGCTATTACTGCGTTACGAGCATTATACGCCGGCTGCCTCCCTACTGGCTAGTATAGAACGCTCTGTGTGTAGTTACCGTACGGTACGCGGGCCACAGCGACGAGGCGCTGTTGTCGTTTACGCAGAAGACCTACCTACCTACCTACCTACCTACCTACTTCTTTAATACGCTTTCTGATGCGATAATCGCAGTCATCGCCTCGTCGAAGGGCGCTCCCTCGTCTTTCGATATTAGTATACGATTAATAGGTTGCACGCACGTCCTGGACGGAGTCGTCCGTCCTTAGCGGTTCGGCGCTCGCGGTGTTTTACGACGCTTCACTTTTAGCTCGATAATACCTTCGCGACGCCGTGTGATATCGACGGCGTCCTGTCGCCACACAAGCTCGATATCCTCCCTGTTGACGCGTCCGCCTCTATCCCGGCTAACTGTCGATTTTATAGAGAAAATAACGTTTTGAACTCGACCCGACCTACGCTTCGTACGCAGTCGTCAAAATAAAACGCCGCCACCGTCCGAACGCGCACCGCACTCCGCCTGCATTCGCACATCCGCATACTCCACTTCATGAACTATCCGAAACCGCAAACGCCCGTCGCCCCGCGACTCGTTAACTATTCTTTTTGTTTATTTTATTAGATACGTGTTAGTGAAAACTTTCAAGCGTTCATACGAGAAAACGTCGCGCGACATCACGGCTCTCGTTACGGTAAAGTTCCGTCGTACCTAGGCGTACGAATACGAAATTTGTAAATCCTATAAGTGGCGACATCTAAGTCTCTCTCCTCTTATATTATTATATCTGATCTGATCAGTGATCACTCGGTCTTTTGTCGTGTGTTTGTGTGTAAGTGTATACTCTCCTCTATCAATACGAAATGGCAGACACGGCAGTCGCTACCGAGGCTCCGGCACCCGCTACACCAGCGAAGAAGCAGGCGAGACAGGCCGGCGGCGCCGGCGCCGCGAAGAAACCGAAGGCGAAGCCGACTCATCCCAAAACATCCGAGATGGTCAACAACGCCATCAAGGAGATGAAGGAGCGCAGCGGATCTTCCCTGCAGGCGATCAAGAAGTACATCGCCGCCCAGTACAAGGTCGACGCCGAGAAACTGGCTCCGTTCATCAGGAAATATCTGAAGAGCGCTGTCGAATCTGGCGCGCTGATCCAGACCAAGGGCAAGGGTGCCTCCGGTTCCTTCAAGCTCGAGTCTAAATCGGCCGCATCCAAGAAACCCGCCACCGCCGCCGCCGGCAAGGCCGCCGGCAAGGCGACCGCCTCTGCGGCCGCGAAGACAAAGAAGGCGACCGTCTCGGCGGCTGGAGCCAAGACCAAGAAGGCGGCAGCCGCCGCCGCGTCCGCCTCTGCAGCATCGGGTTCACCTTCCAAGGCCAAGTCGTCGGCCGCCGCCGCTAAGGACAAGAAGGCCGCCGCCGCCGCCGCTAAGAAGAAGCCGGCACCCAAGAAGGCCGCCGCCCCCGCAAAGGCGAAGGGCGCCGCCGCTCCGAAAGCTAAGAAGACAGCCAAGCCGCCAACCAAGAAACCTAAAGCGCCTAAACCCAAGAAGGCAGCGGCTACACCCAAGTCTAAACCGGCAGCCAAGAAAGCGTCCGCCGCTAAGAAGTAAGCGGCGGTCGCGTTCGCGTTATACCGGCGACGACGGCGACGACGACGACGACAGCGGCGCAGTCGGCTGAACGCCAGACGACACACATCGAGTGTGTGTGTGTGTAATTATAAGTGTGCGTGAGTCTTGTCTACTGTGTGTGTGTGTTGTATATATAATATATATATATTATGCACGGTAGAGAGGCGCGCGCGTGCTTTTTGCGTTTTCATCAACGTCCAACCGCGCGCACGTAGTACGTACGCGTCCATCGTCCTCGGGAAAAGAGTAGTGCGGAACGCGCTCGACGTGTCTGAGATGCTTAGAGTTGCGTGCATGCGCTCACAATCGCGGCGCTCTCCGAGCGCACACCAAAAAGCCCTTTTCAGGGCTAACAAAACTATCATGAATATGAACAATATTCATTTCTTTAATACAGAGAGAGTCTAAACGTTTTATAATAACACATTATACGCCTACCTACCTATCTACCTACCTACCTACCTACCTACCTACCTACCTACCTACCTACCTACCTACCTCTTGGTTCTACACGTGTAATTACACTATTTATTATGGACTCTATTCACAGACATGGTTCTTTCTACTGTATACTAGTTACATATTGTTTACACACAGAGCAATCGATCTCTGAGAACACCATGAAAAGTTATTATAAAAAAAATAAATAAAGGAAATAATAAATAAATAAATAAAATCGAATCGTACCTACCGATATCTCTATCCATCCCATAACAACAATGTTGCGCCGGTCTAAAGCTTGCGCGCGCCTGCGCGCTTCGTGAATTTGTTTCGCGTTAGCTGTGTACCCCTCCCACTGACACGGCCATCCGGCGCGGGTATATAAAGGCGCCGTTAAAATTTTACCGGGGACATTTACCAAGATTCAGTCGTCGCGCGCACACTCGTACGCGTGTTACTTCGTTTTTTCGTGAGTTTCTAAACAAACAAACAACCAACCATGTCGGGACGCGGTAAAGGTGGCAAGGTGAAGGGAAAGGCAAAGTCCCGTTCCAACCGTGCTGGTCTCCAGTTCCCCGTGGGTCGTATCCACAGGCTGCTGCGTAACGGAAACTACGCCGAGCGCGTCGGTGCCGGTGCCCCCGTCTACTTGGCCGCCGTGATGGAGTATCTGGCTGCTGAGGTTCTCGAGTTGGCCGGCAACGCCGCGAGAGACAACAAGAAGACCAGGATCATCCCGCGTCATCTTCAATTGGCCATCCGCAACGACGAGGAGTTGAACAAGCTGCTCTCCGGTGTGACGATCGCTCAAGGTGGTGTGCTGCCGAACATCCAGGCGGTGCTCCTGCCCAAGAAGACCGAGAAGAAGGCTTAGACGTCGCCGTGCTACTATAGCGCGACGACATCTGACCGTGGTGCATCGTGCGAGTGTTCCGCACGCGTACTTCGATACGATATTATTTATGTCGTTTGCGCGATGCTCTCCGCTCGTATGCATTCAAAACAAAAGGCCCTTTTCAGGGCCACAATACTATTCGTCAATTATTATTATAATAACACAAAGACAGTTTCTTTATCGGTGTTATCGTCAAACAAAAACGTACCCACCGAGTTGACTTACTTTACAAGATTAGAGAAATAAAAAAAAAAAAATTATAATGTTGTAGTTGCACAAATATACAGGTTAGGAACCGGAGTACTCCCCCCCTCCTCCCCCCCTCTTCTCACTTATTGAATCGGGTAATTATCAATCATCTCATCATCGGAGTATGAATGTAAACAGTATGCATACAAACACGTAAGTAATTAATATTAAAGAAACCGTACGCTGAAGTAAGGAAGGATTAAAATTTGATACCTATTTCTAAGAAATACGTATAATGTTGTTATTTATCCATATTTATTTTTATTTCACTAAGCGACGAGCACAGGCGTCACCTCGCCCCCTTCACCTCCCTCACGGGTATCCCCTCTCCCCGCGCTCTGGCTCAGGAGCGCTGCGATTGGTCCGCCGCTGCGTTGAGTAACACACCGCTTGCCGCAACTGCGTACCTCGGGGACGCGTATAAATAAAACTTGTTGTCGCGAGTCGGTTTTAGGAGCCCCACGCTGAGGGCTCTGATCGTTCCCCGGAGGCCTCTTCTGCCTCTTCTGACTCGTCCTCCGACTCGGAGGACTACCAACTTGTAGGAAAGGGGAAAAGGAGGAAATATAACAACTCCAAGGCCACTAAGGCCAAGAAGGCTGTTGCGGCTCGCGCAACCCCTCCACCTGTCTCTTCCCCCCCCGCTTCCCCTCGCCCAGCTTCCCCTCGCCCCAAAACCCCAGTCGCTACGACACCTTCGGCTGTGGCTTCTGCCAGCCGGCCCGGTAGCCCCATGGCTACCGCTCCCGTCGCTTCTTCTTCCTCAAGGAAGAAGCAGCTGCCCCCGCCCCCGATATTCATCCAGGACAAATCTAAATGGACTGAAATATCAAAAATGTGTGTGTCACACAAAATCAATTATACGAGCGCCCGCTCTACCCTACAGGGTATCAAAGTGGTAGTCCCTACGTCCTCGGACTACAGGGACTTGGTGCGCAACCTTCGTGGAAGGCAAGTTGCCTTCCACACCTACTCCCTCCCGGAGGAGAAGCCTACCCGAGTGGTAATAAGGCGGATCCCAAAGGAGATCCCGGTCAACGATATCCTGGAGGACTTGACCTCCCAGGGTATCCCTGCCACCGCGGTGCACCGCCTCCACAAGGCGCGTGGGGGTAACGAGTACGATATGGTACTCGTTATCTGTGACCCCGTCGAGGGTCGTCCTCACCCGATCTTCAGATTGAAGTCGGTATGCTCGCTAACGGGCATCACAGTCGAAAAGCCCCATCGCCAGAACGCAGTGGGTCAGTGTCATGGCTGCCAGCTATATGGCCATAGCCAGAAACACTGCTATGCACCGGCAAGGTGCGTAAAGTGTCTTGGGTCGCACGCAACGGCTGAGTGCTCTCGTCCTAAGGACAGGAGCCAATGCTCAGAGCCTCCTAGTTGCGTGTTATGTGGCCAGTCGGGCCATCCGGCCAACTACAGGGGCTGCCCGAAAGCCCCTAAACAGGCAGCAGGTAAGCTGGCTAAGCGCCTTAGCGCCCGCCAACAGAGGGAAAGCCCCTCTGTAAAGCTTGCCCTCTCAGCCCAAGTTCCCGAGCGACTCAGCCCTCAGCGGCCGTCCCCGTGGAATGCGTTGAATCATCAGCGTGCATTCCCAGCCCTCGCCTTTCCCAAGGCTGCCCCAATGAGCGGGCTAATGGACGTTCCTGTCCCGTGCCCTGCGCCTACTTCCTTGACCACTCCAGTGGCCGCTCCCGTAGCCGCTCCCGTAGCTATAACCAAGCTACCAACTCCCAAGCGTCCTGCCCCTATGGCTGTCGAAGGAGAAAGCTCTTTCGCCACCATCGCCAGGTTCCAGATCTTTGTGTCTCCTGAGGCAGACTGCTTAGCGGCCGAACTCAGGTTGGCCAAGGACCTGATAGAAATCAACGCTATTTTTGACCGATATCCTCGGATCAAATCAGCGCTCCGCTCCTTAAACTAATAAAATTTTACTCATAATGGGTACTAAAAACTTACGAGTTATTCAGCCCCGCTCCCTCAAACTAGGCTTCTTTAATGCCGACGGCATTACTGGGCAGCGTGACGAGATCGCCGCCTTCCTCCGCGACCACCATGTAGATATCTTCCTAGTTCAAGAGACCTTTCTTAAACCCTACCACCGCGACCCCAAAATTGCCAACTTTCACATAGTTCGCAATGACCGGTCACGCGCTCATAAGGGCGGTACGCTCATTTACTACCGAAAGGAACTGCACTGCATCCCAATAGTCCCCCCTCCTTTAAAATCTCTGCTTGAGGTTTCGGTCTGTCGGCTAGGCATGACAGGTCACCAACCGGTGCACATCATCTCTGCCTACATGCCCCCTGCCATTACATCGGAAGATCATACCCTTCTGGCTAACGATCTCTCCGCTCTCTTCGGCATGAGCGATTCCGTTATTATAGCGGGTGACCTCAACGCCAAGCACCCCGCCTGGAACAGTATAAAGACTAACCCGAGAGGGCGAGTCTTATACGATCTAGGCGAACCACTTCACTTTGACCCTATCGCTCCTATGGAGCACACCCATTACCCCTCAACTGTCTCCTCTCGCTCTGACGTGCTCGATATAGCGCTGCTCAAAAATGTCAACCTCAGGTTGCACTTGATTGAGACGCTACACGAGCTTAACTCTGACCACCGCCCGGTGCTCATGCACCTAATCCCTCGCTCGGGTCCCTCAGACCCCAGCCAACCCCCGCCCTCCGTTGTGATAACTGACTGGAGGAAAGTAAGCGCTAAGCTGAAATCCGACATGTCGCCACTCACGGACGGTATTCCTGATCATATCGTTTCAGTCGCTGACACTACGGCCGCCATCAACACGTTTACAGAGCACGTACAATCCGTACTGACGGATTGTTCACGGGAAGTCCCAGCGATGAGCGATCACCGCTGGAAACTCCCCGCTGACATACGTGATCTGATAACCGAGAAGAATGCGGCCATACGTGCCTATAGCAGCTTTCCCTGCGATGCGAACAAGGCTCACATGCGTACTTTACAGCGTGCTGTTAAGAAACGCACTAGTGAGCATCGTTCTAGTCAATGGGACAAGATGCTTAGCGAACTCGAGCCCACTCATCTAGCTTTCTGGCAATTGCAAAGAAAGTTGCGTGCCTCTGAAGAGGCTTCGATGCCTCCTCTCGCTCGTCCTGACAAGAGCGTCGCTTTTGACGACTCCGACAAGGCTGAGTGCCTGGCCGACAGCCTAGAATCCCAGTGCACCACCAGCTCTCAACCTGTAGACAAGCGGCACCTCGATGAGGTGGACGCTGAAGTCGAACGTAGAGCCGCCATGCCCCCCGTAGAAGACCCCGATGATCCTCTTCCTCCAGTCACTCCTGAGGAAGTGAAAGACATCATAGATAGGCTTCAGCCGCGGAAAGCCCCCGGCTCCGATGGCTTCACCAATAAGGTGTTTAAAGTCCTCCCCGCGCAGCTCATAGTTTTATTGGCAGCCATCTTCAATGGTGCCTTGAGCAATAACATCTTCCCCCAAGTGTGGAAACAGGCCACAATCATAGGCATTCCTAAACCAGGGAAACCTAAAGCCGAGCCGTCAAGCTACCGGCCAATCAGTCTCCTGAGTGCACTCGGCAAGATCTATGAGAGGCTTATTTATAAGCGACTCAGAGATTACGCTGAGACTAAGAACCTCATTCCTAACGAGCAATTCGGTTTTAGAACCGAACACTCGTGTATACATCAGGTCCACCGCATCGTAGAACACTTGAGCGCTGGTTTCCAGCGTGGAGCGATGACGGGAGTATTATACTTCGATATAGCGAAAGCCTTCGACAAGGTCTGGCACAATGGCTTATTATACAAGCTTTACCAACTAGGAGTGCCAGACCGTCTCGTGCTCATCTTACGAGACTTTTTGTCGGATCGCACCTTCCGCTACCGAGTAGGAATTGCACTATCTTCCCCACACCCCATTCGTGCCGGAGTCCCTCAGGGCTCCGTGATTTCCCCCCTTATATTCACGCTGTTCACCAGCGACATCCCCAAGTTCAAAAGGGCTCAGTTAGCTCTTTTCGCCGATGACACGGCCGTTTATTACACCGGGCATAGTCAAGATGCCATCACCTTCAATCTACAGCGATCAGCCAACGTCCTAGGCGCTTGGTTTCGCAAGTGGAGGGTTGAGGTGAATCCTGACAAGAGTCAGGCGGTACTGTACCACAAATTGCGACTTAATCGCCCCCCCCCCAGACCCATCACTATGTTCGGCAAGCCCATCCCTTGGGAGAAGCGAGCCAAGTACCTCGGGGTCATACTGGATGACCACCTGTCCTTCGAGGCCCATATAAAAGCAGCCCGTAACCGTGCTGCTTTCGCTATGGGTAGACTCCACTACTTGATAACAGGAAAGAGCAAATTGTCACTCAAGTGCAAGTTGCGTCTTTATACCTCAGTGATCCGTCCCATTATGACATACGCTTGTGTCGTATTTGCCCACGCCCATCCCCGCCATATCCATAGGATGCAGATCCTGCAGAACCGGTTTCTCCGTAAGATCACCGGAGCCCGGCCTTATGTCCGTAACGACAGTTTACACTTGGACCTCAAAGTGCCTACCGTCCTTCAGTTCATGAAACGCCTTTCCAAGCGTTTCTTTGATTCGTCTATTAAACATAGAAACCCCCTAATCGCATCGGCCGCCCGGTACGAACCATCGCGGATTAGCATGATTCGCCGTCCTCGGCATACCCTTATCACCCCCGACGACCCTACAACCATCCTTCAGGAGAGCAGTAGGGAAACCAGCACACTTAGGAAATACAAATACAGACCGCCGTCATTCCGACCTCGCCGTCGAGGCCCGTCGCGACGACCCCGTTCAATCCCCCCCCGACCCTTGCTCGAGCCAGCCCGCGATGCTGAGCCATTAGCTATAAATCAACCCCTAAATAATCAGATCCAGCCTGTCCCCTTGCTGCCCCCCCCAGCGACGCCCTAAGCCGAGGCTCGTACCCCACAGGGGGTGCCCTTAGCGTGTGGTCGCTTAACTGTAAGTAGTTTTAAGCCCTGGCTGGAGGCCTTACTCATAAGGCATCCACAGGATTTGCCCGGTTAAGCAGAAGCCAGCCTCAGAGGTTGAACTGCGAGATGCCAATATCAAAAAAAAAAAAAAAAAAAAAAAAAAAAAAAAAAAACGAGTCGGTTTTATACTGCGACTGAACTCCGTTTCGGTAGCACGTGTGTACTCTAAAATTCCATAATGCCGCCCAAGACGAGTGGTAAAGCCGCCAAGAAGTCTGGCAAAGCCCAGAAGAACATCTCCAAGACCGACAAGAAGAAGAAGAAGCACAAGAGGAAGGAGAGCTACGCCATCTACATTTACAAGGTGTTGAAGCAGGTGCACCCCGACACCGGTATCTCCAGCAAGGCCATGTCCATCATGAACTCGTTCGTGAACGACATCTTCGAGCGTATCGCCGCCGAAGCTTCCCGCCTCGCCCACTACAACAAGAGGTCGACCATCACGTCCAGGGAGGTGCAGACGTCCGTCAGGCTCCTGCTGCCCGGTGAACTCGCCAAGCACGCCGTCAGTGAAGGCACCAAGGCGGTCACCAAATACACCAGCTCCAAGTGAGCGGTCGGTCGGTAGCGCTAGCAAGAGCCGCCGACGCTCCGTCTCTCAACGCCTCGCCTCGTGTGTGTCTGTGTATACAGTGTTAAACCCAGTGCGCTTGTTCGTCGTGTGTCTTGTTGACTGTGATGCGTGTGTTAATTGTGCTAGTGTCTTCGTTACGTGCGTGCATGCATACATACACCTACCCACTCGGTATGTGTGTGTATGTCGTGTATGTACGTACGAGACTCGCACGACGCACGCGTCGCGAACAAACCACGACAAACGCGACTGGACACGCGCACGCACACCGTGGGATGGCAGGAGAAAAAACAAAAGGCCCTTTTCAGGGCCACAAATATATTCATGTGAATTGGTATTCACATTTCTGAAATTGGAAACTCGTCAAAACGTTACTTACCTACTAGTACAACCAACCAACAAACTATGTACCTACCTACCTTATGCATGCATGCTCTCTCTATCTCACGTATTGACAGTACCTAGCAAAGAGACAAAACGTCTATCATATAAAAAATAAACATAACACGCACACTAAATTTCTTCCCGCGTATAAGTTAAATGCATTATAATTATACATTCTTAAAACACGGCTTGTTGGAGTAATTCAATTTGTACGTACGTACATACATACGAATGTATTTGTGTATAGGTAGTGACAATTATTATTATTAACTTAACTTTCTGTAACTATAGTATATTATGGTATTCTCATAAGACTGAGGCATAAAAAAAAAAAAAAAATAATTAAATAATAGCATTTACCTAATTCGTGTCGATTCATTTTACAAGTTTAGTTAGTTCGAAGTACTGCGTAGAGGGCGCGCGGGTGCGCGCGATCCCCTGCCACACTACCGTGCCTACCGTGCCACGGGTATAAATACGGCCCGATACTGCTGTTCCGTTTTTATTCGCTCTCGTACGTTCGAAGCGTGCAGGTCGTTTTTCTGTTAGTTGTTGTTATTATTTCGTTTCGTGTTTACAATGGCGCGTACCAAGCAGACCGCTCGTAAATCCACCGGTGGTAAGGCTCCGAGGAAGCAGCTCGCCACCAAAGCTGCGCGCAAGAGTGCACCGGCCACCGGTGGCGTTAAGAAACCCCATCGCTACAGGCCCGGCACTGTGGCCCTTCGTGAGATTCGTCGCTACCAGAAGAGTACCGAGCTCCTGATCCGCAAGCTTCCGTTCCAGCGTCTCGTACGTGAGATCGCACAGGACTTCAAGACCGATCTCCGTTTCCAGAGCTCCGCTGTCATGGCGCTGCAGGAAGCTAGCGAAGCTTACCTCGTCGGTCTCTTCGAAGACACCAACCTGTGCGCGATTCACGCGAAGCGCGTCACCATCATGCCCAAGGACATCCAGTTGGCGCGCAGGATCAGAGGCGAACGCGCTTAAACTGCTGCTGTTGCAGCCAGCATACGTCACAATACACACACACACACACATCGTCCTCGCTCGACGTTGACTGTGTGCAGTTTGTGACTGTGCGTTCACATAAAAGGCCCTTTTCAGGGCCGCATATGTATCAGATTATTAAATGTTTCTTTATATCGGAAATCGCAAAAACGTAACCGTCACACACTACACCCTTAAGTACCTACCTACCTACCTACCTACTTACTTACTTACTTACTTAAATAAATAACATAGACAGTCGGATCATTTACGACATAGGTACCTACCACATAAAGACATGATAGCTATGCCAATTATTATTATGTACATATCATATCGACCTATACTACAATACATACATAATATTATTATTCACAGTACAGTACTAAATATTAAGAATAAACTGCATTTTTTTGTTGTTGTTGTTGTCTTTTAGTTTAATGCTAAAATGTAATGTACGAAACAACTTAGCGCGGAACCAACCAATCAACCAACCAATCACGAGCATCGAGTCGCCTCGCCCCCCTCCCGCAGCTCCCGTCTCGGTCCCACCGCCCGCTCAGCTCCGCGGCGGGTATAAATATAAGAGAGTGGAACGGTGGAAAAAAGTTTATTTGCCCGGTTACGCAGAAGCCAGCCTCAGAGGTTGACCTGCAAGATGCCATTTAGAAAAAAAAAAAAGGTGGAAAAAAGCCAGTCGTTCGCGTTGTTCGTGCGCGCACACACCCGTGTCGGGATTTTACTATCGTGTTACTTTGAAACCCCACTGCTGAGAAGATGACCGGTCGCGGTAAGGGAGGAAAGGGTCTGGGAAAAGGAGGAGCCAAGCGTCACAGGAAGGTACTTCGTGATAACATCCAGGGTATCACGAAGCCCGCCATCCGTCGTCTGGCTCGCAGAGGCGGCGTGAAACGTATCTCCGGTCTGATCTACGAAGAGACTCGCGGTGTGCTTAAAGTGTTCCTAGAGAACGTCATCCGTGACGCCGTCACTTACACCGAGCACGCCAAGAGGAAGACCGTCACCGCCATGGACGTCGTCTACGCTCTGAAGCGCCAGGGTCGCACCCTGTACGGTTTCGGCGGTTAAACGTATACCTGTCGCAGCTGTGCAGGCAGTGCGACCAGCAGCTCTACATACTGTGTGTGTGCGGACGAGTGTTTGTTGCGTTCGTTCGACCATGCGGTGTGTAGATGCGCACATCAAAAAGGCCCTTTTCAGGGCCGCATATGATTCGATACAATTAAAATGTTTCTTTAATGGAGTCGTCAAAAAAACGTACCTAATCTGCTTACCCCTTACCTATCTATACCTTCAGTTTTGGAGATTTATTACTAGATGAAATGAAACACAGTTATACATACATATACACGCACTACTCTTACTACAAACTACTACCTACTAATAGTTTACCATTATAAATACCTTCGCGTGATTGTCGCACTCTTCCCTTCGCGCCGTCGCCGCTGTTGCCGCCTTAAAGTAGTAAGTAGTAACGTCTGTCTGTCTGAATGAACCTGAAAAATAAAAGAAAACATTAGAGACCCTAACACTATTATGAAGAACACAAATCTACCTACGGTGGTAGGTCCCTATCCGCGTTCGCTCGTTCGTGATCGTCGGTGCGCGTGCAGTTTGTTTATGTTGTGTTATTATTGTAGGTACTTACCTATAAAGATACACTGTTTTATTAATTTTGAGGTATGCCATTTTTATGTAGGTATGTAAGCCATTTATTATTTCGTATGTATGCTATTACTGCGTTACGAGCATTATACGCCGGCTGCCTCCCTACTGGCTAGTATAGAACGCTCTGTGTGTAGTTACCGTACGGTACGCGGGCCACAGCGACGAGGCGCTGTTGTCGTTTACGCAGAAGACCTACCTACCTACCTACCTACCTACCTACTTCTTTAATACGCTTTCTGATGCGATAATCGCAGTCATCGCCTCGTCGAAGGGCGCTCCCTCGTCTTTCGATATTAGTATACGATTAATAGGTTGCACGCACGTCCTGGACGGAGTCGTCCGTCCTTAGCGGTTCGGCGCTCGCGGTGTTTTACGACGCTTCACTTTTAGCTCGATAATACCTTCGCGACGCCGTGTGATATCGACGGCGTCCTGTCGCCACACAAGCTCGATATCCTCCCTGTTGACGCGTCCGCCTCTATCCCGGCTAACTGTCGATTTTATAGAGAAAATAACGTTTTGAACTCGACCCGACCTACGCTTCGTACGCAGTCGTCAAAATAAAACGCCGCCACCGTCCGAACGCGCACCGCACTCCGCCTGCATTCGCACATCCGCATACTCCACTTCATGAACTATCCGAAACCGCAAACGCCCGTCGCCCCGCGACTCGTTAACTATTCTTTTTGTTTATTTTATTAGATACGTGTTAGTGAAAACTTTCAAGCGTTCATACGAGAAAACGTCGCGCGACATCACGGCTCTCGTTACGGTAAAGTTCCGTCGTACCTAGGCGTACGAATACGAAATTTGTAAATCCTATAAGTGGCGACATCTAAGTCTCTCTCCTCTTATATTATTATATCTGATCTGATCAGTGATCACTCGGTCTTTTGTCGTGTGTTTGTGTGTAAGTGTATACTCTCCTCTATCAATACGAAATGGCAGACACGGCAGTCGCTACCGAGGCTCCGGCACCCGCTACACCAGCGAAGAAGCAGGCGAGACAGGCCGGCGGCGCCGGCGCCGCGAAGAAACCGAAGGCGAAGCCGACTCATCCCAAAACATCCGAGATGGTCAACAACGCCATCAAGGAGATGAAGGAGCGCAGCGGATCTTCCCTGCAGGCGATCAAGAAGTACATCGCCGCCCAGTACAAGGTCGACGCCGAGAAACTGGCTCCGTTCATCAGGAAATATCTGAAGAGCGCTGTCGAATCTGGCGCGCTGATCCAGACCAAGGGCAAGGGTGCCTCCGGTTCCTTCAAGCTCGAGTCTAAATCGGCCGCATCCAAGAAACCCGCCACCGCCGCCGCCGGCAAGGCCGCCGGCAAGGCGACCGCCTCTGCGGCCGCGAAGACAAAGAAGGCGACCGTCTCGGCGGCTGGAGCCAAGACCAAGAAGGCGGCAGCCGCCGCCGCGTCCGCCTCTGCAGCATCGGGTTCACCTTCCAAGGCCAAGTCGTCGGCCGCCGCCGCTAAGGACAAGAAGGCCGCCGCCGCCGCCGCTAAGAAGAAGCCGGCACCCAAGAAGGCCGCCGCCCCCGCAAAGGCGAAGGGCGCCGCCGCTCCGAAAGCTAAGAAGACAGCCAAGCCGCCAACCAAGAAACCTAAAGCGCCTAAACCCAAGAAGGCAGCGGCTACACCCAAGTCTAAACCGGCAGCCAAGAAAGCGTCCGCCGCTAAGAAGTAAGCGGCGGTCGCGTTCGCGTTATACCGGCGACGACGGCGACGACGACGACGACAGCGGCGCAGTCGGCTGAACGCCAGACGACACACATCGAGTGTGTGTGTGTGTAATTATAAGTGTGCGTGAGTCTTGTCTACTGTGTGTGTGTGTTGTATATATAATATATATATATTATGCACGGTAGAGAGGCGCGCGCGTGCTTTTTGCGTTTTCATCAACGTCCAACCGCGCGCACGTAGTACGTACGCGTCCATCGTCCTCGGGAAAAGAGTAGTGCGGAACGCGCTCGACGTGTCTGAGATGCTTAGAGTTGCGTGCATGCGCTCACAATCGCGGCGCTCTCCGAGCGCACACCAAAAAGCCCTTTTCAGGGCTAACAAAACTATCATGAATATGAACAATATTCATTTCTTTAATACAGAGAGAGTCTAAACGTTTTATAATAACACATTATACGCCTACCTACCTATCTACCTACCTACCTACCTACCTACCTACCTACCTACCTACCTACCTACCTACCTCTTGGTTCTACACGTGTAATTACACTATTTATTATGGACTCTATTCACAGACATGGTTCTTTCTACTGTATACTAGTTACATATTGTTTACACACAGAGCAATCGATCTCTGAGAACACCATGAAAAGTTATTATAAAAAAAATAAATAAAGGAAATAATAAATAAATAAATAAAATCGAATCGTACCTACCGATATCTCTATCCATCCCATAACAACAATGTTGCGCCGGTCTAAAGCTTGCGCGCGCCTGCGCGCTTCGTGAATTTGTTTCGCGTTAGCTGTGTACCCCTCCCACTGACACGGCCATCCGGCGCGGGTATATAAAGGCGCCGTTAAAATTTTACCGGGGACATTTACCAAGATTCAGTCGTCGCGCGCACACTCGTACGCGTGTTACTTCGTTTTTTCGTGAGTTTCTAAACAAACAAACAACCAACCATGTCGGGACGCGGTAAAGGTGGCAAGGTGAAGGGAAAGGCAAAGTCCCGTTCCAACCGTGCTGGTCTCCAGTTCCCCGTGGGTCGTATCCACAGGCTGCTGCGTAACGGAAACTACGCCGAGCGCGTCGGTGCCGGTGCCCCCGTCTACTTGGCCGCCGTGATGGAGTATCTGGCTGCTGAGGTTCTCGAGTTGGCCGGCAACGCCGCGAGAGACAACAAGAAGACCAGGATCATCCCGCGTCATCTTCAATTGGCCATCCGCAACGACGAGGAGTTGAACAAGCTGCTCTCCGGTGTGACGATCGCTCAAGGTGGTGTGCTGCCGAACATCCAGGCGGTGCTCCTGCCCAAGAAGACCGAGAAGAAGGCTTAGACGTCGCCGTGCTACTATAGCGCGACGACATCTGACCGTGGTGCATCGTGCGAGTGTTCCGCACGCGTACTTCGATACGATATTATTTATGTCGTTTGCGCGATGCTCTCCGCTCGTATGCATTCAAAACAAAAGGCCCTTTTCAGGGCCACAATACTATTCGTCAATTATTATTATAATAACACAAAGACAGTTTCTTTATCGGTGTTATCGTCAAACAAAAACGTACCCACCGAGTTGACTTACTTTACAAGATTAGAGAAATAAAAAAAAAAAAATTATAATGTTGTAGTTGCACAAATATACAGGTTAGGAACCGGAGTACTCCCCCCCTCCTCCCCCCCTCTTCTCACTTATTGAATCGGGTAATTATCAATCATCTCATCATCGGAGTATGAATGTAAACAGTATGCATACAAACACGTAAGTAATTAATATTAAAGAAACCGTACGCTGAAGTAAGGAAGGATTAAAATTTGATACCTATTTCTAAGAAATACGTATAATGTTGTTATTTATCCATATTTATTTTTATTTCACTAAGCGACGAGCACAGGCGTCACCTCGCCCCCTTCACCTCCCTCACGGGTATCCCCTCTCCCCGCGCTCTGGCTCAGGAGCGCTGCGATTGGTCCGCCGCTGCGTTGAGTAACACACCGCTTGCCGCAACTGCGTACCTCGGGGACGCGTATAAATAAAACTTGTTGTCGCGAGTCGGTTTTATACTGCGACTGAACTCCGTTTCGGTAGCACGTGTGTACTCTAAAATTCCATAATGCCGCCCAAGACGAGTGGTAAAGCCGCCAAGAAGTCTGGCAAAGCCCAGAAGAACATCTCCAAGACCGACAAGAAGAAGAAGAAGCACAAGAGGAAGGAGAGCTACGCCATCTACATTTACAAGGTGTTGAAGCAGGTGCACCCCGACACCGGTATCTCCAGCAAGGCCATGTCCATCATGAACTCGTTCGTGAACGACATCTTCGAGCGTATCGCCGCCGAAGCTTCCCGCCTCGCCCACTACAACAAGAGGTCGACCATCACGTCCAGGGAGGTGCAGACGTCCGTCAGGCTCCTGCTGCCCGGTGAACTCGCCAAGCACGCCGTCAGTGAAGGCACCAAGGCGGTCACCAAATACACCAGCTCCAAGTGAGCGGTCGGTCGGTAGCGCTAGCAAGAGCCGCCGACGCTCCGTCTCTCAACGCCTCGCCTCGTGTGTGTCTGTGTATACAGTGTTAAACCCAGTGCGCTTGTTCGTCGTGTGTCTTGTTGACTGTGATGCGTGTGTTAATTGTGCTAGTGTCTTCGTTACGTGCGTGCATGCATACATACACCTACCCACTCGGTATGTGTGTGTATGTCGTGTATGTACGTACGAGACTCGCACGACGCACGCGTCGCGAACAAACCACGACAAACGCGACTGGACACGCGCACGCACACCGTGGGATGGCAGGAGAAAAAACAAAAGGCCCTTTTCAGGGCCACAAATATATTCATGTGAATTGGTATTCACATTTCTGAAATTGGAAACTCGTCAAAACGTTACTTACCTACTAGTACAACCAACCAACAAACTATGTACCTACCTACCTTATGCATGCATGCTCTCTCTATCTCACGTATTGACAGTACCTAGCAAAGAGACAAAACGTCTATCATATAAAAAATAAACATAACACGCACACTAAATTTCTTCCCGCGTATAAGTTAAATGCATTATAATTATACATTCTTAAAACACGGCTTGTTGGAGTAATTCAATTTGTACGTACGTACATACATACGAATGTATTTGTGTATAGGTAGTGACAATTATTATTATTAACTTAACTTTCTGTAACTATAGTATATTATGGTATTCTCATAAGACTGAGGCATAAAAAAAAAAAAAAAATAATTAAATAATAGCATTTACCTAATTCGTGTCGATTCATTTTACAAGTTTAGTTAGTTCGAAGTACTGCGTAGAGGGCGCGCGGGTGCGCGCGATCCCCTGCCACACTACCGTGCCTACCGTGCCACGGGTATAAATACGGCCCGATACTGCTGTTCCGTTTTCCCATAATGACCTACGCTTGTGTTGTGTTCGCACATACCAAGCCCCGGTACATCCATAGGATGCAAGTACTCCAGAACCGGTTCCTACGTAAAATCACGGGAGCCCCTTGGTACGTTCGTAACGATCGTCTTCACGTTGACCTAAAAATGCCCACCATTCTCCAATTCATGAAGCGCCTTTCCAAGCACTTCTTTGATTCTGCTGTAAAGCACCGCAACCCCCTGATCGCATCGGCCGCCCGATACGAGCCCTCTAGAATCAGCAAAATTCGCCGTCCACGGCATACTTTAGTCACTCCCGATGACGCTATAACCCTCTTGCAGGAGAGCAGTAGGGAAACCAGCACATTCAGAAAAAACAGATACAGACCGCCGTCATTCCGACCTCGCCGTCGAGGCCCGTCGCGACGACCCCGTTCAATCCCCCCCCGACCCTTGCTCGAGCCAGCCCGCGATGCTGAGCCAGTAGTTTTAAACCAGACCCTAAATAATGTTACTCAGATCCAGCCTGTCCCTTGCTGCCCTCTCCCAGCGACGCCCTAAGCCGAGGCTCGTACCCCACAGGGGGTGCCCTTAGCGTGTGGTCGCTTAACTTTTAAGTAGCTATAAGCCCTGGCTGGAGGCCTTACTCATAAGGCATCCACAGGAATTGCCCGGTTACGCAGAAGCCAGCCTCAGAGGTTGACCTGCAAGATGCCATTTAGAAAAAAAAAAAAAAAAAAAACTGTTCCGTTTTTATTCGCTCTCGTACGTTCGAAGCGTGCAGGTCGTTTTTCTGTTAGTTGTTGTTATTATTTCGTTTCGTGTTTACAATGGCGCGTACCAAGCAGACCGCTCGTAAATCCACCGGTGGTAAGGCTCCGAGGAAGCAGCTCGCCACCAAAGCTGCGCGCAAGAGTGCACCGGCCACCGGTGGCGTTAAGAAACCCCATCGCTACAGGCCCGGCACTGTGGCCCTTCGTGAGATTCGTCGCTACCAGAAGAGTACCGAGCTCCTGATCCGCAAGCTTCCGTTCCAGCGTCTCGTACGTGAGATCGCACAGGACTTCAAGACCGATCTCCGTTTCCAGAGCTCCGCTGTCATGGCGCTGCAGGAAGCTAGCGAAGCTTACCTCGTCGGTCTCTTCGAAGACACCAACCTGTGCGCGATTCACGCGAAGCGCGTCACCATCATGCCCAAGGACATCCAGTTGGCGCGCAGGATCAGAGGCGAACGCGCTTAAACTGCTGCTGTTGCAGCCAGCATACGTCACAATACACACACACACACACATCGTCCTCGCTCGACGTTGACTGTGTGCAGTTTGTGACTGTGCGTTCACATAAAAGGCCCTTTTCAGGGCCGCATATGTATCAGATTATTAAATGTTTCTTTATATCGGAAATCGCAAAAACGTAACCGTCACACACTACACCCTTAAGTACCTACCTACCTACCTACCTACTTACTTACTTACTTACTTAAATAAATAACATAGACAGTCGGATCATTTACGACATAGGTACCTACCACATAAAGACATGATAGCTATGCCAATTATTATTATGTACATATCATATCGACCTATACTACAATACATACATAATATTATTATTCACAGTACAGTACTAAATATTAAGAATAAACTGCATTTTTTTGTTGTTGTTGTTGTCTTTTAGTTTAATGCTAAAATGTAATGTACGAAACAACTTAGCGCGGAACCAACCAATCAACCAACCAATCACGAGCATCGAGTCGCCTCGCCCCCCTCCCGCAGCTCCCGTCTCGGTCCCACCGCCCGCTCAGCTCCGCGGCGGGTATAAATATAAGAGAGTGGAACGGTGGAAAAAAGCAAAAGGAAAAAAGGCATCATCCCGCTCTCGGCCGCCGTAGAGTGCACACGTGCGCTCTGTCCGCTGCGCCCGATCGCCCCGCGCTTCCCGCGCTTTCCGTGTCGGTCGTGTCTCGCGTCCCGTCGAGTGCTACGTCGTAGCACTCCGGGCTACGCCGCCGCATCGCCGCGTCCCGCCTCCTCGTAGCACTGCTACGAGATTGCTATATCGTAGCACATCGGCTACGCGTTGCCACGCAACGGTAGTCGACTTGCTTAGATCGCGCTTCGCGTCTTATCTTTGGCTCCTTAAGAGCTAAATCCACCAATTTTTCGGTGGTACTTGGGAGGTAACCTAACGGTGCTAACAATCCCAAGTGGGTGGTGACCCGCCACACCCGCCGAACCCCGTCAGGGCTAGGCAGTTAGTCGGAAGGGCTCTGACTGCGGCCTTGGGGGATCTCCTAGTCGCAGTCTGGTAGCTGTCTAATCCCCGTTTGTCCTCAGCTGCACCCGGGACGTCTGGGTGTGTCTACCCCAGCGGCCCGGATCGGTCGCAAGACCCATAGGGCCCTGTCGCACAATAAGATTGGCGACAGGTTTTCAAGCTTAGGGCTCACCCTAGGAACTCACCTCCCTGTTTAACCCAACAGGGAGGGTACACATCCCCGGGCTCACCCACCCGGGGAGCTAGGATTGTTAGGAGTAGGAGTTTAGGTTTTTTATGTCAGCGGAATAGCTGCTGTCAAGTTTAGAAATGGCTGACAAACTCCTTTGGGAGTTTGTCAGGCATATCCTCTTAGAGGACCCCCTCTTCAGCAAGAAGTACGGGGATAAGTTCGCGGCATTGGAAAATGCCGTTTTAAACGACTTCACAGACGCGCTAGATAGCCCGTTGTCGCCCCCGCCCGCCGACAAAGGCGTTCAGTTAACGCCGGCGTCTTTAGCCAATTTAGAAATGGTTCGCCCCTCCCCTAAGTCCGAGTTGATGGACACGACCATCCCAGTTTCCGAGCCAGAGTTCTCGGAAACATCATCCACCTCATCCTCAGAGGACGACTATCAGATCGTCGGTAAGGGGAAGCGGAAGAAGAGCAAGAGCGCTCAATCTAGTTCGGCCAAAAAGGCCGTAGCAAATGTCCCCACCCCCGTGGCATCGCGTCCCTCTTCCCCCGTGGTAGCGGCCCCTATCCCTCCCAGTAGGCCAGCTAGCCCAAAGAAGGTTATCCCGCCGGTCGCTTCGACTAAGAAGCTAAGGCCGCCTCCCCCGCTGTTCATTCAAGATAAGGCGCAGTGGACTGCAGTATCCAAGATGTGCATGGATAGGAATATCCAGTACACGAGCGCCCGAAACACCCAGCATGGTATAAAGGTCTCAGTCCCCACAGCCAATGACTATAGGGAGCTATCCCGCCACCTGCGTGGAAGGAACATCGCCTTCCACACTTATTCTCTACCTGAGGAGACGCCCACCCGCGTGGTGATTCGGCGTATCCCCAAGGAAATTCCCGCTGAGGACATCCTTATTGACCTCAAAAGACAGGCTATTCCAGCCACAGTTGTCCACCGCCTTCACAAGGCGCGTGGGGGCGAGCAGTACGACATGGTACTGGTCGTATGCGACCCCGTTGAGGGGCCTCACCCGATTTTCAGGCTGAAATCGGTGTGCTCCCTTTCTGGCATCTCGATAGAGAAGCCATTCCGTGCTAATAAAGTTGGGCAATGTCATCGTTGCCAGCTCTACGGTCACAGCCAAAAACATTGTTTCGCGCCGCACAGGTGCGTAAAGTGTTTGGGCGAACACGCCACGTCCGACTGTCCCCGTCCTAAGGACAAAACTTTGTGCACAGAGCCGCCTAGTTGCGTCCTCTGTGGGCAATCGGGTCACCCGGCCAATTACCGCGGTTGCCCTAAAGCCCCCAAGACTTCCTCCTCCAAGCTGGTGCAGCGTGCTCACGCCCGCCAGCAAAGAGAGAGCCCGTCGGTTAGGGTCCCCTCTAGTCAACTGCCCGAGAGGCTTAGTCCCCAGAGGCCTTCTCCCTGGACCCAACTTAACCACCAGAGAGCTTTTCCAGCTCTCGGTAAGGTTAAGGCCAACCCCATCCCCGGGCTATTAGACGCCCCTATTCCTCCCCCGGCGTCCCGCGTGGCCGCTCCAGCGCCCTCTTCTAGGGCCGCCCCCGCGCCCGCTTCACGGGCCGCTCCCGCGCCCTCTTCAAGGGCAGCCCCCGCGCCCTCTTCTCGGGCCGCTCCAACTATGCCACGAGCGCTCCCTCGTCCCGCTCCTCCCAGTCGCGAGGTAGAAGTCGAATCCTCATTCGACACTATTGCAAGGTTTCAGGTGTTTGTCACCCCCGAAGCTGATCGCATGGCGGCAGAACTAAGGTCTGCCACCGACATTAATGAAATCCGTAGGATTTTCAAGGCTTACCCGAAAATCGAGTCAGCCCTCCGCGCTCTTTCCAAGTAAATCTTATTATGGATATTACAAATAGAATAGCGAGAATCCAACCCCGGTCCCTTAAATTAGGATTCTTTAACGCTAATGGCCTTAGAGGCCAACGTGATGAGATCGCCACCTTCCTCCGCGACCATCAAATTGATGTCCTCCTCATCCAGGAGACATTCCTCAAGCCCTGTCACCGTGACCCGAAGATTGCCAACTATCGCTTAGTTCGCAACGATCGTTCGCGCTGTCATAAGGGTGGTACTTTGATTTATTACAAAAAGGAACTGTACTGCATCCCTATAGACCCCCCTCCGTTAGAGTCTCTGCTTGAGACTTCCATCTGTCGGCTTGGCATGACTGGTCACTCGCCGATCACCATCGTCTCGGCTTATATTCCTCCCGGCGGTTCGTCCGAGGAGCACACGCTACTCACTAAGGACCTCACCGTTCTCTTTGGCCTGAGTGACTCCGTTATCATAGCGGGCGACCTCAATGCCAAACATCCCGCCTGGAACAGCACGTTGACCTCTCCCAGAGGGAAATTTGTGTTCAACCTAGCGGTGTCCCTTAATTTCGATCCCATCGCTCCCATGGAGCATACTCACTATCCCCACGACCCAGATCTTCGTTCTGACGTACTCGACATAGCGCTGCTCAAGAATATCAACCTTAAGTTGCATTCTATCGAGACGCTACACGAGCTCGACTCTGACCACCGTCCAGTGGTCATGCACCTACTTCCCCGCTCCGGTCCCTCTGACCCCAGCCATCACCCGCCTCCCCAAGTGATAATCGACTGGTTGAAAGTCAGCGCTAAGCTGAAGTCCACCACGTCCCCTCACCTGGACACCATTCCCGACCACATTGTCTCAGTCGCAGACACGACGGCCGCCATCAACTCGTTTACAGAGCACGTTCAATCCGTACTGAAGGATTGTTCACGGGAAGTCCCAGCTATGAGTGATCATCGCTGGAGGCTACCCGCTGACGTACGTGATCTGATAACCGAGAAGAACGCGGCCATCCGTGCTTACAGTAACTTTCCTTGCGACGCGAACAAGGCTCACATGCGCCATTTACAGCGTGCTGTAAAGAAGCGCACTAGTGAGCATCGTTCCGCTCAATGGGACAAGGAACTCAGCGAACTCGAGCCTACCCACCAAGCTTTCTGGCAGCTGCAAAGAAAGATGCGCGCCACCGAGGAGGTTTCGACGCCTCCCCTCATCCGCCCCGACAAGAGCGTCGCCTTTGACGACTCTGATAAGGCTGAATGCCTAGCCGACAGCCTGGAGTCTCAGTGCTCTCCCAGCTCACAACCAGTAGACAAGCGTCATCTCGACATGGTGAACGCTGAAGTCGAACGTAGAGCCGCCCTCCCTCCCTTCGAAGACCCTGATGATCCTCTGCCTGAAGTCACACCAGACGAGGTGCTAGACATCATAAATAGGCTTCAACCACGGAAAGCACCTGGCTCTGACGGAATCACCAATAAGGTGCTTAAACTTCTCCCCGCCCAGTTAATAGTTTTAATGGCAGCCATCTTCAATGGCGCCTTGAGCAACAACTTCTTCCCCCAAGTTTGGAAAGAGGCCACTGTTATCGGCATTCCCAAGCCCGGTAAACCCAAGGCGGAGCCCTCGAGCTACCGTCCTATCAGTCTCCTGAACGCGCTCGGCAAGGTCTATGAGAGGCTTATTTATAAGCGACTCAAAGACTATGCCGAAGCTAAGAGCCTCATCCCTAACGAGCAATTCGGCTTCAGGGCCGAACACTCGTGCGTCCAACAGGTCCACCGCATCGTTGAACATTTGAGCGCTGGCTTCCAGCGTGGAGCGATGACGGGCGTGTTGTTCTTCGACATAGCGAAAGCGTTCGACAAAGTCTGGCACAACGGCTTATTATACAAGCTGTACAGAATGAGAGTGCCTGATCGTCTCGTGCTCATCTTACGAGACTTTCTGTCGAATCGCACCTTCCGCTATCGCATCGGGGACGCTCTCTCCTCCCCCCACCCTATCCGAGCCGGAGTCCCTCAGGGCTCGGTCATCTCCCCGCTCATTTTTACGCTGTTCACTAGCGATATTCCAAAGAGCAGAAAGGCTCAGTTAGCCCTGTTTGCGGACGACACGGCCATCTACTACACTGGCCGTTGTAAGAACGCTATCGCCAAATCCCTCCAAACCTCAGCCGACGTCCTTGGCGCCTGGTTCAGGAAGTGGAGAATCGAGGTTAACCCCGATAAGAGTCAGGCGGTTCTTTTCTCGAAACCGCGTATTAAGCCCACCTTCCCCATCCCGATCACTATGTATGGCAAGCCTATCCCTTGGGAGATGCAAGCCAAATACCTAGGAGTCTTACTCGACTACCACCTGTCCTTCGGGCCACATATCAAAGCAGCTCGTGACCGAGCTGCCTTTGCTATGGGTAGGCTCCATTACTTGCTTACGGCAAAGAGCAAGCTATCGCTCAGGTGCAAGTTGCGCCTCTATACCGCAGTGATCCGTCCCATAATGACCTACGCTTGTGTTGTGTTCGCACATACCAAGCCCCGGTACATCCATAGGATGCAAGTACTCCAGAACCGGTTCCTACGTAAAATCACGGGAGCCCCTTGGTACGTTCGTAACGATCGTCTTCACGTTGACCTAAAAATGCCCACCATTCTCCAATTCATGAAGCGCCTTTCCAAGCACTTCTTTGATTCTGCTGTAAAGCACCGCAACCCCCTGATCGCATCGGCCGCCCGATACGAGCCCTCTAGAATCAGCAAAATTCGCCGTCCACGGCATACTTTAGTCACTCCCGATGACGCGATAACCCTCTTGCAGGAGAGCAGTAGGGAAACCAGCACATTCAGAAAAAACAGATACAGACCGCCGTCATTCCGACCTCGCCGTCGAGGCCCGTCGCGACGACCCCGTTCAATCCCCCCCCGACCCTTGCTCGAGCCAGCCCGCGATGCTGAGCCAGTAGTTTTAAACCAGACCCTAAATAATGTTAATCAGATCCAGCCTGTCCCTTGCTGCCCTCTCCCAGCGACGCCCTAAGCCGAGGCTCGTACCCCACAGGGGGTGCCCTTAGCGTGTGGTCGCTTAACTTTTAAGTAGATTTAAGCCCTGGCTGGAGGCCTTACTCATAAGGCATCCACAGGATTTGCCCGGTTACGCAGAAGCCAGCCTCAGAGGTTGACCTGCAAGATGCCATTTAGAAAAAAAAAAAAAAAAAAAAAAAAAAAAAAAAAAAAAAAAAACGGTGGAAAAAAGCCAGTCGTTCGCGTTGTTCGTGCGCGCACACACCCGTGTCGGGATTTTACTATCGTGTTACTTTGAAACCCCACTGCTGAGAAGATGACCGGTCGCGGTAAGGGAGGAAAGGGTCTGGGAAAAGGAGGAGCCAAGCGTCACAGGAAGGTACTTCGTGATAACATCCAGGGTATCACGAAGCCCGCCATCCGTCGTCTGGCTCGCAGAGGCGGCGTGAAACGTATCTCCGGTCTGATCTACGAAGAGACTCGCGGTGTGCTTAAAGTGTTCCTAGAGAACGTCATCCGTGACGCCGTCACTTACACCGAGCACGCCAAGAGGAAGACCGTCACCGCCATGGACGTCGTCTACGCTCTGAAGCGCCAGGGTCGCACCCTGTACGGTTTCGGCGGTTAAACGTATACCTGTCGCAGCTGTGCAGGCAGTGCGACCAGCAGCTCTACATACTGTGTGTGTGCGGACGAGTGTTTGTTGCGTTCGTTCGACCATGCGGTGTGTAGATGCGCACATCAAAAAGGCCCTTTTCAGGGCCGCATATGATTCGATACAATTAAAATGTTTCTTTAATGGAGTCGTCAAAAAAACGTACCTAATCTGCTTACCCCTTACCTATCTATACCTTCAGTTTTGGAGATTTATTACTAGATGAAATGAAACACAGTTATACATACATATACACGCACTACTCTTACTACAAACTACTACCTACTAATAGTTTACCATTATAAATACCTTCGCGTGATTGTCGCACTCTTCCCTTCGCGCCGTCGCCGCTGTTGCCGCCTTAAAGTAGTAAGTAGTAACGTCTGTCTGTCTGAATGAACCTGAAAAATAAAAGAAAACATTAGAGACCCTAACACTATTATGAAGAACACAAATCTACCTACGGTGGTAGGTCCCTATCCGCGTTCGCTCGTTCGTGATCGTCGGTGCGCGTGCAGTTTGTTTATGTTGTGTTATTATTGTAGGTACTTACCTATAAAGATACACTGTTTTATTAATTTTGAGGTATGCCATTTTTATGTAGGTATGTAAGCCATTTATTATTTCGTATGTATGCTATTACTGCGTTACGAGCATTATACGCCGGCTGCCTCCCTACTGGCTAGTATAGAACGCTCTGTGTGTAGTTACCGTACGGTACGCGGGCCACAGCGACGAGGCGCTGTTGTCGTTTACGCAGAAGACCTACCTACCTACCTACCTACCTACCTACTTCTTTAATACGCTTTCTGATGCGATAATCGCAGTCATCGCCTCGTCGAAGGGCGCTCCCTCGTCTTTCGATATTAGTATACGATTAATAGGTTGCACGCACGTCCTGGACGGAGTCGTCCGTCCTTAGCGGTTCGGCGCTCGCGGTGTTTTACGACGCTTCACTTTTAGCTCGATAATACCTTCGCGACGCCGTGTGATATCGACGGCGTCCTGTCGCCACACAAGCTCGATATCCTCCCTGTTGACGCGTCCGCCTCTATCCCGGCTAACTGTCGATTTTATAGAGAAAATAACGTTTTGAACTCGACCCGACCTACGCTTCGTACGCAGTCGTCAAAATAAAACGCCGCCACCGTCCGAACGCGCACCGCACTCCGCCTGCATTCGCACATCCGCATACTCCACTTCATGAACTATCCGAAACCGCAAACGCCCGTCGCCCCGCGACTCGTTAACTATTCTTTTTGTTTATTTTATTAGATACGTGTTAGTGAAAACTTTCAAGCGTTCATACGAGAAAACGTCGCGCGACATCACGGCTCTCGTTACGGTAAAGTTCCGTCGTACCTAGGCGTACGAATACGAAATTTGTAAATCCTATAAGTGGCGACATCTAAGTCTCTCTCCTCTTATATTATTATATCTGATCTGATCAGTGATCACTCGGTCTTTTGTCGTGTGTTTGTGTGTAAGTGTATACTCTCCTCTATCAATACGAAATGGCAGACACGGCAGTCGCTACCGAGGCTCCGGCACCCGCTACACCAGCGAAGAAGCAGGCGAGACAGGCCGGCGGCGCCGGCGCCGCGAAGAAACCGAAGGCGAAGCCGACTCATCCCAAAACATCCGAGATGGTCAACAACGCCATCAAGGAGATGAAGGAGCGCAGCGGATCTTCCCTGCAGGCGATCAAGAAGTACATCGCCGCCCAGTACAAGGTCGACGCCGAGAAACTGGCTCCGTTCATCAGGAAATATCTGAAGAGCGCTGTCGAATCTGGCGCGCTGATCCAGACCAAGGGCAAGGGTGCCTCCGGTTCCTTCAAGCTCGAGTCTAAATCGGCCGCATCCAAGAAACCCGCCACCGCCGCCGCCGGCAAGGCCGCCGGCAAGGCGACCGCCTCTGCGGCCGCGAAGACAAAGAAGGCGACCGTCTCGGCGGCTGGAGCCAAGACCAAGAAGGCGGCAGCCGCCGCCGCGTCCGCCTCTGCAGCATCGGGTTCACCTTCCAAGGCCAAGTCGTCGGCCGCCGCCGCTAAGGACAAGAAGGCCGCCGCCGCCGCCGCTAAGAAGAAGCCGGCACCCAAGAAGGCCGCCGCCCCCGCAAAGGCGAAGGGCGCCGCCGCTCCGAAAGCTAAGAAGACAGCCAAGCCGCCAACCAAGAAACCTAAAGCGCCTAAACCCAAGAAGGCAGCGGCTACACCCAAGTCTAAACCGGCAGCCAAGAAAGCGTCCGCCGCTAAGAAGTAAGCGGCGGTCGCGTTCGCGTTATACCGGCGACGACGGCGACGACGACGACGACAGCGGCGCAGTCGGCTGAACGCCAGACGACACACATCGAGTGTGTGTGTGTGTAATTATAAGTGTGCGTGAGTCTTGTCTACTGTGTGTGTGTGTTGTATATATAATATATATATATTATGCACGGTAGAGAGGCGCGCGCGTGCTTTTTGCGTTTTCATCAACGTCCAACCGCGCGCACGTAGTACGTACGCGTCCATCGTCCTCGGGAAAAGAGTAGTGCGGAACGCGCTCGACGTGTCTGAGATGCTTAGAGTTGCGTGCATGCGCTCACAATCGCGGCGCTCTCCGAGCGCACACCAAAAAGCCCTTTTCAGGGCTAACAAAACTATCATGAATATGAACAATATTCATTTCTTTAATACAGAGAGAGTCTAAACGTTTTATAATAACACATTATACGCCTACCTACCTATCTACCTACCTACCTACCTACCTACCTACCTACCTACCTACCTACCTACCTACCTCTTGGTTCTACACGTGTAATTACACTATTTATTATGGACTCTATTCACAGACATGGTTCTTTCTACTGTATACTAGTTACATATTGTTTACACACAGAGCAATCGATCTCTGAGAACACCATGAAAAGTTATTATAAAAAAAATAAATAAAGGAAATAATAAATAAATAAATAAAATCGAATCGTACCTACCGATATCTCTATCCATCCCATAACAACAATGTTGCGCCGGTCTAAAGCTTGCGCGCGCCTGCGCGCTTCGTGAATTTGTTTCGCGTTAGCTGTGTACCCCTCCCACTGACACGGCCATCCGGCGCGGGTATATAAAGGCGCCGTTAAAATTTTACCGGGGACATTTACCAAGATTCAGTCGTCGCGCGCACACTCGTACGCGTGTTACTTCGTTTTTTCGTGAGTTTCTAAACAAACAAACAACCAACCATGTCGGGACGCGGTAAAGGTGGCAAGGTGAAGGGAAAGGCAAAGTCCCGTTCCAACCGTGCTGGTCTCCAGTTCCCCGTGGGTCGTATCCACAGGCTGCTGCGTAACGGAAACTACGCCGAGCGCGTCGGTGCCGGTGCCCCCGTCTACTTGGCCGCCGTGATGGAGTATCTGGCTGCTGAGGTTCTCGAGTTGGCCGGCAACGCCGCGAGAGACAACAAGAAGACCAGGATCATCCCGCGTCATCTTCAATTGGCCATCCGCAACGACGAGGAGTTGAACAAGCTGCTCTCCGGTGTGACGATCGCTCAAGGTGGTGTGCTGCCGAACATCCAGGCGGTGCTCCTGCCCAAGAAGACCGAGAAGAAGGCTTAGACGTCGCCGTGCTACTATAGCGCGACGACATCTGACCGTGGTGCATCGTGCGAGTGTTCCGCACGCGTACTTCGATACGATATTATTTATGTCGTTTGCGCGATGCTCTCCGCTCGTATGCATTCAAAACAAAAGGCCCTTTTCAGGGCCACAATACTATTCGTCAATTATTATTATAATAACACAAAGACAGTTTCTTTATCGGTGTTATCGTCAAACAAAAACGTACCCACCGAGTTGACTTACTTTACAAGATTAGAGAAATAAAAAAAAAAAAATTATAATGTTGTAGTTGCACAAATATACAGGTTAGGAACCGGAGTACTCCCCCCCTCCTCCCCCCCTCTTCTCACTTATTGAATCGGGTAATTATCAATCATCTCATCATCGGAGTATGAATGTAAACAGTATGCATACAAACACGTAAGTAATTAATATTAAAGAAACCGTACGCTGAAGTAAGGAAGGATTAAAATTTGATACCTATTTCTAAGAAATACGTATAATGTTGTTATTTATCCATATTTATTTTTATTTCACTAAGCGACGAGCACAGGCGTCACCTCGCCCCCTTCACCTCCCTCACGGGTATCCCCTCTCCCCGCGCTCTGGCTCAGGAGCGCTGCGATTGGTCCGCCGCTGCGTTGAGTAACACACCGCTTGCCGCAACTGCGTACCTCGGGGACGCGTATAAATAAAACTTGTTGTCGCGAGTCGGTTTTATACCCAATTTAGAAATGGTTCGCCCCTCCCCTAAGTCCGAGTTGATGGACACGACCATCCCAGTTTCCGAGCCAGAGTTCTCGGAAACATCATCCACCTCATCCTCAGAGGACGACTATCAGATCGTCGGTAAGGGGAAGCGGAAGAAGAGCAAGAGCGCTCAATCTAGTTCGGCCAAAAAGGCCGTAGCAAATGTCCCCACCCCCGTGGCATCGCGTCCCTCTTCCCCCGTGGTAGCGGCCCCTATCCCTCCCAGTAGGCCAGCTAGCCCAAAGAAGGTTATCCCGCCGGTCGCTTCGACTAAGAAGCTAAGGCCGCCTCCCCCGCTGTTCATTCAAGATAAGGCGCAGTGGACTGCAGTATCCAAGATGTGCATGGATAGGAATATCCAGTACACGAGCGCCCGAAACACCCAGCATGGTATAAAGGTCTCAGTCCCCACAGCCAATGACTATAGGGAGCTATCCCGCCACCTGCGTGGAAGGAACATCGCCTTCCACACTTATTCTCTACCTGAGGAGACGCCCACCCGCGTGGTGATTCGGCGTATCCCCAAGGAAATTCCCGCTGAGGACATCCTTATTGACCTCAAAAGACAGGCTATTCCAGCCACAGTTGTCCACCGCCTTCACAAGGCGCGTGGGGGCGAGCAGTACGACATGGTACTGGTCGTATGCGACCCCGTTGAGGGGCCTCACCCGATTTTCAGGCTGAAATCGGTGTGCTCCCTTTCTGGCATCTCGATAGAGAAGCCATTCCGTGCTAATAAAGTTGGGCAATGTCATCGTTGCCAGCTCTACGGTCACAGCCAAAAACATTGTTTCGCGCCGCACAGGTGCGTAAAGTGTTTGGGCGAACACGCCACGTCCGACTGTCCCCGTCCTAAGGACAAAACTTTGTGCACAGAGCCGCCTAGTTGCGTCCTCTGTGGGCAATCGGGTCACCCGGCCAATTACCGCGGTTGCCCTAAAGCCCCCAAGACTTCCTCCTCCAAGCTGGTGCAGCGTGCTCACGCCCGCCAGCAAAGAGAGAGCCCGTCGGTTAGGGTCCCCTCTAGTCAACTGCCCGAGAGGCTTAGTCCCCAGAGGCCTTCTCCCTGGACCCAACTTAACCACCAGAGAGCTTTTCCAGCTCTCGGTAAGGTTAAGGCCAACCCCATCCCCGGGCTATTAGACGCCCCTATTCCTCCCCCGGCGTCCCGCGTGGCCGCTCCAGCGCCCTCTTCTAGGGCCGCCCCCGCGCCCGCTTCACGGGCCGCTCCCGCGCCCTCTTCAAGGGCAGCCCCCGCGCCCTCTTCTCGGGCCGCTCCAACTATGCCACGAGCGCTCCCTCGTCCCGCTCCTCCCAGTCGCGAGGTAGAAGTCGAATCCTCATTCGACACTATTGCAAGGTTTCAGGTGTTTGTCACCCCCGAAGCTGATCGCATGGCGGCAGAACTAAGGTCTGCCACCGACATTAATGAAATCCGTAGGATTTTCAAGGCTTACCCGAAAATCGAGTCAGCCCTCCGCGCTCTTTCCAAGTAAATCTTATTATGGATATTACAAATAGAATAGCGAGAATCCAACCCCGGTCCCTTAAATTAGGATTCTTTAACGCTAATGGCCTTAGAGGCCAACGTGATGAGATCGCCACCTTCCTCCGCGACCATCAAATTGATGTCCTCCTCATCCAGGAGACATTCCTCAAGCCCTGTCACCGTGACCCGAAGATTGCCAACTATCGCTTAGTTCGCAACGATCGTTCGCGCTGTCATAAGGGTGGTACTTTGATTTACTACAAAAAGGAACTGTACTGCATCCCTATAGACCCCCCTCCGTTAGAGTCTCTGCTTGAGACTTCCATCTGTCGGCTTGGCATGACTGGTCACTCGCCGATCACCATCGTCTCGGCTTATATTCCTCCCGGCGGTTCGTCCGAGGAGCACACGCTACTCACTAAGGACCTCACCGTTCTCTTTGGCCTGAGTGACTCCGTTATCATAGCGGGCGACCTCAATGCCAAACATCCCGCCTGGAACAGCACGTTGACCTCTCCCAGAGGGAAATTTGTGTTCAACCTAGCGGTGTCCCTTAATTTCGATCCCATCGCTCCCATGGAGCATACTCACTATCCCCACGACCCAGTTCTTCGTTCTGACGTACTCGACATAGCGCTGCTCAAGAATATCAACCTTAAGTTGCATTCTATCGAGACGCTACACGAGCTCGACTCTGACCACCGTCCAGTGGTCATACACCTACTTCCCCGCTCCGGTCCCTCTGACCCCAGCCATCACCCGCCTCCCCAAGTGATAATCGACTGGTTGAAAGTCAGCGATAAGCTGAAGTCCACCACGTCCCCTCACCTGGACACCATTCCCGACCACATTGTCTCAGTCGCAGACACGACGGCCGCCATCAACTCGTTTACAGAGCACGTTCAATCCGTACTGAAGGATTGTTCACGGGAAGTCCCAGCTATGAGTGATCATCGCTGGAGGCTACCCGCTGACGTACGTGATCTGATAACCGAGAAGAACGCGGCCATCCGTGCTTACAGTAACTTTCCTTGCGACGCGAACAAGGCTCACATGCGCCATTTACAGCGTGCTGTAAAGAAGCGCACTAGTGAGCATCGTTCCGCTCAATGGGACAAGGAACTCAGCGAACTCGAGCCTACCCACCAAGCTTTCTGGCAGCTGCAAAGAAAGATGCGCGCCACCGAGGAGGTTTCGACGCCTCCCCTCATCCGCCCCGACAAGAGCGTCGCCTTCGACGACTCTGATAAGGCTGAATGCCTAGCCGACAGCCTGGAGTCTCAGTGCTCTCCCAGCTCACAACCAGTAGACAAGCGTCATCTCGACATGGTGAACGCTGAAGTCGAACGTAGAGCCGCCCTCCCTCCCTTCGAAGACCCTGATGATCCTCTGCCTGAAGTCACACCAGACGAGGTGCTAGACATCATAAATAGGCTTCAACCACGGAAAGCACCTGGCTCTGACGGAATCACCAATAAGGTGCTTAAACTTCTCCCCGCCCAGTTAATAGTTTTAATGGCAGCCATCTTCAATGGCGCCTTGAGCAACAACTTCTTCCCCCAAGTTTGGAAAGAGGCCACTGTTATCGGCATTCCCAAGCCCGGTAAACCCAAGGCGGAGCCCTCGAGCTACCGTCCTATCAGTCTCCTGAACGCGCTCGGCAAGGTCTATGAGAGGCTTATTTATAAGCGACTCAAAGACTATGCCGAAGCTAAGAGCCTCATCCCTAACGAGCAATTCGGCTTCAGGGCCGAACACTCGTGCGTCCAACAGGTCCACCGCATCGTTGAACATTTGAGCGCTGGCTTCCAGCGTGGAGCGATGACGGGCGTGTTGTTCTTCGACATAGCGAAAGCGTTCGACAAAGTCTGGCACAACGGCTTATTATTCAAGCTGTACAGAATGAGAGTGCCTGATCGTCTCGTGCTCATCTTACGAGACTTTCTGTCGAATCGCACCTTCCGCTATCGCATCGGGGACGCTCTCTCCTCCCCCCACCCTATCCGAGCCGGAGTCCCTCAGGGCTCGGTCATCTCCCCGCTCATTTTTACGCTGTTCACTAGCGATATTCCAAAGAGCAGAAAGGCTCAGTTAGCCCTGTTTGCGGACGACACGGCCATCTACTACACTGGCCGTTGTAAGAACGCTATCGCCAAAACCCTCCAAACCTCAGCCGACGTCCTTGGCGCCTGGTTCAGGAAGTGGAGAATCGAGGTTAACCCCGATAAGAGTCAGGCGGTTCTTTTCTCGAAACCGCGTATAAAGCCCACCTTCCCCACCCCGATCACTATGTATGGCAAGCCTATCCCTTGGGAGATGCAAGCCAAATACCTAGGAGTCTTACTCGACTACCACCTGTCCTTCGGGCCACATATCAAAGCAGCTCGTGATCGAGCTGCCTTTGCTATGGGTAGGCTCCATTACTTGCTTACGGCAAAGAGCAAGCTATCGCTCAGGTGCAAGTTGCGCCTCTATACCGCAGTGATCCGTCCCATAATGACCTATGCTTGTGTTGTGTTCGCACATACCAAGCCCCGGTACATCCATAGGATGCAAGTACTCCAGAACCGGTTCCTACGTAAAATCACGGGAGCCCCTTGGTACGTTCGTAACGATCGTCTTCACGTTGACCTAAAAATGCCCACCATTCTCCAATTCATGAAGCGCCTTTCCAAGCACTTCTTTGATTCTGCTGTAAAGCACCGCAACCCCCTGATCGCATCGGCCGCCCGATACGAGCCCTCTAGAATCAGCAAAATTCGCCGTCCACGGCATACTTTAGTCACTCCCGATGACGCTATAACCCTCTTGCAGGAGAGCAGTAGGGAAACCAGCACATTCAGAAAAAACAGATACAGACCGCCGTCATTCCGACCTCGCCGTCGAGGCCCGTCGCGACGACCCCGTTCAATCCCCCCCCGACCCTTGCTCGAGCCAGCCCGCGATGCTGAGCCAGTAGTTTTAAACCAGACCCTAAATAATGTTACTCAGATCCAGCCTGTCCCTTGCTGCCCTCTCCCAGCGACGCCCTAAGCCGAGGCTCGTACCCCACAGGGGGTGCCCTTAGCGTGTGGTCGCTTAACTTTTAAGTAGCTATAAGCCCTGGCTGGAGGCCTTACTCATAAGGCATCCACAGGAATTGCCCGGTTACGCAGAAGCCAGCCTCAGAGGTTGACCTGCAAGATGCCATTTATTAAAAAAAAAAAAAATAAAAAAAAAAAAAAAAAAAAAAAAAAAAAAGAGTCGGTTTTATACTGCGACTGAACTCCGTTTCGGTAGCACGTGTGTACTCTAAAATTCCATAATGCCGCCCAAGACGAGTGGTAAAGCCGCCAAGAAGTCTGGCAAAGCCCAGAAGAACATCTCCAAGACCGACAAGAAGAAGAAGAAGCACAAGAGGAAGGAGAGCTACGCCATCTACATTTACAAGGTGTTGAAGCAGGTGCACCCCGACACCGGTATCTCCAGCAAGGCCATGTCCATCATGAACTCGTTCGTGAACGACATCTTCGAGCGTATCGCCGCCGAAGCTTCCCGCCTCGCCCACTACAACAAGAGGTCGACCATCACGTCCAGGGAGGTGCAGACGTCCGTCAGGCTCCTGCTGCCCGGTGAACTCGCCAAGCACGCCGTCAGTGAAGGCACCAAGGCGGTCACCAAATACACCAGCTCCAAGTGAGCGGTCGGTCGGTAGCGCTAGCAAGAGCCGCCGACGCTCCGTCTCTCAACGCCTCGCCTCGTGTGTGTCTGTGTATACAGTGTTAAACCCAGTGCGCTTGTTCGTCGTGTGTCTTGTTGACTGTGATGCGTGTGTTAATTGTGCTAGTGTCTTCGTTACGTGCGTGCATGCATACATACACCTACCCACTCGGTATGTGTGTGTATGTCGTGTATGTACGTACGAGACTCGCACGACGCACGCGTCGCGAACAAACCACGACAAACGCGACTGGACACGCGCACGCACACCGTGGGATGGCAGGAGAAAAAACAAAAGGCCCTTTTCAGGGCCACAAATATATTCATGTGAATTGGTATTCACATTTCTGAAATTGGAAACTCGTCAAAACGTTACTTACCTACTAGTACAACCAACCAACAAACTATGTACCTACCTACCTTATGCATGCATGCTCTCTCTATCTCACGTATTGACAGTACCTAGCAAAGAGACAAAACGTCTATCATATAAAAAATAAACATAACACGCACACTAAATTTCTTCCCGCGTATAAGTTAAATGCATTATAATTATACATTCTTAAAACACGGCTTGTTGGAGTAATTCAATTTGTACGTACGTACATACATACGAATGTATTTGTGTATAGGTAGTGACAATTATTATTATTAACTTAACTTTCTGTAACTATAGTATATTATGGTATTCTCATAAGACTGAGGCATAAAAAAAAAAAAAAAATAATTAAATAATAGCATTTACCTAATTCGTGTCGATTCATTTTACAAGTTTAGTTAGTTCGAAGTACTGCGTAGAGGGCGCGCGGGTGCGCGCGATCCCCTGCCACACTACCGTGCCTACCGTGCCACGGGTATAAATACGGCCCGATACTGCTGTTCCGTTTTTATTCGCTCTCGTACGTTCGAAGCGTGCAGGTCGTTTTTCTGTTAGTTGTTGTTATTATTTCGTTTCGTGTTTACAATGGCGCGTACCAAGCAGACCGCTCGTAAATCCACCGGTGGTAAGGCTCCGAGGAAGCAGCTCGCCACCAAAGCTGCGCGCAAGAGTGCACCGGCCACCGGTGGCGTTAAGAAACCCCATCGCTACAGGCCCGGCACTGTGGCCCTTCGTGAGATTCGTCGCTACCAGAAGAGTACCGAGCTCCTGATCCGCAAGCTTCCGTTCCAGCGTCTCGTACGTGAGATCGCACAGGACTTCAAGACCGATCTCCGTTTCCAGAGCTCCGCTGTCATGGCGCTGCAGGAAGCTAGCGAAGCTTACCTCGTCGGTCTCTTCGAAGACACCAACCTGTGCGCGATTCACGCGAAGCGCGTCACCATCATGCCCAAGGACATCCAGTTGGCGCGCAGGATCAGAGGCGAACGCGCTTAAACTGCTGCTGTTGCAGCCAGCATACGTCACAATACACACACACACACACATCGTCCTCGCTCGACGTTGACTGTGTGCAGTTTGTGACTGTGCGTTCACATAAAAGGCCCTTTTCAGGGCCGCATATGTATCAGATTATTAAATGTTTCTTTATATCGGAAATCGCAAAAACGTAACCGTCACACACTACACCCTTAAGTACCTACCTACCTACCTACCTACTTACTTACTTACTTACTTAAATAAATAACATAGACAGTCGGATCATTTACGACATAGGTACCTACCACATAAAGACATGATAGCTATGCCAATTATTATTATGTACATATCATATCGACCTATACTACAATACATACATAATATTATTATTCACAGTACAGTACTAAATATTAAGAATAAACTGCATTTTTTTGTTGTTGTTGTTGTCTTTTAGTTTAATGCTAAAATGTAATGTACGAAACAACTTAGCGCGGAACCAACCAATCAACCAACCAATCACGAGCATCGAGTCGCCTCGCCCCCCTCCCGCAGCTCCCGTCTCGGTCCCACCGCCCGCTCAGCTCCGCGGCGGGTATAAATATAAGAGAGTGGAACGGTGGAAAAAAGCCAGTCGTTCGCGTTGTTCGTGCGCGCACACACCCGTGTCGGGATTTTACTATCGTGTTACTTTGAAACCCCACTGCTGAGAAGATGACCGGTCGCGGTAAGGGAGGAAAGGGTCTGGGAAAAGGAGGAGCCAAGCGTCACAGGAAGGTACTTCGTGATAACATCCAGGGTATCACGAAGCCCGCCATCCGTCGTCTGGCTCGCAGAGGCGGCGTGAAACGTATCTCCGGTCTGATCTACGAAGAGACTCGCGGTGTGCTTAAAGTGTTCCTAGAGAACGTCATCCGTGACGCCGTCACTTACACCGAGCACGCCAAGAGGAAGACCGTCACCGCCATGGACGTCGTCTACGCTCTGAAGCGCCAGGGTCGCACCCTGTACGGTTTCGGCGGTTAAACGTATACCTGTCGCAGCTGTGCAGGCAGTGCGACCAGCAGCTCTACATACTGTGTGTGTGCGGACGAGTGTTTGTTGCGTTCGTTCGACCATGCGGTGTGTAGATGCGCACATCAAAAAGGCCCTTTTCAGGGCCGCATATGATTCGATACAATTAAAATGTTTCTTTAATGGAGTCGTCAAAAAAACGTACCTAATCTGCTTACCCCTTACCTATCTATACCTTCAGTTTTGGAGATTTATTACTAGATGAAATGAAACACAGTTATACATACATATACACGCACTACTCTTACTACAAACTACTACCTACTAATAGTTTACCATTATAAATACCTTCGCGTGATTGTCGCACTCTTCCCTTCGCGCCGTCGCCGCTGTTGCCGCCTTAAAGTAGTAAGTAGTAACGTCTGTCTGTCTGAATGAACCTGAAAAATAAAAGAAAACATTAGAGACCCTAACACTATTATGAAGAACACAAATCTACCTACGGTGGTAGGTCCCTATCCGCGTTCGCTCGTTCGTGATCGTCGGTGCGCGTGCAGTTTGTTTATGTTGTGTTATTATTGTAGGTACTTACCTATAAAGATACACTGTTTTATTAATTTTGAGGTATGCCATTTTTATGTAGGTATGTAAGCCATTTATTATTTCGTATGTATGCTATTACTGCGTTACGAGCATTATACGCCGGCTGCCTCCCTACTGGCTAGTATAGAACGCTCTGTGTGTAGTTACCGTACGGTACGCGGGCCACAGCGACGAGGCGCTGTTGTCGTTTACGCAGAAGACCTACCTACCTACCTACCTACCTACCTACTTCTTTAATACGCTTTCTGATGCGATAATCGCAGTCATCGCCTCGTCGAAGGGCGCTCCCTCGTCTTTCGATATTAGTATACGATTAATAGGTTGCACGCACGTCCTGGACGGAGTCGTCCGTCCTTAGCGGTTCGGCGCTCGCGGTGTTTTACGACGCTTCACTTTTAGCTCGATAATACCTTCGCGACGCCGTGTGATATCGACGGCGTCCTGTCGCCACACAAGCTCGATATCCTCCCTGTTGACGCGTCCGCCTCTATCCCGGCTAACTGTCGATTTTATAGAGAAAATAACGTTTTGAACTCGACCCGACCTACGCTTCGTACGCAGTCGTCAAAATAAAACGCCGCCACCGTCCGAACGCGCACCGCACTCCGCCTGCATTCGCACATCCGCATACTCCACTTCATGAACTATCCGAAACCGCAAACGCCCGTCGCCCCGCGACTCGTTAACTATTCTTTTTGTTTATTTTATTAGATACGTGTTAGTGAAAACTTTCAAGCGTTCATACGAGAAAACGTCGCGCGACATCACGGCTCTCGTTACGGTAAAGTTCCGTCGTACCTAGGCGTACGAATACGAAATTTGTAAATCCTATAAGTGGCGACATCTAAGTCTCTCTCCTCTTATATTATTATATCTGATCTGATCAGTGATCACTCGGTCTTTTGTCGTGTGTTTGTGTGTAAGTGTATACTCTCCTCTATCAATACGAAATGGCAGACACGGCAGTCGCTACCGAGGCTCCGGCACCCGCTACACCAGCGAAGAAGCAGGCGAGACAGGCCGGCGGCGCCGGCGCCGCGAAGAAACCGAAGGCGAAGCCGACTCATCCCAAAACATCCGAGATGGTCAACAACGCCATCAAGGAGATGAAGGAGCGCAGCGGATCTTCCCTGCAGGCGATCAAGAAGTACATCGCCGCCCAGTACAAGGTCGACGCCGAGAAACTGGCTCCGTTCATCAGGAAATATCTGAAGAGCGCTGTCGAATCTGGCGCGCTGATCCAGACCAAGGGCAAGGGTGCCTCCGGTTCCTTCAAGCTCGAGTCTAAATCGGCCGCATCCAAGAAACCCGCCACCGCCGCCGCCGGCAAGGCCGCCGGCAAGGCGACCGCCTCTGCGGCCGCGAAGACAAAGAAGGCGACCGTCTCGGCGGCTGGAGCCAAGACCAAGAAGGCGGCAGCCGCCGCCGCGTCCGCCTCTGCAGCATCGGGTTCACCTTCCAAGGCCAAGTCGTCGGCCGCCGCCGCTAAGGACAAGAAGGCCGCCGCCGCCGCCGCTAAGAAGAAGCCGGCACCCAAGAAGGCCGCCGCCCCCGCAAAGGCGAAGGGCGCCGCCGCTCCGAAAGCTAAGAAGACAGCCAAGCCGCCAACCAAGAAACCTAAAGCGCCTAAACCCAAGAAGGCAGCGGCTACACCCAAGTCTAAACCGGCAGCCAAGAAAGCGTCCGCCGCTAAGAAGTAAGCGGCGGTCGCGTTCGCGTTATACCGGCGACGACGGCGACGACGACGACGACGACAGCGGCGCAGTCGGCTGAACGCCAGACGACACACATCGAGTGTGTGTGTGTGTAATTATAAGTGTGCGTGAGTCTTGTCTACTGTGTGTGTGTGTTGTATATATAATATATATATATTATGCACGGTAGAGAGGCGCGCGCGTGCTTTTTGCGTTTTCATCAACGTCCAACCGCGCGCACGTAGTACGTACGCGTCCATCGTCCTCGGGAAAAGAGTAGTGCGGAACGCGCTCGACGTGTCTGAGATGCTTAGAGTTGCGTGCATGCGCTCACAATCGCGGCGCTCTCCGAGCGCACACCAAAAAGCCCTTTTCAGGGCTAACAAAACTATCATGAATATGAACAATATTCATTTCTTTAATACAGAGAGAGTCTAAACGTTTTATAATAACACATTATACGCCTACCTACCTATCTACCTACCTACCTACCTACCTACCTACCTACCTACCTACCTACCTACCTACCTCTTGGTTCTACACGTGTAATTACACTATTTATTATGGACTCTATTCACAGACATGGTTCTTTCTACTGTATACTAGTTACATATTGTTTACACACAGAGCAATCGATCTCTGAGAACACCATGAAAAGTTATTATAAAAAAAATAAATAAAGGAAATAATAAATAAATAAATAAAATCGAATCGTACCTACCGATATCTCTATCCATCCCATAACAACAATGTTGCGCCGGTCTAAAGCTTGCGCGCGCCTGCGCGCTTCGTGAATTTGTTTCGCGTTAGCTGTGTACCCCTCCCACTGACACGGCCATCCGGCGCGGGTATATAAAGGCGCCGTTAAAATTTTACCGGGGACATTTACCAAGATTCAGTCGTCGCGCGCACACTCGTACGCGTGTTACTTCGTTTTTTCGTGAGTTTCTAAACAAACAAACAACCAACCATGTCGGGACGCGGTAAAGGTGGCAAGGTGAAGGGAAAGGCAAAGTCCCGTTCCAACCGTGCTGGTCTCCAGTTCCCCGTGGGTCGTATCCACAGGCTGCTGCGTAACGGAAACTACGCCGAGCGCGTCGGTGCCGGTGCCCCCGTCTACTTGGCCGCCGTGATGGAGTATCTGGCTGCTGAGGTTCTCGAGTTGGCCGGCAACGCCGCGAGAGACAACAAGAAGACCAGGATCATCCCGCGTCATCTTCAATTGGCCATCCGCAACGACGAGGAGTTGAACAAGCTGCTCTCCGGTGTGACGATCGCTCAAGGTGGTGTGCTGCCGAACATCCAGGCGGTGCTCCTGCCCAAGAAGACCGAGAAGAAGGCTTAGACGTCGCCGTGCTACTATAGCGCGACGACATCTGACCGTGGTGCATCGTGCGAGTGTTCCGCACGCGTACTTCGATACGATATTATTTATGTCGTTTGCGCGATGCTCTCCGCTCGTATGCATTCAAAACAAAAGGCCCTTTTCAGGGCCACAATACTATTCGTCAATTATTATTATAATAACACAAAGACAGTTTCTTTATCGGTGTTATCGTCAAACAAAAACGTACCCACCGAGTTGACTTACTTTACAAGATTAGAGAAATAAAAAAAAAAAAATTATAATGTTGTAGTTGCACAAATATACAGGTTAGGAACCGGAGTACTCCCCCCCTCCTCCCCCCCTCTTCTCACTTATTGAATCGGGTAATTATCAATCATCTCATCATCGGAGTATGAATGTAAACAGTATGCATACAAACACGTAAGTAATTAATATTAAAGAAACCGTACGCTGAAGTAAGGAAGGATTAAAATTTGATACCTATTTCTAAGAAATACGTATAATGTTGTTATTTATCCATATTTATTTTTATTTCACTAAGCGACGAGCACAGGCGTCACCTCGCCCCCTTCACCTCCCTCACGGGTATCCCCTCTCCCCGCGCTCTGGCTCAGGAGCGCTGCGATTGGTCCGCCGCTGCGTTGAGTAACACACCGCTTGCCGCAACTGCGTACCTCGGGGACGCGTATAAATAAAACTTGTTGTCGCGAGTCGGTTTTATGTTCATTCAAGATAAGGCGCAGTGGACTGCAGTATCCAAGATGTGCATGGATAGGAATATCCAGTACACGAGCGCCCGAAACACCCAGCATGGTATAAAGGTCTCAGTCCCCACAGCCAATGACTATAGGGAGCTATCCCGCCACCTGCGTGGAAGGAACATCGCCTTCCACACTTATTCTCTACCTGAGGAGACGCCCACCCGCGTGGTGATTCGGCGTATCCCCAAGGAAATTCCCGCTGAGGACATCCTTATTGACCTCAAAAGACAGGCTATTCCAGCCACAGTTGTCCACCGCCTTCACAAGGCGCGTGGGGGCGAGCAGTACGACATGGTACTGGTCGTATGCGACCCCGTTGAGGGGCCTCACCCGATTTTCAGGCTGAAATCGGTGTGCTCCCTTTCTGGCATCTCGATAGAGAAGCCATTCCGTGCTAATAAAGTTGGGCAATGTCATCGTTGCCAGCTCTACGGTCACAGCCAAAAACATTGTTTCGCGCCGCACAGGTGCGTAAAGTGTTTGGGCGAACACGCCACGTCCGACTGTCCCCGTCCTAAGGACAAAACTTTGTGCACAGAGCCGCCTAGTTGCGTCCTCTGTGGGCAATCGGGTCACCCGGCCAATTACCGCGGTTGCCCTAAAGCCCCCAAGACTTCCTCCTCCAAGCTGGTGCAGCGTGCTCACGCCCGCCAGCAAAGAGAGAGCCCGTCGGTTAGGGTCCCCTCTAGTCAACTGCCCGAGAGGCTTAGTCCCCAGAGGCCTTCTCCCTGGACCCAACTTAACCACCAGAGAGCTTTTCCAGCTCTCGGTAAGGTTAAGGCCAACCCCATCCCCGGGCTATTAGACGCCCCTATTCCTCCCCCGGCGTCCCGCGTGGCCGCTCCAGCGCCCTCTTCTAGGGCCGCCCCCGCGCCCGCTTCACGGGCCGCTCCCGCGCCCTCTTCAAGGGCAGCCCCCGCGCCCTCTTCTCGGGCCGCTCCAACTATGCCACGAGCGCTCCCTCGTCCCGCTCCTCCCAGTCGCGAGGTAGAAGTCGAATCCTCATTCGACACTATTGCAAGGTTTCAGGTGTTTGTCACCCCCGAAGCTGATCGCATGGCGGCAGAACTAAGGTCTGCCACCGACATTAATGAAATCCGTAGGATTTTCAAGGCTTACCCGAAAATCGAGTCAGCCCTCCGCGCTCTTTCCAAGTAAATCTTATTATGGATATTACAAATAGAATAGCGAGAATCCAACCCCGGTCCCTTAAATTAGGATTCTTTAACGCTAATGGCCTTAGAGGCCAACGTGATGAGATCGCCACCTTCCTCCGCGACCATCAAATTGATGTCCTCCTCATCCAGGAGACATTCCTCAAGCCCTGTCACCGTGACCCGAAGATTGCCAACTATCGCTTAGTTCGCAACGATCGTTCGCGCTGTCATAAGGGTGGTACTTTGATTTATTACAAAAAGGAACTGTACTGCATCCCTATAGACCCCCCTCCGTTAGAGTCTCTGCTTGAGACTTCCATCTGTCGGCTTGGCATGACTGGTCACTCGCCGATCACCATCGTCTCGGCTTATATTCCTCCCGGCGGTTCGTCCGAGGAGCACACGCTACTCACTAAGGACCTCACCGTTCTCTTTGGCCTGAGTGACTCCGTTATCATAGCGGGCGACCTCAATGCCAAACATCCCGCCTGGAACAGCACGTTGACCTCTCCCAGAGGGAAATTTGTGTTCAACCTAGCGGTGTCCCTTAATTTCGATCCCATCGCTCCCATGGAGCATACTCACTATCCCCACGACCCAGATCTTCGTTCTGACGTACTCGACATAGCGCTGCTCAAGAATATCAACCTTAAGTTGCATTCTATCGAGACGCTACACGAGCTCGACTCTGACCACCGTCCAGTGGTCATGCACCTACTTCCCCGCTCCGGTCCCTCTGACCCCAGCCATCACCCGCCTCCCCAAGTGATAATCGACTGGTTGAAAGTCAGCGCTAAGCTGAAGTCCACCACGTCCCCTCACCTGGACACCATTCCCGACCACATTGTCTCAGTCGCAGACACGACGGCCGCCATCAACTCGTTTACAGAGCACGTTCAATCCGTACTGAAGGATTGTTCACGGGAAGTCCCAGCTATGAGTGATCATCGCTGGAGGCTACCCGCTGACGTACGTGATCTGATAACCGAGAAGAACGCGGCCATCCGTGCTTACAGTAACTTTCCTTGCGACGCGAACAAGGCTCACATGCGCCATTTACAGCGTGCTGTAAAGAAGCGCACTAGTGAGCATCGTTCCGCTCAATGGGACAAGGAACTCAGCGAACTCGAGCCTACCCACCAAGCTTTCTGGCAGCTGCAAAGAAAGATGCGCGCCACCGAGGAGGTTTCGACGCCTCCCCTCATCCGCCCCGACAAGAGCGTCGCCTTTGACGACTCTGATAAGGCTGAATGCCTAGCCGACAGCCTGGAGTCTCAGTGCTCTCCCAGCTCACAACCAGTAGACAAGCGTCATCTCGACATGGTGAACGCTGAAGTCGAACGTAGAGCCGCCCTCCCTCCCTTCGAAGACCCTGATGATCCTCTGCCTGAAGTCACACCAGACGAGGTGCTAGACATCATAAATAGGCTTCAACCACGGAAAGCACCTGGCTCTGACGGAATCACCAATAAGGTGCTTAAACTTCTCCCCGCCCAGTTAATAGTTTTAATGGCAGCCATCTTCAATGGCGCCTTGAGCAACAACTTCTTCCCCCAAGTTTGGAAAGAGGCCACTGTTATCGGCATTCCCAAGCCCGGTAAACCCAAGGCGGAGCCCTCGAGCTACCGTCCTATCAGTCTCCTGAACGCGCTCGGCAAGGTCTATGAGAGGCTTATTTATAAGCGACTCAAAGACTATGCCGAAGCTAAGAGCCTCATCCCTAACGAGCAATTCGGCTTCAGGGCCGAACACTCGTGCGTCCAACAGGTCCACCGCATCGTTGAACATTTGAGCGCTGGCTTCCAGCGTGGAGCGATGACGGGCGTGTTGTTCTTCGACATAGCGAAAGCGTTCGACAAAGTCTGGCACAACGGCTTATTATACAAGCTGTACAGAATGAGAGTGCCTGATCGTCTCGTGCTCATCTTACGAGACTTTCTGTCGAATCGCACCTTCCGCTATCGCATCGGGGACGCTCTCTCCTCCCCCCACCCTATCCGAGCCGGAGTCCCTCAGGGCTCGGTCATCTCCCCGCTCATTTTTACGCTGTTCACTAGCGATATTCCAAAGAGCAGAAAGGCTCAGTTAGCCCTGTTTGCGGACGACACGGCCATCTACTACACTGGCCGTTGTAAGAACGCTATCGCCAAATCCCTCCAAACCTCAGCCGACGTCCTTGGCGCCTGGTTCAGGAAGTGGAGAATCGAGGTTAACCCCGATAAGAGTCAGGCGGTTCTTTTCTCGAAACCGCGTATTAAGCCCACCTTCCCCATCCCGATCACTATGTATGGCAAGCCTATCCCTTGGGAGATGCAAGCCAAATACCTAGGAGTCTTACTCGACTACCACCTGTCCTTCGGGCCACATATCAAAGCAGCTCGTGACCGAGCTGCCTTTGCTATGGGTAGGCTCCATTACTTGCTTACGGCAAAGAGCAAGCTATCGCTCAGGTGCAAGTTGCGCCTCTATACCGCAGTGATCCGTCCCATAATGACCTACGCTTGTGTTGTGTTCGCACATACCAAGCCCCGGTACATCCATAGGATGCAAGTACTCCAGAACCGGTTCCTACGTAAAATCACGGGAGCCCCTTGGTACGTTCGTAACGATCGTCTTCACGTTGACCTAAAAATGCCCACCATTCTCCAATTCATGAAGCGCCTTTCCAAGCACTTCTTTGATTCTGCTGTAAAGCACCGCAACCCCCTGATCGCATCGGCCGCCCGATACGAGCCCTCTAGAATCAGCAAAATTCGCCGTCCACGGCATACTTTAGTCACTCCCGATGACGCGATAACCCTCTTGCAGGAGAGCAGTAGGGAAACCAGCACATTCAGAAAAAACAGATACAGACCGCCGTCATTCCGACCTCGCCGTCGAGGCCCGTCGCGACGACCCCGTTCAATCCCCCCCCGACCCTTGCTCGAGCCAGCCCGCGATGCTGAGCCAGTAGTTTTAAACCAGACCCTAAATAATGTTAATCAGATCCAGCCTGTCCCTTGCTGCCCTCTCCCAGCGACGCCCTAAGCCGAGGCTCGTACCCCACAGGGGGTGCCCTTAGCGTGTGGTCGCTTAACTTTTAAGTAGATTTAAGCCCTGGCTGGAGGCCTTACTCATAAGGCATCCACAGGATTTGCCCGGTTACGCAGAAGCCAGCCTCAGAGGTTGACCTGCAAGATGCCATTTAGAAAAAAAAAAAAAAAAAAAAAAAAAAAAAAAAAAAAAAAAAAAAAAAAAAAAAAAAAAACGAGTCGGTTTTATACTGCGACTGAACTCCGTTTCGGTAGCACGTGTGTACTCTAAAATTCCATAATGCCGCCCAAGACGAGTGGTAAAGCCGCCAAGAAGTCTGGCAAAGCCCAGAAGAACATCTCCAAGACCGACAAGAAGAAGAAGAAGCACAAGAGGAAGGAGAGCTACGCCATCTACATTTACAAGGTGTTGAAGCAGGTGCACCCCGACACCGGTATCTCCAGCAAGGCCATGTCCATCATGAACTCGTTCGTGAACGACATCTTCGAGCGTATCGCCGCCGAAGCTTCCCGCCTCGCCCACTACAACAAGAGGTCGACCATCACGTCCAGGGAGGTGCAGACGTCCGTCAGGCTCCTGCTGCCCGGTGAACTCGCCAAGCACGCCGTCAGTGAAGGCACCAAGGCGGTCACCAAATACACCAGCTCCAAGTGAGCGGTCGGTCGGTAGCGCTAGCAAGAGCCGCCGACGCTCCGTCTCTCAACGCCTCGCCTCGTGTGTGTCTGTGTATACAGTGTTAAACCCAGTGCGCTTGTTCGTCGTGTGTCTTGTTGACTGTGATGCGTGTGTTAATTGTGCTAGTGTCTTCGTTACGTGCGTGCATGCATACATACACCTACCCACTCGGTATGTGTGTGTATGTCGTGTATGTACGTACGAGACTCGCACGACGCACGCGTCGCGAACAAACCACGACAAACGCGACTGGACACGCGCACGCACACCGTGGGATGGCAGGAGAAAAAACAAAAGGCCCTTTTCAGGGCCACAAATATATTCATGTGAATTGGTATTCACATTTCTGAAATTGGAAACTCGTCAAAACGTTACTTACCTACTAGTACAACCAACCAACAAACTATGTACCTACCTACCTTATGCATGCATGCTCTCTCTATCTCACGTATTGACAGTACCTAGCAAAGAGACAAAACGTCTATCATATAAAAAATAAACATAACACGCACACTAAATTTCTTCCCGCGTATAAGTTAAATGCATTATAATTATACATTCTTAAAACACGGCTTGTTGGAGTAATTCAATTTGTACGTACGTACATACATACGAATGTATTTGTGTATAGGTAGTGACAATTATTATTATTAACTTAACTTTCTGTAACTATAGTATATTATGGTATTCTCATAAGACTGAGGCATAAAAAAAAAAAAAAAATAATTAAATAATAGCATTTACCTAATTCGTGTCGATTCATTTTACAAGTTTAGTTAGTTCGAAGTACTGCGTAGAGGGCGCGCGGGTGCGCGCGATCCCCTGCCACACTACCGTGCCTACCGTGCCACGGGTATAAATACGGCCCGATACTGCTGTTCCGTTTTTATTCGCTCTCGTACGTTCGAAGCGTGCAGGTCGTTTTTCTGTTAGTTGTTGTTATTATTTCGTTTCGTGTTTACAATGGCGCGTACCAAGCAGACCGCTCGTAAATCCACCGGTGGTAAGGCTCCGAGGAAGCAGCTCGCCACCAAAGCTGCGCGCAAGAGTGCACCGGCCACCGGTGGCGTTAAGAAACCCCATCGCTACAGGCCCGGCACTGTGGCCCTTCGTGAGATTCGTCGCTACCAGAAGAGTACCGAGCTCCTGATCCGCAAGCTTCCGTTCCAGCGTCTCGTACGTGAGATCGCACAGGACTTCAAGACCGATCTCCGTTTCCAGAGCTCCGCTGTCATGGCGCTGCAGGAAGCTAGCGAAGCTTACCTCGTCGGTCTCTTCGAAGACACCAACCTGTGCGCGATTCACGCGAAGCGCGTCACCATCATGCCCAAGGACATCCAGTTGGCGCGCAGGATCAGAGGCGAACGCGCTTAAACTGCTGCTGTTGCAGCCAGCATACGTCACAATACACACACACACACACATCGTCCTCGCTCGACGTTGACTGTGTGCAGTTTGTGACTGTGCGTTCACATAAAAGGCCCTTTTCAGGGCCGCATATGTATCAGATTATTAAATGTTTCTTTATATCGGAAATCGCAAAAACGTAACCGTCACACACTACACCCTTAAGTACCTACCTACCTACCTACCTACTTACTTACTTACTTACTTAAATAAATAACATAGACAGTCGGATCATTTACGACATAGGTACCTACCACATAAAGACATGATAGCTATGCCAATTATTATTATGTACATATCATATCGACCTATACTACAATACATACATAATATTATTATTCACAGTACAGTACTAAATATTAAGAATAAACTGCATTTTTTTGTTGTTGTTGTTGTCTTTTAGTTTAATGCTAAAATGTAATGTACGAAACAACTTAGCGCGGAACCAACCAATCAACCAACCAATCACGAGCATCGAGTCGCCTCGCCCCCCTCCCGCAGCTCCCGTCTCGGTCCCACCGCCCGCTCAGCTCCGCGGCGGGTATAAATATAAGAGAGTGGAACGGTGGAAAAAAGCCAGTCGTTCGCGTTGTTCGTGCGCGCACACACCCGTGTCGGGATTTTACTATCGTGTTACTTTGAAACCCCACTGCTGAGAAGATGACCGGTCGCGGTAAGGGAGGAAAGGGTCTGGGAAAAGGAGGAGCCAAGCGTCACAGGAAGGTACTTCGTGATAACATCCAGGGTATCACGAAGCCCGCCATCCGTCGTCTGGCTCGCAGAGGCGGCGTGAAACGTATCTCCGGTCTGATCTACGAAGAGACTCGCGGTGTGCTTAAAGTGTTCCTAGAGAACGTCATCCGTGACGCCGTCACTTACACCGAGCACGCCAAGAGGAAGACCGTCACCGCCATGGACGTCGTCTACGCTCTGAAGCGCCAGGGTCGCACCCTGTACGGTTTCGGCGGTTAAACGTATACCTGTCGCAGCTGTGCAGGCAGTGCGACCAGCAGCTCTACATACTGTGTGTGTGCGGACGAGTGTTTGTTGCGTTCGTTCGACCATGCGGTGTGTAGATGCGCACATCAAAAAGGCCCTTTTCAGGGCCGCATATGATTCGATACAATTAAAATGTTTCTTTAATGGAGTCGTCAAAAAAACGTACCTAATCTGCTTACCCCTTACCTATCTATACCTTCAGTTTTGGAGATTTATTACTAGATGAAATGAAACACAGTTATACATACATATACACGCACTACTCTTACTACAAACTACTACCTACTAATAGTTTACCATTATAAATACCTTCGCGTGATTGTCGCACTCTTCCCTTCGCGCCGTCGCCGCTGTTGCCGCCTTAAAGTAGTAAGTAGTAACGTCTGTCTGTCTGAATGAACCTGAAAAATAAAAGAAAACATTAGAGACCCTAACACTATTATGAAGAACACAAATCTACCTACGGTGGTAGGTCCCTATCCGCGTTCGCTCGTTCGTGATCGTCGGTGCGCGTGCAGTTTGTTTATGTTGTGTTATTATTGTAGGTACTTACCTATAAAGATACACTGTTTTATTAATTTTGAGGTATGCCATTTTTATGTAGGTATGTAAGCCATTTATTATTTCGTATGTATGCTATTACTGCGTTACGAGCATTATACGCCGGCTGCCTCCCTACTGGCTAGTATAGAACGCTCTGTGTGTAGTTACCGTACGGTACGCGGGCCACAGCGACGAGGCGCTGTTGTCGTTTACGCAGAAGACCTACCTACCTACCTACCTACCTACCTACTTCTTTAATACGCTTTCTGATGCGATAATCGCAGTCATCGCCTCGTCGAAGGGCGCTCCCTCGTCTTTCGATATTAGTATACGATTAATAGGTTGCACGCACGTCCTGGACGGAGTCGTCCGTCCTTAGCGGTTCGGCGCTCGCGGTGTTTTACGACGCTTCACTTTTAGCTCGATAATACCTTCGCGACGCCGTGTGATATCGACGGCGTCCTGTCGCCACACAAGCTCGATATCCTCCCTGTTGACGCGTCCGCCTCTATCCCGGCTAACTGTCGATTTTATAGAGAAAATAACGTTTTGAACTCGACCCGACCTACGCTTCGTACGCAGTCGTCAAAATAAAACGCCGCCACCGTCCGAACGCGCACCGCACTCCGCCTGCATTCGCACATCCGCATACTCCACTTCATGAACTATCCGAAACCGCAAACGCCCGTCGCCCCGCGACTCGTTAACTATTCTTTTTGTTTATTTTATTAGATACGTGTTAGTGAAAACTTTCAAGCGTTCATACGAGAAAACGTCGCGCGACATCACGGCTCTCGTTACGGTAAAGTTCCGTCGTACCTAGGCGTACGAATACGAAATTTGTAAATCCTATAAGTGGCGACATCTAAGTCTCTCTCCTCTTATATTATTATATCTGATCTGATCAGTGATCACTCGGTCTTTTGTCGTGTGTTTGTGTGTAAGTGTATACTCTCCTCTATCAATACGAAATGGCAGACACGGCAGTCGCTACCGAGGCTCCGGCACCCGCTACACCAGCGAAGAAGCAGGCGAGACAGGCCGGCGGCGCCGGCGCCGCGAAGAAACCGAAGGCGAAGCCGACTCATCCCAAAACATCCGAGATGGTCAACAACGCCATCAAGGAGATGAAGGAGCGCAGCGGATCTTCCCTGCAGGCGATCAAGAAGTACATCGCCGCCCAGTACAAGGTCGACGCCGAGAAACTGGCTCCGTTCATCAGGAAATATCTGAAGAGCGCTGTCGAATCTGGCGCGCTGATCCAGACCAAGGGCAAGGGTGCCTCCGGTTCCTTCAAGCTCGAGTCTAAATCGGCCGCATCCAAGAAACCCGCCACCGCCGCCGCCGGCAAGGCCGCCGGCAAGGCGACCGCCTCTGCGGCCGCGAAGACAAAGAAGGCGACCGTCTCGGCGGCTGGAGCCAAGACCAAGAAGGCGGCAGCCGCCGCCGCGTCCGCCTCTGCAGCATCGGGTTCACCTTCCAAGGCCAAGTCGTCGGCCGCCGCCGCTAAGGACAAGAAGGCCGCCGCCGCCGCCGCTAAGAAGAAGCCGGCACCCAAGAAGGCCGCCGCCCCCGCAAAGGCGAAGGGCGCCGCCGCTCCGAAAGCTAAGAAGACAGCCAAGCCGCCAACCAAGAAACCTAAAGCGCCTAAACCCAAGAAGGCAGCGGCTACACCCAAGTCTAAACCGGCAGCCAAGAAAGCGTCCGCCGCTAAGAAGTAAGCGGCGGTCGCGTTCGCGTTATACCGGCGACGACGGCGACGACGACGACGACAGCGGCGCAGTCGGCTGAACGCCAGACGACACACATCGAGTGTGTGTGTGTGTAATTATAAGTGTGCGTGAGTCTTGTCTACTGTGTGTGTGTGTTGTATATATAATATATATATATTATGCACGGTAGAGAGGCGCGCGCGTGCTTTTTGCGTTTTCATCAACGTCCAACCGCGCGCACGTAGTACGTACGCGTCCATCGTCCTCGGGAAAAGAGTAGTGCGGAACGCGCTCGACGTGTCTGAGATGCTTAGAGTTGCGTGCATGCGCTCACAATCGCGGCGCTCTCCGAGCGCACACCAAAAAGCCCTTTTCAGGGCTAACAAAACTATCATGAATATGAACAATATTCATTTCTTTAATACAGAGAGAGTCTAAACGTTTTATAATAACACATTATACGCCTACCTACCTATCTACCTACCTACCTACCTACCTACCTACCTACCTACCTACCTACCTACCTACCTCTTGGTTCTACACGTGTAATTACACTATTTATTATGGACTCTATTCACAGACATGGTTCTTTCTACTGTATACTAGTTACATATTGTTTACACACAGAGCAATCGATCTCTGAGAACACCATGAAAAGTTATTATAAAAAAAATAAATAAAGGAAATAATAAATAAATAAATAAAATCGAATCGTACCTACCGATATCTCTATCCATCCCATAACAACAATGTTGCGCCGGTCTAAAGCTTGCGCGCGCCTGCGCGCTTCGTGAATTTGTTTCGCGTTAGCTGTGTACCCCTCCCACTGACACGGCCATCCGGCGCGGGTATATAAAGGCGCCGTTAAAATTTTACCGGGGACATTTACCAAGATTCAGTCGTCGCGCGCACACTCGTACGCGTGTTACTTCGTTTTTTCGTGAGTTTCTAAACAAACAAACAACCAACCATGTCGGGACGCGGTAAAGGTGGCAAGGTGAAGGGAAAGGCAAAGTCCCGTTCCAACCGTGCTGGTCTCCAGTTCCCCGTGGGTCGTATCCACAGGCTGCTGCGTAACGGAAACTACGCCGAGCGCGTCGGTGCCGGTGCCCCCGTCTACTTGGCCGCCGTGATGGAGTATCTGGCTGCTGAGGTTCTCGAGTTGGCCGGCAACGCCGCGAGAGACAACAAGAAGACCAGGATCATCCCGCGTCATCTTCAATTGGCCATCCGCAACGACGAGGAGTTGAACAAGCTGCTCTCCGGTGTGACGATCGCTCAAGGTGGTGTGCTGCCGAACATCCAGGCGGTGCTCCTGCCCAAGAAGACCGAGAAGAAGGCTTAGACGTCGCCGTGCTACTATAGCGCGACGACATCTGACCGTGGTGCATCGTGCGAGTGTTCCGCACGCGTACTTCGATACGATATTATTTATGTCGTTTGCGCGATGCTCTCCGCTCGTATGCATTCAAAACAAAAGGCCCTTTTCAGGGCCACAATACTATTCGTCAATTATTATTATAATAACACAAAGACAGTTTCTTTATCGGTGTTATCGTCAAACAAAAACGTACCCACCGAGTTGACTTACTTTACAAGATTAGAGAAATAAAAAAAAAAAAATTATAATGTTGTAGTTGCACAAATATACAGGTTAGGAACCGGAGTACTCCCCCCCTCCTCCCCCCCTCTTCTCACTTATTGAATCGGGTAATTATCAATCATCTCATCATCGGAGTATGAATGTAAACAGTATGCATACAAACACGTAAGTAATTAATATTAAAGAAACCGTACGCTGAAGTAAGGAAGGATTAAAATTTGATACCTATTTCTAAGAAATACGTATAATGTTGTTATTTATCCATATTTATTTTTATTTCACTAAGCGACGAGCACAGGCGTCACCTCGCCCCCTTCACCTCCCTCACGGGTATCCCCTCTCCCCGCGCTCTGGCTCAGGAGCGCTGCGATTGGTCCGCCGCTGCGTTGAGTAACACACCGCTTGCCGCAACTGCGTACCTCGGGGACGCGTATAAATAAAACTTGTTGTCGCGAGTCGGTTTTATACTGCGACTGAACTCCGTTTCGGTAGCACGTGTGTACTCTAAAATTCCATAATGCCGCCCAAGACGAGTGGTAAAGCCGCCAAGAAGTCTGGCAAAGCCCAGAAGAACATCTCCAAGACCGACAAGAAGAAGAAGAAGCACAAGAGGAAGGAGAGCTACGCCATCTACATTTACAAGGTGTTGAAGCAGGTGCACCCCGACACCGGTATCTCCAGCAAGGCCATGTCCATCATGAACTCGTTCGTGAACGACATCTTCGAGCGTATCGCCGCCGAAGCTTCCCGCCTCGCCCACTACAACAAGAGGTCGACCATCACGTCCAGGGAGGTGCAGACGTCCGTCAGGCTCCTGCTGCCCGGTGAACTCGCCAAGCACGCCGTCAGTGAAGGCACCAAGGCGGTCACCAAATACACCAGCTCCAAGTGAGCGGTCGGTCGGTAGCGCTAGCAAGAGCCGCCGACGCTCCGTCTCTCAACGCCTCGCCTCGTGTGTGTCTGTGTATACAGTGTTAAACCCAGTGCGCTTGTTCGTCGTGTGTCTTGTTGACTGTGATGCGTGTGTTAATTGTGCTAGTGTCTTCGTTACGTGCGTGCATGCATACATACACCTACCCACTCGGTATGTGTGTGTATGTCGTGTATGTACGTACGAGACTCGCACGACGCACGCGTCGCGAACAAACCACGACAAACGCGACTGGACACGCGCACGCACACCGTGGGATGGCAGGAGAAAAAACAAAAGGCCCTTTTCAGGGCCACAAATATATTCATGTGAATTGGTATTCACATTTCTGAAATTGGAAACTCGTCAAAACGTTACTTACCTACTAGTACAACCAACCAACAAACTATGTACCTACCTACCTTATGCATGCATGCTCTCTCTATCTCACGTATTGACAGTACCTAGCAAAGAGACAAAACGTCTATCATATAAAAAATAAACATAACACGCACACTAAATTTCTTCCCGCGTATAAGTTAAATGCATTATAATTATACATTCTTAAAACACGGCTTGTTGGAGTAATTCAATTTGTACGTACGTACATACATACGAATGTATTTGTGTATAGGTAGTGACAATTATTATTATTAACTTAACTTTCTGTAACTATAGTATATTATGGTATTCTCATAAGACTGAGGCATAAAAAAAAAAAAAAAATAATTAAATAATAGCATTTACCTAATTCGTGTCGATTCATTTTACAAGTTTAGTTAGTTCGAAGTACTGCGTAGAGGGCGCGCGGGTGCGCGCGATCCCCTGCCACACTACCGTGCCTACCGTGCCACGGGTATAAATACGGCCCGATACTGCTGTTCCGTTTTTACAGGAAAAGCAAAAGCATTCCGCTCTCGGCCGCCGTAGAGTGCACACGTGCGCTCTGTCCGCTGCGCCCGATCGCCCCGCGCTTCCCGCGCTTTCCGTGTCGGTCGTGTCTCGCGTCCCGTCGAGTGCTACGTCGTAGCACTCCGGGCTACGCCGCCGCATCGCCGCGTCCCGCCTCCTCGTAGCACTGCTACGAGATTGCTATATCGTAGCACATCGGCTACGCGTTGCCACGCAACGGTAGTCGACTTGCTTAGATCGCGCTTCGCGTCTTATCTTTGGCTCCTTAAGAGCTAAATCCACCAATTTTTCGGTGGTACTTGGGAGGTAACCTAACGGTGCTAACAATCCCAAGTGGGTGGTGACCCGCCACACCCGCCGAACCCCGTCAGGGCTAGGCAGTTAGTCGGAAGGGCTCTGACTGCGGCCTTGGGGGATCTCCTAGTCGCAGTCTGGTAGCTGTCTAATCCCCGTTTGTCCTCAGCTGCACCCGGGACGTCTGGGTGTGTCTACCCCAGCGGCCCGGATCGGTCGCAAGACCCATAGGGCCCTGTCGCACAATAAGATTGGCGACAGGTTTTCAAGCTTAGGGCTCACCCTAGGAACTCACCTCCCTGTTTAACCCAACAGGGAGGGTACACATCCCCGGGCTCACCCACCCGGGGAGCTAGGATTGTTAGGAGTAGGAGTTTAGGTTTTTTATGTCAGCGGAATAGCTGCTGTCAAGTTTAGAAATGGCTGACAAACTCCTTTGGGAGTTTGTCAGGCATATCCTCTTAGAGGACCCCCTCTTCAGCAAGAAGTACGGGGATAAGTTCGCGGCATTGGAAAATGCCGTTTTAAACGACTTCACAGACGCGCTAGATAGCCCGTTGTCGCCCCCGCCCGCCGACAAAGGCGTTCTGTTAACGCCGGCGTCTTTAGCCAATTTAGAAATGGTTCGCCCCTCCCCTAAGTCCGAGTTGATGGACACGACCATCCCAGTTTCCGAGCCAGAGTTCTCGGAAACATCATCCACCTCATCCTCAGAGGACGACTATCAGATCGTCGGTAAGGGGAAGCGGAAGAAGAGCAAGAGCGCTCAATCTAGTTCGGCCAAAAAGGCCGTAGCAAATGTCCCCACCCCCGTGGCATCGCGTCCCTCTTCCCCCGTGGTAGCGGCCCCTATCCCTCCCAGTAGGCCAGCTAGCCCAAAGAAGGTTATCCCGCCGGTCGCTTCGACTAAGAAGCTAAGGCCGCCTCCCCCGCTGTTCATTCAAGATAAGGCGCAGTGGACTGCAGTATCCAAGATGTGCATGGATAGGAATATCCAGTACACGAGCGCCCGAAACACCCAGCATGGTATAAAGGTCTCAGTCCCCACAGCCAATGACTATAGGGAGCTATCCCGCCACCTGCGTGGAAGGAACATCGCCTTCCACACTTATTCTCTACCTGAGGAGACGCCCACCCGCGTGGTGATTCGGCGTATCCCCAAGGAAATTCCCGCTGAGGACATCCTTATTGACCTCAAAAGACAGGCTATTCCAGCCACAGTTGTCCACCGCCTTCACAAGGCGCGTGGGGGCGAGCAGTACGACATGGTACTGGTCGTATGCGACCCCGTTGAGGGGCCTCACCCGATTTTCAGGCTGAAATCGGTGTGCTCCCTTTCTGGCATCTCGATAGAGAAGCCATTCCGTGCTAATAAAGTTGGGCAATGTCATCGTTGCCAGCTCTACGGTCACAGCCAAAAACATTGTTTCGCGCCGCACAGGTGCGTAAAGTGTTTGGGCGAACACGCCACGTCCGACTGTCCCCGTCCTAAGGACAAAACTTTGTGCACAGAGCCGCCTAGTTGCGTCCTCTGTGGGCAATCGGGTCACCCGGCCAATTACCGCGGTTGCCCTAAAGCCCCCAAGACTTCCTCCTCCAAGCTGGTGCAGCGTGCTCACGCCCGCCAGCAAAGAGAGAGCCCGTCGGTTAGGGTCCCCTCTAGTCAACTGCCCGAGAGGCTTAGTCCCCAGAGGCCTTCTCCCTGGACCCAACTTAACCACCAGAGAGCTTTTCCAGCTCTCGGTAAGGTTAAGGCCAACCCCATCCCCGGGCTATTAGACGCCCCTATTCCTCCCCCGGCGTCCCGCGTGGCCGCTCCAGCGCCCTCTTCTAGGGCCGCCCCCGCGCCCGCTTCACGGGCCGCTCCCGCGCCCTCTTCAAGGGCAGCCCCCGCGCCCTCTTCTCGGGCCGCTCCAACTATGCCACGAGCGCTCCCTCGTCCCGCTCCTCCCAGTCGCGAGGTAGAAGTCGAATCCTCATTCGACACTATTGCAAGGTTTCAGGTGTTTGTCACCCCCGAAGCTGATCGCATGGCGGCAGAACTAAGGTCTGCCACCGACATTAATGAAATCCGTAGGATTTTCAAGGCTTACCCGAAAATCGAGTCAGCCCTCCGCGCTCTTTCCAAGTAAATCTTATTATGGATATTACAAATAGAATAGCGAGAATCCAACCCCGGTCCCTTAAATTAGGATTCTTTAACGCTAATGGCCTTAGAGGCCAACGTGATGAGATCGCCACCTTCCTCCGCGACCATCAAATTGATGTCCTCCTCATCCAGGAGACATTCCTCAAGCCCTGTCACCGTGACCCGAAGATTGCCAACTATCGCTTAGTTCGCAACGATCGTTCGCGCTGTCATAAGGGTGGTACTTTGATTTACTACAAAAAGGAACTGTACTGCATCCCTATAGACCCCCCTCCGTTAGAGTCTCTGCTTGAGACTTCCATCTGTCGGCTTGGCATGACTGGTCACTCGCCGATCACCATCGTCTCGGCTTATATTCCTCCCGGCGGTTCGTCCGAGGAGCACACGCTACTCACTAAGGACCTCACCGTTCTCTTTGGCCTGAGTGACTCCGTTATCATAGCGGGCGACCTCAATGCCAAACATCCCGCCTGGAACAGCACGTTGACCTCTCCCAGAGGGAAATTTGTGTTCAACCTAGCGGTGTCCCTTAATTTCGATCCCATCGCTCCCATGGAGCATACTCACTATCCCCACGACCCAGTTCTTCGTTCTGACGTACTCGACATAGCGCTGCTCAAGAATATCAACCTTAAGTTGCATTCTATCGAGACGCTACACGAGCTCGACTCTGACCACCGTCCAGTGGTCATACACCTACTTCCCCGCTCCGGTCCCTCTGACCCCAGCCATCACCCGCCTCCCCAAGTGATAATCGACTGGTTGAAAGTCAGCGATAAGCTGAAGTCCACCACGTCCCCTCACCTGGACACCATTCCCGACCACATTGTCTCAGTCGCAGACACGACGGCCGCCATCAACTCGTTTACAGAGCACGTTCAATCCGTACTGAAGGATTGTTCACGGGAAGTCCCAGCTATGAGTGATCATCGCTGGAGGCTACCCGCTGACGTACGTGATCTGATAACCGAGAAGAACGCGGCCATCCGTGCTTACAGTAACTTTCCTTGCGACGCGAACAAGGTTCACATGCGCCATTTACAGCGTGCTGTAAAGAAGCGCACTAGTGAGCATCGTTCCGCTCAATGGGACAAGGAACTCAGCGAACTCGAGCCTACCCACCAAGCTTTCTGGCAGCTGCAAAGAAAGATGCGCGCCACCGAGGAGGTTTCGACGCCTCCCCTCATCCGCCCCGACAAGAGCGTCGCCTTTGACGACTCTGATAAGGCTGAATGCCTAGCCGACAGCCTGGAGTCTCAGTGCTCTCCCAGCTCACAACCAGTAGACAAGCGTCATCTCGACATGGTGAACGCTGAAGTCGAACGTAGAGCCGCCCTCCCTCCCTTCGAAGACCCTGATGATCCTCTGCCTGAAGTCACACCAGACGAGGTGCTAGACATCATAAATAGGCTTCAACCACGGAAAGCACCTGGCTCTGACGGAATCACCAATAAGGTGCTTAAACTTCTCCCCGCCCAGTTAATAGTTTTAATGGCAGCCATCTTCAATGGCGCCTTGAGCAACAACTTCTTCCCCCAAGTTTGGAAAGAGGCCACTGTTATCGGCATTCCCAAGCCCGGTAAACCCAAGGCGGAGCCCTCGAGCTACCGTCCTATCAGTCTCCTGAACGCGCTCGGCAAGGTCTATGAGAGGCTTATTTATAAGCGACTCAAAGACTATGCCGAAGCTAAGAGCCTCATCCCTAACGAGCAATTCGGCTTCAGGGCCGAACACTCGTGCGTCCAACAGGTCCACCGCATCGTTGAACATTTGAGCGCTGGCTTCCAGCGTGGAGCGATGACGGGCGTGTTGTTCTTCGACATAGCGAAAGCGTTCGACAAAGTCTGGCACAACGGCTTATTATACAAGCTGTACAGAATGAGAGTGCCTGATCGTCTCGTGCTCATCTTACGAGACTTTCTGTCGAATCGCACCTTCCGCTATCGCATCGGGGACGCTCTCTCCTCCCCCCACCCTATCCGAGCCGGAGTCCCTCAGGGCTCGGTCATCTCCCCGCTCATTTTTACGCTGTTCACTAGCGATATTCCAAAGAGCAGAAAGGCTCAGTTAGCCCTGTTTGCGGACGACACGGCCATCTACTACACTGGCCGTTGTAAGAACGCTATCGCCAAAACCCTCCAAACCTCAGCCGACGTCCTTGGCGCCTGGTTCAGGAAGTGGAGAATCGAGGTTAACCCCGATAAGAGCCAGGCGGTTCTTTTCTCGAAACCGCGTATAAAGCCCACCTTCCCCACCCCGATCACTATGTATGGCAAGCCTATCCCTTGGGAGATGCAAGCCAAATACCTAGGAGTCTTACTCGACTACCACCTGTCCTTCGGGCCACATATCAAAGCAGCTCGTGATCGAGCTGCCTTTGCTATGGGTAGGCTCCATTACTTGCTTACGGCAAAGAGCAAGCTATCGCTCAGGTGCAAGTTGCGCCTCTATACCGCAGTGATCCGTCCCATAATGACCTACGCTTGTGTTGTGTTCGCACATACCAAGCCCCGGTACATCCATAGGATGCAAGTACTCCAGAACCGGTTCCTACGTAAAATCACGGGAGCCCCTTGGTACGTTCGTAACGATCGTCTTCACGTTGACCTAAAAATGCCCACCATTCTCCAATTCATGAAGCGCCTTTCCAAGCACTTCTTTGATTCTGCTGTAAAGCACCGCAACCCCCTGATCGCATCGGCCGCCCGATACGAGCCCTCTAGAATCAGCAAAATTCGCCGTCCACGGCATACTTTAGTCACTCCCGATGACGCTATAACCCTCTTGCAGGAGAGCAGTAGGGAAACCAGCACATTCAGAAAAAACAGATACAGACCGCCGTCATTCCGACCTCGCCGTCGAGGCCCGTCGCGACGACCCCGTTCAATCCCCCCCCGACCCTTGCTCGAGCCAGCCCGCGATGCTGAGCCAGTAGTTTTAAACCAGACCCTAAATAATGTTACTCAGATCCAGCCTGTCCCTTGCTGCCCTCTCCCAGCGACGCCCTAAGCCGAGGCTCGTACCCCACAGGGGGTGCCCTTAGCGTGTGGTCGCTTAACTTTTAAGTAGCTATAAGCCCTGGCTGGAGGCCTTACTCATAAGGCATCCACAGGAATTGCCCGGTTACGCAGAAGCCAGCCTCAGAGGTTGACCTGCAAGATGCCATTTATAAAAAAAAAAAAAAAAAAAAAAAAAAAAAAAAAAAAAAAAAAAAAAACTGTTCCGTTTTTATTCGCTCTCGTACGTTCGAAGCGTGCAGGTCGTTTTTCTGTTAGTTGTTGTTATTATTTCGTTTCGTGTTTACAATGGCGCGTACCAAGCAGACCGCTCGTAAATCCACCGGTGGTAAGGCTCCGAGGAAGCAGCTCGCCACCAAAGCTGCGCGCAAGAGTGCACCGGCCACCGGTGGCGTTAAGAAACCCCATCGCTACAGGCCCGGCACTGTGGCCCTTCGTGAGATTCGTCGCTACCAGAAGAGTACCGAGCTCCTGATCCGCAAGCTTCCGTTCCAGCGTCTCGTACGTGAGATCGCACAGGACTTCAAGACCGATCTCCGTTTCCAGAGCTCCGCTGTCATGGCGCTGCAGGAAGCTAGCGAAGCTTACCTCGTCGGTCTCTTCGAAGACACCAACCTGTGCGCGATTCACGCGAAGCGCGTCACCATCATGCCCAAGGACATCCAGTTGGCGCGCAGGATCAGAGGCGAACGCGCTTAAACTGCTGCTGTTGCAGCCAGCATACGTCACAATACACACACACACACACATCGTCCTCGCTCGACGTTGACTGTGTGCAGTTTGTGACTGTGCGTTCACATAAAAGGCCCTTTTCAGGGCCGCATATGTATCAGATTATTAAATGTTTCTTTATATCGGAAATCGCAAAAACGTAACCGTCACACACTACACCCTTAAGTACCTACCTACCTACCTACCTACTTACTTACTTACTTACTTAAATAAATAACATAGACAGTCGGATCATTTACGACATAGGTACCTACCACATAAAGACATGATAGCTATGCCAATTATTATTATGTACATATCATATCGACCTATACTACAATACATACATAATATTATTATTCACAGTACAGTACTAAATATTAAGAATAAACTGCATTTTTTTGTTGTTGTTGTTGTCTTTTAGTTTAATGCTAAAATGTAATGTACGAAACAACTTAGCGCGGAACCAACCAATCAACCAACCAATCACGAGCATCGAGTCGCCTCGCCCCCCTCCCGCAGCTCCCGTCTCGGTCCCACCGCCCGCTCAGCTCCGCGGCGGGTATAAATATAAGAGAGTGGAACGGTGGAAAAAAGCAAAAGCCAGAGCAAAGCCATCCCGCTCTCGGCCGCCGTAGAGTGCACACGTGCGCTCGGTCCGCTGCGCCCGATCGCCCCGCGCTTCCCGCGCTTTCCGTGTCGGTCGTGTCTCGCGTCCCGTCGAGTGCTACGTCGTAGCACTCCGGGCTACGCCGCCGCATCGCCGCGTCCCGCCTCCTCGTAGCACTGCTACGAGATTGCTATATCGTAGCACATCGGCTACGCGTTGCCACGCAACGGTAGTCGACTTGCTTAGATCGCGCTTCGCGTCTTATCTTTGGCTCCTTAAGAGCTAAATCCACCAATTTTTCGGTGGTACTTGGGAGGTAACCTAACGGTGCTAACAATCCCAAGTGGGTGGTGACCCGCCACACCCGCCGAACCCCGTCAGGGCTAGGCAGTTAGTCGGAAGGGCTCTGACTGCGGCCTTGGGGGATCTCCTAGTCGCAGTCTGGTAGCTGTCTAATCCCCGTTTGTCCTCAGCTGCACCCGGGACGTCTGGGTGTGTCTACCCCAGCGGCCCGGATCGGTCGCAAGACCCATAGGGCCCTGTCGCACAATAAGATTGGCGACAGGTTTTCAAGCTTAGGGCTCACCCTAGGAACTCACCTCCCTGTTTAACCCAACAGGGAGGGTACACATCCCCGGGCTCACCCACCCGGGGAGCTAGGATTGTTAGGAGTAGGAGTTTAGGTTTTTTATGTCAGCGGAATAGCTGCTGTCAAGTTTAGAAATGGCTGACAAACTCCTTTGGGAGTTTGTCAGGCATATCCTCTTAGAGGACCCCCTCTTCAGCAAGAAGTACGGGGATAAGTTCGCGGCTTTGGAAAATGCCGTTTTAAACGACTTCACAGACGCGCTAGATAGCCCGTTGTCGCCCCCGCCCGCCGACAAAGGCGTTCAGTTAACGCCGGCGTCTTTAGCCAATTTAGAAATGGTTCGCCCCTCCCCTAAGTCCGAGTTGATGGACACGACCATCCCAGTTTCCGAGCCAGAGTTCTCGGAAACATCATCCACCTCATCCTCAGAGGACGACTATCAGATCGTCGGTAAGGGGAAGCGGAAGAAGAGCAAGAGCGCTCAATCTAGTTCGGCCAAAAAGGCCGTAGCAAATGTCCCCACCCCCGTGGCATCGCGTCCCTCTTCCCCCGTGGTAGCGGCCCCTATCCCTCCCAGTAGGCCAGCTAGCCCAAAGAAGGTTATCCCGCCGGTCGCTTCGACTAAGAAGCTAAGGCCGCCTCCCCCGCTGTTCATTCAAGATAAGGCGCAGTGGACTGCAGTATCCAAGATGTGCATGGATAGGAATATCCAGTACACGAGCGCCCGTAACACCCAGCATGGTATAAAGGTCTCAGTCCCCACAGCCAATGACTATAGGGAGCTATCCCGCCACCTGCGTGGAAGGAACATCGCCTTCCACACTTATTCTCTACCTGAGGAGACGCCCACCCGCGTGGTGATTCGGCGTATCCCCAAGGAAATTCCCGCTGAGGACATCCTTATTGACCTCAAAAGACAGGCTATTCCAGCCACAGTTGTCCACCGCCTTCACAAGGCGCGTGGGGGCGAGCAGTACGACATGGTACTGGTCGTATGCGACCCCGTTGAGGGGCCTCACCCGATTTTCAGGCTGAAATCGGTGTGCTCCCTTTCTGGCATCTCGATAGAGAAGCCATTCCGTGCTAATAAAGTTGGGCAATGTCATCGTTGCCAGCTCTACGGTCACAGCCAAAAACATTGTTTCGCGCCGCACAGGTGCGTAAAGTGTTTGGGCGAACACGCCACGTCCGACTGTCCCCGTCCTAAGGACAAAACTTTGTGCACAGAGCCGCCTAGTTGCGTCCTCTGTGGGCAATCGGGTCACCCGGCCAATTACCGCGGTTGCCCTAAAGCCCCCAAGACTTCCTCCTCCAAGCTGGTGCAGCGTGCTCACGCCCGCCAGCAAAGAGAGAGCCCGTCGGTTAGGGTCCCCTCTAGTCAACTGCCCGAGAGGCTTAGTCCCCAGAGGCCTTCTCCCTGGACCCAACTTAACCACCAGAGAGCTTTTCCAGCTCTCGGTAAGGTTAAGGCCAACCCCATCCCCGGGCTATTAGACGCCCCTATTCCTCCCCCGGCGTCCCGCGTGGCCGCTCCAGCGCCCTCTTCTAGGGCCGCCCCCGCGCCCGCTTCACGGGCCGCTCCCGCGCCCTCTTCAAGGGCAGCCCCCGCGCCCTCTTCTCGGGCCGCTCCAACTATGCCACGAGCGCTCCCTCGACCCGCTCCTCCCAGTCGCGAGGTAGAAGTCGAATCCTCATTCGACACTATTGCAAGGTTTCAGGTGTTTGTCACCCCCGAAGCTGATCGCATGGCGGCAGAACTAAGGTCTGCCACCGACATTAATGAAATCCGTAGGATTTTCAAGGCTTACCCGAAAATCGAGTCAGCCCTCCGCGCTCTTTCCAAGTAAATCTTATTATGGATATTACAAATAGAATAGCGAGAATCCAACCCCGGTCCCTTAAATTAGGATTCTTTAACGCTAATGGCCTTAGAGGCCAACGTGACGAGATCGCCACCTTCCTCCGCGACCATCAAATTGATGTCCTCCTCATCCAGGAGACATTCCTCAAGCCCTGTCACCGTGACCCGAAGATTGCCAACTATCGCTTAGTTCGCAACGATCGTTCGCGCTGTCATAAGGGTGGTACTTTGATTTACTACAAAAAGGAACTGTACTGCATCCCTATAGACCCCCCTCCGTTAGAGTCTCTGCTTGAGACTTCCATCTGTCGGCTTGGCATGACCGGTCACTCGCCGATCACCATCGTCTCGGCTTATATTCCTCCCGGCGGTTCGTCCGAGGAGCACACGCTACTCACTAAGGACCTCACCGTTCTCTTTGGCCTGAGTGACTCCGTTATCATAGCGGGCGACCTCAATGCCAAACATCCCGCCTGGAACAGCACGTTGACCTCTCCCAGAGGGAAATTTGTGTTCAACCTAGCGGTGTCCCTTAATTTCGATCCCATCGCTCCCATGGAGCATACTCACTATCCCCACGACCCAGTTCTTCGTTCTGACGTACTCGACATAGCGCTGCTCAAGAATATCAACCTTAAGTTGCATTCTATCGAGACGCTACACGAGCTCGACTCTGACCACCGTCCAGTGGTCATACACCTACTTCCCCGCTCCGGTCCCTCTGACCCCAGCCATCACCCGCCTCCCCAAGTGATAATCGACTGGTTGAAAGTCAGCGATAAGCTGAAGTCCACCACGTCCCCTCACCTGGACACCATTCCCGACCACATTGTCTCAGTCGCAGACACGACGGCCGCCATCAACTCGTTTACAGAGCACGTTCAATCCGTACTGAAGGATTGTTCACGGGAAGTCCCAGCTATGAGTGATCATCGCTGGAGGCTACCCGCTGACGTACGTAATCTGATAACCGAGAAGAACGCGGCCATCCGTGCTTACAGTAACTTTCCTTGCGACGCGAACAAGGTTCACATGCGCCATTTACAGCGTGCTGTAAAGAAGCGCACTAGTGAGCATCGTTCCGCTCAATGGGACAAGGAACTCAGCGAACTCGAGCCTACCCACCAAGCTTTCTGGCAGCTGCAAAGAAAGATGCGCGCCACCGAGGAGGTTTCGACGCCTCCCCTCATCCGCCCCGACAAGAGCGTCGCCTTTGACGACTCTGATAAGGCTGAATGCCTAGCCGACAGCCTGGAGTCTCAGTGCTCTCCCAGCTCACAACCAGTAGACAAGCGTCATCTCGACATGGTGAACGCTGAAGTCGAACGTAGAGCCGCCCTCCCTCCCTTCGAAGACCCTGATGATCCTCTGCCTGAAGTCACACCAGACGAGGTGCTAGACATCATAAATAGGCTTCAACCACGGAAAGCACCTGGCTCTGACGGAATCACCAATAAGGTGCTTAAACTTCTCCCCGCCCAGTTAATAGTTTTAATGGCAGCCATCTTCAATGGCGCCTTGAGCAACAACTTCTTCCCCCAAGTTTGGAAAGAGGCCACTGTTATCGGCATTCCCAAGCCCGGTAAACCCAAGGCGGAGCCCTCGAGCTACCGTCCTATCAGTCTCCTGAACGCGCTCGGCAAGGTCTATGAGAGGCTTATTTATAAGCGACTCAAAGACTATGCCGAAGCTAAGAGCCTCATCCCTAACGAGCAATTCGGCTTCAGGGCCGAACACTCGTGCGTCCAACAGGTCCACCGCATCGTTGAACATTTGAGCGCTGGCTTCCAGCGTGGAGCGATGACGGGCGTGTTGTTCTTCGACATAGCGAAAGCGTTCGACAAAGTCTGGCACAACGGCTTATTATACAAGCTGTACAGAATGAGAGTGCCTGATCGTCTCGTGCTCATCTTACGAGACTTTCTGTCGAATCGCACCTTCCGCTATCGCATCGGGGACGCTCTCTCCTCCCCCCACCCTATCCGAGCCGGAGTCCCTCAGGGCTCGGTCATCTCCCCGCTCATTTTTACGCTGTTCACTAGCGATATTCCAAAGAGCAGAAAGGCTCAGTTAGCCCTGTTTGCGGACGACACGGCCATCTACTACACTGGCCGTTGTAAGAACGCTATCGCCAAAACCCTCCAAACCTCAGCCGACGTCCTTGGCGCCTGGTTCAGGAAGTGGAGAATCGAGGTTAACCCCGATAAGAGTCAGGCGGTTCTTTTCTCGAAACCGCGTATAAAGCCCACCTTCCCCACCCCGATCACTATGTATGGCAAGCCTATCCCTTGGGAGATGCAAGCCAAATACCTAGGAGTCTTACTCGACTACCACCTGTCCTTCGGGCCACATATCAAAGCAGCTCGTGATCGAGCTGCCTTTGCTATGGGTAGGCTCCATTACTTGCTTACGGCAAAGAGCAAGCTATCGCTCAGGTGCAAGTTGCGCCTCTATACCGCAGTGATCCGTCCCATAATGACCTACGCTTGTGTTGTGTTCGCACATACCAAGCCCCGGTACATCCATAGGATGCAAGTACTCCAGAACCGGTTCCTACGTAAAATCACGGGAGCCCCTTGGTACGTTCGTAACGATCGTCTTCACGTTGACCTAAAAATGCCCACCATTCTCCAATTCATGAAGCGCCTTTCCAAGCACTTCTTTGATTCTGCTGTAAAGCACCGCAACCCCCTGATCGCATCGGCCGCCCGATACGAGCCCTCTAGAATCAGCAAAATTCGCCGTCCACGGCATACTTTAGTCACTCCCGATGACGCAATAACCCTCTTGCAGGAGAGCAGTAGGGAAACCAGCACATTCAGAAAAAACAGATACAGACCGCCGTCATTCCGACCTCGCCGTCGAGGCCCGTCGCGACGACCCCGTTCAATCCCCCCCCGACCCTTGCTCGAGCCAGCCCGCGATGCTGAGCCAGTAGTTTTAAACCAGACCCTAAATAATGTTACTCAGATCCAGCCTGTCCCTTGCTGCCCTCTCCCAGCGACGCCCTAAGCCGAGGCTCGTACCCCACAGGGGGTGCCCTTAGCGTGTGGTCGCTTAACTTTTAAGTAGCTATAAGCCCTGGCTGGAGGCCTTACTCATAAGGCATCCACAGGAATTGCCCGGTTACGCAGAAGCCAGCCTCAGAGGTTGACCTGCAAGATGCCATTTAGAAAAAAGAAAAAAAAAAAAAAAAAAAAAAAAAAAAAAAAAAAAAAAAAAAAAAAAACGAGTCGGTTTTATACTGCGACTGAACTCCGTTTCGGTAGCACGTGTGTACTCTAAAATTCCATAATGCCGCCCAAGACGAGTGGTAAAGCCGCCAAGAAGTCTGGCAAAGCCCAGAAGAACATCTCCAAGACCGACAAGAAGAAGAAGAAGCACAAGAGGAAGGAGAGCTACGCCATCTACATTTACAAGGTGTTGAAGCAGGTGCACCCCGACACCGGTATCTCCAGCAAGGCCATGTCCATCATGAACTCGTTCGTGAACGACATCTTCGAGCGTATCGCCGCCGAAGCTTCCCGCCTCGCCCACTACAACAAGAGGTCGACCATCACGTCCAGGGAGGTGCAGACGTCCGTCAGGCTCCTGCTGCCCGGTGAACTCGCCAAGCACGCCGTCAGTGAAGGCACCAAGGCGGTCACCAAATACACCAGCTCCAAGTGAGCGGTCGGTCGGTAGCGCTAGCAAGAGCCGCCGACGCTCCGTCTCTCAACGCCTCGCCTCGTGTGTGTCTGTGTATACAGTGTTAAACCCAGTGCGCTTGTTCGTCGTGTGTCTTGTTGACTGTGATGCGTGTGTTAATTGTGCTAGTGTCTTCGTTACGTGCGTGCATGCATACATACACCTACCCACTCGGTATGTGTGTGTATGTCGTGTATGTACGTACGAGACTCGCACGACGCACGCGTCGCGAACAAACCACGACAAACGCGACTGGACACGCGCACGCACACCGTGGGATGGCAGGAGAAAAAACAAAAGGCCCTTTTCAGGGCCACAAATATATTCATGTGAATTGGTATTCACATTTCTGAAATTGGAAACTCGTCAAAACGTTACTTACCTACTAGTACAACCAACCAACAAACTATGTACCTACCTACCTTATGCATGCATGCTCTCTCTATCTCACGTATTGACAGTACCTAGCAAAGAGACAAAACGTCTATCATATAAAAAATAAACATAACACGCACACTAAATTTCTTCCCGCGTATAAGTTAAATGCATTATAATTATACATTCTTAAAACACGGCTTGTTGGAGTAATTCAATTTGTACGTACGTACATACATACGAATGTATTTGTGTATAGGTAGTGACAATTATTATTATTAACTTAACTTTCTGTAACTATAGTATATTATGGTATTCTCATAAGACTGAGGCATAAAAAAAAAAAAAAAATAATTAAATAATAGCATTTACCTAATTCGTGTCGATTCATTTTACAAGTTTAGTTAGTTCGAAGTACTGCGTAGAGGGCGCGCGGGTGCGCGCGATCCCCTGCCACACTACCGTGCCTACCGTGCCACGGGTATAAATACGGCCCGATACTGCTGTTCCGTTTTTATTCGCTCTCGTACGTTCGAAGCGTGCAGGTCGTTTTTCTGTTAGTTGTTGTTATTATTTCGTTTCGTGTTTACAATGGCGCGTACCAAGCAGACCGCTCGTAAATCCACCGGTGGTAAGGCTCCGAGGAAGCAGCTCGCCACCAAAGCTGCGCGCAAGAGTGCACCGGCCACCGGTGGCGTTAAGAAACCCCATCGCTACAGGCCCGGCACTGTGGCCCTTCGTGAGATTCGTCGCTACCAGAAGAGTACCGAGCTCCTGATCCGCAAGCTTCCGTTCCAGCGTCTCGTACGTGAGATCGCACAGGACTTCAAGACCGATCTCCGTTTCCAGAGCTCCGCTGTCATGGCGCTGCAGGAAGCTAGCGAAGCTTACCTCGTCGGTCTCTTCGAAGACACCAACCTGTGCGCGATTCACGCGAAGCGCGTCACCATCATGCCCAAGGACATCCAGTTGGCGCGCAGGATCAGAGGCGAACGCGCTTAAACTGCTGCTGTTGCAGCCAGCATACGTCACAATACACACACACACACACATCGTCCTCGCTCGACGTTGACTGTGTGCAGTTTGTGACTGTGCGTTCACATAAAAGGCCCTTTTCAGGGCCGCATATGTATCAGATTATTAAATGTTTCTTTATATCGGAAATCGCAAAAACGTAACCGTCACACACTACACCCTTAAGTACCTACCTACCTACCTACCTACCTACCTACCTACTTACTTACTTACTTACTTAAATAAATAACATAGACAGTCGGATCATTTACGACATAGGTACCTACCACATAAAGACATGATAGCTATGCCAATTATTATTATGTACATATCATATCGACCTATACTACAATACATACATAATATTATTATTCACAGTACAGTACTAAATATTAAGAATAAACTGCATTTTTTTGTTGTTGTTGTTGTCTTTTAGTTTAATGCTAAAATGTAATGTACGAAACAACTTAGCGCGGAACCAACCAATCAACCAACCAATCACGAGCATCGAGTCGCCTCGCCCCCCTCCCGCAGCTCCCGTCTCGGTCCCACCGCCCGCTCAGCTCCGCGGCGGGTATAAATATAAGAGAGTGGAACGGTGGAAAAAAGCCAGTCGTTCGCGTTGTTCGTGCGCGCACACACCCGTGTCGGGATTTTACTATCGTGTTACTTTGAAACCCCACTGCTGAGAAGATGACCGGTCGCGGTAAGGGAGGAAAGGGTCTGGGAAAAGGAGGAGCCAAGCGTCACAGGAAGGTACTTCGTGATAACATCCAGGGTATCACGAAGCCCGCCATCCGTCGTCTGGCTCGCAGAGGCGGCGTGAAACGTATCTCCGGTCTGATCTACGAAGAGACTCGCGGTGTGCTTAAAGTGTTCCTAGAGAACGTCATCCGTGACGCCGTCACTTACACCGAGCACGCCAAGAGGAAGACCGTCACCGCCATGGACGTCGTCTACGCTCTGAAGCGCCAGGGTCGCACCCTGTACGGTTTCGGCGGTTAAACGTATACCTGTCGCAGCTGTGCAGGCAGTGCGACCAGCAGCTCTACATACTGTGTGTGTGCGGACGAGTGTTTGTTGCGTTCGTTCGACCATGCGGTGTGTAGATGCGCACATCAAAAAGGCCCTTTTCAGGGCCGCATATGATTCGATACAATTAAAATGTTTCTTTAATGGAGTCGTCAAAAAAACGTACCTAATCTGCTTACCCCTTACCTATCTATACCTTCAGTTTTGGAGATTTATTACTAGATGAAATGAAACACAGTTATACATACATATACACGCACTACTCTTACTACAAACTACTACCTACTAATAGTTTACCATTATAAATACCTTCGCGTGATTGTCGCACTCTTCCCTTCGCGCCGTCGCCGCTGTTGCCGCCTTAAAGTAGTAAGTAGTAACGTCTGTCTGTCTGTCTGAATGAACCTGAAAAATAAAAGAAAACATTAGAGACCCTAACACTATTATGAAGAACACAAATCTACCTACGGTGGTAGGTCCCTATCCGCGTTCGCTCGTTCGTGATCGTCGGTGCGCGTGCAGTTTGTTTATGTTGTGTTATTATTGTAGGTACTTACCTATAAAGATACACTGTTTTATTAATTTTGAGGTATGCCATTTTTATGTAGGTATGTAAGCCATTTATTATTTCGTATGTATGCTATTACTGCGTTACGAGCATTACACGCCGGCTGCCTCCCTACTGGCTAGTATAGAACGCTCTGTGTGTAGTTACCGTACGGTACGCGGGCCACAGCGACGAGGCGCTGTTGTCGTTTACGCAGAAGACCTACCTACCTACCTACCTACCTACCTACTTCTTTAATACGCTTTCTGATGCGATAATCGCAGTCATCGCCTCGTCGAAGGGCGCTCCCTCGTCTTTCGATATTAGTATACGATTAATAGGTTGCACGCACGTCCTGGACGGAGTCGTCCGTCCTTAGCGGTTCGGCGCTCGCGGTGTTTTACGACGCTTCACTTTTAGCTCGATAATACCTTCGCGACGCCGTGTGATATCGACGGCGTCCTGTCGCCACACAAGCTCGATATCCTCCCTGTTGACGCGTCCGCCTCTATCCCGGCTAACTGTCGATTTTATAGAGAAAATAACGTTTTGAACTCGACCCGACCTACGCTTCGTACGCAGTCGTCAAAATAAAACGCCGCCACCGTCCGAACGCGCACCGCACTCCGCCTGCATTCGCACATCCGCATACTCCACTTCATGAACTATCCGAAACCGCAAACGCCCGTCGCCCCGCGACTCGTTAACTATTCTTTTTGTTTATTTTATTAGATACGTGTTAGTGAAAACTTTCAAGCGTTCATACGAGAAAACGTCGCGCGACATCACGGCTCTCGTTACGGTAAAGTTCCGTCGTACCTAGGCGTACGAATACGAAATTTGTAAATCCTATAAGTGGCGACATCTAAGTCTCTCTCCTCTTATATTATTATATCTGATCTGATCAGTGATCACTCAGTCTTTTGTCGTGTGTTTGTGTGTAAGTGTATACTCTCCTCTATCAATACGAAATGGCAGACACGGCAGTCGCTACCGAGGCTCCGGCACCCGCTACACCAGCGAAGAAGCAGGCGAGACAGGCCGGCGGCGCCGGCGCCGCGAAGAAACCGAAGGCGAAGCCGACTCATCCCAAAACATCCGAGATGGTCAACAACGCCATCAAGGAGATGAAGGAGCGCAGCGGATCTTCCCTGCAGGCGATCAAGAAGTACATCGCCGCCCAGTACAAGGTCGACGCCGAGAAACTGGCTCCGTTCATCAGGAAATATCTGAAGAGCGCTGTCGAATCTGGCGCGCTGATCCAGACCAAGGGCAAGGGTGCCTCCGGTTCCTTCAAGCTCGAGTCTAAATCGGCCGCATCCAAGAAACCCGCCACCGCCGCCGCCGGCAAGGCCGCCGGCAAGGCGACCGCCTCTGCGGCCGCGAAGACAAAGAAGGCGACCGTCTCGGCGGCTGGAGCCAAGACCAAGAAGGCGGCAGCCGCCGCCGCGTCCGCCTCTGCAGCATCGGGTTCACCTTCCAAGGCCAAGTCGTCGGCCGCCGCCGCTAAGGACAAGAAGGCCGCCGCCGCCGCCGCTAAGAAGAAGCCGGCACCCAAGAAGGCCGCCGCCCCCGCAAAGGCGAAGGGCGCCGCCGCTCCGAAAGCTAAGAAGACAGCCAAGCCGCCAACCAAGAAACCTAAAGCGCCTAAACCCAAGAAGGCAGCGGCTACACCCAAGTCTAAACCGGCAGCCAAGAAAGCGTCCGCCGCTAAGAAGTAAGCGGCGGTCGCGTTCGCGTTATACCGGCGACGACGGCGACGACGACGACGACAGCGGCGCAGTCGGCTGAACGCCAGACGACACACATCGAGTGTGTGTGTGTGTAATTATAAGTGTGCGTGAGTCTTGTCTACTGTGTGTGTGTGTTGTATATATAATATATATATATTATGCACGGTAGAGAGGCGCGCGCGTGCTTTTTGCGTTTTCATCAACGTCCAACCGCGCGCACGTAGTACGTACGCGTCCATCGTCCTCGGGAAAAGAGTAGTGCGGAACGCGCTCGACGTGTCTGAGATGCTTAGAGTTGCGTGCATGCGCTCACAATCGCGGCGCTCTCCGAGCGCACACCAAAAAGCCCTTTTCAGGGCTAACAAAACTATCATGAATATGAACAATATTCATTTCTTTAATACAGAGAGAGTCTAAACGTTTTATAATAACACATTATACGCCTACCTACCTATCTACCTACCTACCTACCTACCTACCTACCTACCTACCTCTTGGTTCTACACGTGTAATTACACTATTTATTATGGACTCTATTCACAGACATGGTTCTTTCTACTGTATACTAGTTACATATTGTTTACACACAGAGCAATCGATCTCTGAGAACACCATGAAAAGTTATTATAAAAAAAATAAATAAAGGAAATAATAAATAAATAAATAAAATCGAATCGTACCTACCGATATCTCTATCCATCCCATAACAACAATGTTGCGCCGGTCTAAAGCTTGCGCGCGCCTGCGCGCTTCGTGAATTTGTTTCGCGTTAGCTGTGTACCCCTCCCACTGACACGGCCATCCGGCGCGGGTATATAAAGGCGCCGTTAAAATTTTACCGGGGACATTTACCAAGATTCAGTCGTCGCGCGCACACTCGTACGCGTGTTACTTCGTTTTTTCGTGAGTTTCTAAACAAACAAACAACCAACCATGTCGGGACGCGGTAAAGGTGGCAAGGTGAAGGGAAAGGCAAAGTCCCGTTCCAACCGTGCTGGTCTCCAGTTCCCCGTGGGTCGTATCCACAGGCTGCTGCGTAACGGAAACTACGCCGAGCGCGTCGGTGCCGGTGCCCCCGTCTACTTGGCCGCCGTGATGGAGTATCTGGCTGCTGAGGTTCTCGAGTTGGCCGGCAACGCCGCGAGAGACAACAAGAAGACCAGGATCATCCCGCGTCATCTTCAATTGGCCATCCGCAACGACGAGGAGTTGAACAAGCTGCTCTCCGGTGTGACGATCGCTCAAGGTGGTGTGCTGCCGAACATCCAGGCGGTGCTCCTGCCCAAGAAGACCGAGAAGAAGGCTTAGACGTCGCCGTGCTACTATAGCGCGACGACATCTGACCGTGGTGCATCGTGCGAGTGTTCCGCACGCGTACTTCGATACGATATTATTTATGTCGTTTGCGCGATGCTCTCCGCTCGTATGCATTCAAAACAAAAGGCCCTTTTCAGGGCCACAATACTATTCGTCAATTATTATTATAATAACACAAAGACAGTTTCTTTATCGGTGTTATCGTCAAACAAAAACGTACCCACCGAGTTGACTTACTTTACAAGATTAGAGAAATAAAAAAAAAAAAATTATAATGTTGTAGTTGCACAAATATACAGGTTAGGAACCGGAGTACTCCCCCCCTCCCCCCCCCTCTTCTCACTTATTGAATCGGGTAATTATCAATCATCTCATCATCGGAGTATGAATGTAAACAGTATGCATACAAACACGTAAGTAATTAATATTAAAGAAACCGTACGCTGAAGTAAGGAAGGATTAAAATTTGATACCTATTTCTAAGAAATACGTATAATGTTGTTATTTATCCATATTTATTTTTATTTCACTAAGCGACGAGCACAGGCGTCACCTCGCCCCCTTCACCTCCCTCACGGGTATCCCCTCTCCCCGCGCTCTGGCTCAGGAGCGCTGCGATTGGTCCGCCGCTGCGTTGAGTAACACACCGCTTGCCGCAACTACGTACCTCGGGGACGCGTATAAATAAAACTTGTTGTCGCGAGTCGGTTTTATACTGCGACTGAACTCCGTTTCGGTAGCACGTGTGTACTCTAAAATTCCATAATGCCGCCCAAGACGAGTGGTAAAGCCGCCAAGAAGTCTGGCAAAGCCCAGAAGAACATCTCCAAGACCGACAAGAAGAAGAAGAAGCACAAGAGGAAGGAGAGCTACGCCATCTACATTTACAAGGTGTTGAAGCAGGTGCACCCCGACACCGGTATCTCCAGCAAGGCCATGTCCATCATGAACTCGTTCGTGAACGACATCTTCGAGCGTATCGCCGCCGAAGCTTCCCGCCTCGCCCACTACAACAAGAGGTCGACCATCACGTCCAGGGAGGTGCAGACGTCCGTCAGGCTCCTGCTGCCCGGTGAACTCGCCAAGCACGCCGTCAGTGAAGGCACCAAGGCGGTCACCAAATACACCAGCTCCAAGTGAGCGGTCGGTCGGTAGCGCTAGCAAGAGCCGCCGACGCTCCGTCTCTCAACGCCTCGCCTCGTGTGTGTCTGTGTATACAGTGTTAAACCCAGTGCGCTTGTTCGTCGTGTGTCTTGTTGACTGTGATGCGTGTGTTAATTGTGCTAGTGTCTTCGTTACGTGCGTGCATGCATACATACACCTACCCACTCGGTATGTGTGTGTATGTCGTGTATGTACGTACGAGACTCGCACGACGCACGCGTCGCGAACAAACCACGACAAACGCGACTGGACACGCGCACGCACACCGTGGGATGGCAGGAGAAAAAACAAAAGGCCCTTTTCAGGGCCACAAATATATTCATGTGAATTGGTATTCACATTTCTGAAATTGGAAACTCGTCAAAACGTTACTTACCTACTAGTACAACCAACCAACAAACTATGTACCTACCTACCTTATGCATGCATGCTCTCTCTATCTCACGTATTGACAGTACCTAGCAAAGAGACAAAACGTCTATCATATAAAAAATAAACATAACACGCACACTAAATTTCTTCCCGCGTATAAGTTAAATGCATTATAATTATACATTCTTAAAACACGGCTTGTTGGAGTAATTCAATTTGTACGTACGTACATACATACGAATGTATTTGTGTATAGGTAGTGACAATTATTATTATTAACTTAACTTTCTGTAACTATAGTATATTATGGTATTCTCATAAGACTGAGGCATAAAAAAAAAAAAAAAATAATTAAATAATAGCATTTACCTAATTCGTGTCGATTCATTTTACAAGTTTAGTTAGTTCGAAGTACTGCGTAGAGGGCGCGCGGGTGCGCGCGATCCCCTGCCACACTACCGTGCCTACCGTGCCACGGGTATAAATACGGCCCGATACTGCTGTTCCGTTTTTATTCGCTCTCGTACGTTCGAAGCGTGCAGGTCGTTTTTCTGTTAGTTGTTGTTATTATTTCGTTTCGTGTTTACAATGGCGCGTACCAAGCAGACCGCTCGTAAATCCACCGGTGGTAAGGCTCCGAGGAAGCAGCTCGCCACCAAAGCTGCGCGCAAGAGTGCACCGGCCACCGGTGGCGTTAAGAAACCCCATCGCTACAGGCCCGGCACTGTGGCCCTTCGTGAGATTCGTCGCTACCAGAAGAGTACCGAGCTCCTGATCCGCAAGCTTCCGTTCCAGCGTCTCGTACGTGAGATCGCACAGGACTTCAAGACCGATCTCCGTTTCCAGAGCTCCGCTGTCATGGCGCTGCAGGAAGCTAGCGAAGCTTACCTCGTCGGTCTCTTCGAAGACACCAACCTGTGCGCGATTCACGCGAAGCGCGTCACCATCATGCCCAAGGACATCCAGTTGGCGCGCAGGATCAGAGGCGAACGCGCTTAAACTGCTGCTGTTGCAGCCAGCATACGTCACAATACACACACACACACACATCGTCCTCGCTCGACGTTGACTGTGTGCAGTTTGTGACTGTGCGTTCACATAAAAGGCCCTTTTCAGGGCCGCATATGTATCAGATTATTAAATGTTTCTTTATATCGGAAATCGCAAAAACGTAACCGTCACACACTACACCCTTAAGTACCTACCTACCTACCTACCTACCTACCTACCTACTTACTTACTTACTTACTTAAATAAATAACATAGACAGTCGGATCATTTACGACATAGGTACCTACCACATAAAGACATGATAGCTATGCCAATTATTATTATGTACATATCATATCGACCTATACTACAATACATACATAATATTATTATTCACAGTACAGTACTAAATATTAAGAATAAACTGCATTTTTTTGTTGTTGTTGTTGTCTTTTAGTTTAATGCTAAAATGTAATGTACGAAACAACTTAGCGCGGAACCAACCAATCAACCAACCAATCACGAGCATCGAGTCGCCTCGCCCCCCTCCCGCAGCTCCCGTCTCGGTCCCACCGCCCGCTCAGCTCCGCGGCGGGTATAAATATAAGAGAGTGGAACGGTGGAAAAAAGCCAGTCGTTCGCGTTGTTCGTGCGCGCACACACCCGTGTCGGGATTTTACTATCGTGTTACTTTGAAACCCCACTGCTGAGAAGATGACCGGTCGCGGTAAGGGAGGAAAGGGTCTGGGAAAAGGAGGAGCCAAGCGTCACAGGAAGGTACTTCGTGATAACATCCAGGGTATCACGAAGCCCGCCATCCGTCGTCTGGCTCGCAGAGGCGGCGTGAAACGTATCTCCGGTCTGATCTACGAAGAGACTCGCGGTGTGCTTAAAGTGTTCCTAGAGAACGTCATCCGTGACGCCGTCACTTACACCGAGCACGCCAAGAGGAAGACCGTCACCGCCATGGACGTCGTCTACGCTCTGAAGCGCCAGGGTCGCACCCTGTACGGTTTCGGCGGTTAAACGTATACCTGTCGCAGCTGTGCAGGCAGTGCGACCAGCAGCTCTACATACTGTGTGTGTGCGGACGAGTGTTTGTTGCGTTCGTTCGACCATGCGGTGTGTAGATGCGCACATCAAAAAGGCCCTTTTCAGGGCCGCATATGATTCGATACAATTAAAATGTTTCTTTAATGGAGTCGTCAAAAAAACGTACCTAATCTGCTTACCCCTTACCTATCTATACCTTCAGTTTTGGAGATTTATTACTAGATGAAATGAAACACAGTTATACATACATATACACGCACTACTCTTACTACAAACTACTACCTACTAATAGTTTACCATTATAAATACCTTCGCGTGATTGTCGCACTCTTCCCTTCGCGCCGTCGCCGCTGTTGCCGCCTTAAAGTAGTAAGTAGTAACGTCTGTCTGTCTGTCTGAATGAACCTGAAAAATAAAAGAAAACATTAGAGACCCTAACACTATTATGAAGAACACAAATCTACCTACGGTGGTAGGTCCCTATCCGCGTTCGCTCGTTCGTGATCGTCGGTGCGCGTGCAGTTTGTTTATGTTGTGTTATTATTGTAGGTACTTACCTATAAAGATACACTGTTTTATTAATTTTGAGGTATGCCATTTTTATGTAGGTATGTAAGCCATTTATTATTTCGTATGTATGCTATTACTGCGTTACGAGCATTACACGCCGGCTGCCTCCCTACTGGCTAGTATAGAACGCTCTGTGTGTAGTTACCGTACGGTACGCGGGCCACAGCGACGAGGCGCTGTTGTCGTTTACGCAGAAGACCTACCTACCTACCTACCTACCTACCTACTTCTTTAATACGCTTTCTGATGCGATAATCGCAGTCATCGCCTCGTCGAAGGGCGCTCCCTCGTCTTTCGATATTAGTATACGATTAATAGGTTGCACGCACGTCCTGGACGGAGTCGTCCGTCCTTAGCGGTTCGGCGCTCGCGGTGTTTTACGACGCTTCACTTTTAGCTCGATAATACCTTCGCGACGCCGTGTGATATCGACGGCGTCCTGTCGCCACACAAGCTCGATATCCTCCCTGTTGACGCGTCCGCCTCTATCCCGGCTAACTGTCGATTTTATAGAGAAAATAACGTTTTGAACTCGACCCGACCTACGCTTCGTACGCAGTCGTCAAAATAAAACGCCGCCACCGTCCGAACGCGCACCGCACTCCGCCTGCATTCGCACATCCGCATACTCCACTTCATGAACTATCCGAAACCGCAAACGCCCGTCGCCCCGCGACTCGTTAACTATTCTTTTTGTTTATTTTATTAGATACGTGTTAGTGAAAACTTTCAAGCGTTCATACGAGAAAACGTCGCGCGACATCACGGCTCTCGTTACGGTAAAGTTCCGTCGTACCTAGGCGTACGAATACGAAATTTGTAAATCCTATAAGTGGCGACATCTAAGTCTCTCTCCTCTTATATTATTATATCTGATCTGATCAGTGATCACTCAGTCTTTTGTCGTGTGTTTGTGTGTAAGTGTATACTCTCCTCTATCAATACGAAATGGCAGACACGGCAGTCGCTACCGAGGCTCCGGCACCCGCTACACCAGCGAAGAAGCAGGCGAGACAGGCCGGCGGCGCCGGCGCCGCGAAGAAACCGAAGGCGAAGCCGACTCATCCCAAAACATCCGAGATGGTCAACAACGCCATCAAGGAGATGAAGGAGCGCAGCGGATCTTCCCTGCAGGCGATCAAGAAGTACATCGCCGCCCAGTACAAGGTCGACGCCGAGAAACTGGCTCCGTTCATCAGGAAATATCTGAAGAGCGCTGTCGAATCTGGCGCGCTGATCCAGACCAAGGGCAAGGGTGCCTCCGGTTCCTTCAAGCTCGAGTCTAAATCGGCCGCATCCAAGAAACCCGCCACCGCCGCCGCCGGCAAGGCCGCCGGCAAGGCGACCGCCTCTGCGGCCGCGAAGACAAAGAAGGCGACCGTCTCGGCGGCTGGAGCCAAGACCAAGAAGGCGGCAGCCGCCGCCGCGTCCGCCTCTGCAGCATCGGGTTCACCTTCCAAGGCCAAGTCGTCGGCCGCCGCCGCTAAGGACAAGAAGGCCGCCGCCGCCGCCGCTAAGAAGAAGCCGGCACCCAAGAAGGCCGCCGCCCCCGCAAAGGCGAAGGGCGCCGCCGCTCCGAAAGCTAAGAAGACAGCCAAGCCGCCAACCAAGAAACCTAAAGCGCCTAAACCCAAGAAGGCAGCGGCTACACCCAAGTCTAAACCGGCAGCCAAGAAAGCGTCCGCCGCTAAGAAGTAAGCGGCGGTCGCGTTCGCGTTATACCGGCGACGACGGCGACGACGACGACGACAGCGGCGCAGTCGGCTGAACGCCAGACGACACACATCGAGTGTGTGTGTGTGTAATTATAAGTGTGCGTGAGTCTTGTCTACTGTGTGTGTGTGTTGTATATATAATATATATATATTATGCACGGTAGAGAGGCGCGCGCGTGCTTTTTGCGTTTTCATCAACGTCCAACCGCGCGCACGTAGTACGTACGCGTCCATCGTCCTCGGGAAAAGAGTAGTGCGGAACGCGCTCGACGTGTCTGAGATGCTTAGAGTTGCGTGCATGCGCTCACAATCGCGGCGCTCTCCGAGCGCACACCAAAAAGCCCTTTTCAGGGCTAACAAAACTATCATGAATATGAACAATATTCATTTCTTTAATACAGAGAGAGTCTAAACGTTTTATAATAACACATTATACGCCTACCTACCTATCTACCTACCTACCTACCTACCTACCTACCTACCTACCTCTTGGTTCTACACGTGTAATTACACTATTTATTATGGACTCTATTCACAGACATGGTTCTTTCTACTGTATACTAGTTACATATTGTTTACACACAGAGCAATCGATCTCTGAGAACACCATGAAAAGTTATTATAAAAAAAATAAATAAAGGAAATAATAAATAAATAAATAAAATCGAATCGTACCTACCGATATCTCTATCCATCCCATAACAACAATGTTGCGCCGGTCTAAAGCTTGCGCGCGCCTGCGCGCTTCGTGAATTTGTTTCGCGTTAGCTGTGTACCCCTCCCACTGACACGGCCATCCGGCGCGGGTATATAAAGGCGCCGTTAAAATTTTACCGGGGACATTTACCAAGATTCAGTCGTCGCGCGCACACTCGTACGCGTGTTACTTCGTTTTTTCGTGAGTTTCTAAACAAACAAACAACCAACCATGTCGGGACGCGGTAAAGGTGGCAAGGTGAAGGGAAAGGCAAAGTCCCGTTCCAACCGTGCTGGTCTCCAGTTCCCCGTGGGTCGTATCCACAGGCTGCTGCGTAACGGAAACTACGCCGAGCGCGTCGGTGCCGGTGCCCCCGTCTACTTGGCCGCCGTGATGGAGTATCTGGCTGCTGAGGTTCTCGAGTTGGCCGGCAACGCCGCGAGAGACAACAAGAAGACCAGGATCATCCCGCGTCATCTTCAATTGGCCATCCGCAACGACGAGGAGTTGAACAAGCTGCTCTCCGGTGTGACGATCGCTCAAGGTGGTGTGCTGCCGAACATCCAGGCGGTGCTCCTGCCCAAGAAGACCGAGAAGAAGGCTTAGACGTCGCCGTGCTACTATAGCGCGACGACATCTGACCGTGGTGCATCGTGCGAGTGTTCCGCACGCGTACTTCGATACGATATTATTTATGTCGTTTGCGCGATGCTCTCCGCTCGTATGCATTCAAAACAAAAGGCCCTTTTCAGGGCCACAATACTATTCGTCAATTATTATTATAATAACACAAAGACAGTTTCTTTAT